>CM076990.1:179190731-180428231 GCA_039090855.1 Macrothele yani
ACAGCAAAGATTAATCGGAGTACGGATGAGGAAAAATATCGGTGTTTTTGAGAATCGACATTTTTCCAAGTAATAATTGATGTTAGAAATTGTAAAAGGATATTTTCCACATGCAGTAAATGAATTTCTCTTTGCTGCATTCTTTTAAATATAATCTTAGGTCATGAATTAGAGACTTTTTCGCCATTTTGCTCGATGTTTCATCACCCCAAATAAAGTTCTTTTCCTTGATGTTACAGGAACCGATAAGTCCTCCCCCACCCTCCCCCAAAAAAATCTAGGTTTCATGACTGATGTTTCCAACTGCGATAGCGCAATCAACTCGAAATTTTTCTGCGATAAGTAAATGAATTTGTCTTTTTCGTATTCTTATACTGAGAAAGGGAATATCACCTTTTTATGTCACAAATTTTTTTTGCGGTTTTTCTGCGATGTTTCAGCGCCGAAAATAGAGTTCTTATCCTCGATGTTACTGGAGCCAATGCATTGAGGTTTGCGATACATCAAGCACTTTAACAAATATTATAGTTACTCCATGTTGAATTAGTGAGCTATCACCGATATACTGAATGGCGATTTATTCATCGATGTGCCAATAACTGTTGCAGATGGGAAAGATGCAAATTCTTTGGTTCTTTAGCAAAACATCATGATTTTCGCTGATACATCGAAAATTTTTACGGATGCATGAATCTTTCAGGAATTAATATCCACTGACATGCCCATCCTCACTATGAGTTAGACCTAGAAATGCACGCGGGAAAGAAACGCTTACTCCCACAATGCGTTATGGTTCCTTTCAGCGAAGCTTCGCATCAGCTGTCGCTCGTTGGGTCGCTGGGCTGCTGGTGATGACGCAGCGATTACGACGCGCCTTCGTCAGAGACCGTTGTACTGAAAACATTTCACGCTGACGGGGGAAAAAAAGGAAGCACAGTTAAATACAATACAAATGCCTCACACAATGCCGAACAGGAAACCAATTTAATATTTTTACTGCTCGCCAACAATAAATTACCGCAAATTTTGCACCCTGTTTTGTGGCACCATAATATCTGTCCAAAACTGATCAGGAACTTTCTGTGTGGGAACTTACACAAAGTTGAAAATTAGCCAACTGCCCCACACTGGTGACTGACCTTAATACTAACATAATAAAAAAAAAAAAAAAAAAAAAAAAAAGAGAGAGAAAATTATGGTACAGACAGTAAACTGTATTTTAGACTGAAAACATTTCTTTACTTCCTTGATAATGTAATGTAATATAATAAAAAGAAAAAAAAAAGATAATTTGTTTGCACTCACTTCATGAACTAAATCAAAAATGTGTGTTCAATTACATGAAACTCAACACTATCCTTACTTACCTATTCCATGGTAGTTTTCCAATCTGTTTAAACCATTTTCCCGACACAGCAGGTGGATATGGTATATTGTAATAAAAGGATCCATGACACGTTTTCTGATATATATAAGGACACAAAATATTTCTGTAAGAAAAAAAGAAAAAAATCAGTGGCTTGATATATTTCAAACTAGCAAGAAGTCTATTAAAAAGCATTTTGTCTAACTCAAATTTATGTATCTAGGTATTTTTATTTTACAAGATATTTTGCTACATTAGTGTAAAGGGGGAAATGGCAGTACATGAACATTAAACAATTTATGAGCAATTCAAACATATGTTGAGTTTTGAATTCAAAATCATCAGTGTCCAAGCAAAACATTTTTACTGTTTAAAGTTATCATTGCTGTTATTTTAAGTTTACCTATTACTATTGCATTGCCTTCTTAAATTTTTAAGCTTGTAAAATGACAGCACAACATGGGCTTGTCATGAAAACTTTGCTGTACCATTTCCAAAGCCTGACTAGTGTTTTGCCAAAAACACAAGTAAGATCATGTAGAATGGCAGTTATCTAAAGATAGATTTTTCAAAAAGTTCTCAGGTGGGAAAATAATGATATGGAAGATGCTTTTGTCAAAACTTATCTGCACTGGCAAGCGCCCCCTCTTCTCTGCCTAGATGAACAGCACTTACTTTCATTTCAGATATATTCTTTCTGTTTCCTGACACAACTCTTCTTCAGTTTTGTTTACAACCGAGTTTGAAATTGCCAGTATGATTTGCACATTGACAATTCTGTCTGGATTTAATAATGAATTCTACTGAGAACTATAGACAATGGCTACCTGGTGCTTGCAGAATAAAATGTTCAATTAATTAAATTAATCAGCTTTGCTTTCTGGTCAGGCACCAGACTTGGCAGTGCTTTCTATTGACTTTTTTCTTTTATTCTTTTTACTGGTTTGATGGAGGTTGAATTTGTTGAGAGAAAAATCTTAAGCCTGCCAGAATCCACAGTGGCAACTGATTCACAGTACCAAAATTGTGAACTTTTAACAACACATAATTCATAGACCAGGGTGGGAAATGAGAAAAAATTGGCATGTGTAAAAGCGCACCTATAGCTAAAATTGTAGGTGCAAATTTTACAGTATGGTATGCGAAATCTGTTTTTCGTACTCACAAAAATTTCCAAAATGAAACGAAAGGGTGTAATGGAAAAACCTTAAGTCCAAGGGCATGCGTGCAACTGCATTCATCAGTGATCAAGGACATTTAACTGGGCACGGTTAGAAAACTAATTAGTTAGCTCAGAAAATGCTAAAAAACAATTAGATTTAAGTTTCTGATAATAGAAAGCAATTTGATTTTATGGCAAATTTTTACATAATGCATTCATTGGAAAACTTCAGAAAAGGTCAAAATAAGCCACACACACACGAAATCAACAACTTATAAAACATCAGATACTTACTTCCACCAGTGGCTAAAATGTATGTTACGAAAATTAACAAATGGTGCACAAAAAAAAGGTTCTCGTTGTAGAAAGAAGGTATCAGAGATATTTTCAAATTGAACAGTTAAAGCAAGGGATATACAAGGAAACATGATATAATTACGCCTTCTAGTGGAAGAATTTTGCATAATGGAAAAGTTGAAAATAGGCGAAAAGTATTCTTCATGGCGAAAGCTATGTTAAGGAATAAGAACTTTTCAAATACATCTCCCGAAAGCACATATAGCAAGAAAAAGCTTTTGACCTTTACGCACCTTAGGGAGAAAGTTGCGCATTATTTGAAGAGGATCTTCTTATTGTAGCAAAAATCTTATTTGCATTCCATCTTTATTCTAGTGAATGGCATACAGTAAAAAAAGAAAATTTTCAATAGGGTTTTTAGAAGCAGAGATACAGCTACAAACAGATCCAAAACACTCCTACTTAAAATATAGTACACAAACACTATCTAGCAGCAGAACTGTAAACTACAAATCTCCTCAAAAACAAATCTATAGTGTTCCATAAGAAAAATGGTATCTGGTGTTAAAATATTTTTTTTAAATCGGACATTTGGAAGTACAGATATTAAGAAAAATAGATTAAATATTTTTGTCCCTAGTAACAAAATTGTGCATTATTCTGGGGGGAAACACTAGGAGTATTCATAGTTAGCAGTATCCGATTGAAAAAGAATTTTTTTTATCAGGTTTTTAGCCCCGCAGATATTGCTATCTACAGAAACTCGATCTTACACCCTCTAGTGGCGCACTTGTACATTAAGAATATTTGAAATTATATGAGAAACATTTTGCATCAAAAATGCTCTCCAACAAAAAAATAATTTTCCAAATCAGACTTATAGAAACAGATATCGAAAAAAATAGGATGTACATATACGCCCCTGGTGGAAAAACTATGCTATATTTTAAGCAGGAGATATTATCAAAGGTTTCCAAAGGTGAGCAGTATCGCTTCACAAAAGAATTTTTTCAATTTAGTTTTCAGAAACTCAGATTTTGTTGCAAATACACTGAAGAGCAATTGAATTAGAGGACAGCTGGCGTTATACAAATGTGGTGCTGTAGACGGCCCTGTAAATGGAAACGACATGACGTATGCAGCGATCTGACAATATAAGGAGTGATGCGACAGGAATCAGTAAGATCGGACGCAGTATGGGTAAGACGAAGGATCTAAGCACGTTTGATCGTGGGCAAATTGTCGGGGCCCGACGAATGGGTCACTCCATCTCGGAGGTCTTGCAGACACTGGGATTTTCACGAGCCACTGTGTCACGGGCGCACCGTGAGTACATCGAATCCGGTAAAACCATCCTTGCAAGGGCCAACTGCCGTGGAAAACAGCGTGTGGATGACCGGGGTCATCGTTGGCTAGCTCGCATTGTAACAGCGGATAGACTAGCTACAGTGCAAGAAATCACTCGGCAATTTAACGCTGGTGCACAAAAACGTGTAAGCAGCCACACCATCCAGAACCATCTCCTCGCTACGGGGTACAGAAGCCATCGTCCCACGAGGGTACCACTGCAGACCGCACATCACAGGGTGCAAAGATTAGCATGGGCGCGGGAACATCGCCACTGGACCCTAGACATGTGGGAAAATGTTGCCAGGACTGATGAGTCGAGATTCACGTTGGTACATGCGGATGCAGAGATGCCAACATCTGAAGGAAGTCATCAGTAGTCCATATGTGCGGCGCCCGTAGTTCTTCCGTAGTGACGTCAAGTCAAGTTCCCACATTAAAATTTCCAGGGTAGCATGCGTATTTTCCAGAATATACTGCTACATTTTTGCCAATATATTAATCTCGATCGGGGACAATACTTGGATAAATTTTGCAACATATTTAAGTCCCCTTAAAATGGGGGGAATAAAAACTTGAGTAAATACACAAAAAATACTACCATTTCAACTCCACCTTTTTATAATTATGCTATGTTAATAAATATGTTATGTCATAAGTGTGTGATGCCACACACTTATGGTTATTCCTCCTGTTTTTTAGAGTGAAAATGCCGACCGCAATAATCTTTTCCGCCGTGTGCGATTGAAAAATCAACAGCACACAGGGATCAAAACCCATGGTTTCGGATACCCGAGACGATTTTAGACACTGAAATTTTTGCAAATAACTCTCCTTGAATTTTTGACGACTTTTTGCGTTTTAGATCCAGGAATATTAGTACAGACAGGTGGCCCTTTACCCGACGCTTTTGCAAGTTAATTCGTACAAGACAAACACAATGGGAGCAAAGAAAGAACAATTAACTTTGAAAGATTCCATAGCTTTATTATGCGGATAAATAGAAAATTAGCATTAAATGCTTATGATACGAAAAAACTAATCAAAAAGGTATTTTAAATTGCATAAATCAATCAATTCTGGAAAAAAAGGATAAAATAAAACATCCCTTTGTTTAGCAGAACATTTTTACAAGAGAAAAAAAAAAGAACTGCACTTCGCAAATCTGTCAAAGTAACATAAACAATTAAGCTCTCTACCGACAGCGAGGAGCGTGGGAAAATAGGTCACGACTGTGCGCACACACCCAGAAGCTAAGAAACGTCTCATCGCAACTGCTGCTAGACGTTTTCTTTGGCTGGTTGCCAAAGACACATGAAGAGACTTTCTCTTGCTCTGGGCAGAACATACTGCGCGCGAAGAACAAACTCTCGGGTAGGTAACATAAAAACAGGCAATAACAGCGGCCACACATCCAGGTAGCTTAGTTATGCGCTCTGCCGGAAAAAACAAACATTCAGGATTTCTTTGATCCACAATTATTTCCTTCGATCTGATGACTATTTGCTCAGAGCATTTTTTTTTTTTTTATGATACCCTGCCCGCCCCTTACTTTGGTGAAACAAATATGCAATAGCAGTTAATAATTTAAATTACATTTTAGCAAAAAAAAAAAACAATTCACGGAAAATGCGAATGCTGCAAACATGGAAATTCCAACAAATAACATTCTTTGTACTGCTGCAAATTTTTATTTTTTCACACCACTGGAACTGGAAGCCACTGAAGCACACTTCATAACTACAGCAATTCACATCACACCACAACTAATCAACTTAACAACAAGAACAGAAAACGTGGAATCGACTCTAGTCTAATTCCATCCTCCGACAACTTACGTTAGTTCAGGACGTGGTTCATGTTTTCCTGAAGTTAACAGACATCGTGCATTACGAACGCCTTTCCACGGCAAGCCAGGTAACAGAGTCACGTGATCATACAGAACGATCTCTGCTGCAACATTTCCACTTGCTTGTCGGCCAGCCAAACATGCTTGCTGTGTAACGGCTTCAAGATGTTACCGCAAAAAACACTACATTTGACTATGCTTGACTTTTTTTTTCAAATAATTAAAAAAAAAAAAGTTTTCTGGAAATATCAGAGATTTTTGGAAAAATCGTAGTTTTTCACACCTTCTCCGTAGTCCGTCGTTTGAACATGATATCCGTAGAAACTACGGACAATCTGTAGTACTTGGCATCTCTGCGGATGGCAGGATACGAGTACGGCACAAACCACATGAAGCAATGGATCGTTCTTGCCAGCAGGGTACTCTTCAAGCTGGTAGGGGTGGCATTCTCGTCTGGGGACTGTTTATGTGGACTGAAATAGGACCCCTGGTACGTGTGACATCGTCCCTCATAGGTCAACGTTACCGGGATATCCTGGACGACCATTTGCTCCCGTTTGTGCGTCTTCAACATCCCACTGGGGATCTCATCCTGCAACAAGACAATGCACCGTGCCATCGCTCCCGAATTGTATCCGAATGGTTGGATGAACACTACACCGACATGACTTCACTTCCTTGGCCAGCTAGGTCACCTGACCTCAATCCCATCGAGCACATCTGGGATGCTATCGTGAGAGATGTTCAAGGCTCTGACCCCCCTCCATCAAATCTTCGTGAACTGTGGGAGCTTGTTCAGGGGTCGTGTATCTGTATGGCTTCCCAACGCTTCTGGTGTTTTGTAGAGTCCATGCCGAGACGAATTGCCGCCGTCATCAGGGCGAAAGGTGGTGCTACACGTTACTAGACGGGTATCTCTAATTCAATTGCTCTTCAGTGTACATCAGAAGCAGACGACATAGACACTTGCACCCCTGACGACCAAACCTGTCTTTACCAAAAATGAGAAATTATATGCAAAACATTTCCCATCAGGAGCTGTATCTGATGCAGAAAGAATTTTCTCATATAAGAATTTTAGAATCGGAGATATAGGAATAAATGTGATTCACCCTTATGTCCCCTAGCGAAAAAACTATGCATTACTTGAAAAACAGACTAACTAAAATAGTCTTCGATATAAATGGCATCGAAAGGAAAAAGAATTGCTTCAATCTGATATTTAGAAGCAAATAGAGTACTGTATATACTCGCGTGGGATGTAAGGTCAGGTGATGCGTAACATCACAGCCTCTCCTTGACAAATGTCAACCCCGCCTTCTCGTGGTACATCCTGTTCCCACTAGAGGGGCTCTGATGACCGCCAATAGCGGTATAACTATACCATCGGGATTAGAGGAAATGCTATCCCACACTCACCAACCCGCTTGGCCAGCGTGGTGAGTTATGGCCAAACCCCTCCAAAATGACTCCACAACTTAAATCTTGGCCCTCAGTCTCCGGCAGCTGGAATGTACCTGGCCAAGGCAGCGGCCAGTGCGACATGAAGGCACAGGGTGCTAAGAATCCCCGGAGGACCGGACTAGGCTGCCATCTGATGCTGACCTTGGCTACGTACAACGGACGCTCCCTATCTTCTGATTCAAGGCTTCTTGAATTGGAAGAGGAACTACAAAGGATCAAGTGGGACATCGTTGGGCTAAGTGAGGTAAGGAGAAAAGGAGAAGATCTCATTGAACTGAAAAGTGGACATCTCTTCTACTATCGTGGGACAGATACTGGCAGAACTAGTGGTGTTGGATTTATAATAAACAAGAAACTGAAGGATAAAGTTGTAGAAGTTGAAAGTTCCTCTGACAGAGCTGCACGACTCGTTATCCAACTCTCGAGAAGATACCAGGCTCAGATTATTCAAACTTATGCACCCACCACAAGTCATGCTGAAGAAGAAATTGAAGAATTTTATGACGAAATTCGTGATCTAAATAATAAAGGTAAGCAGCACTTGAAGATAATTATGGGAGATTTCAATGCAAAAATAGGGCAACGGCAACAGAATGAAACTTCAGTAGGTAAATTCGGTCATGGCAACAGAAACCAGCGTGGAAATACTCTCGTAGAGTTTGCAGAGGCAGAAGGGTTTTTCATCTTGAACTCCTTTTTCAAGAAAAAGCCACACAGGAAATGGACATGGAGACATCCAAATGGGACGACAAGTGAAATTGATTTTATTATGTGTAACAAAAAATTCGTCATAGAAGACTGCAGTGTGCTAAACAAGTTCAACACAGGCAGTGACCATAGATTGGTGAGATGTAAGATGCACCTCAACACTAAACTCGAACGTAGCAAGCTCATAAGACAAACAAAATGTATTGACAAAACCAACCTTAAAAAACACCATAATACCTTCAAATTGGAACTGAAGAACAGATTCTCTGCTTTATAAGGCCTAACATCGGAAGAAGTGGATATTTCTGAAGTTAACAGAAAAGTAACCAAAGCTCTTATGGAAACAGCAACAAAATTAGCTGGGTCTAAGAACAAATTGCATGTGAACAAATTATCAGGAAAAACCAAAATGTTGATGCAAAAAAGAAGAGTGATGAGGACAACTAAAGAAGATGTGACTTCCAAAGTGGAATATATAGAGCTATGCAAGACAGTACGAAAAAGTATCACTGAAGACGTAAGGAAATTCAACTGTGAACTAGTAAGGAAAGCAATTGAAAACAACCAAAGCCTAAAGATAGCAAAGGGACATCTCAGTAAGGGGAAAAAACAGATTATGGCACTGAAAAAAAGAAGATGGTTCTGTAACAAGAAATAGAGGCGAAATTTTGACAAGAGTGAAAGATTTCTACTCCAAACTATATGAAAGGGATGATACATGTACTCCAGACATCATGAAAGGTACCAGTACCAGAGTTCTTCCAGCCCTTCCAGCAGAAGTTGCACATGCAATCAATAACATGAAGCGGGGAAAAGCTCCAGGAGAAGATGGAATTACTGTAGACATCATACAAGAAGCAAGTGGAGAAATCGAAACAGTACTCGCCCAAATTTTCACTCGATGCCTTAATGAAGGGAAAATTCCTGAGGATTGGAACAACGCTACAATGATCTCGCTACATAAAAAAGGTGACATTGAGGATCTCAGGAACTACAGACCTATCAGCCTCCTATCAGTGGTTTATAAAATCTTCACTAAAGTTCTTTCACACCGCTTGAAGGTAACACTGGACATGGCTCAACCGAGAGAACAAGCTGGATTCAGGAGTGGCTACAGCACAATAGATATCCACGTACTGAGAGAACTAATTGAAAGAGCGAGGGAATATGAACTTCCATTGTGCATGGCTTTTATCGATTATGAAAAAGCCTTTGATTCGGTGAAACCATCAGCAGTTACAATGGCTCTGAAATCCTGCGGTATTGAAGATGCATACATTAATATTATTAATAACATCTATGAAAATGCAAGTGCAAAGATTCGGCTGTTTGAAAATACATAAAAATTGGAAAAGGAGTGAGACAAGGTGACACCATATCTCCGAAGCTCTTTAATGCCACATTGGAAAATGTCTTTCAATCACTGAACTGGGAAAACAAAGGGATAAAGATTAATGGAGATTATCTAACCCACCTTCGTTTTGCTGATGACATAGTCATTTTTGCAACTACCCCATCAGAGCTACAGAGTATGATCCAGGAACTTGCTGACAAGAGTAAAGAAGTGGGATTAAAAATGAACTTTCAGAAGACAAAAGTGATGTACAATGCTTTTACAAGAAATGGAGATTTATCGATTGATGGAGAAAAGCTGGAGATAACAGACACGTACGTTTATCTTGGACAGCAGATATCAAGTGAGGGTCACATTGGTGAAGAAATTAATCGGCGTACAAAACTTGCCTGGAGAGCTTTTGGAAGAAACAGCATAATTTTCAAGAGCAATATGCCATTATGTCTTAAAAGAAAAGTGTTTGATCAATGCATCCTTCCAGTGCTTACGTATGGTGCAGAGACGTGTACCTTAGCTAAAAAGACATACAAAGGCTGCAAACAACTCAAAGCAGCATGGAGAGGTGCATGCTTGGTGTAACCAGGAGAGATAAGAAGAGGAACACGTGGATCCGAAAAATGACAAGAGTGGAAGACATCATGATCAGAGTTAAATCCCTGAAATGGCAATGGGCTGGACATACTGCCAGAAGAACAGACCATCGATGGACAGCCGAAATTTTAGATTGGATTCCAAGGGACAGGAAAAGACCCAGAAGAAGACCACATGGAAGATGGGTGGATGAAATTCGAAAGTATGCGGGAGTGACATGGAGGAGACTGGCACAAGACAGACCATTGTGGAATAAACTTGGGGAGACCTTCGTCCAGCAGTGGATTGATAATGGTTGACAATGATGATGATATACTCGCGTATAAGTCGAGAAATTTGGGACAAAATGAAAGCTTCAAAGTAATGGGGTCGACTTATATGCGGGGGTCTAAAAAAATCGTAAGCCCAAAAGTTCTTGCCGTGAGGCAAAAGGCAATCCATCCCCCCCCAATGCCGATGTGGTTTTAATTACGAAATCGCAACCCTCCGAAAGAAAAAAAAAGAAAGAAAGAAAGAAAAAATGCCGATGTGGTAGAATTACGAAATCGCAAACCTAAGAATTTCTCCGCGCTTTGAGAAGTCTCCTCTCTCCTGGCTTTGCGTATCCACAGCGCAGTCACAGCCGCGCATAGAAAGCTCTGCCCTTCCGACTACCAGTTGATTGCACTGATCTTCGACGTAACGGCAAAGAATATCACGCGAACCGTTTTTCTTTGGTAACGGAGCCATGCGACAGCCAGTGTTAGGTGTTGCTTGTTCTTAATCGCACGTGTCTCGCTTCTCCTATTATGGGTGACACAGATTGTGTAAAGAAACGGATGTCCTATAACGCAGGATTCAAGTTGAAAGTGGTTTCTTTTGCAGAAAATACTAACAACTGTGCTGCTTCACGTCAATTTGGCATTAACGAAAAACTGACTCGAGACTGGCGTAAAAAAAAACGGACTTGTTGAAAATCCCAAAATCGCAAAAGGCGCTGCGCCGTGGAACGACATCTTTCCCAGAGCTGGAAAGTGTCTTGAATGATTGGATTGTGGGCTGCAGACAAAATGGTTACATTGTAACGCGAACTGGTATACGTTTGCGAGCAATGAAGCTCGCAAAGATGAAAAGTTTGCAGCCGCAAATAACACTTTTCGTGCCTCACCAGGTTGGTGCACAAGGTTCATGAACCGCTATGGGTTGTGTCTACGCCAGCGCACCAAAATTGCACAAAAGTTACCTCGTGACCTCGCAGCAAAGATAATGGAATTTCAAAAGTACGCAATTCAAAAGAGAAAAGAGACTGCTTTTGAACTTTCCCAAAATAGGGAACATGGATGAAACCGCCATGTGTTTCGACCTTCCTGAAAATAAGACGGTAAACCAAAAGGGCGAAAAAAATATCTTGATCAAAATGACTGGCCCCAAAAAATCCAGTTTCACGGTTGTTCTTTCCTGTTTGGCCGACGGCAGTAAGCTACCTCCGGTAATTATTTTCAAACGCAAAACTCTGCCAAAAAGCGTTGTCTTTCCGTCTGGTGTGCTCGTTCGTGCCCATGAAAAAGGATGGATGAACGAATCTGGAACAGTTGACTGGTTACAGAATGTGTGGAACAAAAGGCCAGGTGCACTTTTGAGGAAACCTTCTCTTTTGGTGTGGGATATGTTTGTTGCACACCGTTGTGCAGAAGTGAAAAAAACTGCAGAAAATTCAAAAACAACTCTTGCTGTCATCCCAGGTGGGTTGACATCTGTTCTTCAACCACTAGATGTCTGCCTTAATAAGCCCTTCAAGGACAATGTGCGGAGGTATTGGGCAGATTGGATAAGTTCCGATTTGCCGACTGAAACCAAGGGCGGAAATCTAAAGAAGCCGGATATCGTTTTGATTGCGCGATGGGTCAAGGATGCTTGGGATGAGATACCTGCGGAAATGGTCGTGAAATCATTCAAGAAATGTTGCATTAGTAACAAACTTGATGGCACAGAGGATGATGAGATTTTTATGAGTGATGATGACAGTGATTCTGATGACACAGGCATAGATGGGAATACTGATGTTTATGATGACGCGCTGATGACGGAGAAAGACTTTTTTGAACTGTTTTGTGAGTCTGACTCGGAATCGGATTTTGAAGGGTTCCGATGAAGTTTTTGGGTATGCAAATTAAATTTAGTATTATATATATTTTTTTTTCCTTTTCAAATGTTTTTGAATAAATTTATTGAAATTTTTTTTTTCTCATTCCGGGATCGACTTATACGCAAGTTTCCGATTTCTTACGATTTTTTCCTCTGAAAGTGGGGGGTTGACTTATACGCGAGTATATACGGTAATTCAAAATGATTCATCTGATTTCATTAGAAATCAGATAAAAATCAAGGTAATAATAGCGTACAACACATTAAAATGAAACGAAATGCACCGAGTTTATGAATGTAACTGCTAGATGGCGCAATGTAACCCATGCATCTGCACCTGGGCGAAAGACTGTCATTGTGTTTTTGTATCTTGTCCTAACCACTGGATTGGTCGCTGTGGACACGACGACAAGACGTACTACAGGTGGCCTGCCAGGTGTCCGGACCTGACCCCTTGCGACTTTTTCTTATGGAGGTATGTTAAGGATAATGTGTATGTGCCACCATTGCCCACAACACTAGATGAACTCAAAGTTTGCATTCCATTTATGATAGGGTTCAATGCAGACCATCCAGGTTCATACAGATTGACCACTTGGCAACGACAGCGCAAATCACATTCAGGTTAAATGCCGGAGGCCCAAGCAGCTCCAGCAAGCGAACGGTACATTGCATGCTGCAACGACAGCTCAAATCACAGGCTATGGATGCCGACATCCTACTCGTGTGCCACTGCTGGTCTTCGGACATTGCGCCTTGCCTGGTGTCAAGAACATCAAAACTGAACCTCTGCAATGTGGTCGGACGAATCTCGTTTTCAGCAGTAGCTAGTTGATGCGAGTGTGCAGGTGTGGTGTTGACAGCGCGAGACCATGGCCCTAGAGTGCGAAATCGGCTCTGTTCAAGGCAGTGGTGGCTCTGTGACAGTTTGGGCAGCCTTTTCATGGGACACATTAGGTCTTTTAGTGTGTGTGTGGTGAGGTCCTTAACCGTTGCATGCTACGAACATGTGCTGGCTTATGACCTACGCGCTTTCATGGCCTTTGCGCATCCTGCGGCTGATGGTCAGTTTCAGTACGACAATGCGACGCCCCACCAGGCCCCAACCACCCAGTCATGTCTCAAGGAACAATCATCTGAGTTTGGAACCATCCGGTGGCCCCCATGGTGCCTGGATTTGAACCCTGTGGAAGCTCTCTGGGATGCAGTGGAGCAGAACATCAGATCCATGGATCCCGGACCAATGTCTCAGAACAGAGTTGTAGACAATACTGCAACAGAGGCATGGCTGGCATTACCTTCACCATCTAGTGGAGTCAATACCTTGGCAAATACAGGCTTTTATTCACACTAGAGGGCTGACACACTATTAGGTAGGTATCTTTAATGTTTTGTCCATTGAGTGTAATGTTACTGAAAATGGTTATACATCATAAGCTGTACCTAGTTAAACAGCACATTTCAGAATTGCACGTTTGTAAAATCGAGCTCAGTGCTGTTGCTTAATGTTCAAAAACTATTGTATGAAGTGCAAAAGCTCTTGTGAAATCTGTGATGGAAGCCAGTGAAGCTTATGTAGCGTGCCAAGATCCCTGTAAATATTCAACAATACTTAAAAACCAAACACCATCAGTAAATTTGATTTGGTGGGTGATCTCTGCTTTGAAGAGCTAACCTCTGAATCGCAGGATACCTTCATAGTATGTTCAAATGTACTTTGCAAATTCAATTCCTTTTATTTTGTGCTTCCAACTTTCTGTTTCAAGTTTGTAAATGGAAATCACTTGAAGAAATAAATTAAATCTGATGTCATTAATTATGCATTACAATGCATCTGATATAAATTTTGTTTCACTTTTCTACAAAAATATGAGAGTAAATTCACTATTACTTCACCATATCAGTTTTTATATTCTAGACCAATTAATTCTACCCCTTTACATTCGATAATTTTGCACCGTATGTTAGCATTTGATAATGCTAAAGGCTGGTAAAATCTGTCCAAGAAAACCTGGATGCTGTGTCCAAAGTGAAAAATGGTATCAATGAAAATTACACTTTCAACTGTAATTTCTACTCAAAAATGAATGTGATACAAACCTTCAGACTGCTTTACTACTTCATCTGAAAGCTTCAGTCCTTTTTTGTTCTGAAAAAATAAAAGATAAATAATTTACACAGCTACAGTTACCAACACACAGAGATGAGCTTTACTTAGTATGAGCTAAAACATGATCCTAAACAGAATTTCAATACTCAACCAGCAAGCTTATAATGGTTATCATATACATGTTAAGCAACATCATGCAAAACCAGTTTTCCTCAAAAAATCTGTCATACATGTAGGGTTATATTATCATATACAGCGTAACTTGTCCAATTCGATCGTTTTTTAATTCGAATTTTTCATTTGCGCCCTTGAATTTTCTGTACAAATAATGTTTAAATAAACCCCTTTAATTCGATTTTTTTTTTATGTTTAATTCAAAGAAAACTCCATTTTTGTAATATCGTATTTTCAACAATTACCTTTTAAAATAGGTACGTATACTGTTCTGGATGAAGTTCCAAGTTCTGGATGAAGCAACAAGTTAAACCAAACTATAGCCAACTGCTTCGGAAAAGCGGGCTTCCAAAACTCTGATGATTAGTCTCAACTATGTACATCAAGGTAATGGTGGCGAGGAGATCATACCCACTGTGGAGTACCGTTTACCATCTTTTTTGACTGAAACAAAGTCTTTTTTACCAGGCATTTGATGACTAACCTCATCATTTTGATAGAATTCTTTGACTTGGGCTACCGTTGCAGGGTCCAATGTTCTTCCAGGCTTTGGGTCAGGGAATGACATTATATTATACCTTTTTCATTTAACACTGTTTTTGCCTTTCTAGCAGTAAAATTAGACACTCCAAATTCAGTTTCAATTTTTTTAGAGTCCAGCTTTTGGGAAGTGTAGTTAGAACCTGCATTCTAACACTTTTGTCTGTAGTAGCATTGAACTTTTCTTTCAACTGATTAATAATTTCATTGTCATAATTTTTTGCAGCGTCAGATTCAGTGGTACCTGGATTTAAATTAAGTGCTTTCGTTTGAAAAGCTTCAGTCACTTTTTTTAATTTTTGCTTCTGGGTATTTTTTTCAATCAAACGTTTTCTTTTAATAGGAGTTTCTTCGATAGCAGTCAGACTTTTGTTCAAAGCTTCAATTGCATCTTTTTTCTCTGGAGTTGACAATGTATTTTGAACTGGTACTTCAGGAACATTCAAATGGTCTTGTGATTCTGAGCTGTCTGAATGCAAGCCTTCGTGATCAGTTAAAATCTCTGGAAGCTTTAGTAAAGCTTTAAGACACCCATCACATATCTTGTCACCTTCATGTAAATTGTCATAATGTCTCAAAATATTTTCATTTACAGATCTCAATTGTTTCTTATAATAATTATGACTAGGTTTCTTAAATAAGTTACAACAATATACCAAAAAATGCTTCGATGTACTGGGTTCACCCATATTGTCACAGAGTCCTAATAATAGAGTAGAGTTAAAATTATAAATAACAGTACAAGTCAAATTGTCTGAAACAATAAAAAAAATATCTTATATACAGAACTGACTGTACTTTTGAACTGGGAAAGGCCTAGTTGTTCCAAACAAAGATGTCAAAAATGGTTAAACTTATTATTTAACAAACACAACAATTATTTTACTTCCACTGAAAAAAACTATTAATTTATAAAAATCGTATTTTTATGTGAAACACTTTAAGTAACACTGCCATTAACTAACTGTTCACTCCCTGAGATCTTAGAGGAAACTAAGCAAAAGTTGAGCTAGAGTGGGCATGAGTCACACTCCTGCAAGAACATGAATCAGACAAGTCTGCACAGGCTTGTGCCAGAACACCTGTGATTAGCAGACTATTTACTCACATGCTATCCCTAATTTGTCTGTAGGTTTAGTAAATCATTATCTGTAATAGACCCTAATGTAAATTGGTTACCTTATAGCCAATGTAATTTATTTTTAATTTTTTTACCTTACAAAAGTTAAAGGTAGCAATGTAGCCCTAACTGGTATTTAAAACAATACCATTGGTACCATAATTCCTGATCCCACTCTAAAAGTTGCAGAATTTAAAGCTTATATCACAAAAAACATATTTTTTTCAAAAATTTTATAAAACACTATCTTAAGATTTTTTTTAATTTACATTTTTTTTCACCAAGCATAGTCAAGTTGCATATCAAATTAAAACACTTATGAAATTCTTTTTAAAATGAGGGGTCAGACAACTCTCATTTTTGGCTTGCATTTTTTGGCTTGCATATACTTTTTCAATCTTGAATTTCTAAGGCCTTATAGAACTTAGAAATTCAAGATTGAAAAAGTATATGCAAGCCAAAAATGACAATTTTTCAAAATTTTAAAATTTAATTACATGAAAACCCAATGAGATAAAAAAAATGCTCATTTATATCACTAGGGAGAATGATCCCTGAAGGTTTTATTGAAATCTGAAATGGTCAGGTTGAGTGACTGGTTGATTTGGCATGGAATCACCTTCAGGAATTCCATTAGCTTTCTCTGAAATGTATAAAATGCTGAGGTATTGTGCTGAAGGCACTCTAGAGATTATTACAAAACTTGTATGTTTAACACATTGTGGTTCTTCTGAGAAGTCCAAATAATAAATAATAAATGGATGAACTGTGGATTGTGCATTGTTTCAATGGAACCCTTGTACTGAGTCCTGAAGAACAAAACGAGTAATTTTCAAGTCACACATCACTAAATACTCTCACATTTCCAAAGAATTTTTCTTCTTCGAAAAGAAATTAGCTTGCTCTCTAGCAATGGAAGAATGACTAAGAAGACTAAGTTTTTCAAAGAGGGAATTGTTACAGTGGACACCCCACCCAACCTAAAACCTGAAGAAAACTCTAAAACTTTTCCTTGTTGTCGCGTATTGTATCAGACAGCTGGGAATTACAGTTCAGCAGGCTCACATGTTCTTTTACAGTTGTTTTTTTTTTATTTATTTCTCATTTACGTTGTTATTTTCTTTCGGCTGTTCACTAAATAGATTAACAAAATTGCGGGATAATTAGGAAGTCGCTCCAATGCTCTTGAAGGCAAGAAATGTAATATTTTGCCATTTTGAATTGCGAAACCTCACACATAGTCCTGGAGTGAAACATAAAAATTCCTATCTCAAGGGTCTTCGAGAGGGTAAAAACGAACGATGGAAAATGTGCTTTCGAATGCGGATGGGAGCAGCAATGTTCAAAGTGGTTTTTCACTTTTCTCCCCCTCCCCTTCTTTCCGCTTGTAGCTTAAATGCTGTGGTCTGCATGTTTACGTCCATGGTTCGTTGTGGGTGGGCCAAGAGATCCGCAGCAGACACATAATTCTGTCGGCAAGAATGATACTCTGACGTCTGCGAGGGACAATGGGCAATTAAGAGTAGAGAATCGCCGAAAAAGGGTAAGGGAGATTTGAGAGTCATTTTTGGGAGGCAGTTGCTGATGTACGCTGGAAGAAAAAGCACATCGGATTTCGATCGGCCGAGAAAACTAATCTCAGGGCTGGCGGTCACAACTCGACGAGAAAAATGGAAACAAAGCCTGCGAGTGTGCATATTTGGAACTGCATACTCGGGCAGGGTAGATGCTATGTTAACGGAAAGGAATTGACTGCACTGTGAATGAACGGTCAAAAAGGACAGAGGGGAGCGACGGATTAAATCCTACTATAGCAGCAGCGGAAGTGAGGAGGTCCCACTCTCTCCAGGCAACTAGCGGACAGAATCATTTCTTCACGACGACAAATCATTTCCCAGGAATGCAGAAAATCAGTCTTGGAACCCGCAACTGCAGATGTGAGAGGGGCTATTTTGTTTAACGGTCACCTTCAAATCTTCACAAGAGTGGATCAGTGTACACTCTCATCAGCGCAACAAAGTGTGGCGTGATATCACCATTTTCATTGTGTGCTTCATTTACATTGAGCGTCAAAGTGAAGTGTTAATTCATCGGTGCTGCCACATGGTACAAGTGTTTGGGTGTGTGGGGTTTTTTTGTCGTGTTTTGTTATGTGATGCATTCTGGATGTACACAGCAAGGTCAAGAAACTGCAAGTAGATGAATATTTCTATTTTTCTTCACACACCTGCGAATTTATGCCATCCCGACACCCAAAGCTGCATGGACATAGATGCAGCAATATTGAGCCTCCTTTGTGACTGAACCTCAGAGGAAGTACCTGCACATACAAACTTCAATTTCTTACAGGGCCCATTCCCTGATCTTTTACAAGAATAAGGGAGAGGGTGTGGCCACAAATTCTGCTTTGAGGGACAGACGATTTAACTTTGGGTCAGGACCAATGTGAGCGGGGAAAGGATCTGCATGTGCATGCTTATTAGATATATAGTTAATTAGCTTTGGCAGTATTTCGCACCTATAATCATGTATACCGAAAATTAACGTGCTTGTGTATTTTTGTGACGTGTGTATTTTTAATGTGATCATTTGCATATGTATTTTCTTTTTTCATTCTCTAAGCGATTGTGTATGATATCACCTGCTGTTCTATTTAGTGTGTTAATGAGTAGTATTTCTTGATCAGATAGTCCAATGGGGACTCTGTCGGCTTGCGTTGTCCGACAGTAAAGTGACGGTACTGAGTGCTGCCCACATTAGAGGGGCAATTGTCTATGCGCCCAGAGAGCGCCTATGGCCAGAGAGATTTGTTTGAATCACAAAGAAAGTAATTAAATGTTGTGTTGTGCATCTGAGAATCATGTGTTATTTTTGAAAGTGAATGTTGTTCTGGCTGGTTGGGGATTGAATTTACCGGAGTAAGATCCAGACCACTACGCTCGGTCACAAATTCGTGATTGCGGGTGAACCCCATCACAACTCTCTGATCCCCAAGTTTCGCTTTTCATTTAATTTTATTTTTATTGCTGTTATTTTTCTTCACACAGTGGATTCACCCAAGCCTCCTGCTTCGGGTCATTCTTCCAATTTCCATTTTATGTTCTGGCGTGAATCTTTGAGTGTAGCGGTGCACCTGAGATTCACACCTGGTGCTGCGGCCAACAAAATTGTATGACAGGTTCCAAGCACCGTTACCTGCTGACTCGGCACGACCACTGCTAGCGCTGTGTAACAAAATCCAAGAATTCATCCACCGGTTTTGAAACAGTTTCTAAGTTTGAATAGCCCACAGCAACCCATTGCTTGTATGTTATGTCAACAAAGTTACTTTCAAAGATATTTTCAAACTGGTCAAGTAATTCAGTATACCCTGGACAATATTCAGTCTGCAAAGTAACATTTTGTTAAAGGTGGACTACAAATTACTCTGGATAAACAATCCTTGTAATCTGAAATTGGCATGTCTTCTTCTGTAGTCAGTTCCTTGATCCTACAGCCACTGATCATAAGCTTCACATTCTGATGTGTGCATACATACACATTGTGTGTACCACTGGATCCTGGAAATACACAGTTCTTTGGTCATATTTCAGCAAATTTGGAGAATCCCAAGGTAATTTCTGGATTATGAGTTTTGAAAAGCGTTTAAGCCTCTTTAAGAGTACACAGTAAGAGTCTCTTTTGAACATGACACTTGTTTCCTTCTACTCTCATTGAAACAAAGTCTTTTTCTCCCAGGCATAATTCTGCAAACAGAATCATCACAATAAAAATTTTAAATGATGCTCACATTTTCTCAAGGTAAACTTTTTCCTGGTGTTGGATTAGGTGAAGACATAACACCTTTTTCTTTCACAAGCTCTCTTGCCATGTAATTTGTTACTCCAAACTCTTGCTGAATTTTACTTTTAAAACTCCAACTTTAAAGTAACACTGAGTATCTGGACCTTAATATCTTTATCTGATATTAATGTAAACTTTCCTTTCAGCTGGCTGATCATCTCACTCTCTGCACCGACTACATTGATGATTCTTCACTTCTCACATAAGGAAAAATTGTACTCTGAATAGTTTCTTCATTCACTTTCTGCAGTTTCTTTGTACAGTAATTAGTTTCTGAAAGGTGTTTCTTCTTGATTGGCATTCCACCCAAAGTAACTAAACTATCATTTAATCAATTTTTTTTTAATGATTTGATAGCTGTATGTTTAGCAACTGGTAAAACCTCACAAATGTCTTCTGAAAAATCATTGTTCTGTTCAGACTGGATATATTCAGCTTCACCCTGTTGCTTATTATGCATCTCACCAAGCAACTTACGGCACTTATCGCAAATTTTAGCATTTTTGTGTAACTCTGGAAAAAGTTCTCCCATCCATGATGTAACAGATCTAAAATTCTTTCTTACAGTGCTATGTTCTTTACTACTTAATGGATTACAACGCATACTAGAAACTGTATTCATTTCTGTGTCACTTGCATGTATAGCAATAACGAAGTCCTTATATTTCTTCAATTCACTTCAAGCTGCAATGAGGCAATCTACTCTCATGATCAGAATAGAACTTAAATTTGTGATGCGACATGCAAATCAGAACATGTTTAAACTTGTGTGCCATAAAGAAATTACTGTAAATGGGAATTCCTGTTTTACTGTATGGGTCATTTAATGTCAACTTATCACACTGTTTCAGACTGATCTCCTTATATTTTTACGAAATTTGGGGTGCTTAATGGTCCTATGGTGTAGTGCAAAAATGCCAATTTTTAGGAGCCTATGTTCATTATGTGAAATGTTGGAGCTATGTAAAGTTTTTGATTTTCGGTTCAAAACGGGCTTGTAGATATTTTTTATATTGCATTAGTGGGCCTCCCAATTGAAATATGGAGCTGGAAGTGGTCTCATTTTAAAGCTCCTTTAATGGACTTTTCTATGATATACAACACAATAGGGTTTATAAAAATAATAATTCGATATGAGAGGTAACACATATGCATGATCAAGATAAATGTGACCTAGATTTGCTGTTTTGTACTTCACCCCCCCCCTTACCCCATATACTGTAGCTTTTGGGATTTTTTGTTATATTATCTCTAGGTAGTGATCCTACGTATCTCCAATGATGTGGGTCCATACAAATGAAGAAAACAAATACACAGTGCAATATAATTATCAAATCAATAGGCGCATATGCAGTTATATCATTAAAAAGATTAACTCACATGATTGTTTTAGTTCAATCCATTTTTACACAAGTGGTCCTATTTTCAGTATTTTCTTGAGCTAGTGAACTGATGGAAGGCTTGATTAGCTTGTTGGAGTTCTTGAGCACAGAGAGTGTATGTACGGCCAGTTGGTTTTGCAGGGTTCACTTTACACAGGACATATGTCGACAGAATCCACATAACATCTGGATTTTTAGGATAAGGAAATGAAGGAGATGGACCTGCTGGGTGAAGAAATGTTAACTTTACTTCATCCTTCTCTTCCTGTTTTGTTAAAACATAGGCCAACCACCAATTGTCACTGTAGAGTGCAATGACATAACTACATATTTCACTGAAAAGCAGTCTTCCTGTACATATTGTTACAGTATGTTCAACTGATATTTGAGCAAAAGAGAAAGGTTTGACTGACATTTTTGTTTCACTTAAAGGTATGAAAGCATGTAGTTTTTGACTTCCTGGTCAATTTGTGCCTTGCTGAAACGATCTCTCAAAAATTGCTCTGTTGCAATGTACTCTTCCTGTGTAACAAATATGAAGTCAGTTTTTGAAATGTTTTCTTTCGCCCATTCATAGAGTTGTCTCGGCGTCATTATTTGGTCCTCGTATGGTCTTTGGAGACTTGTTCTTGCTGCCAACCTTTTCACTGCCCCCCCCCAACACCATCACATGCCCCTTTGCCATGAGCTGTAGCAGAAAAATGCCTTTCGCCTTTCTGATGCAATGTTGAAATATTTTTTATGGTGATATGAATTTAAAAAGTTTTTGTTTTTATATTGTGCAGCACAGCCGTCAGAAAAATAATAGATTCTTTTGGGCAATTTCTCAAATCTTCTCTTCAAAAAGTCTAAGAGTTTCTGTTGAAATAAATACACAGCTGCAGTAATGTGTTCGAGTAACTCTGAAATCACAACAAAGCTCATATGCTGAGTTTTTTCTGTTTTAAAAGATACAACAAATGGATGCACTGTAGCTTGGTTGCTGGTCCAATGATAGGACTGTGCTTCATCTTGCATGACAAAAGAATAGTTTTCTGAAAAATTGCACACAACAGCAATTTCTGAATCAGACAAATTTTTTTTTACATGATTCATAAATGAACTTTGTTGTTTAGCTATGAAGTCATGGCGAAGAAAAATGAAAATTTTTTCACAAAATAGGTTCACAAATTCAGTGACTGTTTTTTGCAATGTCTCTAAGGTTCATCTGTCTACAGATATCCACTGGCGAAAAGTTACAGTCTCGATCAGTTTTTCTTTGAAGGCATTTTCTAGCAAACTTTGGATTACTTGAACTCCAGGGCAGGATGCTCTTTTACCCAAGTGGCAGTCAATTGATGCTGGGTTGCATACTATCTTTACAAGGACATCTTTTGTAGTTTTTTATTTCACCATTAGTAATTGATGATAACTTGGCATTTTCAGTCATAAGTTTTATGTTCTGATGTATGGTACACACACAAACTACATGTGTACCACTCTGACCAGCTAGAACACAATTCTTTTGGCGCAGCTCTGCAAATCTTGAAAAACCTACATGTACATTTGGAAACTTTTCTTTAAAAAATATGTACACCTCCTTTAAATTATTAAGCATTAGGCATTTAGAGACATGAATTTTTTGGCCAGTGCTGTCCTTCATGGATAAACAGTCTTTCATGCCAAGCATAGGTTTGCTGACCTCATCACTTTCATAAAATGTTTTTATAGTTTCAGCTGTTTTCGCAAGTAGAGTTTTTCCAGGTTTCTGATCTGGAGTAGATAGAATTCCTTTTTGTTTCAAAAGTTTCTTTGACTGTCTCACCATATAACTTGGTGCATTAAATTCCCACACAATCTTCTTAATACTCCGTGATTCAGGCAAAATAGTCAGCATCATGAGCTTTTCCTTTCTGTTCGTCAAAGTTTGGAATTTTGTTTTCAGGTGACTTAAAATAGTTTCATCTTGGGACTCAACTTCACTGTCGGAAGACTGCATTGACAAGAAGTTTGCGCTTTACAGCAGTATTGATTCTTTTAACTTTTTCAGTAGAATATCGTTTATATTCTGCCTTTTTCTGGTCAATCGGGGACTCTCCTATGTCTTGGAGGGATGCATTAAATGTTTTTAAAGCTTCTGAAGGAAATAATACAGCACGATCACTATCACAATAGGTACTGCAATCGTAACCTACATCCAGGCTAGTACTTGGCAAACTTGTAATTTCATCTTTTGAAACCTCAGTTTTCTTTTTTTTTATTGGAGGTTTAACGACCACCGTGAGCAACTCAATGAGCTATAAGCAGTCGCCCGTCCCTAATTTAGGGTCACTGGTTCCAGGGAAGGGAGAGAACCAGTGTCGTAAGACATACACAACATCCATGCCTCACCGGGATTCGAACCCGGACCCCTTACGGACGAATGAGAAACCTCAGTTTTCATCTTGCTCAGTTCTTTCCTACAGCTGTCACAAACTTTAGCTATCATTTGTGTTTCAGGAAAAAGGGAACACATATATGTTGTCACTGGTCTTAATCCCTTCCTTATATTGGAGTGGTTTCATTTTTTAAATGGGTTAAAACAATTTAAGGCCCATTTCTTAGCCATTTTGGAGAGGTTCTGTTGAAAACTTACTAACAAAAAAAAACTGTCTCACACTATCACTCCACATTCAAAATTGGTTCATACTACATTCACATTTATCAACAATAAATAAAGGCAAGGGGACAAACTCTGCTGGGAGACTGAGCCAAGTGCAGTAATGTGGAGAGGAGGGGAATGGATCTGTTGCATGATCCAAAATGTTCATGCCTGTTTCAGCTTGCAATTTTCAAGCTATGAGTTTCAATTACATCACCTAAAATTGAACAAACCGTCAGAACAGAACAGAAAGGGGTAATACACACAGAAAGCAACATTCATAAATATTGTTCAAAAATTATGCTGTGGAAATTTCTTTTTTGTTAGGTACTTGGCAAATTAGGATCCCATTATTTTCTCTTGATCATGCATATGTGTTACCTCTCATATATTATGATCAAATCATGATCCCAAAAAATATTTTGTGGATAGTTACAGATAAGTACAAACTAATTTTGAGATTTTTTTCAAAATTAAAAAAAAATCCGTTTTTGAGAAAATAGATTTTGAAATTTTCAGTTGAATTTTGTGTTTTTTTATAAACCCTATTGTGTTGTATATCATATAAAAGCCCGTTAAAGGGGCTTTAAAATGAGACCACTTCCAACTCCATATCTCAATTTGCAGCTGGTTTACAGATAGTTAAAGTATCACTAGTAGGCCATTTTTTAATAAAATTTTGAAAATTTAGACTAAGTATCTTTTCCTCCTGTGAACTTAAAAATTAAAAAAATACATTTTTTTCATAACTACATAGGATCATTAAGTATGCCAAGTTTTATCAAAATCTAAGTTGGTGCGGTAGAAAAATATCATAAATTGTGATGATTTGACACGGAATGACCCATATCTAACATAACTCCTGATCATTATTGGCATACCATTTTCAAATTTGGTATAGATAATGAGTAATAGTATATATACAAATACAACATACGTTTTTTTGAAAAAAAAAAATTAAAGAATCAGTTTGAGAAAATGGCAGCCAAAGTATTGATTACAGTGGTTTACCCCCCCCCCCCTATATAGGCAACTAATATCTCTTCAATCTCATCTGAAAGAGCCATTCACGGCCTTTCCAAAGACACCTGAATCACTCGTCTAGGTGAATTGGTTACCGAAGTATTGAATGTTAAATTTAACAGAATGGTGGAAAAAATGGTAAAATGGTTGAAATTGCAAACTTTGCACCCTTATAATTTCGGAAATACAGAAGATATGGACCAGCAATTTTTTGCATAAGCTCATACCTCAGGTGGCTCTTTCAGTATGCTAAATTTCAAAAGAATCAAGAAATGTAAGGTTTTTAGTGCCTCTTCATTGGTTGATTTGACATGGAATGCCCCAATTGGCAACCAACATTCACAAGGGCTGTGCAGCAGGTTTAGCTGCAAATGAAATAAGTGTTTGATGTTGTGCAAACCACAAAAGGTATATGAAAATCTGATAATGGAATTCATTAAAAAAAAAAAAAAAAAAGAAAGAAAGTGGCTCTGAAAACTAACTTTTAACAGATCTTTGAAATTGGTCACATAATTCTGGAACACCAGGAATATTCAACAAGAAACACACATTTTTGGAATTTTTTTAAAACACATCCAGCGATTTTCTTTTGCTAGACAATGCTATTTCACGAAGTGCATAAACACAGCACTCCTGTGTCATAAGAAAATAATAATAATAATAATAAAAAGGTTTCCTTGCCTATAATTATATGAATTCATGAACAATCAGTATAGGATGGAAACTAGGTGCAGCATAGTGGCCAAATCTGGGGGATTACTGCACTGTATACTGATTTGCAATGAAACAAGTTAGTAAAATCATGCAATGCATTGATTATCATACACTATCAAACACATCAGAAATCATTACTCAAGTTATGAGGATAATGGCTGTGGAATAAATCTCGTTCCTGTGCCTGACCTTTGACCCCATTTCGATGATATTCAACAGAACTGGTTCAGTATACCTCCGGAACAACGTGATCAAGTTTTGTCACAATTTAAGCATTTTTACGTAAGTTATGATGCACAAGGGTGATGGAATGGATCAAGCTCCTATGTACTGACCTTTGACCCCATTTCGCCCATTTTCAATAGGGTTCGTCCCCAGGTTGTCCCGTTCCACATACTAAAATTTCATCGAAATCTAACTATTTTTACGCGAGTTATGATGCAAACAGATGGACAAAGCTGGAGCATATATGCTTCTTCAACCTATGGTTGGAAAGTGTAAAAAAGCACTACTAACTTAGTGACAGTTAAACAACATTGAGAATAATCTACTATAAAGCAAATCATGGTAATAAAACTTTAATGAAGTTATCTACAGTTTCTGGCTTACCTTTGCTTTATTTGAATCATGTTTTGTACAAAGAACTGGCCTATCAAAATACGAAACCGTTGAAAACAATTTATCCACCCACATCCTTTTTTTAAAAGGATGGTGGTTTATTAAAATTACCTGCAAAGAAAGTAAAGCAATTTTTATATAACTTCAGTAATAACAAATTACATCAAAATTTCTAGCACACAGTTAATCTATATAAATAAAAATGTAAATGTTCGTTCGTTCAAAATCTTAAATCTCCGAAAGTTCTTCACCGATTGCTTTGAAATTTTGACACAACGTTGCATTCGAATACGCGCGTTTTTACATACCTATTATATAGATTTCACACCTGTGACAGGTAAAAACATGCTTTTTTTTTGAAAAACAGTGCCATCTATTGGACATAAAAAAGCAACACACGCTATACTAAATATTTTACGATTCCATTTTACGATCCATGTGTCGTTCATTTCGTGAGTATAGTTTATTTTTTTATTTTTTCATTGTTTTCCATTTCGTTTTTTTAACTGTTTTTCTTATTTTTCAGTGCAATTGGCAGTGGAATTGAGCTGTGTCGATTGCTCTGCGTTTCAATTGAAATATTTCATTAGTATTTTTATTTTTTTTTTTTTTTTTTCTTTGTATTTCAGTTTGTGTTTTTTTCTTTTTTAATGTTTTGGAATTTTATATGTTTTTGTTATAACTTTCTTCTTTTTCAGTGCAATCGATCTGCTTTAGTTCATCAAAATAATGCCTCGCAGAAGATCAAACTTAGGTCGTCGTACTCGCGGAGCGGAAGCAGTGTGACGAGTAATTGCAAATAAAACTGAGGAAGAACGGGCATCAGCGAACGAGGAAAACAGACAAAGAATGGCTCAAATACATGACGAGGAAGCAGCAGAGCGACATGCAGCCAGACTTGAGGATGCACGGTTGCGAGCACGGCGATCGCATTCTGCAGCTTCAGATCTGCTTCGTTCTCAACAGAATGAACGCGACAGGCTGAGAGTAGCTGAAAGACGTCAACGAGAAACAGCAGATCAGCGTCAAGCACGACTCCGTGCTCAGCAATCACGCGATTACAATCGCCTTGCATTCCGGTACAACCCAGCTGATGATTATAGCTTGAGCCGGCATGTTCTCATCGGCACTATGACTGAAGTGTGTCCTTATTGCAAGGCTCTGAAATTTAATGGAGAAACGAAAGGAATGTGTTGCGCCGCCGGAAAAATTAAACTGCCTCAACGCTGAGAACCGCCAGAGCCATTAAAACCTTTGCTTGCCGGATATACCGCCGAATCAAAGCATTTCCTATCTAACATCAGTAAATACAACTCATGCTTCCAAATGACGTCGTTCGGCGCAGAAATCGTAACAGCTCAATTCATGTCTACTTTCAAAGTGAAAGGACAAATTTATCATAAAGCTGGCTCCCTGCTTCCATTACCAGATGGTCAACATAAATTCCTACAAATGTATTTCATCGGGGATGTCAATGATGAATTGAATGCACGCTGCGGAATTTCTACCGGTATAAAAAGGTCCATCGTTTCCCAACTGCAAGAGCTTCTTCACAAAAAAAAAAAATTTAGTGCGTTTGTTTAAAACAGCAATTGGCATGATGCCATCTGATACACACAAGATTGTTATTCATGCTGGCAAAACGCCTGCTGTAGAACATGTGCAAAGATTCAATGCTCCAACTATAGACGAAGTGGCAATTGTTATAGTCGGAGATGAATTCCAACCTAGAAATATTGTTATTCATCGGAGAAACAATCAATTGACAAAAGTTGCAGAAACTCGTCAATGCTATGATGCCCTACAATATCCAATCATTTTTTTGGATGGTGCCCATGGATATCACTTCAACGTTAAGATGATAAATCCAGTCACTGGGGAAGAATCAAATATGAAATACAGCGCAATGAACTATTATTCATACCCATTAATGATTCAACAGAACGAAGACAATTACATTTTTAAATGCCGTCAATTGTTTCACCAATACATCGTAGATATGTATGCAAAAATCGAAACAGAACGTTTGATATTCATCCGTTTGAATCAGACCAAGCTTCGCTCTGAAGAATACGTTCATTTGTGAGATGCAGTTGTAAATGACGGTAATACAACTAACGTTCGAAGACTAACGATTCTGCCATCTTCATATACAGGCAGTCCACGTCATATGCATGAGTACGCTCAAGATGCAATTGCATATGTTCGTCACTATGGGCGTCCAGACCCATTCATTACATTCACATGCAATCCAGCTTGGGACGATATACAACATCTCTTACATCCTGGGCAATCGCCGGTGGATAGGCATGACATCACAGCACGTGTTTTCAGACAGAAGCTGAAATCGCTGATGGATTTCATCGTAAAACATGAAGTGTTTGTGTCTGTGCGCTGCTGGATGTGCTCAGTGGAATGGCAAAAGAGAGGATTGCCACACGCACATATACTAATCTGGCTCTAAAAGAAAATCACTTCAAACGAAATCGACGATGTAATATGCGCTGAAATACCCGATGCCGACGCAGATAAGGATTTGCATGAAGTTGTGATGATAAATATGATACATGGACCTTGCGGTACACTGAATCCAAATTCACCATGCATGATAAGATGGAAAATGCTCTAACCGATATCCTCGATCATAAGTATCCAACACAGTTGCAGGAAACGATGGATATCCTTTATACAGAAGAAGATCAGCAGAAGATGGCGGTAAATTAGCAAAAATACAAATGCGAAATGGTGACATCGAAGTAGATAACCGGTGGGTTGTTCCATATTCGCCTTTGCTGTCAAAAACATACAAAGCGCACATAAACGTGGAATACTGTAACTCCGTTAAATGGATCAAATACATTTATAAGTACGTGAATAAAGGCAGCAACATGGCAGTTTTTGGCGTGCAATCAGAAAGAAGTGATAAGAATGCGGTCATACATATCGATGAAATCGCACAGTATCAGGCTGGAAGATACATAAGCAGCAATGAAACTGTATGGCGAATTCTTTCATTTCCCATACATGAACGAAGTCCAGCTGTTGTTCACTTAGCAGTACATCTAGAAAATGGACAACGCGTTTATTTCACAGCTGCAAATGTGCAACATATAGCCCTGAATCCACCAGCTACAACGTTAACTGCTTTCTTCACGTTATGTCAAAATGACGCGTTTGCGAAAACGATGCTGTATTCGGAAGTGCCTACGTGTTACACATGGAATGCGAGTAGAAAATCATTTGAACGACGCAAACGAGGAGAGCGAGTCGACGAACAACCTGGCATATTCAAAGAAACTACGATAGGCAGATTGTACACCGTGCATCCCAATCAAGATAAATGCTTCTTCCTTCGCATGCTGTTGGTAAATGTGCCGGGTCCAACGTCTTTCCTGCAATTGAGAATTGTCAACGGCGTTACACATGCCACTTTCCGCAGTGCATGTCAAGCTCTGAATTTATTGGAGAACGACCGACACTGGGATGTATGCATTAATGACGCGTGCAACACGTCACATCCAAATCAAATTCGTGCATTGTTTGCAATCATATTGACCGCCTGCTCTCCTTCATCTCCAACAGAGTTATGGGAGAAATATAAATCGCACATGGCTGAAGATATTTTCCGTCGAATACACAACGAAAATTCAAATATGAACATGTATTTCACAGCAGAAATCTACAACGAAGCCTTGATAATGATTGAAGATTTGTGCTTAGTAATCGTGAACAAAGTTCTCAATCAATTGGGAATGCCATCACCGATTCGATCTGCTGCTGCTTCGTTCGATGTAGAATTGCGTCGTGAACAAATTTACAACACGGGTGATCTTTTGTCGTATGTGCAATCAAATATTCCTAAGCTAACGCTTGAGCAAAAAGGCATTTACGATCAAATAATGCAAACTGTCAATAACGGGGTTGGAGAAATCTTCTTAGATGTGCCAGTAGGAACTGCTAAAACGTTCCTAATTAGATTGATTCTGGCAGCAATTCGATCCCAAAATGACATAGCCTTAGCTCTTGCGTCGTCCGGAATAGCTGCGACATTGCTACCAGGTGGAAGAACTGCTCATTCCGCTTTGAAATTGCCATTGAACATGCAATTCATTGAAACTCCCACGTGCAACATTTCCAAAGCATCCAGCATGGGAAAAGTATTGCAGAAATGCAAACTTACTGTTTGAGACGAATGCACAATGGCGCACAAAAAATCACTCGAGGCTCTTGATCGATCATTGCAAGATTTGCGCGGAAACATCAGCCCATTTGGGAACACATTAATATTGCTTGCAGGAGATTTCAGACAAACATTACCTGTAATTCCTCGATCGACACCAGCGGACGAAATAAATGCTTGCCTGAAATACTCTACTTTGTGGCGACAGTTAAAGACGTTAAAATTAACTACATATATGCGTGTCGAGCTGCAAAATGATCGCTCAGCTGAGATATTTTCACATTAATTGCTGGAAATTGGCAACGGAAAGGTGCCGACTGATCTGACCTCAGGACGAATTTCATTGCCTCATAACTTCTGCAATTTAGTGACGTCAAAAGAAGAATTGGTTGAAAAAGTATTTTCCAATATTCAAACCAATTATAAGAATCACGATTGGCTGAGTGAACAAGCTATTCTTGCGGCCAAGAACAAATATGTCTATGAACTTAACAATACTATTCAGTCTAACATTCAAAGCGAGGCAGTCACATACAAGTCCGTCAACACTGCTGTGGAACCAGAGGAAGCAGTTCATTATCCAACAGAATTTTTGAATTCACTCGATCTGCCAGGGATGCCACCGCACGTACTACAATTGAAAATCGGCGTGCCAATTATCATGTTGCGAAATAACAACCAGCCAAAGCTTTGCAACGGCACGTGGCTTGCAGTAAAAAAATTCATGAGCAACGTCGTAGAAGCAACAATCTCGACAGGACCTTTCAAAAGTGAAGATATCCTCATTCCTCGCATTCCTACGATTTCAGCGGATATGCCATTTCAATTTAAGAGATTGCAATTCCCATTTCGATTGGCGTTTGCAATCACCATCAACAAAGCTCAGGGCCAATATTTAGAATTGTGCGGATTAGATCTAGACACGGATTGCTTCTCACATGGACAATTATATGTTGCGTGTTCTATAGTCGGCAAACCAGACAATCTCTATATCTGCACAGACAATGGAACAACAAAAAATATTGTATACCCACAAGCATTGTGAAATTAAACATATTAGAAACGTGCACTTTCTCTTTTCTTTCTTTTCCATTTAACCAGACTGAGCCACAGCAACGCGTGGCCGGGTACAACTAGTAATTAATAAAAAGAATTACCTTGAGAAAATTCATTTATTAAACGAATTCCATTAATGGAAACTTTGCTTAATTAACCCTTTTACGACCATGACAGAAAAATCTTGTATCACTCTAAATACCATAACGCCCAAAACTATCTGTTGTTCCACTTCTTTTGTTAAATTACAACAATAATTACTAAGGGTGACTCCTGCTGATCCCTCATAGGTCGAGAAAATTTGAAGAACAAGGATAGGAAATCTGACTCGCTCTAGACCGGCCTTTCGGGTGGCTATGGTCGTTTGAACATACGGGCGTTATGGTCATTAAAGGGTTAATATTTGAGTTTCTAATTCGATTGTTTGGCTAGTAACAACAATAGAATTGGAAACTTTGATACTAAGCTGGAATAAAGTTGGAAAATCTAACTTGTAAAGTGAATAATTTTCTTTAGTTTAAACCCAGGAGTGGGAATCCAATTAATTAATTTATTTATTTATATATTTATTTATTCCTGGATATTTCTGTGACCATTCAACCACAGAAACAGACACACTATTAATAAAAACTAAAATTTTTGCTAAATAAATTTCAGAACTCTTATGACTTTTGAATTCAAATGTACTTGTATATGCAAAATGCTTGAAGATAAAATTTCCACTAAAGGCCCATTCCATTTCAAGTCGGGCAATTTTGCAAGTGTGCCAGGCAAACCTCAGGAATTTTCCTGGAAAAAACTAAAGCTGGAAGCCCTAGTCATACAAGGGGTTTCACTGGATAGTCTCCCCACCTCAAAAAAAAAAAAAAAGAACCAACTACCGTTTTCTTTCCACTCTGCATAGAAACAAGACAGGTTTTTTTTTTCTTGATCCTTCAGGAATGTGTCGGAGTGATTTTCATGATAAGGCAATGACTCATTGTGATGTCACCCTGGCATGATAGACGGTTGGGCAAGCTATTTCTGTCCAGAGGCAATCTGCGTGTTTTACTGTGTTGTTGAATGTCATTCAGGATGGCTGTGTATACCGTTGTGGAATGGGTGTTCATTGTGAAGAGTTATTGGATAACCAAGTAAATAAAGGTAACACAGCGTGTATTCCTGGAGAAGTTTGAGGGCAGAAAAGCGCCAGACAAATGTTACTTGCCAGGTTAGCGAAGTAATTTGAAACCATGGGCAGTTGTTTTGAACCAACACAGTGGCAGATGCCCTCCTTTAGCAGAAGAAAAAAATTTCGTGTCTTAAAACTTTCGAAGACGGTATTAAGTATTTCAGCTTGAAACTGTAGGCAACAATGTGCGAAAACGGAGGTTAGACGCCGCAAAAATTTCCCCGTAATCTCAGGCATAAGATTCTTCCGCGAAATCGAGGAATTCTGCCTTTTTCGTTATAATTTTGGTCATTCGCGAGATCAATGAACCAGTGAACACAATTGGGGGGGGTGACAGGGGATGTTCGTCAGAGGACGGAATTCCATCTTTACGAAAATTTCGAAAACGGAAGGTCGACGGAGTTCAGATTTTTTCCACAATCGTAATTCCTTTTTTCTCGCGATGTTGCCTCTGCCCAGTATTATTGCTAAATAATATTTAACTGCATAAATATTTGTATTTCAGCTTGAAAATAGCGGGAACATTTCCAAAACCGGAAGTCGGACGGTGCAAAGATTTTTCCCGTAAGCGTACTCCCCTGCCCGCGCGATGTTCCCATTCTCCTGCATTGTTTTATTACTTCAGTTTCAACTTTTAAGAATACTATAACTGAAATATGAAAAATAAAACATACTGATATTATACTAAGCAATTTTATAAAAATAATTTAGTATGAAATATACAATTTGATTTTTTTTTCAAAGTTTGGCCACTGAGTTTTTTTGTTTTTTTTTTATGGCCACTAACAATTTTGATCTTGGTGGCCAATGTCTTCAAGCAAAATTTGTAAGTCTGGATCTTTCATACTAACTATATAGACTCACTTCACTATAGATAGGTTCCCTTTTAACTCAGGCAGGGTCATACCATCATGGTCTCAGATTTCTCAAAAAAAAATAAGGCATGTTCCTTGACTAAAATAAGGAGACCCATATTTTTCTTTCGGCAACAAAAAATTTTCCCTTCGGGATAGAGGGTCAAATCTTGCACCGTCAAACAAGCTCTCTAGAAAATGATTATTTTCCCTAACTTCAGCGAGTCATTGCAGCAGAATTAAAAAAGATATCTTGTTCTGGTATTTTTATTACATTGTATGTATAACATATAATAATATATAATGATAATATTTTTTACACATCGCATGATTAAAATTTTTAAAAATCGTAAACTTCGTTAATTTTTTAAAGCAGGTTTGGATGGAGTTTTTTCTACACTTATTTTTTTGTTAAAGACATACAAACATGCAGTTTATTTGCAATTTTTTATTTGCCTGTGAAACTGCTAGTTTCCATGTTTCGGTAGCGTTAAAAATAGCCGATTTTTGAAAAAAATCTTAACTTTGCCAACCATTTTTTAAAATTCTGAAAATTAAATCTCACTGTTTTATTGTCAACAGGACAACAGGAGAATATCTGTAAATTTTCATGAACCTAAAAACACCCGTTTCAGAGTTAGACGCGTTTGAAATTGGTTTGAAAGCCTACAAAATTTCCTGTTCTAAAGGTGCCATTTTGGAAAAATCTCAGGTGCAAAGTATTCCTAAATTAGAGCATTGGATCAGCTGGCCCTGGCTGTATTCGTACACCTCACCCTTCCCCTAGTGATAACATGCTTAAAAAACAATCTTGGAAAAAAAACATGCTATATACATGTATATATAAAATTGAATGTTTGTTTATTTGTTTGTGTGTCCGCTATACAAATCTACTATCTCATGGTACCCTAACTTATACCGTAGACAGTCCTTGAAAGGGGTTGGGAGCCCTGGGTCAATGGGCCCCCCACACAAAATTTCTGTAAAATCTACAGTTTTGAATTTAGAACCACCAAATTTGGTATACTATTTCATGATACCCTAACTTAACCATAGATGGTTTTGGAAAGGGTTGGAGCCTGGGGTCAATGCCCCCCCCTCCCTCCCTTCCCTACACAAAATATCCGTAAAATCTACAGTTTTCAATTTAATACCATCAAATTTGGCATGGTACCCTAACTTAGACTGCAGACGGTTTTTGGAAGGGGTCGGAGCCTGGTGTGAAGAAACAAATTTTCCGTAAAATATACAGTTTTCAATTTAGAACCACCAAATTTGGTATACTATCTCATGGGGTTCCCTATCACTTCGTTCGTATTCATTTCGTCCGACGTTCACTTTGTCCGCTGTTCACTTAGCCCAGTTTTCATTTCGTCCTCCGAATGAATGGAATATTGTTGAAATTATCTCTTTTCATGGTTTTTGTTATAGGCAGAAGAAAAGGTCAGCAGACGTTGCTTGCATGCGATTTTTTTTTTCCTGTCCGAGTTTTTCGATTAAAATATAATGATTTTAAATGTTATTTAAAGTAAAACAAGGAACTTAACTTTGAAGAGCTTTTTAACTATTTTGTGTGGTACGACATCAATCACTACAGCATGACTCACGCTATGTTCATAAAAGGAATATAAGATGGGATATTTTAATAATGCTAAACTTTTACTTTGGCACTAAATATTTACATAAGATGCCAAGTTATTAATATTTCTCTTTTGCTTGCTTAGGCACTAAATACTAATTACTATGCATCGTGCGTAGGCCCTTTTGACATTTTTTATTCTGCCGATGTCATATTCAAAACGTTTACGTATCCCCTCAAGGTAATCATACTGTGCTTTTACTGAGGCACGAAATATAAATTCATAAGCCCTAACCAGCTGTCCATCAATAGCAGAGTTCGCTAAAATGTGTAATTAAATTACGCGTCTAGTACGCATCGAAGAGTGTGTTACTTTACCACCGCGTAAAAATATGCACGGTCAGGTATGCCAAACAGGGAGGTGACTAATCGTTTCATTAGCCACCGCCCTGTTAGGCCTACCTGACCGTGCCTCGTCTTCATGGCTCTCGTGGCCAGCTTTAAACTTTGTAACCCATTCGTCAACACTGGAAGAAGACATAGCCGCATCACCATACATCATCTGAAGTCTTCTTGTAATGTATACGGCCTTTATAGGGCCTTCTTTCGTTAAAAATTTCCCCAATGCTCACTTTTCTAACTGAACAGTTAACATTGCCACCATTGTTTTTGATCGACAGCACTACCCAACAGTATCAAGCCACTGCTTTTACGACGCTTCACTAAAAGTAGTCGTAATTGTTTTGTGCGCATACATGCGATCATACACAGTTTTGTGTCGATAAGAATAACAACCCAGATACTTATTTGGCCACCTCTCATAATAATGTCAGTGTTAGAATTAAAAATAAATCTTCTACTGGCCCAGCGGGCCACTAGAATTATCAAACCACTGGTCTGTAAAAAAATAAAAAATAAAAAAAATTAGACATTTTCAATATATCTAGAAAATAATGTACCATTTCAATGGAATTACCTTAAATATTTGTTTTTAAACCTACTCGTATCAGTAGTTTGCAGTCTAAAAAGAAAAACTTACAGCAAGGTGAGAGAAACAGGAATTTGTTTTTTAAATTGTGACAAATTAGAAAAAAACAAAACTTACTGGCCTTCCGGGCCAGTAAAATCAATAGTTCAGTGGTCTGACAGAAGTTTTACTGGCCAATGGACCGCTGGGTAATTCGAACGCTGTATGTTCTACATTATTTGCACACTACCTTAATTCCACTAAAATTTGTGTACGAGTAGGAACAAAATGATGCGAGGTGCGGATGTTGATTCTGATCATTACTTAGTAGTGTCACGAGTGAAACTGAATGTTGGTTGCAGGAAAAGGAATAGAAAGAGGCCCAGGATGGAAAGAATATGAAGGTTGAAAGGCTCCCAGAAAATCGTCAGCGTTATTCTGACATACTCAGAGAACAAATGAAGGAGCTGAAGTCTTGCGAGAGAGATGTAGAAAAGAAGTCGGAATGTTTTAAGAACTGTGCTGTCACTACTGCTGAAGAGGTCTGTGGCACCACATAGTGGGTAACAATAGAGGTGATGCTTGGTGGAATAGTGAGATGCAAGAGGCAGTAAAGAGAAAGAAGGAAGCTTATTTGGGGATGTTGCAAGGTAGAGTTTCTGTGGATGAATATAGCTGTAAGAAGCATGAAGCCGCTAAGCTGGTTCGCCAGAGTATGGCAAAAGATAGGAAGGAGAAGGTGGAAAGGCATGAATTGTTTTTGGAAAGATAGGAAGGAAGACTTTCTGGAAGTGCATGAGACTCAAGAAAAATAGGGGAAACAAAGTTTTAAGTTGAGTGAAGAATAGGATCAGGGAAATGATATGGGAACCCAATGAGTTAAGTGAAAGATGGGGTGAATACTTCTGTGAGTTATTAGATCAGGAAAGCAAAGATGATTCTGAGGCAGAAGCAGATGATGCCACAGTGAAGGATGGAAGCACAGGAGAGATCTCAAGGTGTGTAAAGCTCTAAAATTTCTTCAGAATGGTAAGGCTCCGGGAGTTGATGTGCATAAGTGCCAAGATGTTGAAATATGGTGGTGATGGTAATTTGCCAGTTGTGCTGGGAATTAGGAATAGTCCCATGGGATTGGAAGGATGCTATCATTGTTCCCTTGTATATGGGAAAAGGTGATCAGACTGACTACAAGAACTATCGTGGTATTAGCCTACTGAGTGTGCCGGGGAAAGTGTTTGGTAAGGTCGTTATTGAAAAAGTACAGGGTCTTACATCAGAGAAAGCGTGGGATGTTCAGACTGGTTTTATGAATGGCAAAGGCTGCACTAACCAAATTTTTGCATTATGCATGATGATTGAAAGTATCTGTCTGTTGGCAAGAAAGTTTTTGCTGCCTTCATAGATTTAGAGGAAGCTTACGACCAAGTAAACAGGACACTTTTGTGGAAGGTATTGAATGAATATGGAGTTACTGGGAATCTACTTAATAGTGTAAAAGCCATGTATGCTAGCAGTAGTGCTTGTGTACGAGTGAATGGTGTTTTATCAAAATGGTTTTCTACTGATGCTGGAGTCAGACAAGGTTGTACAATGTCACCATGGCTGTTTAATATATTTATAGATGTATGCATGCGTGATGCCAAAATAGATAATATTGGTTTATGTCTTGGTGATATCTGTGTGTTCAGACTGCTGTATGCTGAAGACACTGTCCTGTTGGCAGAGAGCAAAAATGAATTGCAGAGTTTGTTGCCCCGGATGTATAAAGTTTGCATGAAATTCAAACTGAGTATAAATAAGGGAAAACCTAAAGTTATGGTTTTTGAAAGAGGAATTGGTAGTACTGAATGTAATATAAGTCTAAATGCAGGGTGTACACAGAATTATCAAACCTTATTTCCCTGACCAAATATATAAGAAATCCCTGACCTTACACAAATAGGTTTATTTGAGTTTTCCATATATGTGCCATGATAATAAATAAAATTGAATTGGATAATTGAGAAACTGATATTATTTTAAAGTGTTTCCGTTTGACGTATAGTTTCCCAAATAACTGATTCATTTAATTATTATTTTTTTTTTTTTTTTTAAATCGGCCTCCACTCTCCCTATAGCCGTCCAACTTACCTTTTTAATTTTAAGTTTACTCTTTTTTTCATGGTTTTACATTTATTGAAGAAACACTCAAACAAACCCATACACAATATTCAGAATAGTTACTGTAAAATATTACAGTAGGAACACAGTCACTTTTTTATATTACACACCACTTTTCTTCTTTTCCCAATCTGAAATCTTCGCCTGCAATGCTGCTTCTTCCAACCCTAGTTCCTTCCGTACTGTCTTTTTTTCTTCAATTCCTTTATTTCATGATAATTTTTTCTTTTTTTCCTTCAGTTTTCTTTCTTCTTCGTTTTGAAGAATACTTTTTTTCTCAAGATAATCCTGATATCTTCGTCTGGAGGCCCTTACAGAAAGAAGCCTTCTATTGATGGCAATGTGTTCTACTCCTCCCACATTTTTAATGGCATCAAAAACTGTTCTCTGGCAAATCAGGGATTCTCCCAGGAGATTTTCTACAAGAAGAGACTTATTGACAGAAAATCCACCTCCCACTGAAGCATTTCCATGAGGCATAATGAGACAAATTTTTATTACATCCCAAAGTTCACCAAATTGTTTTTGGTTGTCAAGTAGAGCACTGTAAAATTTGTCTAATCCAATGGAATCATCATGACTGTCTAAAAATTCATCAAACTGAGACTTTAAAGCAGATTGAGCTTCTACACACAATGAAGCATACTGTTTATTAGCTTTTTCAGCACAATCATCTGAAATCCTGTTTACACTAAGTAAAACTTCGAGCACAATTTCCACTCTCTTCTTGCCTAGACTCGGCTGCTGCACTATAATATTTGGGTCCAAACAAGTTAGTTACCCCACGGACAAACTTAAATTTTAGTGGGCTTCAGGAAGTTTTTCAAATCATACTGGTCACAAGTTTCCTAAATTCAAGCTTAAACTTTAATTTCTCCCTTTCTGAGCACTTCACTTCTTTTAATAGCTTTTTAGCACTAAATCCAATATCAACTTTCTCAACTGAGAGAAGATTTTCACTTTTTGATACATCTAAAGTTAACAGTTTTGAGACACTATCAGCTTCACTTAATTTGTCAGGCTTCAAGCCATCAAATTTTTCATCAGATCCAGCAAATCAGTGTGTAAGAAAGGAATTTAAGGCTTTGGGCTCTGGAACTTTCTCAAAAAAGATTCACACTTTGAAGCTATAGTCCTAAATGCAGCTAATTTACATTTCAACAGTGGACTTTCCATGAATTCTGCAAGAAACATGTGCTGTTTGCTGGAAACCGATTATTCTTGAACATATTTCTTGATATGATCATAGACAAGCAATGCCCTAGTCAAACAATGTTTTCCAACCACCTTACAGTGCAAAATTTCAAAGGGAAATCTTTACATCCAGTATTCATAGTATAATTTGCATGGCGAGCAGGACTATCTTTTAAAAGATAGTACAAGTTACGCAGAAAGTGATGTATATCCCATTTCACTGCTTCAAGTCCAGTTTTCATAGTTCCATTGACCACGTGAATACCACATACTCCAATATCAACTAATAATTTACCATCTGGATTTTCAGTTCTAAGTTTATTTTTTACCTTTTTAAGAAAGCTGAGATTAACATTAGGTCCATCTATTGACACTTGTAGCATGTTATTCAAGGGAAGAAGTGCACCTTTAATGAATTTCTCTGAAAGGTCATTAGCTGTTGCCCGACCTAAAAACACACTACTTAAGTATCTAGTGAAAACTTTTTGCATATTGACGTCCCAATAACGAACAAACTGATCCATTTGCCCACGCTGAGCAATTTTGTTTAGTGATTCATCAAAACAAACTACAAAGTCAGTGCACTACTTCAGATCGTTTATTAAACACTCTTTGAAATGTGGTGCCAAAACATGGTTTATCACATAAGATGCTTTGCTTCTGCCTAAAGTAAATTTTGAAGCTATCACACTGTCAGGAAACATTAACTGAAATGTTTTGTTAATCTGTGTACAAGAGTTCAGAGACATTCGCTTGGACAACACTTCCATGGCCCATATTATTTCCAACTTTGTTACATCATCTTTTACTACATAAGCATTAAGGTCACTGGGCTTCACATCTTTTTTCACAACATAAGTATTTTAGTCATTAAACAATATTTTCTAGAAGTACTGATTCTACATTTCCTGAGTTTGTTGATGGCAAGAGTTTGTAATTACAAAGAGTTCTTTTCATAGAGGAAGTGAAAGAAGCAAGACTGGGCTGAGACATTTTAGCACGAATGTTTTTCAAATGATTAGGGCCATTTCCATGGCTGGAAACTGCCCGACGCCCCATTGCTAAGCTTGAAAGTTTTAGAGCACACTTTACAAAATGCTGATTCATTGTCGCAGTTCACAGCAGCTATCCAACCAGAAAAACTCAGGATTTAATTGTTCATCTAACCATTGTTCATTAACCACACGACGCTTTGACATTGCTGCAGTCTTATTGCCTTTTAACAAGGTGTAAATTATATCACAAATTTTCTTCTACTCCTTTGACCTAAAACAAAAAGAGATATGTCAACAAGTAATGTAACACAACTTACAATAATAGGTAGGAAATACAAGGCTACATTAGTAGGAAGGGGAAGTTAGTGACTGTCTGCAACACCAAGTGCAAGTGTGTTGGGCGATGAGGCCGTCACTCCCAGACGCCGGGTTAAAACTAGTGTTATTCTAAATGTGATTGAAATTTCTGACTTTTTTTAAATACCACTGATTTTCCCTGACTTTTACCAACATTTCAGGCATTTCCCTGACCAATTTTCATTTCCCTGACTTTCCAGAATGTGGACACCCTGAAATGACAGTGATTGACCAGGTGAATGAGTTTGTGTATTTAGGAAGCATGTTTGACAGAGAGAACAAATTGGATGGTGAAATTAGTAGGAGAGTGAATTCTTCATTGAAAGTCATGGCTGCTTTGGGAGGTTTTCACAGGAATGATGGGTTCTCAAGAAAGTCCTGCATGGTCATGTATGAAAGTGTAATTGTTCTTACTCTGATGTACGGCAGTGAAACCTGGGTACTACAGAAAAAACATAGGAGTTATTTGTGTGCATGAGAAATGTGTTACTTACACGAGGTTTGTGGTAACACTTTCCGATTGTGTGAGGAATGAATTGTGTTGCAGTTGTGTAATGTGAAGCAAAATGTTGTTAGCAAGGTGGAGACTAATATGCTTCAGTGGTTTGGCCATGTTGAAAGAATGAATGATGAGATGCTTACTAAGAAAATATTTTTAGTCCAAGTGGCAGGAAGGAAAGGCAGAGGTAGGCCAAGGAAGTTATGAGAGGATCACATTCAGGAGTGTCTGCATGTGAAAAAGATTATGAGTATGAAGTATAGAAGATCGTGTGTACGGTGTGTGATGGATGTCAGTGAAGCCCGAGTTGTATGTCAAGATCACTGTAAATGAAGAAGTTTGATATGGCAACAGTAATTAGAAATTATCTGGTAGTTTGTATTTCTTTGTGGAGCTAACCTCTGAATCTCAGAGAACAGCTTAGTGATATGTATGTATGTATAGAACAAAAAATAACTTACAGTAGCTAACATCAATATAACATAGCTACTTCACAACATATGTAAATTACGATTTCTAAGGGACACACCAAAGTGAAGTGACGCGATGAGAAACACAGACAACGGATCCATCTAATCGGCACAACACTCCGCCACTGTTCCTATAGATGAACGGTATCTGTGGTACTTTATCCTAATGATGGTGAAAGATGGCACTGAAATGCATAGCAGCTACGACACCAGGGCTGATTTTTTGGTAAATGTTTAGTTTAGTGTCATAAATTATTTTGTCGGTAATGTTGAAGAATTTCAGAAAAGTGAGACATACAGATTTGAAAGTATGCAATTTCATGGCAAATGGTGAAAAAATTTCTTCTTTATAGCGCATTTTCAAGATTTTTACCGTAATTTTTTTGCATGTAAGTATGACGATGTGAACAGAAGGTGCGACAGGCCTAACACAAAGCTGCAGCAACATCAAGCTTTGCTCAGCTGAAACGATGGCCTCGTTCCACCGGCCATTTTGCTGGCAGAAGAGTTCAAGAGAAAGGGAGAACATTCTTGCCAAGAAAGCGTTCCATTTTGTTGTGCTACACTAAAGAAAATAGCATATTTCTGTCTAAATTTTTCACATCAAAGTTTGAGAATTTCTAGTTTTTTTCGTGTATGATTCTTTGCTGCACAGTGTATGAAGTCTCTACATCCACGTTTTTTTTGTAATCCTATTTGAATGAACTGTGATAGTGAAGTCAATAGGAGGAGCAAAACGTTAACTTTCGGAGGCCATGTAACTTCCATTGTAGAGAACATGACATGTACTTTAACACTTTTCTAGAAGAAAGAAAGGCATCTGCATACTTTCTATTTCGTATCACGGAATCATATGCGTAAGATCAAAGCAATTGTCACGGTGTGTTTTGAAAAACTGAGACAGAAATGCAGAACTATTTTCTGTAAGGTAGCAGCACGACAAACTGGGACGCTTTGCTGGCAAGAATGTTCCCCGTTCCTCTTCTATTTTTCCACCAGCAAAAGGGCCGCCGGAACGAGACCATTTCAGCAGAGCGAAGCTTGATGTAGTCACCAGGGCATTGTGTTAGGCCAGCAGCAGCTTCTGTTCACAGCGTCTTACTTATATGTAAATGTTACAGTAAAAATCTTTAAAATGCACTATAAAGATGTCATTTTTTCACCATTTGCCATGAAATTGCATACTTTAAAAACTCTATGGCTCACTTTTTGAAATCCTTTAACATTCCCCACGATATAATTTGGGACTTTACACATTTACTGAATTTTTTAACTTTTGTTTGGAGTTTCTTTTACCAAATTCATGACGTCCCTTTGTTACATGCACTACAACAGCAGACTTTGTATATACAGTTGGGAATGTCTACATTCTTCAATATTTTAATATATTTTAATCTTCACATAATTTCTTTTACTTATTTTTTTTTTATTGGAGGTTTAACAACCACAGTGAGCAACTAAATGGGCTATTAGCAGTTGCCCGTTTTTAATTTAGGGCAACTGATTCCAGGGAAGGGAGAGAGCCAGGTGCCATAAGGCAAACACAACATCCATGCCTCAACAGGATTCGAACCCGAACCCCTTTTGGACGAATGATCAGAGGCCATTGCTTAGACTACTGTGCCACTGGGGAGGCCACATAATTTCCAGTGACTGTTTTAAACCAAACTTCCATCATTTCACTTCGAACCTGATGCAGCGCACTTTGCTATAAATTGAGGGAAGTCAAGCTTTAAGGGAAGTTATGCATCACGGAAATTGTAAATTGTCTCAAAACTTCTAGCACTCCCACCAGATGGCAGTTTCGACATACAAGCAAATTTCTGCTAGCCATCTTTTTTAATCTGTTCCTCAGTGAATAGTTCACTCGGTACATGTGAAATATCAATTTCACATCACATATGGTTTTAAGTGAGTACATTTTAAAACTAGTGCTTTCATCATTTGCGGTTTTACTTTGGACATGACATGGGACTATCTACGAACTCACACCGAGTTTTTTAAGTACTCCTTCCTTTCAATGTGCATATTTTTTAGAACATTTCTTTCAGTTAATACAAACAATACTTTAGCAACTATGTATTCTATGTTTCATATTCATTTCTTTCAGTTAATGCAGACAATACTTTAGCAACTATGATTTTTGGAGGATTTTTACTTTGTATTCCAGTTTAAATTGGACTTTTTTTTTTTTTACTGTTTCCTCACAATCTCCTAAATGTTATAATGAATTTCTAAGGCACATAGTAATTAGGGACTAAAAGCTTGGCCACACCTGCAACAACTACAATTCTTCTATACAGGCACTTCATTTGTGACAACCATTTATAGTTGACTAAAACTTCAGTGAAAAAATTCCTACCATACTATAAAAAGTAAATGGTTCATGTGGTCCTACAAGTTATAAGTTTTATCTACGTACATAGTATTGTTCATGATCTTAAGACTACAGCATTTACTGGTTAATGAATATCGATTTTACAATTATGATCACTAGATGGCCAAATAAATACTTCAGCCAAAAGTTTAACTCAGTGAAGAATTCTCAAACCAAAAAAGCACAAGAAACTGGTAAATTCGTTAACGCCTTTAATACGAATCTTCGGAAAGAGGTGTTTAAGTAAGCTAGTGTGAACGTTTCAGCGATGCTTTTAGCACTTCAAAAAGACAAATACAATACTAGAATACTAATACTGTACCTACATGGTTGCACATCCTACAATGTACTTGAATAAACATAATTTGAATACTTGTTTGTTGTCTGCGATGGTCAACAAATAATTACTTAAGACAGTAATTCACAATTGCTTTGTCCTCTCAAAAGCGTTTGTGCCATCAATTTTTCATTAATACAAAAATCTGACGTAGTTTGCTTTACAATGGCGTACGGTATGACTATGGCAACACATCAACTCGATAAAATCTGCTAACTAAATTTTGGTGAACATGCTTTACAAACTAGGAATGAAAATTCAACAACAAAACTACAATTAACAAGAACATTACAATTCACATGATCAGACATAAAACTGACTTCAACTTACCTATGAAGTTTCAGGTAAAAAAACCACCACAAATAAGTACACAAAAACAGAAATGTCTGAGCTGACGATTAAAATTGAATACTCTACACAACGAAATACAGCGTAGGTTTAAATTTTTATATAACTATTTCACGACTAAAACTTAAGAATAACTTATTTTATACGTAAAGTAGACACACACAATACTAAACCGAAACACAATATTTATAATGTGAGAAAATTCAATGCGGTTTCTACGGTGAAACCGTACTACGTCAAATCAAATGCAGCCTGAGGTACCTTCGTAAAACGAACGCAGCAAAATGGTGCTACTTGAAGAGAGCTACAAACGTAATGCTCTTAAGGGGCTTTATTCTTGTGACGTCAGAAGTGATTTGCTGCGAACCATATATCATATGTAGAACATTTTAGGAATGGAGTGTCCGACCCCAGGTCTTAAACAACACTTAGAAATCGGAAGCTAGGAGATTTGGGCTACAGTGCCCGATAGGAAAGTGACATGGAAGTGAGGTAGAAAGCGGGAGGAAGACGCTCTTACTCATTACTGGGGCAGGGGGGAGTACCAGGGTTCGACGGCTTAACGTTTCCATCCGACTGACGGTGGATATTTAGTGTTTCGGACGTTCGAACCTGAAGTTTCTCAGTAGCAGTTACGAAATTTGACCACTAGGCCATCCGCAGCCCACGATTTGTTGCGAACTGATGATGATGATCATATGTAGAGGATTTTAGGAAGGGAGTGTCTGACCCGAGGTCTTAAACAACTCTGGGTGCCAGTACCCAGGGTCCGACGGCTTAACGTGTCCATCCGACGCACGGCGGGTATTTAGTGGATCGAGCGTTCGTATCTGCCTGGGATCGAACCTGAGGCTCTTCCCGTGGCAGTCACGAACGTTGCTCACTAGGCCGCCCGCGGCCTTGTTGCTAACTGTATCAATATCATATGTAGAGGATTTTAGGAAGGGAGTGTCTGACCCCAGGTCTTAAACAACCCTTAGAAATAGGAAGCTATGAGATTTGGGCTAGAGTACCCGATAGGAAAGTGATACGGAAGCGAAGTAGAAAGGGGGAGGAAGACGCCCTTATTTATTACCGGGGGCCAGAACCCGGGGTCGGACGGCTTAACGTGCCCATCCGACGCACGGCGGGTATTTAGTGGTTCAAGCGTTCGTACCTGCCCAGTATCGAACCTGAGGTTATCTCCTTGGCAGTTACGAACGCTGACCACTAGGCCACCCGCGGCCACACTTGTTGCGAACTAACAGGAAACGGACCTTATATATCTCGCATTGCACCATGAGAAATATGCTCTGTTACTGTGGATCTGCAGTGGTTTGTTTACTCCGTTTTTTTTTATTGGAGGTTTAACGACCTCCGTGAGCAACTCAATGGGCTATAAGCAGTCGCCAGTCCCTACTTTAGGGTCACTGGTTCTAGCAAAGGGAGAGAGCCAGTGCCGTAAGACAAACACAACATCCATGCCTCCGCGGGATTCGAACCCGGACCGCTTTCGGACGAATGATCAGATGCCATATCTTAGACCACTGCACCACATTCTTTTTTTCCATTGCTTAACAAAACATACGTTCCACGGGTTCAGGAAAATCACGATTTGTCATATATTTGTCAACGATATGCATAATTTTTGCTCATCGTATTTTTTTTTATTTTACTGAAGGTCTAACGACCACCGTGAGCAACAACTCCATGGGCTACAAGCAGTCTCCCGTCCCTAATTCAGGGCCGCTAGCTCCAGGGAAGGGACAGAGCCAGTGTCATAAGACAAACACAACATCCATGCCTCACCGGAATTCGAACCCGGACCCTTTTCGGAGGAATGGTCAAAAGCCATTGCTTAGACCACTGCGTCACCAGGGCGACCATCATATGGTTGTGCTGAAAAGTATTAAAAAATTTATATAATATGTGCAGGGGCAGGTTTAAGCATTACAGCGCCCTGGGCCAACAAAAATCAGACGCCCCTAAATGAACTTATTGTAAGAAATTTGAGACCGATTAGAATTTCATATTTAAATTACATATTACATATAGATTTTTTTATCACGCAAAAAATCAGCATATTCTCTAGAACAACCTAAACATGTAAAATTTTTAGCACATGTATTATTTAAAACTGGGCATTGAAATAAAAATTTGTAAATGTCGTTTTCTCACATTTTTAATTCGCATAATTTTAAAACATCATTTCACAGTAAATTTTTATATTTACAAATTAAATTATTTTTCTAACACACTTCTGAAACATTTGCCTGCAAAATTTTGGATTTAAATTTACAACGTATGCAATATTTATTTTAGATTTTTTTTAAAATATAATGATAGTACTGCTACCAATGTTTATTGTATATTGATTAAGTGACTGAGAGATAGAAGAAATGAATGAACATAACTTATATATAGTAAAATTACGCACCCCTAAAAGATTTTTTTCTTGATTTCTTTGTGGCAAAATCCTCTACTATATCATCAAATGTTAATGTTTCTACAATGTTCGAATTAAGTGACAAAGTTGCCAATGCACTCCTTCTTTTTTCACTACTAGATGTCCTCAAATAATTGTGGATGATTTTCAAAAGAGAAAAACTTCTTTCTCCAGAGGCATTAGTGATGGGTATGCATAGGTAAATCCTAAGGATATCATTAATGTTCGAAAAAGTTGAATCAATTCTTTTTCCCTAACCAGTTTCAACATATCCTCAACAGGAACACTAACACTTGAATCTGTCACTGCTTGTCTATCTAAATCATTCCAAATTTTTTGGAAATGAAGACATTCTTGTTCAAATTCTGGGTCTGAATCCTGAGAGTAAACTGTCAGTAGGTTTCTTGTCTTTTGAGATACTGCAGTCTCATCAACATTGCGTTAGAAATCCAAACATGCTCTCCACACTGAAATACGCATCTCGTTGACGTTTCAACTGCTGCACCAAATTATCAATGATCGTATGGAAAACGCATATTCGCACATGTTCCTTTCCAGTGAAAACAGTTTCTTTATTGCCATTCATCTCTTGAAATTGTAGTTTTCTCCGACGGGTTCTAGCAAAAAAAATTTTATATTTGTCGCACTGAGACAAACGTTATCCATCTTCCTCATCAAATTTATTCCGAAGATCACTTAAATATTTAATAAGTAAATCGTACAGTTCTACAGCAACTGAAAGGTCACTATTCACTTTCTGCAGTGTTTTATTGTAACTATCAATTCTTTGTAAAATACCACTCCAAAGATCTAAGAGAACGCCCATTTCTAACAAATTATCTTATTTAATAATCCCTGTGCTTCTACTCTTGCTTCTAATTTTTTACCGGTGTTTTCTGCGAAGTCTTGAAATGCATCTCTAATGCAGGAATAACTAGAGCGTAAGCACTTGCGTGCATCAACTCTTGCTGACAATCGGGTTTCACATAACGTTTTGGGTACAAGAAGTGGCGATTGCGTTCCAGATTCGCTGTGGAGCTTAGAACTATCTTGAAAACTTGTTTTCAAGATTTGCCACTCATGTGATGAAAAAAAAAGATGTAGCTTCAACCTTCAAGGCAGCATCCCGCTACGGATTTCCCAGCCAAATTAAGAGAGTGTGCAGCGCATGGAATATAGTAGGCTAAACTGCTATGACTTTTTAATAGAGCTTGAGACCTGAATGTTCACCAGACATATTTCTCGCATTGTCATAACTTTGGCCTCTGCAGTCTTTAACATCTATTTTTAAACCTTGTAACAGCTTCAATAAAGCCTTCTACATGTCTTCTGCTTTATGACCAGTGTTCGGCAAGAAACAAATAAATCGTTCCACTGGTTGTCCATTTTTCAGAACATAACAAAAAATAACAGTCAACTGGTCAACTTTTGGCAAATCTGGAGTGGAGTCTATAATAATATTTGCTCGACTTCAACTCTTTAACTATTGCGTCAGTGACTGATAAGGCCATTAATGAAATTAATTCTTCACATACATCCTTCGAAAGGTATGAAACATTTCCACTCCCCTTATTTCCAAAATTTTTCAAATGTTGCTCCAGAGAAGGGCCAAATTTTCCTATCAGTTTAAGGATACCTAGATAACTGCTATTATTATTATTCTCTAACTTGTCGTTCGCTCCATTTCTACGAAATGCTTATCCACGGGAAGGCAGAAATGTAATGGCTTCGATAATCCGTAAAAGTACTGCTTTCCAATAATTTATCTCATTCATCAGTTGCTTAATTACAGCAGAATAAATGTTTCCACTATTCTCTGCACGTGTTATGAAACACTTTACAGAATGTACATGCTCAAATGAAGCACTATGTGCTCGTATAAGGTTTTCCTGTTTCCAATATTTGAAACCTATACTTGAGAAAGAACTCTCTCGCTTTGCAAACAGTTTACATGGTAAACAAAAAACACGTTCAGTTGACTCAGAATACAATAGCCATTCTCTTCTTTTAATTTTACTATTTTGAAGACGGTTATAAAATAATCCTTTTGAGGCAGATCTAAATCGATCACTACAAGATCTTTTTGAAACTGTAAAATCTATTTCGTTTAAATTTTTATTCTGAGAATTTTTTGTAATATAATCAACAAATGAATCGTCTACTATCCATTTAGCAGGATCTAATATCATATGATATAACAAAAGTCCATTTCCTTCAACATCTTGAAAATTTCCTCCAAGATTTATGTTAGACTTATCTTCCTCATCCTCACCATCGGAAGGCTCACAAATTTAATCTTCGCCCTGAGTCCTTAGTTCTTGTTCAATTAGCTCCTTAACTTCTTCATCGGTAGATCTTGCAACCAAACACTGCATTTTCTTTTCACTTACTGTGTCATCTTCTGCCAGTTTAAAAAAGTTTTTCAGTTTTGGTATTTTTTTTAACAATTGCCCTTCTCTTTCAATTATTTTAAGCTTTCTTTTTCTATTTTCGCATCCAAAAAACTTTGTAGTCGACGTTTTCGCTGACGGTGATTAATAGAAATGATTTCCCCCAAAAGAACAGAGCGAGAATGAAAACACACATGTAAATTGACGGGACGGCGGAGGAAAAAATGAATCCCAAAGCAGGCAGGTAGTGTAATAAGCTGAATTGGAATGCATTTTAACCAGCACTGTGTCCTCTGTTGTTACCTGTGATGTTGTCTGGCGCAGTATTTTTTTATTTACGAAAAGTAGCAGGAGGCTGTGTGTTGCATTCCGCACTGCTACACCACTTGCAATATTTAATGATGGAATGGTAAGCGCTTCCGATGGAACACAAACTGGAATGTAAAGTTCGGATCAGTTGGGACTGGTAGTGCTGCCACCAGTCGAAACTTGGTTTTCGACAAGCTAGTTGCTGAATGACGCATTTTACATGATTCAACATATGACATGGAGTACTTATGTACAAGTAGATTTATTTAACATACAGTGAATCAGGGGTGCACAATGATTTGCGTCTCTTGAGTAATGCAGTTCCCCTCAATAATGCGTACAAGCTTTAGAACGTAAAGTAATCACTTTTCTGGGTATATTCAGACCACAGTTCTTATCTTAATCAAGCCGTCACAGTTCGGTTGTCATGACTAAGACAGTACCTCAGTATTTCTCGATCGGTCCAGAGAGTTAAGTTCGTTACAGCTACTATGTGAAACAAGATCAGATACAATAGTTTAGCTCTCTCGATGTATATATCCTGGTGCTTCCTTGAGAGACACAGTTGCCAGGGTGACTTTGCTCCTACTGAACCGCAGTTCGCTGCCCAGGTGGCGCAGTGGTCTAAGCGATGGCCTCTGATCATTCGTCCGAACGGGGTCCGGGTTCGAATCCCGATGAGGCATGGATGTTGTGTTTGTCTTACGGCACTGGTTCTCTCCCTTCCCTGGAACCAGTGACCCTACATTAGGGACGGGCGACTGCTTATAGCCCATATTTGCTCACGGTTGTCGTTAAACCTCCAATCAAAAAAAAAAAAAAAAAAAGAAGAGCCGCAGTTCAGGTCCTCTAATTACGTAACCACAGTTACTATTTCAAACGTAGTGACCCTCGTCCCTATTGACCCCAAATTCTGATGACCTCGGCCATCAGAGCAATATAGTGCTCATCCTTTTCCCACGAAAGTTACCAGAGAAAAAATCCCCAATTCCCACTTTTTCTGCAACTCGCTCTCTCGCCTCGGGGGCGTCTCTACAGATTTGGCCAATCAGAGCAGCGCGTTCCCGCGGGACGCTTGCCTCTGATCCCATAATTCTTATGTAACTGTCAGCTCTGTGCGCTGAGGTCCCGCCCTTCTTCTTCGTTGCTGTAGCTTCGCTACCACGACCTCTCTGCCGAATATTCCAAAATGGCTTCCTCCCGTCCATTTCCTACTTTCCAACTCATTGACCTCTTAAATCTGATTTGGGACGTGGGTGTGCTAATTACATCGCCAATCACTCACAATACCGTGCGGCCTTGACCTTGAATCCATGGAGTCCGATTTCGATCTTTCAACCTACATCCCAAGGCTGTCCTCACGCTCACGTTTTATAATGCCTTGTAAAAACTTTGCGCCAGTGCAGTGCCCCTCCCCTAGCCTCCCACTCTTGTTCCCCGTTGTCTGCGAGCTCTGTAAAAGAAATGCTCCTCCTCTCCATCTCTCTTCTGAGTTTCCACCTTGCCAGGAAACAGGAAGAAAAAACTTTCTCGGGGGCTCCTGAGTCTTACTGAACTCACTTTCAGAATGAATTATTATTTTAATAATTAAACACATTGAATGTATTAACACCATCATTTAATATTTTCTTAAGTATTAAAGGTATTATACTACTCAATTTATAATTTGTAGAAATGAAAAATCCCATTTCATTCTTTTTTTTTTTTTGGAGGGAGGGGAAGAATGAGATAAAACGTCTTGTGCCACATGTATTCTCAAAATTTTGGCGCCCCTTTATGTGCAGCGCCCTGGGCCATGGCCCAGGTTGGCCCAATGGTAAACCCGCCCCTGAATATGTGTATAACAAGTATATGAAATGTATAGCGGAAAAGATAACTTTTCATAAGTTTCTTCTGAGGAGGACGGGATTGTTAAAGAAATAGGTGAATAAAATGAAATGTGATCATTTCCATCCCAATGTGCAGTACCGAAAATATTCTGCCCGCTTTCAGATGTATCGCCAATGTTTGTCAAAACGTAAATATTTAATATACCGTGTATGAGAAATGCTTCATTGAAAATTTCACCATGACTGGTATCCATGTCGTCCTGAATCTCTTTGAAATAAACATCGAACACAAAATTGTCTTGGTGTACTTTAGGGTGGGCCGGAAAAAAACTTTTTTTTTAATTTGCATATCGCCTGGTGCAGAAAAGTTGCCTTTTGGGTCAAAATAATAACAAAAGAATTTTTTTAAATCGACCAATATCTTACGGCTATTGGTCGATTAAAAAAAAATTACACACTAAATTCGCGTTTTCCCGACCGCATTATGCTGTATGCAAAAACGGATGGAATTTTTTTGTAATTGAAATCGAGTAACCCCTAGTGCGGAAAAGTGTCCTTCAGTATTCCCAATAACAGTGAAAAAAAGGTTTTGAAGTTGATCAATATACTATGTCTCCGCGCTGCACGCGAAGTTCACCATTTTCTTCCCGCATTTGGCCCGTAAGCCTAGGCTGTGTAAAGGCATCCTGGCATGTAGGGCATCAGAAATATCCGTAGGAAACTGTACTGTTCTGAGTGCCCCATGCGTGTGCATGTGTAGTGCACTCAGTTAGCTTTGCAATGTGTAGCGTGTAGCTCTTCGCGTGCTTCCAATGTCACATATGGAAACAACGCAGAACTCACCACGAGGAGGTGGCTACACTTCGAGTTCCGCCCACCCTCCCTCCAGCTCAGAATTTTATTTCTATGTGGTATATCTTGTTCGGTAATACTCTTTACTCGAAAAATGTTGCATTAATTGCCGTGATGCAATTGTTGCTCTTCTGAAAGAAACTCTAGCTTCAAATCCACACACTTAGGCAGCTGCTTCGGTCTCCAGTTTCACGCAACGTTCCACAGCTTGTATGTGGTAGGGAAACTTGGTTATTTCTTCGGCAGCTGCGGCAGAAGTTGCGATTAGTCGATCCATATCTTCGTCTGAGATGTGTTTTGTCTGGTGTGGTTCGGCAAGACGCGTTTTAGTCCAATCGATCATCTCACAATATTCATTATTATCCAAATTTAATTGCGGCACTTCGAATTCTCTTATGACATCATTCATTTGTTGCTGTCTAGCTTTTTTTACTCTTCTCCACCCAAGAGCTCTAACGTGGGTGCGTTCGTCCGCAATCATACTTAGCATTATATTCGCTGGGAAACTGAAGAACGCGTTTCTCTTCATCACTGCATCAATGATTACTTTGTACTTCAAATCCATGAAGCGCGATAAGTTGATCAGTTTCCAAAAATGTTTGGCCCGTTCTGTGCAAGAAGGCTTCTTCTTTACGGAAAACCAGACCGGGGCATATACCTTCATTCAGAGGCGGTTCGTCATTAGGGGTCAGAAGGGCCGGGCCCCACCTAAAATTTCTATTTCTAGAAATATTTTTTTTTTGCCCTGATTCTTATTCTCTCTCTTAACTACATGGTGAAAAACCTTTCCCTTCAAAAACCATTACCCAAGGGAAAAGTTTCCTTCAAAAACGAAAAACTATCCCCTGAGGAAAGAGGTCATGTTCAGAGTGTGAGGTTATTGGGCCAGCTCCAACAGGTCCCAGTAACATCACTACGCAAGCGAAGAGGAGACGGTTTCCTCCCCGTCTCATTCAGTATGAAGACCTACATACAACACTGTCTTAACCGCATGTGCAAAAAAGCTGTGGGGCCAGATCATGCTAATTTGATTGGCCTGGTGAGTATCCATTTCCTCAAAGCCGTGGGTTGACAGAGAAGCTTACCCCGACCAAGCTCAATGGTGGCGGGAAGGGTTTCAAATGTAGCAAAGCTCAGTTAGTTGTTTTTTCTGTGTGTGTGTCGCTCGGTTATGTGTTGTTCCTTTGTGTCGTGACTTTTTTGCTTGTCGAGTACAATGAATGGAATGGATATTTTGTTAAAATCTCCGTTCTTTGCTTTAAATCTGGAAGAAAAGCTTCACTTAAAAAAATTCAGTGCTTATCACCCCAAGAATTTTTAGTTTGAGCTTCACTTAAAAAAAACACAGTGTTCATCAGCCCAAGAATTTGAGACGAAAAGCTTCACCGAAAAAAACTCGGTGCTTATCAGCCCAAGAATTTGAGTTTCCAAGGGTATGAAGTTTACAAAGCGCTTTGCAGAACTAATTTCAGTTTTAACTAAGGTAATTTTCTTTGTTAAAAATAAATAAATAAATGAGAAAACCTGTAAGTATAATTTGCACATGAGTACATATATGTTTTTAGATTTCACAAGTTCTTTAACAACAAAGGTTAAACCTTTCAAATAATGCAAATAGTATTATGGTACTCATTCCATATGGGACGAAATTCATGAAACATGCCCTCCCTGCATATATTTGGAGTTATTATTTTTTTCACTACATTTGTTTATCCTGTGAATCCTGTGATTATTCCTCAGTTGAGAAATCTGAAAAAACACAAAGCACAACTAACACAAATTAATGCTCATATGTTTTAAGGTACAAATTTTATTTAAGGAGTTTTAACATTTTTCTGTTAATAGTTATGCATTCTATTCTGAGGATTTTTTTTTCGTGTGCAATACGATAGTTGACACATTCCTGCCTGATTTGGGCATTATTGAGTCAAGGGGGTAAACAGAAGCAGAGTAAAGGAATCTTGGGGGGGTCTGAATAGTTGGCCTAATAATGACAGTTATTTTTATTTCATTGTTTGACTTCGGCTACTGCCCCACCTGTTTCAGTTGCTACGAGCCGCCACTGCCTTCATTACATAGTTGGCAACACAGATCAAAGTTTGCGATGGGTTTTCAGTGGCGAGATAGAGGCGCATGGCTCTGTTAGCTGTCGTCAGCAACCGCACATGTGACAGTGGTCCTGGATTTCTTCTAGAAAGGCTGACATCACAGTCTCCCGGTGACACGGCTCAACAGATTTCCAGTAAATAGTTCTGGTCGGTACTCAGTTAACGTGTATCCTGCAATTCTTTCATGTGCTCTGTCCATTCTACATAATTAGCTGCAAAGTCAACTACTGGGAGGTTTTCGCAGCCGTCGAGAGCTGCCCCAATCTCTTCTGAACGAGGTGTAGGACCTGTTGATTTACTAACGAGTTCATCAAGCAAATGTCGAAATGGAAGTTCATTGAAATGGAACAAGCACACCAGCCACTGTAAAGAACGTTGCATCTGAAGTTCCAGTTGATGTATAGCACCGTTTTTCCGGCTGGTATTTATAACAGTTCCATCGCGCCCTGAAGCAATGAGAAAACTTGAGTCAATGCCATTAACTTCTAAAAAATTAGTCATGTTGTTTACGATGCTTCTGCTATGACCAGAAGTGGAGGTCACGTGGCCCCCACTTCTGTTCATTATGTCGTAGACCCATATTCAGGGCCTGCTGGACCATAGGGGCAACCGAGGCGGTCGCCCCGGGCCCCGCACCTTTAGGCAGCCCCGCAGTTTAGAAAACAAAATAATTTTCGGTAAAAAAAATTTAACTACATTTTTTTTTGTAACTTTTGGGGCGCAAGGCCCTTAAAAATATATTTTTGAAGTTTTTTGTTTGTTTCCAATCTCCCCATTTTTGAATACATTATCCCCCCTGTTCGTCGTTTTTTTGTAACTTTTGGGGCACAAGGCCCTTAAAAATATACTTTTTAAAGTTTTTTGTTTGTTTCCAATCTCCCCATTTTTGAATACGTTATCCCCCCTGTTCGTGTACGGACACTGAGATTTGCAGCTTCGAAATGATTTTTTTTTTTGATTGGAGGTTTAACGACCACCGTGAGCAACTCAATGGGCTATAAGCAGTCGCCCGTCCCTAATTTAGGGTCACTGGTTCCAGGGAAGGGAGAGAGCCAGTGCCGTAAGACAAACACAACATCCATGCCTGACCGGGATTCGAACCCGGACCCCTTACGGACGAATGATCAGAGGCCAACGCCTTAGACCACTGCGCCACCGGGGCGGCAAAATGATTTTTGTAACCACCTTAATCTTTTCCGCATTCATGAAACAGCAAATTAAGTTTAATCATTTTGTGGTACCCTACTTTTATATATCCAAAAATTTGTGTGAAAACCTGATACTTAAATTTAAGGAAATAAAAAGAACAATATCCAAGTTACTTTCGGACTGCATATGGAGGCCACTTTTCCAACGTTACAAGAAATTGAAAAAAAAAAAAAAAAGCAACTTTCATATATGAACGCGTATAAAAGTTTAGAATGTCACTAATATGTCACTAATATGTCACTGTGCATTAAAAAGCAATCACTAAACATGTATCAGGGGAAAAAACTGTTTATACCAATTTATTTTAGAGGGATCCTTATTATATTTCGTATACAAAAATATTCGCAATGAGAAAATATTCGCTAAGCAGGTATCTTTTTATCATTTTGTGAATAAGCTGTCATAAGAGTCACAATGCAACCTAAACCTCTTCTCCCGGGAAAGAAAATCGTAGATTTTAACACTTTTTACTTTCTCTCTCTCTCTCGCTTTCTCTATCTCTCTCTCTCTTTCTCTCTCTCTCTCTCTTTCTCTATCTCTCTTCCTCTCTTTTTCTTTCTTTCTCTGTCTCTCTTCCTCTCTCTTTTTCTCTTTCTCTCTTCCTCTCTCTTTTTCTCTTTCTCTCTTCCTCTCTTTTCTTTCTTTCTCTGTCTCTTTTCCTCTCTCTTTTCTCTTTCTCTCTTCCTCTTCTTTCTTTCTCTGTCTCTCTTCCTCTCTCTTTTTCTCTTTCTCTCCCTCTCATTTTCTCTCTTTCTCTATCTCTCTTCCTCTCTCTCTCTGAACCTTCAGTCCGTATTATGGTCTTTTTCTTAAGCTTAAAGCAAATACTTCTTTGAGATAATCGTTTTGTCTTTACGGTAGTGTTCGTGTGTCTTCCTCACGAACGATAATTTTCAGAAACGACTTTATTAAAATATGAGATTTATTTTTTAGTGCCCACAATGAAATTTTGCTATGGGCCCCGCTATAGCTACATCCGGCCCTGCCCATATTGCTAAGTATGATTGCAGACGAACGCACCCACGTTAGAGCTCTTAGATGGAGAAGAATAAAGAAAGCTAGACAACAACAAATGAATGACGTCAGAAGAGAATTCGAAATGCCGCAATTAAATTTGGATGCTAATGAATATTATGAAATAACCGATTGGACTAAAACGCGTCTTGCCGAACCACCCCTGACAAAACGAGTCTACGATATAACATCGCAAGTTCAAATATCACGCGACATATGATCGCGGTCATAATAACGCAGGTCGAAACATCGCGGACGCGAAGCGTTTATATTCTTTGATCGCGGTACCACAACATTGCGGTACTAAAACATCGCGGCACCATAATCGCAGGTCAAAACATCGCGGTACCATAACATCGCAGTAATCTCTAAATGAATTAATTTAGGTAGATTTTGATGAATTGCAAAAGAAAAGTTTATTTAAGGGGGTGGGGGACTTCATAGAAATTGACGTCCTGATAAAATTTTGGTTGAAATCGGGGTTCCCGGACCGCTTTTCCGACAGTATTTTTTTGTGTAGCTGATGAACTGTTGTAGCTATCAACACGAAAATTTATATTTAGGAGTTATATTACACTTTCATGTGTCGACAAAATTTCGGTAAAAATCGGGGAACCGGAAGTGGGCGTTCCCCATAGCGCTTTCTTTCCTTTTTTTCGGATTTTTCTAAACATTTGCTCTTTGGTAGGAAAATCCGCTCAGAGACTGGTTTAATTTGCAGAAGACTATTATGTGGCACTTATCAAAATATTTCGGGAGGGGGAGGGGGGGGGCACTAATTGTAACCCATTTATGCCTCATGCTCCATTATTGGAACGGTAGTCACGTGGGAGTTATTTGTATCCTGCTGCTCAAGGTCATCAACGAGGTCTGATTTTTCACATCTCTCTGTTTCCTAAGGATAGATGATATCACGTTAATAACTGTTGGCAGTCAGTAGACGGTTTTTGGATGAGGTTGGGGCCCAGCGTCAAGGATCAAGGAGCCCCCATACAAAATTTTCGTAAAATCTACAGTTTGAAAATTTTTAACCACCAAATTTGGTATACTATCTCATGGTACTCTAATTTAGACGGTAGACGGTTTTTGGAACGGAACGGGACGGGCGGTCAGAACCCACCATGCAAAATGTTCGTCAAATCCACAGTTTTCAATTTCGAACCACCAAATTTGGTGTACTATCTCATGGTACTCTAACTTAGTTCGTAGACGGTTTTTCGACCAGGGTTAAGGGGCCCCGTACAGAATTTTCGTAAAATCTACAGTTTTGAATTAAAAACTACCAAATTTGGTAACTATTACATGGTACTCTAACTTAGTCCGTAGACGGTTTTTAGAACGGGTCGGGGTCAAGGGGCCCTATACAAAATTTTTGTAAGATCTACAGTTTTCAATTTAAAACCACCAAATTTGGTATACTGTCTCATGGTGCTCTATCTTAGACGGTAGACGATTTTTTGGAACGTGTGGGGCCCCGGAGTCATGGAGCCCCCGTACGTAATGTTCGTCAAATCTACAGTTTTCAATTTCGAGCCACCAAATTTGGTGTACTATTTCATGGTACTCTAACTTAGTCCGTAGACGGTTTTTGGAAAGGGTCGGGGTCAAGGGGCCCCCATACAAAATTTTCGTCAAATCTGCAGTTATCAATTTAGAAGCACCACATTTGGTGTACTACCTCACGGTGCTCTAACTTAGACGGTAGACGGTTTTTGGAACGGGTCGGGGCCCGTAGTCCAGGGGCCTCGATACAAAAATTTTGTAAGATCTACAGTTTTCAATTTAGAACCACCACATTTGGTGTACTACCTCACGGTGTTCTAACTTAGACGCTAGACGGTTTTTGGAACGGGTCGGGGCCCGGAGTCCAGGGGCCTCGATACAAAAATTTTGAAAGATCTACAGTTTTCAATTTAGAACCACCAAATTTGGTGTACTACTCATGGTACTCTAACTTAGTCCGCATACGGTTTTTGGAACGGGTCGGGACTCAGGGTCAAGGGACCCCAATACAAAATTTTCGTAAAATCTATAGTTTTCAATATACAGCCACCAAATTTAGTATCCTATCTCATGGTGCTCTAAGGCTCGTTTCACACAGACGGAATGAATCCGACGAATCTATAAAACCGTCCCGCAGTGCAGTTTTTGGGTGGCTTTCACACGAGCGGTTTTATTTTTAGAGCGGATAAAAAAAACGTTAGACCGATAGGCGGGAACCGAATGGCTAGCTCTTTGTGTGGTCAGTTTCTAGATTGGGTCTTCTTTCAAATGCAGTATTTGATGTAGAAACTCAATGCATAACATGTTTGAAACTCATGAAAAGATAATGTATTGAATATTACGAGTACCTGTGTCGATGTATAATCTACAGTAAATGTAGCAAATGTATGACATAAACCAATTTTTCGGAGCCAGTGTTCTATGAAACTGTTTACCGTGTTGAAAGATACATACACGGAAATACTACGAAACATTTGTAAAGTGCATTAAAAAACACACACACACACACACACTTTTACAGAGCATTTTGGAGAACACTTGAGGAAAACTATGGAAACACAGAATACCTTAATAACCTTTTATAAGACTTTTTGAGAGCACTTTCCCAAGGCTGTGTGATCATTTCGAAATAATTAACTTTCTTAATATGTGAAACTTTAAATTTCAGGCAATTATTGGTGTGAATTATTTATAAAGTGTGAATTTTTTTGATGCGGGCTGTTATTTCTCCATGCAACATGTAACAACGGATTTCGAAAGAAATCTTGATTCACACATAAAATGATTAAATTTGTTGTTGTGGATGAAGATGTTTTTTTAATTATTTACTACATTATCTTTGTTTGTTTAACTGTTGAAAGACACAGCAGCATGGCCATGGTTTTTTCGTTACTTTATTCTAAAAGCATTCAGCTATTTTTTCGTTTAACGCACACAGTTAACCTGTTTGTGAAATTTTACTTCTTTCTTGAAAGACAACTCCTATAACTGAAGTTCCGACAGTCAGTATACCATTGGTGTTTCTACATGTATTTATTATCGTACGTTTCTACATTTATTTCTGTGCATTACTAACATTTTCTTCTACATTTATTATCGTACGTTTCTACATTTATTTCTGTGCATTACTAACATTTTTTCCTACATTTATTATCGTACGTTTCTATTGTACATTTTATTTTCGGCACTGCTTTTTGCTTAAAATAATCTTTTGCGTAGTTACCACATTTTGAAGTCATTCACTCCTATACAAAAAATGGCAAAATGTGATAAATAACTTCTGCCGCACTGTAAACCATTACACTGCTTGCAGCAAACTGCTGGCAAGATACCAACACTCGAAATATGGTGATTATGCGCGAATTATGAGAAAACAATTATACTAAACTTGAAATTTAAAAAAAATGCAGAAAACGCTGCTATTTCCATCAACGAACAAGATTTCCAAACATTGTGAGTTTATGCATTACCTGACCTAGAATAATTTTCTCTGTTGATAAATAAATGATCGGAGTGAATGTCAGGTGCAAGTGCAAGGTACATATTTTTTCTTTTATTACAGTGTGTGAGCGGAGGCCTCCACCGAGGTGGAGGACCAGGATTTTAGCCGCAAGCCCCCCTTCCTTTGATAGGGATAGGGAAAGCCATACTCATATATTATTGTGAAATATCTCTGCAAATAGACAAGTATATTCGGAATTCGATTACCGATGATGTTCCTTCCATATTCAGTGAAATTGTCGAACTCGTACAGATTTCTGCAGATATCATTCCAACTCCAATGACGCCCCGGTGGCGCAGTGGTCTAAGCGATGGCCTCTGATCATTTGTCCGAACAGGGTCCGGGTTCGAATCCCGGTGAGGCATGGATGTTGTGTTGGTCTTAGGCACTATCTCTCCCCCTTCGCTGGATCCAGTGACCCTAAATTAGGGATGGGCGACTGCTTATAGCCCATTGAGTTGCTCACGGTGGTCGTTAAACCTCCAATCAAAAAAAAAAATCCAAGCATTTTTGTGTGTGTGTGTGTTCCTATCCTTGTAATCTTCCGACGATATATCCCAAACTTCAGGGGGCTTTTCCACTTCCAAAATTAATAACTCAATATAAACAGTAATAGCAGACATGATCAACAGAGGTTATAGCGCAAACTATACCAAAAAATCAGAGTGTTTCTGTTGAAAACTAACAAAGCACACAAGCCCAAAGCGATGACAATCGACCTCACCTGGCAGCATCGCTTTCTTCCTCTCCCCTCTGACAAGAGTGATTGTTTTATTGCATGTAGCGGTGAATACGTTGGCCTCCTGTGTGAACGTCTTGGCTTACATCTGTGTTTCTCTAAATTTGGACCGTATCGCAGTTGTCCGGTTTGTAGCGAACTGTGTGGAAGCTCAGCGGCTACCGCAAGAGTTTCTACCGATTTCGCTCGTCTGAAAGTCTCGGTATAACTCTATAGACGGCTTCAAAAGAAGCGGTTGGACAGCTGAGTAATTTATTGCATCTGCGGAAAAAACATGGTTGTGTGAAACGGGCCTAAATTAGACGGTAGACGGTTTTTAGAACGGGTCGGGACCCAGGGTCAAGGGGCCCTCATTCAAATTATCGTAAAATCTACAGCTTTCAATTTAAAATCACAAAATTTTTTATACTATCTCATGGAACTGTAACTTAGACCGTATGCGTTTTTTGTAAGGTGTAGGGGCCCGGGGTCAAGGGTCCCCGTACAAAATGTTAGTAAAATCTACAGTTTTCAATTTAGAACCAGAAAATTTGGTACACTATCTCATGAAACTCTAACTTAGACATTAGGCGGTTTTTGTAAGGGTTGGGCCCGGGGTCAAGGGGCCCTGATTCAAAATTATTGTAAAACCTACAGTTTTCAATTTAAAACCACCACTTTTGATATAGCATCTCATGAAACTTTTAACTTAGACCGTAGGCGGTTTTTCGGAAGGGGTCGGTGCCCGGGTTGACCCCGGGGCCCAGCTGAACTTGGTGATTTTTACGTAAAACCTCAATACAGGTCACCATGAACATTTGCAATTAATTTGATGATAGGGAGTACCCAAAAAAAAAAGCAATTCCATTCTTCTTGTTAGTAGAGCTGTATTTCAAACAATTGCGGTTTTTTTAGTCTACTTATTATTATTACTTCATTTTTTGTCTATCATTACGTCTTTTTTTAGTCTAATTATAATTATTTGTTATTTAAGTAGGCCAAGCTTCTTAAATAACGAGAAAAAAAAAGTAGACTTAGCTACTTAAATAACGAGAAAAAAAGAGTAAATACTTACATTAAGCTCACCAGACGTCCCCAATTTTTGAGGACAGTCCTCGAATTTAGTTTACTGTACCCAAGAACTTCTGAAGCCTTTGGGGACGCAAATTGTCCTCAAATTTTAATGCTTGTCCCTAAATTTACAGTTCCTCATCAACTCTTTATATTTCCCATGAAAAATGTTCTTAAAAGTAGTTTCCGTTGTATTAATTTTCCAACATGCTTCTTGTGAAAACAAATTTTGACTTTTTTTTTCTTCTTTTTGGGTTTAACGACCACTTAGAGAAACTTTAAGGAAATCACCTGTCTCTAATTTGGAGACATTCGTTCTAGGGAAGGGAGAGAGCAAGTGCTGCAAGACAAACACACCACCCGTGCCTCATTCGGGACTCGCATCCGTACCAACTTGTACGAATGATCAGTAGCCAGCAATAGGTCAATGCACCACTGGCGCTGTCAAATTTCGACTGTACTTGTTCTGAGTTTCTACAAAAACTTCGGCAAAATGAAAAATTCGCCATGCAATTACTATGGTGTGCAGCCTAATTTTAATTCAGCGCATGTACCTAAGGTAAAGCATTTCACTTTTGCTAATACGTTCTTGCTATCATAGTTCTGCTTTGTCAATACAAATTACCAACATTCTACAAGATATATCTTTTTAAGACACTGATTTTAATGTGTAATATTACACTTATTGAAGCAATGCAGTTTTGTGACAAAAAGATTTGCATATTTATTTTGAGTACGTATGTGTCCCCAAATGAACTACCGATTTGGGGACGCCATGCCCTTTTGTCCTCAAATCGGTGTCCCGATATCTGGTCACCTTAATTTACATAAATATCTTCTTGGCCCGTAGAGCCTAAAATACTTACTATTTGGCCCCTTACAAAAGATGTTTGCCGATTCCTGGTCTAAGCGATGGCTTCTGATCATTAGTTCGAGATGAGTCCGAGTTCGAATCCCGATGAACCATGGATGCTTTGTTTGTCTCATGGTGCTGGCTCTCTCCCTTCCCTTGGAACCAGAGGCCCTACATGAGGGGTGACTGCTTATAGCCCATTGAGTTGCTTATGGTGGTCGTTAAACCTCCCTAGAAAAAAAAATCTGAATGTGAGTAACGCCGCCCCGGTGGCGCAGTGGTCTAAGGCGCTGGCCTGTGATCATTCGTCCGTAAGGGGTCCGGGTTCGAATCCCGGTGAGGCATGGATGTTGTGTTTGTCTTACGGCACTGGCTCTCTCCTTTTCCTGGAACCAGTGACCCTAAATTAGGGACGGGCGACTGCTTATAGCCCATTGAGTTGCTCACGGTGGTCGTTAAACCTCCAATAAAAAAAAAAAAAAAAGAATGTGAGTAACTAACATCCCTTGAACATTTTGGGCCGCCCCGATGGCGCAGTGGTCTAAGCGATGGCCTCTGATCATTCGTCCGTAAGGGATCCGGGTTCGAATCCCGGTCAGGCATGGATGTTGTGTTTGTCTTACGGTGCTGGCTCTCTCCCTTCCCTGGAGCCAGTGACCCTAAATTAGGGACGGGCGACTGCTTATAGCCCATTGAGTTGCTCACGGTGGTCGTTAAACCTCCAATCAAGAAAAAAAAAAAAAGGGGGGGGGGAGGTCCGGGTTCGAATCCCGGTGAGGCATGGGTGTTGTGTTTGTCTTACGGCACTGGCTCTCTCCCTTCCCTGGAACCAGTGACCCTAAATTAGGGACGGGCGACTGCTTATAGCCCGTTGAGTTGCTCACGGTGGTCGTTAAACCTCCAATAAAAAAAAACATTTTATAGAAGAAATGCAAATTTTAGGCTTCCAAGGCTAACGAAACTAGCGAAACATAAAGGCAAATCCTGACAAAGTACATGGAAAACAGTTGTATCATAAACTGATGCCGAAGTTTGATTCAGGATTTAATCAGATTGCAGCAGTGATTTTTGCACCCTCTTTTGAGCTGCGTGTCTGCCTGCCCGCTCTTGTAATGTACGCATGGGCGGCGGAAGGTGGGGAACCCGTGGGTCCGGACCCCCTCTAGAATTTCATGGTCCCCCTAACTGAGGGCGTCCACACAGGAAACGTCCCAAAGCTATGTGGTTCACATACAATTTATATTTTATAGAGTTTTTTTATTTTTTTTTACGATTTCCTAGATACCGTCACCATGCTTCGCAGTTTTCTGGAGTACAATTTTGAAAATTGATTTCGCACAAATATACTGAAAAGTTAATTCAACGCTCTGTTTTTCTCCTTAAAAAAGGTCGTTAAAGAATTCTTTAAATTCCTTTAAAGCAATAACCACGGCGAGAATGGGTCTCTCTCGTTCTTTCTATGCGTTCTTTTTTTTTTTTTTTTTTAATTCCAAGTCCGAATGTGTCTTATCGAAATCAGAAAACTCATTAAATACATCTAAAAAATAAATAACTGAACAAAAGTACTCGAACTCAAATTAAGCGGTGAGTATACTACTTGTGCACAGAGCACAGGTAATTCTTGGTATTTCCTCACATAGAAGATAAACGACCCTGGACGAATGTGCGTGTTTCTGCTGCGAGAACCACTATTGTCGAACTAAAAGAGTAACAAAATCGCTTGCTTCTCACACTCTGCGGCGTTCTGGATGATATTTTTGCCGAGAGTAGAAACAATGAATCGGCGTTTCCTTGATGTTTGTGTTTCACCCGTCTTCTTTATGCATAATGCTCGTGTGTGGTAGAGAAAACTCAAGAGATTTGTTTAGGCACTGGGTTTGATGTGAATTTAAAAGTGGAGTAAGAACTGGCTCCTGCCATTTCAACATCAGACTTACCCGTTTAATCCAAGAGATATGCAATCGTAATGCTAAATGGTTGTTGCATCCCAGGAGCAATTAGGTGTTCATATACTGTATAACTATAGTTTACCAGATCTTGACATTTGTTAGCTGCAGTGAACACCCGAAACATTCAGTCACCTTTTTTAATTCATTTATGACATTTACTGACAGTCGGATGATGAAATGATTTCTGCGTGCTTCACACGTTTCGTATTTCACAGGTTGGAACGGGGGACGGGGAGGGGCGATTTCCCAATTGCCGCACGTCTTTAAGCCTTTGGCCTCCAATTGAGTCCACAGCCTGCAATTTAGCAGGCGGATGTGGCAAGGCAACAAACTGGGTTTTTAAATGCACTCCCTTCTGGATATCAGCTGACAGGTGATAATGTATTTTCAGTTGCGTCCAACATTTTTTAATATTTGTTTTTAGTCTAGCTGTTAAGGTTGGGTACAATTTTTTTTTTTTGAATATGAAAGATCTGCTCAGTGGCGCAACAGGAATTTCTTTATGGGGTGGCATAAAATATCGAAGATGCAAATAAAATAACTTAAAGAAAACGTCCCCGAAAACATTGGGGGCCATAAACAAAATATCTCCGTTATTTTAAAATGAGTTTGCAATGATTCGTAAAATATGTATTTAAAAATAAGTAGCGAATGTCAAACAACTGAGCACGAAGGACCAAGCGACACCTTATGGAGTGGGGGGGGGGGGGGCATACTAATTGCGTCACTGAGTTTGCTGTTGTTTTGAAAATTTTCCGAGAAAGGTCCATAAACCTGGCACTGATGAAACGGACGCTGACTCTGCAAAATAGGTAAGGTTTGTCGATGTTAACTTATTCTCTATTTACGTACTACTCTCATATTTGTGTATTTCGCTTACGAGAAATGTACTGTTACTACATATGTCTAAAGCCTGTGCAACAAAAACAAGTTAGTAAAATCATGCAATGCATTGATTATAATATGCTTTCCAACATTACAGAAATCATAACTCAAGTTATCACTCAAGTTATGAGAATAATGTCTGTGGAATAAATCTCGATCCTGTGGCCTGACCTTTGATCCCATTTCGATGATATTCAACAGAACCGGCTTGGTATACCTCCGAAATAACATGATAAAATTTTGTCGCAATTGAAGCATTTTTACGTAAGTTATGATGCATGGAATGGAATAGATCCCGCTCCTGTGTCCTAACCTTTGACCCCATTTCGCCCATTTTCAATAAAGTTTGTCGCCAGGTGGTCCCCTACCACATATTAAACTTTCATCGAAATCGAACCTCTTTTACGTTAGTTATGGCGCATAACAGCGGTGGAATGGATCCCTCTCCTATGTACTGACCTTTGACCCCGTTTCGTTCACTTTAAATAAGGTTCCTTCCCAGGTGATCCCCTACCAGATACTAAAATTTCATCGAAATCGAACGGTTGTTACGCGAGTTATCGTGCTGACGGACATACGCACACAACGCGTGACGTAATGAGGCAGATGGGAATCGCGACTATCTGCCCGCTGCAAGAATGTGACGTCATAAATCTTTAATAGGATCCACACACAACGCGGGACGTAATGAGACAGATGGCGTGACCGCGCGTCGACATTCTCAAACGCGAGTTGTGACGTCATAAGATTTCTAAGCATTGGTAACATTAATGGAACAACGCCATCACTAAAAACGTTATGATACGGGGTGGTTATTTAACCCACTAAACGAATTCTTCTAAAGTCGAGATCAAGCTAAATCGATTTCTAGTACCAGAAAACGGTAGGTTAATTACTTTCATCAAAATTCTTAGAGCCGTTTTCAAAATAATATGTACATACATACATACATACAAGAATTGCTACTTTAAGGTGGACGTCAAGTAACTTTGCTTCCTATACTTCCAATGGAAAAACTTTTGTACACATTTTCTTCACAATTAATGCGTTCCCAAGAATGAAAATTTGAACATCGATTAAAATATCTTCATTTTATAACTTGCAATACTTAATATTTTCTAAAACATAACCATAATTATGCAATTCAACATTTGTTTGTCTACTGACGTCATGAAAATATAGGTCGCGCCATCTTTTTTCTGGAAAATTAATGCGTTCACAAGGATGAAAATTTGAACATCGATTAAAATAGCTTCATTTTATAACTTGGAATACTTAATATTTTCTAAACCATAACCGTAATTATGCAATCGAACATTTTTTTTGTCCACTGACGTCATCCAAGTACAGGTCGCGCCATCTTTTCTCTGGTTTCAACACCACCAAAGGAAAAGTTATTGATTTTTAATATATTTATGGTTATGTTTTAGAAAATATTAAGTTTTCCAAGTTATAATATGAAGTTATTTTAATAGATGTTAAAATTTTAATCCTTGGGAACACATTAATTGTGAAGGAAATGTGTACAAAAGTTTTTCCATTGGAAGTATAGGAAGCAAAATTACTTGACGTCCACCTTAATAATATGGAATAAGGACAATGGAATGGATCGCAATCCTATGTCCAGACCCTTAACCACATTTCGTCCATTTTCAATAGGGTTCGTCCCCAGGTGGTCCCCTACTACATACTGAAATTTCATCGAAATCGAACCATTTTTACGCACGTTGTGACGCATAAGGGCAATGGAATGCATCCCGATCTTATGTCCTGACCTTTGACCCCACTTCACCCATTTTGAATAGGGTTCGTCCCCAGGCGGTCTCCTACCACATAGTAAACTTTCATTGAAATCGAACCATATTTACGCAAGTTATGACGCATAAGGCAATGGAATGATTCCGCTCCTACGTCGTGACCTTTGACCCCATTTGTCCCATTTTCAATAGGGTTCGTCCCTAGGTGGTCCCCTACCACGTACTAAAATTTCATCGAAATCGACCCATTTTTACGCCAGTTATCGTGCGGACGGACGGACAAAGCCGGATCATATACGCTTCTTCAACCTACGGTTGAAAAGCGTAAATAAACGGAAAGAAATGAAAGTTTTATGAAATAAATAATATGAAGTGATATTGAGATTCGTTGTTTGGCAAATCCTTTCTGTGTAATTTCGTTAAATATCGGAAAAAATAACTGAAGCCTGTAATCAGTGATGTAGGTCTAATACAGTACAAAAAGTACATGAGCGGTGAAGGGATTAGGTAAAACACCCCAGGAAAAGTTCCTTTTCTACAGCGGACTACTCCAGGTTTGAGGCGGATTCTAAACCTGCGATTTCGTGCCCCCGCCTTTCTTACGGGGAAGGGGGATTTAGGGAATTTATACAGCACATGACGTACCACTGAGGTGATTCAAAAGTCAGAACGGCAAGTTACAGCGATAAGCCAAGGTCGGTGTAGTTCAGTTGGGAGAATAACTGGCGAGGAAATTTGAGGATTTGAATTCCACCACTGGCAAAAATTGCTTATTTTCACAACCTTTTGTATTTAACAGTAATGAACAGCATTGTGTTATCTACACCGATACTAACACATGCGCCGCAGATAAAATTGTTAACCTTTAATTTAATATTACTATTACACGTAAATAACTAGAGCTGTTGTGGGAAAATTTATGGAGCATTATAAAATGCTATACATTGCACAGTGAGATAGTCGCCAAACTAAAGACATGATTGAGTAGTTAAATCTATTATTTATTAACATTATAAAAATCATAAGAAGTTGTAAACATTTAAACTAATAATAGAACAAGGCTATGACTACTGACTTCAACCTTATGCCTCGAAGGCAACAACAGCTCTGAAGATACATTTTGCCGTTACAGCACGTATATCAATAGTGGTTGTCACGAGAACAATGCGTGACGTGATATATACAAATCTCACTTGACTTGAATAAACAAAACATAATAGCATATGAACAGTTACGTCATTACATGAGATTAAACATCAAAATAAGGATTGATTTACTACAATCTATAACGAAGTAAATTTCTCCGTCATTTTTGGTCTACGCCGGGAAACGAACCCGAGTCCGCTTATTCCGGAACAAGTCGCTCTACCAACTGAGCTACGCAGACGTTCATTCTGACTCCTATCTGCCTTTATGTCGTGTGAGTCCTGCTGGCATGTACGTCACAAATCCCCCTCACAATTCTTATTTTCAATATATGCAAACATTTTGTGAGTTTTCCCCCTCATAAATATTACTCAGCACTAGTGAAACAATAACACTTTCATGCTAAATTAAACAATAATGAGTTTTAATAACTCGCAACGTTTTTTATGCTTATTAGTAGTTAGTCCTTTCGTTAAAATATCTGCGGTCATGTCGCTTGAACTCAGGTGTTTCACATTAATCTTACCTGATTTGTATATTTCTCTGACAAAATGGTGACGAATGTCAATATGCTTCGTCCTGGAATGATAGATCGGATTATGGTCTAGCTTTTGTGCTGACTGATTATCACAGTATAAATCCGTTGGTGATGTCATAGGTTGTGAAGAAAGTTCGCTAAGAAAATTCCTTAAGTACACAGTTTCTTTAGCAACTTCTGAAAGCGCCGTATATTCTGCTTCGGTAGTTGATAATGCGACAGTTCTTTCCTTTTTGGATTCCTAACTTATTGCTCCTCCGGAAAATTTGAATACATATCCGGTATAGGATTTTCTATCGTTTATATCGGAAGCCCAGTCTGCATCTACAAAAGCTGTCAATGGCTCTTTTGCTCGGTCAAACACAAGACCCATTTTTTGTGTGCTTTTTAGATATCTCAGCACTCTTTTGGCTGCTATCCAGTAATGTTTGCCTGGATTGTTGTTAAACTGACTGAGAAAATTTACAGCATGAGTGATATCAGGTCTGGTTGCAACAGAAAGATACATGAGCGAACCAATAAGTGAACGATATGGGATATCTTTCATCTCAGATTTTGCTTCTTCTGTTTTAGGACTCATTTCTTTTGTTAGCTTTGCGCTAATATCCAAAGGTGTTGTTATAGATTTTGCATCCTGCATTTTGAATTTGCATAAAACATCTTGTATATATTTCCTTTGTGACATTGTTATGCCATTTGCATTTTGAGCAAACTCAGTGACTAGGCAGTAATGCAAGGATCCTAAGTCCTTCATTTTGCTGTTCCCGTGGAATTTTCTATATACCCGTAACATTTAAATTTCATCCGCATAATTCTGCTTATTTATTTTTTTTTTTTTTACTCTAAAGCGGTAGAAAATAAATATTTAAATTGCCAAAATAGAATATCAATGATTAAAAATTACTTTCCGGTGAAGCTAAGCCAGGCTACCCGAAAGTTTCGGTTGATAATTAGATCAGTCCTAATTGCACTCAAGGCAACTGAAAAGGGGAAAATTATATTTTTTTCTCACGGAAACTTGATGAAAATCCCAGATGTGAAGGAAGAGAAAGGAAGACATTCACAGTTCTTTTTTTTCTCACGAAACGCACGGAAGGAAAGTATAATAGCAGTAGTCTCGTAGTCGAAGCTGAGAGAATAGCAGGAGCGCAATAAATCCTTTTGGGGGCGTCACCCCTTTTCTCAAGCAACGCTTGCGAGCATCTCTGCATTGTCCGGGGTAGCGACGAAATTCGAGATAAGTCACGTCGCCGGAAATACCTATGTGACAATCTTCGCTTCTAAGTAGCTAGGCGCGGTCAATTAACAAAAAGGTGCGAGAACAAGTTGACAGCTGAAAGAACACATAATTTTTGGGAAAGTGACCCGAACTGAACAGATAGCAAGCGAATCATATAGCAGGGCTATCTGTGAGGGCCAATGACATAACCCGACGCGATTCGGACGGCCGGGACGTCACCCCCAAGATGGACACCGGACACGGAAAAACAGAAACATTAACTGAATGAGGAATGAAGAGGACAGATTACAGACTTCAGACGAGAGACTCGAAGATAACGACAGAGAGAACACTCGAGAATGGCAGTCTGAGTAGAAGAGAGGTCTCAGCGGTTTCGGAGGAGCGATGTTTCCACGACAGAGGATGAGATAGTTAAGAGTTTAAAATAGTCTACGACCAGCCGGCAAACGAGTTTCACGATCGGGGCTTCCCAAGGAAAAGAGGGTATGATGACTTTTATCTTACACATTTCTGATTCATGCCTCATAGATTTGCATGTGTTACGCAGGACTAGTTACCCGAAAGTCTCTCACATAGTGCATTAACAATTTTCTTCTGGCGCACCGCGCCGAGTTTAAACCAGTAACTAAAGTTTAAAGTCAAGAATATTTAAGTGCATTATACCTGTTTGAAATAAATAACTAAATTGTTTAGCTAAAACAAGGAACCTCACCGGTACATTGTATCTAGCTTTATGACCATCTTCTAAAAAGAAATAAACAGTTAAATTTTAATTCACGTGTCACTCAGATAATTTCTCCAAATTTAATTAGAGTTCAATTAGTGATTTTATTATTGTTATTCATGCAACATTTTATTTTAACTTCTTTGCGGCATATGAATGAGCATGGAAACCCCATGCTAATTCATATGAAACACAACGCGATGCATTTGTTGACCCTAAGCTGGGAGACCCTTATTTAGGGAATCCAAATTCATTGTTGACACCACTAGGCGAAATTTTAGGGGGTGAATTGATTAGTATTGAATTTTGACCTTTTTAACTTTTTCCCACTACGGCGAATAAGACGTAGTAGTGGTTCGCTGATACCCGACAGGGAGCGGTAATATTGCATGAGCTGGCTAGCTTATCCTTTATAGTTTTGTAGCTATCTATGCTGTTTGCAAAGATCATTAAGTCCTCAACATAAACAATAATAAAGACTTCGTCAGTGCGATTTTTCAGATGGTAAACACATTTATCTGAATTAAGTGGCTTGAAACCAAGATATTTCAATTTTTCATCAAGCTTCTTATTCCATTGTCTACCGGATTGCTTTAGACTCACGGTCGGCAACTGGCGGACCGCGGTATTTTTTTTTGAAAGTATAAATTACTCAAATAAATTACGGCAACTGGCGGACCGCCAAAATTTTTTTGAAAGTATAAATTACTCAAATAAATTAAAAAAAAATAATTTTCTGTAGATAACAATACGTTTGAGCGCTCTCCTTATCATTTGTCGATCCACATAAAAGCTCTGTACACCCGAAGGCAACACAAGAATTTTATTTAATGAAATAGGAAATTTTATAAATCGATCTCTGACTCTGGCAACCTCTGAAGCCTCTTTTAATCGGAGCAGGCATATTCATATTAACACAATTTTTGTGCTCTAACTCGAACGAAAACTTAACGCCACTTTATGAAACTTTGATGTGAAATGCCAATTTTATCTTTCGTGCGGGTGTACTCGGCGGCGGCGACCTTTGACATGGAAGCGGCTCCTTTGCGGTTCGTCGGCATACCATACACTTTGACACGGAAGCAACTCCTTTGCGGTGCGTCGGCACGCGCTTTGTGCTGGGCGGCAGTGTTTTTATAAAGAACGAATCTAAATAAAATAGACAAATTTTATCGTCACTTCTTTTTTTTTTTTTTTTTTTTTTTTTTTTTTGAGATTTAACGACCACCGTGAGCAACTCAATGGGCTATAAGCAGTCGCCCGTCCCTAATTTAGAGTCACTGGTTCCAGGGAAGGGAGAGAGCCAGTGCCGTAAGACAAACACAACATCCATGCCTCACCGGGATTCGAACCCGGACCCCTTCCGACGAATGATCAGAGGCCAACGCCTTAGACCACTGCGCCACCGGGGCGGCTTATCGTCACTTCGTCAGTAGTTGTTGCGATCTCGTACGGAGCTTTTATTAATTTGTTTTGTTATTGTCGAGGCTTATAACGTTTTTTTGCATCGATATGGATCCTAAAAAAGCGTAAAGTTGATAGTGAAAATAGGAAGTTTTTGACTGAGTGGACTAAACAATATTGTTTTACGCTGCCTGATAGACCTGGAGCTGTTCCAGTTTGTCTCATATGCAACAAAACTGTCGCTCTTGTTAAAAGTGCCAATTTAAAGCGACACTACAAAACAACTCATCAGCAGTTCCATAAAAATTTCCTTCTGGGTAGTGAAGCTCGTTAAGAAAAACTCCAGGCATATCTAGCTTCTTACAAAAAAAGCACGGCCTTACTAGTTCGCTCTATCAGCGAGCAAGAAAAATCTACAGAAGCAGCGTTGCGTGTGTGTTGTACGCTTTATAAACACCAGAAACCATTTTCAGACACTGAGATAGTAAAAAAATGTATGTTGGAAGTGGCCGCGGCACTTTTGAAGAGAAAAAGGATGTTGTTGCCGCAATTCAAGGTATTCCACTGTCGGCAAGAAGCAATACAAGAAGAACCGAAATTTTGGCTGCTGACAATAAAAGTAGTTTGCTCAAACTTCTGCAGAAGGCGCCTTGCTACGCCATAGCACTTGATGAATCATGTGACATTGTTGATGAAGAACAAATGTCTATTTTTGTGCGATTTTTGGATATTGAAAGTAAAACATTTAGGGAAGAATTGCTAGCAATATTGCCGTTCAAAGACAAAACTCGCGGAGAAGATTTATTCAAGACTTTTGATGACTTCATGACAAAATCAAACATTAGTTATGATAAAATGGTGTCTCTTTCAACTGAAGGGGCCCCAGCGATGATCGGCAAAGAAAATGGACTAGTAAAGAGAATCAAGGATAAGAATGCTGGGCTACTACCTTATCAGTGCATAATTCACCAGACAGCTCTTTGTGGAAAACTTAGTGCCACTCTGAAAGAAGTAATGGACAGCTTGATCAAGTTGATTAATTTTATGAGGTCTCGTTCTGCTCTTCAGCACAGACAGTTCAAAGAGTTTCTATCTAAGTGTGATTCGGCGCATTCTGACTTACTGCAATACAACAATTTTCGTTGGCTAAGTAAAGGTCAAGTGATTGAACGTTTTTGGCAAATAAAAGAAGAGTAACCTCCTTCTTAGACAACTTGGATACACAAGAAGCAAGGAAGCATTTGGAGTTCCTAGCAAACGAACGCAATATGCTAGCTGTGGCTTTTCTGAAAGACATTCTGAAACATTTAAATGCGCTCAATACCGAGCTACAGGGAAATGGGAAATTAATATGTGATCTGATACAAAGTGTGTCTTCTTTCCGTCGCAAGCTGTATATCTTTCAAAAAGACATTGCAAGTCAAGAATTCACTTTCCAACACTTCTTGAATATAAAAATAATTCTAAAATAGACATTGCAGTATTTTCAAATTTTATGCCAGATTTTAGGAAGGAATTTGCAGCAAGATTCCAAGACTTCGCAGAGATAGAGAAGTTGTCGCGATTCTTAAAATCGCCTTTTGAAGTTTCTCCAGCGGCAGAATGGACTGATGTGGCTGCGAAGTTGTTCCGCCTTTCAAAGCCTTTACTCCAAATGGAGATAATAGACTTGCAGGAAGACATTTCTTTGCAAACGTATAATCCGCCAAAGAGTTTTGGAGTAAGCATGTCCCAGAAAAATATGGAAATTGCAAAAAATTAGCCTTTTACCTGGCTACTATGTTTGGCTACACATATGTTTGTGAAACTTCATTTTCAAAAATGAATTTTTTGAAGAACCAATATCGCTCAAGATTAACGGCCGCCCACCTTGAAGACACTCTTCGCATAAGCTGCTCTCCGCGTGAACCTAACTTCAAAAAACTGGCTCAAGACCGCAAATGTAATTTCTCCCATTGATTTTTGAATACAAATATGCCTATCTATTGTATTTCATATTATTTTGTGAGTGAAAATTAAAATAAAAAATTAGTAAGGAATAGGAGTTTTTTCTGGACCTCGATAAAAATTTTCAAAAGTATGCTGACCCCACCTAAAATTACTTGCCGACCCCTGCTTTAGACCATAGATTGATCTTTTCAATCTGCAAACGTGATACTTGTTTGATTTACTTTGGAAACCTTCCGGTAATTCCGTGTATATCTCCTCGTCTAAATTTCCATTTACGTATGCCATTACGAAATCCAGCTGGTAAGCCGTTAAGTTGTTTGTAACAGAATGTGCGATTACAGTTCGAATCGAACTTAATCTGGCAACCGGTGAAAAGTTTTCTTCATAATCAATTCCTGGTGTTTGAGAGCAGCCTTTCGCAACTAGTCTTGCTTTCAACTTTCAACATTGCCATCATGATTATATTTGGTCTTTAAGACCCATCTGCAACCAATAACTCTTTTGTGTTTTGGTCTAGGTACTAGTTCCCATGCTTTCTCCTCTATGAGAGCATCATATTCTCTTTGCATAGCTATCTTCCATTCTTTACTTTGCGAACCATTTAAAGCTTCATAAAGAGTAGGATTTGCTTCAACGTTGTTGACAAAATCAACAGTTTCAGTAATGTCAGTGGTTACTGTTTGATGCTATTTAGCAGGTCTACCTGGTTTTCCAGTATAAATTTTCTTTGGACAACCAACAGTCCTCACCTTAGTTACTGCATGATCTTTGTTTGTAAACAATGGTGAATCACGTTCTCTCGAAGAATCTGGCATAGCTTCCTCTGACGTAAGTTCCTGTGAGGTACTCGGCTCTGACGTCATGTCTTCCACTGCCATTTCTTCTGTCGTAACGTCTGTTTCACTCACGGCGTCCGGTGCAGTATTACCATCGGGTGAGCATATTGTGTCACTCATCTGAATAAATGGAACATGCGATTCGGATGACGTGAGCATTTCGAATTCGTAACCATATGGAAGGTTATCTTCGAATTCATCGATAAAACGGATGTCAGGGCTTTCGATTATTTTTCTGGAACTTTTTGTTCCATAAGCGGTATGCTTTGAATTCCATTGAATAACTAACAAATATATGTTCTTGAGACCTCGGGTCGAATTTCTCTTTGATTCTCTTATCCAAAACAAGCTTTTTGCCCGAAAACTTTGAAGAATGATACATTTGGTTTAATGCCAAATAAAGCTTCATATGGGGTAATTTTCCCATTTAAGCTTCGTGTCGGACAACGATTTCTTATAAACACAGCACAGTTAATCGTTTCTGCCCAAAAGCTAACTGGTAGTCTGGACTGGATTAATAAGCATCTCGCCATTTCGACGATTGTGCGATTGTATCGCTCGGCGACTTCATTTTGTTGTGGCGTTAATACGGCAGATTTTTCTCTGCGTATGCCTTCATGCTCCAAATATGCGTTGAATTCAATTCCGCAATATTCTACTAGGCCATTATCGGTACGGAGTGTTTTAAATTTTTCTCCAGTACGATTTTCCATTGATGCCTTGAATTTCAAAAAAGCCTTCTTCACTTCATCTTTTGATTTAAGACAACATATTTCTGTATATCGTGACTTGTTGTCAATAAAAGTAACGAAATATCGTGAACCACCAAGAGATTGGGTTTTCATCGGTCCACAGACATCTGAATGGATGAGGTCCAGTAGTTGCTTGTTTTCAAATCGGGATTCCTTCGGAAAGGGGTTTGTCGTCTGTTTCGCCTAAATACAGACTTTACAATTTTTCAGGATACCCCATTTTTAAAGAAAAGTCCTCGTACCATTTCGTTTGCTTTCGGCTTTTTTAGATCATTTCCAGTTAAAGTACCATATTTTAGATGCTATTTTTGAAATTCTGTAACCATAGCTACATTTTCATAGCTTGGCGTTACGTAATACAGTTAACCTTTTCTATCTGCTCGGAGAAGAGTGGTACCATTGAAATCAATGACCCTTGCCTCATTTTGGGTGAAGACAACTGAACGGCCATTAGCGGCAGCTTTAGACACAGATAGTAAGTTATTCTTCAGATCAGGAACACAGAGCACATTTTCAAATCAAATGGTTTTTGCATCTCTTCCATTTGGCACAGTGATTCGTATGGAACTTTTTCCAATTACTTCAGCTGTTTTATCTACTGCGAGATTAACAAAACAGTTTGCTTGTTTATTTATTTCTGCAAACAGATTCTCGTCGTTGCACATATGCAATGTTGCTCCGCTGTCTATGCACCATGTAGATTTTGTATTATGAGCTGCGTTCATGGATATGGCTGCATGCATACTTTCGTTTTTGCTTTTATTACCATGGAAGCCTCTTGTCTGAAGGATTCTGCATTTTTATCAGCAATCCGTTTTCAACACTCAGATGATTTATGACCTACCTTCGAACAGTAGTTACATTTGTAGCTACGGAACACTTTGTTGTTCCTTCTTTCGTTCTTACCCTGATTTTGACTCCAGTTATTAGAGGTTGACTTTAGGTTCGAATCTTTTTGTCTCTTGAAAGACAAATACACTGTTTGGCAATTTGGATAGCTCTTTGTTTTTCGATCTTCCAATTCCTACAAAAGCTTGACTTTCAGAATGTCAGGTTTCGGTAACTCATCTCTTGTGTCTACGGCGCAACGGAAATTATCGAATGTATCTGGAATACTGTACAGCATTAGTATAGAAAGAAGATCGTCAGCTATTACGATGTCCATTTCATTAAGTTTATCAACTATTTCGAAGAATTCAGTCAGGTGTTCTGACATGTCAATAATGTCATTGGTTTTACGAAATAGTAGTCGCTTCAGTAACGTATCCTTTCTAGCTGGTCCCTTCGATTCGTAAGTTGATCGAAGTTTCTGCCATATTTCATTTGAAGTTTTGCAATGTTTAACATTACAGAGCTCGCTTGGACAGATGGAGAGAATTATATCTGCTTTTGCCTTCTGATCACCTAATGTCCATTTCTTAAGCGCTTCTAATTCAGCTTCGTTTGTTCCATCAACAGGCTTTGGAATTTGACCTGTCACATAACCCCAACGGTCGTTTTGGATTAGAACTGCTTCGATTAATATTTTCCATGTGTCGTAGTTGCTTTTATTCAGCTTTTCTATTGTTATTTGCGACATTGCTTGTTTTGTAATGCTATCGAAAAAATAATAAAGGCTTAGTTACCAAGGGCTGGATTGAAGGTCAGAAACTGTCAGTCATTCGTTCAATTCTCAATCAGTCTTCATGAGTGATTATGCAGCCACCCTTTTTAGCAGTCGTAAAGACGTTCCTTTTTGAACGTTTTTTGCGTCTCAGTTTACTATGCTGGATGCTTCCCTGGCTGCCGGCTTGGGTAGTGCATTTAACTTGGATGGCGCAGTGTCTGGGTTCCATTACCAATTTGTGGGAAAATTAAAATTTATGGAGCATTGCAAAATGCTATACATTGCACAGTGAGATAGTCGCCAAACTAATGACACGATTGAGTAGTTAAATCTATTATTTATTAACATTATAAAAATCATAAGAAGTTGTAAACATTTAAACTAATAATAGCACAAGGCTATGACTAATGAGGAATTTTCTTTCTCGTGGCGGATTCTTAAATATACATAAAAATCGTTTAAGCGGTGTAAAAGAAATCAACATATGATGTGCTACCATATATCAAATTCTATTAAAACATTAAATTTAGGGCACAACTTAATGTTCTCAACTTATTTCAATTTTAGAAGCTCTTTAGTCTGTCCCTCAATTTTGTGCTAACAAAATTGTCAAACTGCTTTTCCCTAAAAATTCGAAGTTGCTGGGAAAAATTACATTTTTTTGTATTTTTCTTCTTCTCTGAGCTACAGTATAGGTTGCAATATGTATATTCTATTCACACATATACACGGTCGAGTCACATTATTGTGACCACCAGCTAATATCCCGAGTAACAGCCGTGTGCAGCGCGGACAGCAGCTAGACGGGTTGGGAGTGACTCAATAAGGTGCTGGAAGGTATTCACAGGTATGTGGAGCCATGGTGACTGCAGTGCGTCTGACAGCTGCTGGAGGGTGCATGGTGATGGAAGATCCATACAGCGAACAACACGATCAAGGTAGTCCAACAGATGCTCAATTGGGTTTAAGTCTGGGGAATTAGGGGGCCAGGGAAGTACTTTGAAGTCTTCATCGTGCTCTTGCAAATACTCTCTAACATTTCTAGCTGTGTGACACGACGCATTGTCGTTCTGTAAGATCTCATCCGCCCCAGGGAACACAATGAGCATGTATGGGTGTACGTGATCTGCAAGGATAGATTCATAACGAATTCGGTCGATAGTGCATTCCAGAGGCATGAGTGGACCCAGGGAATGCCACGAAAACGTTTCCTAGACCGTAACTCTGCCCTCACCAGTCTGTGTTCTTCCAGCAATGGCTGAAGCGTGTTTGTTCTCCGATGTTTCTTGCCTTAAACGCCAACGTCCATTCGTTCGATGAAGCAGAAAACGTGACTCATCGTAGAAGACAATCTTTTGCCAATCAGCGGAGGTCCAATTCCCATACCGTCGTGCAAATATTAGTCTTTTCTGCCGATGCACCTTCGTAAGTATAGGTGCAGTGACAATCCGTCTGCATCGGAGCCCCATACGCAGCAGGGTTCGTTGAACTGTCGCTTTAGACACACTTCCGGTAGCCCCCTGTTCATTCGGCCAGTGAGTTGCTCCACTGTAGCGTGTCGATCGCAGGCACATTCGAAGCCGACGTTCACCTCTCACATCAATAGCACGTGGTGCTCCGCAGTTTCCAGGTCGCTTATTCGCGTTTCTCCAATCACGATAACTTTAACCACAACAGCACGCGAACAGTTCACAAACTGCGCTGTTTCAGAAATACTGCCACCCTTTGCCCGAAAGCCGATAATCATCCCTTTTTGCAAATCTGATAAATCACTCCTTTTATCCATGACAGCAACGAATGATATGTTTTCAGAATGCCTACAGCACAGCTTATATACCCTTAAAGCCAGCTCACGACACTTGCCTTCTTTCATTGCCTACTCGTTGTTGACGTCAAAAGTAGGAGGTGGTCACAATAATGAGACTCAACTGTGTATATTTATATGCATATGTATGTACAGGTGTTTATCAAAATAATGGAAACACCGACTGCGACTAGAGTACACGCAATGTGCTGTACGCAAATCATGGGGACGACGTTACCCTCGATGTGAGGTATATAAAGAGGTGCAGTACGATGTCGGCTATCACGTAGCGGTGCCGTAGGTGGAACAGCTGTTGTGGAGTAATTGTCGACAACGCCAGATCTCAGTGACCTCAAAAAAGACATGATCATTGGTGCGCTCCTTGCAGGGGCTTTACTAGCTAGAACGGTAGAAACAGTAGTGTAACACTAGGAAATGTATCGAAAATTATGAACACCTATCAAAGAGGATATGGGGTTGCTTCCAAATGTGCAAACTGCGGACGCCATACGAAAATGTCAGATATGGTAGGCGAACATTGGTATGGACTGTACAGCAGAAGCACAAAACCAACTGCGAATAACAGCAGAGTTTAACACCAATCGGAATGATCCATTTCCATCATAGCGTTTCATCGAGAACTCCATCGTGCCGATATTTATGGCCGTTCTGCAATCCACAACCTCCGATTACCAACATCAATGCAATAAAACCTATAAGGTGGTGCAAAGCACATAAACACTGGGATGCTAAATACTGGAAGCGTGTCATCTGGTCTGGCGAATCGTTCTTCACATTGTTTCCCAAAATTAGTATAGTGTACGTCAGGCAAAAAACCCTGAAGAAGCGTACCAACCTGATTGTTTGATTCCCACTGTGAAGAACGGAGGTTGATCCCTGATGCCGTTGTGTGCCATATCATGGCATTTTCATAGAGCCATTGGTTATTCTGTAAGGTCGTGTAACATATGCAATGTACTAATCCATTCCTGCGGAGCACCTGCACCCAATGTTGAAGGTATATTTCCCTAACGGTCACCGCTAGTTTCAAGCAGATAATACACACGTGCATTGTGCGTAACGTGTCGAGTTGTGGTTTGCAGAGCAAAAAGATGAGGTGCAACAGCTATTCCAGACGTCAATATTATTATTGAACATTTCTGGGAATATCTGGAGCGAAAGGTCAGTCCATCCCACTTTCCATCTCCAATTTCACTGGCACAGTTGGGATATATTTTAAAAGAAGAATGGTTCCTAATTACATTATCGTATGTGCATGACTTAATAAGTCTATCTCAAATCGAATTGCTTCTATTCTGAAAGCCCGAGCTGGGCCTATAGCTTATAAATAAAAAGTTCTCCGCAAACAGTGTTTCCATTATTTTGATAAAATATGAGCTCTTCCCCGTTTCATGTTCTTAACTGCAAGTTCAAGTTCTGCCAGTAGTCTCTCCAATCCTGGCTCATGTTGCTCATGTCATTAAGAACATAGAACAGGGAAGAACTCCAGAAGGGAATGGAATTTACATGGGTATAGTACACGAAGCCAATGGAGGAACAAACTGCACTCGCCCAAATTTTCACTGAATGCCTCAAAGAAGGAAATATTCCTGATGACTGGAAGAATGTTTTTTGATCCTGACACATAAAAAATTGGACCTTGATGACCTAAGGAACGGCAGATCCATTAGCCTCCTATCAGTTGTTCACTTCATTTTCAGGAAGGCACTGTCACATCATTTGACGGAAAATTGGACTTGACTTAACTAAAAGAACAAGCTGGATTCAGGAGTAGCAGTTGCACTATTAATCTTATATACGTATTGAGAGAGCTAATTGAAAGGAAGATTGTATATGAAATCCTGGCTTTTACCGATTATGAAAAGGCTTTTGCTTCTGTGAAATCATCAGTAGTTTTGATTTCTTTGAATTTCTGCGGAATTGAGGATGAATACATAACCATCATTAATAAAATCTATGAAAATGCAAGAATAAAAGGTTCAACTGTCTGAGGACATAACACTAATAAAATTTGAAAGAGAGTAAGACAAGTTGACAACATATCTCCCAAACTCTTCAATGTCATTTTTGCAGGATGTGTTTCAATCATTGAACTGGGAAGACAAAGTGGGGGGATTAATGTAGATTATTTAACCCACCCTGGCTTTGCTGACGACATAGTCGTTTTTGGGAGTACCCCCTCAGAGCTAGAGTGTATGATGCAGGAACTTGGTGACAAGAGCAAAGAAGGGGTTTACAAATGAACTTAGATTTGACAAATTCATGTACAATGCTTTCACAAAAATTGAAGATTAGGAAGTTGATTGGGCAAATCTGGATGTGACTGATACCTGCATTTACTTTGAACAACAGATATCAAGCAATGTTTACATAGAGAAGAAATGCGAAGATGAGTCAAACGTTCGTCCCGTTTGCAGCTAAAAAGCTGAATGATGCAGAATAGCCATACATGCTCAACTCATTCTGCAAAGTACAGACTGTTGTCCTACACTTCTTTGCCAGCGTTCCACCAGAGCCACATTCTCACGGCGGTACCACTCGGCAGGTTTCGAAGACAGAAACTATCTGATGTGAGATTCCACCAATGAAGCGAAGTGCTTTCCTCGTAGAAAATAGTTCACGGATCGAAACAGGTGGTATTCGGATGGGGCCAAGTCAGAGCTGTATGGAAGATGGAGTAGTATCCCAATCCCTTCCAATTCCTATAGTTTCAGGCGGATAATTCTGTAGGTGTGCCTTGGGGGTATTATTTCTGTTGATGAGTGCTGGGTGGCGGTAGTTGTTTCGCATAGAGATTCCGTCCGGAGCCTGGATATCGTGTACAAGTTCCCAGTGTTGAGGACACTCACAATTCCACCAAATGTACAGCATGACTTTCCACTTGAGGTTCCCTCTTTGTGCCACTGGCTGTGCTTCCTGGTGTGTCCTCAGCCACTGGTAGGATAAAGTAGGATCATTGGCTGTGACGAAACGACACCAAAACCTATCATCCTGTGGATATGGCAACAATCTTCGACAGAGAGCAACACCTTGTTTCGCTTTCTGGGGTGTCAATGCATGGGAATCATTCGATGGCACCGGGGAGAGAAAACAAGCTTGTGTAAATGACGAATAAAAATGAATTGGGAAAGCACCACCTCAGCTGCCGTTTGTCATGTATTGGTACTTGGATTCGCTGTCACAGCTTCCGCCAGGGTGTCGGTGTTGGTGATCGATTCCTGACCTCGATCTGTGTTCGAGACTGATGTACGCAGCATTGAAACGCTGGAACCATTTTCATGCAGTGCTGCTGCCCACTGTTTTCTCCTCTTCAAGTGCAGAAATTTGTCTCGGTGCTGCCGCGTTTAACACGTTTTTCCAATAATGGCGTAGGTGAACTCAAACAGTGCGTTTATCGACCTCCATCCTCTGCTCACTTGATAACGCAATATGACTCAATGACAAACGCATTTCGTTAGCTTTTTGTGTTCACGTCATCACTGTACGCAGTTGACGGTAGAGCGCGTTTTGTACAGAAATGGAGGCCCAACATTATGTAGAGCTCAAAATGGAACGAACTTTTGACTCGCCCAGGTAAATAGGCGTACAAAATTTAGTTGGAGAGCATTTGGAAAAAACAGTATATTTTTCAAGAGCAGTTTACTATTATGTCTTAAAAGAAAAGTGTTTAATCAATACATCCTTCCATTTCTTACATATGGAGCGCAGACATTAACCTTAACTGAAAAAGACATACAGAGGGTGAAGACAACTCAGCAAAACATGCATGCTTGGTGTAATCAGGAAAGATAGGAAGAGGAATACATGGATTAGAGCAGTGTTTCTCAAAGTGTGTTCCGTGGAACCCCGGGGTCCCGCGACGGTTCTCCAGGGGTTCCGCAAGCGATTCGTAAAACATCGCCGATATTTTCAAGAAAACCTTAACCAATAAATTCCCAGTGGCCAATAAAAAGTGGGACAAAGTTCAAGAAAATTATGCACATTCCAGAAGGTGTGATCAAAACAAAACTGTCAAATTTGCGGAAAGAAGAAATTACTATAAGAGCTGTTAGTTTGGCATTTATGAAAGCTGAAGATAATCCACAGTGTGTCGTATGCAGCAAAGTTTATCATTATAGCTCAACGGCACCTGCTGAACTGCGGCGCTATTTGGTGACTACTATAGATAGAGCTCAAAGATAAGAACGGTTTTTTTTGTGCGCGAGCGTAATGAACTTTTAAAAGTGAAAAAACTATTTTTCATGCAGCACATAAAGTGAATTAAAAAGCTACTGAGGCTTCCTTTTTGGTAAGCTATCAAATAGCACAAGCAGGTGAACCTCATACAAAAGCCGAGAATCTTATCAAGCTATGTGTGATTGACATGGTTAAGTGCATACTTGCTGAAAAATCGGCCAAAGAAATAGCGAAAATTCCGCTATCAAGCGATACAGTTCCTCGTTGAGTGAAGGAAATAGCAAGCAGTGTAAAAGAGAAACTTATTATTCGCATCAAGTCTTGCAATTTTGCTTTGGGAATAGATGAGTCTATAGACGTGTCAGGTCTCATGTTATTGTTCGCCTTTGTAAAATACTCCGTACGAAGAAGCATCTCTGGCAGAATATCTTTTATGCAAGCCGTTAGCAGCACATGCTAACGGCTTGCAGAAAAACACAGAGATCTTCAATAGCTTAAATTCCTTCTTTGAAGAAAATGAAATTCCGTGGGAAAATTGCATTGATATTTGTACACATGGTGCCAAAGCTATAGCGGGAAAAACATCTGGTGTTGTCGCACGCATCAAAATGATTGCAAAGAACTGTACCAGTAGTCACTGTATACTTCGTAGGTAAGCTCTTGGACGAAAACTTTGCCTCTCCATCTAAAAAGCGCCCTGGGTGAAGTAGTTTAAATGATAAACTTCATAAAAGTTCGTCCTCTGAATAACAGGTGCTTTAAAATCTTGCGCGATGATATGAGAAGTGCACATCGTCATTGCTTCTATGTACAGAAGTAAGATAGTTATTTCGAGGTAAAATATTGGAACACTTTTTTGAACTTCGAGCTGAAGTGCATGCTTTCTTCACAGATAACCACGTTTATTTTAAAGATTGATTAAATGATAAAGAGTAGTTACTTCGAGAGCTTACCTATCTGATATTTTCTCAAAACTGAATGAACTCAATCTTGCACTTCAAGGAAAGCAAATTGATGTATTCACCAACAACGACAAAATTGAGGCATTTAAAAAAAGCTTCAATTTTGGACCAGATGTGTCTGCAGTCACGAATTTGATTACTTTCCAACCGCGAGAAACTTTCTGTCAGAGCTAGACTCAGATATAGAAAACAAACAATGTGGTGAAATCATCCAGCATCTGGAAGCTCACCATGATTCAATGAGGCGCTATTTTACTGATGAGCAGCACGAAAAATGAAAACAGTCAATTATGGATTAAAAATCCATTTGTTATTAATGAAAAACCTCCATGCTTTTCATCTGATGGATACCAATAATTTATTGAAATGACGTCGGATTCCTCAATGACATCCATTTATGAAACAGTGCCAGTGGCAGACTTTTGTTGCAGTTTGAAAGGAAGATATTCATTATTTTCGCATAAAGCTGTATCAGTACTCTTACCGTTTGCGATAACCTATCTTTGTAAAACTGGCTTTCCTGTGTATGCCTCAACAAAAACTAAACACCGGAAAAGCTGGATGCAAAGCCCGATACGAGATTACAACTTTCTTCGATAACACCGAATTTTAAAGAACTTTGTGGCAATGAAAAGCAAAGCCATTTATTACATTAATATTTTTCATTAATGAAAACTTGCATCATTGGCATAATGCATTTTATTGGTTCTACATTACATTTGTTTAAGTATTATCTTTTTATTGACTGATTGTCTATTTTTTTGTTTCATTTTTATTTCAAAACAGTAGGCATTGTAGGAAAAAGGGTTCCCTAATATAAAAAGTTTGAGATCCACTGGATTAGAGAAAGGAAAAATGTTGTCATGATCAAAGTGAAGACGCTCAAGTTACAATTGCCTGGGCATATTGCTAAAAAAATGGCCATGCTTGAGCAACTGAAACAAATACGGGCACGAAAATACGCAGAACAAGACCACGTGAAAGATGGGTTAATGAAATACGAAGACAGAAAGTTGTGAAAGGTACTTGTGGAGACCTTCATTTACCAGTGGATTGACAGTGGTTGTTGATGATGATATGTACGAGTATATACTCATCTACCCTACGTTGTTTTATTTCTCTTTCTCTCTCTTTCTCTCCTTACTTTTTAAAAATTGTTTTTGCTCTCGGAGCAGTTGGACCCTCCCTGAAAATATTAGGGTTCCGCCGCTCATGTATGTACGTCTCTGTCTGGTAACATGCGAAGTTTAAACAAGAAGAGGCATATAAACCGCCATCGTACCTCAAAAAAAAAAAAAAAAAAAAAAAAAAGAAAAAATGGGAGAGAAGCAACGTAAAATGAAATTTTCAGCTTTAATGATAAAGAAAACAAAAACAAAAACAATCTCAACACGGTAATAGGTTCTGGTAATACAATATAAAAGGTCACATCGAAATGTGACCTTTTCGAGTGCATTACCAGGATCTATTATCGTGTTTTGATTGTATTAGTAGCATCACCCTGGTACAAAGAAAAACAGAAAAGAAAACCGGAGCGTTAAGACCGGGTGATATTTTAAAATGAGGTAATTCCACGTGAGATGATCCGGTTCAAAAAGAAAACACATTTTATATCATCTAGCCAGAATAATTCTTTGCATGTGGTGACATCTATTGGTAGATGTGGATAAATATTTCAAATTGTAAAGGTAAGCGCAGAACTAACACGTTGCCATCTGTCGGCAAAGTTTTTCACAGAAATTTAAAACTTTAGTTTTTACGTTTTTTAATATAATTATTATTTTTTGTCAGCAGATTGCTCTAGATGTACGACAATCACGACGATTCGTGAGCAAACTAGCTGCGTGCCACTTATATCGTTGGACTACAACGGGAAGGACACATTCTGCTAGTTTTATTCTCAGCAAGGGGACGCCAAAATTTATCAGCTAGGCCCTCATAACAACTGTGCTGTCAGGAATATTTTCGAAATTTTTATATCTACTGTTTTAGTTTTTCATTCCCCATCCTTTTGTTTATTGTTTTTGAGAACAATTTCTGAATCTTACAGTTTGTAAAACTTTTTATGTGCTTGAATATATCAGTTCCCATTGCTAAAGCTGTTTTTACAGTGCAGAGAACGAAATTTAAATTCCGAAACTTTTGCGAACGCCAGTTAGCTGATATTTCCTCTTAAGGAGTCTACAACGTTTATAACGGCGAGTGCTTTTAATAATTAATTCTTATGAGACTTCAGATAATTAAAGATAATAATTCTCTTAGCGTTATGTAGTAAACCGTATTTATATTGCTCGCGTATATTTAAGTAACACATTAAAGAATATGTAAAGCTTCCTCTGCTTTGAATTTACTGCTCCAAATTTTTATTGGAGATTTTTATCACCGATTTTATGCTTCACATTTAAGTAGCCAAATTTTTAATCACATTTGACTCTCAGTACAAGTAAAATCCACCAAAAGAATTAATGTTGTGTGTTTACTTTTCATATGAAATGGTGTTCAGTTCTGCCGTCTAAAATAAAATAAAATAAAATAAAATAAAATAAAATGAAATAAAATGAAATAAAAAATATGGCAATTTTTTCCAGGCTTTCTGAGAACTTTGCTATTGCTCGCTTATATTTTATACAAGCTTCATAAGATGCGATATTTTTATGGAACTTTCAAAAATATATATCAGTTATTTAAAAATTTCCGTTCAGTTAGAAAATTTGCAGCTAAACGTTCGTAATTTTGGCATTCGATCTCTCAGTCGTTTGTTCCTATTAGTGTAAAGTTATCATAAAGTAATACGCTGTAAACGAAAGTTTTGGGGGAATTAATAAGAAACTGCAAATCCGTACGAAATATACAGTTTCAGATTGTTCTCATATATGAGGGGAAGTCAGAAAGTAACATTCTGTATTGAAGAACTTTAACAATATTGCATGTATTGAAAATGTTTTTTGCTGACGTGTAATTTGGCATGTTCTGTTTTAAGTGGCTGCAGTTTGAAGCTCCAGAGACATTACGTTCCTGAACTACACAGATTCATGGCTACTGTACTGGTTGAATGAACAAAGTAGGAAGTCCTAGGAGTCATTCGCTTCTTCTATCTAAGGGAATCTGTTTTAGGTGACTGCAGCCTGTAGCTCGAGAGACATTACGTTCCTGAACTACACAGATTCAAAATGGTTACCGTATTGGTTGAATGGACAAAGGAAGAAGTTCGAGGAGTCATTCGCTTCACGTGGGCAAAAGGGCACCGCCTATTGAAATTCACCGTGAACTTCAAGCTGCACTGTCATCACATTCTGGCCGTACACAGCTTGAAGTTAACGGTGAATTTCAATAGGCGGAGTCCCTTTTTTCCACAAGAAACGAATAACTCCTCGGACTTCTTCTTTTGCGCATTCAAACAGTACAGCAGCCATTTTGAATCTTAGTAGTTCAGGAACGTAATGTCCCTGGAGCTCAGGGACGTCGCTAGACTTCGAAATCAGGATGGGCGACTGGTGGACGAGCATTATTTTTGGTAGGGTGTTTTTTTTTTTTTTTGTACGAAACACTGAAAGAACAAATTTTTAATGTTTTTTTTTTTTTCGTCTTTTAATTGAAGGTTAAACGACCACCGTGAACAAACTCAATGGGCTATAAACAGTCGCCCGTTCCTAATTTAGGGACACTGGTTCCAGGGAAGGGAGAGAGCCCGTGCCGTAAGGCAAACACAACATCCATACCTCACCGGGATTCGAATCCAGACTCTTTCTCTGACGAATGGTCATAACCAAGCGCTTTGACCACTGCGCCACCGGGGCGGTTTCATGCTTTTTACTACAGGCTGCAAAAGAATTCGTGAAATTCCGATCCCCTCCACCTGGGCACACATACACACATGGACCTGACTAGTTACGCCACGGGTGTAAGATACAAGTGTTCGTGGAATGTCGCCTTCAACGGTTTGCTTGCTCTGGATGCATTGTCTTAAATTTCTTTTCAAAATTTCCCATTTTTGGTGACGAAAATAGTACTGTACAATTTATTTTAAAGAAAATGCCGTTTTTGTTTATCTAAATCAAATTTTAACGTCGTGCCACGCAGACACAATACCCCCCCCCCCTCCTTGGCTCCCTTCCTCCCAGCCAGCTACTTTGCCTTGCACTCATCTCATACAAAGCAGTCGTCATCCACTTTCTGCACTTTCACGGGCAGTCTTTTAAGGACGCTGGTGTAGCTTTGGACTCCCCTTTTCGTGTTGGAATCCACTATTTTGTTAAGAAAACAAACAGAACAATTAGTAGTGACGCCCTCAGTGAATTCCTATCCACCCTCCTCATTAGCCCCCTTGCCATACAAATATGAACAAGAGACTGAAACTAAAAAAATGGAAGAGTGGAGAACAACTGAATTTTCATGGCCCTGCGGTGCTATTTTGAGAACCTTTTCTGGAGACGTGAACAATGCACTTCTTAAGAAAAAATAAGTACGGTTGCATGAAATAAAACACAAGACTTTTTACTTGGCAAAGTGCAGATTATATTTTAAAGTTAAATGTAGTGAAAAATGGCACACTTTGAACTGGGTGGGCAAGACGAAATTTAGGATGGGGTCAAGCCCACCCTCGCACGCCCTTGGCAACGTCCCTGCTGGAGCTTCAAACTGCAGCCATTTAAAACAGATCATGTCAAGTTACACGTCAGTAAAGATATTTTCAATACATGCAGTACTTTTAAAGTTCTTCAGTAAGGAAAGTTACTTTCTGACTTCCCCAGTATTTTCAATGAAAAGAAATGAAATGAAAGCAAACATGAGATATGAGAATAAATAAAGTCAGTTTCCAAGCTTTCACACATCAACCAGATGGCTTTTTCAAGGAAGGTAGACAGCTAACTGCAAACTGGACAATCGAAAACTTCTACAATTTGAATTTTGAATGTGGTGACTTGACTAGACAATAAATGAATCGGCGCAAATGTGATCAGTCATTTGAAGAAACGAGGTCACGTTGGTTAGGCACGCGGTACCGTTATAGAAAACGTAGCATTATTTGAAGAATTGATTCCAAATGCGTGGCAACTCGAGAAAGACGGTATCATTGCAAGCCTCGCTGTTGGTCATGATTTCCAAGGTTCCGCGAAGGGCAGTAGATTAGGGTGTTGTAACGTTCCAGGAGATGTGACGTACCTGCCAGAAGGACGCACACGACATAAAGGCAGATAGGAATCAGAATAAAACGTCCGCGTAGCTCAATTGGTAGAGTGACTTATTCCGGAATGAGGGGATCCGGGTTCGAATCCTGGCGTGGACATAAATGACGGAGAAATTTACTTCGTTATAGTGTGGAGTATGAAGCTAATTTCCTTATATCATTCCACATAGGATCAGCGGACTTGAACTTGACCTATCTTGATAGGGCAGTGGTTATTTTACCGTATTTTGTATCCCTTTTATGTTCGTTGATTCTAATTCCAAATGAACGTTTGGTCATTCCGATGTGGTATTGCCTGGAGCTGTCCGGATATTGTAGTGGGGTGACATAAACACCTGCCTCATTGAGAAGAGGGGGCTTGTCAATATTTCTCTTAAGCATGGTATATAAAGATGCCTGAGACCTTATGACGACACCAAAGTTCATCTTCCTGAGCGCGTTTTCGAGTTGATAGGATACTACTTATTTGATTTGAAGTGAACATTTCAGAATTTACAAATACTAGATTAAGATCTAACGTGTTTTTAGTATATGAAGGCCTCTCCAGGTCTCATCCACAAGTTTCTGTCTTGAGCACTGAAACACACCGCTAGTATGTTTCTGAATTACATCAACCCATTTGTCATGTGGTCTTTTTCTGGGTCTTCTCCTGACTTTTGGTATTCAATCCAATACTTCAGTTGTCTAACGGTTTGGAGTTCTAACGATATACACTATATTATCAAAAGTATTCGGACACCACAATGTTTTGCGACAAACGGCTTTATTATCACAATTACACATCAGACACTGTTACACGGCAGGTGCATTTTTTGTGCGTGCAATCGTGAGGCATTTCAAAAAGCAGGCCTTAGTTCTTTAAAATAATAAATTTTGCATGATATAATTAAGTTTGACCAAAGTATTCTATAGTAATTTGTATCGGTATAAAACCAGGGCAATCATTTTAATTACAACGTACGCATTTGTGTTTCACGCAACAAAGTGGAATAATTTTGATTTTTCGAAAAATACTCGTAGTTTACAAAGAATTTGATTTATTAAAACACCCGTAAAGCCTAGTTAATAATATGGAAGCTAAAATTTTGAGTAATTGAAAGCTAATAAATATTCGCAAAAGGGCCTCAAAAATATTTAGGGGGGGGGGCTCTAATTTTTTAATTTTTCCGTTGTGCAACTGCAAAAGTATCAAAAGAACGACAAAGAAATTTCCTTGTTGTCTTAACACGCAATTAAATTTCATTTATCCATCTCTTTTATGTAGTTTTTGGGTCTTCTAGTTTCCAATTAAACTTGTTGAGAGTGTAGTAAAAACTGTTAGATAAGTGGAAGGCACAGTGGAAATTTGCTTATGGTGTTTGTATATGTTATTCATAGTTGCAATTTCTAATTGCCCCCTCCTGTGGGCGCCTATGCATGGGAGGGAAACCCTTAAAATTACGCCTCTTCGAGTTCAAATGCTCCGCACTTCCACCGAAATAGTACGTAGTCTTTACTTTTTCACACCTCCATTAATCAGAAATATTATGGCCGCTAAAAATTCTCACTTACGGTTTTTGACATTTTTGACATATTTTTATTAAAAATGTAAAAATTAGACGAATACCTAAAAGCCATCGCGTGCAAATTCAAGTAAAACGTGAAAGTTATGCGAACACCGACAACACAGCCAGTGCAGAAATGCAGAATTAAAACAAAAAAGCACAAAACAGATGAGTATTAGATAGTGAATTTAACAATAGGTAGAAGCTTTCGGAGTAGGGCTTGGAAAAATATTAGATAGTGAACTTAACAATAGGTAGAAGCTTTCGGAGTAGGGATTGGAAAAATATTAGATAGTGAACTTAACAATAGGTAGAAGCTTTCGGAGTAGGGCTTGGAAAAATATTAGATAGTGAATTTAACAATGAAAAGATGCTTTCGGAGTAGGGCTTGAAAAAATATTAGATAATGAACTTAACAATAGGAAGATGCTTTCGGAGTAGGGCGTGGAAAACTTTGTTCAAAGTTAAACGCTAGAGGGACTATCTGCGAAAGAGCACACATGAGTAATTAGCACCTCATCCTTACGGCGTGTTCCAAAAAGTCACGAACGTCAGACATAACCGCATGTTGCTTTATATACCTCCATCCGCAGCTTCATACAATTCCCCTTTTTTTTTTATTGAAGGTTTAACGACCACCATGAGCAATTCGATGGGCTATAAGCAGTCGCCGGTCCCTAATTTAGGGTCACTGGTTCCAGGAAAGGGAGAGAGTCAGTGCCGTAAGAAAAACACAACATCCATGCCTCACCGGGATTCGAACCCGAACCCATCTCTGGCGAATGATCTGAAGCCATCGCTTAGACCACTGCGCCACCGGGGTGGCTACAATTCCATTCATGCATATGCAAGGTTGAAATTTCGCAACATAGGTTACTGTGTACCCTGGTTAGCAGCGAGGAATGGAGTATACGGCTAACTAAAGTCTTTAAAAATGAAAATACTGAAACGCATAACCTTTTTTTTTTTTTTTTGAGTTACCATTTTCAGTAAGTTTATACACCAGTTAGAAGCACATACTCTGTCTGGGACAGACAGAATAGGTGCTTCCGCTTTAAGACGAACTCTGAGCCAGCGACCGCGAATTCGGGATGGGAGATTATATCCTTAGATATGAAAAAGGGAGCAGTTAAAGCCTGAAAACAAATTATTATTGATTATTGCTATTATGACTAAAATTTGTTGAGATCTGGGAAATGATGAAAGCTTGAGATACATCCCAATTTTAGGGACTTGAAAGAAAAGAAGAAAAAAAAAGTGATGTATTTTTCCCTCTATTCTATTATAAATTTTCACTTTAATGAATTCATTAAAATTAATAAGGAAAAGAAAATCATAGTGTGAGCTATCTTTGGCCAGCTTGAGAGATTCATTTTTCTGCATGTGACTGACCATGAAACAGATTTGAAACATGCATACTATTTGAAACAGATTTGAAACATGCATACTAAAGTGATGTACATAGTGGCCAGTGTTTGAAATGTAACAAACTTTCAACAATGCGAATGACTGTAAAGAATCACGATACTGTTGAACTAAATTCTTTAATTTAAAATATTTTCGATTCACTTTATTTTCTGATTCGGCGATGCTTTACTCCAACTCTTTGTCTAAAAGTTTCTCACGACTTATTATAGCTTTGGATAACGCTGGAGGAAGCATACTCCTTACATAATTTTGACTGTCGTAGGAAATGTCCCACTTCATTTTAACCTCGGGACTTTTGGGTCTTAATTCCTGCTTGGGTTGAGTCAAAGTCTTTACGTAAGCATCGGTACAATCAGCGCCATGTGCACCGTTGCCCTGTGTCGCCATAGTTAATGCACGATTCTGACTATAGTTGAAATTTTGCTCAACCTCCTCGTCTATTGGTCGGGGCGGTTTACGTTTTCCTAAGTTATCGACTACCGCTGGAGAAAGCAAACTTCTTACGTAGTTTTTGCTGTCGTACGTAATAACCCAGTTCCTCTCGGGAGTCGGGACGTTGAGATATACTCCTTTATTTGGGTAGACCTGAGTTTTAATGTAGTTGCGGTTGTCATAATTAACCGTCCATCCCTTTTTGGGTATCTCAAAAGGCACCTCAGAATCTTTCTCGTCTGAGTAAACCACAGTTTTTGTGGTGTTCTGATCGCGTTCTGTTATTTTCAGTTTCTGTTTGAACGGGTCGTCGGTGTTCTTCTCAGATGCAGGCTTTTTCCCTTTAGCCGTTATCTTGATTTCACGATCCAGGTAGTATTCCGGCTCTATAGCATTTTTTTCTCTATTCCGTTGTATCCTATTCGGCATCATGTTGAGATTGCTTTTGGAACTGTAATACACATCGTTCTGTTGCTTCAGCTGGTCACTGCGCGCCATTTTTTCCGACATCCTCCTTTCCTGGAAGTGAGAGGTTTGGGAATAGGTTTATATCTGGTTGCACAGAGTTTGATTTCTTTTTGAGATCCTGCCCTTCAATTTGCGTCCGTATTTGCGCGATATTTTTAATGGATATGCCAATTTCGGTTGCATTGTAACGAACACAGTAACAATGACAAATATGATAATGAAAGAGAAATGTCGTGAACATACTGCAAAAATGTATGCGCTGTATTCTTACCTATACATATCAAAGTGAGAAAATGCGGGTGTTTCCGTCCGAGAATTATTCGACCACTTTTAAACGACCTACAGATCTGAAAATTGGTACGCTGATATATACACTGAAGAGCAATTGAATTAGAGACAGCTGGCGTTATGCAAATGTGGCGCTGTGGGCGGCCCTGTAAACGGAAACGACATGACGTATGCAGCGATCCGACAATATAAGGAGTGATGCTACGGGAATCAGTAAGAGTCGGACGCAGTATGGGTAACACGAAGGATCTAAGCGCATTTGATCGTGGGCAAATTGTCCGGGCCCGACGAATGGGTCACTCCATCTCGGAAGTCATGCAGGCACTGGGATTTTCACGAGCCACTGTGTAACGGGTGCACCGTGAGTACACCGAGTCCGGTAAAACCATCCCTGCAAGGGTCAACTGCCGTGGACAACAGCGTGTGGATGAGCGGAGTCATCGTCGATTAGCTCGCATTGTAACAGCGGATAGACGGGCCACAGTGCAAGAAATCACTCGGAAATTTAACGCTGGTGCACAAAAACGTTTAAGCAGCCACACCATCCAGAACCATCTCCTCTCTATGGGGTACAGAAGCCATCGTCCCACGAGGGTACCGCTGCTAACTGCACATCACAGGGTGCAAAGATTAGCATGGGCGCGGGAACATCGCCACTGGAGCCTAGACATGTGGAAAAATGTTCCCTGGACTGATGAGTCGAGATTCACGTTGGTACATGCGGATGGCAGGATACGAGTACGGCGCAAACCACATGAAGCGATGGATCTTTCTTGCCAGCAGGGTACTCTTCAAGCTGTTGGGGTTGGCATTCTCGTCTGGGGACTGTTTACGTGGACTGAAATGGGATCCCTGGTACGTGTGACATCGTCCCTCACAGGTCAACGTTACCGGAATATCCTGGACGACCATTTGCTTCCATCCCACTGGGGATCTCATCCTGCAACAAGACAATGCACCGTGCCATCGCTCCCGAATTGTATACGAATGGTTGGATGAATACTCCACCGACGTGACCTCGCTTCCTTGGCCGGCTAGGTCACCTGACCTCAGTCCCATCGAACACATGTGGGATGCCATCGAGAGAGGTGTTAAGAGGCTCTGACACCCCTCCATCAAATCTTCGTGAACTGTGGGAGCTTGTTCAGGAGTCGTGGATCCGTATGGCTTCCCAACGCTTCCGGTGTCTTGTCGAGTTCATGCCGAGACGAATCGCTGCCGTCAACAGGGCGAAAGGTGGTGCTACACATTATTAGATAGGTATCTCTGATTCAATTACTCTTCAGTGTAGGTCTTCAGGACCGTATGCCTAGAAAAGTCAGAAAACTAAAATTATCAAAATGGCCGCTTTCGAACACGTCTTTTGAACACTGCCGGCTTGAATTTTTTCACGAATTGTTCAGCCACTTCTAAATGACCTAAGGATCTGAAAACTGGCATGCTGTCTTAAGGTTCGGATACCTAGAAAAGTCCTAAAACCAAAAAATCAAAATGGCGGCTTTGGAACATTGTCTTCTGGATTTTTTTGCGAAAAGTTCGACCACTTCTAAATGACCTAGAGATAATTGGCATTTTAATAAGTCTTAAGGTCCTGATACCTAAAAAGACAAAAAAAAATCAAAATGGAGGCTTTGGAACATTGTCTGCTTGAATTTTTCGCGAATTGTTCGACCACTTTTAAAAGATCTAGTGATCTGAAAATTAGCATGTTCGTAGGTTTTAAGATTCGGATACCTAGAAAAGTCCGACACAAAAAAAAATCAAAATGACAGCTTTGGAATATTATCTGCTTGAATTTTTCTACCTCTTCTACACCTAAAAAAAGTCTGAAAACCAAAAATTCAAAAGGGTGGCTTAGCTTTACTCTTCAAAACGCTGATAGGTCTTAAGGTCCAGATACCTAGAAAAGTCCGAAAACCCCAAAAAAGTCAAAATGGCGGTTTGGAATTTTGTCTGCTTGAATTTTTCTATCACTTCTGCACTGAGAAATGCCTGAAAACCAAGAAATTTAAAAGGGTGGCTTTGGAATATTGTCTGCTTGAATTTTTCTACCACTTCTACACCATAAAAGTCTGAAAACAAAAAAATTCAAAAGGCTGGCTTAGCTTTACTGTTCAAAATGCTGATACGTTTAAAGTTTTACGTCGTTAGCTACCGTTTTACGTCCAACCGTGTGCATTGAGATCACGACCCTGTTCTCAATTGTAAAAAAGTTACGTACCTTAAATCAGTTGCGGCGGAAACGCCCGGGCCGCCATGGCCCGCGCCCTGTCAATAATTTCGGCCAAGACTTTTATTTTTATTATTTGACATACGTGAGATTTTTGTGATGTGCCTTAGAAAGTTCCTCTAGGTAAGTGGTTGAGTAGTCCTAATTCCCAACAAGAAAAATGACACCGAACTTTCGGTTTAATAAGCACGTCTTTTGAATCCGTTCTGACGCAAATTAAATTTATCAAAGCTATTCAAAGTCAATGGAACCGGTATGGAAAACAATAGTATCTGACGGAAGAAAGAAGTTTTGTAATCTGGTTTTTAATCCCTCAGATATTGCTCTAAACGGAATCGTGAGCTTACGCCCTCTGGTTGCAGACTTATACGTTAAGGAAAATATGAATTTATATGAGAAACATTTCGCACCGGAAACGCTCTCCAACACAGACATTTTTTTTCACATCGAACTCTTAGAAACAGAGATATCGACAAAAATAAGATGTGACTTTACGTTCCCAGGTGGGAAAACCATGCATTATTTTAGGAAGAAAGTATTCTCAAAAGGTTTTTCCATATGAGAGGTATCGGTCCAAGAAAAAAAAAAAAAAAATTCAGTCGAGTTTTCAGGAGCCCAGATTTTGCTACAAATACATTAGAAGCAGAAATTAACACTTATGCCCTCTGGTGGCCAAACCATTCGTCATGAAATATTAGAAAGTATATGAAAAATATTTTCCATCAGGTGTTGTATGCGATACAGGAAGAATTTTTCAAATCGGAGTTTTAGAAGCAGAAATAACGCAGAAAACGCAATTTATTTTTGGGCCTTGAGCGGAAAGTCTGTGATTTACTTCAAAATTTTTAATTTATATGAAAACCACTTCGCATCGGAAACACTATGCAACAAAGAAGGATTTTTCAAATCGGATTCCCGGGAGTAGAGATTTTCACAAAAATAAGATATACATCTACGCCCCCTGGCGTATAAACCATGCATTATTTTAAGAAGAAAATGTTCCTAAAAGGTTTGTCGACATCAGTAGTATTATTGGTCTACAAACAAGTTTTTTTTCAATAGAGATTTTAGAAGCTCATACTGTATTTTGCTCCAAATATATCAGAAGCGGAAATTAAGGCTTACGCCACCTAGTGGCCAAACCACTTTATACAAAAATTAGAAATTATGTGCAAAAGATTTTCCATCAGGAGCTGTAGCGGCTGAAGAAAAAAAAATTCAAATCGGAGTTTCAGAAAAAGAGATATTGGGGAAAACGTAATTTACTTTTACTAGATTTTTCGCCCCTTAGCGAAAAATCTATGCGTAATTTGAAAAAAAAGTAACTGTTTCTAAAATACTCTTCGACATAAATGGAATCAAAAGATAAAATAATTTTTTCAATCGGATGTTTAGAAGCAAATACGTGGAATAAAACGGAATAAAACGTATTTTTGAATTCCACAGCATCTGCATTTACGTCCTCTAGCGGCGAAATCGTACAACGTAAAAAAAATAAAAACGAAATATTTTTTATTTCAAGCTTCCCAATGCAAAAATAATTTTTTAAATCGGACTAATAGTTGCAGAGATATCGTGTCTACAGATGGGCGGACGGACAAACCGATAACATAAGCACGTCTTTTGTAAAAAAGATCGTGCTTATGTTATCGGCTTGTCCGTCCGTCCGTCCGTCCGTCCGCCTGTACCCACGGAATCTCTGCAATTATTAGTCCGATTTGGAAAATTCTTTTTGCCTTCGAAAGCTTGAAATATGCGAATGATGATCCTTTATTTCGTTTTTTTTTACGATGTACAATTTCGCCGGTAGAGGGCGTAAATGCAGATGATGGCGAATTCAAAAATACATTTTATTCCACATATTTGCTTCTAAACATCCGATTGAAAAAACTTTTATCATTCGATACCATTTATGTCGAAGAGTGTTTTGGATATAGTTTCTTTTTCAAATTACGCATAGATTTTCCGCTAGGGGGCGTAAAATTAAATTGCATTTTTCCGATAACTCTTCTTCTAAAACTCCGATTTAAAAATGTTTTGTTCAGCGGATACATCTCCTGATGCACAATCTTTTGCATATAATTTCGAATTTTTGGTAAAGAATACTTTGGCCACCAGGGGGCGTAAGTGTTAATTTTTGTTTCTGATGTATTTGCCATAAAATCTGAGCTTCTAAAATATCGATTGAAAAAATTCTTTCGGGGACTGATGCCACTCACATCGATAAACCTTTTCGGAATATTTTCTTCCTAAAATATTGCACAGTTTCTCCACCAGGGGGCGTAGACGTATATCTTACTTTTGTCAATATCTCGACTTCTAGAAGTCCGATTTGAAAAATTCCTTCTTTGTTGGATAGTGTTTTCCGTGTGACATGTTTTTCATATAGTTTCAAAATTTTCAAGTTATTCATAGACTTTCCGCCAGGGGGCGTAGATGTAAGGGTAAATTTAGTTTTCCCCTGTAACTCTGCTTCTAAATCTCCGATCTGAAAAATTCTTTCTGTACCGGATACAGCTCCTGATCGGAAATCGTATGCTTATAATTTCTAATTTTTTGTAAAAAAATGGTTTAGCCACCAGGGGGCATAAACCTTAATTTCCGCTTCTGATGTATTTGCAGCAAAATCATCATCATCATCATTGTCAACCATTATCAATCCACTGCTGGACGAAGGTCTCCCCAAGTTTCCTCCACAACGGTCTGTCTTGTGCCAGTCTCCTCCATGTCACTCCCTGCATATTTACGAATTTCATCCACCCATCTCCCATGTGGTCTTTTTCTGGGTCTTTTCCTGTCCCTTGGAATCCAATCTAAAATCTCGGCTGTCCATCTATGGTCTGTCCTTCTGGCAGTATGTCCAGCCCATTGCCATTTCAGGGATTTAACTCTGATCATGATGTCTTCCACTCTCGTCATTTTTCGGATCCACGAGTTCCTCTTCTTATCTCTCCTGGTTATACCAAGTATGCACCTCTCCATGCTGCTTTGAGTTGTCTGCAGCCTTTGTATGTCTCTTTTAGTTAAGGTCCACGTCTCTGCACCATACGTAAGCACTGGAAGGATGCATTGATCAAACACTTTTCTTTTAAGACATAATGGCATATTGCTCTTGAAAATTATGCTGTTTCTTCCAAAAGCTCTCCAGGCAAGTTTTGTACGCCGATTAATTTCTTCATCAATGTGACCCTCACTTGATATCTGCTGTCCAAGATAAACGTACGTATCTGTTATCTCCAGTTTTTCTCCATCAATCGATAATCTTCATTTCTTGTAAAAGCATTGAACATCACTTTGTCTTCTGAAAGTTCATTTTTAATCCCACTTCTTTACTCTTGTCAGCAAGTTCTTCGGATCATACTCTGCAGCTCTGATGGGGTAGTTGCAAAAATGACTACGTCATCAGCAAAACGAAGGTGGGTTAGATAATCTCCATTAATCTTTATCCCTTTGTTTTCCCAGTTCAGTGATTGAAAGATACATTTTCCAATGTGGCATTAAAGAGCTTCGGAGATATGGTGTCACCTTGTCTCACTCCCTTTCCAATTTTTATGTGTGTTGTATTTTCAAACAGCCGAATCTTTGCACTTGCATTTTCATAGATGTTATTAATAATATTAATGTATGCATCTTCAATACCGCAGGATTTCAGAGCCGTGGTAACTGCTGATGGTTTCACCTGAATCAAAGGCTTTTTCATAATCGATAAAAGCCATGCACAATGGAAGTTCATATTCCCTCGCTCTTTCAATTAGTTCTCTCAGTACGTGGATATGATCTATTGTGCTGTAGCCACTCCTGAATCCAGCTTGTTCTCTCGGTTGAGCCATGTCCAGTGTTACCTTCAAGTGGTGTGAAAGAACTTTAGTGAAGATTTTATAAACCACTGATAGGAGGCTGATAGGTCTGTAGTTCCTGAGATCCTCAATGTCACCTTTTTTATGTAGCAGGATCATTGTAGCATTGTTCCAATCCTCAGGAATCTTCCCTTCATTAAGGCATCGAGTAAAAATTTGGGCGAGTACTGTTTCAATTTCTCCACTTGCTTCTTGTATGATGTCTATAGTAATTCCATCTTCTCCTGGAGCTTTCCCCCGCTTCATGTTCTTGATTGCATGAGCAACTTCTGCTGGGAGGACTGGAAGAACTCTGGTACCTTTCATGATGTCTGGAGTGCATATATCATCCCTTTCATATAGTTTGGAGTAGAAATCTTTCACTCTTGTCAAAATTTCGCCTCTATTTCTTGTTATAGAACCATCTTCTTTTCTCAGAGCCATAATCTGTTTTCTTCCCTTACTGAGATGTCCCTTTGCTATCTTTAGGCTTTGGTTGTTTTCAATTGCTTTCCTCACTAGCTCACAGTTGAATTTCCTTACGTCTTCAGTGATACTTTTTCGTGCTGTCTTGCATAGCTCTATATATTCCACTTTGGAAGTCACATCTTCTTTAGTTGTCCTCATCTCTCTTCTTTTTTGCATCAACATTTTGGTTTTTCCTGATAATTTGTTTACATGCAACTTGTTCTTAGACCCAGCTAATTTTGTTGCTGTTTCCATAAGAGCTTTGGTTACTTTTCTGTTAACTTCAGAAATATCCACTTCTTCCGATGTTAGGCCTTCTAAAGCAGAGAATCTGTTCTTCAGTTCCAACTTGAAAGTATTATGGTGTTTTTTAAGGTTGGTTATGTCAATACATTTTGTTTGTCTTATGAGCTTGCCACGTTCCAGTTTAGTGTTGAGGTGCATCTTACATCTCACCAATCTATGGTCACTACCTGTGTTGAACTTGTTTAGCACACTGCAGTCTTCGATGACGAATTTTTTGTTACACATAATAAAATCAATTTCACTTGTCGTCCCAATTGGATGTCTCCATGTCCATTTCCTGTGTGGCTTTTTCTTGAAAAAGGAATTCAAGATGAAAAATCCTTCTGCCTCTGCAAACTCAACGAGAGTATTTCCACGCTGGTTTCTGTTGCCGTGACCGAATTTACCTACTGAAGTTTCATTCTGTTGCCGGTGCCTACTTTTGCATTGAAATCTCCCATAATTATCTTCAAGTGCTGCTTACCTTTATTATTTAGATGACGAATTTCCTCATAAAATTCTTCAATTTCTTCTTCAGGATGACTTGTGGTGGGTGCATAAGTTTGAATAATCTGAGCCTGGTATCTTCTCGATAGTTGGATAACGAGTCGTGCAGCTCTGTCAGAGGAACTTTCAACTTCTACCACTTTATCCTTCAGTTTCTTGTTTATTATAAATCCAACACCACTAGTTCTGCCAGTATCTGTCCCACGATAATAGAAGAGATGTCCACTTTTCAGTTCAATGAGATCTTCTCCTTTTTCTCCTTACCTCACTCAGCCCGACGATGTCCCACTTGATCCTTTGTAGTTCCTCTTCCAATTCAAGAAGCCTTTGAATCAGAAGATAGGGAGCGTCCGTTGTACGTTGCCAAGGTCAGCATCAAATGGCAGCCTAGTCCGGTCCTCCGGGGATTCTTAGCACCCTCTGCCTTCATGTCGCACTGGCCGCTGCCTTGGCCAGGTACATTCCAGCTGCCGGAGACTGAGGGCCAAGATTTAAGTTGTAGAGTCATTTTGGAGGTGTTTGGCCATAACTCACCACGCTGGCCAAGCGGGTTGGTGAGTGTGGGATAGAATTTCCTCTAATCCCGATGGTATAGTTATACCGCTATGGGCGGTCGTCAGAGCCCCTTTAGTGGGAACAGGATGCACCACGAGAAGGCGGGGTTGACATTTGTCAAGGAGAGGCTGTGATGTTACGCATCACCTGACCTTGCAGCAAAATATGAGCTTCTAAATTCTCGATTGAATATAACGTCGTTTGTAGACCGATACTACTCATGCCAACAAACTTTTTAGAAACATTTTCTTCTTGTAATAGTGCACGGCTTCTACGCCAGGGGGCGTAGATGTATGTCTTATTTTTGTCAATATCTCGACTTCTAGGAGTCCGATTTGAAAAATTCCTTGTTTGTTGGATAGTGTTTTCCGTGTCGCATGTTTTTCATATAATTTCAAAATTTTCACTTAATTCTTAGACTTCCCGCTTGGGGGCGTAAGGGTAAATTGCGCTTGCCCCTATATCTCTGCTTCTAAATCTCCGATCTGAAAAATTCTTACTGCACTGGATACAGCTCCTGATGGGAAATCGTTCGCACATAATTTAAAAATTTTTGTAAAAAATTGTTTGGCCACCAGGTGGCGTAAGTCTTAATTTCCGCTTCTGATGTATTTGCAGCAAAATATGAGCTTCTAAATTCTCGATTGAAAATAACATCGTTTGTAGACCGATACTACTCATGTCGACAAACCTTTTAGAAACACTTTCTTCTTAAAATAGTGCACGGTTTCTACGCCAGGGGGCGTAGATGTATATCTTATTTTTGTCAATATCTCGACTTCTAAGAGTCCAATTTAAAAAACTCTTTCTTTGTTGGATAGTGTTTCTAGTGTGACTTGGTTTTCCTATAAATTTAAAATTTTCAAGTAATTCATAGACTTTCCGCTAGGGGGCGTAAAGGTAAATCGAGTTTCCCCTTATATCTGTGCTTCTAAATCTCCGATCTGAAAATTCTTTCTGCGCCGGATACAGCTCCTGATGGAAAATCGTTTGCACGTAATTTCAAACTTTTGTAAAAAATTGTTCGGCCACCAGGTGGCTTAATTTCCGCTTCTGATGTATTTGCAGCAAAATATGAGCTCCTAAAACCTCGATTGAAAAAAGTCTTTTGTGGACCGATACTACTCATGTCGTCAAACAGTTTAGGAACATTTTCTTCTTGAAATAATGCATGGTTCCTACGCCAGGGGCGTAGATGTACATCTTATTTTTGTCAATATCTCTACTTCTAAAAGTCCAATTTGAAACATTCTTTCTTTGTTGGATAGTGTTTGCGATGCGAAATGTTTTTCCTATAAATTCAAAATTTTCAAGTAAATCATAGACTTTCCGCTAGGACGCACAATGGTAAATTGCGTTTTCTGCTCATAAAACTTCGATTTGAATAATTCTTCCTGTATTGCATACAAGACCTGACGGAAAATATTTTTCACGTAATTTCTAATGTTTGGTAAAGAATGGTTTTGCCACCAGGGGCATAAGTGTTAATTTCTGCTTCTGATGTATTAAGTAGCAAAATCTGGGCTCCTGAAAACTCAACTAAAATTTTTTTCTTGGACCGATACCGCTCATATGGATAAACCTTTTGAGAATACTTCCTTCCTAAAATAATGCATGGTTTTCCCACCAAGGGACGTAAAGTCACATCTTGTTTTTGTCGATAACTTTGTTTCTAAGAGTTCGTAAGCTCACGATTCCGTTTACAGCAATATCTGTGGGATTAAAGGCCCGATTGAAAAACTTCTTTCTTCCGTCAGATACTATTGTTTTCCATACCGGTTCGATTGACTTTGAATAGTTTTGATAAATTTAATTTGCGTCAGAACGGATTCAAAAGACGTGCTTATTACACCCGAAAATTCGGTGTAATCTTTCATGTTTTTTTACGAAAGACGTGCTAACAAAACTCCTGAAGCATTGTTGTTCTTCTGTTTGTTCCATTTGTTCCAGGAAGCAGGAAGTTAGAGAGGGTGCACCACGATTCGAAATTTCGGGCCCGGGCAACGAACTTCACTTTCCGCCTCCCCTGCCTTAAATTACTTTTCTTTTCCTTAATCACTTTTCCGTTTCTTTAATTTTATGTTTAAAAATGATTTTATAAAAAATCACTGTTAGGAGAACGGGCATGACTGCTAGTTTTTAATATGTTAATGAAATGAACACATTTTGAGTGTTTTCTCTTTTTATAGGGGATTTAACGACAACCGTGAGCAACTCAATGGACTATAAGCAGTCGCCCGTCCCGAACTTAGGGTCACTGGTTCCAGAGAAGGGAGACAGCCAGTGCCGTAAGACAAACACAACATCCATGCCTAACCGGGATTCGAACCCGAACCTTTCACGGACGAATGATCAGAGGCCATCGCTTAGACCACTGCGCCACTTGGGCGGCACATTTTGAGGGTGTTGAAGTCAATCATGATGGTGATTACGATAGCTTTTGATTACCTTCCAGCACAGAAAATATAACTTAACATTGAGCCGTTTCTTTGAGTTGTTCTTGGAAGTTCAGTTAATGGTATTAGGTAATTATCCGTCTTTTGACGTATGAGAGCGAAAAATAAGTCCATTATTAAAGAGGGTCACATCTCTCTAATGAAGTGCTTATGTTATCATTATGTCTGTCCGCCCAGAAATGGATACCGTATGTCTGCATCTGTAAGTCCGGTTTGAAAAATTCCTTTTGCATTTGGAAGATTGATCTGCGAGAACGGTGAGACTAAGGCCGTTTTATTTATTTTTTAACCGATGTTTGATTTCGCCAGTGGGGGCCGTAAATGCAGATGCTACTGTATTCAGAACAGAGTATATTCCACATCCCTGTTTCGAAAAATCCGATTAAAACAATTCTTACCCCCCCCTTCTTTATGCTTCTTCAAACAATGTGTAGCTGTCCCACTAGGGAGTGTAAATTTATGTTGTATTTTTCCCGATATTTCTGCTTCTAGAAGATACATTTGAATTTTTTTGCGTCGGATAAATCTCATGGTAACTGGTGTGCGGTTTATAATCACGCTCTTAGAATGATAGGTACGGTATTTGTTACCTACATGTTCTCATCAGGCCCTGGCAAATGACGCTGCTTTTTTGAAGCGAACCTTTCGCAATTAGTGCTGGCTGGTTGCCTTTCGAAGTTTTTTCTTAATTGTGGGCTTAACAATTGCTATGCGCAACTCAATGGGCTATAAGCAATCGCCTGTCCCTAATTTAGGGTCACTGATTCCAGGAAAGGGAGAGAGTCAGTGCTGAAAGACAAACACAACATGCATGCCTCACCGGGATTCGGACCCGAATCCATTTCTGACGACCCTTGGAGTTCCTACGACCTACTTCTGGTTAATGTTTGCACGTGCCTTTCAATCGTGAACGCTACACTGGAGTTTATCAAAATAGCGGAAATTCTTACTGCTCATGGATAACTTTTTTCACGCTTTCCAACCGTAGGTTGAAGAAGCGTATATGCTCCAGCCTTTGTCCGTTTGACTGTCTGTTCGTCTGTCTGTCAGCCGGCACGATAACTCGCGTAAAAATGGTTCAATTTCGATGATATTTTAGACCACCTGGGGACGAAGCCTATTGAAAATGGACGAAATGGGGTCAAAGGTCGAGGCATAGTAGAGGGATTCATCCCATTGCCCTTATGCATCCTAACTTAGGTAAAAATGGTTCGATCTCGAAGAAATTTTAGTATGTGGTAGGGAACCATCTGGGGACGTAATTCATAGATTTTCCGCTAGGGGCGTAGCGGTAAATTGCGTTTCCCCCTATATCTCTGCTTCTAAATCTCCGATTTGAAAAATTCTTTCTGCACCGGATACAGCTCGTGATGGGAAATCGTTTGCACATAATTTCTAATTTTTGTAAAAAATAGTTTGGCCACCAGGGCGTAAATCTTAATTTCCGGTTCTGTTGTATTTGCAGCAAAATATGAGCTTCTAAATTCTCGCTCGAAAAATACGTTGTTTGTTGACCGATACTAGTCATGTCGACAAACCTTTTAGAAACATTTTCTTCTTAAAATAGTGCATGGTTTCTACGCCAGGTAGCGTAGATGTATATCTTATTTTTGTCAATATATCTACTTCTAAGAGTCCGATTTGAAATATTCCTTCTTTGTTGGATAGTGTCTCTATTGTGACATGTAGTTTATATAATTTCAAAATTTCCAAGTAATTCATAGACCTTCCGCTAGGGGACGTAAATGTAAATTGCGTTTCCCCCTATATCTCTGCTTCTAAATCTCCGATTTGAAAAATTCTTTCTGCATCGCATACAGCTCCTGATGGGAAATCCTTTGCACATATTTCTAATTTTTGTAAGAAATAGTTTGGCCACCAGGGGGCGTAAATCTTAATTTCCGGTTCTGTTGTATTTGCAGCAAAATATGAGCTTCTAAAATCTCGATTGAAAAAAAGTCGTTTGTTGACCGATACTACTCATGTCGACAAACCGTTTAGGAAAATTTTCTTCTTGAAAACATGAATGGTTTCTACGCCAGGGGGCGTAGATATATATCTTATTTTTGTCAATATCTCTACTTCTAAGAGTACGATTTGAAAAATTCCTTCTTTGTTGGATAGTGTTTCCGATGCGAAATATTTTTCCTATAAATTCAAAATTTTCAAGTAAATCATAGACTTTTCGCTAGGGGGCACAAAGGTAAATTTCGTTTTCTGCGTTATTTCTGCTCCTGAAGCTCTGATTTGAAAAATTCTTCCTGTATCGCATACAACACCTGATGGAAAATATTTTTCACATAATTTCTAATGTTTGGTAAAGAATGGTTTAGCTACCAGGGTTCATAAGTGTTAATTTCTGCTTCTGAAATATTTGTTGCAAAATCTTGGGCTCCTGAAAACTCGATTAATTTTTTTTTTCTTGGACCGATACCGCTTATATGGATAAAACTTTTGAGAATACTTTCTTCCTAAAATAATGCATGGTTTTCCCACCAGGGAACGTAAAGTCACATCTTATTTTTGTCGAGATCTCTGTTTCTAAGTGTTCGTAAGCTCACGATTCCATTTACAGCAACATCTGAGGGATTAAAAACCCGATTGAAAATCTTTCTTTCGTCAGATCTATTGTTTTGCATACCGGTTCCATTGACTACGAATAGCTTTGATAAATTTAATTTGCGTCAGAATGGATTCAAAAGACGTGCTTATTTCACCCGAATATTCGGTGTCATCTTTCTTGTTGACAACTGCTTTTAGAAGTCCGTTGAGAAACAGAAAGAAAACATGTAATTATTTAAAGGAATCTTCCATATGTTTACACTTTTTCTCCAGAAAATATTTACTATTTAGGCATTAATTTATTCCCAAACGCCACTCGAACTTTATCTTTCTGAAATAAAGATCTACAAATGAACGCACGCACTCAAGGTTTTCAACACTCCCGATCATAGCATCCACAAAACAAGATACATTTGGTAGTACAAATACGATAACTTAACTTTATTTTTAAATACACCAGAGTTGAATAATTACGAAACGCCTATAGCGTATGAAATCCGTTTATTTTCGTGGTGTAGTAAGCACAAATATTCGCCAAGCTTTCGCACTCCACTGGGAGGCTTTTTCAAGGCAATGATAGACACAAAAATGAAGAGAATTGGAACATGTAAAGAACGAAGATGATTTTTGAAAATAACGCGGGTGACATCACGAGCATATTACATGAATTTTTTTATCACATAATTATACAGAGCGCCGTGATGTGTTTCCATCTTTTAATAATGCATGCCAAGCCATTGGTAGTTCCGTAGAGACTATATCATTGCATGCCACTTTGTTGGATAGGATTTCCACTGTTTCCCTGATGGCAGTCTCTTTGAAATTCGTGTAAGGGGCAATTCTTCTAATATTATTCCATACAGGAGCGGCCGAGCAATGCATGACTTCTCTGGCGAGGGCTGTATTCTGCATGTCCTGCTTCACAATTCGTACGTGTTCTTTACATCTAGTGTCCAAGGATCGCTTTGTCATTCCGATATATATCTTTTCCGTGTTGTCAGGATATACCAACGGTATAGCGTACACACCCGCCTTTTCTTTCTCACACTGTCTCTCCTTGCAGCTTGATATTATATGTGACGACTGCAGATAAAGGTGAACCCATCGGTGCTCCTTTAGTTTGTTTGTAGATGTTTCCATCCAACTTGAAGTAGTTGTGGTTAGTAATGAGATTCAAGGAGGCGATAATTTTCTTTGTTTGGGTTGGTGTGAATTCACGGGAAGTGACGATTATTTCTTCAAGGTTTGCGACAGCTTCTGGTATAGGTATAGTTGCAAAAAAACAAAGCTCCTACGTACATATTAGAAAAATCCGTAGCCAAATTCTTCTCTGAACGTTTAAAAAACTCTGATTACGTAATCAAGTCAACAAAAGAATTTGTGGAGCGCGCAAGAAGGTTAAATATATTTGATAATGATATAATGGGAAGTTTCGACATAGTGCCTTTATATCCATCTACACCTATACCAGAAGCTGTCGCAAATCTTGAAGAAATAATCGTCACTTCCCGTGAATTCACACAAACCCAAACAAAGAACATTATCGCCACCTTAAATCTCATTACTAACCACAACTACTTCAAGTTGGATGGAAACATCTACAAACAAACTAAAGGAGCACCGATGGGTTCACCTTTATCTGCAGTCCTTGCGGAAGCAGTACTTAGACCGCTAGAAGATCTCATCCTTTTAAATTCTATCAAGAAACCCCGAGTTTGGATCCGCTATGCAGACGCCATATTCTTCATATGGGAACATGGAGTAGACGAATTAAATGATTTCATGCTCAAGATAAACAACCTACACAATACAATAAAGTTCACCATGGAGCTTGAAAAAGACAGGATGTTGAATTATCTTGACGTCGCGCTCAGAAGAAATAGAACATCCAGCTTCGATTTTAACGTTTATTATAAACCGACCGCAGTACCGAACTTTGTCCCTCCTCATTCGCACTGCCCAAAGGAGTACAAACTTTCCGCATTTAGAGCGTGGTTCCATAGAGAGTACAACGTATGCAAACCCGATTATCTAAATAATAAAGAAGTTGAGAATATCTATAGCAAAGGTCTAAAGACTGGATATAAGAAGGATGATATAGACAGAGTACATAAGACTGTGAGAAATCGTATAATATCAGCAATAGAAAAATCTCCTAGTAGGATAATGAGATACGCAGGATCCATCACATATATTCCAGGCTTTACATATTGGTTAAAGAATTTATTACGCAAATACAGCATATTAATAGCACTGAAGTCCCCGACCCCGTTGTCACATATAATATCAAGCTGCAAGGAGAGACAGTGTGAGAAAGAAAAGGCGGGTGTGTACGCTATACCGTTGGTATATCCTGACAACACGGAAAAGATATATATCGGAATGACAAAGCGATCCTTGGACACTAGATGTAAAGAAAACGTACGAATTGTGAAGCAGGACATGCAGAATACAGCCCTCGCCAGAGAAGTCATGCATTGCTCGGCCGCTCCTGTATGGAATAATATTAGAAGAATTGCCCCTTACACGAATTTCAAAGAGACTGCCATCAGGGAAACAGTGGAAATCCTATCCAACAAAGTGGCATGCAATGATATAGTCTCTACGGAACTACCAATGGCTTGGCATGCATTATTAAAAGATGGAAACACATCACGGCGCTCTGTATAATTATGTGATAAAAAAATTCATGTAATATGCTCGTGATGTCACCCGCGTTATTTTCAAAAAATCATCTTCGTTCTTTACATGTTCCAATTCTCTTCATTTTTGTGTCTATCATTGCCTTGAAAAAACCTCCCAGTGGAGTGCGAAAGCTTGGCGAATATTTGTGCTTACTACACCACGAAAATAAACGGATTTCATACGCTGTATGCATTTCGTAATTACGAGAACTTAATATTAATTTTCTGATTTAGCTAAATATCATCAGAAATCTGAAATATTTCATTTCTCTTTTTAATTATTCAAAGAAGAAAAGAAGAGAAAACAAAACGAAGACATACCATTCACTATATTTTTGCCGCTGGTTGCCCGAATTACTACACCTCCCCCCTCCCTTATGTCACATTTGGTCCGGTTGTCAGGAACCCCTCCCCTGTAATCTCGAACGTACTTTATGGACGGCCTGTTACCTAGAGAAACTTTCTAAGGCACATCACAACAAAAAAGCGCACATTCGCCAAAAAAAAAAAAAAAAAAAAAAAAAATAGAAATAATAATCTTGTCTAAAATTAGTGAAATTATTGACCGGGCCCGGGCCGCCAGGGCCCGGGCAGTTCCGCCGCCACTGAATTGTTCCTTATTGCAATCAAATTTTATCACGTGTGTTTTGTTGTTTACCGCCATGGCATTGCAGTCCTTACTTCCGTTGAATTGCAGCAATCTGCGAATTGTTCCGTATACTCTTGGAAGTACGGACACGTTCTTAACGTTTCGTATGGAATTGCAGTCACGCATGGATTGTTGTTCCCTATCACTATGGAACTGCTGTCATGCTTGTATTGTTCCTTACCACTTGAACGGACTACAAGATCTGTCTCTCAAGGCAGGTCGGAAGACGCACCGTTTCATAAAAAATAGAGCGCTTTTATTAAATACTCACGACTGTTTTATTTTCTTCGTATCTTCAAGGGGAGATCTCCCACTTTGTTGTCAACCACTGCTGTTTCTTTTACAGTGTCTCTTGAGCTACTACTGACTTCTGCATTTTTAAAACATAATGGCTTTTGTCGGTGGTAAATTCGAAGCCACATCTTCTTAATTCGGAGCGGCTGCTCTCCGAAATGAACTGCACCGGCAAACCTATTGCTGCTTCATTGTCAGCATGACTCATCCTCAGTTGTACGTCACTTATGTCATATCAAGAAATGCGTTATATACGCCCCCCCTGAGAAAGACAGGGGTAAGAAAACGCAAGTTTTGGGTTAGCGGACAACCACGCTCAAAGGAACATCTCGTTGTAGAAGAATTATTTTTATTAATTACGGGTGTTTGGAAGACTCCTGACACCAATCTTTCAAACCTAACGGCCAGCGGATTCACTTTCGTTTTGGTGCCAGTATAACATAAAACCTTTTGCAGGTGGTGAGAATCAAAACCCACATCTTCCTACTTCGGAGCGGCTGTTCTCCCGGTTGAACTACGCCGGCAGGCTTACAGCTACTTTATTGTCAATTTGAGACGTGCTTCATCTCTCTTCGAAGTGTCTTGGTGGAGATCATAGAATTTGTGGCCATCTGGAATTCATGTGCTGTGGCTTGCGTTTTTCGGGACCTGGTTTTCCGGATCTACCTCCGCAGTACCCTCCGGTCTCTGGATTGCAGTTTCGTGGGTCTTCCTGGGGTAGCGCGAATTCTTGTTATGTCCCTTCTTCTTCCACTTATTGCTGACAAAGGCCACAGTTGATTTAGCGATTTATCTGACATCAGCAATGCTTCTTATGCTCATATCTCCAATTGAGCATCTTTTTAATGATGCCCTTTCCAAAGTCGGAGAACTCTCTCCTGCTAGCCAATTCATCAGCGATTGATCTCCGCGTACGTATAAAGAACCGGAGGTTCACAATTTTGAAGCACACTTCAATACTTCGGAAAAACTTCCTCTGGTTTCTGGTTTCTCAAAAGATTTAGTCGCCCGTATATAATCATTACGGATCTTGACAGACGGGAAAGATGTGATGCCGTAGGTCCAACCGCATTGAAAAGAGAAGGTTTAACAGGTGCTCAGATAGGGAAGCTTAAAGAAAAGTAATGAAAAAATAAAATTAGAGTATATGCATTGCCTTTGGCTAAATGCTAAGCTAGTGAAAATCTAGATTTCATACTATGAATTTCTAAACTTTAATTTTCTTTTAATAACTTAATACTTTTCTTGGCTTGTCAGGCGTGGCACAATTTAAATTTATATTGATTTGTATTGATTTCAGCGTACTCTCGTTGCCGTTTTTATATCTTATCGACCACGTGTCTACTGAGGGAGCAGCACACCATTGCGCCTGCGCGGGGATGTGCAATCACTTTTGTCGACATACTGCTAAACTTGCTCTATTACCGAAAGTGTACTTCCATGTATGAGGTTAAATCTTTCGATTATCAAAATATCCTCGTTAGCTGACAATTCATACCTAATCATTTATAAAATCATGCGAATAAAGCAAACCACCTCAATAATATTGGGTTGATGCATAAGTTCATGCCGTTTTTTTCACCGCACTACAGGAATGTACTACATCAGAAGGGAAAACGGAATCAATCAAATGTGAATTTCCTCCCCATTGTTTACGATGGTTTCCCAACGTCTGGATAGGTCTGCAATGCCATCCTTGAAAAAACGTGCAGGTTTTGGCGTGAAGAAATCATCGAGGAAATTCTGTAGATCAACATCATTTTTGAACTTTCTGCCACGGAGTGCATTCGACAGAGATAGGAACAGCTGATCTTCGCAGTCTGAAGGGGAGACATCTGGGAAATAGGCTGGTCGTGGAAGGATCTCCCATTTCATGCCTTGAATGGTCGTTTTGGTCATGTTTGTTCCTTGAAGGCGTGCGTTATCATGTTAGAGAGGGACACCATGTAGCTGACGTGGCCGTTTCTGCTGAATTGCTTTTTCCACACGGCGGAGTTGCTCACAATAGAGTGCAGTTTTGATGGTACGATTCCTCGGCAGCATTTCAAAGTGAATAATGTCACAACAGACACACAACATGATCTTTGCAGGATGATGGTCATGTTTTGGACGTGGTGTGGTAGTAACCATTCCTTCCGATGCCGGAAATTCACGTACAGGCACCACTTTTCATCTCCAATAACAATACGTGGCAGAAAGGGTTTGTGTTGCTGAGAACATTCGCTATAACGTGGAGCAAGCAACCACATATAGCAGCACACTGATTCTTGTTGTCCGCGGTGAGAGTGTAAGACACCCAAGACCCCAATTTCTGGATCTTTCCCATACGTTCCAGGTGTCGCATCACTGTGGCCAATTCGTGTGTGGTTTGACGTGGATCCAAGTGGATGAAATGGTTCAAACGATCCTCTTCAAAGTGAGATGGACGACCTGAGCGCGGAGAGTCGTTCAGGTCAAAATTGCCATCTCGGAACCTCTCAAACCATTTGCGGGCTGTCCTCGGAGCAATAGCCTCCTCCCCATACACAACACAAATTTGTCGAGTAGGCTCAGCGGCTGTAGATCCCTTGTTAAACTCGTAGAGGAACAGATGTCGGAAATGTCCATTCCTCTCTACTTGACACTCCATACTTCCAGACCTGAAAGCCAAAAAACCATTACTCACAATCACACAAAGCAATATGATTTAAATACACGATATTGCTGGTTACATTTTGATATACAACTGGACATCTGACCGTCACTACCGATAATTAATTCAAATTCTCGGCGTGGATCAGGAACACCAAACGGAAATCATCGCTCTTTCCACGATAATGAGTGAGTCTCGAAAAAATTCTCATCGGCCGCCACAGGGAATCGAACCCAGGATCTTCCAGTTACGCGCCGAACATGCTACCACTGCACCACAGCGGTCTCGAATTCTCCAGACTCACATGTGTTGCAGTTAATCACATGTGAGTCTGGAGAACTCGAGGCCCATGTTCGGCGCTTAACTGGAAGACCCTTGGTTTCGATTCCCGGTGGCGGCCGATGAGAATTTTTCCGAGACTCACTTGTTAACGTGGAAAGAGCGATGATTTCTGTTTGGCGTCACTAATGACCTGGGAAACACTCGTGAAATAAAACGGCATGAACTTATGCATTAACCTAATATTTTACAGCAATCATTCGATCTAACATAAACTCCTTTTTACCCCGTTTTAAAACAAAGCAGCATGAACTCCTGCACTGAATTTTCTTGATGAGGGATAGTTTATCCCGTTACTCTCCTGTACTGCTACGAGAGTAGTGCGAGTCAAAGAATAAATGATGCTTTAGTTTTGTTACTGAAGTGTTTCCAAGGAATCTAACTGAAATAACTTCCTCCCAGAAATATTTTGCGTCCTACCTTATTCTTTCTCGAAGAACATCAATTTGGAAAAGCCATCGCAATATTATGGATATAATGTTTCGTATTTTTACCAGTTATGAACTGACGAAGGCACAACATGCAATTAACATGAAAGCACAACTTTATCATACACTGTAAAAAAATTTCTGAAATTCACGAACCACTTTCCGTCATTTCTTTCGTGAATTAACGAAACATATTTCTGATACAACCTTTTCCGTGAAATGACGGAAAGAAACTTGAATTTCACGGATTTTTTTGTACCAAGGAAAATTCTGAATTTTCAGAAAACTTTCCGCAGTTTCTTTCTTATATTTACGGTAACTTACCGTTTCAGAGATGTGTTAACGGAAAATTCAGAATTTCAGAAACCTTTCCATAATTTCTTTTGCATGTTAACGGAAAAACTCCGTCCTCACTTTTTCCGTATCTGTATGATACGGAAAAAGTGAGGACGGAGAATACGGAAAAATTACCGGTAAAATAAATTAGTGAGAACATGAGATTAACTTTTAAATTTCAATCGTCTGTCGAATTTTAAGGTTCCGTATCGAGATCGGATATTGTGGATAGCATAGCACATGAATTTTGTATATTGTGGCGCAGGATATTTCTTCTCCCCTCCCCTATTTTGTGCACCAGATATTTATCATATATTGCGTTACTGTAAGAGATACTTAACTTATTGTACAGATGATTATACGATGTCTGCGTATCAGTCTTTGAACAACTTAAGACAAAAGCTATTATAGTTATCAACAATAAATTTTATATTTAGGAGGCTTTTTTTTGTGAAATAAGTCCATAAAAAAGTACATTTCACCTTTTTTAAAGATAACTGACAGTCATTATCAGTTAAAAAAAATCAAGTGCAAAGCATTTTGTTGCTTCGAAAAATCACGATGAAAAATACTTAATTTGCGTATATATATATATATATATATATATATATATATATATATATATAAAAAAAAAATATATATATATATATCATCATCATCATCATTGTCAACCATTATCAATCCACTGCTGGACGAAGGTCTCCCCAAGTTTCCTCCACAACGGTCTGTCTTGTGCCAGTCTCCTCCATGTCACTCCCGCATATTTACGAATTTCATCCACCCATCTCCCATGTGGTCTTTTTCTGGGTCTTTTCCTGTCCATTGGAATCCAATCTAAAATTTCGGCTGTCCATCTATGGTCTGTCCTTCTGGCAGTATGTCCAGCCCATTGCCATTTCAGGGATTTAACTCTGATCATGATGTCTTCCACTCTCGTCATTTTTCGGATCCACGAGTTCCTCTTCTTATCTCTCCTGGTTATACCAAGCATGCACCTCTCCATGCTTCTTTGAGTTGTCTGCAGCTTTTGTATGTCTCTTTTAGTTAAGGTCCACGTCTCTGCACCATACGTAAGCACTGGAAGGATGCATTGATCAAACACTTTTCTTTTAAGACATAATGGCATATTGCTCTTGAAAATTATGCTGTTTCTTCCAAAAGCTCTCCAGGCAAGTTTTGTACGCCGATTAATTTCTTCATCAATGTGACCCTCACTTGATATCTGCTGTCCAAGATAAACATACGTATCTGTTATCTCCAGTTTTTCTCCATCAATCGATAAATCTTCATTTCTTGTAAAAGCATTGAACATCACTTTTGTCTTCTGAAAGTTCATTTTTAATCCCACTTCTTTACTCTTGTCAGCAAGTTCCTGGATCATACTCTGCAGCTCTGATGGGGTAGTTGCAAAAATGACTACGTCATCAGCAAAACGAAGGTGGGTTAGATAATCTCCATTAATCTTTATCCCTTTGTTTTCCCAGTTCAGTGATTGAAAGACATTTTCCAATGTGGCATTAAAGAGCTTCGGAGATATGGTGTCACCTTGTCTCACTCCCTTTCCAATTTTTATGTGTGTTGTATTTTCAAACAGCCGAATCTTTGCACTTGCATTTTCATAGATGTTATTAATAATATTAATGTATGCATCTTCAATACCGCAGGATTTCAGAGCCGTGGTAACTGCTGATGGTTTCACCGAATCAAAGGCTTTTTCATAATCGATAAAAGCCATGCACAATGGAAGTTCATATTCCCTCGCTCTTTCAATCAGTTCTCTCAGTACGTGGATATGATCTATTGTGCTGTAGCCACTCCTGAATCCAGCTTGTTCTCTCGGTTGAGCCATGTCCAGTGTTACCTTCAAGCGGTGTGAAAGAACTTTAGTGAAGATTTTATAAACCACTGATAGGAGGCTGATAGGTCTGTAGTTCCTAAGATCCTCAATGTCACCTTTTTTATGTAGCAGGATCATTGTAGCATTGTTCCAATCCTCAGGAATCTTCCCTTCATTAAGGCATCGAGTGAAAATTTGGGCGAGTACCTGTTTCAATTTCTCCACTTGCTTCTTGTATGATGTCTATAGTAATTCCATCTTCTCCTGGAGCTTTCCCTCGCTTCATGTTCTTGATTGCATGAGCAACTTCTGCTGGGAGGACTGGAAGAACTCTGGTACCTTTCATGATGTCTGGAGTACATGTATCATCCCTTTCATATAATTTGGAGTAGAAATCTTTCACTCTTGTCAAAATTTCGCCTCTATTTCTTGTTATAGAACCATCTTCTTTTCTCAGAGCCATAATCTGTTTTCTTCCCTTACTGAGATGTCCCTTTGCTATCTTAAGGCTTTGGTTGTTTTCAATTGCTTTCCTCACTAGCTCACAGTTGAATTTCCTTACGTCTTCAGTGATACTTTTTCGTGTTGTCTTGCATAGCTCTATATATTCCACTTTGGAAGTCACATCTTCTTTAGTTGTCCTCATCTCTCTTCTTTTTGCATCAACATTTTGGTTTTTCCTGATAATTTGTTCACATGCAACTTGTTCTTAGACCCAGCTAATTTTGTTGCTGTTTCCATTAGAGCTTTGGTTACTTTTCTGTTAACTTCCGAAATATCCACTTCTTCCGATGTTAGGCCTTCTAAAGCAGAGAATCTGTTCTTCAGTTCCAACTTGAAAGTATTATGGTGTTTTTTAAGGTTGGTTATGTCAATACATTTTGTTTGTCTTATGAGCTTGCCACGTTCCAGTTTAGTGTTGAGGTGCATCTTACATCTCACCAATCTATGGTCACTACCTGTGTTGAACTTGTTCAGCACACTGCAGTCTTCGATGACGAATTTTTTGTTACACATAATAAAATCAATTTCACTTGTCGTCCCAATTGGATGTCTCCATGTCCATTTCCTGTGTGGCTTTTTTTTGAAAAAGGAGTTCAAGATGAAAAATCCTTCTGCCTCTGCAAACTCAACGAGAGTATTTCCACGCTGGTTTCTGTTGCCGTGACCGAATTTACCTACTGAAGTTTCATTCTGTTGCCGTTGCCCTATTTTTGCATTGAAATCTCCCATAATTATCTTCAAGTGCTGCTTACCTTTATTATTTAGATGACGAATTTCCTCATAAAATTCTTCAATTTCTTCTTCAGGATGACTTGTGGTGGGTGCATAAGTTTGAATAATCTGAGCCTGGTATCTTCTCGAGAGTTGGATAACGAGTCGTGCAGCTCTGTCAGAGGAACTTTCAACTTCTACCACTTTATCCTTCAGTTTCTTGTTTATTATAAATCCAACACCACTAGTTCTGCCAGTATCTGTCCCACGATAATAGAAGAGATGTCCACTTTTCAGTTCAATGAGATCTTCTCCTTTTCTCCTTACCTCACTTAGCCCGACGATGTCCCACTTGATCCTTTGTAGTTCCTCTTCCAATTCAAGAAGCCTTGAATCAGAAGATAGGGAGCGTCCGTTATAGGTAGCCAAGGTCAGCATCAAATGGCAGCCTAGTCCGGTCCTCCGGGGATTCTTAGCACCCTCTGCCTTCATGTCGCACTGGCCGCTGCCTTGGCCAGGTACATTCCAGCTGCCGGAGACTGAGGGCCAAGATTTAAGTTGTAGAGTCATTTTGGAGGTGTTTGGCCATAACTCACCACGCTGGCCATATATATATATATATATATATATATACACTGCTGGCCACCCAAAATGCAACACCAAGAAGGACACGAGACACAAAGCAAGATTTACTGGGCACATAACAACAGATACAAAGATGAAACGATTGAGCTTACAGGCCCGTGTGACTTGCGGAACACGCAGACCACAATAGTTCGTGTGGCCCCCATGGCTGGCAATAACGGCCGCTACACCCCGCGGCATCGAACGAAAGAATCTTTGGATGTGGGCTTGGGGTATGTCGGTCCAGGCTACTTCCACACGTTGCCAGGCCACTCGGTTGCCGATCAGCGACCAGACGTGTTCGATGGGTGACATATCGGGAGAACAGGCGGGCCACGGAAGCAGTGACACCTGGTGGGCCGTGAAGAAATGTTGCATGATGCGTGCCACGTGCGGGCGCGCATTGTCCTGTTGAAACGGGGCCGCTGGTAGGTCCTGCAGGTAAGGGAGGACTACAGGCTCCAAAACATCGGAGATGTAGCGGTTGCTGTTGAGTGTACCGGCGATGCGTACCAGAGGGGTGCGGGTGTCATATCCAATTGCGCCCTAAACCATAACGCCAGGCGACGGACCGGTATGGCGATGCATAATGCAGGCGTCATACAGTCTCTCGCGCGGTGCCGCCACATGCGGATTCGACCATCGTGGTGTTGCAGGCAGAAGCGGGATTCGTCAGAGAAGACAATGGCGTGCCATTCCGTAGTCCAGATGCGGTGTTCAACGGCCCACTGCGGCCGCATTCGCCGGTGGTGTAACGCCAATGGTAATCGGAGCAATGGGCGCCGTGCGACAAGTCCCCGCTCCTGCAGACGACGTCGAACGGTACTTGCCGACACAGGTTGTTGCGCAACACACGCTAATTTTTACGGTAAAGTTCGTGATGTGGCGGTGCGAGCCGTCAATGCCCGCCGCACAACATGCCGGTCCTCTCGTTCGGTGGTGTACTGCGGCTGCGGCAATCGCTCGTGTCGGTCCGTCCGCCCCTCCTGCACCCATCGAATCCATACTCGCCTCACTGTGGCTGGATGTCGTCCAACACGTGCGCCGATGTCTCGGTACGATAAACCGCTGTCGCGATAAGCCACTATTTTTCCTCTGTCGAACTCCGAAACGTGCTGGAATGACTGCCGTATTCTGCGACGAGGCATAAGGAAGCTTCCCACGCACAGGTCCGGCAGCACAACACACTTCCACTACTTACACACCGCCGTCTGTGCACCCTTCTTATAGTGCTTCTCGGTGGCGTGTCGGTCGCACATGATTTGCATATGCCCTGCAATGCTAATCGTTTGCATGTCCTCTCGCGGGCGACGCATGCTGCGAATTTCAAGCCAATCGGATGCTTCCTTCTTGGTGTTGCATTTTGGGTGGCCAGCAGTGTATATATGTATTACAAAGCTATTTAGAAGAATAAACTCCAACAGAAAGTAAAATGACTGAACACTCGCATTAATAGCAAAAAAAAAAAAAAATCTTCCTCGCGCAATGTATCTTACGATGTACGTGACTCGTATTTCCGGGCGTTTGCGGCTCAGTGGTTAAAAGCGTGCGTTGCCTGTTGACCCAACCCAAACGGCGGGGTTTCTTTCCTGACCGCAACGGAAGAATTACCTGGGATAAGGGCTGAAAAATGCAAAGTCGTTGATTTTGTGGAATTTCAGTTGAAATACGGGAAAACCTGAAATGTTTTTTTCTGAAATAAGCGGAATTTCTGACAACGGAAAATCTGTGAAAATATGGAAGTTAAAATAAACGGACACTTTTAAAGACGGAAATTCCTGGAAAAGTCGGACACCTACCGGCAACTTTGCTGCCCGTTGTTTTCAGAAATTTTCCGTGAATTCACACCACTTATTGTTTACAGTGCATGCTTTTATGAAGCATGCTAACTGTAAAGCCCGTTGAAATAAGAATACAACGGGTTCTAGAACTCACTTATTGCTATTCAAGCGTTTATTAATGACGTTGGAAAATATCTTTGTTACATGATATTTTTTTAAATATCTTTTCGGAATCTGGAAGTAGTTTTCCTTGTTCTGGCCCATAGACTAATTTAACTGTGACATCTTCAAACCGTCGAACTCTTGACAATGAAATCTAAAGTTCTCCATGGCTAAACACTGGTTCAGGAAGGTAGATACCTACTTTCTCCAGTGTTTGACCTTGAGACTTATTAGTGGTCAGAGCAAAGGCGAGTTTTACAGGGAATTGTCGTCATCTTAATGTGAATGGGAGGTTGGTTGGTTGGTTGGTTGATGGATTTTATTGGCGCAACGGCCAAATTTGGCCAAAGAGCGCCAGACACGAGACCAATGAAACAAAGACGTTAAAAGCGTGGTACAATAGTTAAAATCAGGCCAATGCAGGAAAAGTTTTTATAAGTTAGATGAGTTTTAAAAAGTCTATGTGTTTAAAAAACGAAAAGACAGCTAACGTATCGCACCGGCCCCCAAAATCTTCCGCAGCGTAGCTGCGCTGTCATCCAACAGATGAGTACGGAAATGCTGAAAACGATGTAAACGAAAACGAACACAAACACATAAAACATGAATGAGAGTAAGTCGGCAGTTGCATGTCTCACACATAGGGGCAGTGTCGCCACACAGCAAATAGCGATGGGTGAAGCGACAATGCCCAATGCGGAGACGTGCCAAGATAACTTCCTCACGACGATGAACACGAAGACTTGATTTCCATAAACCGATCTCTGGCTTCAATTTAAAGAGTTTGTTCTCTGTCTGTTGATTCCACCTATTCTGCCACTGAAGGCGAACGTAGTGTACAATGGCTGACTTCAAATCGTTGTGAAACAGTGGCAGAGTACTGATGGGCAAAGAAGACACTAATTTAGCAGAAATATCCGCCAATTCGTTACCCCTGATGCCAACGTGACCGGGAATCCAGCAAAATCGAACACGAAAACCACTCGCTGTTAAAGTCCGCAAAAGCCGTCTCACATGATAGACGCTAGGGTGGTCGCAAACAGACACAGATGAAAGCATCTGTAGAACGCTCAGGGAATCCGTATAGACAACAACTCGGTGATGGGGTTTTGCCTGAATGTGACGAAGACACAGGAAAATAGCATGTAACTGCTGAAAACACATAGTAGGTGCGAGATCAATTCGCGGAATACAAACAGTTGTACCACATGTTGCGCATGTGAGTACTTCTGCAATGATCAAATTGGGTTTTAGTTCTTTAATTATCAGCCTTGCTCCATTGCATAAACTTCGTTGTGTATTGAGGTTTCTCAGGAGCATGATAATAGCTCCAATCTTCAACTTCAGTCTGTGAAGAGGCATTCCTGTTGATGCGAACATAAAAAGAGACACAAATACGGTAAAGTAGCCACGGCACTATCCAGAGAAGTGAAATTCAAGTCCGCTACTCCTATGTGGGACGATATAAAGAAATTAGCTACCTACTCTGTATCCCTAAAGGTACAGCCATTAGGAAAGCCGTGGAGATCATTACCAACAGCGATACTTGCAATGATTGCATCTCACTTGAGTTGCCACGAATTTGGAACCAATTCTTCAAGTAAAGCCTTCTGCCTACCAGGATACCGCGCGTGCAACCAACGTGATGCGTCATATCTTTAAATGAATATAACGTCGTATCTATTGTTGTCAAGTCAAGTTTCCGCGTTCAAATTGTTAATGTGTTCTATTTTTCAGTTGCAGTTTCTGTCTAACTTCCTTGAAAAAGCCATCTGGTTGATGTGCGAAAGCTTGGAAACGCTAATGCGTCTTCTTCCTACGCCAATAAATCGGATTACTAGTACAGTGTTACTATTTACTACTTAATTGGTGTACTGTTCCTTGTTATCAATTCCTGACGGAGTTTGTTCATTTAAACACTCTATAGGATAATACTGTTCAGTATTTTCTTCGCCATCGGCATCAATTAAATCAGACCTTAAGTATGTGCTTGCTGTCCCCTTTAAGAGATCATGAACATTCTCATTTAATTTATCAACATCAGAGTTTTTGGGACACAGAATGGCTTTCCTCGCAAATGTTTTAAAATCAGAAATTTTCAAGTTCTCACAAAATATTTTTTTGGGTATATCACCATCATATAAAATATGTGTAGGTATCTCTATCATTTCCTCTGGTAGGCCATCAGCTGTTTCATGGGCACCATCACCAAGTCGTAAAAGCCATTCACTGAATGATGAATCAACAGATCGATCATTACTTTTGAGTCTTAAAATCTCAAACTTCTCCCATAATTGGTTGATTTTAATGCTGCCTTCGAGTATTTTGGTTCTGTCACCCTGTTAGACAACAGGGAGAGTTTGTATAAAGTCTCCTCCAAGCAAAAGTACTTTGCCACCAAAAGGTTTCTGATTTATTTCTCATAATATCTTTCAGTACTCGGTCAACTGCAAGTAAGGCGGCACCGGGGACCATCGTAGCTTCGTCCCAAATGATTTCGGGGAAGGAACTGAATAAAATGGCAACAGCCAGCTGTCGAAGTACCGAGCTATGATTTTAGGTGCATTTTCAATGCTCTGTTAAATCAATATGAGTAATTTTAAAGAGGCGGCATGTAATTTTGCATTTAAGTTTCATTCAGATCAGAACATTTTTACCCATGGACGAAAAGGTGAATAAAGTGTGGTCATAAACGATTCTTCAATCTGAGCTCGAAAAGCGATAAATAGCTCCTGCTCCGTTCTCTATAAAGTTAACTTCCTGACTTAACTTTTCAGCGTGGGGAATAGAAGGTTTTGGGTAACCGAGCGAAAATCAAGCAACCGTGGAACTCACGAGACACGAATCAAAACTGGGAAGATGATTCCCTCGAGTCATTTTCAGCGTTCATCTTATTTTCCGAAGACCGAGTATAACCGTTTAAAGGGACGGAATTACGGCTGCGTAGTCAGTTTACAACTCTATTAATTTCCTAATTTAATTTCATTTAAATGATAATTGTTATCTTGAAACTGCTGGGTCTAAAATGCGCGCAGAAGTCCAATGCTCAGTTTCACTCATCGATCAATCTTCCAGTACACACAATGCGATGCAATCCGACACCTAATTTCCTTTCCGATAAAGGTTTACTATCACTTTAAGGCTCCTCAAGGCTTATTAATCAAGCAGTCCGCCATCGCAAGAGACAGCGAACATCATCTGAGAACTGAAAGGGACAAAAAGTCAATGTTGATGATTTCAGGAAGTTCGCATTCGTAGAGAGCGAGGAAGAGAAAGATGTTCAAAAATGGCAGAAAACTGGGGTCGCGAGAAAAAAAAAAGAAGTGCGCCGGCGAATAATAGTCTTCCTTTGATGACATGAACGTGTTTTGGGATAAACATTTATCTCCATCTACTAAAAGTGATGGATAAGAGAGTGCATTTTATTCTTCCAATGAGAAGGAAGAAATTATTCATCTTTGGAGAAGCAAGTAAATGCAAAGGAAACTGAAAGACGGATTTACTACGGCCTAAAGTATTAAAAAATATGGAAAAATTATGAGTGGAAAGAACGGAGCCACGGAATGGGAGAAAGGAAGTTGTTTCACTCCATCCATCGTCGTTAAGACGATGAATTTGAGAGGATGTCAAAAATAAACACCTTCTCCCAACATTGTACCGTCGAGATATATATTTCATTCTCAATGGTCTAGACATAAAAATATCAAGGAAAATACGAGTGCTATATGTTTGCATAATCAATGTCCCTCACATACGTAAATTCCGTTTATGTTTTTCTTCATGCATTAGTCCATCTTTGCTCAGCTGGGTACACAATTCACATTGCCTTACCTATTGAGTGTGTGTAAAGGGGTCATGTCTGAAGCAGCGAATAACCAATGGCGTACGGGAAACACTAGGAGATCCCACCCCCGCAAAAAAATAAATAAATTCGAGGCCTTTTTGTGAAAATCTATTAGCTTTCAATTACTGGAAATTTTAACTTTCATATTATTTAGTAGGCTTAGCGAACGTTTTAATAAATCAAATTCTTTGGAACCTAGGAGTATTTTCCGTAAAACCAAAATTATTACACTTTATTGCGTAAAACACAAATGGTAAGTAAAATTAAAATCCTCCAAATACGTGGCGTCAGTGAATAAAAAAGACATCGCTGTTTCCACGTTTTATCAACACATAGCAACCGAAAAATTGTTATCCAGTCACCGTTGGAGATCCGAATCCCATATCTCTCGATATCTAGCCGAGCGCTTTAGCCTTGCGCTACGGTGATCAGCAATCAACGGTGTGTGATAAAACGTTGATAATAACGTGTTGATAAAAGGTGGAAAGAGCGATGTCTTTGCCACGTATTTGGAGGTTTTTCACTTTGGATCTCTTCCTTTGGATTTAACAGCTATAACTAATATATAGCCTGTGCCGCTAATGCCCACCAGATGGAGACGTCACAGTAGCTGAGCCCATCTAACGGATTTATAATGTCAGAAGCTGACAGAAAAACACACATAGCGCCGTTGACTGTTGGCCACCGTAGCGTAAGGTTAACGCGCTCGGCTAGATAGCGAGAGATCTGGGATTCGGATCCCCAGCGATGACCGGTAGAATGGGTTCCATTTGAATCTTCCAAGTGTCATAATTGCACTTATTCAATTTACCGATATTTATTTGCGACATCATTTATTTATGAATGCAATCGAAGATTTAATAAGAGTTTATTACCAACGGCTGAATCGAAGCCTGCTACTTTCCATCGTACGCTTTATTTTCCCATCAGTCTGAGCTAATGAGTAATCATTGCGTCCTTTTTTGGTCAATCATTACCAGTGTGTGCTTCCCTGGACAATCATTGCGTTCCTCTCTGGGCAATAATTGCGTCCTTCTCTGGGTAGTCATTGCGCCTTTTCTGGTTAATCATTGCGTCCTCTCTGGGTAGTCATTGCCTCCTTTCTGGTTAATCATTGCGTCCTCTCTGGGCCCATAACCAGTGTGGGGTGAGAGCGCTTAAAAATACGCAGCAGGTAGAGCATTGAAAATTACTCTTAGTAAATCATGATCCAAAAAAGATGGGACCTTTCCTCTTATCTGCCCGCCACTATTTGACTTCCGAATAAGAACTCTTTCAAGTTGTTCCCGATTTCGAAAGTAGAACACAGAGCCCTCGGCACGAGATGCGCAGTGATCACATTCTTTTAACCGTTTGTCTGCGCTTTGGAATTATGTGAATTTATGTGGCGAAAAAGACTGAAAACTAATGACGATCCATTTTTAGAAATTATGATAGATATCGTAGCGTATTGGCCCCCAGAGGGATATTAGTACTTAATTTGTAGCTATTTGTTTATCTTATACTGTATAATTTTTTCTTTTATGCATTTCTTAAACAGTTTAAATTTTATTAAAAAGTGAATATGTAGGTTTTTGCTATTTATAGTGTCATTTTATATACCAATAAAAAAATTCCCATAATATTTATCGTGAACTACTTTCTCTCATATTGGGTGTGATCAGGTTTCATATAAACAAAGCGGAACGATACACTCAAAATCGGGAACTGTTGGAAAGCGTTCATATTAGGAAGTCAAATAGTGTAATTTTATATAACAATGAACAAAAGCAAACAGTGGCGGGCAGATAACAGGAAAGGTCCAAAAAGATGTAACTTGATTATTTATTACGATAATAAAAATCTATTAAACATAAACAATTAAAAGAATAGAATTCAGCGACGACGCTCAATCACAACCTTACACTGAGAAGACAAGAACAGCTCTGATAATACTTTTGTCGTTACAGCACACACATTTGAAAATGCTTGTCACGAGAACAATGCGTGACATTACACATATACAGTATATCTCACTTGACTTGAATTGCATTATACAATAACAGATGAATGAATTACGTCATTACATGAGAATAAATAACAAATAAGGATTGATTTCCAACAACTTTTCCTTCCTTTAATTACTTTTCCCTTTCTTTAATTTTATGTTCAAAAAATAATTTTATAGATTCACCGTTTGGAGAACGGGCATGATTGCTAGTGAGTTGGAAAGAAACAGTAGGTTACGTGATAATTGTGATTCTTGTTCAGTTGGACATATGGATTGCGACGTATCTCTGGTATCTTTCAATAAAAGGTTGTAAAATCAGTGATTATAACCCTTCGTCACTTGGACATAAAATTTGTACCGGCAGCCTGACGTACGAGAACGAAACAGTGATGAAAGCTGCCAGTACTAACAAAAGACTTGAAACAGCGATTAATATGAATAAGGCTTACATAGGCATAACATACAGATTGTTGAAAGTTCGGATGTTAGTACTATTACCTATCCGAAATCAGGATTTAGTAAAAGTGTCCAATCATTAAAACAGAATAAATATTACGATGTCAAATATTCTGGTTTGGTAAATGGGGTTTGAGGAATTCAACGTTTAATGTATATCACGTGAGCTTCAACAGAATCGAACTTAATTACCTGCGTGGCTATGTTTGAAAACTTTCTGCATCCATGTGTCAGTCTAGCTGTTTACGAATAGATTATAGCGTTTTACTACAAGGAATAACTCGCGTTAGATTAATCCCTACTGTCAGTTCACTTGTATGAGAACTGTTCAGGTTAGTAAGATTTTCATGAAATCGATTGCAGTCACAAAAGTTTAATAGAAAAGAAGTCTGAGTACTGTCACCACCAAACGACACCGCATTTCTAAAAAACAGTTCGAGGTTAGGAGGAAAATCTGACAGTGTCTTATTTGAGACCCTGAATTGCTATGATCATTTCAAAAACACACGAAAAGATGAAACGATGTTGTAAATAGCGATCAAGGGCAAATAGCAACATTTCTGAAAAAGAATAAAACTTTTTTAAATATTTTTTAGGCTATTCCGAACATAGAACCTCTCCTACTAGTGTTCACCCTTGAGGAACAATGAAGTGTTGTGCAATTTTTACTGTCTCGGAATGTATGACCGGGTATATTTATGAGTAAGTGATCTTATGGGCGTCAGAAAAGACACAAATAAGGAGCAGTTAATAAATTTTCTCTGGGATTTTCATTAGAGTTCGGTGTTCTAAAGAAAGAGATGTTGAAGGTTTTGTGATCTGCCTTGGTACCTTATAACGAAGTAAATTTCTCCGTCATTTCTGGTCTACGCCGATTCGAACCCGAGTCCGCTTATTCCGGAACAAGTCGCTCTACCAACTGAGCTACGCAGACGTTTTATTCTGATTCCTATCTGCCTTTATATCGTGTGCGTCCTTCTGGCAGGTACGTCACATCTTCTGGTACGTTACATCATCTCCCCTTTACTTTTTTTTTTTTTATTTTTTTTTGAAGTGCTGGAGAAAGGATTCTCTTATTTTTCCTATCTCGCAGTGTGGAAAGAACATCACACCAATGCAAGATTTTGAACGGTCGGGTCATCCGGATAGTTCGGGCGCCATTATAACGAAGTAAATTTCTCCGTCATTTCTGGTCTACGCCGGGATTCGAACCCGAGTCCGCTTATTCCGGAACAAGTCGCTCTACCAACTGAGCTACGCAGACGTTTTATTCTGATTCCTATCTGCCTTTATGTCGTGCGCGTCCTTCTGGCAGGTACGTCACATCTTCTGGTACGTTACAACCTGTGCAGCCTCACAAATATCGGGTGACAAATAACACAACGAAAGCGTATGGTGTCTGCTGAAAGTTGGAGATAACTCATTTGCTGGATATACACTTATGTTCATAAAAAATAAAACACCTGAAAGGAGCAGAGCTACGACTTTGATTTTTACACGAACATTAATCAGGCAATATCGCAGATAATTATTAGCATTTCGACGTCATAAGTGCATGCGTAACGCGTCTAGGCAAATCAGATCGCGCAGCGTCACAGACCGGGAACCTGCAGTTTTTCTATAACAGTAAGGTGACCAGATATTGGAACACTGATTTGAGGACGAAATGGCGTGGTGTCTCCGAAACAGCAGGTCATTTGGGGACACGTACATACTCAAAATAAATATGCAAATCTTTTTGTCACAAAACTCTATTGTTTCTATAAATGTGATATTACTTATGAAAATTAATGTCTTAAAAGAATATACCTTGTATATTGTTGGTTTTTTGTACTGACTAAGCCCCGCTATGATGGCAGGAACATATTAGCAAAAGTGAAATGCTTTACCTTATACTCGGGGCAAAGCTATCCTGGCAATGGGGCCAAAGCTACGGTGACCTTTTCACTCCCAGTATTACTCCGCACTAATGGTGTGTAATTAACCTTCACTCGGAAAACTTCTCCCACAAGCCCTCAGGGCTGGCTGTCTGTCACCGTGATCCCTTACCAAACCCCTCTATTTTAACCCCTCCCCACCGCCGCGCGCTTTGCAGACCGGTAGACAAGCAGTTTATTTCTCCCTCTCTTATCTTTTTTTTTTTTTTTTTTTTTTTTTGGAGATGTTACAGAACGTGTAACGTTTCTTTCTTTCTTACTTTTAAAATGAAATTATCTTTGCTAAACACGGGAAGCAGTCTTAAGTGGACTAATTTTATTTTCACATATTTTTCCATTTTTTTTATATATTTCATATATTTATACTTATTGCTTGAAGATTACCAACTGCGGGATTTAATTAAAAGTAATTTTACCATGTCATCAGTTATGCGTAAAATTTCGTTCTTTCAAAAATTTTGCCTTGATTAGATTTTTTTTTATAACAGACATCCGTTAAATGTGTATGCATTTTTAACTACCCCGTGTTGCCATAAGTACTGGACAAGAAGAGCCCGTCTCTGTGGTAAATGATATTTTAGGGTTCACTGTAAACTGCCACACATCTTTCAGCAACTTGGAAAATTGCCACACATTGGAAAATTGCCACATGTTTTTCATTGATGGGCCGGGCACAAATTGCTGTTCCTCCGAGGAACACTTTGAATGTGTGGCAGTTTTCCAAGTTTCCGAATTATGTGTGGCTGGGGAAGGAACTCTTTCATTTGTCTGAATTTTCATGCCGGTTCATGCGCGTTTAAGGCAACTGCGCACAAAAGTTCAAAAGGAAAAGATGGCCGTTTCTTGGCCTATATTGAGAACTGAATTGGGAACTCCAAACTAATTTCGAGAAAACGTTCTATGTAAGCCAAGCGAGAATTGTATTTTAATTTGAAGAAATAAATTGCCAATGGATCTGAGGTACTTCAGTACTAAATTCAACCTTCATTCTCGCAATGGTGCGACTTGAAACGCCAGTGAGTTCTGCCGTAAGAACTGTTAATTCATTTGATTTATTCGGCGAATGTTTTTCCATCAATTTAGTGAAAACATTCATAACGATCACCTTAGCAGAGCTTCGTAGTGATTTCCCACGTTTATGCGGCTGAAATACACTCGAGTGACCGGCAGATGCCATTCGAAAAAACCGAAAAGACAGAAGAGTGTTTTAAAACAACAATCAAGAAGGAGAAACGCGAAATGCCCTCGGAAACACTTTTTTCGCCCTCATCCTTCCACTAATGACCCCCACCCCCCCACAGCAATAAATATCCCCTGGGTTGACAGCTTAACTCTGACCCAAACAAGAATGCTGTGACAGAGAACCATCAGTGACGTCACCAAAGCACGAATATCTGTATTTTTTAGAAATGCCGCTGAAACTGAGATCTGAATTTTTTAAATGCACACACACACAACGTATTGAACATCTGTGTCATTTCTAAGTGCCAGTTGAAGCTGGAGTACGAGCTTTTAGACCGGAACTATTTTATGCAGTGGAAGTATACACTCTGTAGCCTTCCTTCCAATGACAGGTTAAGTTTGCCCCGAGTATAGATTAAGATGACCAGAAGTCCCGAATCCTTGTGGACAGTCCACGAATTTAGTTTACTGTCAACCAAAACGTCTGATGCCTTAGGTGACGCAAATTGTCCTCGAATTTGGATTTTTGTCATCAAATTTCTTCAAATTTAGACTTTACCACACGATTGTCCGCTAGGTGGCGCTGCAACGTCATTTCTCTTTTTTTGCCTCCGTAGATGGAGCAGTAGCGTGTGGCTGGCTCCTGGGCTCCAGGAACTTACATGGTTTGGTCAGTTTGAGCTTTTTTATTATTTTATATTTATTTATTTTTTGTTTTATTGGGGTTTTCCTCTATCTCCTTAGAGATTTGAATTTCGGTTTGATGGTTTTTTAAGTTTTTCTGGGCATATTTAGGTCCACGTTCTGGCTTTTTTGTTACAGAAACCCCCTTTTTTAGTTTGAAGTTAACTAATTTGTACAATAATTTGTAAATAGATATACTTTTTTCAAGCAATGCTCTACGTAATTTTTATCAATTAATTGTTGTTCTTTCTAGTTTAGTGGTGTAACAGATACTTTTTTTGTAATGTCCTTAGCATGAATTCTTTTGCTGTGTGTGCGTCTTGGGTTTGTCCTCTATCTCCTTAGAGGCTTGAAAATCGTTTCGGTGGGTTTCTTTAAGTTTCCCGGTCATCCTAAGATCCGCGAACGAGCTCCTTTGTTCAAATAACCACGTTTTTTGGTATAAAGTAATACTCATGCTCTTTCGGCTTATGCCTGTTTCTCAACATTAAGACTAATTCGAACAATAATTTATAAATATGTAAACTTTTTCAAGCAGTGCTCTACGTATTTTTTTTATCAATTAATGGTTCTTCTCTCTAGTTTTGTTATGTAAAGGATGTTCGTAATTCTTTTGTAATGTATTTAGCATGAATTCTCTTGAACTGGTCATTGTTGAGTGTGCATCGGGCAATGGTTATTCGGTTGGCTAGGAGAGGTTTTCGTCCCGTTTTTGATAGTTGAATATCTCCTTAATTGTAATTTTGTCCTTTGTAGCAAACAAAATAAGCAGAAACCCACACTTTTCTAGTCTATGTAGAAATGTGAGAGATTTTTTTCGTGATTCCCTCTGACGAAGCCATGAATAAATTCTGCCACATGTTCTGCAATCCCTGTTTTTCTCCTGGTTGAAATTTCGTTTTTTCTTTTTTTTTTTTTTTTTTTTGACTCTCTCGGGTGCACGGTTGTTTTGCAAGTTTTGGCTTATTACTTTCATTTTTTATTTTTTACTTTAATATATATTTTTTAAAATTTTAAAAGAAATGTCACAAAGTTTTTAGAATCAGTACATGAAAAGAACATAGCAATATAATTTCTGTTGAACTTACGTTATAAAAGTTTGACAAATATCTTTGACCATGCTGATTAACATCCAAGGCGCAAAAGAGAATGGCCCACGTGCTCATTTTCATGGAATATCGTCTACGCTAACCCGAACTCGCTTGCAGTACAAAAAATCTGAATATGCTATGAGTTTGAACGTCAAGAGTTCGTCATTGAAGTATTATCCGCTTGGCCTAGCAAGAGGCTCTCTTTTGTTGATTTATATTCAGTGTCTTGACTTCATTTCAGACAGAGGGCAGGAATCGGATATGGGAATCAAGCTCAACGAGATAGAAGTTTATCATAGTTCGTGTGCGGTTACGGATGTCCCGAATGCATCAGCGCCAAGGCAGGTTGAAGCGAAGCATTAAAACAAACCAAACTGTCAGAAGAGAAAAGAAGTAGCCCAGTAGAAGAGACTGGGAAAGAGCTAAAAGAAAGAAAGAAAAAGTTAGCCTTAGTAATCATATCAGCAGACCTCCTTTATTTGAGGTAATCAGATTATAGACAGTCTCGTTCTGGAGGTTCGCATTCCTTAACCGTACAGACTGCGATTTCTTTTGATTATAGCTTTTCTGTTCGAACAATTGTTCTAGAAAAAAAAAGAAGAGGGAAAAAATCGAGTATAGAATCGAAATATTTTTTCGTAAAGCTTTGCATTTTGTTTGGCTCTCTTTTCCTTCGCTTAGCTTTATTTTAAAACACTGCTTATGTATGTTTGGAAAAAAAATGTCACAGCTGAATATTTCAATTTTTAACGAACTAAACATATGAAGATCAATCGTAATGGTCTAACTGCTCGGCTATCCCAGCTTCTTCGAAGCTGTCACTCCACTAGATTTTATTCCATTTTCTTTTAGCTTCATAGAAAGAAGTATTGCATCTGTAAATGTCGGCCCACAAAATAGAACATTGTTTCTAAAAATATATCTGAGTAAGCTAAGCTTCTACAAATATAGTTTCGCATAAGCTGACATCATTTTTAGGTCGAATGTGATTTCTTGTAGCAATGTCAAGGAAAAATTTCCCTTTTTTATCATTTTTATTTTATTAAAACTCACTCCCATCCATTTCTCTTCTAGAAAAAAATCCCTCCGAGAAATGATGTGGGAGAAAATATTATATAAGCTTGTCTCAGATACGGTTTCAAACCTTTATTTTGCAACGAAAATAAATTTCGAGCAGTGTTTTTATACTATGACTAAAGAGAGAAGGAACCAGTGATGCCATAAAAAAAGGACAGTTACATGAAAAATGCTTTTAACGTGTTATTAAAGTAAATGCATTTATCTTAACTGTTATTATAAATACAAATTAACTAGATCTTTTGACGTAAAATATTATAGCTAGTGCATTTTTAATCTACATACCAGTAGTCGTGACAGGACTGACTAAGTTGTTTCCATAAAATATTTAGGTATTTCTACTTGTAGCAATTTAAAGTGGAAAATTCTTAAACAGTATTTGTGTTTCATTTTGTGTAAGCTACATTGTGTTTCACATCAGAGAAACCAATGGGGAGGATCAGAAACACAGGAGATATATTGGTCTTTATCCTTACATGCATGAGAAACGGCCATGAAGAGGGAATGCTTCGACTTGCGTCCATCCGGAAAGTCATTCCGATTTCTAAACTATTAATACTTCTGCTTATTTTTTTTTTTTTTTTTTTTTTTTTTTTTGATTGGAGGTTTAACGACCACCGTGAGCAACTCAATGGGCTATAAGCAGTCGCCCGTCCCTAATTTAGGGTCACTGGTTCCAGGGAAGGGAAAGAGCCAGTGCCGTAAGACAAACACAACATCCATGCCTGACCGGGATTCGAACCCGGACCCCTTACGGACAAATGATCAGAGGCCAACGCCTTAGACCACTGCGCCACCGGGGCGGCTACTTCTGCTTAGCTTCAGTTGGTTGGAACTTTGTTGTGTTAGGTGTTATAACGGTAGTATGCTCGAACGTAAATCCGGAGATGCGGGTTCTGTTTCAGGTGGATTCAGTTTGTGTTCTGAAGGCTGACTGCATGGGAAACAGTAAAAGGTATGGCGTCGAAATGCCAACAATATGCCTTTCATGTGTATGTGAAGAATGAATTCTTTCGAAAATTTCATTCTCATTGGTTATCGTGATCTGTTTTTCTTACTGAAAAACTCACGTCGCAGATTCAGTGTCATTCTCATAAGACATTTTTAATAAGACTTTCTCTCTTCCTCCTTTTTTTTTTTTTTTTGATTGGGCGTTTAACGACCTCCGCGAGCAACTCAGCGGGCTATGAGCAGTCGCCTGTCCTTAATTTAGAACCATTGGCTCCAGGAAGGGAGAGAGTCAATGCCGTGAAACAAACACAACATCCATGCCTCACCGGGATTCGAACCCGGACCCATCTCGGACGAATGATCAGAAGCTATCGCTTAGAGCACTGCGCCAGCTGTACGGCATTAATTAGACTTGCCTTAGTCTTAGACGTTTGATCCATTTAAATATTTCACTTCCTTTGTGCGTGCGCAGTATTCAGTTGGTGATGTGCAGGTTTCCACTGTGCATCAGGTAAAATTGACTCAGAATTCACCCCCATGACGTGGATGCAGCAACAATGACATTCTTCACGTGCTGGCCACTGAATCAGAAACTTTTATTCAATACCGGGTTGGACCTCTTATAGCTTTAATTACAGCACGTATGTAGTTTAACATAGATTCCCCAAGGTGTCGGAGGGCATCTACGTCTACAGCATACAAGGCGTTCACCAGACAGTCTTTTAAGTGGCTCAGAATTGACGGAAGAGGACTTTGCTCCCGGATCTGTTTTTCTAACATGTTACTATACCGTGCAAATTAATTGGGACAAGCTATTTTATTCTCAGAATTGTAATGTGACCGCCAGTTGATGTCGGAAACCCACGTAAACCGGTTTTATCAGCTTTGAGGTAGTGTGACTGTTAGAACTTGATAGCAAAAATGTGGTTTGAGCGGTTTTAAACAGGAAATAGGCACTTCAACTTCAGTTGTGAGCTTTCGTGTGTGACAGCTGGATGTTAGTTTTTGCTCTCTTTAAGTACGTGTTGCTTTCGTGTATTGAAAAATGGATATTTCCCCAAGGAAGCGTGCAAAAATAATTGCTCTGAGGGATCAGACTTCTATGACAGTGAGAGATATCGCTTCTGCAGTAGGTGTAGGCAAATCAAGTGTATCAAGACTGCTTACGCGATACAGTGCATCTGGATCATCGTCTCCAAAAAGGAGAGGTAAATGTGGAAGAAAACGAAAAACAACTCCACGAACCGATAAATATTTAATCAGAAACAGTAAAATGAATCCAAAACAAAACAAAACAAGCACCGACCTTCAATGAGATTTATTAGCTAGTGGTTGTGATGTTAGCGATTCAACTGTACGCCGTAGTCTTCTGGAAGTTGGTTGGAATACAAAAAGACCAACGAAAAAACAATATTTGAATGCGAAAATGAAGATAAAACGTTTAGCATGGGCCAAAAAATATAAATCATGGACTGCTGACGACTGGAAAAAGGTAATTTTCAGTGATGAAACTCATTTATTTGTTCAGGGTTACCAAGCAAATGTCGTTAGACGAAACAACTGTGAACCCTTAAGACCTGAGCATGTCAAACAAACTGTAAAACACCCTCTGAAACAGATGTTTTCGGGTTTTTTCACATCAAATGGCACTGGAAGCTTAATTCCTGTTTAAGGTATGATGAATTCAGCCAAGTACGTAGACATATTACAAAGTAGAAGTGTTCCATTCTTGCAAACTTTTGACGGGACATTTCAACATGACTTGGCCTCATGCCACAGTTCGAAATTGGTCAAGAATTTCATGCTGGAAAATCAAATTCATTTGCTTGATTGCCCTGGAAATCCACCAGACTTAAATCCCATAGAAAATTTGTGGAATATTTTGAAGAAACGTTTAGGTAAAATGGACTGTACAACCAAAGAACGCATGATAAGGAATGCTATAAAAGTGTGGTTCCACGATTATGAAGTCAAAAATATGTGCACTCAATTAGTGGAGTCAATGCCAAAACGAATTCAAGAGGTAATTTTTGCTAAAGGTGGACATACTTCATATTAATACAGGTATTTATCAGTGTATATCAAGGCATAGAATGATATAAAGGCATAATTTTGGAAAAAAGAGTGAGTTTTTACTTTGTCCCAATTAATTTGCACAGTATAGTACATACATTTTCAATGGGGTTAAGATCCGGGCTTTGTGGTTGCCAGGGAATATGGTGGAAGTCGCTGTCATGCTTGCCGAACAATTGTTGAACGCATCTTGCGCGATGGAGAGTATAGCATTGTGGTCCATGAAACAGGCGTCACCTTCTAGATGAAAAGTCAAAATTATAGGATGGACTTAATCGCCAGTAATGTTCAGAAAACTAATAAAGAACACCCGACTTTCCAATAATATCAGAGACACACACTGTGCCAACAGAACGGGCCTCACAGCATGACTCCAACTGAAGATCTCGAGATGTGTTTACAATGCAAGCTGGGCCAATTGCTTCAGGTCCCCCTAAACTTTCTGCCTGCCATCGGCACAGAACAAGGTGTATTGTGACTCGTGGACCGCATGCACTTTTCCCAGTCTTCCAGTGTCCAGTCACGGTGTTCCTGATACCACTGTTGACGAAATTTCCAGTTTTTTGAGAAATCAGTGATTTCCGTATAGGCATGCGAAAGCCAATACCGATCCTTTTCGATTCCCTGCGCATACATCGCTGATATACTATGTGCTGAAAAAAGCTTGATATACTATATACTATGTGCTGAAAAAATTGCTGCTGGCAGGAAGTCTTGTTTCTCCGTACAGTACTTCTCAGACGACTCCGATCTCTTTCCCGACAGATTGTCGTCGCGCCACGGTTACAAGCCTCTTAGACAAACAATATAAGTAATTCTTCCACTGATTAAATACCCGGGATATCTCACCTTTTGAGAAACCAATCTGTCTTCAAAATCGTCGCTTCAGAGGGACGGGCACCCACAATGAGCCCTTTATCGAACTTGTGACGTGCCTGCCCCGCGTGACGCACACGACATAAAGGCAGATAGCAGCGAGAACGAACATCTGCGTAGCTCAGTTGGTAGAGCGACTTGTTCCGGAATAAGTGGACTCGGATTCGATCCCCGGCGTGGACCAAAAATGACGGAGAAATTTACTTCGTTATAATGGCGCCCGAACTTCCCGGATGACCCGGCCGTTAAAGATCTCGCAATGGTGTGATGTTCTTTCCCCACCGCGAGATAAGAAAAATAAGAGAATCCCTTCTCCAGCTCTTCGAAAAATAAATGTGTGTGACGTTGCATTCCACACACCAGATTGACTGGGAGTTCTCAAGTGCACGTTATTCAGCGGATGACTGCCTATGACAATTCATCGTCACGGCTGACCCGTGGGCCATGCCGCCGGCCCTCTTTCGGGGGATGTGACGTGCCTGCCCCGCAGGACGCACACGACATAAAGGCAGATAGCAGCGAGAACGAACGTCTGCGTAGCTCAGTTGGTAGAGCGACTGGTTCCGGAATAAGTGGACTCGGGTTCGATCACCGGCGTGGACCAAAAATGACGGAGAAATTTACTTCGTTATAAACTCTAAAAGATCTTTTGTTTTTCTACTTGCTATCAATCCTACTGACGTTTACTGAAGAAGAGCAATCTTAAATGGTTAGCCAGATCACGTGTACGTGACCATCTATTTTGCATACACTCCAAGTGATATTTGTGTACATCTGTATAAAGGTTTCTAATTCAGTGGTCGACGTGTCAGCGCTCTCAAGTTTGTCACCATTTTGGAGTACTTTCTTCTTAAGATTCAGAAAAACTGCCCAAACTTTTTATTGTCTCAGAAACTATGCAAATGGAAGCGCTTTTTTTTGTCACAGGGATGCAACCTACCTCGTGCTGCTAATAAATGTTCAGATCACGAATTGTAATCCTCCTTGAGCTAAAGCGTAGATATTATGCTAAGTGATTAAAACGCAGCTAGAATAAATCCACGTTTGTTATCTGTTCCGCAGAAATCTGACGAGCTTCAGTATTGAATATACAGTTCATGTGGAACAAAGAAAATAAATTCCGATTAAGGAGGGATTGAATCAGAACCCAATGAATTTTATATTGGAGGATACAACACTTCATAGGTAAAATTATCGGTAAAATTAATATAGCATGTGATTCAAAGACTTTACTGAGGAATACCAGAGGTCCGAATAGCACCGTTTCCGCAGCAGATTTTTTAAAGTTTTCCCTGCATTTGTCACCCTACATCTTTTTGGATGGAGAAGTAAGCAAAGAAATAAAAACATGCTCTCCTTCGTCGCAGTCCGACGCGACGTCAAAGGAGTACATGTTTTATCAATGGAGCTATTCTTTTCTCTGGGATTTTATTAGATTATAGTTTTAGCACTGTTCCATCTATAGGCACATAGCATCTTTATATCTGAAAGCTTCACATCAGATGATACGAGAACGGAATATTAATCATAAAACTCAGAGGTAAAAAAGAAATATTACTTGAATTCTCATGAAAATGTTAAATTCAGGATGAATACGTTTTATAAGTTGCATCCAGTATAATAACAGGATTCATAGGCAACGTTTGATTACCAAGAGCACGATGTTAATGAACTTTAGCGGAAGTATATTTCGATTCAAAAAGAATGGAGCTTATTAGCTGAATGAAAGAGTGGAAAAAAGTGCAGAGTTATTACTATTTTAATTTTTCCATTTCGCCTTCCGATAGACAAACTGACTAAAGCCGAGTCGTTAGAAACGCAAAAACACACAGACTTCAATCGAAAAGTGAAGCCGTGAAGCCCGAGTTTTGATAAAATAGTGAGGTCATTCTCGTTATGAGTTCAGTAAATAGCCCGGGAAAAAGTGGATATTTCTTTGAAAGATACCTTTCATTATGTGGGTCCCAGTTTCCAAAACACAAACACTGAGATTTTTAATTTGCTAACAGAATGAATTATATTGAATTCGTGCATTTTGGCACCCATCGTTTCTAAATGAAATATGCAGCGTGGTTGAAATATTTCTCAATTCACGTGTTTTGGTGAATAATTGTGATTTATTGCTTTAGTTGCTGTATTCCTATCAGTGGCGTAACTAGCACAACGTGCGCCCCCCCCAGCAAGATTTACTTCAGTACCCCTAAGCACAATAGTTTTCGTTTTTCCAGGATTTTGAAAACGAGGGGGGGGGGTGCATTTTTCGCGGTGTGTGTGTGTGTGGTTGGGGGGATTGAGGGGTTAAGAAGTCAGGGAGAGTGTGTGAAAAAGTAATGGTGGCACATAGAGCCCTCTAGTTTTAACTTTTTAAGTAATACATAGATTTGACAATACTTGTAATTGCTTTGTCCAAAACTAAAATAAATCACCCTCTTACACACGGCAGATCTGCGGCTGCTGTGAATAAATGTTGACGCCTGTCGTGCTCGTAATCCTAGGCAACTGACTGTTTTCACACATCCTCCACGGGAAATCCCACTGTAGTCTCGCGCTTTTCCTCACAGAAGCGCAGAGAAAGGGCGATTGGAGAGCGATCGTATTATTTTCAACCCGAAGTCAAAGAGCCGAACACTTTCAATCTGGAGGACATTCAGTGTTTTAAAAGTGAAATTAGGCATTTATTTAGCCAAAGCTAAATATATCTTAAAGCAAAACATGAATCTTTGGGTTAATTATTGTGCGTGTTCGAATTTTTTCATAAAACTATAACTGGCTGCTGCAGTACGCCCTTCGTTACCTGCGCTCCCCCAACTGATGGGGGCTGCAGGGGTGGTAGTTATGCCACTGATTCCTGTTATTTCAATTGTCTTGTATCCAGAAAAGAAGCTGACTTCATATTCAAGCACATTGTATTAAATAACGCATTTTAAACAACAGAAGTATGTAGCATTATGAGCTGATCAAGTAGCAGACGGTTTGAATACAAATAACATACACAATTGTAATTTGACTCCTAGTTTAAAGCATTATGGTTTGAGTCCAGGAGGGTGTATCGATAACCACATATAGATCTCGACTTCCCAGACTCAAATTTTAAGTCGATTCGATTTCCAGTGGACAAAGACTCATATTGGGTGGAAAGAAGTGCTAGCTTTTCTTTTGCAAAACTTTGTACACGTTTTTAAAGGTAACAAACTTTTCCTTCAGGTTCAGTTTTTCCGAAAATAAGCTGAAATAAAACAAACTGAGAAGTGCAAATAGCACGTTCTTTAAACCCATATCGATCGACTATGACAGGAGAAGATACTGGAACTCAGTTATGCTATGAAAAATTACATTACGATGTCCGACAAGTTCGTCTTTAGAGATGATGTGTTCCTGTCTAAGACGAACCAATGAGTCATTCTCGGGATCATGAAAAAAAAAAAAAAGGTGCAATCAGCAGAAAAGGGTGAAAAATGATGAATAATGTAGGTCTACGTCTTATTAATCAAAAATAAATCATGCTTCGAATGAGCCAAGCCTCTCTGCGTCATTACTTAAAGTGAATCGTCTGCGCAGTTTCCACTTCTCGTCGCGCGAAAAAGTGGAATGAATGTTTCGAAAAACATAAGTTATTACGAAATGAAACAAAATGGCGAAAACATATTTTAAATAATATTTCGACGTACAAGAAGTTTTGCTTCCTGCAATTCTGGAATTCGAAGCGTTGTTTCTTTGGGTAATTGTGCACCGAGTCCCTCATTGTTCGAAGGCCTAAAACTTGGGGTGACAGGGTTCGAATCCGTGTAATATGGGTGCAGTATCTACTATTCTTAAGACCCCATCTTTCTCTTTTATGGTTCCTTTTAAAGGACTGCGCGAATCTTCTAGTTTTTGATTGCCATAAGGTTATTGAACTTTTAAAGAAAGAAATATATTTACTAGTTTTAAATGAATAATGTGTCATTGCTAGTACTCAGAAATAGATGAGAGGTCTCAACCGTCAGTTGGGAGGGCTATGTGTGTGTATTTTGGGAGGGATTAACCACCATCATGAGAACCTAAGACTATAAAGAGCCGCCTGCCACAATTTTGGAGTCACAAATGCTCCAAGGAAAAGGCAAAAACAGCGCCGCAGCACCAAAGCACCGCTTAATCCGCGACTCGAACATAGATAATTAGCCAGAAGCCCGAGCTCCCCACACCTCTCGAGCACTCGGAACGTCTCGCTTAACTCTTCATCCCTACTGAATTCAATAATATCTCGATAAGCCATAGGAACAAGGCTTCTGCTGCCAATGTATTCACCCTTTTCTGTAGTGCAATAAAAAACTCTTTAAATTTTTTATGCATGTAAAAAACTGTGGAAACACAAGGTTGTCCACAATGGGCCCTCACTCTGGAGTAAGTCGCCCTTCCAACTGAGCTACGCGGACGGAATGTCTCGCTACAGATTTGTCGTCTTGACTCATGTTTTCACCTCTGTAGTACGTCACATTATTTCCCTCTTAATTTTTTTTTTTTTCTTTAAAGCGAAGTACGAATTTTTCATTAATTCTAAAAAATATGTGGAACAACCATCACACATTTTTCGAAGAACCCAAGTGCCAGTGGATCCATTTTCCACAATCGGGTGCCAATGTGAAAACATAAGTTTGTACATGACGACCACCGAATCCGTGTCCTTTCACTCCGGAGTAAGTCGCTCTTCCAACTGAGCTACGCGGACAGAATGTTTCGCTGCAGATTTGTCGTCTTGACACTTATTTTCACCTCTGTAGTACGTCACAAAACATACAAGGATAATGATGCAGTAACTCGTATTCTTGGTATTATTGCTTTGCTGTCTTTTCGTACGAAACAATGGTTTTATTGTTATTTCGCACGCAGCGATAATAACACAAAATTTCATCACTTATACGTATGGAGGGAGGGCATCAGAGAAATAGCTCGTAGTTGTCGGACTTTCGTTCTTTTTATTTTTATTTTAAGGCAGTTCCACCTAAAAATTCTGCACTATGTTTCCACTGGTGGAAACTTTTGTAGGCATTTTCTTTGCAATTAATGTATTCCCAAGGATGGAAATTACACATCGATAGAAATAACTCGAAATCATAGCGTGGCACACTTAATATTTGCTAAAACTCAACCATAATTATATTAAAAATCAATAATTTTTTCTTCACGATTTTCTCCAGTCACCTTTGAAATCAATAATTTTTCTTTCACGATTTTGGACCAGTCTCCGTTGACCCCACTGACCCACCGGCTGTTTCTGTCCACAGGATCGCCGATTGCCAAAAGTCTTCGCACTATGCACGGTAAAAACTACTACTACGGTTGTACATGAACATCCAAGAATGGCACGCGTTTTGGAAATGATTGAATCGGCACACCTAGCCCCAAGTAATGCGTAACGTTTCAAAGTCTCTCAGATCATTCGTTTTGATCACTCCGATCCTCAATCGAACGCTAATAGGTGCGTGATTAGCTGATAACTCTAAGTAATACTGCACATCACGCGCACTTGACGGCTTACCTGCTGGAGTGGGGCATTTACGTGATAAGGGCAACGTGCAGGTGTATTTAATAATATTAAAAAACTGATGTGCGGTTTTTGAACGATCATAATGTTTTCCTAAAACGGCGGTGTATGAGAAAGCAAAAACCACGTATTATTGGAGTGGAACTCAAAGGGGCGTAATTTTCAACTCGAAGGGGCGTAATTTCAAGTCTCGCCCTCCCAGATAAGCAACGCTTGCTGTGGTCCTGCTCACATTCCATTCTTTGCATTTGACTTGTCTTTTACTGAAATACATATATTTATTTCTTGAACAAATACGTTCACCTTTCGCTTTTTATTGTAGAACTATCTACATACACTATATTGAGAAAAGTCACCGGACGCCCCTTCAAAAGCAAATGAAAGGATCCAGTGCATTGTTAAGATGCGCGGTACATCTGCGAACGGTATAAAAACAAGCCTGCAGCTCACCACAATTATATCACACTGTGAAGTTGAGTGATAATGTCGCGGCAGGAGAGAACTGACTTTCAGAAAGAAAAGATTGTTGGGTGTAATATTAGTGGGTTGTCCTTAAGAGAAAAGAAGAGGCGTTTAAACATACCCAAGTCAACTGTTTTGGATGTACTGAATAAGTGGAAGACACATGTGTGACGTATATTCTAGATTAACTTTCCTTTTTTAGTTTCTTTCCCTATGTAAATCTTGAGTTTATTCTGTTATTCTTCCCTCTTAACGTAATATCTTTTCTCTGAAACGAATACGTTTGGCAACACAATTGAGGTTGAATGCACGTGACGTATGCCTGATATTGATAAAAACAAGAGATTAAAGCGAGCGTTAGGTTGTAAACTGATTATTGAAAGGAGCGTTGGGAAAAGAGCGTTGTGTTAAAGAGTTGCGTGGTGTGTGGAGAGTTTGGAGCAATATGCTATGCTACGATGTGTTGGCTATCACCTGAATAAAGCACCTTTTCCGTAAGTTTGACTTCTGTTGTTTACATGTTTCATCTGGCCGTTAAGGTTTCTTTCATTTAGGAACTATTTCTTAGTATGTTGCTGTTTTAAATTAACGCAGAAGTAAGACAAGACTTCTTCGTTATAATGGCTCCCGAACTTTCCGGATGACCCGACCGTTCAAGATCTCGCAATGGTGTGATGTTCTTTCCACACCGCGATATAGGAAAAATAGGAGAATCTCTTCTCCAGCGCTTCGAAAAATAAATGTGTGTGGCGTTGCATTCCACACACCAGATTGACTGGGAGTTCTCAAGTGCACGTTCTACAGAGGATGGCTGCCTGCGACAATTCATGGTCACGGCTGACCCGTGGGCCATGCCCCCGGCCCTCTTTCGGGGGGGGGAGATGTGACGTGCCTGCGCAGCAGGACGCACACGACATTAAGGCAGATAGCAGCGATAACGGACGTCCGCGTAGCTCAATTGGTAGAGCGACTTATTTCGGGATGAGGGGACCCGGGTTCGAGCCCCGGCGTGGACAAAAATGACGGCAAAATTTACTTCGTTATACATGGCGTGCCTGAAGCAGAAAAACGTACCGGCAGACCAGAGAAAATCAGTGATAGAGGACTTCGAAGCTTCAGGAGAGTCGTAACAGCTAACCGACGGAGTACTGCACAAGACCTCAGTGTACAGGTAAGTAAAAATGCTGGAACCTATGTACATGTACCATTCGCAGAGAACTTCATTCCATGGGTTACAGTGGTTGTGCAGCTTCTCATAAGCCTTTCATCTCCACTAGGAATGCTACTCGTCGTTTAGCGTGGTGTAAAGAACATTTATTCGTGGACCGTAGATCAATGGAAACGGGTCCTATGGACTCATGAATCCAGATACACGATCTATCAGTTTGATGGCTGTGTGTGGGAATGGCGGCAGATGGGGGAACGCTATTTATCACAGTGTACTGCTCCTACGATCAAGTTTGGAGCTGGCAGTGCCCCGTGTGGGGGTGTGTTTCGTTATATAGTCTTGGCCTATTCGTTATCGTTGACAAACCTGTTAACCAGCACGTCTACCTCGATATTCTGGACAATTATGCCCTACCAACTCTGTGGCAATACTATGGAACCGAGCCTTGTTGGTACCAGCAGGATAATGCACCGAGCTATAAAGCAAAGACCGTTACGGCGTGGTTTGACGATAATTCCGTTTCGTGTGTGGACTGGCCCTGATTTTAATCCCATAAAGCAGCAATGGGATGAATTAGAGCGCCGCATAAGAAGTTTGGAACCAAGGCCTACCACTAAGCAACAATTAGCGGCAGCATTATGTGCTGAATGGAAGCGCATACCTATCGCTGTGTTCCAAAACCTTGTCGAAAGCATGTCTCGAAGGGTCAGTGCATGCATTAAGGCCCAAGGTAGACCGACACCGTACTAATGTATGTCAATAAATGCTATGTTGTGTTTCTCTTCTAGGTGTCCGGTGACTTTTGCCAATATAGTGTATATCGCGTAGTGACACACAAAGAGTCGCGGTCTGCTATGGAAGCGAACCCGACTGCAGCGGAAGGACGCACGTAACCATTCGATAGGACAGACGTAACACTTTGGAAGTACTTCCCGCGCGTATAACTGATCGAAAGTACAATATTGAACAACAGAGTCTTTGCCCCATCCCAGTCAGGGTTGGCCGGTGAGAGTTTCAGGCTTCTTTCGCTACCGGGTCTTTGAATGAGGGCCAAGAAACTGTTGTTGTGTTTACCATACTGGTATGGGTATCCTTCTACGGAACCAGTGGATCCCAAATTAGACAAGGGGATACTCCTCAGAGCATTAGATGCGCGTGGGAGATGTTAAATATCTCCTCAGAAAGTACTGCACAAATGGAAGGAGCCCTTCCAAGGCGGAAACACAAACACAACTAGTATGGAGAAAAGTAAGCAAAAAATAAATCGATAAATGAAAATCAACTATTGCATGTGAAACTTGGAACAAGTGCTTCATGAAACAAATCTTTTGTGATGACAGAGCAGACAATTTACAGAAAGAACAAATGCCCTATTTCGCTTCCGTGTAAAAGTTGCATAAAGAAGAAAGTGATTTTATAGCCCACGATATAAACATTGTTGGATAGTCCGGTACAAGAGATTGGAAGACAGAAAAAAAAAAAAAGGATGACAGATTTAGTTAAATGGAAAAATGCAGAGATTTCGTTCTTCGTATGTGTTTTGGCTTTTTTAGATGCGCCCCAACTTCTTTCTTCACTTTAACAAGGTTTTTCCATTCCATCTGTCAAGCTCTTGCATTATCCCATCAAATCTTACGTACGCAGTTCCTACAAATGTCGTGCCACAGAGTTCTTAGGTCATTGATCAAAGGCTGTTTAAGTTCATTTTTTGTCGCTTTTTTGCTCCCTTCAGTGGAAGTCCCGCTTATAACAACGTGAAAAAAGTGAGCTGTCACTGATTTCGCAAAAAAAAAAAAAAAACCCAAAAAAACGTAATTACTTAAATACGTATTTATTAATCTTGACTTCGTCAATTAAGTTGCGTAGTTTATCGGTCATCTCGTTTCACTGATGGCTTTATTTGAACTAAATGTGCAGCAATACGCATAAAATCCCTAACAATAAATCAACCAGCACGTTTCTTGTTTAATTTGATTGAGTGCGGTTTTTTAATTGTTTAGTTCTTGGATACTAACAGTTTGCTAACAAAGTCCATATAAATAACGCGTCTTCGCCACGTCTTTTAAAATATACACTATATTGACAAAAGTCGCCGAATACCCCTTAAAAAGCAAATGAACGGACCCTCTGCGTTGTCAAGATGCGCTGTACAGCTGCAAACGGTATAAAAACAAGCCTGCACCTGACAGCGATTTTATCGCACTGTGAGGTTGAGTGAAAATGTCGCAGCGGGAGAGAACTGACTTTGAGAAAGGAAAGATTGATGGGTGTTATACTGTATTAGTGGGTTGTCCATAAGAGAAACGAAGAGGCGTTTAAACATACCCAAGTAAACTGTTTTGGATGTACTGAATAAGTGTAAGACACATGGCGTGCCTGCAGCAGCAAAACGTACCAGCAGACCAAAGAAAATCAGTGATAGAGGACGTCGAAGCTTCAGGAGAGTTGTTACAGCTAATCGACGGAGTACTGCGCAAGACCTCAGTGTATAGGTGAGTAAAAATGCTAGAACCTCGGTATGTACACGGACCATTCGCAGAGAACTTCATTCCATGGGTTACTGTGGTCGTGCGGCTGCTCATAAGTCTTTCATCTCCACTCGGAATGCTACTCGTCGTTTAGCATGGCGTAAAGAACATTTATCGTGGATCGTAAGTCAATGAGAACAAGTCCTATGGACTGACGAATCCAGATACACGATCCATCAGTCTGATGGCTGTGTGTGGGAATAGCGGCAGACGGGGGAACGCTATTTACAACAGTGTACTGCTCCTACGATCAAGTTTGGAGCTGGCAGTGTACTCGTGTGGGGGTGTTTTTCGTGGTATGGCCCCGGCCCATTGGTTATCGTGGACAAACCTGTTAACCAGCACGTCTACCTCGATATTCTGTACAATTATTCCCTACAAACTCTCTGGCAATACTACGGACCCGAGCCTTGTTGGTAAAAGCAGGATAATGCACCGAGCCATAAAGCAAGGAACGTTACGGCGTGGTTTGACGATAATTCCGTATCTTTTGTGGACTGGCCAGCACAGAGGTCTGATCTCAATACCATAGAGCACCTATGGGATGAATTAGGGCGCCGCATAAGAAGTTTGGAACCAAGGCCTACTACTAAGCAACAGTTAGCGGCAGCATTGTGTACTGAATGGAAGCGCATACCTATCATGTGTTCCAAAACCTTGTCGAAAGCCTGTATTGAAGTGTCAGTGCATGCATTAAAGTCAAAGGTGGACCGGCAGCGTACTAATAGATGTTATGTTGTGTTTCTCTTCTAGGTGTGCGGTGACTTTCGTTAATATAGTGTATATGCATATCAAAATATAACGAGCGAGTGAATCTACATGTTTTTACCATTCATTTGTCGATCTCAAGGAAACTATCACAAAGTCGGTGTGAAAATTTATTTATCTTAGAGAACAAAGCATGACCACGATTTCCCATATATACTTGGTGCCCATGTCATTATATTTTTTTTATTTTTGATTGAAGGTTTAACGACCACCGTGAGCAACTCAATGGGCTATAAGCAGTCGTCCGTCGCTAAGTTAGGGTCACTGGCTCCAGGGAAGGGAGAGAGCCAGTGACGTAAGACAAACACAACATCCATACCGGGATTCGATCCTGGACCCCTTTCGGACGAATGATCAGAGGCCATCGATTAGAGCACTGCGCCACCGAGGCGGCCCAGGTCATTATGACCACTCCTGTCTGCACGAGTGGATGCATCCACCAGCACACTAACTTCACCGATTGGAATAGAATATTCAGGGTGTCAGAAAAATAGCTGGGTACTGAAAGAAACACTTACCATTTCGAACTGATTCCTATAGGAGGTGTTGGAAATGGGCCCCACTGACGTCTAGACATATCTGCACACGCTTTTGCATGTCGATGAAGACCGTTATTAGGGTATGTGGTGTGATTTGTTGGATGTGGGTCGTTATTTCAGCCTGTAGCTCTTGAAGTGGGTCGTTATTTCAGCCTGTAGCTCTTGAAGTGGGTCGTTATTTCAGCCTGTAGCTCTTGAAGTGGGTCGTTATTTCAGCCTGTAGCTCTTGAAGTGGGTCGTTATTGCAGCTTGTAGCTCTTGAAGTGGGTCGTTATTGCAGCCTGTAGCTCTTGAAGTGGGTCGTTATTGCAGCCTGTAGCTCTTGAAGTGGGTCGTTATTGCAGCCTGTAGGTCTTGAAGTGGGTCGTTATTGCAGCCTGTAGGTCTTGAAGTGGGTCGTTATTGCAGCCTGTAGGTCTTGAAGTGGGTCGTTATTGCAGCCTGTAGCTCTTGAAGTGGGTCGTTATTGCAGCCTGTAGCTCTTGAAGTGGGTCGTTATTGCAGCCTGTAGGTCTTGAAGTGGGTCGTTATTGCAGCCTGTAGCTCTTGAAGTGGGTCGTTATTTCAGCCTGTAGCTCTTGAAGTGGGTCGTTATTTGCAGCCTGTTGCTCTTGAAGTGGGTCGTTATTGCAGCCTGTAGCTCTTGAAGTGGGTCGTTATTGCAGCCTGTAGCTCTTGAAGTGGGTCGTTATTGCAGCCTGTAGCTCTTGAAGTGGGTCGTTATTGCAGCCTGTAGCTCTTGAAGTGGGTCGTTATTGCAGCCTGTAGCTCTTGAAGTGGGTCGTTATTGCAGCCTGTAGCTCTTGAAGTGGGTCGTTATTGCAGCCTGTAGCTCTTGAAGTGGGTCGTTATTGCAGCCTGTAGCTCTTGAAGTGGGTCGTTATTGCAGCCTGTAGCTCTTGAAGTGGGTCGTTATTGCAGCCTGTAGCTCTTGAAGTGGGTCATTATTGCAGCCTGTAGCTCTTGAAGTGGGTCGTTATTGCAGCCTGTAGCTCTTGAAGTGGGTCGTTATTGCAGCCTGTAGCTCTTGAAGTGGGTCGTTATTGCAGCCTGTAGCTCTTGAAGTGGGTCGTTATTGCAGCCTGTAGCGCTTGAAGTGGGTCGTTATTGCAGCCTGTAGCTCTTGAAGTGGGTCGTTATTGCATCCTGTAGCTCTTGAAGTGGGTCGTTATTGCAGCCTGTAGGTCTTGAAGTGGGTCGTTATTGCAGCCTGTAGCTCTTGAAGTGGGTCGTTATTTCAGCCTGTAGCTCTTGAAGTGGGTCGTTATTTCAGCCTGTAGCTCTTGAAGTGGGTCGTTATTTCAGCCTGTAGCTCTTGAAGTGGGTCGTTATTGCAGCCTGTAGCTCTTGAAGTGGGTCGTTATTGCAGCCTGTAGCTCCTGAAGTGGGTCGTTATTGCAGCCTGTAGCTCTTGAAGTGGGTCGTTATTGCAGCCTGTAGCTCTTGAAGTGGGTCGTTATTGCAGCCTGTAGCTCTTGAAGTGGGTCGTTATTGCAGCCTGTAGCTCTTGAAGTGGGTCGTTATTGCAGCCTGTAGCTCTTGAAGTGGGTCGTTATTGCAGCCTGTAGCTCTTGAAGTGGGTCGTTATTGCAGCCTGTAGCTCTTGAAGTGGGTCGTTATTGCAGCCTGTAGCTCTTGAACCCCGCACGGGGATAACTGGTTTTCCAGTTATTTGGGGAGCGGCGCCCCCACGGCCCGAGCTGACCTTGTGACGGTTTTTTGCTTTTTTGTTTTTGTGCTTTCACGTTACCGCAGGGACAGCTGTTCATCCAGCTGATGGGGAGTAGCGACCCCACGGCCCTAGCCGACTTGTTATGTTTGAATCATCCCATTAGAACTTTGTGTTGCCACCACCTTGACAGCACCCGCCTCAGTTGTTGGTTGCTGAGGTTGTGATTATGCGCCAGCCCTTTCCTTTCCTCTGGCTTTCTCTCCCTTTCCTGTTTTTACTTTCTTCTCCACTACCTGTTCTTCTTTTCTACTCCATTTTCTACTCGACTTGCTTCTCCATTTTCTGTTCCTCTCTTGTTTTTCCGGGCTGGTTTGCTAGACCTACCTGCACGTTTGCCGTGTGCGGTGACCCGTAAGGTGGAAAAGGGGATGCTGGAGGCTGAGGTTTCTGGTGGCCAGGTTGTTGTTGTCGCCAATCGCCAACACTCCTCTTTGCCCCCTGCTTCACCCTAAACGGGCGGCTAGGAACTAACCCACTCCTAGTCAATCGGCTTGTTGTTTCGTACAACAGGGTGAGTTTGGGGATAGTGCGGGCATGCCAAAGGGGTGTTACCGAGACCTGGGAAAGTCTCGGTACTCGCTGAGCGCATGTCTGACCTATCAACATGCTATATCCGTTGCTTAACCCTAGAGTCGTGTCCTGCGTCCAATTGAGCTTGCGGACCTCCGGCTCTCCCCTGTTGGGCTCGGTTGTGGGCGGGGAAATCGGCGGACGAACTTTTCAATTCTATTTATGGATAACGAAAAAATTTCCCAAGAACTTCAAACAAAGCGGCCCATTGAGGAAGGGTCACCCCCTCCCAACAAGAAACCTACACCTGATTCTGCCAATGTTCGGTTCTTTTGCATCCACTCCTTGGACGCTTCAAACCCATTAAACACCAGAAGCCCCTTCTGGATAAATAAAGCATTGCAATCAATTGCCAGCTCTCCTAAGAGCGTTAAGAAGCTCCAATCTGGAGATCTTCTTGTCGAGATGTCGAGTCCCAGATATGCTACAGTGCTTTTAAACACCACCTCTTTTTTAGATTGTCCAGTAAAAGTTACCCCTCACGGCTACCTCAATTCCTCACGAGGTGTTATCTCTTCTCAAGACCTTCTGGAGTGCAGTGACCAAGAACTTCTGGAGGAACTGAAAGACCAGCAAGTGAGTGGAGTCCGGCGCATCCTATTTCGGCGAAATGGCCAATCTGTCCCATCTCGAAACGTCATACTGACCTTTAACACCCCATCCCTGCCAACATCAATCAAGGCAGGGTATCTACACCTTGAAGTGCGCCCCTTCATACCAAGTCCTCTACGATGCTTCAAATGCCAAGCATATGGTCACTCCCAGCAGTCTTGCAGGAGCACTGCCCGGTGTGGGCGTTGTACTGCAACAGACCATACTTTGCAAGATTGCCATGCCGAAGCCGAGCTGTGCTTCAACTGCAAGGGATCTCATGCAGCATCATCGAGAGACTGTCCAAAGTGGAAAGAGGAAAAAGAGATCCAACGCATTAAGACCGTTGAGGGAATCTCCTACCCAGAGGCCAGAAGAAAGGTCGCCCCAAACCAATCAAATCGGCGATCCTATGCATCAGCGGTTGTTGCAAGGACTACAGTCGGTACCCAGACTGATAGCCAAATCCCAGTGAATTGTCCCTACAAGCTAGACGACATCATAGCTGCTGGTCTGGCAGCACTACAATCCCGAGCTAGGGACGCGAAAGCTCCAACAACCACTGTGCCTAAACCTACTGCAACTAACACCAGCACCACCGGAACTTCAACAACCCCAGGAGGAAAGAGAAAGGAAAAAGAAAAGGAGAAGAAATCTCCAAACTCCCATCATAAGAACCAGGATCGGGCAAGATCATCTGCGACACAGGAACCAAAATACCGCCCCATTTTACCACCAGAGACTACAGGGCGTCGGACAAAACAGTCCCAAGCGCAAATGGACATTGCAGACGAAATGATAGAATCGGACAACTTTTAGTTGTCCCAGTTTTTCTCGGGTTTTGTTTTTCGTTTTTTCTTTTTCTCATTCACCACAATTCAAACCATGGATCAAATCGTTCAGTGGAACTGTCGAGGCTTTCGAACAAGACATGACGACGTGAAACATCTGCTTTCGTCATACTCTCCGGTGTGCCTTTGCCTCCAGGAGACAAAACTTAAACCATCAGACCTCCTTTCAGTTCGAGGCTACAGTGCATTTCGGAAAGATAATGTTTCAGGAGATATTGCTTGCGAGGGAGTTGCCATCCTTGTCCCCCACAATGTTCCAGTTTCTCCCGTTGCGGTCTCAACATCTTTACAAGCCGTTGCGGTGCGTATCTCCATGCCTGTGCCTCTAACCGTTTGCAGCATCTATCTGCCGCCGGATGAGGACGTGAGCGTGTCCGTTCTTGAGAGCTTAGTTGGGCAGCTGCCGTCACCTGCTCTTGTTCTGGGTGACTTCAATGCTCATAATCCATTGTGGGGTAGTGTCAGAACAGACACACGAGGCCGTAGGATCGAATCTCTTCTTTCCTCGACCTCTTTGTGCCTGTTTAACACCGGTGCTGACACTTACTTCCACGAGCCTACACGAAGTTTCAGTGCAATCGATTTATCTTTGGGTCAACCATCGGTTATGGCCGCCTGGTCGTGGACGGTGTGTGACGACCTCCATGGAAGCGACCACTTCCCAATTGTACTTAGGTATAATGTGAGCGTACCATCTTCTGCCTCCCGCCCTCCTCGTTGGAGGATGGATCGTGCCAAGTGGGAGGTCTTCACACCGTCCGCAATGATATCTTTTGCCATGGTGACCCGGGGGTCAATTGACGCAGCTGTTACTGATGTCACAACGTGTATCATTCAGGCAGCAGATCTCTCTATCCCAAAAACATCAACGACGCTCCCAAGACGTCCGAAGCCTTGGTGGAACCCTGATTGCGCAGCGGCTAGGAGAGTTCAACATAAGGCCTGGTGTACTTTTCGGCGTTATCCGACCGATGCTAATCTTGTTAAATTTAAAAGAGCAAAATCTTACGCTCGGTTGGTGCGTCGACGAAGCAAGAGGGAGTCTTGGATGAAGTACGTTTCATCTATCAATTCACGTGCCAGTTCAAAAACTGTTTGGGAAAAAATTCGTAAGATCCGGGGAAACTATAGTTCCCGCCAAATTTCAATTCTTGAGAATAACGGCTGCACGTATGCTGAAGTTGGGGAGATTGTGGATTGCTTGGGCGAAGCGTTTGCCTCAATTTCTAGTTCTCAGGCGTATCTCCCGCCCTTTCAGAGGATTAAAACAACCGCGGAACGCCAGAAATTCTCCTTTGCGCCTTTTTATAACACTCAGTATAACTCCCCCTTCAGCATGGTTGAATTACGGGTGGCTCTGCATCGGTCCGGCGCAACATCTGTCGGTCCAGACGACATCCACTATGACATGATTCGTCATCTCTCGCAGTCGTCTCTCGAGAATCTATTAGTGCTTTTCAACCGCATTTGGTTGGAGCACAGTTTCCCGGACTCTTGGCGAAGAGCTTTTGTTTTACCTTTTCCCAAGCCTGGCAAAGACCCCAAGTCTCCCTCTAGTTATCGGCCAATTGCCCTCACTAGCTGTCTGTGCAAAATCCTTGAACGAATGGTTAATTCCCGGCTAATTTATTTTCTTGAAGAACATCGAATACTGTCTCCATCACAAAGCGGCTTCCGTCGTCATCGTTCAGCTCCTGACCATCTCCTGCTCCTTGAGACGTCTGTTCGTGAGGCGTTCGTACGTAGGCAGCACCTGGTGTCTGTATTTTTTGACATCGAAAAAGCTTACGATAGAGCGTGGCGTCACGGTATCCTCCGTGACCTCCACGAGAGTGGGTTGCGGGGAAACCTGCCAACCTTCATTGCCAACTTTCTTCGTAACCGTGTGTTCCAGGTGCGCCTGGGTACAACGCTGTCCGCCTTTTTCCATCAAGAACAAGGCGTTCCTCAAGGCAGCATTCTTTCGGTGACTCTGTTCATCCTCCGCATTAATTGTTTACTCAAAAATCTTCCTCCTACGGTTTCGGCTACCATTTATGTTGACGACCTTCACATCTTCTGTTCGTCATCCAGCATGCATTTCGTTGAAAGGCAGCTGCAGTCTGCAATTACCCAGATTGTTAAAGCGGCTAACAATAATGGGTTTGTTCTTTCTCCCGACAAGACAGCCTGTGTCCATTTCTGCCGGAGGCGTGGCCTCCATCCTGATCCAGAGCTCTATTTGGACCGTGCAGCCATTCCAGTTTTGCCGGAAACCAAGTTCCTTGGTTTGACCGTTGACCGTGCTCTCACCTTTCGCTCGCACGTTCGACGGCTAAGGACTTCCTGTCTGAGAGCCTTGTCAATCCTTAAGATCCTTGCCTCAGTCTCCTGGGGTGCAGACAGGACTTCTTTGTTCCGTATTTACCATTCTCTCATTCGGTCTAAGCTGGATTATGGCTGTATGGTGTATGGCTCTGCGCGTCCTACCGTTCTCCGGCCGTTGGATACCATCCACCATCAAGCGCTGCGTCTTTGTACGGGAGCCTTTCGTACGTCACCCATTCCCAGCCTTTATGCCGACGCGAACGAACCGTCGCTTCATTTACGACGTCTGCAGCTGTCTCTTCAGTTTTACCTGAAACTTAAATCACTCACAGACCATCCTTTATACGATGCAGTTTTTCATCCCCAGCATGCTCGTTTGTTCGAGATCCGTCCCTCGTGCATTCGAACCTTCGGTCTTCGTATGGCGGCCGTAGCTCGTGATGCAGGGCTCGACTTGTCACTCGTTGGAGAGACCAGGGGCTTTGAGGATCCCCCATGGCATCCTCTTGGTGTCATGGTTGATACCAGCTTTACATCTTTTGACAAGTCCTCAACCCCTGCGTCAGTGTACCAGCAGCTCTTCGCTGAACACCGTTACGTCAATGCAGACTTTATTCCTGTTTTCACCGATGGATCTAAGGCGGCTGGTGTTGTTGGATCCGCCACCGTCTGCGTTGACGAAGTTTCTGTTGCCCGCATTCCTCCTGAGGCCACGGTGTTTTCGGCGGAGATGCATGCTGTGTATCTTGCACTTGTTCACGTGCAGTCGAGCTCTCATCAGCGTGCTATTGTGTACACTGATTCGTTGAGTGTTGTGCAATCATTGTCATCTTTGGATTTCACTGGCCACCCCCTTCTTTTTACTGTACGGAGACTTCTTCGTTCTTTGTTCGAGGCTGATGTCCAGATTCGGTTTTGCTGGATTCCTGGGCATGTTGGGATCCCAGGGAACGAGTCTGCTGATGCTGCTGCTAGATCTGCCTCCTCTTTGGTTGTCACACCGTTGCCACTGTTCCACCGTGATTTTCGCTTTCTTGTTCACGATCATATCAGACGAACGTGGCGGGGTCTGTGGGACCAACAGGTGGAGAATAAACTGCACCGTGTTAAACCCATCCTTGGAGTCTGGAAATCATCGTGTCGCCGGAACCGTAGGGAAGAAGTTGTTCTTGCGCGTCTCCGCATTGGGCATTGTCGCTTCACGCATAGCTATTTGCTGTGTGGCGACGCTGCCCCAATGTGTGAGGCGTGCGACTGTTTACTCACCATCTCTCATGTTTTATGTAGTTGTGTTCGGTTTTGTAATAATCGGTTTCACTATTTTCAGTCTCATCTGCTGGTCGAGGACGCAGCTACGCTTCAAAAACTTTTGGGAGACCACTGCGACACTTTCGCAGTATTTTCCTTTTTAAAACAGATTAACTTTTTAAAACTTATTTAAAAAAAAAAAAAAAAAAAAAAAAGTTATATAATAAATATAATAGTTATATATAAACCTAATTAACTAACTAGTCTTCACATCTTTCATCATCCTCTTTTCTAACTTTTACTAAGCCCGTCTGCTCTTAATCATTTTCCACGCTTTTAAAAATCTTTAGCTGATAGTTCTGTGTCTGGCGCTCTTTGGCCAAACCTGGCCCTTGCGCCACTAAAATCAACTAACTAACTAACTAACTAAGTAGCTCTTGAAGTGGGTCGTTATTGCAGCCTGTAGGTCTTGAAGTGGGTCGTTATTTCAGCCTGTAGCTCTTGAAGTGGGTCGTTATTTCAGCCTGTAGCTCTTGAAGTGGGTCGTTATTGCAGCCTGTAGCTCTTGAAGTGGGTCGTTATTGCAGCCTGTAGCTCTTGAAGTGGGTCGTTATTGCAGCCTGTAGCTCTTGAAGTGGGTCGTTATTGCAGCCTGTAGCTCTTGAAGTGGGTCGTTATTGCAGCCTGTAGCTCTTGAAGTGGGTCGTTCTTTCAGCCTGTAGCTCTTGAAGTGGGTCGTTCTTTCAGCCTGTAGCTCTTGATGTGGGTCGTTATTGCAGCCTGTAGCTCTTGAAGTGGGTCGTTCTTTCAGCCTGTAGCTCTTGAAGTGGGTCGTTATTGCAGCCTGTAGCTCTTGAAGTGGGTCGTTCTTTCAGCCTGTAGCTCTTGAAGTGGGTCGTTATTGCAGCCTGTAGCTCTTGAAGTGGGTCGTTATTGCAGCCTGTAGCTCTTGAAGTGGGTCGTTATTGCAGCCTGTAGCTCTTGAAGTGGGTCGTTACTGCAGCCTGTAGCTCTTGAAGTGGGTCGTTATTGCAGCCTGTAGCTCCTGAAGTGGGTCGTTATTGCAGCCTGTAGGTCTTGAAGTGGGTCGTTATTGCAGCCTGTAGCTCCTGAAGTGGGTCGTTATTGCAGCCTGTAGGTCTTGAAGTGAGTCGTTATTGCAGCCTGTAGCTCCTGAAGTGGGTCGTTATTGCAGCCTGTAGGTCTTGAAGTGGGTCGTTATTGCAGCCTGTAGCTCTTGAAGTGGGTCGTTATTGCAGCCTGTAGGTCTTGAAGTGGGTCGTTATTGCAGCCTGTAGCTCTTGAAGTGGGTCGTTATTTCAGCCTGTAGCTCTTGAAGTGGGTCGTTATTCGTTATTGCAGCCTGTAGGTCTTGAAGTGGGTCGTTATTGCAGCCTGTAGCTCCTGAAGTGGGTCGTTATTGCAGCCTGTAGGTCTTGAAGTGGGTCGTTATTGCAGCCTGTAGCTCCTGAAGTGGGTCGTTATTGCAGCCTGTAGGTCTTGAAGTGGGTCGTTATTGCAGCCTGTAGCTCTTGAAGTGGGTCGTTATTGCAGCCTGTAGCTCTTGAAGTGGGTCGTTATTGCAGCCTGTAGCTCTTGAAGTGGGTCGTTATTGCAGCCTGTAGCTCTTGAAGTGGGTCGTTATTGCAGCCTGTAGCTCTTGAAGTGGGTCGTTATTGCAGCCTGTAGCTCTTGAAGTGGGTCAAGAGCAGCCTGTAGCTCTTGAAGTGGGTCGTTATTGCAGCCTGTAGCTCTTGAAGTGGGTCAAGAGCAGCCTGTAGCTCTTGAAGTGGGTCGTTATTGCAGCCTGTAGCTCTTGAAGTGGGTCGTTATTGCAGCCTGTAGCTCTTGAAGTGGGTCGTTATTGCAGCCTGTAGCTCTTGAAGTGGGTCGTTATTGCAGCCTGTAGCTCTTGAAGTGGGTCGTTATTGCAGCCTGTAGCTCTTGATGTGGGTCGTTATTGCAGCCTGTAGCTCTTGATGTGGGTCGTTATTGCAGCCTGTAGCTCTTGAAGTGGGTCGTTATTGCAGCCTGTAGCGCTTGAAGTGGGTCGTTATTGCAGCCTGTAGCTCTTGAAGTGGGTCGTTATTGCAGCCTGTAGCTCTTGAAGTGGGTCGTTATTGCAGCCTGTAGCTCTTGAAGTGGGTCGTTATTGCAGCCTGTAGCTCTTGAAGTGGGTCGTTATTGCAGCCTGTAGCTCTTGAAGTGGGTCGTTATTGCAGCCTGTAGCTCTTGAAGTGGGTCGTTATTGCAGCCTGTAGCTCTTGAAGTGGGTCGTTATTGCAGCCTGTAGCTCTTGAAGTGGGTCGTTATTGCAGCCTGTAGCTCTTGAAGTGGGTCGTTATTGCAGCCTGTAGCTCTTGAAGTGGGTCGTTATTGCAGCCTGTAGCTCTTGAAGTGGGTCGTTATTGCAGCCTGTAGCTCTTGAAGTGGGTCGTTATTGCAGCCTGTAGCTCTTGAAGTGGGTCGTTATTGCAGCCTGTAGCTCTTGAAGTGGGTCGTTATTGCAGCCTGTAGCTCTTGAAGTGGGTCGTTATTGCAGCCTGTAGCTCTTGAAGTGGGTCGTTATTGCAGCCTGTAGCTCTTGAAGTGGGTCGTTATTGCAGCCTGTAGCTCTTGAAGTGGGTCGTTATTGCAGCCTGTAGCTCTTGAAGTGGGTCGTTATTGCAGCCTGTAGCTCTTGAAGTGGGTCGTTATTGCAGCCTGTAGCTCTTGAAGTGGGTCGTTATTGCAGCCTGTAGCTCTTGAAGTGGGTCGTTATTGCAGCCTGTAGCTCTTGAAGTGGGTCGTTATTGCAGCCTGTAGCTCTTGAAGTGGGTCGTTATTGCAGCCTGTAGCTCTTGAAGTGGGTCGTTATTGCAGCCTGTAGCTCTTGAAGTGGGTCGTTATTGCAGCCAGCCTAGCTCTTGAAGTGGTCGTTATTGCAGCCTGTATTGCAGCCTGTAGCGCTTGAAGTGGGTCGTTATTGCAGCCTGTAGCTCTTGAAGTGGGTCGTTATTGCAGCCTGTAGCTCTTGAAGTGGGTCGTTATTGCAGCCTGTAGCTCTTGAAGTGGGTCGTTATTGCAGCCTGTAGCTCTTGAAGTGGGTCGTTATTGCAGCCTGTAGCTCTTGAAGTGGGTCGTTATTGCAGCCTGTAGCTCTTGAAGTGGGTCGTTATTGCAGCCTGTAGCTCTTGAAGTGGGTCGTTATTGCAGCCTGTAGCTCTTGAAGTGGGTCGTTATTGCAGCCTGTAGCTCTTGAAGTGGGTCGTTATTGCAGCCTGTAGCTCTTGAAGTGGGTCGTTATTGCAGCCTGTAGCTCTTGAAGTGGGTCGTTATTGCAGCCTGTAGCTCTTGAAGTGGGTCGTTATTGCAGCCTGTAGCTCTTGAAGTGGGTCGTTATTGCAGCCTGTAGCTCTTGAAGTGGGTCGTTATTGCAGCCTGTAGCTCTTGAAGTGGGTCGTTATTGCAGCCTGTAGCTCTTGAAGTGGGTCGTTATTGCAGCCTGTAGCTCTTGAAGTGGGTCGTTATTGCAGCCTGTAGCTCTTGAAGTGGGTCGTTATTGCAGCCTGTAGCTCTTGAAGTGGGTCGTTATTGCAGCCTGTAGCTCTTGAAGTGGGTCGTTATTGCAGCCTGTAGCTCTTGAAGTGGGTCGTTATTGCAGCCTGTAGCTCTTGAAGTGGGTCGTTATTGCAGCCTGTAGCTCTTGAAGTGGGTCGTTATTGCAGCCTGTAGCTCTTGAAGTGGGTCGTTATTGCAGCCTGTAGCTCTTGAAGTGGGTCGTTATTGCAGCCTGTAGCTCTTGAAGTGGGTCGTTATTGCAGCCTGTAGCTCTTGAAGTGGGTCGTTATTGCAGCCTGTAGCTCTTGAAGTGGGTCGTTATTGCAGCCTGTAGCTCTTGAAGTGGGTCGTTATTGCAGCCTGTAGCTCTTGAAGTGGGTCGTTATTGCAGCCTGTAGCTCTTGAAGTGGGTCGTTATTGCAGCCTGTAGCTCTTGAAGTGGGTCGTTATTGCAGCCTGTAGCTCTTGAAGTGGGTCGTTATTGCAGCCTGTAGCTCTTGAAGTGGGTCGTTATTGCAGCCTGTAGCTCTTGAAGTGGGTCGTTATTGCAGCCTGTAGCTCTTGAAGTGGGTCGTTATTGCAGCCTGTAGCTCTTGAAGTGGGTCGTTATTGCAGCCTGTAGCTCTTGAAGTGGGTCGTTATTGCAGCCTGTAGCTCTTGAAGTGGGTCGTTATTGCAGCCTGTAGCTCTTGAAGTGGGTCGTTATTGCAGCCTGTAGCTCTTGAAGTGGGTCGTTATTTCAGCCTGTAGCTCTTGAAGTGGGTCGTTCTTTCAGCCTGTAGCTCTTGAAGTGGGTCGTTCTTTCAGCCTGTAGCTCTTGAAGTGGGTCGTTATTGCAGCCTGTAGCTCTTGAAGTGGGTCGTTATTTCAGCCTGTAGCTCTTGAATGTGGGTCGTTCTTTCAGCCTGTAGCTCTTGAAGTGGGTCGTTATTGCAGCCTGTAGCTCTTGAAGTGGGTCGTTATTGCAGCCTGCAGCTCTTGATGTGGGTCGTTATTGCAGCCTGTAGCTCTTGAAGTGGGTCGTTATTGCAGCCTGTAGCTCTTGAAGTGGGTCGTTATTGCAGCCTGTAGCTCTTGAAGTGGGTCGTTATTGCAGCCTGTAGCTCTTGAAGTGGGTCGTTATTGCAGCCTGTAGCTCCTGAAGTGAGTCGTTATTGCAGCCTGTAGCTCTTGAAGTGGGTCGTTATTGCAGCCTGTAGCTCTTGAAGTGGGTCGTTATTGCAGCCTGTAGCTCCTGAAGTGGGTCGTTATTGCAGCCTGTAGCTCTTGAAGTGGGTCGTTATTGCAGCCTGTAGCTCTTGAAGTGGGTCGTTATTGCAGCCTGTAGCTCTTGAAGTGGGTCGTTATTGCAGCCTGTAGCTCTTGAAGTGGGTCGTTATTTCAGCCTGTAGCTCTTGAAGTGGGTCGTTATTGCAGCCTGTAGCTCTTGAAGTGGGTCATTATTGCAGCCTGTAGCTCTTGAAGTGGGTCGTTATTGCAGCCTGTAGGTCTTGAAGTGGGTCGTTATTGCAGCCTGTAGCTCTTGAAGTGGGTCGTTATTGCAGCCTGTAGGTCTTGAAGTGGGTCGTTATTGCAGCCTGTAGGTCTTGAAGTGGGTCGTTATTGCAGCCTGTAGCTCCTGAAGTGGGTCGTTATTGCAGCCTGTAGGTCTTGAAGTGGGTCGTTATTGCAGCCTGTAGCTCCTGAAGTGGGTCGTTATTGCAGCCTGTAGGTCTTGAAGTGGGTCGTTATTGCAGCCTGTAGCTCTTGAAGTGGGTCGTTATTGCAGCCTGTAGCTCTTGAAGTGGGTCGTTATTGCAGCCTGTAGCTCTTGAAGTGGGTCAAGAGCAGCCTGTAGCTCTTGAAGTGGGTCGTTATTGCAGTCTGTAGCTCTTGAAGTGGGTCAAGAGCAGCCTGTAGCTCTTGAAGTGGGTCGTTATTGCAGTCTGTAGCTCTTGAAGTGGGTCAAGAGCAGCCTGTAGCTCTTGAAGTGGGTCGTTATTGCAGCCTGTAGCTCTTGAAGTGGGTCGTTATTGCAGCCTGTAGCTCTTGAAGTGGGTCGTTATTGCAGCCTGTAGCTCTTGAAGTGGGTCGTTATTGCAGCCTGTAGCTCTTGAAGTGGGTCGTTATTGCAGCCTGTAGCTCTTGAAGTGGGTCGTTATTGCAGCCTGTAGCTCTTGAAGTGGGTCGTTATTGCAGCCTGTAGCTCTTGAAGTGGGTCGTTATTGCAGCCTGTAGCTCTTGAAGTGGGTCGTATTGCAGCCTGTAGCTCTTGAAGTGGGTCGTTATTGCAGCCTGTAGCTCTTGAAGTGGGTCGTTATTGCAGCCTGTAGCTCTTGAAGTGGGTCGTTATTGCAGCCTGTAGCTCTTGATGTGGGTCGTTATTGCAGCCTGTAGCGCTTGAAGTGGGTCGTTATTGCAGCCTGTAGCTCTTGAAGTGGGTCGTTATTGCAGCCTGTAGCGCTTGAAGTGGGTCGTTATTGCAGCCTGTAGCTCTTGAAGTGGGTCGTTATTGCAGCCTGTAGCTCTTGAAGTGGGTCGTTATTGCAGCCTGTAGCTCTTGAAGTGGGTCGTTATTGCAGCCTGTAGCTCTTGAAATGGGTCGTTATTGCAGCATGTAGCTCTTGAAGTGGGTCGTTATTGCAGCCTGTAGCTCTTGAAGTGGGTCGTTATTGCAGCCTGTAGCTCTTGAAGTGGGTCGTTATTGCAGCCTGTAGCTCTTGAAGTGGGTCGTTATTGCAGCCTGTAGCTCTTGAAGTGGGTCGTTATTGCAGCCTGTAGCGCTTGAAGTGGGTCGTTATTGCAGCCTGTAGCTCTTGAAGTGGGTCGTTATTGCAGCCTGTAGCGCTTGAAGTGGGTCGTTATTGCAGCCTGTAGCGCTTGAAGTGGGTCGTTATTGCAGCCTGTAGCGCTTGAAGTGGGTCGTTATTGCAGCCTGTAGCTCTTGAAGTGGGTCGTTATTGCAGCCTGTAGGTCTTGAAGTGGGTCGTTATTGCAGCCTGTAGCTCCTGAAGTGGGTCGTTATTGCAGCCTGTAGGTCTTGAAGTGGGTCGTTATTGCAGCCTGTAGCTCCTGAAGTGGGTCGTTATTGCAGCCTGTAGGTCTTGAAGTGGGTCGTTATTGCAGCCTGTAGCTCTTGAAGTGGGTCGTTATTGCAGCCTGTAGCTCCTGAAGTGGGTCGTTATTGCAGCCTGTAGGTCTTGAAGTGGGTCGTTATTGCAGCCTGTAGCTCTTGAAGTGGGTCGTTATTGCAGCCTGTAGGTCTTGAAGTGGGTCGTTATTGCAGCCTGTAGCTCTTGAAGTGGGTCGTTATTGCAGCCTGTAGCTCTTGAAGTGGGTCGTTATTGCAGCCTGTAGCTCTTGAAGTGGGTCAAGAGCAGCCTGTAGCTCTTGAAGTGGGTCGTTATTGCAGTCTGTAGCTCTTGAAGTGGGTCAAGAGCAGCCTGTAGCTCTTGAAGTGGGTCGTTATTGCAGTCTGTAGCTCTTGAAGTGGGTCAAGAGCAGCCTGTAGCTCTTGAAGTGGGTCGTTATTGCAGTCTGTAGCTCTTGAAGTGGGTCGTTATTGCAGCCTGTAGCTCTTGAAGTGGGTCGTTATTGCAGCCTGTAGCTCTTGAAGTGGGTCGTTATTGCAGCCTGTAGCTCTTGAAGTGGGTCGTTATTGCAGCCTGTAGCTCTTGAAGTGGGTCGTTATTGCAGCCTGTAGCTCTTGAAGTGGGTCGTTATTGCAGCCTGTAGCTCTTGAAGTGGGTCGTATTGCAGCCTGTAGCTCTTGAAGTGGGTCGTTATTGCAGCCTGTAGCTCTTGAAGTGGGTCGTTATTGCAGCCTGTAGCTCTTGAAGTGGGTCGTTATTGCAGCCTGTAGCTCTTGATGTGGGTCGTTATTGCAGCCTGTAGCGCTTGAAGTGGGTCGTTATTGCAGCCTGTAGCTCTTGAAGTGGGTCGTTATTGCAGCCTGTAGCGCTTGAAGTGGGTCGTTATTGCAGCCTGTAGCTCTTGAAGTGGGTCGTTATTGCAGCCTGTAGCTCTTGAAGTGGGTCGTTATTGCAGCCTGTAGCTCTTGAAGTGGGTCGTTATTGCAGCCTGTAGCTCTTGAAATGGGTCGTTATTGCAGCCTGTAGCTCTTGAAGTGGGTCGTTATTGCAGCCTGTAGCTCTTGAAGTGGGTCGTTATTGCAGCCTGTAGCTCTTGAAGTGGGTCGTTATTGCAGCCTGTAGCTCTTGAAGTGGGTCGTTATTGCAGCCTGTAGCTCTTGAAGTGGGTCGTTATTGCAGCCTGTAGCGCTTGAAGTGGGTCGTTATTGCAGCCTGTAGCTCTTGAAGTGGGTCGTTATTGCAGCCTGTAGCGCTTGAAGTGGGTCGTTATTGCAGCCTGTAGCGCTTGAAGTGGGTCGTTATTGCAGCCTGTAGCGCTTGAAGTGGGTCGTTATTGCAGCCTGTAGCTCTTGAAGCGGGTCGTTATTGCAGCCTGTAGCTCTTGAAGTGGGTCGTTATTGCAGCCTGTAGCTCTTGAAGTGGGTCGTTATTGCAGCCTGTAGCGCTTGAAGTGGGTCGTTATTGCAGCCTGTAGCGCTTGAAGTGGGTCGTTATTGCAGCCTGTAGCTCTTGAAGTGGGTCGTTATTGCAGCCTGTAGCTCTTGAAGTGGGTCGTTATTGCAGCCTGTAGCTCTTGAAGTGGGTCGTTATTGCAGCCTGTAGCTCTTGAAGTGGGTCGTTATTGCAGCCTGTAGCTCTTGAAGTGGGTCGTTATTGCAGCCTGTAGCGCTTGAAGTGGGTCGTTATTGCAGCCTGTAGCTCTTGAAGTGGGTCGTTATTGCAGCCTGTAGCTCTTGAAGTGGGTCGTTATTGCAGCCTGTAGCTCTTGAAGTGGGTCGTTATTGCAGCCTGTAGCTCTTGAAGTGGGTCGTTATTGCAGCCTGTAGCTCTTGAAGTGGGTCGTTATTGCAGCCTGTAGCTCTTGAAGTGGGTCGTTATTGCAGCCTGTAGCGCTTGAAGTGGGTCGTTATTGCAGCCTGTAGCTCTTGAAGTGGGTCGTTATTGCAGCCTGTAGCTCTTGAAGTGGGTCGTTATTGCAGCCTGTAGCTCTTGAAGTGGGTCGTTATTGCAGCCTGTAGCTCTTGAAGTGGGTCGTTATTGCAGCCTGTAGCTCTTGAAGTGGGTCGTTATTGCAGCCTGTAGCTCTTGAAGTGGGTCGTTATTGCAGCCTGTAGCGCTTGAAGTGGGTCGTTATTGCAGCCTGTAGCTCTTGAAGTGGGTCGTTATTGCAGCCTGTAGCTCTTGAAGTGGGTCGTTATTGCAGCCTGTAGCTCTTGAAGTGGGTCGTTATTGCAGCCTGTAGCTCTTGAAGTGGGTCGTTATTGCAGCCTGTAGCTCTTGAAGTGTACCCGGACAAGTGAAATCATGGCTCATCTGGGAAGAAAGTCACGTCCAGGATGTCCTCACCTTCTTCAGGCAGGAACTCTTGGAAACACCTGCAGTACCGAACACGGGTCACGTGGTCTGTTTCTTTCAGCTGATGCACGACAGACACTTTGTACGGGTGGAAACGCAACATCATTTTCAGAATATCGTGGGCTGTACTCTTTGGCACGTTAGCTTGTTGTGACAGCCCCCTCACGGACTCGTGCGGACTCTTCTGTATCCTGTCCTGGATATCCTGTAAAGGCTCGTCTACCGTGGGTAACCTACCGGGGCCGGGGAGGGGTTCATCCAGAACACTGCCAGTTTCCCAAAACTTCGATGTGAGCTGACGTACCGCCTTACGGTGGGGGACTGAGGGACGTCTGCGTCATGAAGTTTTCTAACTAACTGGTTTTGCGCTTCGTCCGTGTACTTGTCGTCCCAGCAAAAGACATGTTCCGCTAAAAACATTCTCTGTATACAACCATTAACGCCATTGTCCTTGTGCCAAGACGCGTGATCAATCGACACATCGGCCTCCGTCGACCAAGCGCTCGGGAATGACCTTTGCTCGGAATGACAGCTGCCGCGCGCCTCGGGGTGAGGTGACACGAAGATTACCAGACACAGAGCACTAGCTCGTCACTTTTGCTGTTATTCCATTCAAAATTTCTTTATTATTACATTACTGCAATTCGTACATTCAGTTCATAGTCATTATTCAGACACCCTGTATATACCGGGTGTTTTACTGGGTAGTGACAACTTTCCTGTGGAATAAATCGTTAAAGAATAACGAGATGGCGCTGTAAATCCGAGACGTCGATTAGCAGGCGACAGGCATTCGTGAGGAAGTAGTGGGACTGTGGACACGAGATTTCGGACAATGCAGTAACATACCATGGAAAAAGAGTTTTCTTGGTAAAAAATTGGTATGTGGAGGGCGGAAACCCCTCAAAGGTGTTACGAAAGCAGGGTACAGCGATTGAAAATCGTCGTAACCTTACGAAAGTGGGGTACAGCGTTTAAGAATCGTCGTAACCCAACTCGTGCGTACCTGACGAAATTGGTAGCGAAATTCGAACAAACCGGCAGTGTCAAAGATGACGTGGCAAGCATGGCGACGAAGAGAAGAACAGCGCAGACGACGGAAAACATCGAAGCCGCACGAGAACTTCTGCACGAAGAAGCCGGTACGTCAACACGAAGACTTGCGCAGCAACTAGACATTAGCCCAGCGTCCGTACGGCGCATTATGACGTCGAATTTGGACATATTTCCCTACAAAATCCAGGTGCATCAGACTTCGAGCACAACAGCGGTCCAGCAACGTTATGAGTTTGCGAATGACACGTGTTCATTGATCGATGAGCACAACTTCGATGTGAAGAGCATTATTTTCAGCAATGAGGCGCACCTCTGGTTGGATGGCTAAGCTAACCGGCAAAATTACGGCATCTGGGGAAGCGAGAAGTAAGCTGTCTGTGTTGTGAAGCCTCTCCATCCGCTGAAGCTAACCGTTTGGTGTGCAATGAGTGGTGGTGGCCTCATTGGGCCATTATTCCTGGTGTCACAGTTACCACTGCCGCCTACAGTGAGCTTTTGAAGAATCGTTTATTCCCCGCTGCAGTCCAGAAAAACTGGATTCATAACCGCACGTTTCAACAGGATGGAGCACCGCCACACTCGACAAGCGCTCTTCTTGATTTGCTTCACCAGCAGTATGGCCTACGGTTCATCGCCAGACGATTTTCCAACGTTTTTCAGCCGGTCTCTCTTGACCTCCGTACAGCCCCTATTTAACGCCACTCGACTTCTTCTTGTGGGGCTATCTGAAAGATCGGATGTACCAGGAAAAACCACGAACACTGCCTGACCTCCGACGTGCCATCCAACAGGAAATTGCACGGATCCCGTCGAACATTTTCCCATCGGCATTGTAGCACTTCGAAGCAGGTATTTGCCACGTCCTGACAGCGGATGGTCATCATGAGGAACATGTCATCCATTGAGTACCTTTTGCCTACTCTTACTTCTCCAAACGTCTTGTTCTTCTTTTAATAAAGTAAGTTAACTTTTCTGTCTCTTCCTTTTGTCACTACCCAGTGAAACACCCGGTATACACATGTATATATACAACGATGAACCACTAAATCATGACCACCCCCAGCCTAGAGAAGTGAGCGCGCCTGGAGACCAAACGGTGGCGCAGGTGAAGTTCATACACCAGTATATATACAAGCCGAGGACCGGCTTTCGGTTAGTAGAGTGTACGGAGTCAGAATGGGAAAAGCTGCCGATTTATTGGAGTTTGATAAAGGACAAATTGTGATGACACGGTACCTCGGAACTGCGATCTTGGAAACGGCGCGGCATGTGGGTTGTTCACGTTCCGCTGCAGTGAGTACGTATCAAAAGTGGTGAACAGGTAGCCAAACGGCAAACCATCGTCCAGCCGTGTGTCGTCCACAGCTCACTGATGCCAGAGGGCGCGGAGACTGTCTCGCATTTTTCACAGTGACCGCAGAGCCACAGTGCCACAAATCACTTGCAGCAACAACAGCGGGGATCAGGGCAATGTGTCACACCACGCAGTTCATCGCAGTCTTCTACGCATGGGCCTGCGTAGCCGAAGGCCCAGCCGGGTCCCCATGCTCACTGCATGTCTATGCGAACAACGCATGAAATGGGCACAAGATCTTCGAGATTGACCGTGGATGATAGGAAGAAAGTGGCATGGTCTGACGAGTCAAGATTCCTGGTGCATTACGCACGGCCGATTACCAACGGAGGCTATTGCACCAGGACACAATGTTGGGCGGAAACAGGCGGGCGGCTATGTCATGCTGTGTGTGATGTTTTCTTGGGACACTGTAGGCCCCATTATCCCAATAACACAATTCCTGACATCTGTCAGGTATCCGAACATCGTTGCGGACCAAGTTCACCCATTTATGGCAACTGTGTTCCCTGTTGGTGATGGCCATTACCAACAGGATAATGCGCCATGCCACACTGCCAGAATCATCAAGGAGTGGTTCGAGGAACATGCTGGTGATTTTCTGTTGATGCCTTGGCCTTCAAAATTAACCTGACATGAATCCAATCGAACATTTGTGGCTGAACTTGAAAAAACGGGTTCCTGCTAAAACGACATCACCCCGAAATGTACGGGAACTAGAGATTTCAAAATAGCTTTATTAAAAGACTAATAATAATACAAGGAGATAAGGGCATATACACATGAGAAATTATAGGAATAAATCCGCAGGCAAAGTAACAGGCAAATATATACGGCATATGGAATACAGAAAAATATACGGGGAGTATGGGCATGCAGGCCATAATATATACTGGGCATAATGCATGGGAGAACAAGTACAAATACAACGTGTAAAAACTGAGAAAAAATTCATGAGCAATACATGTAGGTATACTGACCAGTCAGGAAGGAAGAGGACATATGTGAGACATCGGGCAATTAGAGTGAAGAAGAGCATACAATATCGTGAGCAAAGATACAAGAATACACAGAACAATATCAGGCGAAAAAACAAACAATACGTATATGAAGCAGGGCTAAAAGAAAGCAATATCATAAGTAAAAGTGAATACAGATACAGGGCATAAAGGCGAGATTGTTTAACAAAAGTTCAGAACCTGAAAACGAAAGAGTTCGAGTATGTAGAGGACGAACTAATCCCAAGCAGGCAAGGCAGGATAACAGTCGTCGTAAGAGGCAGAGTCAATGGGCGGTAGTTGTAGAGGAAGAGCACGAAATAGAACGTTGAACGCGGATATGTCTAGGAGCAAGCACAACAGGAATCAGTGGAGGAACTGGAGTCTTTGCACGACGTTTCCTCGTGGGCTGAGAGGAGCGACGTGTGAGTTTCTTAGGAATTGCACCTGTTAAGAGTGCAGAAAGAGAAGGCTGTGCTGAAGAAAATGGTAAGGTGCGTCGCATAAATATAGAGACAGTCGACTTTGCGCCGTGAACGCAATGCGAATACAGGTAGGAAGCTGAAGTGGTACCTAATTAGACATAACCCTACAACAAACGTTTCGATCCGTCGAGATGACCGGATTGTGTGTAAAGAACACCACAAAGTAAAATAGTGTAACTTAACATAGTTGTCTTTATATCTCATAAATATAAAGACAACTATGTAAAGTAGCCACATGCAAATGAGATGTGCAAATTAGCATGTTGTACGCACGCGCATGGGCCGTAATTCGGTCCAGCCTACAAAAGACAGCGGACCTGACGTCAGACATTCATTTGCCGAAATGCCAGGCAACAGTCAACTTTCTGGTGAGGAGGTGCAAATATTTGGATCTCGATGTCTGTTTCTTTTGTATGGTGGATATTTCCAAGTACAAGGGGCCGTCCATAAAGTACGTCCGAGATTACAGGGGGGGGGTGGTCCTGACAACCGGACCAAATGAGACATGGGGGGGGGGGTTAGTAATTCGGACGTCCAGCGGCAAAAATATAGTGGAATCATAATATTAAAAAACTCCCCATTTGTTCACATTGGAATTTAAATATGTTTGCAGATGTCTTTATATCATCGTGAGAGGATAATGTTTTTTTTTTCGCAGTCGTTAAGGACAGAGTCTGCAGTATCAAAGCACGCGTACCTCTAGGTTAACAGCACCCAGTAAGCAAGCGCCGATACTGACGCACGTGGGATACTGAGTTACTTTGCCTGATCATGACTGGGTAATTGAAAATCGCCATAAACTAATTCCTTCAGTGTATACAGGTATCGTTATTAAAGACGGTTTGTTTGGAGAACCTGAAGCTGCTTGCTACTCTAGTCCAACATTCATAGCAGTAAGGTCGGGAAAACATTCATCATTCACCACATCATCTCACGCACGTGATCTCAACAGGGTATACGATCTTCCAGAGTTTAGGAACATCATGAGAACTGTACCAGAATATTTACCAAAATCAATGATCATAATCACTGTAGATGGTGGCCCTGACGAAAATCAACGCTACGAAAAAGTTATCAAGATAAGTATACATAACTTTTTAACAAGAAATTTGGATGCTGTATTTGCTGCCTGTAATGCTCCTAGTCGAAGTTTCTTTAACAGAGTCGAACGACGAATGGCTCCTTTAAGCAGAGAACTCGCAGGTTTGATTTCACCGCATGAATATTATGGAAGCCACTTGGATGCGCAAGGTCGAACAGTTGATATCAAAAAAGAGAAAATAAACTTTGCGCTCGCTGGAAAAGAAGTCTTGTCTAACACTGTAATCGATGAGTATCCAAAAATCACGGTGTATATACACTGAAGAGCAATTGAATTAGAGATACCTGTCTAGTAACGTGTAGCACCACTTTTCGGCCTGAGGACGGCGGCGATTCCTCTCGGCATGGACTCGACAAGACACCGGAAGCGTTGGGAAGTCATACGGATCCACGACTCCTGAACAAGCTCCCACAGTTCACGAAGATTCGATGGAGGGAGGTCAGAGCCTCGAACATATCTCTCGATGGCATCACAGATGTGCTCGATGGGATTACGGTCAGGTGACCTAGCTGGCCAAGAAAGCGAGGTCACGTCGGTGGAGTGTTCATCCAACCATTCGGATACAATTCGGGAGCGATGTCAGGGAGCATTGTCTTGTTGCAGGACGAGGTCCCCAGTGGGATGTTGAAGACGCACAAACGAGAGCAAATGGTCGTCCAGGATATCCCGGTAATGTTGACCTGTGAGGGACGATGTCACACGTACCAGGGGTCCCATTTCAGTCCACGTAAACAGTCCCCAGACGAGAATGCCACCCCCACCAGCTTGAAGAGTACCCTGCTGGCAAGAAGGATCCATCGCTTCATGTGGTTTGCGCCGCACTCGTATCCTACCATCCGCATGTACCAACGTGAATCTCAACTCATCAATCCAGGCAACATTTTCCCACATGTCTAGGGTCCAGTGGCGATGTTCCCGCGCCCATGCCAATCTTTGCACCCTGTGATGTGCGGTCAGCAGCAGTACCTTCGTGGGACGATGGCTTCCTTCTGTACCCCATAGCGAGAAGATGGTTCTGGATGGTGTGGCTGCTTACACGTTTTTGTTCACCAGCGTTAAATTGCCGAGTGATTTCTTGCTCTGTAGTCCGTCTATCCGCTGTTACAATGCGAGCTAGTCGACGATGACTCCGCTCATCCACACGATGTTGCCTACGGCAGCTGGCCCTTGCAGGGAGGCAGCTGGCCCTTGCAGGGATGGTACTCACGGTGCACCCGTGACACAGTGGCTCGTGAAAATCCCAGTACCTGCACGACTTCCGAGATGGAGTGACCCATTCATCGGGCCCCGGCAATTTGCCCACGATCAAATGCGCTTAGATCCTTCGTCTTACCCATACTGCGTCCGACTCTTACTGATTCCCGTCGCATCACTCCTTATATTGTCGGATCGCTGCATACGTCATGTCGCTTCCGTTTACAGGGCCGCCCACAGCGCCATATTTGCATAACGCCAGCTGTCTCTAATCAATTGCTCTTCAGTGTAGATCCCACGGACTCTGAGGTAGTTGAACTCTTTCTTGAAAAAGGTATTCATGGAGAAACAAATACGTTGCTGAAAGCCAGTATCGTTTGCAAATAGTAAAATATCAGGACACAAAATGTGTCTGCCGTGTCGAAGTTTACTCTTCCTCATCCATTGAAATCGCGTTTTCCCACCACCTGTTCGTCTGGCTCAAACACCGAATGCCTAAAAGATTGCAGACATGGGAGAAACAGGTCGAAATCAATATGGATCACTCTTTGTAAATCTTTCTCTGGGTATTTCAAAAATGCTACTGCGCTTCTGCTGAGCTTTCAGGCCAACAGCATACGACCTCTGCTGTCCATCAGTGCAATCCAAACTTTCCTCCCTTATTTGTAAGGTTTGAGAAAGGTATTTTGCTTCAATCAGCAACGTGAAAGCGCATGCAAAATTGCATACCGCTCAGTGTGGTCAAGCTAAAGCAGAACTAAAAAAACATCCTGTTCGAGTTGTTGCGCGCCGAGAGAGTGAGCTTATGGCAATTTTGCCATATGATATGAATATGACTGATGCTGAATGGATCGATGAAGATGACTGAATCTAACTGATGTTAACATGTCTAAAATAGGAAGTTTAATTTCCGGTGGATTGCCCATAACGGACGTTGGCCAGCACCTTGATTCCATTTGAGACAACGTTAAATAGACAGTTTAAATATAATTCCGATTGTTAGGTTGCTTTTAAACTCCAAGAACAAAAATTCATGTTTGATTAAACCACAGTTGTAGTTATGGAAGAGGAAAGAACAAAGGACAGGTGGAAGGTAATGTATCTATTAAAGTGAAAAAATAATCTCGTATTTTTAAATTACAAAAGTGGCAAGCAAAGATAAATTCGCAATTTCTCAAAAAGGCATTTATTTACTAAGTATTTTAAAGCATTTCTTTATTAATATAAAACATGTTTTTAAAAAAGAGCCTTATAAAAATAAATTGTACTTTGTTGTACCGTATTTTTGAGCTAATTTGCAACGTGAAAATTTCATGTAAACATAATAAACGGTAGGTGGCTTTCATTTTTAGATTTTTAACATCTTTGGGAGTGTTTTTGAATAAATTAAGAACTGGAAAAAGGGGCATAAGTCAACCTATATCTGTAACCGCACTGAAAATTAAATGCAATAAACACAGTTAGTTTTACATTAGACTCATTTACGGCAAAAATGCACCCAGTGCAATAAAAAGGAAGTGTTAGTTGATTGTGAGAAATTGTGTTTTGTATCGTACTACGAAATTTGCTAAAATATTTGCCGAGAATACTTTAAACACATGACATAAAAAATTAAACTTATAATTACTTCAAATTTTAAAGTTGTTTTGCAACATTTAAGTAACACTTTAGTAATTATTGCAGCTCAACTTGTAATAACCAAACAATGACGATCGTATTTTATGTAAAATGGGAATGATTTTTATCAGAATTTGAGCGCAACAAGAAAATGTACTTTATGGTATTTCTTCGTTTTATTTTCCCCTTTTTTCCTTCTTTTAATAGTTAAAAAAGGTATGAAATATTTCAGATATCTGATGATATTTAGCTAAATCAGAATACCAATATTAAGTTCTCGTAACCAAATCTGTCGTGTTGTGTAGATGGTATAATCGGGAGTGTATTTGGGTAGCATTTGGGAATAAATTAAGGCCTACACAATAAATATTTTCGGAAGCAAACGTGTAAATATATGGAAGATCCCTTTAAATAATTACATGTTTTCTTTTTGTTTCGCAACGGACTTCTAAAAGCAGTCGTCAAAAATAAAGGGGGTTGAGGGAATTAGGACGTACTTTTTAGGGAGGGGGTTGTCAACAATCGGAGAAAATGTGACATGGGGGAAGTCTAAAAATAGTAAAAAATCACAGACGTACTTTATGGACGGCCCCCCAAGAAGACTAAAGACCGGAATGCCATTACATATCCCAATACACCATCATCTACTGCTTCAGTTCCACACATTGCGATGAGTTTTGCATTCCACAACCACCAAAAAGTGTGAAGACAGTAGAGGAAGTTGTTCAATCTGATGGTGATTGTGAGAACGACAAAGATATGAATTTCCAAAGCGTATGTTGCAGTGCTCACCTAATTTTAAAATCTACAAGAACTAAGTGATGTAATAAGAGACTTGGGGCTAACAAAATTAAATGCAGAACTTTTGACTATTCGTTTGAAAATGTTGAGCTTTTCGGATCCCAGCCGCATATCGACTACGTACAGAAAAAAGACATAAACATATGCACAATATTATGTAGTGACTGATGCTCTTTATCATTGCTTCGATATAAATGGGGTCTTTGAGAACATTGGCATTCCTAACATACCTTAAGAATGGAGACTCTATTGACAGTTGAGTTAGAAGTCTGAGGCCAGTGCTACCCCACATTCCAGTAGAAGACAGAAGGAAGACTAAACCAATGTCAAGCTTCTTCTAAAAAAATCAAACATCATGAATAAAATTGGGATGTCTGGGCTGATTTTAAAATGATTAGGTTCCTTTTGGGCCTGCAAAAATTTCTCCTCCTGATTAGGTACGGTTTTTTTACACCCGAAGTTTTATTTTATGGATATCACATTCCTAGACTTAAAATTTTCATCCCATTAAAACTAATTGCAATTGTAAAATGTGCCATAAACACGTCGGATATGTTCTGTTTACTTCAGCCGGCTAGTAAGTTCCACTTTCGGTAGAAATTAACTTACTTTTCACTTGCGAATGTACATGCATGTAGTACTGTTTTTCATATCAAGCTACATTTCGATGTTGAAATACAAGATTTCATGGAGCCGTTCCAAACATCAGGTTTAATATCCTTAACCCTTTAAGCCAGGGGTCGGCAAACATTTTTTGTAAGGGACCAAATAGTAAATATTTTAGACTCTGCAGGCCAAGAGACAAACTCGAGGATATATAAGCAAGTATTTTTTTTTCTTGTTATTTAAGTAGGTAGGCCTGCTTAACTAACAAATAATAATAATAATAAGTAGACTAAAAAAGAGACGTAATAATAGACCAAAAAATAACGTAATAATAGTAATAATAAGTAGACTAAAAAAGAATAATAAGTGGACAAAAAAATAACGTAATAATAATTTTTCTGATCGTTGCTTTCCCATGAGATATGAATATTGTGTCGAGTGCTTAGTCTGGTAATGACGATGTATATTGTACTCTTTTAGTACAGCTATAGTGTCATTGCACAATAAACAAAATGATTTGTAATCTAATTCGGCAACAAAATAATTCACAATCCACTCTGCCTTTTTTAAAAGTACGACATTCGAAGTCCACTTTTCTCTTCTTTTCCAGTTTTGACAGTGACATGATGAATACGCAAGGGTAATAAAAAAAGAACAAAATGTCGCAGAACAGCGATACACATTGAACTGGAAACACTGTCGAATTATAATTGCGTGGCGTCAAAGCAGAGGCCAGCGAATGTAAAGCTATAGGAGCGCCACATAGGGTCGTACCTCGCAACTCCTCAACTCGCCGGTCGGCCGTTCCGTTACAGCGCCTTTGATCTAAGTGTTTGATAAAAAGAAAATCGCTTTGTCTCTGACACTTCAAAAATCGCTTTGTCCCTGACACTTCAAATATCCCTTTGTCTCTGACACTTCAAAAATCGCTTTGTCTCTGACATTTCAAAATTGCGTTGTCTCTGACACTTCAAAAATCCCTTTGTCTCGGACACTTCAAATATCGCTTTGTCTCTGACACTTCAAAAACCCCTTTGTCTCTGACACTTCAAAAATCCCTTTGTCTCTGACACTTCAAAATCCTTTTGTCTCAGACACTTCAAAAATCGCTTTGTCTCTGACACTTCAAAAATTCGCTTTGTCTCTGACACTTCAAAAACCGCTTTGTCGCTGGCACTTCAAAAATCGCTTTGTCTCTGACACTTCAAAATCCTTTTGTCTCGGACACTTCAAAAATCGCTTTGTCTATGGCACTTCAAAAATTCGCTTTGTCTCTGACACTTCAAAAACCGCTTTGTCGCTGGCACTTCAAAAAATCGCTTTGTCTCTGACACTTCAAAGTCCTTTTTTCTCGGACACTTCAAAAATCGCTTTGTCTATGGCACTTCAAAAATTCGCTTTGTCTCTGACACTTCAAAAACCGCTTTGTCGCTGGCACTTCAAAAAATCACTTTGTCTCTGACACTTCAAAAATCGTTCTGTCTCTGACACTTCAAAAATAGCTTTGTCTCTGACACTTCAAAAATCGCTTTGTCTCTGACACTTCAAAATAGCTTTGCCTCTGATACTTCAGCAAAGAGAAATTTTTTGAGCACAGTTCCTTAATTTTCATAACAGACTTTTGATCCGCTAGTGGGGAAAACTAAATATATCTGTTTCTTTTATCGATTGTAAAAATGCAGTTTTGACGTACGACTACGTCTTACTCCGCGGTTAGTATGAGACGACTTACGACCAACAACCTCTGACAAAAATAGGCCATAATTTAAATCATTATAGCGTTAAAAATACGTGCCGCACACTAATTGTGTTAGCATATTCGTAAACAACATGGAGTCCAATTCGCGCGCTGCGCAATACATCGCTCTCGCGACGCTTCCCTCGCTCCCAATGCGCGGGGAGATGATGCGATATTTCTGGGTGTGCCACCGCGTTTGACTCAGTCTATCTCGGCAACCATAAGCGCTTGCGTGGGATCGTTTTAAAACTCTCTACGAGATCTATTCAAATATACGAAAAAAATTTCGCAGTGATTTGAACTTAACATTTAAAAAATTGTTCTCTTGTGAACCTGTGAACACTTTTGACAAAATCGCGGTTTATCTGGGTGAGTGCAAAACAACTGTGCGTGGTATCGTTTTAAAGCTCTCGACGAGATCTATTCAAATATACAAAGAATATATCGCGGTGGTTTAAAGTATAATATCTAAAAATTGTTTTCGTGTGAACGGGGTAACATTTTCGACAATGACTCAGTTTATCTCGGCAACCGTGAGTGCAACACGACTGTGCGAGGTACAGTTTTAAAGTTTTCGACGCGATCTATTAAAACATATGAAGAACATTTCTGAGTAGTTTGAACTGACCATTTAAAAAATTGTTTTCTTGTAAACCGGTGAACACGTTTGACAATATCGCCGTTTATCTGGAAGTGCAGAATAACTGGGCGTGGTATCGTTCTAAAGTTCTCGATGCGATCTATTCAAATATACAAAGAACATTTCTGAGTGGTTTGAACTGAGCATTTTATAAATTGTTTTCTTGTAAACCGGTGAACACGTTTAACAATATCGCTGTTTATCTGGAAGTGCAAAACGACTGTGCGTGGTGTCGTTCTAAAGCTCTCGACGAGATCTATTCAAATATATAAGGAAGATATCGCAGTGGTTTAAAGTAAAATTTTAAAAAATTGTTTTCGTGTGAACAGGTTAATATTTTCGCCAATGCCGCGGAATTCGCATCTTGAACGCAAACAAAAGCGGAGAAAATCAAAATGAGAGGCAAGAGCAAGTGATGAGGAATGTAAAAAGTCCAAGAAGACAGAACACCACGTTCGGTATTGTTCTGTATGGAGCATTATTTGTAAAAATTATCTAAGCTACTTTTCATATCATAGACCTGTGTTGGCAATAACAAATTAAATAAACGCTTTGAAACCATACTCAACGACCTCATTTCAACTCTCCGATCTGCAAGTCGTAGTCCTACGTTCCAAACTGACGGCTCAATCAGAACTGAGTATCTTTTTTTTTTGTATATTTTGTAATGGGTTCCATTGACTATGAATTACTTTCCAATATTTTATTCGTATCGAAAAGTATTCAAAAGACGTGCTCATTACAACCGAAAATTCGGTGTCATCTTTCTTGCTGAGAATAGTTCGGTAAGACACAAAAAAGACATTCACCTATAATGGGAAGACACATGAGAAGCTTATGTTGCAGATATTTTTGTTTTCTTCTTTTCATTCGTATCAAATGGGATCAGGTGATTTGCAATGTTTTTATTGCCACGTATAGCATTTTTCTATAATGAAGCACTAAAATAAATGCCTCTGCTTTAGTCGGAGATATCAAATAAAAGCTCTGAAATTTTGAGCTTCAGAGGTTTTAAGAAAAAGTACTGTGCTTTTAGAATCACGTTCTTCCGGAAACAAAAAGCCATACGATTTAACCAGAAATTATCTTCGAATTTCTTTACTGCACAGAACGCATTTTGCAGCGTTTCAGGCATACACAACTAACTAGCATCGTTAAAAATCGAAAGAAGATTTGAATAATTTAAGAGCAAACTTCACGACTGCGAGACAAGTAAACACCACTTTGTCGAAAAGAAAGATCATAACGATTAGTTTCGATTACTTATTCCGAATTTTGCAAAAGTACATCCGGAATACGACTTACAGTTCATTTTCTACAAAGCCGATTAAATTCGGCGATTGAGAAAGAATTCCGGAAAACATATCTTTTATTTGAAAGTTAAACTTGAGTTACGACATTTCAAGAATTATTTATATGCAATAAAGAAAATATGTCTGCTTTACTTTTAAGCATGTTTCATGAAAAATACGTCTCTCTCTCTCTGTCACACACACACACACACACACAAACAGCCAACATACACGGCCGAGTCACATTATTGTGACCACCAGCTAATATCCAGAGTGACAACGTTGGTAGCGCGGTCAGCAGCTAGACGGGCTGGAAGTGACTCAATAACGTACTGGAAGGTGTTCACAGGTATGTGGAGCCATGCCGACTGCAGTGCATCTGACAGCTGCTGGAGGGTGCGTGGTGGAGGATCCATAGAGCGAACAACACGATTGAGGTGGTCCCACAGATGCTCAATTGGGTTTAAGTCTGAGGAATTAGGTGGCCAGGGAAGTACTTTGAAGTCTTAATCGTGCTCTTCCAACAACTCTCAGACATTTCTAGCTCTGTGACACGTCGCATTGTCGTTCTGCAAGATCCCATCCTCCCCAGGGAAGAAAATCAGCATGTATGGGTGTACGTGGTCTACAAAGATGGATTAATAACGAATTCGGTCCATAGTGCCTTCCACAGGTAGTAGTGGATCCAGGAATGCCACGAAAACATTCTCCAGACCATAACGCTGCCCTCACTAGCTTGTGTTCTTTCAGAAACGGATGAATATTGTTTGTTCTCCGATATTTTTCGCCTTATGCGCCAACGTCCATCCGTTCGATGAAGCAGCAAACGTGACTCATCGGAGAAGGCAATCCTTTGCCAATCAGCAAAGGTCCAATTCCAATACTAACGTGCAAATGTAAGATTTTTCTGCCGATGCACCTTCATTAGCATAGGTGCACTGACCACCCGTCTGCATCAGAGCCCCACACGCAGCAGGGTTCCCTGAACTGTCGTTTTAGACACAGTTCCGCAAGCCCACTGGTTCATTCGGCCAGTGAGTTGCTCCACTGTAGCGTGTCGATCGGCCCTCCAGCACCTTCGTATCCGACGTCCACCTCTCACGTGAATTGCACGTGGTGGTCAGCAGTTTTCACGTCGCTTATTCGCAATGGTGCCATTTCTCCAATCACGATACATTTTAACCACAGCAACACGCGAACAGTTCACAAACTGCGCTGTTTCAGAAATACTGCCACCTTTGGCCCGAAATCCCGTAATCATCCCTTTTTGCAAATCTGGTAAGTTGCTTCTTTTATCCATGACAGCAACGAGTGATATGTTTTTCAGAATGCCTGCAGCACACCTTATATACCCTCCAAGCCAGCTCACGGCACGTACCTTCTTTCATTGGCTACGCGCTGTTGACGTCAAAAGTTGGAGGTGGGCACAATAATGTGACTCGACTGTGTATATTAAGAAGAGAGAGTCTAAAATCTGGTATTCACAGTTGCATTTGAGAAAACGTATGATGCTGATAGACATGACCCGCGATTTTTCATCCTTTTAGTATGTCTCCTGAAAAAAAAGGAAACTCAATAAACAAAACATTAACAATGTGATGGGCAGTTGACATATGGGCATCCATCGTGTATAGTAAAAGAGACCCAAAACAAATGCAGGCGATAGAGAAACAGACAGCAAGGCTTTCCAATAGTGTATCGCAATCGACCAACGTGGGTAAACGACTTTGATCGTGGACGTATTGTCGACTGAAGACGGATGGGTCATTCTATTGTCCAAGTGGTAAGAACTCTGGAGTTCTCGCGAGCAACCATGTCAAGAGTGTACCGCGAGTATACCATCGACGGCCGTACCAGCGCCCAGAGAGTAAGCAGTGGCCGACAAAACGTCATTGATGACCGCTGTCGACGTAGACTATTCAGGTTCGAACCGACTGCTTGGCAGCGGCGTTGCAAATCACATCCAGGTTAAATGTCCAAGGCTCAAGCAGCGTCAGCGAGCGAACTGTATGGCGCATACTTCACAGCCTGGGCTACGGGAGTCGACGCCCTCCTCGTGTGCCACTGTTAATCGGAAATGAATCCGCTCCTATTCACAATGCTCGTCATCGGAAATGAATCCGCTCCTATTCACAATGGTGCCGCGTCATGTAGCCAAATGAATCCTGCTTTCAGCTGTACTGAGCTGACAGAAGGGGGCGGGTGTGGCATCGACAACATGAGGCCATGTCCCCGTCGTGCCAGGTTGACTCTGTTCAGGGCAGTAGTGGCACTGTGATGGTTTGGAGGGCCTTCCCATCGAACACATTAGGTCCCTTAGTGTGTATGGAGAGGTCCATAACCGCTGCATGTGCTAGCTGATCATCTACATGCTTTCATGAGCTTCTTCACGCATACTGCAGCCGATGGCCTGTTTCAGCAGGATAATACGCAACCACCTAGGCATGTGGAACACTATACTGAGTATGGAACCATACTGTGGCCCCTAGGCTCCGGATGTTAACCCTGTAGAAGCTCTATTGGATGTCGTGGAACGGAACATCAGATCAATGGATCCTGACCGACGTCTCGTGCGGTAATAAGTAGGAGAGTAACGGATAAAGTTACTCATTCCTTCATTCGGATGAATGCATTTGGGTTTGGCGTTTGCCCAGGGAATTCTGTCAAGATAACTGCATTGTCTCTAAAGTCAAGTTTAGAGAAGGATATGCGATGGTGTGGGGCTATATTTCTCCTGGGAAGTGACTCGGTCTTTTGATTTTCGCACCTCCAGCCTAACGGCCGCTAAATACACTGGTGTGCAAAAATTAAGGACTAAGAGGAGAAATTAGCGTAACAGCGGAACGAGCAGGCAGAACGGACCGAAAGACCACACAGGAGATAGACTAGGGTCCGGCACGGTAGGACATGCGAATATATGGTGCATGGCGTAAGGGGGGGTCGGAAGGGTATAAAGCACACTGGCGGTGTACGCTCAGCAATTCGGTGAAAGCTATTGCACGGTGTACATCGGTTTGAACGACGTCGAGTTACTGGCACCGTGTGATATGGCCAACAGGCAATCCAGTAGACGACATCTGGACGACTTTACCCGAGGTCGTGTCATTGGGAAGTTGGAAGAAGGTCGAAGTGTGACTAGTGTGGCCGAGGAGTACGGGATCGCTCACAGCATCGTTTCACGAGCTTGGAGAGCATTTCAAACGACAGGAACTGCTGTCCGAGAGTTCAGAAGTGGTCGTCCACGAGCAACCACAGCGGCGGACTACCGGTATATTGTCCTACAGGCGAGAAGAAACAGACGGCAGACAGCGGGAGAAATCGCAAGGCACATGCAACAGACAACTGGAAGCCCGTTATCGCGTTTTACCGTGGCCAGGGGGCTGCACAAAGGTGGTCTATTTGCACGACGACCAGTACGGTGTGTGCCATTAACGCCTGCTCATCAGAGACGGCGGTTTCTGTGGTGCTAGAAACACAAGAACTGGACACATCAGCAATGGGATCGAGCTCCCTTTATGGATGAGAGCCGATTTAGTCTGACGAGAGATTCTGAACGTATACACATCTGGAGAGAGCAGGGAAAACGCAATCACACCTCCAACATCATCGAAGGGACCGGTTTGGAGGTGGCGGAGTTCTCGTTAGGGGCGGTATCATGCTTGGTAGCCGTACTGACCTCCACATCTTCCAAGGAGGAGGTTCAGTCACTGGTGTTCGCTATTGTACCGAGGTTCTCCTGCCTCACGTGCGTCTGTTTAGATTTGCTGTGGGTCCAGAGTTCCTCTTCATGGACGACAACGCTACATCTCATCGTACAGTGGCTGTTGCAGAGCTGTTGGAGAGTGAAGATATTCAACGCATGGATTGGCCCGCAAGGTCCCCGGACCTAAATCCAATCGAATACATGTGGGACCTTCACGGGAGACGCTTGGAAGCACGTCACCAGCCGTCAGCAACGATTCCACAGCTGCGATTGGTGTTACAAGAGGAATGGGCCGCGATGCCTCAATAGCTCCTTGACAACCTCGTCCTCAGTATGAACAGACGTTGTAAATAATGCAACGCAGTCAGGGGTGATCATAACCCCTACTAAGCCGCCTGTCACATGGACATTTCTGTCTTCTGTCCAGTTGTACTTGAAGCTACCTTTTCAATAAAGTGCCTTTGTATCCTTTGGATTCCTTGTTTGGACGGTTTTGCTCACTTGTCCCATATTCGTACATCTTGGGGATCTTATGATGTGATTTGAGTCGATGTGGCACACTTCTGCACGACGTTACATTGGAAAAACCGTCTCGTCCTTAATATTTGCACGCCAGTGTAAGAAAACATTGTGTGTGCCGCCCCGGTGGCGCAGTGGTCTAAACGATGGCCTCTGATCATTCGTCCGAACGGGGTCCGGGTTCGAATCCCGGTGAGGCATGGATGTTGTGTTTGTCTTACGGCACTGGCTCTCTTCCTTCTCTGGAACCAGTGACCCTAAATTAGGGACGGGCGACTGCTTATAGCCCATTGAGTTGGTCACGGTGGTCGTTAAACCTAAAAAAACAAAAAAAAACAACCTTGTGAAGTATGACGGGCTACCTACTTTGTGGTAGTACTTGATCACAGATCCCTGCCTATATCCTGCTGCCACACTCCAAGATATGCCCATGTCTGATTTGAGAAGCTGAACGTCCAAGTGATGGATTAGCCAGCTCAAAGTCCTGATCTAATAGAACATCTAGGGAACCAGTCGGAATGCAGAATCTCATCGAATCATTTGTTGTGCTGAAGCTTTGTAGGAATTATAGAGAAACATTCAGCACTGATCTATTGACTCTTCGTGGAAGGCATCTCTAGAATATAAGTCGTATATAAAAATACCTAATGATAAATAATACCATAAATACATTGATTTCCGTTCGACCTGGGTGTCCGAATACTTTTGTCTACATAATATATTTTTCCTGGAATTTTATATTGAACGTATCAAGTATTCTTACCTGGTTCATAAGTGAATTGAAATATGGAGCAACTGCGATTTTATTGAATCAATCTATTCCCAGTTATAGAGGACGTGATAGGACTGTATCCATATTTCAAAGCACTTTTAAACTGAACGTTTTAACGTCCGGATATCTCGATCGAATCTTGATCGAGATTCATGCTACGGATCAGTTTTGCTTGAAATCTCATTCATCTTGGACGAATAAGTACAGAGAGTTGTTTATACAAAATTTCATACAGAAGGCTTAAACGTTGGACATTCATGATGGCTATGATCTATGTTAATAATAACCTTTGTATGGAATACATTTGAATTTCAGTTTTGCAAAAGTCATGTAAAGCGATACACAAGTTTTTGGAGAACTTTGGAGCATTTCGAAGCACGATTTCATAGAACGTAGATAGAAAGGGTAAGGAAGTGTGTCTGTGTTTCGCTGTACATCTCCGAATGGCACGAATTTTGATTTGCCAAGGACTGTGAGGACTCAGAGTTTTATTTAAGTGAATTTTTGCCTGTAAAATATAGCACACCATTAGCGGCGAAAAATAAGACGTGAAATAGCAATTTTATCACATATTTTTGGGACTGTTAATAAAGTACATAGAACCGCTTTATATTCTTTAGAAGCAAGGACGTTTCCATTTTTTTTTCTGAGTTTAAGGACCACCATGAGCAGCTATTAGGGCAGCATCGCGCGCGCGCGTTTGTGTATGTATGTATGTGTGTGTGTGAGGGGGGGCGCCACCGGGACGGGGCGTCTATTGAATCTTTAGTAAAGGAAGTAGCTTACGGTAACCATAAAAATTCAATTCCTAGAATTCCTTAGAGTTTCCGTGTGACCGAGTGATCAGCGCCGCGGCCGTCTAGCAAATTATCCGAGTTGGGGCGGTGTCTGGGTCACTGGGGAGACACGTTTGTTTTTGGTTTTCTCCCTTTCACGCGGCAGGAACACAATGTTTTGTGTTGCCTTCGCCAAAAAGGTTGTTACCTGCGCTGTAAAGCTACGTCACCGGAATGCGTGCCGCCTTTGTGACGTCACCGGAATGCATGCCGCCTTTGTGACGTCACCGGGATACATGCCACCTTAATCATCAATATCCAAATGTTTCCTATTTTTTAAAAAGCACTGTTGTTTTTATTACACTGCTGGCCACCCAAAATGCAACACCAAGAAGGAAGCATCCGATTGGCCTGAAATTCGCAGCATGCGTCGCCTGCGAGAAGACATGCAAACAATTAACATTGCAGGGCATATGCAAATCATGTGCGCCCGGCACGCCACCAAGAAGCACTATAAGAAGGGTGCCCAGAAGGCGGGGTGTACGTAATGGAAGTGTGTTGTGCTGCCGGACCTGTGCGTGGGAAGCTTCCCGATGCCTCGTCGCAAAATACGGCAGTCATTCCAGCACGTTTCGGAGTTAGACAGAGGACGAATAGTGGCTTATCGCGACAGCGGTTTATCGTACCGAGACATCGGCGCCCGTGTGTGACGACATCCACCCACAGTTAGGCGAGTATGGATTCCGTGGGTGCAAGAGGGACGGACTGACCGACGTTAGCGATTGCCGCAGCCGCGGTACACCACCGAACGAGAGGACCGGCATGTCGTGTGGCGGACATTGACGGCTCGCACCGCCACATCACGAACGTTAGCGCAGGAATTAGGGTGTGTTGCGCAACAACCTGTGTTAGCACGTACCGTTCGACGTCGTCTGCAGCAGCGGGGACTTGTCGCGCGGCGCCTATTGCTCCGATTACCATTGAAAATACACCCCCGGCGAGTGCGGCGGCAGTGGGCTGTTGAACGCCGCACCTGAACTACGGAATGGCATGACATTATCTTCTCCGACGAATCCCGCTTCTGCCTGCAACACCACGATGGTCGGATCCGCGTGTGGCGGCACAGCGGCGAGATACTGTATGACGCCTGCATTATGCATCGCCATACCGGTCCGTCGCCTGGCGTTATGGTTTCGGGCGCAGTTGTATATGATACCCTCACCCCTCTGGTACGCGTCGCCGGTACACTCAACAGCCACCGCACCATCTCCGACGTTTTGGAGCCTGTAGTCCTCCCTTACCTGCAGGACCTGCCAGCGGCCACGTTTCAACAGGACAATGCGCGCCCGCAAGTGACACGCATCGTGCAACAATTCTTCACGGCCCACCAGGTGTCACTGCTGCAGTGGCCCGCCTGTTCTCCCGATATGTCGCCCATTGAACACGTCTGGTCGCTGATCCGCAACCGAGTGGCCCGGCAAGCATCACCAGCGGCTGCGCCTGAAGAACTGTGGCAACGTATGGAAGCAACCTGGACCGACATACCCCAAGCCCACATCCAAAGCCTCTTTCGTTTGATACCGCGGCGTGTAGCTGCCGTTATTGCCAGCGATGGGGGCCACGCGAACTATTGATGTCTGCGTGTTCCGCAAGTCGCACGAGCCTGTAAGCTCAATCGTTTCATCTTTGTATCTCTTGTTATGTGTCCAGTAAATCTGGCTTTGCTATCTCGTGTCCTTCTTGGTGTTGCATTTTGGGTGGCCAGCAGTGTAGAATAAGTTTTCTTAAGTTTTCTCGAGGCCGGATTTTTTTTTAATTTAATTTCTCAGCCGGTTCATAGGTTTTGCTAGGGACTTGGCGTAGCGTAGGCCCTCACTGCCCAGTGGTATGTGGAGCCCCTAGCGGAGGGGGCCTCAAGAACCCTACTAATGGTTTTGTAATACTAATTCCTACTGTCTTATGTGTCGTTAAATGGTGTCATGACCCATTCTAAATCATTGAAAGTGTGTAAAACAAATTTTTGTTGGTAGAGGGGCCCAAAATAATATTTCGCGAGGACCCCCCGCGGTTTTGCGCTATGCTACTGCTTTTCTATAGCGGCCCCCAGCTCTGTTGTTACGTGTCGAAATCCCAGTAGAAATACAAAGGAGCAAAACATAAATTTTTACCCTTTTCCTGGAAACAATCCACTGGTGAAAAAAGACGTCTTTTCATTTAGAATAACGCTAGGATTTGCATCCGGCTGTCCATAAGAAACGGCTAAGAAACAGACACGGTGAAATTCTGCTTGGTCTGACATGGAAAAGTATTCTGAAACCATGGGTTGTACCAATTTTGAAATTTCAGAGATTAAACTCGCAAAATTTTACCACAAAATGTGAGAGATAAATAAATAAATATTATTCTGAAACCATACTGATACTGCAAGATGCTTTCGATAGATTTAATTTTAGTCCGAAAAAGGGACACTTTGAAGAAAACATGGCCATTATTTAAACTGTAGCAGATGAAAAGACGGCTTGCAGTACAAAATGTGAGAAGATAGGATTAAGCGGATAATCTAGATTATTCACTCCAGGTTATCCACTTTCAGTCTTCAGTGGAGCAGATGCGGTGTGATTTTGCCCAGGCAAGGCGCTGGGCCCGGTGTCGTACAGTGGGAAAAACGCCTTGCCATGGGAAAAAAATAAAAAAACAAAACGGTGGGACTCTTGGGGCTCGTTAACAGTGAAACATTGGGAATATTAGAGCTCCCGAACTTCATGCGTTTAAGAGTACATTGCAATGTCCCTACATTGACATGGCGAATTGATCCACTTCCGATGATGATTTGTGATATTATCTTGCACCTATTATTAGGTGTGCAACTTAATTATCGACCACGGGAACGACACATTGACAGCAAATTATAGCAAATCTAATACGTACCTAATCAAGGAAATAATCCCCGTCGTGTTGGATACATTTGAGCCATCGGTCAGGGAGCTGCCAAATGCCACTGCGGAAAAAAAGGGCTGTTACGAGTTGATAAAGTCATCAATACTTGTGTGGACCTTCTCGACAGAAGTGAAGTGCGTCTCACTCAGGCGATGTTGCAGGGAGCGAAAGAGGTGATAATCCGACGGGACCAAGTCTGGAGAATACACCGAATGGGACACAATCTCCCATCCCAGGTCGGTGATCGTGTTTAAGGTCGTTTTCGCGGTGTGAGGACGCGTGTTATCCTGAAGCAACAGGACCGACCTTCTGCCCTTGCCAATATATGGATTTTTCGCCTCCATTGCGTCACTCACACGAATGAGTTGCTGACAATAACGCTCATCATTGACCGTTTCACCAGGTTTGAGAAACTCATAGTGTACGACACCGCGCTGATCCCACCATCACAGCAACAACTTCGAGGCATGGACATTCGGTTTGGCGGTACTGCTGGTAGGTTGACCTGGATAAACGCACGACTTGCGCCGCTTAGGATTATCTTAGAGGATCCACTTCTCATCACAGATCCAAAATCTTGTGGAGGAAATCCCTTTTCTCGAATCTGGAGAGCAAGAATACAGCAACATCGTAGCGCGTAGACTTGTTCACAGCTGTGAGTTGGTGGGGCACCCAACGGCCCTCCTTGTGAATCCCTCCAAGCTTGTGCAGGCGCTTCACAATGGCTTGCCGTGTTACTCCGTGTTCCTGTGCGAGTTCTGACTGTGTGCGACAGGGATCCGCGTCCAACAGTTTTTCCAATTCCTCAACGTCGACTTTCTGTGGCTGTCCCGGACGTTCTGCATCACGGAGATTGAAATTTCTTTGCTTAAACCGCTGGAACCACTTCTTACACGTACTGTAGGACACAAAAGTCTCACCCAAAGCAGCACAGATCATTTTCTGGGATTTCGCGGCACATTTTTGCAGCTGAAACGCGAGCAGGAGGCAGTGCCTCAAATGTTGCTTCTCGAACGATATTGCGTTCATCGTTAACTTTCGTCCCTTCTGTCACTACAGCTGTGAGCGGTTACGGTTGTCTGGAAAGCCGTTGGATGGCGCTGCAATCAGCGATTATCGCACACAGCTGTTTGCATTTGCCGACGTTCTATGATCGCTGGCGGTTAGGGGCCGAGAATTAAGTTGCACACCTAATAGTTCAAACAATGCGTCCCAAACGGCGTACACCACGAGCTGCCAAGGCATGGGACATCTTTGCAATTCATTCAGAAGACTTGTTCTATTGTCAGAATTTTCGTATTCCCTAAACATTTTGGACACCGTAGCGCGGGAAATTCCTTGTCTGTTGGAGTCTTCCAAGATGGAGTGACCCATCCTGCATGTACCTGAATCTGCTGTTCGTCAAATGTATCCAAAGGACACGTCTTACCAATTACACTAGTAATCTACCATCTATCTCTAATTCAATGGAGCTCTATTGAATAATCTGCTGTATGAGGCAGCTCTTGTTACTAGTCCTGTTCACGCTGAGCGATTCGGCTTTCGTTTCGCCTGGGGATTCCTCCCTAGGCTGCATTTCGACCTGATTTGTGTCCGATGCTAAGCCGGAAGCAACGTAGAGACAGCTTAGCCGTAGTACAGACACGTAGATCTACCGTAGAGGCTAGTGGAAACCGGTTGACCCCGGAGATTTTAGTTGGACAGCGCACCACCGGTCGAAAACAGAACTAATGCGTAGTAACCACTGTTGCGGTTACTACGCATTCTTTATGAACTCTAAACGAAGGAACGTACGAATTTCTCTAGGTGTGGAGGACAATAATATACACTATATTGATAAAATTCACCGAACACCGAGAAGAGAAACACAACATAACATTTATTGACATACATTAGTACGGTGTCTGCCCATTTTGACCTTAATGAATGCACTGACCCTTCGAGACATACTTTCGACAAGGTTTCGGGACACAGCGATAGGTATGCTCTTCCATTCAGTACGTAATGCTGCCGCTAACTGTTGCTTAGTAGTATTCCTTCGTTTCAAACTTCTTATGCGGCGCTCTAATTCATCCCATAGGTACTCTATGGGATTAAGATCAGGTTTCTGTGCTGGCCAGTACACACACGATACGGAATTATCGTCAAACCACGCCACAACAGTCCTTGCTTTATGGCTCGGTGCATTATTTTGCTGGTACCAACAAGGCTCGGGTCCGTAGTATTGCCAGAGAGTTGGTAGGGAATAATTGTCCAGAATATCGAGGTAGACGTGCTGGTTAAAAGATTTGTCCAAGATAACCAATGGGCCAGGACCATACTACGAAAAACACCCCCACACGAGTACACTGCCAACCCCAAACTTGACCGTAGGAACAGTACACTGTGGTAAATACCGTTGCCCCGGCTACCGCCATATCAACAGACGGCCATCAGAATAACGGATCGTGTATCTTGATTCATCAGTCCATAGGACCCGTTTCCATTGATCTTAGGTACTAGATAAGTGCTCTTTACACCATGCTAAACGACGAGTAGTATTCCAAGTGGAGATGAAAGGATTATGAGCAGCCGCACGACCACGGTAACCCATGGAATGAAGTTCTCTGCGAATGGTACGTGTAACTACCGAGGTTCCAGAATTTTTACTCACCTTTACAACGAGGTCTTGTGAAGTTCTCTGTCGATTAGCTGTAACGACTCTTCTGAGGTTTCGACGTATCACTGATTTTCTTTAGTCTGCCGGTACGTTTTCTTCTTCAGGCACGCCATGTGTCTTCCACTTATTCAGTGCATCCAAAACAGTTGACTTGGGTATATTTAAACGCCGTTCGGTTTCTCTTATGGACAACCACTAATATAACACCCAACAATCTTTCCTTTCTCAAAGTCGGTTCTCTCCTGCCTCGGCATTTTCACTCAACCTCACAGTGCGATATGATCGCGGTCAGCTGCAGGCTTGTTTTTATACCGTTTCCAGCTCTAGCGCGCCTCTTAACAACGCAGCGGATCCGTTCATATGCTTTTGAAGGGGTGTCCGGTGACTTTTGTCAATATAGTGCATTTAGCTTAGATAGGTTCATTCTTTCAAGTTACAGTTCCAGATATTTGCATGCAAAATGTTCTGCCTCAGGCAAATATTACAAATATTAATTGTTTTTGAAAAATAATATTAGCAGCCTGGCACATAATTTAAAAAGTTCAGCTCGTCAACCCCCTGAATTTGGAGCCCGGTGCGGTGGCATAGCTCACACTTCGGTAAAGTCGGCGGCGCCTTGGTGTCATGTCATATCGTACAACGGACTTTTATTATAGATAAATTAGAATTAATCTGAATGTCCCTTTTGCACAAAACTAAAACTAAAAAAAATTCTCCAGAGATGAATACTAAAAAATTAAATATAGCAGGTTTAAGAAGGCGCTAGCTCACTGTTCTCTGCACCAGAAAAAGGAGATTAGGTGGTGAGCTCAGCATGTCTAAAATAAATACAAGTAAAAAGGCATAAAAAACACAAACAAATGTATTAGAAACCTGACAACGAATTTTGCTCCAATTTTGACCAAAAGGGGATACCCTCTGCCTACCAGCCAGAAAAACATCCCCCTTCCTCCCAGGAATGGTGGCAAACTAGCCTTGGTTTTATATAACGCTGTTTTTATAACATCTGGATTGATATCACATGACAGCCTCTAAAACTGTTTCAGATCCCTCCGTTTGAATGCTAGTAAAAATCGAGCTAAACCTCTATACCTTCTCTGTGCTGGTGGGTATTCGGAGCTCACTGTAGTATCATAGAGTTTCAGATTCACAATTATCAGAAGGTGATTCGGCTGGTCTAATCCATAAAATGTTCACAGCCCAATTATTTGCTGAGCAAATTCGAGGGTGATCTCCAATCACAAATAAAGTTACACAAGAAAAGGAAATTGATTGCTGACAACTGCCACTAGATGGCAGGGACAAAAGACTGTCCCCTTGGCTAACGGATCGTAATATTTCCTTAAGAGCACCCGCTGACATTCAGTGAATTTGTGAGTCCCATCACGAATTCCATTCCCTGCTTCACAAACTACATTTGGGCACAAATGAATTGCTCTTCCCTACTTAGTTTCTTCTAGGAGCAGACTGAGGAACGGAATAGTAATGTCATCCTCGGCCAATAGTGGACAACGATGTAACTCTTTGGTTCTGGTTCAAAACGAAACCGACGTATGTATACGTGTGTGCGGGCGGGTGTTCTTTTTTTTTTTTTTTTTTTGATTGGAATTTTAACGACCACCGTGAGCAACTCATTGGGCTATAAGCAGTGGCCCGTCTCTAATTTAAGGCCACTGGTTCCAGGGTAGAAAGAGAGCCAGTGCCGTAAGACAAGCACAACATCCATGCCTGAACGGGATTCGAACCCGAACCCTTCACGGACGAATGATTCTAACCCAGCGCTTAGACCACTGTAGCACCGGAGCGGCTACGGGTGTGTATATGTGCGAGCGTAGTCACGCTATTTCACGATATAGAAGGAACAGCATGCGCGAAAGTCAGTTTTTATGCAATCTGATTCGGCAAAATACACTATATTGACAAAAGTCACCGGACACCAAGAAGAGAAAAACAACATAGCATTTATTGACATACGTTAGTACGGTGTCGGTCCACTTTTCGCCTTAATGCATGCACTGATCCTTCGAGACATGCTTTCGACAAAGTTTTGGGACACAGCGATAGGTATGCTTTTCCGTTCAGTACATAATGCAGCCGCTAACTGTTGCTTAGTAGTAGGCCTTGGTTTCAAACTTCTTATGCCGCGCTCTAATTCAGCCCATAAGTGCTCTATGGTATTAAGATCAGGGCTCTGTGCTAGCCAGTCCACACACGATACGGAATTATCGTCAAACCACGCCGTAACAGTCCTTGCTTTATGGCTCGGTGCATTATCCGGCTGGTACCAACAAGGCTCGGTTCCATAGTATTGCCTCAGAGTTCGTAGGGCTTAAGTGTTCAGAATATCGAGGTAGACATGCTGGTTAACAATTTTGTCCACGATAACCAATGGACCAGGACCATACCACGAAAAACACCCCCACACGAGCGCACTGCCAGTTCCAAACTTGTCCGTAGGAACAGTACACTGCGGTAAATAGCGTTCTCCCGTCTGCCGCCATACCCACACACGGCCATCAGACTGATGGATCGTGTATCTGTATTCACCAGTCCATAGGACCTGTTTCCATTGATCTACGGTCCACGATAAATGTTCTTTACACCATGCTAAACGACGAGTAGCATTCCGAGTGGAGATGAGAGGCTTATGAGCAGCCGCACGACCACAGTAACCCATGAAATGAAATTTTCTCTGTGAGTGGTACGTGTACATACCGAGTTTCCAGCATTTTTACTCACATCAACACTAAGGTCTTGTGCAGTTCTCCGTCGATTAGCTGTAAAGACTTTCCTGATTTTTCGACGTCCTCTATCACTGATTTTCTTTGGTCTGCTGGTACGTTTTACTGCTTACGGCACGCCATGTGCCTTCCACTTATTCAGTACATCCAAAACAGTTGACTTGGGTATGTTTAAACGACTCTCGGTTTCTTTTATGGACAACCCACTGATATAACACCCAACAATCTTTCCTTTCTCAAAGTTAGTTCTCTCCCGCTGTTACATGTTCACTCAACCTCACAGTGCGATATGATCGCGGCCAGCTGCAGGCTTGTCGTTATACCGTTTGCAGCTGTAGCGCTCATCTGAACAACGCAGAGGGTCCGTTCATTTGCTTTTCAAGGGGTGTTCGGTGACTCTTGTCAATATAGGGTATATATTGTTCAAGCTTTTCAAAATTCAGTTTTGTATTTTTGGTTGTTGTAGCGCTGATTCGTTGCACAGAGACGGATTAGTGCTACAATACCTAAACCGATTCCCGACGTTTTTACGGTAATTTTTCTTCCTGCTGAAAACAAGAGAACTTGTTTCTTTATAGTGAAACATCCGAATAACGTTCGCTGCTCGGACCGTGCAAAGTGACCGTTGTTGCAAGGTGCTGTTGGTCGGAGGTTAGGCCTAGGTTCACATTGGTAAGCTCTTGCTTTGGTTAGAATAATTGTACAAAGCTTACACACAAAGAAAACGGTTTCAGAGCTTTCTTTATAGGTAGAACGCTGAATGAAATTGAATACAACAAATTAAAATAAAATCATGGAATAGAGGATTTTTAGGAAAGTGATGTCTGACCCGATGTCTCAAACTCCCCTTTAGGAATATCAAGGTAGGAGGCTAAGTTTCGGGTACATGAAGCAAAAAAAAAAAAAAAAGAATATTGCTAGACAGTGAAGTGAAACTGCGCAGTTAGATAGCCTCGCGTCGAAAAACGGGAACAGAACCAACAGGGACCAATCAAAAATATAACGCAGCCATTGAAAAACATTCCTCTGCCGGTTGCGACTGAAACATATACAGGATCTGGAGTTTGCCTCACACAGAACTAAACTTTATCTGCTTTCTTTTCACTTAAGGTGGTTGCACCTAAAATCTCTGCCTTATGTTTCCAATGGTAAAACTTCTTTACATATTTTCTTCGCAATTAATGAATGCAAGCAATCCAATATTTGTTTGTCTACTGACGTCATCAATGTACAGGTCGCGCCATCTATTAACTGTTTGAACATTACTCAAAGAAAAATGATTTATTTTTAATGCAATTATGGTTATGTTTCAGCAAGTACTAAGTATCCCATACTATAACTTAAAGTTAGTTTTATCGATGTGCAAATTTTCATCTTTGGGAATACATTAATGGCGAAGAAAATATGTAAAGAAGTTTTACCATTGGAAACATAAGGCAGATATTTTAGGTGGAACCACTGTAAGGGTCTCTCGCAATCAAGCTATCAGTTATTAATTTATTTAATTTTAATGTTGTGATAAACACGTGCGGACGGAAGTTTCATTCCACCATTTTGTTGTTTCAACCAAGAACTGAACATTCTTCACCACGTGGAACAATTTTAATCCTATATTTGAGCAAGGAGGGGTGCATGAATGCCTGGGGAATCTGACCTTGAAGAGTTGGCTGCTCGAGTGCTTCTGTTAAAGAAGTTGTCGTACCGCTTTTGTATACGTGCCAGGTTGTAATCGCATGCGGGTATCCGAAGGCATTCCTGAGAGCAGGTATTTCACGTGCTGGCCGGGGTAACGAGTTTTTCTTCCGCATGCGTGGTACAGGACCGAAAGGGCCAAGAGAATTTAGTGGGAGACAGTTGAGCTTCGGTCGTCAAGGAGAGAGGGTCCCAGTTCGGACATCGGTCTGACGGAAGGTTTCAAAATCGCTTTATTCTAATTTATCATAAGAAAACATAAGAGGAAGACGTACAGTATTGGGCGTCTCACTGGGAAATAATACAAAACTGTTAAAACATGATGGTATATACACTGCAATGACAATGGGGATGAATAACAAATGCTGCAAGCAAAGCTTATTGAATAAAAATTGCAGAAGTGACAGAGAGAAACACATCGTGTCACATGACATTGGCTGGGCATGATTTACAGGATAACACAGGCGAAACAATAGTACACAATTAGAAAAAGAACAGCACAAACACCGCCGTGAAGGTAAAACATTACATACATGAGATAAAAACACAGCGCGCACAATTGTGCAAGTTATTTAACGAGGGCACCAAAGCAACATAATACAGGCGGGGTGAAAGTAAGTAATGTACACGAGTAAGCATGAAAATACACTGAGATGGCATTAGCATTCACAATTCAGCGGTAGTGTGGATTGCACGAGTCGTAGAGTGGAGGAGGGGCACCAGGGTGCCACGGAACTCAGCAAAGGAGGTGTAGAATGTCCTAGGGTACTGATAGGTGTAGCAGTCCAGAATCAACCGCAAACCATGGAGCGGCCGGCGCCCAGGTAGCATAGAAGGTGGCTTCTCGACGACTGGTACTCCAGGCGGAGTCGAGAAAGCAATCGATCTTGAAAATAGCACAAAAGTGCTGCGCTGGCCTGGTGTAAAGAGACCTGCGAGGAAACGCTGCGGAGTTGTTGAAGGTATACGTAAATAACGTGTTTAACCAGCACGAAAAGATAGGCACATACTGACGGAAGAGGCGTAGGTGGATGAGCCCGCAGAAGAAGATGTCTGTAGGCAGTGAACGGAAGATCTTGAGAACAAGAGCGACTGGCAATCCGGAAAGCCTGGTGGAGGAGAGGCATCAGGATGGGACAGTAAAGGTAGACGTGAGAAACGTCTGCCTCCTGTGCTCAGAAGGAGTAGAGAGGGGAGGAGAGAAGAGACATGCGAAAGAGAAAATACGGAACAGGGAGGCGATTATGCAAAAAGAGCCAGTGGGTATTAATTTCAAGAGGGGCAGATAAGGGTGAGCGGGCAGCGGCCCAGACAAGAGGAAGAGAAGCAGGGGGAACCTCCAGAATAGAAAGCGGTGAAGGGGTGGCAAGGTGCACTAGAAAACGATAAAGAGATTTAGAGGAGAGAGAGGAGAGAGGAAGAACCGAGTTTGTGAGTCGGAGGAAAAACGGCAGCGGAAGAGGGATAGAAAAGACAGAGACGAGACCGGTGGGGGAGACAAGATCAGGGAAAAGCGAAAGAAGTGCAGTTAGCAGAGAGTCATAGACCAAATGGGCGGATGAAGACTGCGGCTATCGCATTAGTAGAGGTGGTGAACGGGAAGGAGGATTCCTTCGTCCACCGGGTATCGCGGAAAGCATTGTGAAAAAGTAACACGTGGTCAGCACGGGGACTCTGAGCGGGAAGCCATCGGAAACCCGTGAAGCAAATGTTATCGGAATAATAAAATTTTGCTTGTTTTTTGATTTCCGTGTACTGGACTGAGTTTCGTCGAGGTAATTATTCTTCTGAGCAAGGACGCCTTCAGCCGCCTTGATAGCCAGATCGCATATTAAAGGCAAGGTGGTAGCTCGCTATACGGCGGGAATCAAAAGGTATTATCTAAGAATTGATATGTCTGGCCCTGCAGCCAGATAGTCCACCTTAAGCACACCGTTGTACTCGCCGTAATCCAGCCCATCGAGCTCAAAGCACAATATCATTCTTAATTCTTAGTAGCATTCTTTATCATACAAATTTGAAGTTGTGATTTCGTCTATTGATGTAAATTATGACGAGAGTGGTAAGTCAAATAAAAAGTTTAAGATTTGAAGTTAAGTTATTTTTTTTTATTTTATTTTAATCTTAAGATTTTAAGACATAATTTACACCAGCAGACGAAATCGGAACTTCAAATTTGAATTGCATACTGGAGTAGTCCCGTATTTCATGGTTTATCTGCTTTTCCGGGCAATCACGGGAGACAATGAATTCTATTCATCAAGATTCGCTAAATATGAATTCCGCTTCTTCGACTGGCGATTCTTGTGATATGTTAAATTCAAATTACTCTGAAACTTGAGACTTGATCGTATCGTTCTGCGTGGTGTGGTGGTTAGCATATTCGGGAGCAAACAGCGAGACGTGTATTCGATTTATGCTCCAGGACAATGAAATGTTCAAGTTTTTGGATATTATTTGACTTACCACTCTCGTCACAATTTACACCAATAAACGGAATCACAATTTTACATTTGTATTGTATACTGGGGTAATCTCGTATTTCATGACATATCATTCTTTATTCCTATCTTATTCCTATCGCCCAAGTACCGCAGGAATTGCGTGAAATTCTAAAGGACAAGGTGTCCATTGAATCTCTTACGGTACTGAATGGTGTGTTCGTTGGCTGCTGTTTGGAGGTTATCGCTAATGTTCATTCTACCGCAGCTATTCTGTACTAATCAAAACTTTTCGTTGCTTGGAGGTTAGCGTTGTTCGGAGATGTCCGGTAATGGAGGTTAACTGTATATCACGCACATGCACTTGCTACATTCTAAATCATTAACCAGAAGGGTCAGCTACCTATAATTACTGTACTAACATTGATTTTAGTAGGTGACATAAAAACCAATAACGGAAGTATTTGATATTAGGTTTTTGCAGATGAAATGTTGGAATATTGATGAAAAGCGTCTAATATCAGAAATACGATGCAAAATAAACTTTATTAAACAAAATAGTCACCATTAACAGAAAGGCAATTTAGTTAACGAGATGCAAGCCTTTGTATGCCATCGTGAAAACATGTTGAGTTTTGGGCTGCCACAAACTCGTGGAGTATCAACTGAAGTTTGCGTAGGAACCTATTTAGACTGTGGAAAGGTATCCAGGTGCTTGAAGATCTGATATTCCGTAGGGTACAGATCAGGTGAATAAAGTGGATGAGGAAATGTTTCGTACCTTAACTGGTGTAGCTTCTTGATCGTTTAGGGTGCAACATGTACTCTAGCGGTATCATGGAGAAGTATGAGCACATTACGACTGATACAAAATCTTCCATTTGATGGAAGCCATCATAAGATAGTCTTCGGAATATTTCATACCTATCAAAGTCACGATTTTTGGATAGTTTTCCCAGAAATACGTGGTATGCTAATAAAATTCGGTGAACGCCGTCGTAACGCGTAAAAGGAAATGTTGTGAAAGGTGCTGTAACTTGTACCACGCAATCGAATGCATGAACGAACATGTTCGTATTCATCACGGTTCAGTGAGAAAGGCTGCGCACGGAGAGAGTGTCGTGACAGCTGAAGTAGGTAAACGTTGTTAGCGGGCAAAAATGGAGCCAAGAAGTTACATCAAATTCTTCATCAAATTGCAAAAATCGGCATATACAACGTATACAATGCTAAAAGAAGTATACAGGGAATGCCTTGAAATACGTTTTCGACTGGTTCAAGCGTTTCCAGGAGGGAAGGGACTCGGCTGAAAATTTTCCCTTGTGTAGAAGAAATGCGGCCACCAGATATCCTGAAAACACTGAAAAAGCATGTGAGCTCATACCGAATGATCTTCAACTGACTGTGAGAATGATCGTTGAGGAACTGGGGTCTTACCATGAATCAGTCCCTGCGATTTTGAAAGAGGATTTGGAGAAGGGCACTATTTTCCCCAAAACTTTCTAATCACAAAGCAAAAGCTCTACAGCCCAGCAAGCCGTTGCTGAGTTGAATCAACCACCGCTTTCACCTGATTTGGCACCGTGTGGCTACATTTATATTCTCCCACTGAAATTAGTGCCTCAGAAAGGGAAGAGATTTGCGAACATTTCGGACACTCAAGCAAACGAGACGACACATCCGCAGACGATAACCAAGGAGGATTTTTTTTCACAGCAGCTGCAAAAACGATGCCAAAACTGTATTGTAACCCGAGGAGGTAGGAAGTATTTTGATGGCCAGTAAAGCAACTTTTCTTAAATATTACCAGTTGTTAATTTTTATAGAGCATTCATGGAAATTTATTGACACACAGAGTGTACACCTCCTGGTCGTTTTCTGAGGTCCACCCTAATACTATACATATGGAGCAGAACTTTGTAACTATTAAAATAGCTAGTGTTATTTTCTACAAACGGATTTCCGTACAGAAACTCCTTGAGTTCAGTGTTTTCCATGCATCTACCTCCTCAGAAAATCTGAAAATTACTTCTCCCTGGAATCGAATCCGCATTTTCCGATTTCTGTTCGAGTTCGTTATCTGCACACCACCTAAAACGACGAGCTTCCGGACAATTGCAGATTAAGAATCTGATTTAATTTCAGAATTGGCCTTGTCGACGCAACCCTGAGTTGATCGCTGCAAGGATATCACTGAAGTAGAGGCGATTAAGGTTGAAACCGGACTTCCCAAAATAATGAACTTACCATGTACGTGAGAAATTATTTCGTCATTAATTTCTGTAATATTAAAATAACAACTGATTTAGAAATTGCGCTTATGGAATGCAGAATCAGGCAGAAATCTACGCAATACACTCAGATTTATCATCATTATTTAATACATTTCATGAACATAATAAATTAATTATGACGAATCATTTCTTTGTCACACGAATTCTGTTTCTGAAGTTGATTTAAATGAGGGAAAAGCAGTAATGCAATTTTGTTTTCAAAATGTAACCACAGGGGAAATCTGTATCTCACATAAAATGATCTCGAAAGCTTGCAATCCTATTTTCTTGCAATTTAATTAATAAGTAATGCCATATTTAGGCGCTTAGATGAGTTATTTCAACTTCAGACTGTCTCCAGAGCAATATGTCTGTTGTCTCAAGTGTTACATTGTCGGCTTTCCTTACCATGGATGGAATAGGTAGTCGTACCAAATGAAATCACAGCCCAGTTTGTTTAAATGTAAGCTTTCATGGCTAAATAAAGGCAACGATAGTTACAAAACTTATGCAATACGTCCCGGGAATTTGTTTGATGGTATCTGTTCCTATAGATATGTGCAAGAAGCCTCACGAAATGTTTTCAAGAGTTTCGTCTAAAAGGAGTTGCTTGTACGGATTAAGGAATCCACTTTCTCTTTCCGTCTCACTGCAGTGTCGTTATGAATTCGCGCATGCATTAAATTAAGCTACGGAACTGAATAATGTTCGATCTCAGCGAGGAGAGGCAAATCGGAGATAATGCATCTCGCTCACATCCGAAATTAACTAGCTCACGGTCACTAAGAATAACCATCAGTTTCACGACTGAGTTTGAAATCTGAGATTTCGATGTCATTTTGGCTATTTGTTAAGACATTTTCGAATTGATCCGAAAATCGTCGGAGGAAGTGCCGTTTCGGATGACGGATATTTCTACGAGGCCAGACAGTATTCTCACAGAACGCGCTTTCCGCAAGCAGATATGATCTGACACATTTCATTGAAAGCATCGCGTGATTTTGGAATAAGTTAGAGCCAACATTCGCTGATAAATGCCTGAACGCGAGATGCATCTTAATATCAGGGAATTTTCTCAATTGCACGCCGATGTATTTAAAGTTACTTGCTCCATTAATTTAGTTGTCAGAATCATCAAGCCACGAACAAAGTGCGAATTACAAATCTCTTGCTATGATGGTGAAGGCGATGATGCTTGTTCTATCTACGTTTGCAGTGATGTACTAAAATCATCTTCCCATTTTAAGATGCTATCCTGCATTGTTGTGAACATCTCAATCCTTTAATGACCAAGACTCTAAAATCTTGGGTCGCTCAGAATACCAAAACGCCCGAAACTGTTTGTTGCTACTTTCAGAATTTCTGTCCCCCTTTTACAGATAAACAAAACAAAGATTAGCGCTGAGTCACCACACAAAACTTCCTACTTGTAGGCTTAATATACACTGAACTTCAAACATTTTCCGGAGGAATTTAGTGCATTTTCTCTCGGAGAAGAGATGCGATGCGCAGAGAGTGAATGCTAGCATTGTCCTAACACAAAGTAACTCCTGTTTTTTTTTATTTTGATTGAAGGTTTAACGACCACCGTGAGCAACTCAATGTGATATAAGCAGTCGCCCGTCCCTTATTTGGGGCCACTGGTTCCAGGGAAGGGAGAGAGCCAGTGCAACCAGTGCCGTAAGACAAACACAACATCCATGCCTCACCGGGATTCGAACCCGGAATCCTTTCGGACGAATGATCAGAGGCCTTCGCTTAGACCACTGCGCCACCGGGGCCGCGAGGGGACAATTAAGACCACCATATTCTCCACCGAAGGCCAATTAAGAAGCATATTGGGGATGTTGTAGTGCCCTATTATGCCTTGTAATTACTGAAGTCAGATGCAGATTTCGAGTGTTGAAAACATGGGCGTAGACTGGTCCCAAAAGTTGGGGGAAAGGGCGGTCGTTATGATCGAACAAAATATTTCGAGTAATCTGTTCATACACTGCCTGAAAGAAAGAATGCCACACCACAAATACGTGACCGCAGCGCCTTGAAAATTGCAGGAGGCATGGATGTTGTGTTTGTCTTACGGCATTGGCTCTCTCCCTTCCCTGGAACCAGTGACCCAAAATTAGGGATGGGCGACTGCTTATAGCATACTGAGTTGCTCACGTTGGTCGTTAAACCTCCAATAAAAAAATAATTGCAGGGTGGATGCACACGTACAAGTTATGCAAATGATTGCATTTGCAGACCTATCGCACGAACGGCGCGAGAGATATAAGCGGACAACCAGTCCACGAGGACATTAGTATAGACGTCGTCACGGCGCCAGAAATGAGTGGTTCTGCAGCAACCGTGTCTGGAGAACGAACAAAGGGTGCCAATGCCGTTAAGATGCTGTATTACGCGATTACGTCAAACGGATTAGTTTACGAGAGGTGTCATCGTAGGCCTTCGTACCGCCAGATAGTCCTTGCGTCGTATTGCGGAAGAAACGCAACGTGATGCCACAACTGTCGGTCGCATTTAGAGACCGGGGTCCCAGGAAGGATCTGTGCAACGTACACTGATGTGCAAAAATTAAGGACGAGACGGTTTTTCGAATGTAACGTCGTGCAGAAGTGCTCCACATCGACTCAGATCATACCATAAGATCCCCAAGATGTAAGAATATGGGACAAGTGAGCAAAACCGTCCAAAGAAGGAATCCAAATGGTACAATTGCACTTTATTGAAAAGGGAGCTTCGAGCACAACTGGACAGAAGACAGAAACGTCCATGTGACAGACGGCTGCCGAGAAAAACCCTGTCTTTAGTATGGGATATGATCACCCCTGACTGCGTTGCAGGATTTACAACGTCTGTCCATGCTGAGAACGAGGTTGTCAAGGAGCTGTTGAGTCATCGCGGCCCATTCCTCTTGTAGCGCCAATCGCAGCTGCGGAATCGTTGCTGGCGGCTGGTGACGTGCTTCCAAGCGTCTCCCAAGAAGTTCCCACACGTGTTCGATTGGATTTAGCTCCGGGGACTTTGCGGGACAATCCATGCATTAAATATCGTCACTCTCCAACAGCTCTACGACAGCCATTGTACGATGAGGAGTAGCGTTGTCGTCCATGAAGAGGAACTCAGGACCCACAGCACCTCTAAACAAACGCACGTGAGGCAGGAGAACATCGGTACAATAGCGGAAACCAGTGACTGAACCTCCTTGGTAGATGTGCAGGTCAGTAAGGCTACCAAGCATGATACCGCCCCAAACGAGAACTCCTCAACCTCCAAACTGGTCCCTTTCGATGATGTTGGAGGTGTGATTGCGTGTTCCCTGCTCTCTCCAGATGTGTATACGTCCAGGATCGCTCGTCAGACTAAATCGGCTCTCATCCGTAAAGAGAGCTCGATCCCATTGCTGATGTGTCCAGTTCTTGTGTTCCTAGCACTACAGGAACCACCGTCTCCGATGAGCAGGCGTTAATAACACACACCGTACTGGTCGTCGTGCAAAAAGACCACCTTTGTGCAGACTCCTGGCCACGGTAAAACGCGATAACGGACGTCCAGTTGTGTGTTGCATGTGCCTTGCGATTTCTCCCGCTGTCTGCCGTCTGCCTCTTCTCGCCTGTAGGACAATATACCGGTCCTCCGCAGCTGTGGTTGCTCGTGGTCGTCCACTGCTGTACTCTTGGACAGCTGTTCCTGTCGTTTGAAATGCTCTCCAAGGTCGTGAAACGATGCTGTCAGCGATCCCGATCTCCTCGGCCACACGAGTCACACTTCGACCTTCTTCCAACTTCCCAATGACGCGACCTCGGGTAAAGTAATCCAGATGTCGTCTACTGGATTGCCTGTTGGCCATATCACACGGTGGCAGCAACTCGACGTCGTTCAAACCGATGTACACCGTGCAATAGATTTCACCGAGTTGCTGAGCGTACACCGCCCGTGTGCTTTATACCCTTCCGACACTCCCCTCTACGTCATGCTGCATATATGCGCATGCCCTATCGTACCGGACCAAAGTCTATTTCTTGAGTGGTCTTTTGGTCCGTTCTGCCTGCTCGTTCCGCTGTTATGCTAATTTCTCCTCTTCGTCCTCAATGTTTGCACACCAGTGTAGTAGGAGGACCGGAGCACGTAAACGAACGTCCTAGCTCACCGATCGTCGCATCCGACGTCATGTCGTCGCGGACCGACAGGCCACAACGTTTGACATTTTGCGTAGTGTACAGGGAGGCTTGAATACACCGATATCGACGCGGACACTGTCGCGCCGATTGGCTGCGTCTGGTTTGCTGTCCAGCCATTCGTTGCGAAGGCTACCCTTAACAGCAAGCCATTGTCGTCACCGCTTGGCATGGTGTCGCTCCAGGGCTTCGTGGGGTGCCAAATGCAGCAGTGTGGTGATCAGCGAAGAATCGCGGTTCTGTCTCACCGCGGATGATCGCCGTGTGATATCCTGGAGGAGTCGTGGCCAACGGCGGATTCCTCCGCCATTGTAGAATGCCAGATGGCCCAGCAACATGGAATCATGGTGTGGGGTGCTATCAGCGCCAACAGCCGCTCACCGCTGTTGCGCATTACGAGCACATTGACGGCAAGCCGCTATGTTGACGAACTGCTGTGGCCCGTGTCACTATCGTATGTTGACGAGCTGCTGTGGCCCGTGTCACAACCGTATGTTGACGAGCTGCTGTGGCCCGTGTCACTACCGTATGTTGACGAGCTGCTGTGGCCCGTTTCACTACCGTATGCTGACGAGCTGCTGTGGCCCGTGGCACTACCGTATGTTGACGAGCTGCTGTGGCCCGTTTCACTATCGTATGTTGACGAGCTGCTGTGGCCCGTTTCACTACCGTATGTTGACGAGCTGCTGTGGCCCGTGGCACTACCGTATGTTGACGAGCTGCTGTGGCCCGTTTCACTACCGTATGTTGACGAGCTGCTGTGGCCCGTGTCACTACCGTATGTTGACGAGCTGCTGTGGCCCGTGTCACTACCGTATGTTGACGAGCTGCTGTGGCCCGTGTCACTACCGTATGTTGACGAGCTGCTGTGGCCCGTTTCACTACCGTATGCTGACGAGCTGCTGTGGCCCGTGTCACTACCGTATGTTGATGAGCTGTTGTGGCCCGTTTCACTACCGTACGTTGACGAGCTGCTGTGGCCCGTGTCACTACCGGAGCTGTTGTCACGCTGTGGCCCGTTTCACTACCGTATGTTGACGAGCTGCTGTGGCCCGTGGCACTACCGTATGTTGACGAGCTGCTGTGGCCCGTTTCACTATCGTATGTTGACGAGCTGCTGTGGCCCGTTTCACTACCGTATGTTGACGAGCTGCTGTGGCCCGTGGCACTACCGTATGTTGACGAGCTGCTGTGGCCCGTTTCACTACCGTACGTTGACGAGCTGCTGTGGCCCGTGTCACTACCGTATGTTGACGAGCTGCTGTGGCCCGTGTCACTACCGTATGTTGACGAGCTGCTGTGGCCCGTGTCACTACCGTATGTTGACGAGCTGCTGTGGCCCGTGTCACTACCGTATGTTGACGAGCTGCTGTGGCCCGTGGCACTACCGTATGTTGACGAGCTGCTGTGGCCCGTTTCACTATCGTATGTTGACGAGCTGCTGTGGCCCGTGGCACTACCGTATGTTGACGAGCTGCTGTGGCCCGTTTCACTACCGTATGTTGACGAGCTGCTGTGGCCCGTGTCACTACCGTATGTTGACGAGCTGCTGTGGCCCGTGTCACTACCGTATGTTGACGAGCTGCTGTGGCCCGTGGCACTACCGTATGTTGACGAGGTGCTGTGGCCGGTGTCACTACCGTATGTTGACGAGCTGCTGTGGCCCGTTTCACTATCGTATGTTGACGAGCTGCTGTGGCCCGTTTCACTACCGTATGTTGACGAGCTGCTGTGGCCCGTGTCACTACCGTATGTTGACGAGCTGCTGTGGCCCGTGTCACTACCGTATGTTGACGAGCTGCTGTGGCCCGTGGCACTACCGTATGTTGACGAGCTGCTGTGGCCCGTGTCACTACCGTATGTTGACGAGCTGCTGTGGCCCGTTTCACTATCGTATGTTGACGAGCTGCTGTGTCCCGTGTCACTACCGTATGTTGACGAGCTGCTGTGGCCCGTGGCACTACCGTATGTTGACGAGGTGCTGTGGCCCGTGTCACTACCGTATGTTGACGAGCTGCTGTTGCCCGTGGCACTACCGTATGTTGACGAGGTGCTGTGGCCCGTGTCACTACCGTATGTTGACGAGCTGCTGTGGCCCGTTTCACTACCGTATGTTGACGAGCTGCTGTGGCCCGTGTCACTATCGTATGTTGACGAGGTGCTGTGGCCCGTGGCACTACCGTATCTGCAGGGCATCCCAAACGCCATTTTTCCACAGGATAACGCCTGGCCGCATATCGCTCGGAACAGGCTGAATGCTTTACATGGTGTGAGGATTCTTCCGTGGCCAGCGCGATCTCGCGACCTCTCTCCCATCGAGCATCTGTGGAACACGATTGCACGTCGGTTGAGTACCCTTCCACCATGCAAAAAATGAAGATGAACTGTGGATTCAGATCAACACCCCATGGTCAACAAATACCACATGGTCCACAATACCCCAGGACTCTATTCGGACTCTCACTGCCTCGATGCCACGTCGGATTCAAAGTTGTTTCGCCCAAAATGGGGACCACACTCCTTATTTTTCATCCTGTATATTCGGAATCTGGAGCCTAGTCTGTTTGTGAAAATTAAATCATTTGTTCAGGACCTACTTGGCTATCTATGTGTGCAGTTTGGTCTGTTTTCGAGCATTTCTTTACGGTGAGGCATTTTCTCTGTACAGGCGGTATATATGCATATACGAGGGTTGTACTGAAAGTAATGCAAAAGTGGGCATAATTTTTTTATTAACTGACAGAGGTCGTTCAAATTGCCCATGTTGGAAGAGTAACTCTTCCTCTAGAGTAACCTTTCTTCATTGCAGTTAAACAATGAGTTCCAAGCAGAAGAAACGTGACGTCCCTGCTTTAAAACTCATTCAAAGCTGCTTGGCTATTTCGCAAAACATTTTGTAAAACCTTTTTGCTCTAGCTAGAGGCCCTTTTATTCATGATCCTCCTCCCCCTCCCCCGCACTGCGGGGTTGCGGGAGCGATCAGTACGCCCCTGGAGCTAAATATTCAATCCACTAGCAGGAAAAATTGTATTATTTGAAAACAAAAATTGTACCCAAAACGGTCTTCATTTTACGAAGTCCAAGAAAAGAAAAATTTTTTTCAATAGGATATTTAGAAGCAATGAAATGGAATAAAAAAAAATATTTTTTGAATTCGATACCATCCGAATTTATGCTCTTTAGAGGCAAAGTTATGCATCCGGAAAACAACGAAAGGCAAGGACCATCAATCTCACATTTCAGACTTTTCGACCCAAAAATGATTTTTTAAACGGGCAATCTGGTACAGTAATACAGTGTCTAAAGATGGACGGACGGACGTGGTGCTAACATAAGCAATTTTTTGTGTTTAAAAAGAGATGGTAAAAAATATAGGAAAAGTTGATAAAATTCGAAGTTGATCACAATAAGCTTTGTTGAATTCATCAACGAAAAATCTACATTCACCTCAAGGGCTGATCGTTGCACGCATTCGCTCAAAAGGTTTCGGATGCCATCTTGCGTTGTGCAGATCTAGACCTGATGCACTTGAACTTTCAGTTTAAGAAGCCATGGTGAAGTCATCGAACTTGAAGTCAGAAGACTTCCAGTTATGTCCAAGATTTATTTGACTGGAGACAGATCTGAGGATCTTGCAGAACGTGGTAGAGCATTCATATCTTCAAATATCATGTTGCCAGTATGAGGAAAGTTTTTATTAGAATATCACTTTTCCTTATTTCTCTAAAATGGCAATCGTGTTTGTGAAATTTGTATCGTAATAGTAAGGTTAATAAGCGATAAAGTTTGCTCATCTCTTCTCCTTCAAAAGAAGATTCACCGGGGTCACCTTCCTACAGGAATTTGATGCTGTCATAGAAAAAGCCCTGTCAATCATTTTTAACTCAAACACGTTATGAAAACTTACGATCAAAGTTTATAGGAAAGCACATTTATAGCTCTTATTTCTTTGCAAGAAAAAGCAACAGCCATGTCAATACTTACTTTTGAGTAAACTGGTTTATAAAAAATTTTGATATTTTTTTCTAAAGAAAAAGAGTAATGAAGCGATTATAGTTTTGAAGGTAAAATTAGTTGCATTAGTAAATCTCCTTTCCTTTTGTATGAATCATTTTAAAAAGAGAAAACGAAGTATGTGTTGTTATGTTACTTGAGTATCGTAAAGGCATTCAGTATGCTGAAAGAATAAATATACCGCCAACATTCCGCAGATTTATTCATTTTAAAACTGAGCCTAAAATGAATAAATGCTGGGTGGAGATTTGTAACTTGTCAGAGAATTTTCAAGACGGCGAGGCTTGTAGAGTCCCTACGGTGTCATCCGTGGATAGTACCAAGTTGTACTGGCTGGAAGACTGGGTCAGAGCATTTCCGAGGCAGAGAGGCTTGTAGAGTCCTCACGGTGTCATCCGTGGATAGTACCAAGTTGTACTGGCTGGACGACTGGGTCAGAGCATTTCCGAGGCGGAGAGGCTTGTAGAGTCCTCACGGTGTCATCCGTGGATAGTACCAAGTTGTACTGGCTAGACGACTGGGTCAGAGCATTTCCGAGACGGCGAGGCTTGTAGAGTCCTTACGGAGTCATCGTGGATAGTACCTTCAAAAAAAAAAAAAAAAAGAAAAAGAAACGAAAAGAAAAAAAAACGGTCAGAGGAGGGGAAAAAAACGAAGCGGCGGCTTGGTGTGAGATGACCACGGCTGATCAATGCTAGAGTGGAAAGAAAACTATCCCGTATGCTAAAAGCCAAAGGAAGGGATGCAACTGGCCGGTAATATGAATAATGTTGACAGGAGTAATGCAACATAACACAGAGTACGTCGAACCTTGCTTAAAATGAGGCTGGCAGGCTGCTCTGAGTGCCCATGCTAATCTCATTTCCCCGTCGAAAGTGCCTACAATGGGCACATGAGCATCCCAACTAACTGAATTTTGAATGATTGGAAGGAGGTCGTACGTACGACGAATCTCGTTTCCTTTTTCAACCAAATCGACTGCCGGGAAAGTGTGCGTCATTTACCTGGGGAAGCGTTGCCACTAGGAAGTACCGTGGACGAAAACTAGCCGGTGGAGGAAGTATAATGTTTTGGGCAATTTTCTGCTGGAAAACCCTGAGTCCAGTCATTCATGTACCGGAAACGATGACGTGCAACGCTTGCCTAAGCATCTGTGCATGCCAGGAACATCCTTTTTTGGCAAGGGTATTTATTCCCCGTGCCATGCCACACTGTCCGGATTGTTCGAGAATGGTCCGCGGTACATATGATAGACTTCCAGGAATTGTCCTGGCCTTCAAATTTCCAGACATCAATGCAATCGAGCATGTGTGGTTTGTGTTCGAGCAGCAGGTCCAATCTGCGGCGGCTCAACCACCTAACTTATAAGAATCTGTTAAAGAATCTGATTTTGACTGGTAACGTGGTCGGTACCAGTCACGTGTTGGTACCAGATACCACAAGACACCTACAGAAATCTTGTGGAAGAGCTGTTTTTGCCCCACGTGGGGGACACACATCATATTAGGCAGGTGGTCATAATGTTTTGAATCTCCTGTGTACGAAAAGGAAAATGGACTGTATACACTGGAATGCAAAAATTAAGGACGAGACGGTTTTTCGAATGTAACGTCGTGCAGAAGTGCTCCACATCGACTCAAATCATACCATAAGATCACCAAGATGTAAGAATATGGGACAAGTGAGCAAAACCATACAAACAAGGAATCCAAAGGATACAAGGACACTTTATTGAAAAGGTAGCTTCGAGTACAACTGGACAGAAGACAGAAACGTCCATGTGACAGGCGGCTGCCAAGAAAAATCCAGTCTTTAGTAGGGGATATGATCACTCCTGACTGCGTTGCAATATTTACAACGTCTGTCCATGCTGAGGACGAGGTTGCCAAGGAGCTGTTGAGGCATCGCGGCCCATTGCTCTTGTAGCGCCAATCGCAGCTGCGGAATCGTTATTGGCAGCTGGTGACGTGCTGCCAAGCATCTCCCGAGAAGTTCCCACACGTGTTCGATTGGATGTAGGTCCGGGGACCTTGCGGGCCAATCCATGCGTTGCATATCTTCACTCTCCAACAGCTCTGCGACAGCCACTGTACGATGAGGTGTAGCGTTGTCGTCCATGAAGAGGAACTCAGGACCCACAGCACCTCTAAACAGACGCACGTGAGGCAGAAGAACCTCGGTACAATAGCGGACACCAGTGACTGAACTTCCTTGGAAGATGTGGAGGTCAGTACGGCCACCAAGCATGATACCGCCCCAAACAAGAACTCCGCAACCTTCAAACCGGTCCCTTTCGATGATGTTGGAGGTGTGATTGCGTGATCCCAGCTCTCTCCAGATGTGCATACGTCCAGAATCGCTCGTCAGACTAAATCGGCTCTCATCCGTAAAGAGAACTCGACCCCATTGCTGATGTGTCCAGTTTTTCTGTTCCTGGCACCACAGAAACCGCCGTTTCCAATGAGCAGGCGTTAATGGCACACACCGTACTGTACGTCGTGAAAATAGACCACCTTTGTGCTGCCTCCTGGCCACGGTAAAACGCGATAACAGACGTCCATTTGTCTGTTGCATGTGCCTCGTGATTTCTCCCGCCGTCTGCCGTCTGTTTCTTCTCGCCTGTAGGACAATATACCGGTCATCTGCTGCCATGGTAGCTCACGGACGGCCACTGCTAAACTCTCGGACAGCTGTTTCTGTCGTTTGAAATGCTCTCCAAGCTTGTGAAACGATGCTGTGAGCGATCCCGAAGTCCTCGGCCACACTAGTCACGCTTCGTCTTTCTTCCAACTTCCCAATGACGCGAACTCGGATAAAGTCATCCAGATGTCGTCTACTGGATTGCCTGTTGGCCATATCACACGGTGGCAGCAACTCGACGTCGTTCAAACCGATGTACACCGTGCAATAGCTTTCACCAAATTGCTGAGCGTACAGCTCCCGTGTGCTTTATACCATTCCGACACTCCCCCCCTACGTCATGCTGCATATATGCGCAAGCCCTATCGTACCGGACCCTATTCTATCTCCTGAGTGGTCTTTCGGTCCGTTCTGTCTGCTCGTTCCGCTGTTATGCTATTTTATCCTCTTCGTCCTTAATTTTTGCACACCAGTGTATATGCACCGATTAGCCAAAACGTTAAAATCACCTCTGCCTTATGCAAACAAGCGCGCGCGTGCTGCCAATCCGCTTCACGTGCCAAGGTCGCGATTGCTATATATTTATTTGATTTCGATAAAGACCGGATCGTTATGGCAAGACGCCTTGGTAAGAGCATCTGCGAAAAAGCGACGCTGGTAGGATATTCATCTTATGCTGTAGATAGTACCTATCAAAGATGGTTCGAAACAGGGGACACTTTTCGCTGTCAACAAGGCATAAGCAGGCCACGCTTCAATCATACCAGACGTCAGAGCAAGCTGTCTCGTCTTGTCCGGAACAACAGCAGGACTACTGTGGTTGACATCACCCATGATTTAAATTGTTGTGAAAGGCCCAGTGTGTTCCAACACACAGCTCATCGTACGTTCTTGGATACGGGTTTCCGCAGCCGCAGACTCATTCGTGTGCCCATGATCACAGCCGTTAGTCTTTGTCAACGCTTGCAGTTGGCTTGTAATTATTGACATTGGACCATAGAAGACTGGAAGAGAGGACCTCTTGGTCTGACGAATCCCTTTTTCTTATTCTCCATGTCGACAGACGAACTCGTGTGCGCCATTTGCCCAATGAAGCCGTCTTACCTGGATGTACTTTGGGATGATCCAGGAGGTTTGAGGGAAAATGATGGTCTGGGCAATATGTTCTTGGAGGACAGTGGACTCATTATTCCTGTAGAACGAACTCTGACGTATGTAACGTAACTACATATTATGGCTGACCAAGTACACTATTTTTTGGCGACTGTATTCCCTGGCGGAGATAGCGTCTTTCAACAAGACAATGCTCCATGCCACACTGCAAAGGATGTTCAAGAATAGTTCAAAGAACATGAAAAGTGATTCCATTTATTGCCGTGGCCCCAAAATTCTCCGAGCATGAATACCTTTGAGCATTTTTTGGTTTGAGTTGGTGAAACGGCTACGATAAATATTACTCCAACTACGTAATTTACAAGAACTGCGGGGTCTTCTACTGCAGTCGTGGTACCAAATAACAAGAGACATCTACCAAAATCTCGTTGAATGTATGCCTCATTGTGTGAGAGCTCTTTTGGTGGCGAGAGGACCTACATCATGTAAGGTAGGTTGTTTTAATGTTTTGTCTGATCGGTGTATTTATAAACGCCTACTGGTCACAGAATGTTTGGTATATTACTGTTTCGATGGAAAAAAATGAAATTTAGCAGCTTCTAGAGATCGGTTATCAGCGTGAGTAGCAACGCCATGTGTAAATCAGCATCATGACAACAGTGCACGTGACGTGCTAGCACCGATAAAAGTACCTTGCGGGAAGTGGAAAACGGGTTGTTTCACCACTTGGTCTAGAAGTTTACTGAATGTACTGCCATCAGTGAGGGATTAACCTGAAAAGATGCACAAACGACGTTTATGCATTGACAAAAAAAATAGGGCTGTTGGTATAGGCAGGTGCACTGTAGCTCGATGTGACTGCGGCTTTAGGAGTTAAAAGTGTAGTAAGTCGGATACATACAAGATTTCTACTGCATGGAAATGTTGCAGATCAACTCAGGATTGGCCGTCCGAGGGTAACCACCAGGAGGTGAAATCTCTACCTGACAGACAATGCTTGGAGAAGGCGTAGCATGACCATAGCCAACTCCGGGAATCTCTTCGAGCTGCTTCTGGTGTCACAGTATGTGCTCAAACGCTAGGAAACTGTCATCACGAGTACATACTCAGAGCAAGGAGGACGCTGAGATGTACAGCATTGACATCAGCTGATCGTTGTGAAAGATTCATCTCGGTCCAAGAGTATATGTCATATACAATAGAGTGGCACCATTTACTTTTCACAGACGAATCCCGTTTAACTCTTTATACTGATACTCGACGAGGACATGTGTAGAGGAGATCCGGCACACGAATGCAACCACTCTACATGCAGTCTGTCCACCTTTACGAGCGGCAGTCAGTTCTAATCTCGGCAGGAGTGTGTTGCGATGGCCTTACTTCCTTGTATGTTTGTAAAGACAGCACGAATGCCTCAGCGTACTGAAATGAGATCATTCTGCCCATTGCGACATTGTTTCACGCTGCTACTGGGCATACATTCCGTTTTCTGGACGACAATGCCACCCGTCACTATGTTTCAGGCGCTGGAAAGTTATGGGGTTGAATCGTTCCAGTGCCTCCGAAATCTCCTGATCTCAACCCTATGTAGAGGGACGTCTGGATAACCATGTTCCATACCCCAATACCCTCGCAAAGTGTTGTATGGGACGAGCTTCCCCAGATATTCATCAATAATGTTATTGTAAGTATGCCTCGTAGGTGTCAAGACATTCATAGGCGCAGAGTTAGTGTTATCCGGTAGATAAATCCAGAGGTGGGGACAGTCTTCGATTTCACCATTTTATCTATATTGCACTGCTACTTTGTTATGTGCATAAATTGTACAATAAATTGCTTTCGTAAGCGCACTGTTGATCGTTTCTGATACTTAGTCTTACTGATGTTAATTCAATGCTTATTACTTCAGTCAAATACTGTATATACATCATTCATTTCATGCAATATGCTGAATTTTTTGTGACCAGTGTATGTGTGCACTGTGTGGCCAAATTATTTTGACCACCAGACCATTGTATGCAAAGTAGTTATCCTGCAGATGCTGCTGGCGTAAGATGGCAGAATCGGTTTGAAAAATAGAAAGCTGAAGGCATGCAGAGACCAATGAAATGCATTAGGTAAGAAATAATGAGTTAACGACTGATCGTGGGTGCTCGAAGCATTGGTGCGAGCATTAGCAAAACTACTGCACTTGTGAATGTTCGTTGGCAGCAGTTGTTTAAGTGTACAGAGATTGGACCATCAGTCAGAAAACCGCATCTGAGCTCAAGGCGTGTGATCGTCAACGGCTATTGGATATTAGAGCTGAGCGGAGAGTAGACAAACTTGTTCAGTCGAACAGACAGGGAACACTTTATCAGATTACAGATAATCTGAATCAGGGTCCAAGTCCGACAGTTCACCACACATTACATCGTATATGTTACAGAAGCAGATCGAGTGCTTATAAGCCATTGATATCGGCAGCGAACAAGAACAAACGCCTCCAGTTCGCTCAGGAACACAAGAATTGTACAGTAGATGGGTGGGAAAGGGTAATGTGGTACGATGAGTTACTTTTTCAACTACACCATGCAGATGGAAGGACGAGGATATGAAGACAGCAGCTCGGAAGAATGGACGCCTCTTGCATTGTGCCACTTCACCAAACAGAAGTCATCGCTCTTTCCACGTTAATGAGTGAGACACGGAAACATTCTCATCGGCCGCCACCGGGAATCGAACCCAGGGTCTTCCAGTTACGCGCTGGACATGCTAGAACTGCACCGCAGCGGTTTCGAATTTTCCAGACTCACAAGTGATTAACTGCCAAACCACATGGTAGGTTGCTTCATGGAGCCCCGCACAGTGCTGGGTATTCACCTAAGAAGGAAAGCAGCAACTGAACACATAACTAGGAGGCGATTGAATAATTAATTCATACACTTGACATGGATCAAAAACACAAAACAGAAGTCATCGCTCTTTCCACGTTTAATAAGTGAATCAGGAAGCAATCTCATCGGCCGCCACTGGGAATCAAATCCAGGGTCTTCCATTTACGCGGACGACCCATATAACGTGGAAAGAGCGATTTATTAACTTTGAAAGAGCGATGACTTCTGTTGGGTGCTCCTGATCCACGTCGAGTGTATGAATTAATGGCCACTTCTCTTCAAGCTGGCAGAGGCAACGTTACGGTCTTGGGCATGTTTTCCTGACAGTGTTTTCGCCCTTTAATTCATGTGGAGCAACGTCTGACTGCCCCAAAGTATCAAAATATCATTGCCGATCAAGTCCACCCAGTTGTGTTGATGCTTTATCCTGATGGAGATGGATACTTCTATGAGGACAATGCCCATGTCATAGTACTCACATTTTACGTGAATGGTTTGAGGAGCATCAAGGAGATTTTTCCCTGGTAAATTTGCCTCATCAATAACCGAATCTATTTCCAATGGAGCATTTGTGGAACAATGTCGAAAGGAGTATCTATACAGCTGGATCTGCTGCCATCAGATCTTCAAAAGCTGAAGGGTGCAATTCATAGCATTTGGGCTAATATACACTAATCCACTTACCGACATTTAATAGAGTCCATATCACGACGAACTCAAGCATTCTCAAGGGCAAAAGATGGCCAACAACGTGCTAACTACTGTAGGTGGTCATAATAATTCGGCCACTCAGTATATATATATATATATATATAGATGATGGGATGTAAGGTCAGGTGATGCGTAACATCACAGCCTCTCCTTGACAAATGTCAACCCCGCCTTCTCGTGGTGCATCCTGTTCCCACTAAAGGGGCTCTGACGACCGCCAATAGCGGTATAACTATACCATCGGGATTAGAGGAAATTCTATCCCACACTCACCAACCCGCTTGGCCAGCGTGGTGAGTTATGGCCAAACCCCTCCAAAATGATTCCACAACTTAAATCTTGGCCCTCAGTCTCCGGCAGCTGGAATGTACCTGGCCAAGGCAGCGGCCAGTGCGACATGAAGGCAGAGGGTGCTAAGAATCCCCGGAGGACCGGACTAGGCTGCCATCTGATGCTGACCTTGGCTACGTACAATGGACGCTCCCTATCTTCTGATTCAAGGCTTCTTGAATTGGAAGAGGAACTACAAAGGATCAAGTGGGACATCGTGGGGCTAAGTGAGGTAAGGAGAAAAGGAGAAGATCTCATTGAACTGAAAAGTGGACATCTCTTCTACTATCGTGGGACAGATACTGGCAGAACTAGTGGTGTTGGATTTATAATAAACAAGAAACTGAAGGATAAAGTTGTAGAAGTTGAAAGTTCCTCTGACAGAGCTGCACGACTTGTTATCCAACTCTCGAAAAGATACCAGGCTCAGATTATTCAAACTTATGCACCCACCACAAGTCATCCTGAAGAAGAAATTGAAGAATTTTATGAGGAAATTTGTCATCTAAATAATAAAGGTAAGCAGCACTTGAAAATAATTATGGGAGATTTCAATGCAAAAATAGGGCAACGGCAACAGAATGAAACTTCAGTAGGTAAATTCGGTCACGGCAACAGAAACCAGCGTGGAAATACTCTCGTTGAGTTTGCAGAGGCAGAAGGGTTTTTCATCTTGAACTCCTTCTTCAAGAAAAAGCCACACAGGAAATGGACATGGAGACATCCAAATGGGACGACAAGTGAAATTGATTTTATTATGTGTAACAAAAAATTCGTCATAGAAGACTGCAGTGTGCTAAACAAGTTCAACACAGGTAGTGACCATAGATTGGTGAGATGTAAGATGCACCTCAACACTAAACTTGAACGTGGCAAGCTCATAAGACAAACAAAATCTATTGACATAACCAACCTTAAAAAACACCATAATACCTTCAAGTTGGAACTGAAGAACAGGTTCTCTGCTTTAGAAGGCCTAACATCGGAAGAAGTGGACATCTCTGAAGTTAACAGAAAAGTAACCAAAGCTCTTATGGAAACAGCAACAAAATTAGCTGGGTCTAAGAACAAGTTGCATGTAAATAAATTATCAGGAAAAACGAAAATGTTGATGCAAAAAAGAAGAGAGATGAGGACAACTAAAGAAGATGTGACTTCCAAAGTGGAATATATAGAGCTATGCAAGACAGTACGAAAAAGTATCACTGAAGACGTAAGAAAATTCAACTGTGAACTAGTGAGGAAAGCAATTGAAAACAACCAAAGCCTAAAGATAGCAAAGGGACATCTCAGTAAGGAAAGAAAACAGATTATGGCACTGAGAAAAGAAGATGGTTCTGTAACAAGAAATAGAGGCGAAATTTTGACAAGAGTGAAAGATTTCTACTCCAAATTATATGAAAGGGATGATACATGCACTCCAGACATCATGAAAGATACCAGTACCAGAGTTCCTCCAGTCCTTCCAGCAGAAGTTGCACATGCAATCAAGAACATGAAGCGGGGAAAAGCTCCAGGAGAAGATGGAATTACTGTAGACATCATACAAGAAGCAAGTGGAGAAATCGAAACAGTACTCGCCCAAATTTTCACTCGATGCCTTAATGAAGGAAAGATTCCTGAGGATTGGAACACCGCTACAATGATCCTGCTACATAAGAAAGGTGACATTGAGGATCTCGGAAACTACAGACCTATCAGCCTCCTATCAGTAGTTTATAAAATCTTCACTAAAGTTCTTTCACACCGCTTGAAGGTAACACTGGACATGGCTCAACCGAGAGAACAAGCTGGATTCAGGAGTGGCTACAGCACAATAGATCATATCCACGTACTGAGAGAACTAATTGAAAGAGCGAGGGAATATGAACTTCCATTGTGCATGGCTTTTATCGATTATGAAAAAGCCTTTGATTCGGTGAAACCATCAGCAGTTACAATGGCTCTGAAAACCTGCGGTATTGAAGATGCATACATTAATATTATTAATAACATCTATGAAAATGCAAGTGCAAAGATTAGGCTGTTTGAAAATACAACACACGTAAAAATTGGAAAGGGAGTGAGACAAGGTGACACCATATCTCCGAAGCTCTTTAATGCCACATTGGAGGGTGTTTTTCAGTCGCTGAGCTGGGAAAACAAGGGGATAAAGATTAATGGAGATTATCTAACCCACCTTCGTTTTGCTGATGACGTAGTCATTTTTGCAACTACCCCATCAGAGCTGCAGAGTATGATCCAGGAACTTGCTGACACGAGTAAAGAAGTGGGATTAAAAATGAACTTTCAGAAGACAAAAGTGATGTTCAATGCTTTTACAAGAAATGAAGATTTATCGATTGATGGAGAAAAGCTGGAGATAACAGACACGTACGTTTATCTTGGACAGCAGATATCTAGTGAGGGTCACATTGATGAAGAAATTAATCGGCGTACAAAACTTGCCTGGAGAGCTTTTGGAAGAAACAGCATAATTTTCAAGAGCAATATGCCATTATGTCTTAAAAGAAAAGTGTTTGATCAATGCATCCTTCCAGTGCTTACGTATGGTGCAGAGACGTGGACCTTAACTAAAAGAGACATACAAAGGCTGCAGACAACTCAAAGAAGCATGGAGAGGTGCATGCTTGGTGTAACCAGGAGAGATAAGAAGAGGAACTCGTGGATCCGAAAAATGACAAGAGTGGAAGACATCATGATCAGAGTTAAATCCCTGAAATGGCAATGGGCTGGACATACTGCCAGAAGGACAGATCATCGATGGACAGCCGAAATTTTAGATTGGATTCCAAGGGACAGGAAAAGACCCAGAAGAAGACCACATGGGAGATGGGTGGATGAAATTCGAAAGTATGCAGGGGTGACATGGAGGAGACTGGCACAAGACAGACTGTTGTGGAGGAAACTTGGGGAGACCTTCGTCCAGCAGTGGATTGATAATGGTTGACAATGATGATGATGATGATGATATATAGATGAGAGATATGCAAATTTTCTGAAATGAAAAGCTTAATAAACCGCAAGGCTGTTTATAGTTTAATAAAGAAAACAGCCTTGGGACCGATCCAGAGCAGATTGTACTCACAAAAGATAGTGACGTCACAAAACTGATTGCCTGAAGTGCATTATAAAAACAATCTTGTGTTCGGCTGGCTGACATGTTAATGTTCCATCATCATACTGCTCCCCACAAACACGAGAGTTGCTTGCTTGTCGTAATCGAGGCATCTCCAACTAATTACGTCGGAAATTTGGAAATTTGCGATGAGTATCTCTCTTCGGCGCGCCTGTTGACTCTGATTCGGCCGCCACTCACATCAGTGCAGAAGCGTCCCCATTACAAACCGCTGCTAATCTTAAACTCATCCCCGATAGACTAAAGTGCAGAACTATTGAAGATGTTCAAAACGATTTGTAGGAATGAGAGGCAAACTGTTCACTGACACCCGATAATTTAGGCCTCATGTTTAGGGCACAAATGTGAGAGCTGCGTCGGCGTACCTAATGGTGAGGGGGTCAGGAGTCGACCGGGTTCCATACCCCAGATAAGGCACATGACAGGTGTGTTTATCATATGGCGCTGTCACTTGTCCCTTCCTTGAACTAGCTATCCCAAACTAACGACGGACGACTCCCTATATCTTCAGATATTAACAGCGGTCTTTAATCCATGAAAAGAAAAACCGAAAGGAAAATAATAGGAAGGGTGATATCGCAGAGAGAGAGAGAGAGAGAAAGAGATAAAGAAAGAAAGGCAAAGAGAGAGATAATTATCTGGGCAAACCTGTCCGTTAAAGCAGTGGTCACCAAACTTTTAGAGAGAAGGGGCAAATGTGAAATTGGCTAAAGCTCGGGAGACCGGATTAAAAAAATAGGTAACCCGAACATGAATCAATGGAGATATTTTAAATTTTCAATGAATTAATATTTGTCAAGATCTAACTAATGTTATATGGTCTCTAATTTAAGATGAAATTTTTCAAATAAATATTTAAAAATATTTATACACCTTTACAGTAAATGCAAAACTAAACTTACTAAAGACTAAAGCTTAGTCTTTAGTAAAGTTGACTTCCTGGCATGAACAAAGTGACTTTATGACATCTAAAACTGGAAAAAAATCAGTGAGAACAAAGGTATTGTTACTGGAATGATTTAGCGACATTTTTGATATTTGGTTTCTCTTTTTTTATTTTGGATTGAAGATTTAAAAGAAAATATTTATTGGACCTAGTGGTACAGAGACATGACAAACAATCCGACGTAAGTTGACTTCCTGGATAAGTTGACTTCAACAATCAGACATAAGTTAACTTCCTGGCATAAACAAAGTGACTTTATGACATCTAAAACTGGAAAAATATCAGTGAGAAGAAAGGTATTGTTACTGGAATGATTTAGCGACATTTTTGATATTTGGTTTCTCTTTTTTTTTATTTTGGATTGAAGATTTAAAAGAGAATATTTATTGGACCTGGTGGTACAGAGACATGACAAACAATCAGACATAAGTTGACTTCCTGGATAAGTTGACTTCAACAATCAGACATAAGTTGACTTCCTGGCATAAACAAAGTGACTTTATGACATCTAAAACTGGAAAAATATCAGTGAGAAGAAAGGTATTGTTACTGGAATGATTTAGCGACATTTTTGATATTTGGCTCCTTTTTTTTTTTTTTTTTTTTTTGGATTGAAGATTTAAAAGAAAATATTTATTGGACCTGGTGGTACAGAGACATGACAAACAATCAGACATAAGTTGACTTCCTGGATAAGTTGACTTCAACAATCAGACATAAGTTGACTTCCTGGCATAAACAGAGTGACTTTCTGACATCTAAAACTGGAAAAATATCAGTGAGAAGAAAGGTATTGTTACTGGAATGATTTAGCGACATTTTTGATATTTGGCTCCTTTTTCTTTTTTTTTTTTATTTGGATTGAAGATTTAAAAGAAAATATTTATTGGACCTGGTGGTACAGAGACATGACAAACAATCTGACTTCCTGGATAAGTTGACTTCAACAATCAGACATAAGTTGACTTCCTGGCATAAACAAAGTGACTTTATGACATCTAAAACTGGAAAAATATCAGTGAGAAGAAAGGTATTGTTACTGGAATGATTTAGCGACATTTTTGATATTTGGCTCCTTTTTCTTTTTTTTTTTATTTGGATTGAAGATTTAAAAGAAAATATTTATTGGACCTGTGGTACAGAGACATGACAAACAATCTGACTTCCTGGATAAGTTGACTTCAACAATCAGACATAAGTTGACTTCCTGGCATAAACAAAGTGACTTTATGACATCTAAAACTGGAAAAATATCAGTGAGAAGAAAGGTATTGTTACTGGAATGATTTAACGACATTTTTGATATTTGGTTTCTTTTTTTTTTTTTTTTTTTTTTGGATTGAAGATTTAAAAGAAAATATTTATTGGACCTGGTGGTACAGAGACATGACAAACAATCAGACATAAATAGGATACAGACTTTTCACAACAACAAGTACATATTATACATTTTACAGTATGCCAATTGATCAATTTACACAGACAGACCAATCTTGATCAAGTAACACATTGTGAACAAGTACACATCAAGTATGAATTTACAGTATACTAAATGGCCGATGTACACATAGAGCCAGTGTTGGAAAAATAAAAGATTGAGAGCCAGAGCCGAAAATAAAAACCACCCATGCCTCACTGGGACTCGAACCCGGACAAATAGTCACAATCCAGCGCTTTTGAAAACTGCGTGTTGTGGCGGAAATCTCAGCCACGTTATGTAAGGTGATTATAATAGCTAGCCAAAAGTAAACCTGAAGGAAAATTTTGAATTTAGACTAAAATTTCACTTCGGGAGATGGGTAGAGGCATTTCGGAACCCAAAGTGTTTTTATGGTGGCTATATTCTTGTTACTTTGAATTGACAATTGTGTATGAGGTTTTCACTTGTAGGTGAGCTTGTGTGTACACAGATACAATTTTGTTTTCACCACCTGTACTATTTCTATATGTTATGACATCACACTGTATTCATGTTACACGTGTATAAATGTGTCAACTCTGGAAAAATCAGTAATTTTGGAACTCGTGTATATAAGCATCAAAAAGAAATGGTCGTGTAGTCATCACTTCATTTTACTAAATAGACATTGGTATATACTGTGTCACAATACAGATTCTTGTCCTAGGCCAACGTCAAAGCGTTGGCTGATGAATGCGATGGCTCAGAAACTATGAGACACACCTAAAAATCGAATGCCAACTTATACCAAAATTTGGTTTTTGAAAGGCTAATGCCTGTATTTATTTTTACAACAATAACAACATGCACAAATAGGAAAGATATTAATATTGCTATGAGAGATTTAATACATTTACAATTTAGCACTTCGCTAAGGCTTCACTGGCCCACTCATTTGTGAAGTCAGTAATTCAAATGATCGATCTTATATAATCATGGCAGAGTCCACGTGAATAATGTCACTTATTAACACAGCGTGAACGTTAATTTACATTTGTGGCTTGCTTACATGTTATCCAAACAAATTGTATCTTCTCAGAACAAATATCAAAACTCTGGATCCAATATTTATTAGTGTATATTTATATAGGTATATATATATGTGTGTAGATTAAGATTACTTATATCTTTCTCTCTATTAACAAAACTCAAAATAAATTTCTTAAGGCAGGTATGCACAGGTGAACTGAAGTGTTAACATTTTAACATGAAAATTCTCGCCTTGAAGAGGCGAGTCAACTATCACGATTTACAATCATATTTGTGAGTTTAACCTTTTCCTTTTTTTATATGTTTACTACATTTGCGAGAGTAATGTCACGCACAGTTCCCTCTTTCTCTCCTGATGAATCTTAACTGGATAACCTCCGACATGCAGACGGAAAGTACCCTTTTTTTTTCTTTAGAGCATACTGGTAATCTGATTACTGTAGTGCCGACTTCGGCTCTACGAAAGGGCCAAAAATAGAATTAGTGTATACAACTTACCCCTTGATGAGGGGGAACCGGTATTGAAATTCACAAATAGGTCGGAACACCACGTCTTAGGCTGATATCTGAAGGGAGTGTTGAAAGCTTTGACCACGCTCACTGACGAAGTGCACCTGGTACGTTAGGATGCTTTCTTCCCAGAGCCGTCATTGACCATCATGGATTGCATAGATGGGAGTGAGTTCGTGGAGGTTGCAGGTATCGAATGCCAAGTGTCGCCTGGGGTTGAGATGCAAGCGTCGGTTGACCTCTTCACGGCCCGGCAAATAGGCTATCTTTTTCTTTAGGCCTAACTGCCTGGTGGTGGTGGCACACATCGACCCGGGCCCCTTCATACTCTGGAGTCGGTTTTAGAGCCGCTGTTTGCTAAAAAATTGTTTTTTTTTTTTTTTGTTTATCAGGGATGAGGTCTTGTATCTTTTTCCTGGCTGGTGGTGAATAACCACCTATGTCGAGGACTATCTTCCAATTGCCCTGCATTCTTTTTCCCTTCCTTTCACTTCCAACTCCTCTTTCGAGAGATTTCTTCTCCAGACTCAAAACAACGCTCCCTCGCAGAAAAACACAGAGAGCCAATCAGCGCCATCCACGAGGGACGCTTTGCTCCCATTGGTCAGCCGGTCAAAACCACGCAATGGTTTCGTGCTTGCCCACGTGACATTCCTCTTACAACCAGAGGAAGGTAGGGTGGGGGAAGAAAGCAAAAGCGCAGGAACTCTCAGCGACCAGGCACATGTGTAATCTGATATGACCCTTCTTGCCTTCTTGGCGGGAAACACATAAATTTTTATGCACGCCTGTTTTCATGCCGCTTAGAGCTTGACAGCTCGTACTATAACTCTTCAGGATTAAGCCCTCTTTGCCAGCCCACGTGAACCCAGCTGGGAAATTTCTCGGGGTGGTGTTTCTGTTCTGAGAATTTCACCACAGCGTTGTAGAGAGGGAAAAAAATGTCTTTTTGTGTAAATAACGGCTCACTTTCGGGTGGGCGATCTCCTAACAATTTCAAACAGCACTCCCCATTTCTTGGAATGAGCTTGGGGAAAAAAAAAAAAAGTGACCGTTGGACGAAGAAAGGAACTGCATTTGACTTACAGAAAATATAAATACATACATCATATACCATAAAAAGAACTACATTTTTTTTTCACTAACTATTTTGAGCATAGACCAGCTTTCTTTTTCTTGCATTCCTTTTTTAATACTCAACAAAAAAAAATATCACTTATGAAATTACTTGCCCCGGCAAAAGATTATTCTTTCCCTTTTTTTTTCTTCTTGATTTGGATTACATTTATTCTTGTTTTTAAGTTTTAAGGCCCACTTATCGATTGTATGAAAGAATGCCCACGGAAAAAACGCCCACGGAAAAAAACGCCCACTTTTCGAAAGTAGGAAAAAACGCCCACGGAAAAATCGCCCACAGACAAAATGCTCACGGGAAAAATATGTGATCGACTGATAAGTTTTTATGTCTGTTATAAACGGTGACAGGACAACTGGTCACAGACTGCTGGCCAAAAAATCGTTAGGGGTCATATAAAAATTGCGGTTTCTTCGCCACCTCACCTACATAACGCGAATATGGGAATGACGGAATGAAAACTTTTAGAAGGGCCTAAACGTTAGTACTAACATTGTTTTCTGCCTAAGTAATACCGCAATATTAATAATTTGATGTGTAAAATATTTTCTGCAAACCTTACAAATATGAGAGGAAAGTTCGGATTGCACTGATTGACTGTAGAGGTTGTATGGTCTTGGCCTGAAAGCCGTGGTAGTCTTATGCAACATTTATTTAAAAACACACTAATGATTCACCGTTGTCTTCAAGCCAACTGCTATACGATGTTTTTCTAGAAACTACAAATAAAAAGTTCTCTGCGAGTATGTGCAAACCCAGGGAATTTGTCTGGGGAGGGGGGGGTGCTTAAAATCTAAAATATGAAATATAAAGAATTTCTGGTAAGATCGGGAGATTTCCAGCGTTTACAAGCTACAACACGTCGAATTATCTGAAGGTATCTGCTGCCTCAGGAAACTAGTCGGGGGGGGGGGGGGGTAATACCAAAATCGTGAATATCAAGAATATCTCTTCCGATCTGGAGATCTTCAGCATTTAGAAACTGCAACTCGACAAATTTTCTTAGCGCATGTCACTCTCTGGAAACCTGTCGGCGAAGAGGGGGGGGTAATACCAAAAGTGTAAGATATGAACAATTTCTCGTCCGATCGGGAGATTCTCGGCAATTAGCAGCTACAACTCGACACATTATCTGAAGACATGTGAATGATGAATATCTCCGGGTCGGAAGAGAAATTCTTCATATTCTACACTTTTGGTATTATCCCCCCCCCCGACAGGTTTGCTCAGTAGGTTCATGCCCGGAGATAATGTCTCCAGTTGTAGTTTGTAAATGCTGAAAATCGCCCGATCGGACAAGAAATTCTATATAATTCACAATTATCATATAACCACCCCACCCCACCCCACCCCCCAGGTTTGCTGAGTAGGCACGTGCCCTCAAATAATCTGTCCAGCTGTAGCTTGTAAATGCTGAAAATCTCCCGATGGGACGATACATTTTTCAAATCTTACAGTTTTGATATTACCCCCCCCCCCGACAGGTTTCCTGAGTCAGCACATGCGCTCAGATAATTTGCAGACTTGTAGTTTGAAAACCCTTAAATCTTTTGCTCAGATGTAGATCATAAACATTTCTTATAAAGAATTACATTAATTATCGCAATTAAGAAAAGACGAAATTACGGAAACTATATATGACTCTGATTACCAACTTCTGGGGGTTGTGGGCACGAAGCGGTCAAAAACGTTATTTTTATACGGCCCCTTAAAATTTTTGTGGCCAGTTCTCCTACACCCGTCATGTAGAAATTAACTGTTTTAGTTGTCCTTTGGAAAACTCCCAGGAAGCTATGAGTGCGTATTTTTTTCTTTACACTGGGAAGAAAAGAGGTATGCCTGTAACTTGAGATTATACTACTCACGGGGAAGACACACCCCGACCGGTGGCCAACCGATAAATTTAAATGAAATATATCGCTTGTTATTTGAGGTGCGGTCGCTAGCAAACGTTCCAGCTGCAGCTGCAAAGTACCACTCTGACGAAAGACAGATGTCCCCCCCCTTCCGCTCGCCGTACTCAACAGACAACAGTGGAAAGAAAGCACATTACACAAAGTTATATCAGTGCACTGCGGCTTTTACGAAAATCGCTTTTACAATTAAATGCATTAAACTGTAAAAGTATTTATAAATAAAATAATCTGACTTTTAATGATTTCTTTTTTAATTGATATAGTTAAATAATAAACATGCATAGTTTTATAAAAATTAAGACCTTACTTTAAAAAATAAGAATAGTCACAAATTTATTATAGTACAGCCGAACTGGAATTTTTTAAGAAAGTAGCTACTCTACAGTAGGAAGTTGAAAGTTAACAATCTTATTTGGTTCTTCACTAGGCCACCCGCGGCCCTTAAGTCATAAGTCCTAGGCCTTGGCCTATTTAACAGTTTTTATTCTACCGATGTTATATTCATAACGTTTACGTAACACATCAAATTATTAATATTGCGGTATTACTCAGGCACAAAATAATATTAGGACTAACGTTTAGGCCCTTCTAAAAGTTTTCGTTCCGTCATTCCCATATTCGTAAAATTTACATAACAAGTATACAAGTATTGTCAATAATCAAACAAAAGTCATCGCTCTTTTTTTTTTTTTGATTGGAGGTTTAACGACCACCGTGAGCAACTCAATGGGCTATAAGCAGTCGCCCGTCCCTAATTTAGTGTCACTGGTTCCAGGTAAGGGAAAGAGCCAGTGCCGTAAGACAAACACAACATCCATGCCTGACCGGGATTCGAACCCGGACCCCTTACGGACGAATGATCAGAGGCCAACGCCTTAGACCACTGCGCCACCGGGGCGGCAAGTCATCGCTCTTTCCACGTTTATAAGTGAGTCACTGAAAAATTCTCAGTGGCCGCCTCCAGGAATCGAACTCAGGGTCTTCCAGTTACGCGCTGGATATGCTTCCACGGCACCACAGCTATTCCTATTCCACGTCAAATGTCTGTATTAATTGTCAATAATATTGCGCTTCTACTTATGCACCATACATTCAATCCATACATTAATTAATAGGCCGTAGGCCTAAGCCAATTCAACACTTTTTTCTTCGCCTGTGAATTAATTAAGTGCCGCCCCGGTGGCGCTGGCCTCTGATCATTCGTCCGTAAGGGTCAGGGTTCGAATCCCGGTGAGGCATGGATGTTGTGTTTGTCTTACGGCACTGGCTCTCTCCCTTAACTGGAACCAGTGACCCTAAATTAGGGACGGGCGACTGCTTATAGCCCATTGAGTTGCTCACGGTGGTCGTTCAACCTCCAATCAAAAAAAAAAAAAAATTAATTAAGTAAAAGAAAAATATTGCAAACTTGACATGCTATGTAAATATTTAGTACCTACGTAAAAGTGCAGCGTTATTAAAAAATCCCACCCCTTAGGGTCCTTTTCCGAACATACATGAATTATGCTGTAATTCTCGCTTGGCTTACATAGAACGCTTTCTCGAAATTTGTTTGGAGTTCCTAATTCAATTCTCAATGTAGGCCAAAAATCGATAATACTTACCCCCCCCCCCCCCCCGCACACACACCCTTGAACTTTTGTGGCCAATTCTCCTACACCCATTTTCGTTATGTAGGTGAGGTGGCCAAGAAACCGCAATTTTTATATGACCCCTAACGATTTTTTGGCCAGCAGTCTGTGACCAGTTGTCCTGTCACCGTTTATAACAGACATATAAACTTATCAGTCGATCACATATTTTTCCCGTGAGCATTTTGTCTGTGGGCGATTTTTCCGTGGGCGTTTTTTCCTACTTTCGAGAAGTGGGCGTTTTTTCCGTGGGCGATTTTTCCGTGGGCGTTTTTTCCGTGGGCGATTTTTCCGTGGGCGTTTTTTCCGTGGGCATTCTTTCCTCATACCCACTTATCAAGTCCATACCAGCCTTACCTCACCAACTTCATAATTTCAAAGTTAAAATTATAATACATCCTACTAACTTCTGAATTGTCCTACTCATAGATTAGATAATGAATAATACAAATGCTACATTTTTGTTCACACAACAAAGGTAAAAGAAAGAGAAAAAAATTATTTACACCACTCTTCACTCAGAATATTACATCCCTTCCTTTTTTTTTTTCTGATGTGCACTGTTATTTCCCTCCTGCTGGGCTGAGTAATTTTGAAAGCAATCACTTACTCTTTATTACGCAATTTATATGCTTAACCTTGGAACTTAACCAAAAATCCATAGGCTAGCCCCAGAGTGATGATAAATACTGAATTGGAGGGAGGGTAGCCCTTTGCTACTCTCCTATCCCTTAACAAAATAAAAACACTCATTTTGTACATTAAGCAGAGAAGAGGAGAAAAAAAAAAAAAAAACAACGATGAGAAAATAGAATTTTCTGTAACTTTTTCTTGACTTTCTCTCTGGATCCAAAAATCGAACCCAGGGGAGGTGAAATCTAAATTTACGAAATGTTTAACAGCAAATCACTCCAGGGAAGAATCGTCACCCTTTCCTGAACTGACCACTATTATCCCTTCGATTTATTTATTTTTCTCTCAAGAAAAACGTGGATAATGTTGATGAAAATCTGAAAACATTGATCAGGTGTACACAGATTTTCAGCAACATATCACTGCATTCCTCCCCATGGGAGACAACAACAACAACAAAAAACAACCAAGAAAAACTTCGAGAAACATACCAAAGCCACATGGAAATGTACCATGTCCTGAGCAAGGAACAGATAAACCAACATCTTACATAAATACTCTACAATTTCCTGGAATTCCAGGAGCTGCAAGGTGCTCCCTGGACACAACCAAACTCTACTTATCACTGGTAAGTATAAACCCTTAATCAAAGAAAATAAACAAAAGTGAATGGTTGGCTTGGCAGTGGAAATTGGAATCGACAGGAAAATTCTCACCAAACAACCACAACACTATACGAGACCACAGATTCAAAATATGCTTCACTTGATTTATCAATACTACAGAAAACATAATTGCTTCCTACACTACACTTAAGGTACAAATCAATAATATCACACGACTATTTACACGCAACGTTGCAACTGAATTGGAGTGCACTATTTACTTCCGAGCTATGAATCCACGACTATCTCTAGGACGCAAACAATACCTAGGTGTCAACACAGTACTTGTGGGTATGCGACTGGCTCTCGGCTTTGAAGGACCAGCTTGCTCCACTACCGGAGTACTTGCTGGAGTTTGTATATTCGCCTGTTCATTAACTACCTCAGGAGTGCCGGCTGGAGTCTGAATACTCGCCTGTTCACTCACCACTGCAGGAGTGTTTGCTGGCCTAGGCAATCTCCCATAACTTGCTCTCCTTCCAGGAAACGGAAACCACGGAATGAAACCTACATCACTACTATCAATCTCCTTCACTCGTGTTTGTGTAGAATTGTCTTCTTGAACTTCCTCCATCTCCTCGGAGTTTGTACTACCCTCGCTCTTATTCATGGCACTTGGAAATAGAGGCCTGTCCCTTACCTTGGTCAGCCTATCCACATGGACTAACTCCTTTTTCCTGGGATCAGGGATGAAGGTAATCTCGTAATTCACCGGCGGTATCACCTTGGTGACACGATAGGGTCCCGAACATAGCTTGCTCAGTTTCTTATTTCGTCCTGGCTTCACTGCAGGAGAATATAAATACACCTTGTCATTAAGGGTGATATGCTTATCAACGGCAGTCTTTGCACGTTGTTTCTCCTGTGTTTCTGCAGCCTTTTCCAGGTTTGCCTTGACAGCCTCGAATGCTATGTTTAGCCTATCCGTGAGCTCGTCACAATATTCCAACTGAGAAGCATATGTACGTACTCGGGGACTGCCGATCAAATGATATGGCAACACCAGGTCTCTTCCATACGTGAGATAGGCTGGGGTTTCCCCAGTACTGGTGTGCACCGCTGTCCTGAATGCAAGGAGTGCCATGGGAAGGCAATGGTCCCAGTCATCCTGTCTATCCGAGACCAGGTGACTAACTGACTTAATCAAGCTATCATTCAATTTCTCACACTGTCCATTAGCAGAGGGATGATATGGGCTACAATTCAACTTTTTGATACCCAGCCTCTCATAGACTTTCATCATGGCTGCCGACAGAAAGTTTGTGCCCTGTCTGTCAACAATTTGGTTGGCACAACATGTGAAGCAATGAATTTTTCTATGAGGACCTGGGCTATCGTTTCACTCTTTGTGTCTGGTAAAGCATAGGCTTCTGGCCAACGAGTAAAGTAGTCAGTGATAACTAGAATGAATCTATTTCCTGACATGGTGGTGACCAGAGGTCCTACAACATCCATAGCAATTTTCTCGAAGGGGCGACTAGGAAGCTCTGCCCTTACCAAAGGTGCCTTTCTACCAGGTTTGTAAGCTCTTTTACTTAAGCAGCTGTGACAGCTGTCTACATATGCTTTAACCACTGAGTACATGTTGTGGAAGTAGAATCGGGAGCGTACCCGCTCCAATGTTCTGTTGAACCCTGGATGAGCCACAGTTTCCGAGTCGTGGCACTGCTCCAAAATCTCTTCCACCATAGTTTCTGGTATGACCAGCTGTTCTCGAGGTTGAATCCTGGTATCTCCTGACTTGGGCAATACGTAGTGCCATAAGAGTCCATCCTGTAGGTAAAACTCATCTGAGACCTTGAGTTTACCCAGCTCTCCCTTTCCTTCCAGCAACTCAATCTGTTTATTCCATCTGCTATCCTGCCTCTGCAATTCCTTCACTCTTGTCCGTTCCTCTGCCTGTCTTGCTGCCGACTGCTCCACCACTTCGGTGGTCAGCACATTCCTAGACAGATAGTCAGCTACGACATTCGATTTCCCTGGTCTGTGTTGAATTGTATAATCGAACTGCTGTAACGACATGCACCAGCGAGCTATTCTAGAAGTGGGATCCCTTAATTTGAAGGCATATGACAAACTGGCTTGGTCGGTAATGATGAGAAAGTGTCTAGCATAAAGATATTGTTTGTAGTAGTTTACTGCAAACACTACACTGAGCATTTCCTTCTCCACCACAGAATAATTAAGTTCCGCTCCTTTTAACTTTCGGCTAGCATATGCTACTGGATGCAATTTTCCTCCTTCCTCTTGTTGCAATGCGGCCCCAATAGCAAATTTTGAAGCATCACAAGCAACCACAAATTCCTTTGACAAATCAGGTAATTTCAGGCAGGGCTCACTTAAGAGTGCCTGTTGTAGTCCCTCAAAAGCGGTCTGGGCTTCAGGTGTCCATTTGAATGTCTTTTCCTTCCTGATCAGATTAGTCAGGGGCAAAGCCAATTTGGCATAATCAGGGATAAACCTCCTATAAAAACCTGTGAGACCTAGGAAAGCTCGGACTTGCTTAACGGAATTTGGAATTTTGAAGTTTCTGACAGCTTCCAAATTTCTGGGATCAGGTGTGACGCCATTTCGACTGACAACAAATCCCAGGTACCTAATTGAAGACTTCAAAAAGTGGCACTTGTCAGGCTTAAGCTTAAGGTTGTGTTGTCTCAACCTTTGGAAAACAATCTCCAGCTTATCAAGGTGTTCCTCGAAAGTTTTGCTGGCAATGACAATGTCGTCAATATATATGCCAACCTGGAGAGGCTTGAGACCTGATAGAACTATTTCCATCAGCCTCTGGAAGCTGTTTGGGCTGTTCCGCATCCCAAATGGTACCCTTAGCCACTCGTACAAACCCTGATCGGTGACAAAAGCTGTTTTGTAAACATCCGAAGGGCGTACTTTCATCTGGTAAAACCCTGAGGTCAAATCCAGAGAGCTAAAGTAGGTGGCTCCTGCTAAGGAATCCACCATCTCCACCAAATTTGGAATCGGAAAGGAATCCGGTACTGTCTTGGCATTTAGCCTCCTAAAGTCAGTACAGAGACGATAACTGCCATCCGATTTTTTTACAAGGAGAACAGGTGCCGAATAAGGACTGTCACTAGGTTGTATAATACCTGCCTCCAAAAGTTCGTTGATCTGCCTATTGAGTTCGTCTCGAAGAGCATAAGGAACTCTATAGGCTCTCTGTCTCACAGGGATCTCATCTGTCAGATGAACCTGGTGTAGCAAGGTGTCACATTCACCTAACTCTGCAACATTCTTCGCAAACGTCCTCCTATGCGAGTGCAAAAATGAGGACAATTTTGACTGCTGATCAGGAGGTAGATGCGACACGTCGAACTCGTTCGCCCATGTGGAACAATCATCAATTTGACTGTCCACTGTTGACACTGAAGTTACCTGAATTGGTTCCGCTGTAACCAACCTAGAATGCTTGTTGAGGTAAACCACTGAGTCCGATAAATTGATCACCTTCACCAAGGTACTATCATTATTGGTACTGTTCACCGAGCGACCTATCCAAAGTGACTCGCACTTGAATGCGTCTGCCTGCTGTAAGAGCATAACTTCCCCAACTCTGCACAGTCAGCAACCGTTACCGAAATTATCCTTTCAGATTTGGGGGGTATTTTCTCCGCTCGGACAGTTTTTCCAAAATAATGCCTTTTCCCTAAATTTTGACTTCCCGAAGGTGCCTCGGATACCTCAGTAGGGAGAGAATCCTCCTGATGCACTACTGACTCAGCCGGTGGGTTGGTTTGTTTACCTTTTGAAATGGGGGTCTCCTCAGTAGAGAAGGCTCCCTCTCTAGCAGTAACCACACCAATAGGATCAACACCAGCATGCTCTGACACTTTAGGGGTACTCTGGGGTATCACCCTTTTTCTTGCACACCTCTTTCTCCTTTTTCTCTTAACCACTTTCCTCTTTCTCTTTGGTATTTGGAACATCTGTTTCACCAAAGCAAATCACTTGTTCCCTCTCTCGTGGATAAACATTTGGCATGCGTGCTCCTACTCTACTTAAAGTGCCTGCTGCAGCATTGAAAACAAATTGTTGTGCCTTTAAAAGGTCAAAACCAACAATGACATCATAATCTGATGATAACCGAGTCTGGGTGACAAACACTTTATGCTTAAAATTCACCCCAGACAAACAAAATTTCAATTCCACATATGCCTTAATATCCAGGTGTTTCCCTGAAACACCCTTGACCACTAGGTTGGGATATTTCATGAATCTCTTATATCCTGGTAAGGAGTTGAGGCAACCCTCGGTTATTAAGCTAACTGACGCCCCCGTGTCAATCAGTAGCCTCAAGGATTTCCCACTAACTACTCCTTCCAGAATAGGCATGCCAAACGAGTGACCGTTGGTGAAACATGAGCCAATTGGAGCCTTTACAACAAGGGGTTTTTTTCTTAGAAGATGACTCCCAATATCTTCTCCCCACTACCAGTTTAAAGCATCCGACCTGTTGTGTTGATTGTTTCGTTGTTGACCATTTCTGCCCGGTGGTGCATGTCGAGTCCTTCCGCCCCTGGAATGGGAGAGATATTGACTGCTTCCGCGACCCTGATTTCTATACTCCTGAGGGGGCCTGTCTATCTGGTGACATTCATTTGCATAATGCCCCACCTGATTACACCGATAGCAGATCACAGTGAGCCTGCTGCTCCGGCGGAAATCTTCCTGTCTTGGACGACTAGGGGATCTGTATCTATCCGACCTGCCTTCTCGTGGATATTCCTGTCTCCTATCTCTCCGGTACCTTGTGGGTGAGGAGTAATTGTTCCTGGCTGGGGAAAAACCTGATTCCCTACTAGCAGGAGAACTGCTGTGCCTCGGCTCTTCCCTCGGTGGTTTCTCACTGGCACTGGCATTAGCAATTGCTAAAGTGGCTACTTGCTTGCCCAGTTCCCTAATTTGGTCACACAGTGCTAACATCATGGGACTTGGAGGCGTTTCCTCCCCAAGCTCATGCCTAGGGGCACGATTATCTCCTTCCTCCACTCCTACGAAGGATACACCCCGAGAAAAACTGGCCATGTACTTCTCATTTTCTTCTTCCAATATGGCCTTCTCTTTTGCGTCTTTATAGGTTCGTGGTTGATGGGACAGAACCAGGCGACGAATTTTTGGGTCCACTCCTGTTATGAACTGGGCCAAGACATTCTGGTCTCTGAACTCAGCCAAAGCTCCAGCGTTTTCATTGAAGTAGCTAAAGGCTGCCCGTTCTAACCTAGCTGCAAATTGCCTCACTGTCTCACCCCTTTTCTGTACGCACGAGTGAAATCTTCCCATCTTGACAGTTACCGATTCAGGTGAAGCAAACCTCTCAATTAGTTCTTTTTTCAACCCCTCATAATCTACATTCTCTGACCGAGCAATCACATCCCTAACTAGTTGTTTGGCCTCTCCTGTACACCTATGTTTCAATACCACAAATTTCTGATCTGCTGCCCAGCATCCCATGAGTGCCACATCCTCTAATGTCTCAAAGAACTCTTTCACTGACAATCTACTAGGATCCCCAGAAAACTCCTTCACTAGTCCCATTAGACCTGGGAGACTCCAATTTACTCCTTGGATTTCTCCGGTACCTTCTCCTTCATTAGATATGATTTCCTAATTCAATTTACTCTTGCTTCAGCAAGAAAAAAATTGCAATATTTATATTTACTCAGCACTAGCACTGCTGTAGCTGTATCTAAGGTTATCCTAACACCCTATTAATCTTGCACTACACCTTCACTATACTAACACTCTCAATGAAACTAACTCACTGTAGCAAAGGAAACCCAAAACAAAAATTATTTGAAATTACACTAAATTCACACTACCATAAACCACTTCACAGAATAACACTGTATTCGCCTCCTAGCATTTGAAGGAATAAACAATCTACCCACATCACAAAATACCAATAATACTTACCAAACACTGATATAATCACAACATCAAAAGAAATTTATGTGTTCCCACTCTCACAGAATATCGAAAGAATCTTTTTGCCAAAATAAAAAAAAATGAAAATGCTATGTTCTAAAATTCAAATAGCGCCAAAAACTCAAGTCTCCATTATAATTTGATTTCCCAGCAGAAGGGAAAAGAGGCAAAAAAAGAAATTATGGTTGTCCTAGTTAGTATGATGTTATGCTTCACTTTACTCCTAACTTGAGCCGAAACCATACAAATTGAAATATTACACCAAAAAAAAATTTTTACTTTTCCTAGGGCAAGTGCTTTGTAACAACTCACTAAGTAATCCTGTAACTGTTATTAATACTGACATGTTCTATGAATTGTGCAAGTTATCATCATACCTATTCAGATTTAAGCTCACTCAAAGAAAAATCTTCAATGCAAAAATTCACACTATGCTAATATACTCAAAATTCTACACTATTCATTTAAACACTTATGTATGCAAATTGCTCCAAAAACTTATATATGCAAAACACTAGAAATAACATATGTACTAAACACTAGATTATATTGTTCCCACTTTGAAATTTGAAGAAATATAGCAACAATTTGGACTTCAATTACCACATTAATATACTATTAGAAAGTTTTCTAGAGAACGAAATTCCTTCTTCTTTCATCAAAAGAACTTTAAGAAAAATTATTCTGAATAATAGAGTAAGGTTGGCAGATCTGCTTTAATTTTCTACACAGTTAATAATATGATTCTGACCAATCAAAGCCGTAAGGAAGTTGGCTAGAGGATGCCTATTAACTACCTAAAGGAACCTTAGTGCTAGGATATGACGGTCCTATTAAAACAAAAAATTAAATAATATAAACAAAATCACAAAAAAGCTTAAAAATCTGTTTATAAAAGAAAATAAAAACAAATAAAAAAGAAAACTAGTTATTCATCACTAGGATAGCTATACTAAAAATAGTAAAACCAACATTAAAATTAATAAGATTCTGATTAATCTATAGAAGCTCACTAAGGTGATTTAATACATGCAAAGATTATTAAATAAACTGCTCGTGTATTTTATAATATTTCTCATGTATTCTGGAGAGTTAATTCTGCTCTTTCTGATCATACAGATCCACAGTCTTAAGTTTATATATTTTTTTCTCTGGTTAAAATCTCCGCGCGTTGGTTTCTTGCTGTATGAGGAGGCCATCAGCCCCACCCTCTCTGCCCCCAGCGTCTAGGGAGTGGCGGAAGAGGTCAGCCATGTTCTTCTCTTGTGAGGAGAAAAGTTTTTGTCACACAAGAGGTAAGCTCTCTTCCTTGTTTTTGGGTTCTAGGTTTTATAAGTTCAATGTTTGTACTTCATGTACCTTTTCTCTGTCGTTTTTTAGCTTTTCAGCTTTTAAGCATTGGTTTGTCTGTTAACATTTTTGCGGGTTTTAACTCTTACTTTTCTTTGTAACTTTGAGCGTCTTTTGGGGTACCTAGGAACAGAAGATGGCTAAGCTTGTTCCTTTTCTATGCGCTGTCTATGCGCTGTTTTTTCAAAGTAGTTAAGTTCTTAATAACTAATTAATTATGCACTTAAAGCACTGCTGAAATACTTTGTACATATTGCAACTAACTGTTTAAGGTATATAACTTTCACAAAGTTTTCTTTAGTTAATTATTATCTTTAACTTATTCTCGTTTTCGTGCTGTCATATGTTGTAGAGTAGGGGGTTTTAGACTCAAGTTTTCTTTCAAAAATCTGTTCGTTATAAATTAACATTTCCTTTTTTAATTGCAATGTAAAATTTGGATTTCTTTTGCATTGTTTTTCAGGTTTAAATTCTCTCTCAAACGAACTTGGAATTTCGTTATAGCTGAAAATCATTTCTAATTATTATGTCACTCTCACAGCTTGAGTTCTCTTTAATCTTCTTCTCTCTGTTTAATAGTAACAGATGAAGAGCATGGGTCGGGCCATGAAGGTTAATGGATGCAAGCGAAATTGTTAACCAGTGCTAGGTCATGCTACTCTACGGAGGACATGACTTATATATATATTTTTTAAACTATTTTAGGTGGGAATGTTACTTGCATCTATGGCCTTGCAGAAACCCATTTCCAACTAGGTCTTTGTGGAAGTGAGAAAATGCAGAGTTTTTGCTGGTCCTTGATAAAGCCAAGGCTCAGTATTCTCGACACCTTCTACATTCAGTTGTTTTATTTTATTTTTTTATCTTTTCTCCTTTTACTCACACAGGTAGATACATAACCTTTTCTATGTTGTACTAGGTGTGAGTCAAAATTATATATGTATTTTTTTGCTTAGGTATCTTCTTTATAGAATGTGAATTCTGAATTTTCAAAACTGCTGCGTTGCACGTTTTGATTTTCAGGTTATTATGCACCCTTCGTTTTAAATTCTAAAATTTTTTCCTTAGTCTTCAGTTTTGCTCTTAAGTACATATATATATATATATATATATATATATATATATATATATATATATATATATATATATATATACACCCTGAAGCTTTGACTTAATATCCTTACTCTCTGATTATTAATAGCAGTGAAGATGTACAAAACAAAATTATTGTTTACTGTAACCTTGTGTTATTCTATTTTTCACAATTATAACCCCAACTCAACCTTTAATTTCCACTGGTGTATGCTCTTACAAAATTTTCAGAGACTACTCAGCTATTTTCATTTAACAACAACTTATCAGTATTATTACAACACTTTGGAATTATTTGGCATTCAGTGTCTTAAAAATTGAGCCATGGCACGCATCCTAGGACACGGCACCATTTATGTTGTGGCGGAAATCTCAGCCACGTTATGTAAGGTGATTATAATAGCTAGCCAAAAGTAAACCTGAAGGAAAATTTTGAATTTAGACTAAAATTTCACTTCGGGAGATGGGTAGAGGCATTTCGGAACCCAAAGTGTTTTTATGGTGGCTATATTCTTGTTACTTTGAATTGATAATTGTGTATGAGGTTTTCACTTGTAGGTGAGCTTGTGTTTACACAGATACAATTTTGTTTTCACCACCTGTACTATTTCTATATGTTATGACATCACACTGTATTCATGTTACACGTGTATAAATGTGTCAACTCTGGAAAAATCAGTAATTTTGGAACTCGTGTATATAAGCATCAAAAAGAAATGGTCGTGTAGTCATCACTTCATTTTAGTAAATCATCATCATCATCATCATCATTGTCAACCATTATCAATCCACTGCTGGACGAAGGTCTCCCCAAGTTTCCTCCACAACGGTCTGTCTTGTGCAAGTCTCCTCCATGTCACCCCTGCATACTTTCGAATTTCATCCACTCATCTCCCATGTGGTCTTCTTCTGGGTCTTTTCCTGTCCCTTGGAATCCAATCTAAAATTTCGGCTGTCCATCGATGATCTGTCCTTCTGGCAGTATGTCCAGCCCATTGCCATTTCAGGGATTTAACTCTGATCATGATGTCTTCCACTCTTGTCATTTTTCGGATCCACGAGTTCCTCTTCTTATCTCTCCTGGTTACACCAAGCATGCACCTCTCCATGCTGCTTTGAGTTGTCTGCAGCCTTTGTATGTCTCTTTTAGTTAAGGTCCACGTCTCCGCACCATACGTAAGCACTGGAAGGATGCATTGATGAAACACTTTTCTTTTAAGACATAATGGCATATTGCTCTTGAAAATTATGCTGTTTCTTCCAAAAGCTCTCCAGGCAAGTTTTGTACGCCGATTAATTTCTTCATCAATGTGACCCTCACTTGATATCTGCTGTCCAAGATAAACGTACGTGTCTGTTATCTCCAGCTTTTCTCCATCAATCGATAAATCTTCATTTCTTGTAAAAGCATTGAACATCACTTTTGTCTTCTGAAAGTTCATTTTTAATCCCACTTCTTTACTCTTGTCAGCAAGTTCCTGGATCATACTCTGCAGCTCTGATGGGGTAGTTGCAAAAATGACTACGTCATCAGCAAAACGAAGGTGGGTTAGATAATCTCCATTAATCTTTATCCCCTTGTTTTCCCAGCTCAGTGACTGAAAAACACCCTCCAATGTGGCATTAAAGAGCTTCGGAGATATGGTGTCACCTTGCCTCACTCCCTTCCCAATTTTTACGTGTGTTGTATTTTCAAACAGCCTAATCTTTGCACTTGCATTTTCATAGATGTTATTAATAATATTAATGTATGCATCTTCAATACCGCAGGTTTTCAGAGCCATTGTAACTGCTGATGGTTTCACCGAATCAAAGGCTTTTTCATAATCGATAAAAGCCATGCACAATGGAAGTTCATATTCCCTCGCTCTTTCAATTAGTTCTCTCAGCACGTGGATATGATCTATTGTGCTGTAGCCACTCCTGAATCCAGCTTGTTCTCTCGGTTGAGCCATGTCCAGTGTTACCTTCAAGCGGTGTGAAAGAACTTTAGTGAAGATTTTATAAACTACTGATAAGAGGCTGATAGGTCTGTAGTTTCCGAGATCCTCAATGTCACCTTTCTTATGTAGCAGGATCATTGTAGCGGTGTTCCAATCCTCAGGAATCTTTCCTTCATTAAGGCATCGAGTGAAAATTTGGGCGAGTACTGTTTCGATTTCTCCACTTGCTTCTTGTATGATGTCTACAGTAATTCCATCTTCTCCTGGAGCTTTTCCTCGCTTCATGTTCTTGATTGCATGTGCAACTTCTGCTGGAAGGACTGGAGGAACTCTGGTACTGGTATCTTTCATGATGTCTGGAGTGCATATATCATCCCTTTCATATAATTTGGAGTAGAAATCTTTCACTCTTGTCAAAATTTCGCCTCTATTTCTTGTTACAGAACCATCTTCTTTTCTCAGTGCCATAATCTGTTTTCTTCCCTTACTGAGATGTCCCTTTGCTATCTTTAGGCTTTGGTTGTTTTCAATTGCTTTCCTCACTAGTTCACAGTTGAATCTCCTTACCTCTTCAGTGATACTTTTTCTTACTGTCTTGCATAGCTCTATATATTCCACTTTGGAAGTCACATCTTCTTTAGTTGTCCTCATCTCTCTTCTTTTTTGCATCCACATTTTGGTTTTTCCTGATAATTTGTTCACATGCAACTTGTTCTTAGACCCAGCTAATTTTGTTGCTGTTTCCATAAGAGCTTTGGTTACTTTTCTGTTAACTTCAGAGATGTCCACTTCTTCCGATGTTAGGCCTTCTAAAGCAGAGAACCTGTTCTTCAGTTCTAATTTGAAGGTATTATGGTGTTTTTTAAGGTTGGTTATGTCAATAGATTTTGTTTGTCCTATGAGCTTGCCACGTTCAAGTTTAGTGTTGAGGTGCATCTTACATCTCACCAATCTATGGTCACTACCTGTGTTGAACTTGTTTAGCACACTGCAGTCTTCTATGACGAATTTTTTGTTACACATAATAAAATCAATTTCACTTGTCGTCCCATTTGGATGTCTCCATGTCCATTTCCTGTGTGGCTTTTTCTTGAAAAAGGAGTTCAAGATGAAAAACCCTTCTGCCTCTGCAAACTCAACGAGAGTATTTCCACGCTGGTTTCTGTTGCCATGACCGAATTTACCTACTGAAGTTTCATTCTGTTGCCGTTGCCCTATTTTTGCATTGAAATCTCCCATAATTATCTTCAAATGCTGCTTACCTTTATTATTTAGATGACAAATTTCCTCATAAAATTCTTCAATTTCTTCTTCAGGATGACTTGTGGTGGGTGCATAAGTTTGAATAATCTGAGCCTGGTATCTTTTCGAGAGTTGGATAACAAGTCGTGCAGCTCTGTCAGAGGAACTTTCAACTTCTACAACTTTGTCCTTCAGTTTCTTGTTTATTATAAATCCAACACCACTAGTTCTGCCAGTATCTGTCCCACGATAGTAGAAGAGATGTCCACTTTTCAGTTCGATGAGATCTTCTCCTTTTCTCCTTACCTCACTTAGCCCCACGATGTCCCACTTGATCCTTTGTAGTTCCTCTTCCAATTCAAGAAGCCTTGAATCAGAAGATAGGGAGCGTCCATTGTAAGTAGCCAAGGTCAGCATCAGATGGCAGCCTAGTCCGGTCCTCCGGGGATTCTTAGCACCCTCTGCCTTCATGTCGCACTGGCCGCTGCCTTGGCCAGGTACATTCCAGCTGCCGGAGACTGAGGGCCAAGATTTAAGTTGTGGAATCATTTTGGAGGGGTTTGGCCATAACTCACCACGCTGGCCAAGCGGGTTGGTGAGTGTGGGATAGCATTTCCTCTGATCCCGATGGTATAGTTATACCGCTATGGGCGGTCGTCAGAGCCCCTTTAGTGGGAACAGGATGCACCACGAGAAGGCGGGGTTTACATTTGTCAAGGAGAGGCTGTGATGTTACGCATCACCTGACCTTACATCCCTTTACTAAATAGACATTGGTATATATTGTGTCACAACCCAGATTCTTGTCCTAGGCCAACGTCAAAGCGTTGGTTGATGAATGCGATGGCTCAGAAACTATGAGACACACCTAAAAATCGAATGCCAACTTATACCAAAATTTGGTTTTTGAAAGGCTAATGCCTGTATTTATTTTTACAACAATAACAACATGCACAAATAGGAAAGATATTAATATTGCTATGAGAGATTTAATACATTTACAATTTAGCACTTCGCTAAGGCTTCACTGGCCCACTCATTTGTGAAGTCAGTAATTCAAATGATCGATCTTATATAATCATGGCAGAGTCCACGTGAATAATGTCACTTATTAACACAGCGTGAACGTTAATTTACACTTGTGGCTTGCTTACATGTTATCCAAACAAATTGTATCTTCTCAGAACAAATATCAAAACTCTGGATCCAATATTTATTAGTGTATATTTATATAGGTATATATATATGTGTGTGGGATGTAAGGTCAGGTGATGCGTAACATCACAGCCTCTCCTTGACAAATGTCAACCCCGCCTTCTCGTGGTGCATCCTGTTCCCACTAAAGGGGCTCTGACGACCGCCCATAGCGGTATAACTATACCATCGGGATCAGAGGAAATGCTATCCCACACTCACCAACCCGCTTGGCCAGCGTGGTGAGTTATGGCCAAACCCCTCCAAAATGACTCCACAACTTAAATCTTGGCCCTCAGTCTCCGGCAGCTGGAATGTACCTGGCCAAGGCAGCGGCCAGTGCGACATGAAGGCAGAGGGTGCTAAGAATCCCCGGAGGACCGGACTAGGCTGCCATCTGATGCTGACCTTGGCTACTTACAATGGACGCTCCCTATCTTCTGATTCAAGGCTTCTTGAATTGGAAGAGGAACTACAAAGGATCAAGTGGGACATCGTGGGGCTAAGTGAGGTAAGGAGAAAAGGAGAAGATCTCATCGAACTGAAAAGTGGACATCTCTTCTACTATCGTGGGACAGATACTGGCAGAACTAGTGGTGTTGGATTTATAATAAACAAGAAACTGAAGGATAAAGTTGTAGAAGTTGAAAGTTCCTCTGACAGAGCTGCACGACTTGTTATCCAACTCTCGAAAAGATACCAGGCTCAGATTATTCAAACTTATGCACCCACCACAAGTCATCCTGAAGAAGAAATTGAAGAATTTTATGAGGAAATTTGTCATCTAAATAATAAAGGTAAGCAGCACTTGAAAATAATTATGGGAGATTTCAATGCAAAAATAGGGCAACGGCAACAGAATGAAACTTCGGTAGGTAAATTCGGTCATGGCAACAGAAACCAGCGTGGAAATACTCTCGTTGAGTTTGCAGAGGCAGAAGGGTTTTTCATCTTGAACTCCTTCTTCAAGAAAAAGCCACACAGGAAATGGACATGGAGACATCCAAATGGGACGACAAGTGAAATTGATTTTATTATGTGTAACAAAAAATTCGTCATAGAAGACTGCAGTGTGCTAAACAAGTTTAACACAGGTAGTGACCATAGATTGGTGAGATGTAAGATGCACCTCAACACTAAACTTGAACGTGGCAAGCTCATAGGACAAACAAAATCTATTGACATAACCAACCTTAAAAAACACCATAATACCTTCAAGTTAGAACTGAAGAACAGGTTCTCTGCTTTAGAAGGCCTAACATCGGAAGAAGTGGACATCTCTGAAGTTAACAGAAAAGTAACCAAAGCTCTTATGGAAACAGCAACAAAATTAGCTGGGTCTAAGAACAAGTTGCATGTGAACAAATTATCAGGAAAAACCAAAAAGTTGATGCAAAAAAGAAGAGAGATGAGGACAACTAAAGAAGATGTGACTTGCAAAGTGGAATATATAGAGCTATGCAAGACAGTAAGAAAAAGTATCACTGAAGACGTAAGGAAATTCAACTGTGAACTAGTGAGGAAAGCAATTGAAAACAACCAAAGCCTAAAGATAGCAAAGGGACATCTCAGTAAGGGAAGAAAACAGATTATGGCACTGAGAAAAGAAGATGGTTCTGTAACAAGAAATAGAGGCGAAATTTTGACAAGAGTGAAAGATTTCTACTCCAAATTATATGAAAGGGATGATATATGCACTCCAGACATCATGAAAGATACCAGTACCAGAGTTCCTCCAGTCCTTCCAGCAGAAGTTGCACATGCAATCAAGAACATGAAGCGAGGAAAAGCTCCAGGAGAAGATGGAATTACTGTAGACATCATACAAGAAGCAAGTGGAGAAATCGAAACAGTACTCGCCCAAATTTTCACTCGATGCCTTAATGAAGGAAAGATTCCTGAGGATTGGAACACCGCTACAATGATCCTGCTACATAAGAAAGGTGACATTGAGGATCTCGGAAACTACAGACCTATCAGCCTCCTATCAGTAATTTATAAAATCTTCACTAAAATTCTTTCACACCGCTTGAAGGTAACACTGGACATGGCTCAACCGAGAGAACAAGCTGGATTCAGGAGTGGCTACAGCACAATAGATCATATCCACGTGCTCAGAGAACTAATTGAAAGAGCGAGGGAATATGAACTTCCATTCTGCATGGCTTTTATCGATTATGAAAAAGCCTTTGATTCGGTGAAACCATCAGCAGTTACAATGGCTCTGAAAACCTGCGGTATTGAAGATGCATACATTAATATTATTAATAACATCTATGAAAATGCAAGTGCAAAGATTAGGCTGTTTGAAAATACAACACACGTAAAAATTGGAAAGGGAGTGAGACAAGGTGACACCATATCTCCGAAGCTCTTTAATGCCACATTGGAGGGTGTTTTTCAGTCGCTGAGCTGGGAAAACAAGGGGATAAAGATTAATGGAGATTATCTAACCCACCTTCGTTTTGCTGATGACGTAGTCATTTTTGCAACTACCCCATCAGAGCTGCAGAGTATGATCCAGGAACTTGCTGACAAGAGTAAAGAAGTGGGATTAAAAATGAACTTTCAGAAGACAAAAGTGATGTTCAATGCTTTTACAAGAAATGAAGATTTATCGATTGATGGAGAAAAGCTGGAGATAACAGACACGTACGTTTATCTTGGACAGCAGATATCAAGGGAGGGTCACATTGATGAAGAAATTAATCGGCGTACAAAACTTGCCTGGAGAGCTTTTGGAAGAAACAGCATAATTTTCAAGAGCAATATGCCATTATGTCTTAAAAGAAAAGTGTTTGATCAATGCATCCTTCCAGTGCTTACGTATGGTGCGGAGACGTGGACCTTAACTAAAAGAGACATACAAAGGCTGCAGACAACTCAAAGAAGCATGGAGAGGTGCATGCTTGGTGTAACCAGGAGAGATAAGAAGAGGAACTCGTGGATCCGAAAAATGACAAGAGTGGAAGACATCATGATCAGAGTTAAATCCCTGAAATGGCAATGGGCTGGACATACTGCCAGAAGGACAGATCATCGATGGACAGCTGAAATTTTAGATTGGATTCCAAGGGACAGGAAAAGACCCAGAAGAAGACCACATGGGAGATGGGTGGATGAAATTCGAAAGTATGCAGGGGTGACATGGAGGAGACTGGCACAAGACAGACCGTTGTGGAGGAAACTTGGGGAGACCTTCATCCAGCAGTGGATTGATAATGGTTGACAATGATGATGATGATGATATATATGTGTGTAGATTAAGATTACTTATATCTTTCTCTCTATTAACAAAACTCAAAATAAATTTCTTAAGGCAGGTATGCACAGGTGAACTGAAGTGTTAACATTTTAACATGAAAATTCTCGCCTTGAAGAGGCGAGTCAACTATCACGATTTACAATCATATTTGTGAGTTTAACCTTTTCCTTTTTTTATATGTTTACTACATTTGCGAGAGTAATGTCACGTACAGTTCCCTCTTTCTCTCCTGATGAATCTTAACTGGATAACCTCCGACATGCAGACGGAAAGTACCCTTTTTTTCTTTAGAGCATACTGGTAATCTGATTACTGTAGTGCCGACTTCGGCTCTACGAAAGGGCCAAAAATAGAATTAGTGTATACAACTTACCCCTTGATGAGGGGGAACCGGTGTTGAAATTCACAAATAGGTCGGAACACCACGTCTTAGGCTGATATCTGAAGGGAGTGTTGAAAGCTTTGACCACGCTCACTGACGAAGTGCACCTGGTACGTTAGGATGCTTTCTTCCCAGAGCCGTCATTGACCATCATGGATTGCATAGATGGGAGTGAGTTCGTGGAGGTTGCAGGTATCGAATGCCAAGTGTCGCCTGGGGTTGAGATGCAAGCGTCGGTTGACCTCTTCACGGCCCGGCAAATAGGCTATCTTTTTTCTTTAGGCCTAACTGCCTGGTGGTGGTGGCACACATCGACCCGGGCCCCTTCATACTCTGGAGTCGGTTTTAGAGCCGCTGTTTGCTAAAAAATTGTTTTTTTCTTTTTCTTTTTTTTTTTTTTTATCAGGGATGAGGTCTTGTATCTTTTTCCTGGCTGGTGGTGAATAACCACCTATGTCGAGGACTATCTTCCAATTGCCCTGCATTTTTTTCCCTTCCTTTCACTTCCAACTCCTCTTTCGAGAGATTTCTTCTCCAGACTCAAAACGACGCTCCCTCGCAGAAAAACACAGAGAGCCAATCAGCGCCATCCACGAGGGACGCTTTGCTCCCATTGGTCAGCCGGTCAAAACCACGCAATGGTTTCGTGCTTGCCCACGTGACATTCCTCTTACAACCAGAGGAAGGTAGGGTTGGGGAAAAAGCAAAAGCGCAGGAACTCTCAGCGACCAGGCACATGTGTAATCTGATATGACCCTTCTTGCCTTCTTGGCGGGAAACACATAAATTTTTATGCACGCCTGTTTTCATGCCGCTTAGAGCTTGACAGCTCGTACTATAACTCTTCAGGATTAAGCCCTCTTTGCCAGCCCACGTGAACCCAGCTGGGAAATTTCTCGGGGTGGTGTTTCTGTTCTGAGAATTTCACCACAGCGTTGTAGAGAGGAAAAAAAATGTCTTTTTGTGTAAATAACGGCTCACTTTCGGGTGGGCGATCTCCTAACAATTTCAAACAGCACTCCCCATTTCTTGGAATGAGCTTGGGGAAAAAAAAAAAAAAAAGTGACCGTTGGACGAAGAAAGGAACTGCATTTGACTTACAGAAAATATAAATACATACATCATATACCATAAAAAGAACTACATTTTTTTTTCACTAACTATTTTGAGCATAGACCAGCTTTCTTTTTCTTGCATTCCTTTTTTAATACTCAACAAAAAAAAATATCACTTATGAAATTACTTGCCCCGGCAAAAGATTATTCTTTTCCTTTTTTTTTCTTCTTGATTTGGATTACATTTATTCTTGTTTTTAAGTTTTAAGGCCCACTTATCAAGTCCATACCAGCCTTACCTCACCAACTTCATAATTTCAAAGTTAAAATTATAATACCTCCTACTAACTTCTGAATTGTCCTACTCATAGATTAGATAATGAATAATACAAATGCTACATTTTTGTTCACACAACAAAGGTAAAAGAAAGAGAAAAAAAAATTATTTACGATTGCATGAAAGAGTGCCCACGGAAAAAACGCCCACGGAAAAAACGCCCACGGAAAAATCGCCCACGGAAAAAACGCCCACGGAAAAAACGCCCACTTTTCAAAAGTAAGAAAAAACGCCCACGGAAAAATCGCCCACAGACAAAATGCTCACGGGAAAAATATGTGTTTGACTGATAAGTTTTTATGTCTGTTATAAACGGTGTTCGGACAACTAGTCACAGACTGCTGGCCAAAAAACCGTTAGGGGTCATATAAAAATTGCGGTTTCTAGGCCACCTCACCTACATAACGCGAATATGGGAATGACGGAATGAAAACTTTTAGAAGGGCCTAAACGTTAGTACTAATATTATTTTCTGCCTGAGTAATACCGCAATATTAATAATTTGATGTGTAAAATATTTTCTGCAAACCTTACAAATACGAGAGGAAAGTTCGGATTGCACTGATGGACTGTAGAGGTTGTATGGTGTTGGCCTGAAAGCCGTGGTAGTCTTATGCAACAGTTATTTAAAAACATACTAATGATTCACCGTTGTCTTCAAGCCAACTGCTGTACAATATTTTTCTAGAAACTACAAATAAAAAAATTGTCTGCGAGTATGTGCAAACCCAGGGAATTTGTCTGGGGAGGGGGTGCTTAAAATCTAAAATATGAAATATAAAGCATTTCTGGTCCGATCGGGAGATTTCCAGCGTTTACAAGCTACAACACGTCGAATTATCTGAGGGTATCTGCTGTCTCAGGAAGCTAGTCGGGGTGGGGGGGGGGAGGTAATACCAAAATCGTAAAATATCAAGATTTCTCTTCCGATCTGGAGATCTTCAGCATTTAGAAACTGCAACTCGACAAATTTTCTTAGCGCATGTCACTCTCTGGAAACCTGTCGGCGAAGAGGGGGGGGGGGGGGTAATACCAAAAGTGTAAAATATGAACAATTTCTCGTCCGATCGAGAGATTCTCGGCAATTAGCAGCTACAACTCGACACATTATCTGAAGGCATGTGAATGATGAAAATCTCCGGGTCGGACAAGAAATTCTATATAATTCACAATTATCATATAACCACCCCACCCCACCCCACCCCCCAGGTTTGCTGAGTAGGCACGTGCCCTCAAATAATCTGTCCAGCTGTAGCTTGTAAATGCTGAAAATCTCCCGATGGGACGATACATTTTTCAAATCTTACAGTTTTGATATTACCACCCCCACCCCCGACAGGTTTCCTGAGTCAGCACATGCGCTCAGATAATTTGCAGACTTGTAGTTTGAAAACCCTTAAATCTTTTGCTCAGATGTAGATCATAAACATTTCTTATAAAGAATTACATTAATTATCGCAATTAAGAAAAGACGAAATTACGGAAACTATATATGACTCTGATTACCAACCTCTGGGGGTTGTGGGCACGAAGCGGTCAAAAACGTTATTTTTATACGGCCCCTTAAAATTTTTGTGGCCAGTTCTCCGGTGGCCAGTTCTCCTACACCCGTCATGTAGAAATTAACTGTTTTAGTTGTCCTTTGGAAAACTCCCAGGAAGCTATGAGTGCGTATTTTTTTCTTTACACTGGGAAGAAAAGAAGTATGCCTGTAACTTGAGATTATACTACTCACGGGGAAGACACACCCCGACCGGTGGCCAACCGATAAATTTAAATGAAATATATCGCTTGTTATTTGAGGTGCGGTCGCTAGCAAACGTTCAAGCTGCAGCTGCAAAGTACCACTTTGACGAAAGACAGATGTCCCCTCCCCTTCCGCTCGCCGTACTCAACAGACAACAGTGGAAAGAAAGCACATTACACAAAGTTATATCAGTGCACTGCGGCTTTTACGAAAATCGCTTTTACAATTAAATGCATTAAACTTTAAAAGTATTTATAAATAAAATAATCTGACTTTTAATGATTTCTTTTTTAATTGATATAGTTAAATAATAAACATGCATAGTTTTATAAAAATTTAGACCTTACTTTAAAAAATAAGAATAGTCACAAATTTATTATAGTACAGCCGAACTGGAATCTTTTAAGAAAGTAGCTACTCTACAGTAGGAAGTTGAAAGTTAACAATCTTATTTGGTTCTTCACTAGGCCACCCGCGGCCCTTAAGTCATAAGTCCTAGGCCTTGGCCTATTTAACAGTTTTTATTCTAACGATGTTATATTCATAACGTTTACGTAACACATCAAATTATTAATATTGCGGTATTACTCAGGCACAAAATAATATTAGGACTAACGTTTAGGCCCTTCTAAAAGTTTTCGTTCCGTCATTCCCATATTCGTAAAATTTACATAACAAGTATACAAGTATTGTCAATAATCAAACAAAAGTCATCGCTCTTTTTTTTTTTTTTTTGATTGGAGGTTTAACGACCACCGTGAGCAACTCAATGGGCTATAAGCAGTCGCCCGTCCCTAATTTAGTGTCACTGGTTCCAGGGAAGGGAGAGAGCCAGTGCCGTAAGACAAACACAACATCCATGCCTGACCGGGATTCGAACCCGGACCCCGTACGGACGAATGATCAGAGGCCAACGCCTTAGACCACTGCGCCACCGGGGCTGCAAGTCATCGCTCTTTCCACGTTTATAAGTGAGTCACTGAAAAATTCTCAGTGGCCGCCTCCAGGAATCGAACTCAGGGTCTTCCAGTTACGCGCCGGATATGCTTCCACGGCACCACAGCTATTCCTATTCCACGTCAAATGTCTGTATTAATTGTCAATAATATTGCGCTTCTACTTATGCACCATACATTCAATCCATACATTAATTAATAGGCCGTAGGCCTAAGCCAATTCAACACTTTTTTCTTCGCCTGTGAATTAATTAAGTGCCGCCCCGGTGGCGCTGGCCTCTGATCATTCGTCCGTAAGGGTCAGGGTTCGAATCCCGGTGAGGCATGGATGTTGTGTTTGTCTTACGGCACTGGCTCTCTCCCTTCCCTGGAACCAGTGACCCTAAATTAGGGACGGGCGACTGCTTATAGCCCATTGAGTTGCTCACGGTGGTCGTTAAACCTCCAATCAAAAAAAAAAAAAAAAAAAAAAAAAAAAAAAAAGAATTAATTAAGTAAAAGAAAAATATTGCAAACTTGACATGTTATGTAAATATTTAGTACCTACGTAAAAGTGCAGCGTTATTAAAAAATCCCACCCCTTAGGGTCCTTTTCCGAACATACATGAATTATGCTGTAATTCTCGCTTGGCTTACATAGAACGTTTTCTCGAAATTTGTTTGGAGTTCCTAATTCAGTTCTCAATGTAGGCCAAAAATCGATAATACTTACCCCCCCCCGCACACACACCCTTGAACTTTTGTGGCCAATTCTCCTACACCCATTTTCGTTATGTAGGTGAGGTGGCCAAGAAACCGCAATTTTTATATGACCCCTAACGATTTTTTGGCCAGCAGTCTGTGACCAGTTGTCCTGTCACCGTTTATAACAGACATATAAACTTATCAGTCGATCACATATTTTTCCCGTGAGCATTTTGTCTGTGGGCGATTTTTCCGTGGGCGTTTTTTCCTACTTTCGAGAAGTGGGCGTTTTTTCCGTGGGCATTCTTTCCTCATACCTTATTTACACCACTCTTCACTCAGAATATTACATCCCTTCCTTTTTTTTTTTTCTGATGTGCACTGTTATTTCCCTCCTGCTGGGCTGAGTAATTTTGAAAGCAATCACTTACTCTTTATTACGCAATTTATATGCTTAACCTTGGAACTTAACCAAAAATCCATAGGCTAGCCCCAGAGTGATGATAAATACTGAATTGGAGGGAGGGTATCCCTTTGCTACTCTCCTATCCCTTAACAAAGTAAAAACACTCATTTTGTACATTAAGCAGAGAAGAGGAGAAAAAAAAAAAACAACAATGAGAAAATAGAATTTTCTGTAACTTTTTCTTGACTTTCTCTCTGGATCCAAAAATCAAACCCAGGGGAGGTGAAATCTAAATTTACGAAATGTTTAACAGCAAATCACTCCAGGGAAGAATCGTCACCCTTTCCTGAACTGACCACTATTATCCCTTCGATTTATTTATTTTTCTCTCAAGAAAAACGTGGATAATGTTGATGAAAATCTGAAAACATTGATCAGGTGTACACAGATTTTCAGCAACATATCATGCGCCACCAGGGGAAGAAAAACTTAGCTTCAGGTTGGACAACATAATTTTTTGAAAGTCTAACCACTGGCTGTCGGCCAATCGTGAACGAAGCTTTAATTTCACTTATTTAATTTTGGAGAATGCTTGTTCACATAGCATATGTGCTACCAAACACTGAAAGCATTTTCCTGGCAAAACTTTTCAGATTTGTAAAACTATCTGTAGGAAAAAGAAAATAAAAGGTTATCAAACTTTTTTCTTTTAGGTTGGAAGTTTAACGACCACCATGAGCAACTCAGTGGGCTATAAGTAGTCGCCCGTCCCTAATTTAGGGCCACTGGTTCCAGGGAAGGGAGAGAACCAGTGACGTAAGACAAACACAACATCCATGCCTCACCGGGATTTAAACCCGTACCCTTCTCGGACGAATGGTCATAAGCCATCGATTAGACCACGGCGCCATCTACAAAACTTTCACTCTTAATGACTTGAACTTGTTATTAGATTGCAAATCTAACAGTTCCAACTGTAAATTCTCCTCAGCATCACCAACCGGAAAATTAAATGGGTTCTGCAATAGCTGGAATATTTCCTCATGCTTGTAAAACTGACAAAAACGTCCTTCAAACTCAGATTTTAACAAATGAATATTTGTGACGCAGTGCTCAAAATTAAAAACAAACTTATCAGACATGTTGTCTCACATATATTTACAAGATGAAAAGTGTAAATTTTTTTCTCTTTTAACTTTCGGTTGAACAGTTCCGACTTCGAGTGGAACAATTTCAGATCAAAAAACAACTTGTCTGCGAGTCTATATTTCCCTTGCAAACTGAAATTGAGTGAATTGAGATGGTCAGCAATGTCTGTTAAAAATGCAAGGTCCCACAAACAAAAGGCGTTACCTCAGGCAGGATCATGGCTTCCCTCGGGCTGTAGTTTAGGGAACACTGCGCTTAAGCCATCTTTCCGATACGCGATTCATTCTTTATTTCGTCAGTGCTCTATATTTGCGGCAAAGCTAACCTGATTATGGAGTTAAAGTTACGGAGTGTGTACTTCCACTGCATAATATACACTATCTACCAACAAGTAATTAGACACCTCTGCAATCGACGATATCTGCGGTCCTGAAACACGTCACGGCCCCCGCCGTTAAATATCGTGTGGGAAACAACAACGCAACCAGTCGCATGCAAAATGCCACGCAGTTCGGAGCTCTCTGATTAGGAGAAAGGTGTAATCGTCGGGTTTCACAGAAATGGCCGATCCATACGTGAAATATCCAGCTCGTTGAAGTACCCAAAATCGACAATGGCCTACATGCTTGGCAAGTGGAAGAAGAGAGGTGACTGTCGGAATGTGCCCGACCCGGCAGACCCACAAAACTGGGAGTTACAGACCGACGGGTGCTGGCCAGAGAAATTCGGAAGAACCGCACCAAATCTATGGGCCACATCCGCGAGGAGTTTCAACAGGCATCCGGGAGTGTTCTTTCGATAAATACCATCCGTAAGGAAACCCATCTGCTTGGTTATCATGGACGTGCTGCCGCCCACAAGCCTTTGATCACCAAGTCCAATAGCGCTCCTAGGCTAACGTGGTGCACAGAAGGTCGACAGTGAACCGTTGAACAGTGGAAACAGGTTCTCTGGAGCGACGAATCAAGATTCATCCTCTGCCGTTCGGATGGCAGGGTTTGGGTTTGGCGTCTGCCTGGAGAACGCATCCTGCCGGATTGTATTGTGCCAACTGTGAAGTTCGGCGGCTGTGGACTTATGCTATGGGGGTGTTTCTCCTGGTATGGCACGGGACCTTGGTCGCAATTCCTGGTAGACTCAACGCCGAGACCTACTGCACCATTTTGGATGACCATGCGCTTCCTACGTTGCGGAAGTTTTACGGGGTGGACCTATGTTACTTTCAGGATAACACGTTGCCCGGGATAAACATAAAGTTTGTTTTCAAGCAACAATGTAAATTGCACTATACAAAAGAATCTTGCCATGTTGAACAACGCTCAGCTTTTATGAGATATCGCTTGCATTTTTACCCCTTTTTCTTTGAGGACATTGGTCTTTTTCATTGTCTCCCAAGAATATTATTGTAATGAAGGATTTTACAAATAGAAAGGAGAAGGAAAACATGCCCAATTTTGTAATATTATTTGCTATTTTTAAAACGTTTTTTACACTTGACAGCCTGTAATTTTTGGTTGTTCTTGAAAACCAGTGGAACGCTGAACATAGAATTGCCCGTGGGAACAACATGGAGACCGCAAGCACTTGTTTCACTGAGCCAGTGTGCTTTATTGACGGTGATACAGAATGCCTGACTGGCAGAATGGCGTGTTCATTGTAAAACGTGTTAATAAACGACATTTATGCCTTTTCCCCCTGGAGCAGCCATTCCAACAACACCTTCTCACAATTCATAATGGCGGTTCTGAGCCAGCCCTAAAAACTTGAAATAGCAAACATGTACAACAATGCTCTTCCTCCACTCCGTATTCAGCTTTCTAGAGTGTAGATAAGGTACTTTCTAGAAAATCGCTTGGAAAACCGTTGAGAATAATACGTAACCATTCGGACCCTTCCCCGTATGCCTCAACCAAGGACGCTTGCGAGGAGTGAGGCGTCACCTGACGACCGTTGCTCTTACACGCTGAGTAGTACCCCAGCAGCCGACTTTCACCCAGTCTACAGAGGGCCCCGTATAAACACATTTGACCCCCTTAGGGGTGGAATTTCTAAAAATCATCCCGCCTGTATTTCAATCTGGGTGATGAAGAGTACATATGCCAATTTTGGTGCAAATCCGTTAAACCATTTAGGAATGTATGCGGAACAAACGTACTTTCACTTTTGTATATATAGAGATTACAATATAGTATTATTATGTGTATACAACCTTTGAGAATCACTATATACATCACCATCACGATGTTATCCCTAAGGGAAGAAACATTTAATGTTCAGTAACTTTTTAAATACCGATTCAGTGAAAAATGGTACAAGACAAAAATTGTGGAACTCCATGAAATATACCAAATGCACTCACATTTAGTTTCTTAGTAAATTACAAGAAAACGGGTGCTGAAAGATATAATGTTTGCTCCTCATTCTACAAATTATTCAACGAAAATTAAATTAAAACAGAAGAAAGAAAGTAACCAACCAACGCCGTATCCAGACAATATGATGCACCCGACAAAAATGTCGATATGCGGCGTCCGCCATTGTTATTTATTTAAACTGGGAAGATTGAATATATATAGGTAGCCCAGGTGGGCAAACACCAGTGATAAACATAGTGTACGTGTACTTCTTTGTATAGACAGATGACACAAATGACTGTATAAAAGGAAAAAGTGATTCTGAAAAAAAAAAAAAAGGCTATTTGTGCGTGGCCCTCATGGCCCTTAAGGCTCAAGCCTCACCCACACTCGGGATCGAGAGGAAGATCGGCTTTCTTTGTTTCTTATTTTGTCACAAGAAATTCACCCTAGCACTTAACTTCCTTCCTGCCTCCTCGGAAAATTGATGCCACGAGCACGGTTTGAAAGAAAAAAAAAAAAAGGCGAAATAACTTTAAACTTTCTGTATTGCTGTTTCTTCTTTTCTTTAAATAAATATAGAAAAAAGCTGCAGGTGAATGGTGAAAGACTGACGTTTTGTAAACCCATAAGACTTAACCCTATTTCAGTTGAGCCCACCCCTAAAGACGGCCATGTGTATTAATTATTGTCACAAGCATATTGCTACAGTTTCGTGTTTTAACGGACTTCATAATGATTCCTCGTCATCAGTTCTTTGGGGGCCCACTCAAATGCCTTAGCCTAGGGCCCACTCAAATGCCTTAGCCTAGGGGCCCACTAAGGTCACAATCCTTTTCTGGTGTAACCAGTTTCCAGAACTCATCTCAGGTTCCATAGCTGGAAGTAGGGGTCAGTTTGCAGATCATTTAGCTCCAGGGGAATGCTTTCCTGCCTCTTCAAAGAAAAATTCGGGGAGACTTTTCCAGTTCCTGCTGATTTCTGCGAAAAGTGTTCACAATGCAGACTGCTTTTTCAGCTTCTTAACCCGTTGTTGTTGAATAAAATTTCAACTCGAGATGACTTTTGGTGGGGTGCACTAACTGACATCGGGAATCACATGCCTCCCGCGGTGCTAATTTAGACACTTACGCCGTATGGATGGACTCCAGAGGCGTAACTAGGCATTTATGTGCCCGGAGAAAACCACAAAATATTGCTTCCTCGTTTGTCTTTCAATCTTATTACTAATGTCATGGTGTATATTAGTATATACACAGTCGAGTCACATTATTGTGACCACCTCCTACTTTTGATGTCAACAGCGCGTAGCCAATGAAAGAAGGCACATGTCGTGAGCTGGCTTGGAGGGTATATAAGGTGTGCTCAAGGCAATCTGAAAACATATCACTCGTTGCTGTCACGGATAAAAGGAGCGATTTATCAGATTTGCAAAAAGGGATGATTATCAGCTTTCGGGCCAAGGGTGGCAGTACATCTGAAACATCGCAGTTTGTGAACTGTTCGCTGCTTCTGTGGTTAGAGTGTATCGTGATTGGAGAAATGGCACCATTGCGAATAAGCGACGTGGAAATTGCGGAGCACAACGAGCAATTGATGGGGTAGGTGAACTTTGGCTGCGTTACAGTGGAGCAACTCACTGCCCCAATGTACCAGGGAGCTACCGGAAGTGTGTCTAAAACGACAGTTGAGCAAACCCAGCTACGTATGGGGCTCCGATGCAGATGGATGGTAACTGTACCTATACTAATGAATGTGCATCTGCAGAAAAGGCTTACATTTGCAGGGCAGTATCGGAATGGGACGCCCGCTGATTGGCAAAGCATTGCCTTCTCCGATGAGTCACGTTTTCTACTTCATCGAACGGATGGGCGTTAGCGTAAAAAGCGAGAAGCATCGGAGAACAAACACTCTTCAACCATTGCTGGAAGAACACAAGCTGGTGGGGTCAGCGTTATGGTCCGGGGAATGTTTTCGTGAAATTGCCTGGGTCTATTCATACCTGTGGAAGGCACTATGAACCAAATTAGTTATGAATTCATCCTTGCAGACCAGGTACACCCATTCATGCTGATTGTCTTCCCTGGGGCGGATGCGATCTTCCAGCACGACAATGCGACGTGTCACACAGCTGGAAATATCCGAGAGTGGTTGGAAAAGCACGATGAAGACTTCAAGGTACTTCCCTGACCCCTAATTCCCCAGACTTAAACAAAATTGAGCATCTGTGAGACCACTTCGATCGTGTTGTTCACTCTGTGGATCCTTCACCACGCACCCTCTAACAGTTGTCAGACGCACTGCAGTTAGCATGGCTCCACATACTTGTTAATACCTTCCAGCGATTTGTTGAGTCACTCCCAGCACGTCTAGCTGCTGTCTGCGCTACACACTGCGGTTTCTCTGGATATTAGCTGATGGTCACAATAGTGTGACTCGACCGTGTATATACACAGCTCGACTAAACAAAATTAACTCATACCTCTCTATGCGGGAGGTACAATCAAAATGTGACCATTTGTGTAGGTTTTCCCAAAAGCTTACGAGTTCGGACCTTCAGCACTACGTCAAACGGACCGAATTGTGCCTACAATCCTGGCTCGCAGCTTCAGTAATGATCGAATAGTCCCAGAAAATCTTCAACAATATGAAGGACATCTTGATCTGGAACGTATGTACAATCCATCCAACTAAAGGGAAACCTGAAGTCTAATTGTTGTCGACGGGTACCATGGTTTTTTATATTAAAATAATGCAACGTAGTTTGTCACAAATATTTATTTTTTCAAGTCGACCATGATTTCGCTGGGTATTAACCTAGCTTCATCAGGACGAATGGCACGTAATTATTCAAATTTTATATGATATTATAAGTGGTGTTTACAGTCACGGGTTTTGGTTAGTTGCTTCCACGTGCTTGATAGAAATAGCGTGGATGCCATGTCATTAACAAGTTGCGAAGACTTCTGATATATATGGAAAGCTTCCAAAACATTAAGTTTGGTGGTTGAATCTGGCTTGTGTGATGCAGCAAGGTCCCAGAGAAACCATGGTCGACTTGAAAAAATAAATATTTGGGACAAAAATTACGTTGTACTATTTTAATATATTTAATCGTCACAAGACCGTAGTCATTGAGATTAAGAACCATGGTTCTTCTTCAGTTAGATGGAGATGTACATTTCTTCTGAAGGTAAGCAACTAGAATTACTTGAACTTTTTAAAGGCTGCCCCGGTGGCGCAGTGGTCTAAGGCGTTGGCCTCTGATCATTCGTCCGTAAGGGGTCCGGGTTCGAATCCCGGTGAGGCATCGATGTTGTGTTTGTCTTACGGCACTGGCTCTCTCCCTTCCCTGGAACCAGTGACCCTAAATTAGGGACGGGCGACTGCTTTTTGCTCATGGTGGTCGTTGAACCTCCAATCAAAAAAAAAAAAAAAAACATTTTGAGGAGAAAATGCGAATTTTAAGCTTTTAAGGCAACCGTAACTGGAGAAACGTATAAGAAAATCCGCAAATGGACAAATAATAAAGTGTGGAGCCAAAAACTTGTACCAGAATCTTGTACAAAAATTTTAATTCCACTGTTAATCAGGTTTTAAAGTGTGATTTCTGCGCCTTCACTAAAGCTGCGCCTGGGGCAGCCACCCCGCTTCCCCCTCTTTAGGTACGCCTCTGGATTAACCAAATTTTATTACTCCCATAACGCACGAGGCTGCTTAACCACAAGGTAACAGGGACGCCAGGGGGAAAAAATTTCGATCACATCTCCTGTATAATTATACATATTTTCAACAATTGGGATAAACTGTGATTCGGGAAAAGCGGGGATATTTGTTAGTTCAAAATTTTTTCAAGGATGGACAGACAAAATGATATCACAAGAAATAAATAAGGGAGAGTATGATGGGATGTAAGGTCAGGTGATGCGTAACATCACAGCCTCTCCTTGACAAATGTCAACCCCGCCTTCTCGTGGTGCATCCTGTTCCCACTAAAGGGGCTCTGACGACCGCAAATAGCGGTATAACTATACCATCGGGATCAGAGGAAATGCTATCCCACACTCACCAACCCGCTTGGCCAGCGTGGTGAGTTATGGTCAAACACCTCCAAAATGACTCTACAACTTAAATCTTGGCCCTCAGTCTCCGGCAGCTGGAATGTACCTGGCCAAGGCAGCGGCCAGTGCGACATGAAGGCAGAGGGTGCTAAGAATCCCCGGAGGACCGGACTAGGCTGCCATTTGATGCTGACCTTGGCTACCTACAACGGACGCTCCCTATCTTCTGATTCAAGGCTTCTTGAATTGGAAGAGGAACTACAAAGGATCAAGTGGGACATCGTCGGGCTAAGTGAGGTAAGGAGAAAAGGAGAAGATCTCATTGAACTGAAAAGTGGACATCTCTTCTATTATCGTGGGACAGATACTGGCAGAACCAGTGGTGTTGGATTTATAATAAACAAGAAACTGAAGCATAAAGTGGTAGAAGTTAAAAGTTCCTCTGACAGAGCTGCACGACTCGTTATCCAACTATCGAGAAGATACCAGGCTCAGATTATTCAAACTTATGCACCCACCACAAGTCATCCTGAAGAAGAAATTGAAGAATTTTATGAGGAAATTCGTCATCTAAATAATAAAGGTAAGCAGCACTTGAAGATAATTATGGGAGATTTCAATGCAAAAATAGGGCACCGGCAACAGAATGAAACTTCAGTAGGTAAATTCGGTCACGGCAACAGAAACCAGCGTGGAAATACTCTCGTTGAGTTTGCAGAGGCAGAAGGATTTTTCATCTTGAATTCCTTTTTCAAGAAAAAGCCACACAGGAAATGGACATGGAGACATCCAATTGGGACGACAAGTGAAATTGATTTTATTATGTGTAACAAAAAATTCGTCATCGAAGACTGCAGTGTGCTGAACAAGTTCAACACAGGTAGTGACCATAGATTGGTGAGATGTAAGATGCACCTCAACACTAAACTGGAACGTGGCAAGCTCATAAGACAAACAAAATGTATTGACATAACCAACCTTAAAAAACACCATAATACTTTCAAGTTGGAACTGAAGAACAGATTCTCTGCTTTAGAAGGCCTAACATCGGAAGAAGTGGATATTTCGGAAGTTAACAGAAAAGTAACCAAAGCTCTTATGGAAACAGCAACAAAATTAGCTGGGTCTAAGAACAAGTTGCATGTAAACAAATTATCAGGAAAAACCAAAATGTTGATGCAAAAAAGAAGAGAGATGAGGACAACTAAAGAAGATGTGACTTCCAAAGTGGAATATATAGAGCTATGCAAGACAGCACGAAAAAGTATCACTGAAGACGTAAGGAAATTCAACTGTGAGCTAGTGAGGAAAGCAATTGAAAACAACCAAAGCCTAAAGATAGCAAAGGGACATCTCAGTAAGGGAAGAAAACAGATTATGGCACTGAGAAAAGAAGATGGTTCTGTAACAAGAAATAGAGGCGAAATTTTGACAAGAGTGAAAGATTTCTTCTCCAAATTATATGAAAGGGATGATACATGCACTCCAGACATCATGAAAGATACCAGTACCAGAGTTCCTCCAGTCCTTCCAGCAGAAGTTGCACATGCAATCAAGAACATGAAGCGGGGAAAAGCTCCAGGAGAAGATGGAGTTACTATAGACATCATACAAGAAGCAAGTGGAGAAATTGAAACAGTACTCGCCCAAATTTTCACTCGATGCCTTAATGAAGGGAAGATTCCTGAGGATTGGAACAATGCTACAATGATCCTGCTACATAAAAAAGGTGACATTGAGGATCTCAGGAACTACAGACCTATCAGCCTCCTATCAGTGGTTTATAAAATCTTCACTAAAGTTCTTTCACACCGCTTGAAGGTAACACTGGACATGGCTCAACCGAGAGAACAAGCTGGATTCAGGAGTGGCTACAGCACAATAGATCATATCAACGTACTGAGAGAACTAATTGAAAGAGCGAGGGAATATGAACTTCCATTGTGCATGGCTTTTATCGATTATGAAAAAGCCTTTGATTCGGTGAAACCATCAGCAGTTGCAATGGCTCTGAAATCCTGCGGTATTGAAGATGCATACATTAATATTATTAATAACATCTATGAAAATGCAAGTGCAAAGATTCGGCTATTTGAAAATACAACACACATAAAAATTGGAAAGGGAGTGAGACAAGGTGACACCATATCTCCGAAGCTCTTTAATGCCACATTGGAAAATGTCCTTCAATCACTGGACTGGGAAAACAAAGGGATAAAGATTAATGGAGATTATCTAACCCACCTTCGTTTTGCTGATGACGTAGTCATTTTTGCAACTACCCCATCAGAGCTGCAGAGTATGATCCAGGAACTTGCTGACAAGAGTAAAGAAGTGGGATTAAAAATGAACTTTCAGAAGACAAAAGTGATGTTCAATGCTTTTACAAGAAATGAAGATTTATCGATTGATGGAGAAAAACTGGAGATAACGGATACGTATGTTTATCTTGGACAGCAGATATCAAGTGAGGGTCACATTGATGAAGAAATTAATAGGCGTACAAAACTTGCCTGGAGAGCTTTTGGAAGAAACAGCATAATTTTCAAGAGCAATATGCCATTATGTCTTAAAAGAAAAGTGTTTGATCAATGCATCCTTCCAGTGCTTACGTATGGTGCAGAGACGTGGACCTTAACTAAAAGAGACATACAAAGGCTTCAGACAACTCAAAGAAGCATGGAGAGGTGCATGCTTGGTATAACCAGGAGAGATAAGAAGAGGAACTCGTGGATCCGAAAAATGACGAGAGTGGAAGACATCATGATCAGAGTTAAATCCCTGGAATGGCAATGGGCTGGACATACTGCCAGAAGGACAGACCATAGATGGACAGCCGAAATTTTAGATTGGATTCCAAGGGACAGGAAAAGACCCAGAAGAACACCACATGGGAGATGGGTGGATGAAATTCGTAAATATGCGGGAGTGACATGGAGGAGACTGGCACAAGACAGACCGTTGTGGAGGAAACTTGGGGAGACCTTCGTCCAGCAGTGGATTGATAATGGTTGACAATGATGATGATGATGATGATGATAAAGTGATAATAACAGTTAAATATTGTTCTCCAGCATAATAATGTGAATGCCATTTTTCTGCCAACTTTCAATCGCGTGCAGAAATATCCGTTATATACGTACAAACGACAGAAATAATAGGAAAAATTTGCGGAGAGAAGCATTTCCTATATGTATTATTGTACTGAACTGCGGTACATACGGCAATCTACCGAGCGTGACGGCTACGGTGAGCAGTTGGCGTCGGTCACCTATAAGGCGCCAATAAAACGGAGATAATTTCTCTGGTGGCTCGGCTGCGGAGTCGCTTGAAATCCCTCAGTTCGGGAAACTCTGGCGCTGAAAGCTCCTATTAATGACCTGCTTTTGAGCGCGGAAAGCTCTTTTCTCTGTCCTTTGGCGGTTACAGTGACAAAATGACCCTCCTTCGCAGATGACTGTGAAGCACGAAAGATTCTTTGGCGCACTTAGCTTCACATCATCGCAGCTGATAAAATACATTTCTGATTCCTGTTCCGTTCAGCATTGGAACGAATATTTCTTTTCTTTTTTCTTCTTCCAGGGAAGATAAGATGGTCTTGCTGCGATAGCTGACTGCATTATTTATCAGACATAGAGAGTTGACTCCTCAAAACACAGCTTCAAAGAGAAAAATATGTCGAACCGAAGGGAATACCTATTCAGATTTATTAAACATGAGCTTTAAATCCATCCTAAAACTTTCAACAGTGTAAGAATTATTCTAACATCTAACATTTTGCAGTAGCAGGTCACCATTGAAAGTCGAAACGGGTGTTACACGCCAAAAGCTAGAGGCCTGCACGAGCCCCTCAAGACGGTGAGTTTAAGGCCCGGCCTGTCAATTACAGCTATTATTTAGGCCCGGCCCTGCCCATGACGTGATATTTTATATTATTTTGTTTTTCTATTGTGTTTTATTAAACTGTGAAAATTAAATAATGACATAAGATATTATCGAAAATATTTAGTTGAATGCAAGCCTAAAAATATTAACTAAACTTTGACAATTATCGAAGAATGTAACCTTTGAAGAGAGGGAGAAAGAAAAAAAAAGACTAAACGCGTTTAAAATCTCCCTTTCTGTGAACTAGCAAGCAGTTACATTACAAAAATCATTGCATATACCGAGTAAGGATAGAAGAAACAATCGATGTCGTTCCACTCTCTCGTACAAAAACAAACACACACACGCGCACACACATAGATACACACACCACCCCGCCCCACTGCAGACACTCCCCTCTTCCACTCCACACAACACACTATAACGTACAAGTTTGTCCGCGGCCGGCATCGAATCCAGTCTCCTCAATCCGGAGTAAGTCTCTTTCCCAACTAAGTGCTCTCACTGCTATCTGTTCTTTATCTCATGTGCATACTGCGGCGCAGGCGCGTCACCCCCACCCCACGAAAGAGGGCCGGGGGTATGGCCCACGGGTCAGGCAGGACCATGTGTCGCTGTAGGCAGTCATCCCATGAAGAATGTGCATTTGAAAAATCCCAGACAATTTGGTGTGTGTGGAACGTAACATCACGCTGATTTTTTTTCGAAGCACTGAAGAAGGGATTCTCATTTTCCCTGTCTCGCCGTGTGGAAAGAACATCACATCATTGCGAGAAACTTAACAGCCGGGTCATCCTGGAAGTTCGGGCGGCAATATAACGAACAAGTTTGTCCGCTCCGGAGTAAGTCGCTCTCCCAACTGAACTACGCGGACATGTGCTCTCACTGCTATCTGCCTTTATCTCATGTGCGTCCTGTGGGGCAGGCACGTCATAATACGCGCGCGCACACACGCACACACACACTCGCTCGGGGTTAGCCCGTCTGCACGATAACTCGCGTAAAAATGGTTCGATTTTGATGAAATTTTAATATGTGGTAGGGGACCACCTGGAGATGAATCCTATTGAAAATGGGGTCAAAGGTCAGGACATAGGAGCGGGATCAATTTCATTGCCCTTATGCGTCATGACTTACGTAAAAATGCTTCGATTGCGACAAAACTTTACCATGTTGTTTCGGAAGAATGCTGAACCGGTTCTGTTGAATATCATCGAAGTGGGGTCCAAGGTCAGGACACAGGAGCGAGATTTATTCCACAGCCATTATCCTCATAACTTGACTAAAAATGTTTCTATTGCGACAAAACTTTAGTATGTTGTTCTGGAGATACACTGAACCAATTCTATGTAGTATCATCGAAATAAGGACAAAGATCAGGACACAGGAACATTATTTATTCCACAGCCCATATCCTCATAACTTGAGTAATGATTTCTGGTATGTTGGAAAGCGTATCATAATCAATGCATTGCATTGATTTTACTAACTTATTTTTCCAAAGACGGAAACTTGCGGGTAATTATCGAATGGTACTTTTAGATACACCAAACAGTGAATATTTATCGGCAAACTCCTCTTTTAAGGAACTATAAAAATATTTTGGACACAAACCAACCTGAAGTTTAAGTGAGTGTGAGGTAAGTACGTTGGGACATGTAAGTACACTAGGCTTAATAGCTAAAAAAGGCGCATTTAAATTGGCGATGATTATATCTGAAGCTAAAGTAAGATGTGATAAGAAGATACCACAATGTAATCAGAAAAATAATGAATACAAGATTTAGTATATACGTACTGTATTTAATTAAGAAGCATACTTCATACTGTCGTGTTTAAAGTATAAAGTTGCTGGTTTGCTTTTTGATCCAGAGTAATATATCTTGTCGCGAAAACGAATGTAGAATTGCACCTAATTATCATTATATTTAAAATTCCATATGAGGGATAAAGGTAAAGTAACCCGAATTATTTACTTCAACACATGTGTTTTATTTTAGCTCAAAGTTCCAAAAGGGGAAAAAAGTTCTTTAAATGTAAGATGCAAGAATAAAAAAGCAGAAACAAAAAATAAAAAGGCGAACAAAACAAGCATTGTTTTGCTTGACCATTATGTTTTGCTCGTCCGTTTTCGAACGAAAGCACTGAACTGAAAACAAAACACATTTCTCTCCCCTCCCTCTCTCTGGGTGGTATAAAGTGAGAAAGTAGTGTTTATTTTTCTTGGAGCCACCAATGTCTTTTCCTTAATGAGGATGAATGGTGCGAAAGTCACTTTTTATTCTCATTCACTCCATACTCATCTAATAATCTCCACGTTCTCCCTGCTTGAGGCTACAACCATTTTATCTTTTTATTTCTTTCATTTTCGAGACAATTACCTTTTCAAAGATGAATAATTTCTTCCTCTCTACTGGAAAAATAAAGCACCTTTCTTCTTTCTGCCACAATCTCCTTAGATGGAGATAAATGTTTATCCTAAAATGCTCTCATGTCACCAAAGGTGGGGCATAATTCGCTTCTGAGTTTTTTTAAACCTTAATTCACCACTGATTCTCTTCTATCTTTCCCTTTCACCCTCGCTTGCTTTCTTTGATCTTAATAAATAGAACTTGACGCTGAGTTGCATGGTATATCTATTTCCATTGTTTCTGTTGTTTATTACGGAACAGAAAATTTCGAAGGATAACAACCATAACTATAAAATTGGAATATGCATTCAGGGCTGTGAAACCCAAATCTGCTGGTGGCGGAACTCGAATGCCCATCCTTCTGCGCCGGAGCCCAATGCTTTCCCAATCAAGATACGCCGGGAAAGGCTTATCAATGCTACTTGCACTCTTGACATGTGGGTAAGCTCTGCAGTATGTCACATACACTATATTGAGAAAAGTAAACGTACACCCCTTCAAAAGCAAATGAACGGATACGCAGCGTTGTTAAGATGCGCGGTACAGCTGCAAACGGTATAAAAACAAGCCTGCAGCTGACCGCGATCATATCGCACTGTGAGGTGGAGTGAAAATGTCGCGGCGGGAGAGAACTGACTTTGAAAAAGAAAAGATTGTTGGGTGTCATTTTAGTGGATTGTCCATAACAGAATCCGAGAGGTGTTTAAACATACCCAAGTTAATTGTTTCGGATGTACTGAATAAGTGGAAGACACATGGCGTGCCTAAAGCAGAAAAACGTACCGGCAGACCAAAAAAAAAAAAAAAAAAAAAATCAGTGATAGAGGACGTCGAAACCTCAGGAGAGTCATTACAGCTAATCGACAAAGTACTGCACAAAACCTCAGTGTACAAGTGAGTAAAAATGCTGGAACCTCGGTACATACACGTACCATTCACAGAGAACTTCATTCCACGGTTTTCCGTGGTCGTGTTGCTGCTCATAAGCCTTTCATCTCCACTCGGAATGCTACTCGTCGTTTAGCATGGTGTAAAGAACATTTGTCGTGGACCGTAGATCAATGGAAACGGGTGCCACGAACTGATAAATCCAGATACACGATCCATCAGTCTGATGGCTGTGTGGGGGTATGGAGGCATCCGGGGGAACGTTATTTACCACAGCGTTCTGTTCCTACGCTCACGTTTGGAGCTGACAGTGTACTCGTGAGGGGGTGTTTTTCGTGGTATGGTCCCGGCCCATTGGTTATCGTGGACAAACCTGTTAACCAGCACATCTACCTCGATATTCTGGGCAATTATGCCCTACGAACCCTGTGGCAATACTACGGAACCGAGCCTTGTTGGTACCAGCAGGATAATGCACTTAGCCATAAAGCATGGACTGTTACGGCGTGGCTTGACGATAATTCCGTATCGTGTGTGAACTGGACAGCACAGAGGCCTGATCTTAATCCTATAGAGCACCTATGGGATGAATTAGAGTGCCGCATAAGAAGTTTTGAACCAAGGCCTACAACTAAGCAAGAGTTAGCGGCAGCATTATGTACTGAATTGAAGCGCATACCAATCGTGTGTTCTAAAACCTTGTTGAAAGCATGTCTCGAAGGATCAGTTCATGTATTAAAGCGAAAGGTGGACTAATGTATGCCAATAAATGCTATGTTGTGTTTCTCTTCTAGGTGTGCGGTGACATTTGTTAATATAGTGTATATCCTCCTGCCCTTGAGAAAGGAGGGGGCACAAAATAGCAGGATTCGGGTCCGCCGCAAACTACAGTCATTTGCAAAAGTTTAAGATCATCTGTCAATTTATTGTAAATTAAGATTTTCAAAATTAAAAAAAACCCAACTAATTACTAGTCAGATATATTTGAAAAAATGACACCACAGAAGAATACTTACACTCTTTAGAACACAAAATTACCAAAATCAGTACTTGTGTGGGCACCTTTGTTTTTTTATAACGGACAGAATACGATGTGACCTACTCTCAATGAGGCTTTTACTGTAGTCACTTGACATGTCTTTGCACCACACGTACTTTATCGCGTCAACCAAAGCTTGGAAATTTGATGGCTGTTTGTCTGCTACCTTGTCTTTTACAATGGTCCACAAATTTTCGATGGGGCTAAGGTCGGGACTATTACCGTGCAAGTCAAGCACAGTTGTGTTTTTCCTCTGCAGGTAGTCCCTTACTGTCATTGATCTGTGGCATGGAGCACCATCATGCATGAAGATTGTGCATCTGCGCACTTGCATATGAGTAAACAGCTTCTCACGTAATATTTCCACATAAAAAGCATCAGTCATTGTAGTGCCTCTCGGCAAAAAGGATAACACCCCATATCATTTGACTAGGCGAATGTCTCACGGTACTAACGGTGTATTTTTCATCAAACCTTTTGCCTTTCAGTCATCGAACTTGTGCTTCAAGAGATTCAAGTTGAAGCACAGTTGATTCATCGGAAAAAAGAACTTGGCTCCAATTTTCAGCAGTCCACGATTGATGACGCTTCGCAAACTGGATTCTCTTCTCTTTTATGACAGAGGTTAGTCTAGGTTTATGTGCAGGTTTATAAGACTTTAATCCAAAATTTTTGCTAAGACGTTGAGAAACAGTACTGGTATTAATATCAGACTCTTTTGAATGTAGAAAGGCCTTGATTTTCTTGCACAAACTGCTCAGAGAACGCGTAACTATTCACCTTATGGCATTGTCATCACTTGGGGTTGTTTCCTTTGGATGTCCACTTCTCTTTCAGTCGTTAATTAAACCTGTATCTCGATATTTCATGATCGTATTAAGAATAGCAGTCTTGCTCAAATTCACCTTTCTGCTTACGTCACGTTGGGAGTATCCTTCATGATATAAAATCACTATTTAAGCTCTCTGAGTAACACTTAATGATTTCCTCCCCCGATTTTTCGCTATAAAGAAAATACTTACAAAATCTATCAGCATGAAAACCAGAAGCAAACACGCTCGCACGCTTCCTTCAACTCTATCAACAGCTGCGGCTATGGGATCATGCAACACTGATAGGAAGTTGAGTAATACAGACAGTAGCTAACGCAATCTGCAGAAATCTCCTACTACCAACAGGAAGTCTTAAACTTTTGCAAATGACTGTATGCTTGAAGTAACTCTCTGCAAAAGAAGGAATTCTCACTAGTTTCAGTCGATGTGGCAACATTAATTTCAGACGATGTTGGACGGATTAGGAACTGCTCCGACCACGTTTTCCACGATCTGCAGCACAAACCACACATGCGAGGAGAATGAATCCGTGTTCACTTGTTCATTGGTCCGCGCTTATCACGCTAGCTGTGACGTCATCATGCTCCCCGTGCGCGGGTTTACGTGACGCGGCACGAACAAGTTTCATTTAATCACGCTTCATATTTAGAATAATAGAAACTCAAAAGTAAGGTTAAAAACAGAAGTACACCTCACATCGATTCACTGTCAGTGTGGCCAAAATGTGAAAGCTGCTCGGGGAAGTAATGTGTTGTTCAGAGAGAAAGTGTTTAACCAAGAAGTAACTAAATTTCTATAAGAGAACAGAAACTCAAAAGGACGTTTAAGTGGAGGTATACGAGGTAGCATCCAAACGTTGGGGGACAGCACCTTCCCGTGACAACGCAAGCATGCAATTAAAGTTACGGAGTATGAAATACATCCCGCGTATGAAGATTTTCAGCAATATTATTCTTGATGGCGTGAAGGTACGTGATTCTTCTCTATTTGTGGTAGGTAACGAATTCACCATTACTTCTGTTTTAATGGAATGGAACTCCTGCGAAAGCTACAAAAAGGTCTTTGGAATGCTGCCCATTGTTTCTGCGACTTATCTTCATTACTATGCCCTTCAGGTCGTTTACGACCCCAAAAGATTAATCGTTCGCATTGGTTGTTTATTCCACAAAATGCGTGTGAGTTAACAAGAAGAAGAAATCATTACTTGCTGCAAACACACAGCGCTTGTTATAAGAGAAACCGTCAGTCGCACAAAAACCTTGGTAAAAATTTTTAAAATATTTCACCGAACTGAAAGTGACTTTCGCATTGTGTTTTCATTTGAGTCCAATTTAGGAGAATATCGGTGGAAAATATTTCTGGTATGCAGTGCATGCCGCTGAACTATATCTCGAAGGAAAAGTGATTTTCACAACTGCGAGAATATCGACGAAAGCTTCTTGTGAAGCGGCTTCGGCTATTTTTACTTTTTTTCTAGTCAGTTTGAAGCGCAAATAAATACCAACGTACTCTCCCAAAGAAGTCAATGTATGAACGTAATGTGAAATGTCACTCGAATTAAGGCGAAAGCGTGCGAAATGCCTTCCCGAAATAGTTGTTTCACTTACGTCAAGAAGGAAGCAAAATATTACGTTGTCAAAATTTTTGTTTTGTAACAGTAAGGCAGTTTATTTCATTCGCTTTAAACTTAGTGCAAAGGAGAGTTTTTAGAAAATAAAATGAGAGATGAACATATATTGGTTTCGTGTAAATGCTTACAATGTATCACAAACAATATAGTTTGCTGCGTCTGAACGTTTGCCCCACTTTGGGGGCGCGCTGGAAAGAGTCATCCCCATAGCAACAACGGAGAAACAAGAAATATGACACCGAATTTTCGGTTGTAATGACCACGTCTTTTGAATCTGTTCTGACGCGAATTGAATTTTGTCAAAGTAATTTAAAGTCAACGGAAGAGGTTAGGAAAACAATCAACCGCTTTCAACAACTGATGAAACATACAGAAATAGAAACATCTTTTTAGTTCCACCCGCGGCTAAAAAGCATGTTACGAAGATTAACAAATGACGGGCAAAACGTTTCTAATTGTGCAAGTAAGGTATCGGACACAAAAAGATTTTCAAATCAAACAGTTAAAGAAGAAATACACTAAAGAAGGAATTATTATATAACTCTATGCCGTCTTGTGGAAGAATTTTGCATAATGGTAAAATTGAAAATAGGCGAAAAATGTTCTTCATGGAAAAACCTATGCTAAGGAAAAATATCTTTTCAAATACGTCTCCCGGAAGCAGAAATAATGAGAAAAGTGTTTCGATCTTTACGCCCCTAGCGGGAAATTTGTGCATTATCTAGAGATGATAATGCTCCACATTTCTAGTGTAGCGAGTGGCATACAGTAAAGTAGAAATTTCTCAATAATGTCTTTAGAAGTGACGATACAGCTACAAACTGAAGTACAAAAACACCATTGACGGAGATGAAACTACGGCCGAACCCCTGATGTGCCCGCGTACCGTACGGCGGCTCTGACCTTGCCATTTCCCTGAAACCAGTGAGCCTTAATTGGGCGTGGACGACTCTCTATAGCTTGAGATGTTCAAAGGGAATCATATAACTTTCATCAAACGTAGTTACATTAACTTTCAGCTGCTGAGGTTATTTACATATCGCAAAATTAGAAAATTCCACGACGTCCTACTTTGTTCTTCACTTTTATTTTTCAGCCCGATTTTCTGGAATTTTACGACGTCCATCTGAAACTAGAAACTGCCACTAGCATCTGAAACTAGAAACTTACCCCAATTTAGGTCAAACCGTTTCAAGCAGAATTTCCGAAGATTAAAATAGCTCACGATCTTATTTCTGTTTCTATTTTATCTCTGTCCCAAAAATATAATCACATATAAGAACAAAGAAAACATAACGTCTTTTACTATTCAATTAAGCTTACTAGTTACTACAAGCAATTCGTTATGAAGTCACTGAACACCTTTCAAATAACCAAAGATCTAACGGAAACGACAATGCTACAGTATTTTGCTTATCATGTTCCCAATTACTGCCGGGAGCAAGAGAAGACAGTTTTATTTCCATATTTGGTTCACCATCTGGTTTAATTCTACACTTACTTTTTTAACAAAACAGCTGGTGATTAATCAATTCTCCATTTGTGTACCATGACGAAAGGTATTAAGAATTTGTTTTCTTTCTCGGGTAAAAGTGAATATTCAATTTCAAAGCTCAACCAGAAATCATTGAGGGAGAGTTTATCAATTTTTTTTAAAGGGGAGTCACAGGAAAGTAATGAATTCACCCTTGTTGTATTAGGTGTACAAATAAGTTTTAAAGCGTTTTAATGCAACGCAACATGTAATTTGAGAAAAAACAACAGTACCTTTAGGAAACAAAACATGCGCCGTCATTATCTATCACCATCCGCCATCGGTCGGGCAGCTGACGGATTCCAGCCATGAAGAATACTTCGTCGTGTGACGCGATGAAGTCGTCAACCCATTTTTGCACTTCCTCACATGTTCGGAATCATACATCAGACATGCCATGTTGCATCAATCGGAACAAATGATGGTCTGAAGGAGCTATGTCGGGACTGTACGCCGGCAGCTCCAAAACTTCCCAGGCAAGCGTCAATAACGTTTCCTTGACAGATTTCGCGACATACGGCTTAGCGTTGTCATGCAGTAATTTCACGGGACACGATCCTTTGCCTGTGAATGAACGTTTCCGGCAAATTTCCTGGTTCAATCGCTGCAATTGTTACTTGTAGCGATCAGAAGTAACAGTTTGACTCTGTTCCAGTAGTTCATAATAGAGCACACCCTTCATATCCCACCAAATGCACAGCAGAACTTTCTCGGAGTGAAAATTGCGTTTCAGTGTCGAAGTTGTTGCTTCCCCGTGGTCTACCCAGTGCTTTTTGCGTTTGAAAATGTCGTACCACTCCACTTTTCATAACGCGTAACGATTTCCCACAGACTAGACTTTCTGTGTTCTTTATTCAACAGATTCAAACACTTCATGACACGCTCATCCTTGTTCCTCTGGCTTGGGTCATGTGGCACCCATTTTCCTTCCTTCTGAATTTTTCCGACTGGAAACGACTGGAAATGGTTTGTTCAGTTACCTCCAGTTGTTCAACTATATCCTTTTGCGTTTGAGACGAATCTTCATCCAGCAATGCTTGCAGTTACTCAAGTGCAACCTTCTGCGGGGTGCCGCAACGTTCCCGATCGCTAACATCAAAATCACCTGCTTTAAACCGTCTAAACCAAAACTCACACGTACTTTTCGATACAATATTCTCTCTCGGAACAGAACAGATCGATGCACTTGCTTTCGCAGCACGTTTTCCTTGATGAAATTCATAACGAATGCAGTGTCGAATAAATGCAGTATCGCTTTCCATCTTTCACCTACCGATGTGCAAGTGCGTTTGACTGTTTGGTAAACGTCTGTGTCATACAAATTTTGAACATGCGAATCCGTTTTTTGGTGTAAATGTGACAAAAATGGTAAGTCAGATAATATCCGAAAACTTGAAAATTTCGTCGTCCTTGGGCGGGAATCGAACCAGCGTCTCCCAGATAGCGCCCGTGTATGATAACCACTACACCACCCAGAACGACCAAGTCTCAAGTTTCCGATGAATCTGAATATAATTCACCTCCAGATTCGCTAAACATGAATGCCGGTTGCTGCGATTAGCGAATCCTGTGATGGTTATATTCAAATTAATCGGACAACTGAGACTTGGTCGTTCTGAGTGGTATAGTGGTTATCATACCCGGCCGCTATCTGGGAGGGAGACGCGGGTTCAATTCAAGTTCCCGGATGACGCAATGTCAAGTTTTTGGATATTATCTGACTTGCCATCATTGCCATATTTACACCAAATAACGGATTCACGTCTTCAAAATTTGTATTGTATTTTGCAATCCCGTATTCCATTCATGATTCTGTGTCATATTATATACTCTGAACCAGTTACGGTCACATGACAACAACGCGGGGGAATGTAGGATATGCAAATTAGCGGTATAGGTCACACAAAAAACGCTTTAAAACTTATTTGTACACATAATATATATCTTCCTTGTATCCCCTCTGAATGTGTTCTTAGTACATATTTTATTTGCACCCATTGTATGAAAACGTTCATTTGAGTTTGATATCTCCTGAGGATCTCTGTGTTTCCCCAAAAGATCGGACCGTAATCTCACGGTTTGGGAAAACCTTGTTAATGGGAACGAGAAAACCAATGCCATCAGAACGGTTCGATGAAGCAGTGCTTTTATCGTGCTTTTGGCAAATCATATTTCGAAAGCCAGGAACAAAGCGTATGCAGCAAGTTTTGGCGGAAACGTAGGAAAATGGTCATGAAACGCATATAACGGCGAAATGCAGTATGTTACAAAGGTGAAAATAATCACAAATTTTTGAGTGGTTCGTCGACGGAAAGCATTACACTTAGTGCGAAGCAAGTCAAGCTTACTAATTGTTCTATCGTGAAAGTCTTTTTCTCCCAGAGAATCCTCAGCAAACTAACTCAACAAACGGATTTCTTAAAGTCAAGTTTAAGGAAAATTGCCCTTTTAAAATCTTCTTTATTTTGCTCGCCCAGTTTCTGATGTAAACATAGTTTGATACATTTTGTACTATTTCGAGACATACTAAGATCCATAGGGATTTTTGGTGGTAATGTGCTGTATTGTATTTGTCCTTTATTTGTAAATGTGTTGCATTAGGGGGTACTGCAGTTTTACCCTTATTGGTGAAAACTCGGGAGGTTAGAATTAAACTTTTCTGCGCAATCGAAGGTATCTACAGATACCTAATGTGGTAAACATTAGAACACGTATCTGCTGGATACCTAAAGTGGTAAAATTTAGAACACGGGAATGTGCTTTTACTTACTTTTGACGACGGAAGATGGCACAACGTCCGTCTTTCTGTGTTGCTGCCTCATCGGCTACTGCGAGCAAAAGTCTCCGATTGAGTCAGTAAAAATCTACAAATTGTTTCGCAGGAGCTCAATAGGGGTTTTTCATTGCGCGTTATCAGCCGAGGTTCAATTGTTTACTCCCGTAGCTTCCACTGACATTTAACGTCAAGGTTCAATTGTTCACTCCCGTAGCTTCCACTGACATTTAACGTCGAGGTTCAATTGTTCACTGCCGTAGTTATCAGCCGAGGTTCAATTGTTCACTCCCGTAGTTATCAGCCGAAGTTCAATTGTTCACTCCCGTAGTTATCAGCCGAGGTTCAATTGTTCACTCCCGTAGTTATCAGCCGAGGTTCAATTGTTCACTCCCGTAGTTATCAGCCGAGGTTCAATTGTTCACTCCCGTAGTTATCAGCCGAAGTTCAATTGTTCAGTTATCAGCAGAGGTTAAATTTTTCAGTTATCAGCCGAGGTTCAATTGTTCAGTTATCAGCCCAGGTTCAATTATTCACTCCCGTAGTTATCAGCCGAGGTTCAGTTGTTCACCCTCGTAGTTATCAGCCGAGGTTCAATTGTTCGCGTTATCAGTCGAGGTTCAATTGTTCACTCCCGTAGTTATCAGCCGAGGTTCAATTGTTCAGTTATCAGCCGAGGTTCAATTTTTCAGTTATCAGCCGAGGTTCAATTGTTCAGTTATCAGCCCAGGTTCAATTGTTCACTCCCGTAGTTATCAGCCGAGGTTCAGTTGTTCACATTCGTAGTTATCAGCCGAGGTTCAATTGTTCGCGTTATCAGCCGAGGTTCAATTGTTCACTCCCGTAGCTTCCACTGACATTTAACGTCGAGGTTCAGTTATTCACTCCCGTAGTTATCAGCCGAGGTTCAATTGTTCGCGTTATCAGCCGAGGTTCAATTGTTCGCGTTATCAGCCGAGGTTCAATTGTTCACTCCCGTAGCTTCCACTGACATTTAACGTCGAGGTTCAATTGTTCAGTTATCAGCCCAGGGTCAATTTTTCACTCCCGTAGTTATCAGCCGAGGTTCAATTGTTCGCATTATCAACCGAGGTTCAATTGTTCACTTCCTAGCTTCCACTGACATTTAACGCTGAGGTTCAATTGTTCACTCCCGTAGCTTCCACTGATATTTAACGTCAGGGAACTGCAAACAACACTTTGGAAGGCACATATTGGAGTTCAAAAGAAACACAAGACTTTTATCGGAATAACATTCGGTGCGTTAATTCCCAATATTTTACTTTACTATCCTGGGAAGCCATGAGGCCTATGTAGCTGAGAAGCAGCTAAAAAAATCGTATCAAAAGTACACCGATGTAAACAAAGATAAACTAAATACACATATGCAAAAAAACCTTTTTAATCACTCCTAATATTAGAAAAAAAAACCCTTCCAGGGAGCGAACCGTAGGCAACGCTAAGCAAGAAAACAGAAGTGGCACCATCTACTGTCGTCAGACCGAAGTACAAACATGTTCCCGTGCTCTAAAGTTCACCCAACTGAAGTTTAAATTTTTGCCTTTGTCTTCATATTTTACTATAAAATCTGCAGTGCGAATTTCATTAATTTTTCTGCTCTAACTTAACTTAATGCGCCAGAATTTGGCGTTGCTAGGTATCATATGCAGTTTTATTTTGTCTTTATTCCTAATTTCGGATAACCCCTGCACGCACACAGAAATTCTTTTGGTGTAGTTCCGCCGAGCACAAATCGATTTTGTTAATAAACATTTTTATTCATAAATTTCATTTTCTCATTTAATCTGTGGCACACAAGACATAAACGTCTGGAAAAGTGATAATCTTGTGTATAGTGAATTTGCCAGCATTAAACACTTATATAAGGTTATTTGGCCAAACGTATAGTTCTTGAAGCACGGCAACCCATTTATCTTTTCAGAAACAGTGTTATGCAGCATTTTATCGGCTCTCAAAAGTGAAGGGAAGTTTAAAGGCAAATGATTTGTTGGTGTGGAAACGATCAAACAAAATGTAATGGGTTAACGTTTCGCGACTCTTAAAGTTCGGTTCGAGAGGTGTGTTTCCATCAATGGAAAGGGCGCTTGAATATGTGTGCCCGTGCAGAAAGAACCTACTTAGAAGGAGATTAACTTTCCATCATGTGTGTCCGTGCAGATGAGATGTGTATTTGTTTTAACGCGACCTGTTCTCTTCCTTTCCTGCATACAGTGACTCCATAATAGCGAGGTTCTTGCTATCCCTGGATGCTTGTGATGTCATTATATTTCTCCTAAAATATACATTATTCACTTAAAAAATTTTAAACATTCTTATCTGTGAACAAAGTAATGTTTACGGAAATAAAAATAAATTATCTTATTTGCTTTAATTTCGGTGAGATTTACTCTTTCATTTCATTTGATTTCATTTATTACATTTTAGTTGCTACAGTAATAATACACGATAGCATGGCATATATGCAAAGTCCTATATTGTGGTAACAATATGGAATGAGGAGGAAAAACGTGAAATTTGCCTGACTTAGCCTCCTTCTCCCGAAATAACAAGAGTACTCTTAAGAGAACAAAAAGTCAAGTTGGCATGCTACTGAAGGGCTCAAAAAGTTTTATTTATTATATACATAGTTACTTAGTCTTCCCCTTTATTTTGTCAACACCTCATAAACACTGTTCATGCGGAACGTTAATATTACAACATAGTTTAACTGATCACAATGACAGTATTTCTTCAAAACTAATATAACAAACGTTAGTAGGCAGAACACTTTAACAAACGCTAACCATATATAACCACTTTAACACGCAACCTTCGAATTGACACCACTTCAAATAAACAACGCCGATTACACGATTATAACATCACAGCACCATACTACACTTTTGGCTGCTGCTTCAAAATTATGTATCTAGCTCTTATCTGTCACATGCACATGCCATGCATGCTCTCTGACTTCAGAAGTGTTGCCAACCTCATTCTGCGAGAGAGAAGATATAACGTTAAGGTTGAAAACGCCAAAAGAGGATGAACTCAAATTTACATAGAAACAGTAACTAAAAATGAAAGTGAATTTAGAGTATACGTCACACCTTATTGTCCAAATAAGCTATCAAAATTTTAATTTACCCAATCACTTTTGGTTCCTCTGTACTTCAGTTTAATTTATGAGTTGAGTGTGCAGTTAACACGGATTAATATACATAACAAAAATTCATAGTGGAAATTCCCATATGGCGTTTGTGCACGTGATTTGTAGTTTCAATTCCTGTTTGCCCCTCCTGAAAACTAAGCTATGAGCGCCCGTGCGCGCAGCGCCAAATATGAAGCCGTCCATTGGCTTATTGGGTCCCGGACCTGGATTCATCGGACCAGGCGACTCTTTTCTTGACACGCAGGGTCCAGTAACGGTGCTCCCGCGTCCACTACAGACGAAGCTGGCGATGAAGTTCAGTCAACATGATCACATGAGCAGATCGCTGACGTCTTAGGCTCATTTGGAAGAGCGTCAGCGTTGTTTGTTCTGAAACATTTCTCTGTACGCCCTCCTATCGTGAGCCGTCTGTTATGCCGGACAACACATGGTAACATGCGCTCCCCTCGACTGCCAACCAATGGTGATATTCCCTTTCTAGCTATTGGACGGATGTACTTTCCTCATAGGACCAATCCTGCGATACCTTCACTATGGCATTTCTTGAACTGGCAATAATACCAGCGTTTGCTTAGATGCTGGCGCCAGCCATCCTTCAAAAGTAACCATTCCCCTACCCAAACTCCAATATGTTTTTTCCTTTCTCCATTGCACGGGCTCGGTATTGGCGAACAGATAAGTTCTTTCCGTACAGTTTATACATGATAATAAACCTAACCTTTCCCCTGCAGTTTGACGCCATTGTGGGGTTGTATTAACTTGTTGATACAGGGGTGGACATAATAATTTGTCCATGTGTGTACACTAGATTAATTTTTTCTCATTCTTTCTTAATAGACCTAATGCTTTGAGGATTGTGATCAGAGTATTTACTAAAACAAGGTTCTCGAATGACGAAAGTTTGGTATGTTGATCCACTAATCTGATCAGGCGAAATTCTAGTAAATTTTGATGACAGATTTGCAGCAAATTTTAGGTTTCGAAAGGGCAAATGATCTCGTAAGGAGCTTAAAGTTAATCTCTTTATGCTCATTATGAGGAAAGTGAAGGAATTACTAGTCACCAGAAGGCTTTAAGCGAAACGACACTCCCATCTAATCTCACTAAGTAGCTTCTGAAAAATCCATACAAAGCGATTATAAACTGAATTTTATCGCAAGCAGGGGAATATCGAACATTGCTGGAAAAGATTTGAGTTCCCGAACCTTTGACAGTTAATTGCATTAGCACCAGAAATAGGGGGACTAAAACCGGTTCCCCGGTAATATTTTAATTAACAAATGGAGCAATGATTTTCTTCAGTCTTTGCGGGAGAGCTGCAATTTACAATGCTTAATGCTGACAAATTGACGGCTAATCAGAAACTGCTCGTACCTTAAACACCACCTCACGTCTTCCCAGAACTTCATCGCCGGTGTTATGACCCAGTGACTTTTGATTGTATAAATAACAAAACACGATAGTTAATCGATAAAATCTCAAATAGGGCGTTGGTTTTTATCCGTGTTACTTCCTTCACTTCCGGGAGAGACAGAACAACAAAGAAGGGGAATTAAACGACTACCCTCCCCGTCCTTTTCCTTCGGCGTCCTTCTACTCCCTTACTTGGGAGCAAATTGGATAATATACTTTTTAAATCTTCGGTCATGACACCGTAATTTCTCCTCAAGAGTAATAATTTCGCGCGCAAAAATGGGAATTAATTTCGTTTCCCCTTTTTGCCGGAGTCGATCAATTCCAGTGGTGATGGATGTGCTTTGTGCAGTGATTTCACTTATCTGAGTTCCCCACTCGCCGTCCGACTTGATTGTTGCGTTTGATCCATTGCGAACAATTTATGTTGTCATCATGAAACGAGGGAGATCTCTAAAGGGAGTAATTTGCTTTGCGACTGTATCTAGGCAACTTCTGCTTTAGGTACTCTTATTGGGAAACAGGCTTTCAGAAGAACCCATATATTTTAATATATTTTTTACCCCCTCAATTATTGTAAAATACTTTACCGAGCTTATTTGCCTTTCGGATCATTACTTTCTAGACACAGACAGGCATCTCACAGGGAAAACAGTGATTAATAATGTTTTTATCAATAATCATGATTAAAAACTTTAGGGCGTTACATTTTATTTCATGGGGTGGAGATGAATTATCAAGTACCTGGTAACTGTCATAAGAACGAATAATCAAAACCACTAAATCCAATTCCCTAGCCTCAAAGGTTTGTATCACTGGCAGTAATACGACATACAAGGTTGCATGAGTAATGATAACAGTAAAGAAGACGTGTTCCTTACGGATAGCTGTATGACATTTATCCCTCGTTTCGAAAAATCACTGAAACCAGTAGAAGCACCTTTCGGTTGCACAATTCCTGCTTACTACACTCCTATGCTAAAACTAGAGATGTACTGCAGTTCTAAATGAAAAAAATGCTTAATGAAGCTGTTTTATTTGGAAAGAATGTCTTAATTTCAGCAGTTTTTAGGTAAATTAAAGAATGTTTCGTGAAAGACGTATATTAAGATTACTAAGGTGTTATTTCAGTTCTGCTCTTTCGTTCCACTCAATTCAGAGAACTCGCTAAAATAGCATCTGTTCTTAATCATTACTGAACACGGAGGGAGGAGCTTTGGGGCTTAAGCCCCCTAAGGATATTAAGAGCGAGAGCGACATACCTCACAAATTAAACATGCAAAAATATTATTTTACTAGTTTAAAAAAATAAATAGTGTCTACTAGTTACCTTTTTGGCCCTATATGCACGATTTTTTTCTTTATTGTTGTTTCTATGTATACACTGAGTGGCCACTTTATTATGACCACCTGACAGTTTTAAGCAAATGAGCTTTGGCTGCACGCTGTTGCCGCCAGAGGGCGAGGCTAGTTTAAAAAGGGAAAGCTTAGTGATTGCGACAGTAGCAGAAGTGATTTCTGGGTTACGAGATGGGTAAAAAATGTGATTTGACGGACTTTCAACGTGGAATGATTGTAGGAGCTCGGAGCCATGGAGCGAGTATCACCGAAACCGCCGCATTCGTGAAATGTCCCAGAGCAGCTGTTGTTAAAGTGTTTAAAGACTGGAATGTCAGCCAAAAAACTGGGTCTCTACGCGCAAAGTGTGGTCGTCATCGACTAGTGACTGCTCGGGCGGAACGGAGAGTGTCCAGACTGGTAACAGACAACAGAAGGGCAACAGTGCAGCAAATTACAGACCATCTTAATCAAGGATCCCCTCAAATGATCTCTGCATGCACTGTTCGCCGTACACTGCATCGGATGGGATATGGCAGCCGAAGGCCTGTTCGAACACATTTGTTTTCTGCAGTTAACAAGAGAAAACGTCTCCAGTTCGCACATGAGCACAAGGATTGGACAGTCGATAATTGGAAACAAATTATGTGGTCCGATGAATCACGTTTTCAGTTGCACCATGCCGATGGCCGAGTGAGGATTTGGCGAAAACTGCACGAAAGCATAGACCCCAAATGTATTGCTACAACCCTTCAAGCTCGTGGAGGCAACGTTATGGTTTGGGGAATGTTTTCCTAACATGCTTTGGGCCCTTTAATTCGTCTTGATCAACGTCTGACTGGCACATCATATCTAAATATCGTTGCGAACCAAGTGCATCCTGTCATGAGGATGGTTTATCCCAATGGCGATGACTACTTTCAACAAGATAATGCGTCCTGCCATAGTGCTCGTATTATACAGGATTGGTTTCAGGAACATGCCGGTGAGTTTACTTTGCTTAGGTGGCCCCCACAATCTCCAGATCTCAACCCCATTGAGAATTTGTAGTATGAAGTTGAACGAGCCACTAGACAGCTGGATACACAACCCTGCAATCTCACACTCCTGGAAAGTGCTATTCATCAAGCATGGTCTCAGATTCCACAAACCACCTATCAACATCTCGTGGAGTCCATGCCACGAAGAATCGACGCAGTATTAAAGGCAAAAGGTGGCCCAACGAAGTACTGAGGGGGTGGTCATAATAAAGTGGCCACTCAGTGTATTTCAATATCTATCTATCTATCTATCTATCTATCTATCTATCTATCTATCTATCTATCTATCTATCTATCTATCTATCTATCTATCTATGTAATGTATACACTATTTGCGTATACTATATATATATATATACACACTCTATGTACGTAACATATACACTAATATGCATATACTACATATACAGGGTGTCAGTATAATGACTGTGCAATTGCAGGAATGTAATAATGAAGAAATTTTGAATGAAATCACAGTAAAACTGACCCGTCACATGGAAGTGCTCTGTGTCTGGTAACCTTCATGTCTCCCCCCCCCCCCCCCCGAGGCGCGCGCAGCTGTCATTTCCGAGCGAAGGTCGATCTCGAGCACTTGGTCAGCGGATGTAGACGTGTCGATTGATCACTCGTCTCGGCACATTGTGTTGACGGTTGAACAGAGTATTTTTAGTGGGATCCCCATGATGACAAGTACACGGACGAAGTGCAAAAACAGTTCGCTAGGAAATTTCGTGATGCAGACGCCCCCCACCATAATGCGGTACGTCAGCTCGTGGCAAAGGTTTGGGAAACGGGCAGTGTTTTGGATGCCTCCTGCGATGGTAGGTCATCCACAGCAGACGAGAACATACAGGATACCTAGAACAGGATACAGAGGTGTCCACACAAGTCCGCGAGGCGGCTGTCACAAAAAGCTAATGTGCCAAAGAGTACAGCCCAAGATATTCTAAAAAGGAAGTTGCGTTTCCACCCGTACAAAGTGTCTGTCGTGTATCAGCTCAAAGGAACAGACCACGAGGCTACTGCAGGTGGTTTCAAGAGTTCCTGTCTGAAGAAGGCGAGGACATTCTGGACGTGACTTTCTTTACAGATGAGACATGATTCTATTTGTCCGGGTACATCAACAGCCAAAACACTCGTCTGTGGGGTGCTGAAAATCCCCTTGAGTTTAAGGAAGTGCTTCTCCACAACCAGAAGGTCGGTGTTGGGCGTGTCATAACTCGTACGAGCATTATTGGGCCCATTTTTTTCAGTGAAACCGTTAACTCAGAACGGTACCATGCCCAGATTATCTACCCATTCCTACCCGAACTCACAGAACGGAAAATCAACGCAGGATGGTTGCAGCCAGACAGTGAAATTGCTCACACTGATGGCGCATCAATACAGCTCCTGGAGGAATTTTCCGTTAATCGCATCATCTCCAGGGGAATGTGTCTTTCCCGGTCACTGGATTTGACACCACTTGCCTTTTTCTTGTGGGAGTACTGAAAGGGAAGATGTACGCAGGTAATCCGCATACGCTTTAAGAGCTACAGGCTGCAATAACGCCCCACATCCAACAAATCTCACCACATACCCTGAGAAAGATCTTCACCAACATGCAGAAGCGTGTGCAGACATATCTGGGCGTCGCGTCAGAGGGGCCCATTTCCAACACCTGTAGAAACCATTTCGACATGGTAAGTGTAACTTTCAGAGCACAGTTATTTCTGGGACACCCTGAACATACACTGGTGTGCAAAAATTAAGGATGAAGAGGAGAAATTAGCATAACAGCGGAACGAGCAGGCAGGACGGACCGAAAGACCACTTAGGAGATAGACTAGGGTCCGGTACGGTAGGGCATGCGCATATATGCAGCATGACGGCAGACAGCGGGAGAAATCGCAAGGCACATGCAACAGACAACTGGACGTCCGTTATCGTGTTTTACCGTGGCCAGGAGGCTGCACAAAGGTGGTCTATTTGTACGACGACAAGTACGGTGTGTGCCATTAACGCCTGCTCATCGGTTTCTGTGGTGCCAAGAACACAAGAACTGGACACATCAGCAATGGGATCGAGTTCTCTTTACGAATGAGAGCCAATTTAGTCTGACGAGCGATTCTGAACGTATGCACATCTGGAGAGAGCAGGGAACACGCAATCACACCTCCAACATCATTGAAAGGGACCGGTTTGGAGGTGGCGGAGTTCTCGTTTGGGGCGGTATCATGCTTGATAGACGTACTGACCTCCACATCTTCCAAGGAGGTTCAGTCACTGGTGTCTGCTATCGTACCGAGGTTCTCCTGCCTCACGTGCGTCTGTTTAGAGGTGCTGTGGGTCCTGTGTTCCTCTTCATGGACGACAACGCTACACCTCATCGTACAGTGGCTGTCGCAGAGCTGTTGGAGAGTGAAGATATTCAACGCATGGATTGGCCCGCAAGGTCCCCGGACCTAAATATAATCGAACACGTGTGGGACCTTCTCAGGGGACGCTTGGCAGCACGTCAATAGCCTCCAGCAACGATTCCGCAGCTGCGATTGGCGTTACAAGAGGAATCGGCCGCGATGCTTCAACAGCTCCTTGACAACATCGTCCTCAGCATGAACAGACGTTGTAAATCTTGCAACGCAGTCAGAGGTGATCATATCCCCTACTAAAGACTGGATGTTTCTTGGCAGCCCCCTGTCACATGGACGTTTCTGTCTTCTGTCCAGTTGTGCTCGAAGTTATCTTTTCAATAAAGTGTCTTTGAATCCTTTGGATTCCTTGTTTGGACGGTTTTTCTCACTTGTTCCATATTCTTACATCTTGGGGATCTCATGGTGTGATTTGAGTCGATGTGGAGCACTTCAGCACGACGTTACATTCGAAAAACCGTTTCGTCCTTAATTTTTGCACGCCAGTTAAGATACGCACACACTATGTATGTATACCATAGATGTATGTATAGCCCCTTCCCAATAGGAATTCCTGGGACTGAATAAATATGACTAATATAGGTAGTCTGATCAGTAAGTAGCGTCCTATGACATTTGGAGGCGGGTAAGAAGTATGTAAATTGACGTCTCCCAACGTCATTACGCTCTTCTGACTAAAAGGAGTTATCTAGCACAGGTGTTGGAATAAAAAGGAAAGACTGATTAATAAGAAACCTCCAATTACTTTCAGAAGCAGATCAGGAATATATGAATAGGTGTATCTCAACGTCATTACAGTCTTCCGAGTAGAAGGCGTTGTTTAGCGCAGGAATGTGAATAAAAAGCCAAAGTGCTGGAAAACAGATTCAAGTGACAATGACGATCCACCTGGAAACGGTGTGAGGAAAATCTTTAAACAGAAAAAATGCCCACAGAAATATTGCGCACAGAAAAAATGCCCACCGAAATATTGCGCACAGAAAAAAAGTCCACGGAAAAAAAAAAATACCCACTTCTCGAAAATAAGAAAGGAGCAGTGGTCTAAGCGCTGGCTTATGACCATTCGTACGAGATGAGTCATGGTCCAAATCCCGGTGAGGCATAGATGTTGTGTTTGTCTTACTGCCTAGGCTCTCTCCCATTCCTAGAACCAATGGCCCTAAATTAGGGACGGGCTACTGCCTATAGCCCATTGAGCTGCTCACGGTGGTCGCTAAAACTCCAATAAAAAAAGCAATAGGAAAAATTGTCGGCATCTTGAAAAGAGAAAAATACCCCACCTGTTGACTGATGTTTCCTTACGTCTGTTAGAAACATGAAGCCTTTTATAATTTCGTGAAGAAAAATCTTGATTTTAACTGAGAAATTGACAAAGCTATAATAGTTAGAACATTTCTCCTGCTCAACCACATAACGTTACACAGAATTACAAGGACCTCGTATAGTGTGTTCCCGCAATGGTAGGAGTTCTTTGTTGGAAGAAACATAAGAATCTTAATAAGTGTTAATCTAATCTTATATACAGGGTGTTTCATAAAGAATGTCCCGATTTGAAAAGTAGATATCTCGGCAACCACGAACCACCGATGAATGCGACTCGTATGATGTCTACTGGTGCGGCCCAGAGTTTGTTATGACTGCCGCTAGATAGCAGCACGAGCGTCCAAACAGCCGCTCGGCTTAATGAGTGAGAAGATGGCGTCGAGGCAACAGAAGTCGTTTTGTGAGCTCGAATTTAGCAAGACCAAGTCCGTGATTACGGTGCAGCGTGCGTTTAAACAGCGTTACGGCAGTGCTCCACCAGTGGGCGAAAACATTCGTCGTTGGTATCGACAATTTGAGGAAACCGAGTGTTTACGTAAGGGAAAGGGTCCTGGACGACCAACCACCTCAGCGACGAATGTGCAAGGAATTCACGTGGCGTTTCAGGGAAGCCCACGGAAGTCTACTCGTCGTGCGAGCCGCGAACTTGCCATCCCTCATGTGACTGTTTGGCGTGTTTTACGACGATTTTACTGCTGAAGCCGTACAGATTGCAACTGGTTCTAGCTCTTCATGGAGGTGACAAAACACAACGAAAAGATTTTTGTGCAACTCTGTTAGACGACATGGAGGACGACACCGTCGTACAAAGGTTGATTTTTTGCGATGAAGCAACCTTTCATGTATGCGGAAAAGTTTCACGCTACAATGATGGGGATTGGAGAATCCACATGAAACTCTCCAACATGAACGTGATTCACCAAAACTGAATGCTTTTTGCGCGGTTTCTGTTAGAAAGGTTTACGGCCCTTTCTTTTTTTGCGGACAACACGGTTACGGGCAACTCCTATCTTGCAATGCTGAAGGACTGGCTACTTCCACAGCTACAGGACGACTCTGAAGATTACATTTTTCAGCTGGACGGCGCACCGCCACATTGGAACCTCCAATTTCGTCGGTTTCTAAACGACTTATTGCCTCAGCGTTGGATTGGACGCAGGGAACCCCATGATTTGGCACTACACGCTTGGCCTCCGAGATCTCCAGACATCACACCATGTGATTTTTTATGGGGATATGTAAAAGACCGTGTTTATGTTCCCCCTTTACCCGCTGACTTGAATGAGCTCCGAACGAGAATCACGGCCGCGGTAAATTCTGTGACTGAAGACACTCTCCGACGCGTTTGGGATGAATTCAGCAATCGGCTTAATGTTGTCCGTGCAGCAGGTGGAGGGCACATTGAGAATTTGTAATTGTGGTGAGTGAAACTTTAGACCTTCCTTCATACTTGGCTCTTTGTTTTGTCCCACATTTTCCTTATTAAATATACTACTTTGAAATCGGATCATTCTTTTTGAAACACCCTGTATAAAACACAAACCGTCTGTTTGTCTGAATCAGCAAAAACTCTCTAACGCCGAACTGTGGCATCGTGAAATTTGCGTAGCTAATTAATACTGGAATTTCTAGATCAACGCAACTATTTGAAGATCTCTACGTTGTTCCGTTCGCGAGTTATGAATTAATTAATAAGCTAATCAATAAAGTCAGCGTCGTTTCCAACGTCATCGTTATCTGAAAGCACGTGACAGCATTCATCGCAGCGGCACATCCACAGGTGTTTCTATTCTTTGAGAACTGTGCATAAAAAAATGAAAAAACAAAATTTGCGAAATCTTAACGAAACGGGCTGATATTTTTATCAACACCATGAATTGGTAATAAGAGGAGTCCCTCAAAATTTCACCGGAATCCGGTCAAAACATTTTAAAATAGGAATGGAATTTTTAATTCATCGGTAAACAGAAATTATATACGCAGAAACAGTTAATAAAACTTTGACGGATATTTTAAAACGTTATTCACCGATTCAGCCGAAATTTGGACGTCATGTTCCTATTAACGATTTACGATGTTCATTAAAATTTCAGCCAGTTTTATAAAACATTTGCAAAGATACGGTTTTTACTTTTTTATCCCAGAGATTCGCCCCTCAAAAAAGTCTGAAACCGAAAGCACGTGATGCATTTGATGCTTTTCACATGAACAGCTGCATGTTGAAATGTCAAGAGCAAAGGATCCAACAAAATTATATGTTATCGCCGATGAAGGAAAAACCATAAATGTTGGGTACGGCCAAGTGCTGAAATAATCACACTATGAATAAATAATTGGTAATGACCGAATTTGTGAAATCAGCTTTTTCTTTCTTGCAAGCATAGATATTTTTCCCGATTTTTACAGTGACATATAAGGAAATATGAAATTAATAATCTTAAATCCCGGGCAAAGCCGGGTAGTAAATATAATACCTACATAAAGTTGAATGTTTGTTTGTTTGTCCGCTATGCAAATCTACAGTTTTCAATTTAGAACCACCAAATTTGATATACTATCTCATGCTACTGTAACGTAGACCGCAGAAGGTTTTCGGAAAGGGTCGGAGCCCGAGGTCAAGCGGCCTTCATGCAAAGTTTTCGTAAAAAGTTCCATTTTTACTTTATTTGGAATTCGAATTTAATGATTTTTTTTCCTGATAAGTGCGAGAATTGATTTTTTTTACATAAAAGTGCTTTCCAGTGAAGAACTGCAACCAATTCAGCATCGCAAGTGAAGTGAAGTATTTCCATTCCTCTTTCTTTCTTTTTTGTTCCGTAAAAGTAAATTAACTAAATCATTTTTTTTTATTTTTCGCATTTGCACCCATCCCAGCTCAATAACCTAAATGAATTAAAATGAATTTACTGGAAAATTACAGGAATAACTTTTTCATTCATAAACTTTCACCCGCTGAACTTGGTGATTCCACGAATAGTATTATTTACCCGGGAAATACCGGGTACCCCTGCTATATGTAAATAAAAAGCAACAAAAATCAAACGGAAAAACTAAAAATAATGTGTACCTAAAGACCCTACAGAGAATAAAATTCAAATTCAATGAAGAAATGAAATGAAGTATTAGGTGCGGTTCATGTCGTAAAAATTTAATCGTTTTCATTTGATTTGTACAAAATTTAGATAGTGAATTATCACCAAATTCTCCCGAGTAACACCGGGCAATTCAGCTAGTATGGAATAAAATATTATCAAGAACAAGTAACTATTTCCCCTTTGGAGCCACTGAATATCGTGCGTTTAGGAATTGATATTTTTGAAATACCTTACTCCATACACACTCTGGTGTACCCTTACCCCGGTACTAACCTATGCGGTGCTTTCTTTATGAGGTGGGAGTTTAGATTTTACCACGTGTCTATGATTCAGTTGGAAAATTTAGGTAACAGCTTGATTTGTCATGAACCACCCATAAAAAGAATTGCGTTACGTGTAGTCACTATTCGGGGACGAGTCACGCACGTGTTCCTTAGAACAATGAGTCTCATCTGCCATTTTGGGAACAAACTGCGATGTTCTTGTAATGCTAGTTACGGTTATGTGGTTGAGCATGGAATATGTTCTGACCAATTTTGTCGATTGCTTAGCTGAAATTAAGATATTTCTTCATGAATTTAAAGAAGACTCATGTTTCTAACAGACGTAAGAAAACATCAGGCAACAGCTGGTGTGTTTTCTTATTCTCAGGTCTCCCTGTTTCCCAGTTGAAAATTTTTTTTCTGAGGGCATTATTTCTGTGGGCATTCTTCCGCACATTCCCTGGAAACATGGTCTCAATCGAAGGTAAGCGCGATAATTAGGTTTCTCCTGGAATGAAAAACACCAGCATTGGAGATTTCGTCGCTAAATGCAAGAAATACTTCAGTCTCGAGCTTTTGTAGCATGTTAAAATGGTGCTCAAAATTCGTACATGGGCACAGTGCGTTGGCGAGTGAGAAACTGAGTAGCAGTGTCTTATCTGGTAGCGCTTGAGCAAGAAGACAGGAGGGTAAACCTTTATACCAGAGTGGAACAAATCTAAACATTTCTTCTGGTACAGCGCATCACATTATTCAACCTACTCATTGCGCCCACCTCTGAGTGAGACCATGGCAACACGGTCTCACTCATTTTTCCATTTCCACTTGAATCTATTCTCCAGCGCATTGTCTTTTTTACGCTTTCTAACCGTAAGTTGAAGAAGCGCATATGATCCAGCTTTTCCAGTATGTCCGCACGATAACTCGCGTAAAAATGTTCGATTTCGATGAAATTTTAGTATGTGATAGGGGACTACCTGGGGACGAACCCTATTGAAAATGGGGCTAATGGGATCAAAGGTCACGGCATAGGAGCAAGATCCATTCATTTGCCCTTATGTGTCATAATTTGCGTAAATATGGTTCGATTTCAATGAAATTTTAGTATGTGGTAGGGGACCAGCTGGGGACGAATCTTATTGAAAATGGGTGAAGTGGGGTCAAAGGTCAGGACATAAGAACGGGATGCATTTCATTGCCCTTATACGTAATAACTTGCGTAAATATGGTTCGATTTCAACGACATTTTGGTTGGGGACCTTTTGGAGACGAAACCTATTGAACATGGGCGAAATGAGGGTCAAAGTTTAGGTCATAGGAGCGAGATTTATTCCCCAGCCACCCTCATAACTTTAGTAATAACTTGAGTAATAATTTGTGGTATGTTGGAAAGTGTCATAATCAATGCATTGCATGATTTTACTAACTTGTTATTTGAGTTACTGTGCAAAACTACGTCCTTCATTCAGGGGTGTGTGATGACGTTGGGACACAGATTTATACATCCCTAATTCGCCGTCAAAAGTAACATACATGAGCCATTGCGTTATGACCAATCATAGCCTAGAGAAATGAGCGCGACTGGAGACCGAACAGTGGCGCAGGCGTAGTTCACAGAGCAGTATATATACAACACGAGGAACGGCTCTCGGTTAGTAGTGTGTTCGGAGTTAGAATGGGCTGCGGACGATGCAGTGTGACGAAACGGGTAATGTTTGCGACCATCACGCGAACTAAATGCATTTTCTCTCTACAGTAAAAGAAGTTGCTTTGTACCAAAGTACGTACTCACTTCATTTTGAACGCGACAGAACTTCAGTGTTTTGAACGCGTGTCTGGAGACTCACAGGGCGGTTTCTCCCACATGAATTTTAGATCTCCAGAAAATATAAAAAAATAATATGGCTTTGATTCATTTGTCATTTTTAAAGATAGCTTATTTATGCTCTGACTTTATTACAACCACATAACAATTGGTTAGAAAATGTGGAAAATATCATTCCCCAGAAAATATTTCACACATGCATGTATTACTCTTTTAATTCCTCATAGATTATTATCCAGAATTATTATTCCTAAATATTCTGCAGAAATAGCTGTTGTAAATTTCAGATCTTCAAACGAATGCTCAATATCGGACTGTCCATAAACAGCCCTGGAAGCAGATTTTTTTATTGCGGCTCACTGTTTGCAAAAAAATATCCAAGTCCCCCGAACCTAAAATTAGGGGTATGCCAACATCACCATTTCCTGTTTAATAGTCTTTTTTAGCAAAAGTCTAATAATTATTGTATTGTTTGTATTTACAAAATAAGCTATTTCTAACTTCTCCATGTTTCAGAGCGAATTTCTGGATTTCGTATAACAAACGTGATATGCTCGGCGCTGAACCCACCTCCTATCTGACCTTCTTTACCCTCTGCGTTAAGACGGTTGCATTTACCGTTAGAAGACCTAGTCAATACCTAATCTCCCCACCCTGTCTCCCTCATTTCTTCCAAACTCCTCTTTGCCCCTGCCGGTCGCATTTGCTACCATTTCAACTCCGGTCGCATTTGCGACGACACCAGCTGCCCCACCGTCATCAAGAGCCCAGGAGTTATGCCGCTACACTACATAGAACCTTTAACCTTAGTGAATCACAACTTACATATTTATAGAGAGACAGAAATTTATAGAAACAGTTTTAGTGTTGACTCCTATAATTTCCTATCGATCACAAGCAGCGGCTAGAATAGGAACAAATTTCAAGGCAGTGACTCACTAAGGGTAAAGGTTTCATGTAGCCTGTGTACAGCATGGACGGTGAAACAGTATCAGCTTTTTCACTAAAATCCATCCACACTTCCCTACTTACACTTGAAGGCATTAATGGTCGAAGTCCACTGTTACTTCACATTGCACAACAACAACAACAAAAAAAGATGCACCAGAAAAAGTATACAATTCCGAATCATTAAAATATTCAAGATGATTCTTAAGCTTTTAACTCAGATATTGTGAGAACAAAGGGAAATAATACACTGACTTGTTATAAAAACTCTGCAAGTAATATGAGTTTCAAGAATGCATCATGTATTAATTATCACAAGCAGTTTCGTGTGTTAATGGACTTCATAATGATTCTCGGTCATAAGTTCTTTGGAGGCCCACTCATTATCTTAGCTTTGGGGGCCCCAATCTTAGCCTTTTGGTCTTCTCAGTTGTCTTAGCCCAGAGGCCTCACTAAGGTCTTAATGCGGTCCTGGTGGTCTATCTATAACACCCGATAAAATATTAATAATAAAAAATTTCACTCTGTATTTCATAACACAAACGAGAGTTGCGCATGCACGAGATATATTCATTGGCATCATTTTCTACTACTCAGCAGCAGTTCATTGTCAGCTGTTTGCCACAGTATACGCTGGAACAGTATGCCGTTTCGGTTGAGGATACTTTCTGTGAATCAGAGATGTATGTCAAGAAAGTGAAAACCTATGAAAAAGAAACAACAAAAAATTAAACTGTTTCTTTGATGAAGTAGCGAAATATTTCTCCTGAACTCTCCACCAAATAAGGAAAAGTAATTCAACGCAGCCTCTCTTCGTCGCATAAAAGTACATTACTGAAAAAAAAAATCAATAACTCTAGAACAGCATTGCTAATACCAGACATGGGCAGAGGGACGAATAAATGGAACCATATCATACTCCGAGACGAGTCTCGTTTCTGTCTTAGCGCCAACGATCGCCGATTCAAAGTCTCGAGACCACGTGACCACCTGGCTGATCTTGCTGTTATCCGGGAGAGTCATACAGCTCCACAGCGAGGGTGCTGCTATCCGGGAGAGTCATACAGCCCCACAGCAAGGTTGCTGCTATCCTGGAGAGTCATACAGCCCCACAGCAAGGTTGCTGCTATCCGGGAGAGTCATACGGCTTCACAGCGAGGTTGCTGCTATCCGGGAGAGTCATACGACTTCACAGCAAGGTTGCTGCTATCCTGGAGAGTCATACAGCCCCACAGCAAGGTTGCTGCTATCCGGGAGAGTCATACGGCTTCACAGCGAGGTTGCTGCTATCCGGGAGGGATACACGGCTCCACAGCGAGGTTGCTGCTATCCGGAAGAGCTATACAGCGCCACAGCAATGTTGCTTCTATCCGGGAGAGTCATACAGCTCCACAGCGAGGTTGCTGCTATCCGGGAGAGTCATACAGCTCCACAGCGAAGTTGTTGCTAACCGGGAGAGCCATACAGCTCCACGGCGAGATTGCCGCTATCCGGAAGAGTCATACGGCTCCACACAAGGTTGTTGCTATCCGGAAGAGTCATACAGCTCCACAGCAAGGTTGCTGCTACCCAGGAGAGTCATACAGATCCACAGCAAGGTTGCTGCTAGCCGGGAGAGCCATACGGCTCAACAGCGAGTTTGCTGCTATCCGGGAGAGTCATACAGCTCCACAGCAAGGTTGTTGCTATCCGGGAGAGTCATACAGCTCCACAGCGAGGGTGCTACTATCCGGGAGAGTCATACAGCTCCACAGCGAGGTTGCAGTTATCCGGGAGCGTCACACAGCTCCACAGCGAGGTGTCATTGTTTGAGGCGCTATGAGTTTCAATAGATGTTCACCGCTCGTACGCATAGTGGGCACAGTACGGCGTAACGTCGGTCGTGCTGTCATTGTGTGGTTACAATGACAGTACGACGATGCGTTGATGAGGTACTGCAGCCAGTATTATTGTCGTGTCTCCGTGGTATCTCTGTTGCCTAGTTTCAACAAGATAACGCCCTCCTGCACACAGCCAACATCACCTGACTGTGCCTACAAGGTGTCCAGGTGCTGCCCTGTCCAGCGCTAGGCCGTGAATGGTCTAGTGGTCAACGTTCGCGACTGCCCCGGAGAAACCTCAGGTACGATCCCAGGCAGGTACGAACGCTCGAACCACTAAATATCCGCCGTGCGTTGGATGGTCACGTTAAGCCGTCGGACCCCGGGTATTGGTCCCCCGATAATAAATAAGGGCATCTTCTTCCCCCTTTCTACCTCGCTTCCGTGTCACTTCCTATCGAGCACTCTAGCCCAAATATCCTAGCTTCCTATTTCTAAGGTTTGTTTAAGACCTGGGATCAGACACTCCCTTTCCAAAATCCTCTACATATGATCTGTCCAGCGCTATCCCCAGTCTTCTCTCCAACAGAGAAATATCGACGTGATTACCAGACGCACCCACGCAATGTCAATGAATTGTGGACACAGGTCAACGACGCATGCTCAGAGATACCTCAGGACACTATCAAAGGAATTTTCCACACGATGCCACTTCGTGGTGGTCACACGTCCTACTAACTTAGGCCACATTATACTGTCTGCTCGCCCATCGCATTCATGTAACAGAAATTAAATCACTTCTTTCACGCTTACTTGTTTACATTGTGTTAAGTTTCGCCTTATTTCGTGCATTCTTTCATGGTGTAGCATTTTTTATGTCGAGCACGGCATTTGTGATGCGTTAAGTGTTTGAATGAATATTTCCATTAACAGGAATTTATATGAAATTATTTAAGTGACCTGATTATTTTGATCCGAAATTACAAACTTGAAAGACTTAACGGGTGATTTATGAATAAAATGGGCCATCACGCAAAGATATGAATTGTTTATGTCAGTGATTCTCAACTTGTGCGGCGCGGCTCACTGAGGGGGAGCGAAGAAAAGTGGAAATCGAAGGGAAAACAATTTATTGAAACAACAACAACAACAACAAAAAAACATAAAATACTTTCTGAAAATAAAATGATACCTTCGCCTTGGCTGTAAATGCACTCTCACCACAAACGCGGTTGCCATAAACGGTAGGAGCCCTACAGTGGCGCACGCTTATGATCATTCGCCCTAGTTGGGTCCGGGTTCCAATCCCGGTGAGGCATGGATGTTTGTGTTTGTCTTCCGGCACTGGCTCTCAATATGCGGGGTGATTCATAAAGAAGTATACAGTTTCCAGATGCTGTAAAAGAGTAACATTTGAAGACACGGACCACAACTGCGAACCGTTAGGTAGATGTACTGATAAAGTTTGTGTCCCGCTACTGAGGGAAGTGACGTAGGCGATAGCGCGCGTGTCACGTGACTAGTCAGTCGATGAACATCTTCCTCACCGATGAATTGGACGAGCCGCGGACTACAACATGCCACTGACCCAATGGCCACACAGAAGTCCTGACTTAACACCTTGTGACTTTTTCCTGTGGGGGGTATGTGAAGGACAAGGTATTCGCCCCTCCCCTTCCTCTTGATCTAGCGGAGCTGAAACAGTGTATCACAGCCACTATCACTGCACTTGATTCAGATATCTTACCTCGCGTTTGGGCGGAAATTGATTACCGGCTCGATATGTGTCGTGTGACTAAGGGTGCACATATACAACATCTACGACTGTCTCTAAAAAAACTTGAAACATTCCCCTACAATCCTGTTACATGTAACATAAAATATCTTACATTGTTCTTGTTTTATAGTGCGTTGAAACTGTATACTTCTTTATGAATCACCCTGTATTACTTGTCCAACACTGGGTATCTGTGTACATTGGTCATTTAGAATACTGTAAAATCTATGTTGAATGTGTACTTGTTCCCAATGTGCTACATGATCACCACTGTCTATATATGTGTAAATTGATCATTTGGCATGCTGTCAGCCATGTATGATTTGTACTAGTTGCTGCGTAATTTCTGTCTTCTGTTTATGTCTGCCTGTATGTCTTTGTACCACCAGGTCCAATTAATCATTTAAAAAAATCTTTTTTAAACTCCGAATTAACAAAAAATAGTAAGAAAAGCGGACTCGTTCGCGTTTGTAAGAAAACCTGTTTAATAAACAAAGTATTCAACTTGAACTATGGTTTACAACAAAAAACGGAACAAAAACTGTAACAGGCATCACGAGGTATGCCTGGAAGAATTACTCCTCCCAAAACTCTGAGGCAACAAATTTAAGAGCACCCAGCTCTCATCAGACGTTGCTCGGTTGGACTTGCAAGAATTCACGATACGGTAGGCGGGTGATGACGATCAGAAATTTGCAACGTTGCATATTTTGCGACGCGGACGACGATCTATGCAATCCATAGATTTTAATACATACACTATCTACCAACAAGTAATTGGACACCCCTGCAATCGACAATATCTGCGGTCCTGATACACGTCACGGCCGCCGCCGCCGTTAAATATCGTGTGGGAAACAACAACGCAACCAGTAGCATGCAAGATGTCACGCAGTTCGGAGCTCTCTGATTTCGAGAAAGGTGTAATCGTCGGGTATCACAGAAATGGCCGATCCATACGTGACATATCCAGCGAGTTGAACTACCCAAAATCGACAGTGGCCTACCTGATTGGAAAGTGGAGGAAGAGAGGTGACTGTCGGAATGTGCCCCGAACCGGCAGACCCACAAAACTGGGAGTTACAGACCGACGGGTGCTGGTCAGAGAAATTCGGAAGAATCGCACCAAATCGATGGGCCACATCCGCGAGGAATTTCAACAGGCATCCGGGAGAGTTCTTTCGATGAATGCCATCCGTAAAGAAGACCATTTGCTCGGTTATCATGGACGTGCTGCCGCCCACAAGCCTTTGATCACCAAGTACAATAGCGCTGCTAGGCTAACGTGGTGCAAAAAACGTCGACAGTGGACCGTTGAACAGTGGAAATAGGTTATCTGTAGCGACAAATCAAGGTTCACCCTCTATCGTTCGGATGGCAGGGTCTGGGTTTGGCGTCTGTCTGTAGAACGCATCCTGCCGGAATGTATTGTGCCAACTGTGAAGTTCGGCGGCGGTGGAATTATGCTATGGGGGTGTTTCTCCTGGTATGGCACGGGACCTTTGGTCGCAATTCCTGGTAGACTCAACACCGAGACCTACTGCACCATTTTGGATGACCATGCGCTTCCTACGTTGTGGCAGTTTTACGGGGTGGACCCATGTTACTTTCAGGATGACAATGCCACCTGTCATATTGCGAGGTCCACCATGGCTTGGTATGGTGACAATGGGTTAATCGAATGGACTGGCCTGCGCAGAGCCCGGACCTTAACCCTATCGAGCACCTTTGGGACGAGTTGGAGCGTCGATTTAATAAGTGCCCCCACCGTCCGAAATCTGTGAAGGAACTGACCTGTCTTCTCCAAGCCGAGTGGAAGAAAATACCGCTAGCCGTCGTACAAAGCCTGGTTGAGAGTATGCCCCGGAGGGTCGCAGCTGTAATCGCCGCTCGTGGAGGCTCCACCAACTATTGAAGGTGAACAAACTTCGTTTTCCTTTCCTATCACAGGTGACCAATTACTTGTTGGTAGATAGTGTATTTTAAACAGATCAATATTAAACAAGTTATGTAGTGTTAATATTAAACTGTAATTACGCAACTACATACAGTGTTCAGATGGCAACAGCTAACTAACCCAAGTAACAAGAGTGGTGTTTTGGCAGCGTCCTGATATAAGGGTTGGAAGGGGGACACAATAAAAATTGATATGAAAAAGGGGACCACAAATACCAAAAAGGTTGAGAAACACTGGTTTCGATGTGTGAAATGGTGAACTTCTATTACGCATTCCTGAAAAATAAGGGTCACAATGCGATAACAGCAGAAAATTTGGCATTTCAAAATAGTATTGTAACAACATACTGTCCAAGATTTGAATCGAAATCAGGGAGTATTTTCCCCCAGCCGCGTCTTCCTGAAACGATAATGTAACCGGTGGTATTGACTGTCTATAAAAGACGAATGTTATCATTTATGGTATGCGTAACTGATCATAGACATCTTCATAAGGTCCGAACATATCTGGCGACGTTTGTTCCATATAATATTAACTGCACTGGCGATCTCTCAGCAAGTTATTGTCGGAAAATGTCGGAGGCGTATTAATGGAAATGCTAAATGTCGGCTTCGTTCCCGAAGCATTTCATAGGATTGCTGTAACCATTAACGACGTTCTACGATTTCATCATCCTAATTTGCTCTTGCCAGATCCCAGACTCTAAACTGAACTTTGGCATTAAATCATTCGCAAACCGATCACTGATATACACTGAGAGGACAAATACCTTGAGATACTTGGTTCCTGGGCAGCGCAATGCTGTCACCCCTCTCGGTAGTGGACGAATACATCTCTTAGCATATATAGGTAGAAGGATATCACTGCATTCACGTGAGCCACGGATAGCCTAGTGGGCAACGTTCGTGACTGTCACGGAGGAATCTCAGTTTCGTTTCCAGGCACGTACGAACGCTCGAACCACTAAATATCCGCCGTGCGTCGGATGGGCACGTTATGCCGTCGGACCTCAGGTACTGGCTCCCCGGTAATAAATAAGGGCGTCTTCCTCCCCGTTTTTACCTCGCTTCCGTGTCACTCTCCTATCGGGCACTCTAGCCCAAATCTCCTAGCTTCCTATTTCTAAGGGTTGTTGATGTCTGACACTCCCTTTCTATAATCCTCTACGTATGATTTGATCTGCATTCACGTATGTCGATTTCTTTTTACGTTTTACTCTTCTCGCCTCCTGATTGATTGATACGTTGGTCCAAGGGATCAAGTCTTTTTAAAGCTAAATGTGGCTTCAAGGGAACCTACGTTCTTAAGCTTTCACGCGCATTATGATTCTAATGATCTTACTTATCTTTTCTTTTCATCTGACACTAACGGGATTCTAAATACTTGCTTTGAAAAGGGCAATATTAGAAGCGTAGGTTATCCAAGGCAAAAGCAATGCCAGCCAAGTTATAGGATTTACTTGGTTTGCAAAGGGCAGCTCAAGAAGCGTAAGTTACTTAAGGCAGAAGCAATGACAGACAAACACAAGTTAGTAAAATCGTGCATGCAATGCATTGATTATGATACGCTTTCCAACAAAACAGAAATCATCACTCAAGTTATTACTCAAGTTATGAGGATAATGGCTGTAGAATAAATCTCGCTCCTGTGCCCTGACCTCATTTCGATGATATTCAACAGAACCGGTTCAGTATACCTCCGGAACAACACACTAATTTTTTTCACAATAGAAGCATTTTTTGTTAAGTTATAAAGATAATGGCTGCGCAACAAATGTCGCTCCTGTGTCCTGACCTTTGACCCCATTTCGATTATATTAAACAGAACTGGTTCAGTATATCCCCGGAACAACATGATAAAGTTTTGCCGCAATCAAATCATTTTTACGTAAGTTATGACGCATAAGGGCAATGGATTGGATCCCACTCCTGTGTTCTGAACTTTGACCCCATTTTTCCCATTTTCAATAGGGTTCGTCCCCAGGTGGTCCCCTACCACATACTAAAATTTCATCGAAATCGAACCATTTTTACGTGAGTTATCGTGCGGACGGACGGACAGACAGACAGACGGACAAAGCCAGAGCACATAAGCTTCTTCAACTTACGGTTGGAAAGCGTAAAAAACGATTTACTTGCTTTGGAAGGGGCAGCTCAAGAAGCGTAAATTACCCAAGGCAAAATCAATGGCAGTTAAACAAAAAACAGAAAAACATACATCACTTTTTACTTAAGTAAATAAAATAATTAATTAAAAAAATTAACAAAGAACAGCCCCTATATCACAAAAAAAAAAAAACAAAAAACAAAAAACAACAACATCAAACTAAAAATAAAATAAATATTTAGTTCGCAGTATGAAATTTAGCTTTTCACAGACTTAGCATTCAAAAAAAGGCAATTGTGACCTATATTCTAATTTAACTTTCATTTTTAGTTCCTTTTTCTATGTAAATTTGAGTTCGTTCTCTTTAGCACCTTTCAATCTTAACGTGGCATTTTCTCTCTCACATGAATACGGTCGGCAACACTTGAGGTCTGTGAAAGTGACGTATACTTGTGGTGATAAGAACAAGACGAGAGATGTACGCATGTATAATGACTAGTCAGCAGCTGTGTGTGTGTGTGGTGGGCGAGTGAAACTCGCTGTGATATGTGTTTGATATCTTAGTATCCCGCTGTATGAAGTAAGGTGGTTTCGTAAATAGACGACGTAGTGGTGTTGTCTCAAGTTACTCAAAGTGAAAGTGACCAATAAAAGAAAAAATTACGTAAGTGATTCTGTTTTCCGTTTATGTTTTTGTCCGGCCCTAAAAAGCTTTACGTGTCCTTAATTTAAAGTGAGCTATCCGGCGCAACTAGTGCATTACATTTACCCTTAGTTCAACTTTTCTTCAGCCGGACATTTGGAACTTAGCATAACACCAAACATCGCATAACGTTAAGGGTTACGTTATACAATGCAAATACTCTATCTCTAATTTTTCATTGTTTTCACTTTTAAGCTTTCGTATCTGGACATCTGCTCATTCCTCCTTTCAAGACGGTCGGACCAACGGCGTCATGCCTTTTCACGTCTTCCATGGCTCGGCTGAACTTCCATGCTAGCCACTAAATATTTCGAGGGAACCAGTAATCAGAGGATGCTATCAAAATTATTGAAGTGTGTGCTTCAAAATTTTGAATCTTCGGTTCTTGATCCGTGACTGCATCCAAGTAGACGGTACTTCGATGTCAGTATGGATAAACGTCGTGAGTTAATACAGATTGAAAGAGGGATGATAGTTTACTCCTCACGTATTAGTCACTCTATCACCGAGATAGAACATGAATTACAGTACCGATAACATCAAGAATGTATCGGGAATACGCCATTTCCCGAAACAAAATCTCATCATGCACAGACAGCATTGTGCTCGGAGAAAGGTGACGAATGAGCGTGGCTGTCTATGTCTGTCGAACATACACTATGTTGACAAAAGTCACCGGACACCTAGAAAAGAAAAGCAATATAACATTTATTGACGTGTCGGTCCGCCTTTGGTCTTAATGCATGCACTGACACTTCGAGACATGATTTCAACAAGGTTTTGGAACACTATGCGCTTCCATTCAGTACATAATGCTGCCGCTAACTGTTGCTTAGTAGTAGGCCTTGGTCCCAAGCTTCTTATGCGGCGCTCTAATTCATCCTATAGGGGCTCTATGGGATTAAGATCAGGGATCTGTGCTGGCCAGTTTGCAAATGATACATAATTATCGTCAAAATACGCCGTAACAGTCCTTTTTTTATGGCTCGGTACATTATTCTGCTGGTACCAACAATGCTCAGGTTCATAGTATTGCCACAGAGTTGGTAAGGTATAATTGTCCAGAATATCGAGGTAGACGTGCTAGTTAACAAGTTTATCCACGATAACTAATGGGCCGAGACCATACCACGAAAAACACCCACACACGAGTACACAGCCAGCTCCAAACTTGACCGTAGGAACAGTACACCGTGGTAAATAGCGTTCCCCATTCCCGCAGAATGCCGCCGCACCCACACATGGCCATGAGACTGATGGATTGTGTATCCTAGATTCATCAGTCCATAGGACCCGTTTCCATTGACCGTTTCCATGATGTCCATGATAAATGTTCTTTACACCATGCTAAACGACGAGTAGAATTCCGAGTGGAGATGAAAGGCTTATGAGCAGCCGCACGACTACGGTAACCCATGGAATGAAATTTTCTACGAATAGTACGTGCACATACCGAGGTTCCAGCATTTTTACTCACCTGTACACTGTAATCTTGTGCTGTGCTGCGTCGATTAGCTGTAACGAATCTCCTGAGGCTTCGACGTCTTCTATCACTGATTTTCTTTGGTCTGCCCGTACGTTTTGCAGCTTCAGGAACGCTCTGTGTCTTCCACTTATTCAGTACATCCAAAACAGTTGACTTGGGTATGTTTAAACTCCTCTCGGTTTCTCTTGTGGACAACCAACTAATATAACACCCAGCAATCTTTCCTTTCTCAAAGTCAGTTCTTTCTCGCCGCGACATTTTCACTCAACCTCACAGTCCGATATGATCGCGGTCAGCTGCAGGCTTGTTTTTACACCGTTTGCAGCTGTTCCGCGCATCTTAATAACGCAGCGGATCCGCTCATTTGCTTTTGAAGGGGTGTCCGGTGACTTTTGTCAATATAGTGTACCTGTAACGAATGGGAGAGCGACAGTAGCGCAAATCACCGCCGACTTTAACGAGGAAGCCGCCGGAGACGTCTTCACCAAGACAAGTAGGTGATCATTAGCCTCGATAGATTATGTGAGCCGCCGACATCCTGGAGTCCCATTGCTAACGCTACATCACCAAACTGTACGCCTCAACGGGGTGTTAGAACATCGGCACTGGACCTTGGGGGATTGGAGACGAGTCTTCAGGTCCGATGAGTCCCGTTTCCAGTTATTTCGCCCGGACAGGACAGTACGGTTCTGGTGGAAACCGCAAAAATCGATGGACTCGGCATATAAACAAGTGCTTTCAGGCTGTTTCGAGAATCACAATGGGACCTGGTTTTACATCTAGGTTTAACAGCTATCTGTAAAAGCATTACAAGGTCTTTTTTACACACGTTGGGAACTGGGTACGTCTAGATTTGACAGCTATCTGTAAAAACATTACAAGGTCTTTTTCCCATACGTCGGGACCTGGGGTAGGTCTAGGTTTAACAGTTATCTGTAAAAGCGTTACAAGGCCTTTTTTTTGTTTGGAATTTTAACGACTACCGTGAAAAACTCAATGGGCCCCGGGCACCTCTCACTCTTCATTTGGGGACTGGAACGAGGATCCGCTCGATCAGAAGCCAGCGCTTAGTCCACTGCGTCACCAGGGTGGTGAATACGTTCTTAAGGACGCAACATTCTAGTGAAGAGTTTAAATGACAAGAAGCTGTATTGTCTTATTCCTTTTTTTCGAGTTCAATGTTTTTCTCTTTACCGCGCAGGTTTATCTTTTCAATTGCGTTACAATTGGTACTTAGTAATTCAGGATTTTGATGCAAGGTGCAATAAAATTTAGATTCTTAAACAACTTATGATCCTTTAAACACTTATTAGTGAGATAAAAGATATGCAGAGGATATTCACACATTTTTAGAACATTTTTCATAAGAAATTAGAGAAAGTGAAAGAAGTTCAAATAATTGAAACCGGCAACAGCGTATTAGATGAACACGAAGGAAACATATGCTGCAGTTCAATATCGTTTGCTAAGAAAATGGTGTAGGTAAGCGAGCTGTGGATAGAAGGTTACGTTTTTGCTCTTTATGAAGACAAATATTCTCATTCTGTAATTAAAAACCGCTGTGAAAATCATGGAATTAACATTTTCAAATGTAAAATAAGCAATATTATTAAAAATAGAGGTAAAAATCCAGCAACCATTGCTTTTTACAGGAGAAAAAACAACAAACGAATATCCAAAGAAGGTACGTACTTTGACAAATACCTCAAAAGTAAGGTATCTGGTTTAAAAAAAAAAATCCACCGACCCAAAGAATAATCGCTGATTAAAAATCTCTGTTTCAACTACAAACAAGGTAGTAAACAAAGATGTGAATCTAAACAAAATCAGGAAACATGATTCTCATATACATTTCATAAAGTCTACCGCATAATAAGGCGAATACATGAATGTATATAAATACATACGTGGTGTCTTATTCAGAGTTCAACGGCGTATGCCGTAATAATAATGTTACTTACGTTGATTCGTAACTGTGTCGATAATGACCAGCCGACAAAGTATCATATTATTTCACTATTTATTCTCGATATTCCAGTGTATATTCGCATTTAAATAAATTCTATCTGTTAAATAATGAAAACGCTGTACTAAAAAAGTACACTGTAAGTCATTACAACAGTTCGGTATTGCTATTCAAATTGTCCGCAGTGAACTAACTGCATAACAACACTAAAACTAAATAACCTTAAAGTCTATCACACTATTAAACAAAAGTCTGCCTACATTAATGTGTCGAAATTATTACAATACACATATAGTCATTAATTGTTCCTTATCCACTAAGTTGAAAAAGATACTTAATCAACAGTAGTTTGGGTTCACTATTCCACCTCGCGACAATAAGTTAAAATGTAGACACAGTGCAAGCAGTACTTCACTAAAGCAAATTCCACACAATAAACAGTTGAAAGGTGAAATAGAAAATATGTACACTTTAAAAGTCTTATAATAAAATTTTCCTTCCTTAATCAAACCTTGTCAACTAGTCACCATCCGCCGCAGTCTTCCGTACATGTTTCGGAACACATATCTATGTCCATTCTCAACGGAATATTCACTCACTCAGTTGTGAAGTTCCCGATAGTAATTGAAGTAATCGTTCGGCGTTTTTCATGAAGGTCCTTACTATGATGTTTGTTGTCCACTTGTCTTGTCCCCACTATTGCAGTGCCATCTTGTGGATAGAAATCGTATTCAAGGCTCAAATTACTGTTGTAATTCCCAGTTAATTTCTTCTTTTCTTTTAATTTCAAGTATCCTTTTTCTTTAGCTATTAAGAAACGCCATGGATATGGTAGTTCCAAAAGGGCCTGTTCATTACAGTTATAGCTTATTGTTTTCTCAATCATCGCACTCTCCGACACCAAAATCTTCTTTTGCGAATTGTGTGAAGTAAACGCCTTAGCTTATTCTCATATAGGTGTAGAATTCTGATTTAAACAGTATCTAATGAGTGATGTCTTCTGATTAGCCTGCCTCCAGTTTCTTTGATGTTCTTCAATCCTGGTTTGCAATCGCCTCTTAGTACTTCCAATAAACACACTAGTTTTATGTTGAGTGGTAATATTCACTGTTGGTATCCCGTAAGTTCCATATACATAGCGTTTCTTAATAGCTAAAGAAAAGGGATGCTTAGAATGAAAAGGAAAGAAGAAATTAACCGAGAATTACAACAGTAATTTGAGCCTTGAACACAATTTCTATCCACAAGATGACACTGCAATAGTGGGGACAGGACAAGTGGACAACAAACATCATAGTAAGGACCTTCATGAAGAACACCGAGCGATTACTTACAATCGGGAACTTCATAACTAAGGGAGTGAATATTCCGTTGAGAATGGAGATAGATATGTGTTCCGAAACATGTACGGAAGACTGCGGCGGATGGTGACTAGTTGACAAGGTTTGATTAAGGAAGGAATATTTTATTATGGGACATTTAAGGTGCACATATTTTCTATTTCCCTTTTCAACTGTTTATTGTGTGGAATTGGCTTTAGTGAAGTACTGCTTGCACTGTATCTACGTTTTAACTTATTGTTGCGAGGTGGAATAGTGAACGCAAACTATATATATATACAGTTGATTAAGTATCTTTTTGAACTTAGCGCATAAGGAACAATTAATGACTATATGTGTATTGTAATAACTTCGATACATTAATGTAGGCAGACTTTTGTTTAATAGTGTGATAGACTTTAAGGATATTGTGTTTTAGTGTTGTTATGCACGTAGTTCAATGCGGACAATTTGAAAGGCAATACTGAACTGTTCTAATGACCTACAGTGCTCTTTAGCACAGCAATTTCATTATTTAACAGATAGAATTGATTTAAATGCGAATATACACTGGAATATCGAGAATAAATAGTGAAACAATATGATACTTTGTCGGCTGGTCATTATCGACACAGTTACGAATCAACGTGAGTAACATAATTATTATACGGCATACGCTGTTGAACCTATAAGAAACATGATGTTCACCGCCTTTTGCCCAGTCATGTGGCTGAGCGCAGAAGACGATGTAGAATTTCATTATGAAAATCGCTGAGCCGGAGTCAGACGGAAATTTATTGTGGCTGTTGATGATACATTGGTCTTTCTAAACGATTGTAACAAAAATGTTCGATTTACTATCGCAAAAGAGCAGAAAAAGTCTTACAGACTTGGTTTTAAGAATCCAAGGAAAATTTCAGTAAGTTATTCAGGATTATTGCTGCTTTCTCGTACAATGCGACATTAAAGTTAAGGAAAGTTGAAAAGAATGTTAAAATCTATTCTACATATTACCAAAATAATGTTTTAACTGCTATATTTAAAGAAGAAATACCATTCCGTTATCCAAAGAGCCTTCAAAGAGTAGAACGCGATGAAGATAAGGCTATCAGTTAAATATCCAAATCTACCACACTGTTTCTTGAAAAAATGGAAACAGAAACGGGGGTCAAATCCATACCTTTTGCTCTTATTTATTCAAATCCCTGACGTGTCACTAATGGACTATTGTGCATTCGGACTGCTAAAAAGAGCGCTTCTAAACGCAGCCCTAAAATAATGATTGGACTAAGGAAAGCAGTGTAGAATAGTGCCACTACTGATTTTAAGAAATGCCCTGTTTTTTTTTTTTGTTTTTTTTTTTGATTGGAGGTTTAACGACCACCGTGAGCAACTCAATGGGCTATAAGCAGTCGCCCGTCCCTAATTTAGGGTCACTGGTTCCAGGGAAGGGAGAGAGCCAGTGCCGTAAGACAAACACAACATCCATGCCTCACCGGGATTCGAACCCGGACCCCGTTCGGACGAATGATCAGAGGCCATCGCTTAGACCACTGCGCCACCGGGGCGGCATGCCCTGTTATCTGGGTTATCTAGATGTAGGTTCGTAGTCCAGAGAACAGGATATCAGACAGAGCATTTAAGAAATAAATAATTTTATTTTAAACATTAATCATGTTGCTGGAAAATCGTTCTAAAAATGTGTGAACGTTCTCTGTTTTTACTGATAGAAATACTCATATAGTAACATTAATTTTTCTGCTTTGGGACGTAATGCACACATTTGAGTCTAAGCCAAGTGGAGTCGTTCATTCATAATTTAGTGCCACCTATCCTTAATTCAGAGCCATCTATCCTTAATTTAAAGCTGTAAAAGCACAAATATTTTCCTGATGAAAAACTCGAATTTAAGTACGGTAGTCCCAGTTGGATTCTCAATATTCCTCTGAGATGGACCATGGATTGAATCCCAGAAGAGGAATGAATGGTGTTTTTGTCTTACGGCATCAGTGCTCTGCCTTCCCCTTGAACCAGTGTCCCCCCTCCCCTTAAATAAGGAACTGGCAGCTCGCTGCAGCTCTTCGAATTACTCAATATGGTCGTTAAACAGCCAAACGAAAAAATCACGGTTAAACAATCTTGATAATTTTCAGCAAATTATTGAACGAAACTTCGTTCAATTGGACTTTACACAGGAGCTACTATTTCTATTACATGCCACCACACCCATGCTGTAAATTGTATCGTCCGCAAACGTCGTATATATATAAAGGCCGATATCTCCGCAAGCTCAAGTAGTAGCATTCGCAGTTCAGATGGCAGCTTATCAGGATTTAAGTGTTTTCGAACGTGGTATGATAGTCGGCCTCCGGGAGATGGGTCATTCCGTCTCAGAAATTACCACGAAATTTGGATTATGCCAAATTTGGCTGCTTGACTCGGATCCCCCTTGTTTGCCGGATTTATACGCCATTGAACACATCTGGGATGCTGTTCAAGGTGACGTCAATAACAGGAATCCTTCACCGTCGAATATTACGGATTTGTGGGACGCTCTTCAGGAAGCATGGTGTGCACTGTCTCCACAGGGCTATAGGCTGCTCGTGGAGTTCACGCCCCGTCGCATTGCTGCCGTTATCCGATCGCGAGGAGGACCAACGCGGTATTAGAGAGGTATACCCGTCTTTTGGTAGTTCAGTGTACATAAAATTAATAAAATGCTTTCATGTGGTACAGCAGATCAGATAAATATTGAGCAACAGCCTGGTTTTTACATAAGAAGAATTAAAAAAATATTTACTAGAATTCAATTGCACTCGAGTAATACAGCTTCTCAACAAATTGTTTAGTGCTTATTTTTCGCCGCTTTAGGATCAACCTTTTTAGTACGGTTAAATAGCTTTCGAGCTATAATCTCAGCAGAACATTATTAAAAGAAAATTAAAAGGGCAACTAACCCCTCTTTACTAAATTAAAAGCGGTTCTTAGTAATATAGCCATTTAGTAAATTATTGAATCCTCATATGTTTTTGCTGGGAAATTGACTTTTAGGAAGATCAAATCCAATACAGATAGTTAAAAGTGATAAAGCAAGAATAGACGGTTTATCAGGATTAAAATAGTTCAAAGTAATACAGTTTCTCAGTAAATTAATAAACGATGCTTTTTGTTTTGTGATAGATACACATTTCCTCTACGAAAGGTTCCCTGCTTAAAACTGGTCAGAAAAAGTTTAAATTGTGATACGAGATCACAGTGCTACTAGTATCGCAGGTAATCATATTGTTGACAGTTAATTTTAATCCTTGGGATACATTGCCTATTTTTGCTGTGATTAATGCTTTTTCCATTAAAACAATTCAAATCCTATTACACTTTCGATCATAAAAATAGCAAAACATTCTATATCAGAGTTCAATTGCGCCCTATGAACACAGTCACGCTGAAGATTGCAGATGTAATTTAGTTTTTGCTGAGAGTTACGTATATGCTAGACACAATGCTTCGCCGTGTGAATATGTTTTCTACTGTGTGACATACTGCAGAGGTGAAATACGTGTCATGACGACAAATCTGGAGCGTTACGTTCCGTCTGTGTAGTTTAGTCGGTTAGAACAGCTGGATTCGGAGCGAGCAGGCCCAGATTCGATCCCTCACCGACAAATTTGTAGGTTTCACATTGGTGCCGGACTGTGGAAAATGGAACTACTGGTTGTTGGGCTTTTCGAAAAATGTATGCTCTTTGTCCTACACATCGCCTGGAATTTTAATGAACATTCCTTCTTCGCTTAAAAAAATGAAATTCAGAGTGATGTGATGTGACGTACTACAGAGGTACAGCACGCGTCAAGACGACAAATCTGCAGCGATACATTTCGTCGATGTAGTTTAGTCGGTTAAACAACTGGCTCCGGAGTGAGTAGGCGCCGGTTCGATATCCGTCACGAAAAATTTGTGAGTTTCACAACTGGTTAACTCAGGGTTAGCAAAATGGGCTGAAATCATATTGAAAGAATATATCCGCTGTCTGAAAAATGGAGAGAGCGCGTCTAGAACGAGAGAACCTCCGTATCGGTAAACGTTCCTTTCCTATACTTTTATTATTCAAATTACACCGATGATCTATTACATTATGACCACCTACCAAATAAGCTGTAGGACCCCTTTTAGCCCACAAAATAGTGACCACTCGGCGGGGCATCGATTCGATGAGGTGGCGATAGGTATCCTGGGGTATATGGTACCATAATGTCGACAGCAGGTCCTCCACTTCCCGTAAATTTCGGGGTGGTGGTGATTTATTTCGAACCCGCTTTTCCAAGTCGAACCACAAATGTTCGATTGGGTTCATGGCAGGTGAATTTGGAGGCCAGGGCATTAACAGAAAGTCACCAGCGTATTGCTTCAACCACTCCTTGACGATTCTGGCAGTGTGGCATGGCACATTATCCTGTTGGTAATGGCCATCACCAGCAGGGAACACAGTTGTCATGAATGGGTGAACTTGGTCTGCAACGATGTTCGGATACTTGACAGTTATCAGAGATTGTGTGTGCTATTGGGATAATGGGACCTAAAGTGTTCCAAGAAAGCATTGCCCACAGAATAAAACCGTCTCCACCTGCCTGTTTCCCCAAAAAAATACTTACAGGTGCCATAGCCTGCTCGCGTGATGCACCAAGAATCTTGATTCGTCAAACCAGGCCACTTTCTTCCAATCATCCACGGTCCAATTTTGATGATCTTGGGCCCATTTCATGGGTTGTTGGCGATGACGTGCAGTGATCATGGAAACCCGGCTGAGTCTTCGGCTAAGCAGGCCCATGTGCAGAAGACTGGTGATCAAGGCAATGGGCTGTGACGCATTTCGTTGATCACCATTGTTGTAGCTGCGGGTGATTTGTCGCACTGTGGCCATGCGGTTGCTGCGAACAACGCGCGACAGTCTCCGCTGCCTTCTGGCATAAATGAGCTGCGGACGATACACGGATGGACGACTGTTAGCCATTTGTCCCTGTGTACACCACTTTTGATACGTACTCACTACAGCGGCACCTGAACAACCCACAAGCCGCACTGTTTCTGAGATCGTAGTTCGGAGGCGACATGCCATCACAATTAGTTTTTTTTTTTTGTTATCAAACTCCGATAAATCGGCAGCTTTTCGCATTCTGACTACGAACTCTCTACTAACCGAAAGCCGGTCATAGGGTTGTATATATACTGCTCCGTAAACTTAACCTGTGCCACCGTTCGGTCTCCAGGCGCACTCATTTCTCTAGGCTGGGGATGGTCATAATGTAATGGTTCATCGCTGTAACCACTTAGGGAAATGATTGAAGCTGATCATTTCTAACTATAATCTGTTAAAATGGCCATAACAATAGCGACGAACCTAAAAAATGGAGAGATATCTGAGTAGCTTGTTCTTATCCAGTGGCATGATGTCTGTGTCAGGGGGATTATCCCGCTCCTATCATGCCTTAAGTCATAGATTGTATAATAAAGGATTAGAAGGGAGCGCTTATCACTGTGACAGGTTTATGGACGATACTGCTGAGGTGAGAAGGGGAAAGGAATCGTTTTGCTGTAACTTTCGTAAATCGCAGCCTCTATGGGATCATTTCTGTTTGGGGATCGGAGAGATTTTGAGCATCGTTTAGGTTAGGAACAACGGCCGGTAAAATGGTTGAACTACTTAGGAAATTTTTTAATAATGTGCTATCTTTTGCAAAGTCAATTAAGGTGGACGTGAAGAGATTTTGGTTCCTGTACTTCGAATGGGGAAACTACATTTTCTTCACAATTAATGCGTTCCCAAGGATGAAAATTTGAACATCGATGAAAATAACTTCATATTATAGCCTAGTATACTTAATATTTTCTAAAACGTAACCATAATCATATTAAAATCAATAACTTTCCCTTTGGTGGTGTTGAGACCAGAAAAAAGATGGCGCGACCTGTACATTGATGACGTCAGTAGACAAACAAATGTTGGATTGCTTAATTATAGTTATGTTTTATAAAATATTAAGTATACTAGGCTAAAGTATGAAGTTCTTTTAATCGATGTTCAAATTTTCATCCTTGGGAGCGCATTATTGTGAAGAAAATATGTACAGAAGTTTGCCCATTAGAAGTATAGGAAGCAAAATCACTGGACGTCCACTTTAAACACTTGTAAAATTCACAGATCTTTCGGCTCGAAAACTCGCCTCCTTGCTCCAGAGCCAGTTGCTCTAAAGGACTAAACTACACCGACGGAATGTCTCGCTGCAGATTTGTAGTTCTTGACACGTGTTTCACCTATGAAGTACGTCATATCATCTCCCTGAAGCGAAGGAGGAATTTTCCTTAATTCCAGATGACGTGTGGAACAAACACCATACATTTTTCGTAGAACCCAACTGCCAGTAGGTCCATTTTCCACATTCGGGCGCCAATGTGAAATTCACAGATTTGTTGGCGTCGGAGATCGAATCAGCGCCACCTCGCTCCGGGGCTAGTTATTCTAACCTGCCAAGCTACACCGACGGAAGGTATCGCTGCAGATTTGTTGTCTTGACGCGTACTTCACCTCTAGACGCCACACATACTCTTACCAGGATTGAACATTTTAGAATGACGCAGTAATAAAGTGCAATTTTTTTATTAGAGGTTTAACGACCACCGTGAGCAAGTCAATGGGCTATAAGCAGTCGCCCGTCCCTAATTTAGGGTCACTGGTTCCAGGAAAGGGAGAGAGATAGGGGTCGTAAGACAAACACAACATCCATGCCTCACCTGGATTCGAACCCGAAGCCCTTCACGGACGAATGATCATATGCCAGCGCTTAGACCACTGCGCCACCTGGGCGGCAAGCTGATTTTCGCGGTGATCATATGCCCTACTAAAGACTGGATTTTTCTTGGCAGCCGCCTGTCACATGAACGTTTCTGTCTTATGTCCAGTTGGGCTCAAAGCTACCTTTTTAATAAAGTGCCTTTGTATCCTCTGGATTCCTTGTTTGGACGGTTTTGCTCACTTTTCCCATATTCGTACATCTTGGGGATCTTATGGTATGATCTGAGTCGATGTGGAGCCCTTCTGCACGACGTTACATTCGAAAACCGTGTCGTCCTTAATTTTTGCACGCCAGTGTATAAGCAACGCCCCTGATGTCTTCTTTTTTAAGCTTTTTTTTTTTTTTTTTTTTTTTATTGGAGGTTTAACGACCACCGTGAGTAACTCAATGGGCTATAAGCAGTCGCCCGGCCCTAATTTAGGGTCACTGGTTCCAGGGAAGGCAGAGAGCCAGTGCCGTAAGACAAACACAACATCCATTCCTGACCGGGATTCGAACCCGGACCCCTTACGGACGAATGATCAGAGGCCTGCGCCACCGGGGCGGCATTTAAGCTTTTCAGCCGTAGGTTGAAGAAGCGTATATGCTCTAGCTTTGTCCGTCCGTCCGCACGCACGATAACTGGCGTAAAAATGGTTCGATTTCGATGAAATTTTAGTATGTGGTAGGGGACCACCTGGGGACGAACCCTGTTGAAAATGGGACAAATGGGGTCAAAGGTCACGACGTAGGAGCGGGAACCTTCCATTGCCCTTATGCGTCATAACTTGCGTAAATATGGTTCGATTTCAATGAAATTTTAGTATGTGGTAGGGGACCACCTGAGGACGAACCCTATTGAAAATAAGACAAATAGGGTCAAAGGTCACGACGTAGGAGCGGGATCATTCCATTGTCCTTATGCGTCATAACTTGCGTAAATATGGTTCGATTTCAATGAAATTTTACTATGTGGTAGGGGACCACCTAGGGACGAAATATTCAAAATGAGTGAACTGGGGTCGAAGGTCAGGACATAAGAGCGGGATGCATTCCATTGTCCTTATGCGTCATAACGTGCGTAAAAATGGTTCGATTTCGATGAAATTTCAGTATGTGGTAGGGGACCGCCTGGGGACGAACCCTATTGAATGTGGAAGAAGTGGGTCAAAGGTCAGGACATAGGATTGCGATCCATTCCATCGCTCTCATCCCATATTATTGAGGTGGACGTCAAGTAATTTTGCTTCCTATACTTCCAATGGAAAAACTTTTGTACACATTTCCTTCACAATTAATGTGTTCCCAAGAAGGATGAAAATTTGAACATCGATTAAAATAACTTTATTATAACTTGGAATACTTAATATTTTCTAAAACATAACCATAATTATATTAAAAATCAATAACTTTTCCTTTGGTGGTGTTGAAACCAGAAAAAGGATGGCGCGACCTGCACTTTGATGACGTCAGTAGACAAACAAATGTTGGATTGCATAATTATGGTTATGTTTTAGAAAATATTAAGTATTCCAAGTTATAAAATGAAGATATTTTAATCGATGTTCAAATTTTCATCCTTGTGAATGCATTAATTGTCCAGAAAAAAGATGGCGCGACCTGTATTTTCATGACGTCAGTAGACAAACAAATGTCGGATTGCATAATTATGGTTATGTTTTAGAAAATATTAAGTATTCCAAGTTATAAAATGAAACTATTTTAATCGATGTTCAAATTTTCATCCTTGTGAACACATTAATTGTCCAGAAAAAAGATGGCGCGGCCTGTATTTTCATGACGTCAGCAGACAAAAAGAAATGTTGGATTGCATAATTATGGTTATGTTTTAGAAAATATTAAGTATTCCAAGTGTGGTGTCATGGCGTCGCCCCATTAGATGTTGGCGCGCGGTCATGCCATCTATCTCATTACGTCACGCGTTGTTTGTTGATACTATTAAAGTTTTATGACGTCACACCTTGCTAGCAGATGGTCGCGATTCCCATCTGCTTCATTACGTCACGCGATGTGTGCGTATGTTCGTCCGCACGATAACTTGCGTAAAAATCGTTCGATTTCGATGAAATTTTAGTATGTGGTAGGGGAACACCTGGGAAGGAACCCTATTGAAAGTGAACGAAACGGGGTCAAAGGTCAGGACATAAGAGCAGGATCTATTCCACTGCTCTTATGCGTCATAACTAACGTAAAACAGGTTCGATTTCGATTAAATTTTAGTATGTGGTAGGAGACCACCTGGAGACAAACCCTATTGAAAATTGGCGAAATGGGGGTCAAAGATCAGGATATAGGAACGGAATCACTTCCATCGCCATTATGAGTCATAACTTACGTAAAAATGTTTCGATTTGGATGAAATGTTGGTATGTTGTAGGGACCTGGCTGGGGACGAATCCTATTGAAAACGGGCGAAATGGGATAAAGGTTAGGACACAGGAGCGGGATCTATTCCATAGCGCTTATGCATCATAACTTCCGTAAAATTGCTTTGATTGCGACAAAACGTTATCATGTTATTTCGGAGATATACTGAACCAGTTCTGTTGAATATCATCCAAATGGATCAAAGGTCAGGGCACATGGGTGAGCTTTATTCCACAGCCATTTTCCTCATAACTTGAGTAATAGCTTGAGTAATGATTTCTAGTTAATTGGAAAAAGTATCATAATCAATGCATTGCATGATTTTACTAACTTGTTTTTTTTTTTATTGGGGGTTTAACGACCAACGTGAGCAACTCAATGGGCTAAAAGCAGTCGCCCGTCCCTAAGTTAGGGACACGGACTCCAGGGAAGGGAGAGAGCCAGTGGCGTAAGACAAACACAACATTCGTGCCTCGCCGGGATTCGAACCCGGACCCGTCACGTACCCACTCTTGTCTTTGCTCCTTCCGTTGATGTCACAATGGAAAACATGTCCAGATGCACCATCTGTCGTATGACAACCTCCGAAATGTAACTCTGTCTGCTGGACTTGCATGTTCTTCCTGCTTTCTTATCTTTTTCTTGATTTCATGTGCAATCACTTACTTATTTTCAGAAATTAAGCGTAAGGAATGAGATTTTCTCAGAAAAAACAATCGCTCATGTGGTTTTTTGCATTAGAAAATACAGGGCTGAAGTTTCGTATGATCACTTCCCATCACTACTTAAATTCAATCAACTCACTCAGCAGCGTAATTTTGGATGCCGTTTAGTTTCCGTAAAAGTACTGCGACATCCTGTAAGTACACTGTGCATTTGCCACAAATTTGGCTAATGAAATTAATGCTGATACTCTGTATACTCTGTGAATTGGGAAAAGCTGATCGAAGTGCTAAGTAAAATAGGATTAGATTGGAAAGCCGGAGGTTAATAGTGAATTACACATTAGCCAGACCACCATAATAAAGACAAAAGTAGGAAAAACTAAAAAATATGTGATTGGCAGGGATGTAAGACAAGGATGCTGTCTGTCACGAACGCTCTTCAATATTTTTGCAAAAGAAATTATAAAATAAGTATTTGATGAAAAGAAAAGAGGAATCACTATTGGAGAAAGAACTATACAAAGTATTAAATTTGCAGATGACCAAGCAATATTAGCTAATACTGAAGATCAACTATAGCATCTAATGCAAAAATGTGAAAGTGTATGTATAAAATATGGTATGAAAATTAACACAAAGAAAAGAAAAACTACGAGAGTCTCTAGGAGACCAGGAAACGTTGAGATCATGATGAATGGAGATAATGTAGAGCAAGTGAGACTATACAAATACCTCGGTAGCATAATAAAAGAAAATGGGAAATGTGACATGGAAATAAAAGAAAGAAATAATAAAGGAAAATATGCATTTTACAACAAGAAAAATTTGTTTAGTAATAAAATGAATAAAAATTTAAAGAAAAGGCTTATTAAGTGCTATATTTGGAGTATAACTTTATATGAGGCAGAAACGTGGACAATTGGGAAGAAAGAAGCTAAAATGTTGGAGGCATTTGAAATGTGGTTATGGAGAAGAATGGAAAAAATAAAGGGGATTGAAAAAATTACCAATGATGAAGTGTTGCAAAGAGTTGAGGAAGAAAGGAATATTCTAAAGACCATAAGAAAAAGGAAATTTAACTGAATAGGACATGTATTAACAAGAGACAGCAAAAGAATGATAGAAGGGAAAATTGAAGGAAAGCGACCAAGAGGAAGGAAACGACTAATGATGCTTGATTATATCATCGGCACAGGAAGCTATCAAGTACTGAAGGAGGAAACAAGGGACAGGGAAAACTGGAGGAAGCCATCTTGTTGAGCTACCGTTGGACCTGTCAAAAGACAGAACACTAATGATGGTGATGATGATGACTGTTCTACGAATTCATAGTTTTTTCATGAAAGGGTCACACACAGATTCAGTAAAATCCTCTGCTAAATATTCAGTTTAGCTCCACTTTATACTCCAACTGAAGCATTTGAATTTAGTTTGTTACTACTCCCACAGTACACGATGGATTCAAATGGCAATATGGCAGAATAAAGAGGACGTATTCTGCTATAGACTGTAAAAAGTGGCGCCTTCTCAAAGTGTTAAAACAAACAAACAAATGCCGTCCGAATTAATGAAACGTAGAATGCATGATTCTAATTGAATACGAGGGGATGCTGATAAGTTCTCGGCCTCACCAAAACGGAAATGGGCTAGAGCCGTGAAACTCAAAGACTATTCCACATATTCACCCCGAAGTTCAACACACTTGGCACAGAGTTTCTGGAGTTTTCGAACCCTTCCAAAAATATTCTGAAGTATGATCACTCAACTACAGCTCTGCTGCTGATATCACCTCTGAATTATTCGAAAAATGCTTCCCTTTCAAACTTGTTTTAAGGTTTGGGAACAGGAAATAGTCCGACGGAGCAAGTTCTGGTGAGGAGGGTGGATTGTCTATGTACTTAAACCCCAGATCCTCAAAACATCCATTGTCTTGCCAGCCTTGTGAGCCGGCGCATTGTCCTGCAAAAAAGAGAACACCTTTCCGCAGTTTTCCTCGCATTTTTTCCTTTAACGCCTTCTTTAATGGGCACAGCAAGTTGAAATAGTATTCAGCATTTATTGTTTTGGCCCTTCGGGAGACAGTCAGTCTGTAACACGCCTTCCTATCCCCCCTCCCCCGTCCGAAAAAAAAAAAAACACGGCTGCCATGACTTTTCTGGCAGACCTTTGGGTCTTGAATTTTTTTGGCCGTGGAGAACTGGAGTGCCGCCAATGCAGGGACTCTTGTTTCGTCTCTGGATCGTAGTAATGTAAACACGTTTCACGAACAGTGACAAGTCGCTGCAAAAAATTATCACCAGATCTCTCAAAATGCTGCAAAACCGATTTTAAAGTGTCCACTCGTTTTCGTTTCTCATCGGCGTTCAAACATTTGGGCACCCACTTCGCTGATATCTTCTGCATATCCAAGTGCTCATGAATTATTAACCCAACACGTTCCCTGGATATCTCCAGTTTCTTAGCTATTGTTTTAGCCGAGATTCGCCGATCTGACAAAATCAAGTCACGAACACGATCAACCGTTTCGGGTGTTGTCACTATTGAAGGCCTCCCAGATCTTGCTGCATCTTCGGTCTCAACGTTTCCACGCTGAAAAGTGGCACACCATTTCTTCACAGTGGAATATGAAAGGCCCTTGTCACTTAATGTTTGGGTCATACACTTATAGATTTCTTTGCAGTGTTCTTCTGAAGGAATAGAAATTTCATGACAGCCCGGAGTTCCGCATTCGAAAATTCAACACTTTGCATTGACATGTTTTAGTTCAGGACGTCAAACATCTGCAAAAATAAGAGCTATTAGTCTGAAAATCGGCACTTTACAATACAAAAGAACATTCTTTCGAGCTGCAGTGACAAAATAATGCTACAATTACAGGAAGTGGGTTAGGCCGAACAAATTTTCAGCATCCCCTTGTACGCGGTAGGTGAAATGTAACACAGAGGAAACTTCGATTCTGTCATACGTGTCGATAGAAAAATCATTAAGGTCTTACCGTGTCGCTACTACCGAGTGCTTGTATATCGACCGGGCATCGATCCTATTATGTTGATTGCTGTTGTTGAGAGAGGGTGTGAGGGCCAGATAAAGCTTTTCTTATTTACGCTTTCCAACCTTAGGCTGAAGAAGCGCATATGCTCCAGCTTTGTCCGTCCGTCCGTCTGCCCGCATGATAACTGGCGTAAGAACGGTTCGATTTCGATGAAATTTTAGTATGTGGTAGGGGACTACCTGGGCACGAACCCTATTGAAAATGGGACAAATGGGGTCAAAGGTCACGACGTAGGAGCGGAATCATTCCATTGCCCTTATGCGTCATAACCTGCGTAAATATGGCTCGATTTCAATGAAAGTTTACTATATGGTAGGGGATCACCTGGGAACAAACCCTATTCAAAATGGGTGAAGTCGGGTCAAAGGTCAGGACATAAGATCGGGATGCACCCCATTGTCCTTATGCGTCATAACGTGACAAAAAATTGTTCGATTTCGATGAAATTTCAGCATGTAGTAGGGGACCACCTGGGGACGAACCCTATTGAAAATGGACGAAATGTGGTCAAAGGTCAGAACATAAGATTGCGATCCATTCCATTGCCCTTATCCCATATTATTAAGGTGGTCGTCAAGTAATTTTGCTTCCTATACTTCCAATGGAAAAACTTTTGTACACATTTCCTTCACAATTAATGTGTTCCCAAGGATGAAAATTTGAACATCGATTAAAAAAACTTCATATTATAACTTGGAAAACTTAATATTTCCTAAAACATAGCCATAATTATATTAAAAATCAATAACTTTTCCTTTGGTGGTATTGAAACCAGAGAAAAGATGGCGCGACCTGTACTCTGATGACGTCAGTGGACAAATAAATGTTGGATTGCATAATTACGGTTATGGTTTAGTAAAAAGTAAGTATTCCAAGTTATGATATGAAGCTATTTTAATCGATGTTCAAATTTTCATCCTTTTGAACGCATTAATTGTGAAGAAAATGTGTACAAAAGTTTTTCCATTGGAAGTATGGGAAGCAAAATAACTTGACGTCCACTTTAAAGTAACAATTCTTGTATGTATGTATGTACATTTTATTTTGAAAGCGGCTCTAAGAATTTTGATGAAAGTCGTTAACCTACTGTTTTCTGGTACTAGAAATCTATTTAGCTTGATCTCGACTTTAGGAGAATTCGTTTAGTGGGTTAAATGGCCACCTCGAATTATAACGTTTTTAGTGTCATGGCGTTGTTCCATTAATGTTACACATGCTTAGAAATCTTATGGCGTCACAATCTCGCGTTTGAGAATGTTGGCGCGCGGTCACGCCATCTGTCTCATTACGTCACGCGTTGTGCGTGGATCCTAATAAAGTTTTATGACGTCACACTCTTGCGAGCAGATGGTCGCGATTCCTATCTGCCTCATTACATTGCGCTTTGGGTGCGTATGTCCGTTCGCACGATAACTCGCGTAACAATCGTTCGATTTCGATGAAATTTTAGTAACTGGTAGGGGATCACCTGAGAAGGAACCCTATTTAAAGTGAACGAAATGGGGTCAAAGGTCGGTACATAGGAGCGGAATCCATTCCACTGCTGTTATGCGTCATAACTAACGTAAAAAAGTTCGATTTCGATGAAATTTTAGTATGTGGTAGGGAACCACCTGTCGACAAACCCTGTTGAAAATGGGCGAAATGGGGTCAAAGGTCACGACATAGAAGCGGAATCACTTCCACCGCCATTATGCGTCATAACTTACGTAAAAATGCTTCGATTTGGATGAAATGATGTTAGTATGTTGTAGGGGCTTGCCTGGGGACGAATTCTATTGAAAATGGGCGAAATGTGTTCAAAGGTTAGGACACAGGTGCGGGATCTACTCCATAGCCCTTATGCATCATAACTTACGTAAAAATGCTTCGATTGCGACAAAACTTTATCATGTTATTTCGGAGGTATACCGAACCGGTTCTGTTGAATGTCATCGAAATGGGATCAAAGGTCAGGGCACAGGACCGAGATTTATTCCACAGCCATTATTCTCATAACTTGAGTGATAACTTGAGTAATGATTTCTGGTATGTTGGAAAGCGTATTATAATCAATGCATTGCATCATTTTCCAAACTTCTCATGACTTATACAACTTAAAGTCATACGGTGCGTTAAACTCCGAAAGAAAATGCAAGGAAATTATAACAGTCAACCTACCTTATTTTTGGACATCGTACTTTTTTGGAAAATGCAATGAGAAAATCATTTGTCGTATGTTTTGATCATCTTTTTCACCCTCAGGCATTTTCGTTGTATTCCGCAGCATGGTAGAAAGAAACATCAAATAATAAACATGAATAGAAATTAACCTAATTTAAAAATTTCCCGTATTATTAGAAAAAATTACTTCCGAAAGTATTGTGTCCTCAGGTGAAAACGTTCGTTTTAAGACGTTTTTTTTAAATCTGTACATTTTCCTTTTTTACGCTTTCAAACCGTAGGTTGAAGAAGCGTATATGCTCCAGCTTTGTCCGTCCGTCTGTCCGTCCTTCCGTCCGTCTGTCGGCACGATAACTCGCGTAAATATGGTTCGATGTCGATGAAATTTTAGCATATTGTAGGGGACCACCTGAAAATGAATCCTATTGAAAATGGGTGAAGTGGGGTTAAATGTCACGGCATAGGAGCGGGATTCATTCCATTACCCTTATGCATCATAACTTGGGTAAATATGGTTCGATGTCGATGAAATTTCAGTGTATTGTAGAGGACCACCTGGGGACGAACCCTATTGAAAATGGACGAAATGGTGTCAAAGGTCAGGACATAGGATCGGGATCAATTCCTTCGCCCTTATCCCATACTATTAAAGGAGCAATTCGTGTATGTATGTAAATTTTATTTTGCAAACGGCTCTAAGGGTTTTGATGAAAGTTGTTAACCTACCGTTTTCTGGTACTAAAAATCGATTTAGCTTGATCTCGACTTTAGGAGAATTCGTTTAGTGGGTTAAATAACCACCCCGAATTACCACGTTTTTACTGCCATGGCGTCGTCCTATTAATGTTACCCATGCTTAGAAATCTTGTGACGTCACAATCTCGCGCTTGAGATGTTGGCGCGCGGTCACGCCATCGGTCTCATTACGTCACGCGTTGTGTGTGGATCGTATTAAAGTTTTATGACGCCACATTCTTTCGAGCAGATGGTCCCGATTCCCACCTGCCTCATTACGTCACGCGTTGTGTGCGTATGACCGTCCGCACGATAACTTACGTAAAAATCCTTCGATTTCGATGAACTTTTAGTATGTGGAAGGGGATCACCTGGAAAGGAACGCTATTGAAAGTGAACGAAATGGGGTCGAAGGTTAGGACATAGAAGCAGAATACATTCCACTGCTCTTATGCGTCATAACTAACGTAAAAAAGGTTCGATTTCGATTAAATTTTAGTATGTGGTAGGGGACCACCTGGGGAAAAATCCTATTGAAAATGGGCGAAATGGGGTCAAAAGTCAGGACATAGGAGCAGAATCACTTCAATCTCCATTATGCGTCATAACTTACGTAAACATTCTTCGATTTGGATGAAATGTTAGTATGTTGTAGGGGCCTGCCCCTAAAATGGGTGAAATGGGTCAACGAATCTTATTGAAAATGGGCGAAATGGGGGTCAAAAGTTAGGACACAGGAACGATCTATTCCATAGCCCTTATGCATCGTAACTTACGTAAAAATGCTTCCATTGCGACAAAACCTTATCATGTTATTTCAGAGGTATACTGAACCGGTTCTGTAGAAAATCATCGAAATGGGATCAAAGGTCAGGGCACAGAACCGAAATTAATTCCACAGCCATTATCCGCATAACTTGAGTGATAAGTTGAGTAATAATATTTGGTATGTTGGAAAGCGTATTACTGTATAATCAATGCATTGCATGATTTTACTAACTTGTTTTTTATGGAGAAAGTCTTCAATGAGCCTTATGAAATGCAAGTTTTTAAACTTCATTTAAGCTTGAGTTACCACATTTTTTGTACTCTTTTTTATTCCATGAGTTGCTACCAAATCTTTATACTCTTCCTTTGTTTCTCTTGGATTCTAGTATCTCGACGGCAATATATATAAGTATATACACACTTATGCATTTCTTTATTCATTGTCTTTGTTATGACGATTCTAATTTGTTCAAGTGGGTCTGGCTTCTGTCGGAGAGCACGAAGCAGCAATTTCTTAAGATTCTGTACAGCCGAGGGGCCATTAGAATAATTTCCCAAAGCACCTTCGCATACGACGAGACAGTCATTGCCAGTGGAGCTGCGCGTCGTTTCACTTTAATCTGTATCGCATTCAAAGTTTTAAAGCTGGGTTGTTTAAAGGGCAAAAATGTTAGTTCCTGGGCAACGGCAAAAAAAAAAAAAAAAAAAAAAAAAAAAATCTTTCTCTAGACAAAAAAAAAAAAAAAAAAAAAATGGCAGAATATTTTCCCCTAACAACACATTCACTCGTTTTCTTCGTGCTCGAAGAACTTCGTATGTAGAGAGCCATTGGTTTTTAAAAATTGAATCCGTTGCCGAAAAGTGATTGCAGGTTCGGTAACTTCCTGGCTTCAAAGCGCCCTCTTTCGACAAAAAAAAAAGTAAAAATAAAAAAAATACTCGCCAGAGTTGCGTCATGCTCGGTTTCTGTGTACAGACGGATGTGAAAGCTTCACATTTAGACAATACATAATACGTTTAGGAGATTTGATTTTTAAATGGTTTTAAATTAAGATTTCCTTTGCCTTCTTTAAGAAAAGCAAACGTATCGTACAAATGAATGAAATACGAGATTACACCATTGTACGATACAAATTTGGAAGATTTGAATCCGTTTATTGTCGTAAATATGACATGGATGTTAAGTCAGATAATATTCGAAAACTTGAAAATTTCGTCGTCCGTGAGCGGGAATCGAATACGCGTCTCCCGGATAGCGCCCGACTATGCTAACCACTGCACCACCCAGAACGACCCAGTTTTCAAGTTTTTTGGGTGATGTAGTGGTTAGCATATCGGGCGCTCTCCGGGAGACCCGGTTCGATTCCCGCTCAAGGACGACGAAATCTTCATTCATGTCATATTTACACGAATAAACGGATTCACATCTCCCAAATTTGTATTGTATAGTAGAAAGAAGTTTTATAAACGCATGTAGTTTGGCCTAAATCACCCCTTGAACCACCATACTATAAGTTAAATTTTTTTAAATATACATTCCTAAGAAGTTTTTCCACGAAGGCGGTACATTGTTAAAAATTGTGTAGTAGGTTGCACCAAAAATTGGTGCTACCCCAGCTGCACTACTTTTGGGGGAAAGATAAACCATTGTTTGGTGCATGAAACACACAAAAACGTGGTGCAAAAGGTGCAACTTTTCACTATTCAGTTTGGATACCTCAACATGATTCAGTTTTGTGTATTTTATGCACTACACAATGCTTCACCTTTGCCAGAAAAGTGGTGTAGCTGATGTAACCCCACGTTTTGGTTTAACCTTCTATAAATTTCTAGCGGTGTAGAAGTAAAACCCATTGCCATATATACTCGGGGGTATGCCGACATCGTCATTGTAACGGCTAAAAATCGGTAGCAAATCGGGACAAATCAAATTTCAGGAGTTTGTAAACCGTAATGTATATTTAAATGCAGAAACGTATGTCTTTATTCATTTAAAGAATCTTCGTAATGAAGTGCGTGTTTTTCCAGTCCTTACGGCCCTTTCTTGCTGTAGTACGAATTAAGTTTACCTCGGTTTTACTAGAAATTAAAGTTCAAAAATAGAAACTTACTATGTCCGGGCTAGAAACGGTTTCGTATCTTGTGACGCGTAATGTTGTGTTCATAGCAGACCGGGTATATATATTATCAAAAATCTTCCTTGAAATATACTGGTTTCCATAAATTAAGCAACAAATGGAAAAATCGCGATAACTCAAAAAAGTATCTATGAAAACACAGTAATATAGGTGTCAAGATGAAATAGGAAATGGTACTTCAACACGGATTGTGGTTATTCTGAAAAGCAACGCAGGCCCGACAGCGATGTTCTATGCCGTTAATTATGGTGTCGGGCAGTTCCGTGGGTAGTTGCCTCCATTGCTCGAACAAAGAAGTGAGAAGCCCCTGTAGGTTTCCAAGAGGGCGCTGGTGGCCAGCAACACGCCTCACGAGAGCATAGCAGACATGCTCAATGGGATTCAGATCCGGAGAGCGTGCTGGCCACTCTATACGGACTATAGCCTCCTGTTCCAGGTACTGGTGCACGAGACGAGCTGCGTGAGAGTGGGCGTTGTCCGCCTGCAGTACAAATTTATCGCCAATTGCGGTCGCATACGGACGAACAACATGGTTCAGGATATCGTCTCTATATTTCTGAGCATTGAGGTTTCCATGTGGCAACACATAGAGGTCGGTACGGCTGCCTAACGATATGCCTTCCCACACCAGAACATTATCACCACCATAGGTGTCCTTTTCCTGGATATCAGAGGGAAGATACCGAGTACCAGCCTCTCTCCAGATGTAAACTCAGCGAGAATCACTCTATAAACAGTATCGCGACTAATCAGTGAACAGAGAGGACCTCCACTGATTTTGAGTCCAATTCACATGCATTCGTGCCCAATTGAAACGTTCCCTCCAGTGGCGGGGATTGAGGGACACACATAATACCGGTCGCCGTGCATACAGTCCTCCTGCATGTAACTTTTTGCGTACGGTCGAAGCTCATACCGTCCGTCCGGTGGCTGCCGCAACACCATTCTGACATGAGTTCGTGTAACCGTCTTCTTACTCCGTGCCGAAAGCCGCAAATACCGGTCATCCGCGAAGGTTGTCTCCTTGGGCCTACCTTCGGTGCACTTTCGGGAAGCTGCACCAGTGGCTTGGAACTGCTGCCACATCCTGCTGACCACAGAACGATCGACGTTGAGCCCTTTTGCGACGTCCGCCTGCCGTTGCCCTGATTCGAGTCGGTCCATCGCTCTGTAGCGTAACTCCGTTGGTAAATGACGTCTCGAAGCCATGTTAACAAAATCGCTATCTCGAAATCTTGTCATTCACCGCTACACATGAATTGGCGGCTTCCTCCGAAGCAGCTGGTTTTAAGCTCTTGCGCACTTGCGTAAAACACTGCCAACGATACTCATTTATCTTCCGTACATCGATGCTATATGTCCTCGCCCGAAATATAATCAAATTTCGTTCTATTTGAACTATATTTCGCGCAATTATCGCGATTTTTCGGTTTGTTTCTTAATTTATGGACACCAGTGTACATACTCTTTCATGTCTTAGACATTCATGAGTATTACGACAACCAAAATCATGTCTTGTTGGGCCATCTTACGCACGCTAATCGCTTCCACCCAGCTGGCATCGATTCCACTAGATCGCCGAAGGAGTCTTCATGTACACTGAAGTGCCAGAAAAACTGGTACAGACGAGCTTATGCAAAATACATAGCAACGTCACCTATGCGCATACTGGGTTGCGCCCGCCAGTGCGTATACGTGTAAAGCGATAGACATCCTTGCCAGCTGTCAGAGCTGTTTTCGGCATGAGAATGACAAGTAATAACGATTTAAGCGATTTTCAACGCGGTGTCATAGTTGGCGCTCGTGAGATGGGCCATTGTATTTCGGAGGTTGAAACGAAGTTCGGATTTTCGCGGACGACCATTGCAAGGGTGTACCGTGACTACAAGAATTCCGACAAAATCTCCAACCTACGATACCAGTGTGGCCGTAAAACGACATTGGGTGAACGTTACCATCGTCGGTTGTCAAGAATCGTCTCACGCGGTAGGCGTGCAACACTCTCGCAGGTATAATCGAAATTCAATGCTGGTGCCTCAACAAGCATCAGCGTATGGATTGTGCAACGTACCTTGCACGATATGGGCTTTGGGAGCCGACGCCCAACTCGAGTCCCCTTGATAGGTGTACGACACAGAGCTATGCTCCTCGCTTGGGCACGGCAACACTGCCACTGGGCACTTGATGACTGGAAACAAGTAGCCTGGTCTGACGAGTCGCGTTTCCAACTGTATCGGGCAGATGGAAGGATTCGTGTGTGGCGCAGACCCCACGAAGCCATAGATTCCGCCTGTCAACAGGGAACTGCACCGGCTGGTGAGGGTTCCGTAATGGTATGGGGTGTGTTTAGCTGGACTTCACTGGGACCCCTGGTACGTCTACAAACGTCTGTGATAGGCCAACGCTATGTGCGCATCCTTTCTGACGAGGTACACCCGTTCATGTCCTGCATTCATGCTGATGGGTTAGGCCTGTTCCAACAGGACAATGCACCTCCACACAAGTGTCGGGACGCCACATTATGGTTAGAGGAGCATTCATCTGAGTTTGGGGTTTTGCCATTCCCACCCAAGTCCCCAGATCTGAAAGTGATAGAACACATTTGGGATGCCATGCAACGCGATAACGAACGCAGGAATCCGAGACCTCGGAATACACCCGAATTGTGGAACGCTCTGCAGGAAGTATGGTGTGCATTGCCTACAGCATATTTTCAGAAGCTTGTGGAGACCATGCTCCGTCGTATTTCTGCAGTCCTGCGCTCCCGTGGGGGACGTACCAAGTATTAGACTGGTGTACCAGTTTTTCTGGCACTTCAGTGTATTCTGTACCAGCTGGATGGAATCACGTACTGGAATTGGGGGACGCAGCTAGCGGAAAGGCGAATGCTGCATTAAACTAGATCCCAGAAATATTTGATGGGATTCAAGTGACGGAAAACTGGTCTCCAGGTGAGCAAACAAAACGCTTAGACATGAACGATATACAGGGTGACACCGGCGTTTTCTTGTTGAAAGAAACAATGCCATTCGGATACAGAGTCTTATGACGAAGTAAACTTCTCCATCATTTTTATGCCAGGGATGCGATTCGAACCCACAACTCATAGCTTCGGAGCTCCGAGTGCTATCTACTATAACTACACTGGCATGTGCTGCCTCACTGCTATCGGCCTTTATCTCATATGCGTCCTGCGGGGCAAGCACGTCACAGTCTCCAAGTAGGGCAATAGCTAGTTCCAAATAATGGCTATTTAGGATTCAGCAGTGATGATATTTTCAACGGTAATGAGAGGACTCAATGATGTCCACAATAATGATGCCCATGACGCGATACCCCTGCCTCCGCCCTGTTTCACTTCAACCATGCAGTCTGGTCACAGCTGTTAAAACGCGGGATATCGAATACAGATCAGTCCATCAACACTCTGGACCTGGAAGCTGGATTCTTCTGAAATATTTCTATTGCCCACTACACTCAAAATTACTGATAACTGCTGGTCAATATGAGCACATGAATAGACCTCCGACTCCTTAGACACACCCACAAGAGGGCCAGTTGGATTGTGTGTTCAGAAACGCTCACTTGATAGAGGTGCACAGTAGCTGTTGGAACTTGAAGGTCATCTTTCTATGACAACAGTTCCCGGACAGCATGGGAAAACAGGTTTTTCACCTCGACTGTCACCCAGGGATGGTTCTCACTCTCTGGCATGTGGAGGGGATTAGTGTCCCTTTAGGAACTATTCCAATCATACCATCACTACGGCGGCCCACGGGGAGGAAACCATTTCTGAGTTGCTGAGAAGATGACGCCCATTTTCCTTCCACCGATAATGTTCCACGTTCAAATTTCGACAAGTCCTTCCCTTTCCCCATTGTACTTACTCCGTACTGGCGAAATGATAGGCTCTCACCGTGCTGTCTACATACATATACATTTCGCACTTGTCGGCAGCGTGATATACACGTGCTTCTGGACTCGTTCACCCGTGAAGACAAGAGTGGCCATAGTGACCTTGAATATGAGTGTAGTCTCTTTTTGTTATAACAATCAACACAGCAAACACCTTCTCCGCTACCATTTTAGCGACCTAAAACCTCAAAATCAGGAATGTCTGCTGTGCAAAACAGTTTTACAGACACTAAAACCCGAGACGCTCAGGGTCACTACCGATTACGAACTTTATTTTGGCATACTCGGCGTAAGCTGAGGAATCTTTTTCCCTTTCAGAGGAGGCAAATTGCGCATGCGCTTCCATCTGACCAATAGCAGGCCACCTGCTATTGGCATGGTACAATACTTTGCTATAACATCAAGCTGATTGAGGTGCAGTGTAGCTGGAGCCGCGGGTGGCCTAGTGGGTAAAGTTCGTGACTGGCAAGGGAAGGGCCTCAGGTTCGATCCCAGGCAGGTACGAACGCTCGTTACACTAAAAATCCGCCGTGCGTCGGATGGGCAGGTTAAGCCGTCGGATACCGGGTACTGTCCCCCCGGTAATAAATAAGGGCGTCTTCCTCCCCCTTTCTACTTCGCTTCCGTATCACTTTCCTATCAGGCACTCTAGCCCAAATCTCATAGCTTCCTATTTCTAAGGGTTGTTTAAGACTTGAGGCCAGACACTCTCTTCTTAAAATCCTCTACATTGGATCTGATCTGATCTGCACAGTAGCTGTTTTAACTTGATGGTCAGCTTTCTATGTCAACAGTTGCAAAATATCTTTTCTGAATTTCGAAATCTTTTCTGATAGTAAGTAAAAAGCCGGAAGGCCAAAATTTCGATTTTTAGATTAACTGTATTATTAATGCAAAATAAAATATAGCATCTAATGCGGATGTATTAACGTTATTAAATAAATAACATCCATACATCCGTACTGAAAAATGATGAAATCTGGGCGGATTTTAAGTACATTCTATCTGCACTGTCAGATCACGGGTGAAATAGTAATGCAGAAAAAAAAACAATGCCGACCAGGAGTTGAAATTCAGAGCATACAAATGTTAATGGTTTTGAAACGTCATTAATTTTTCAGAAGAGAAAGAACATTTTTTATGAGCTGATACCGGTAGAGGCAAAATGGCGTGGATTTCAACAACAGTCTAAGAAAATAGAAACCCACTTTTAAAGGTAAAGGAAATGGAAAACAAAAATATATGTATTTAGAAAAAAGCGACTATGTCAGATTAAAAGAGAAACACATCTTTTCTTTTACTACTGAAATTCCACTACCGAAAAGATCAAAGTTTCTTTTTAGACAGAATTTTAGGAATTTTTTCTGGACTAAGCTCATTTGATCTTGATATTAAAACATTGCTTACTTTAAAAAAAAAAAAGTTAAACGACTGAACAACTTCAAAGCATACCTGAGCCAGTGGTGGTCGTAATGCCGACAGTCAAAATGTCAACAGGGTCTAAATGGACGCACTCACAATGTTGCAAGTCCTTACCCTTTTCCCCCTCAAATATTTGTTTTTCACTTTCATTTACGCTTTCCAACCGTAGGTTGAAGAAGCGTATATGCTCCAGCTTTGTGCGTCCGTCTGTCTGTCTGTTTGTATGTCCGCACGATAACTCGCGTAAAAATGGTTCGATTTCGATGGGATTTTAGTATGTTGTAGGGAACAACCTGGAGACGAATCCTGTGGGAAATGGACGAAATGGGGTCAAAAGTCAGGACGTAGAAGCGGGATCCATTCCATTGACCTTATGCAACATAACTTACGTAAACATGCTTCGATTGCGACAAAACTTTATCATGTTGTTCCGGAGCTATACTGAACCGGTTCTGCTGAATATAATTGAAATGGGGTCAAAGGTCAGGGCACAAGAGCGAGATTTATTCCACAACCATTATCCTCATAACTTGAGAAATAACTTGAGTAATGATTTCTGGAATGTTGGAAAGCGTATCATAATCAGTGCATTGCATGATTTTACTAACTTGTTTTTTCCTACTTCAGATTTTTGGTGGCTTCGTGAAGTTCGAACAAGTGGTAGCACGCAAAACTATCCACAAAGCGTTCGTGAGCGTAATATAAAAATTGCATTTTTGATTTCTTCGTGCCTACGTTCATGTAGGCTGACCATGAAAACTTTAGGGAATCGTATAAAAATTGCATTTTTGATTTATTTGTGCCCATTTTCATTTGGCTGACCACAAAGGTGTTAAGCCTGTATAAAACCTATATTATTTTTGATTTTTTTTTCGATTTCTTGGAATTTGATTAAAATCTAAAAGTTGAATTTGATTTCTTCTAATGTAATTTTTGTATAAAACTTACATTATTGATTTCTTCGTGTTCACTTCCACGTAGGCTATTGGCCATAAAACCGTTAGGGGTCGCGCAAAAGTCACCTTTTTGCTTTCACGGTGTCCTGTTCCCCGTATATATATCGGTCAACTGTAAAGAGTACGAAGTACAGTTTTACTGCTGTCATCCCACCGCGCTCGTGCCATGTCAGCAAATTGGAAAAGGTAAATTATTTTTATCGATATTTGTATATTTGTCGTAATGTTGCATTTTTATCCAGGCATTCATAACATGGGCTTCAGGTTGGACCATTTCTGCCAGTAGTAAGGTTTATTGTTTACATAGAAACTAAAGATAATGTAGTACTTTTACTCAGGTACAAAGCATTAATGCCTTTTTAGCAATTTTTTATCAGTTGGGCTAATTTTCATAAGGTTTGCATATCAAGTCATGATTTTAGTAATGTACTTTTACTAAGGCAGAAACGATTAATTAACAGGCCTTAGGCCTAGGCCTTTTTAACAGTTTTCAATCCACCGAGCTGATGTTCATAAGTTTTTATAAAAAATCAAGTTAACTGCGTTGCACTTTTACTCGAACACAAAACATTAATTGATAGGCCCTAGGTCGAGGTATAGGACTTTTTAGCAATTTTTATACCGACGTGATCATGTTCATAAGGTAGATATGACAAGTCAAGTTTAGAATGTCACGTTTATTAAAATTATTTAAAAAGTCTACGCCTAGAGACTAATAAATGTTTGGTGCCTAAGTGAAAGCGCAGCATTCTTAGCTTGGCTTGTTACGCAAACCTCATAAATATGAGCACGGAGATTAAAAATTTATAAAGAGCCCTAACGCCATGTAATTAATATTTTGAGACCGAGTACAGATGCAAAATTATTATCTTGGCTTTTTCTGTGACCCTTATGAATATGAGACGTGTGGTACAAAAAGTCGATGGTCAAAATGTTGACAGTTAAAATGTAGACAGGGTCAAAACATTCAAAGTCATAATGAAATGTGGAATTTTCCCTTTTTCTTCATTTTTATTTTATTTCAGGATTGGCATTTTTATTAAGTTTTGAAAAATTTACTCTTCATAAATACTGTAAAAGCACATCTTGATTGTGCTTTTTACAGTATTTATTACTAGATTTTAGCACTGCTTATTTGTGTCGCACGTGTGTTTTTTTTTGTGTTGCACTGTTTGTGTGTGTGTGTGTGTGCACGTTTTGCATTTTTGTTATATTTCGGGGATTTTACTTTTGGTGGTGATCGTAATGTCGACATGGTCAAACGACAAAGCTTTCGGCAGTCACAATGCCTGTTTCCTTACATTTGTTTCTTTCAAATGTTTGGTTCTTTTAATTTTAGATTACTTTAGTTTTTAGGTGCGTTTCATATGTACGAAAAAATCTATTAGCTTCGGCATGCCGCTGTCATTCAACGGATCTTCATGAAATTTGACACATAACCAAGTTTCTCTGCTAGAAGAGATATTAATGAAAATTGATATCTTGGTTCAACTCATAATTTTGGAACTAAAATCGTACAACTGGAAAGGCTGTAGGGAAGTTAAAATATACGGAAAGCAATGCTTTAGAAACCCTGTTGTTTACGGTTCTTCACGAAATTTAATGCTGTACTGGGTTCCACATTGAGAGGGTAAGCGCTGCGTTATTCAACAGCGCAGGAATTAAGTAAGGTGCAAGGATATCAAGTTTCAATGACACTGCTTAATTCCATTGACATATTTAGAAGTATGCGAATTTGCCGCTACCAAGTATGAAGATATCTGGTTTAGACCAACAATGAGGATTCACAGGCCCTGCCCACAAAAGGGAATCCTAATGATTCTCAGATAGAATGGACGTTAAATATGCGGGATGGGGAGGGGAGCTAGTTCCTTATCTGTTTGTCCGTTTAAGAGGCAATGAAGTTCAACAGCTGCGTTCTAATTAACAAATAACAAGTTAGTAAAATCATGCAATGCATTGAAATGATACGCTTTCCAACATACCAGAAATCATTACTCAAGTTATGAGGATAATGGCTGTTGAATAAATCTCGCTCCTATGTCCTGACTTTTGACCCCATTTCCATGACATTCAACAGAATCGGTTCAGTATACCTCCGGAACAACATGCTAAAGTTTTGTCGCAATCGAAGCATTTTTACCTACGTTATGACGCATAAGGGCAATGGAATGGATCCCGCTCCTATGTCCTGACCTTTGACCCCATTTCGTTCATTTGCAATAGGATTTGAACCCAAATAGTCCCCTACCACATACTAAAATTTCATTGAAATCGAACCATTTTTACGCGAGTTATCGTGCGGACGGACGGACAGACAGACGGAAAAAGCTGGAGCATATACGCTTCTTCAATCTACGGTTGGAAAGCGTAAAAAAGCGATACTTAGACCTTGTCGCCATCACTACCGTGTCGACATGTTGACTGTCGATATATGTTGAAATTACACCGTTACACTTGTCGATATATGTTGACATTACACTGTGTATACCGTGTCGACACGGTATAATGTCAACATATTGTTGACATATGACCGTGACATATACATATATACGGTTGACATTATGACCGTGTCGACATTTTAACTGTCGACATTTCGTAGAACACCCACCTCAGGAAGAAGACTTATCAAATGCTTATAGATTTTGCATTATTATTTTCAACGCAAAACTGCTCTGAAGAAATGTGAGCTTGATAAAATATATATCTGAAACATCCAAATCTTGAATCAGTCATTTACGGATCCTTTAACCGGTTGGAAATAATTAACTCGGGATTAACAGATAGGCTGAAGTCAGCTCGGACGAATATGTTCACCGCCTAAGAAGTGGTGCGAACGCGTCTGGAACGAGTAAACCTGCGCATCAGAAAGCGTTGCTAGACCCTTAGATTTGTCATTGATAACGGAAACTTAAGGGCGTTGATCGTCGCTAATCAGTTTCGTCTGACTGCCTTTTAGGCTAAAAAGGCTATAGAAATGGCGACGAGCATTAGAAAGGAGAGAGAAGATGTTTGTGTTTGAGTCACTTGTTTCAACCCAGTGATTGAAAGGGCTAGTCAGGAACACTAGCCCTTTTCAATCCTTCCTTGTCTGTGTCAGGAGGACTAACCTTTTCCAATCCTTCCTTGTCTGTGTCAGGAGGACTAGCCATTTCCAATCCTTCCTTGTCTGTGTCAGGAGGACTAGCCCTTTCCAATCCTTCCTTGTCTGTGTCAGGAGGTCTAGCCCTTTCCAATTCTTCCTTGTCTGTGTCAGGAGGACTAGCCCATTTCCAATCCTCCCTTGTCTGTGTCAAAAGGACTAGTCCTTTCCAATACTTCCTTGTCTGTGTCAGGAGGACTAGCCCTTTCCAATCCTTCCTTGTCTGTGTCAGGAGGACTAGCCCTTTCCAATCCTTCCTTGTCTGTGTCAGGAGGACTAGCCCTTTCCAATCCTTCCTTGTCTGTGTCAGAAGGACTGGCTTTTTCCAATCCTTCCTTGTCTGTGTCAGGAGGACTAGCCCTTTCCAATCTTCCCTTGTCTGTGTCAGAAGGACTAGTCCTTTCCAATCCTTCCTTGTCTGTGTCAGGAGGACTAGCCTTTTCCAATCCTCCCTTGTCTGTGTCAGGAGGACTAGCCCTTTCCAATCTTCCCTTGTCTGTGTCAGAAGGACTAGTCCTTTCCAATCCTTCCTTGTCTGTGTCAGGAGGACTAGCCTTTTCTAATCCTCCCTTGTCTGTGTCAGAAGGACTAGCCCTTTCCAATCCTTCCTTTTCTGTGTCAGGAGGACTAGCCATTTCCAATCCTTCCTTGTCTGTGTCAGAAGGACTAGCCCTTTCCAATCCTTCCTTGTCTGTGTCAGGAGGACTAGTCCTTTCTAATACTTTCTTGTCTGTGTCAGGAAGACTAGCCCTTTCCAATACCTTCCTTGTCTGTGTCAGGAGGACTAGCCCTTTCCAATCCTCCCTTGTCTGTGTCAGGAGAACTAGCTTTTTCCTATCCTTCCTTGTCTGTGTCAGGTGGACTAGTCCTTTCCAATCCTTCCTTGTCTGTAACAGGAGGACTAGCCCTTTCCAATCCTCCCTTGTCTGTGTCAGAAGGACTAGCCCTTTCCAATCCTTCCTTGTCTGTGCCAGGACGACTAGCTTTTTCCAATGCTTCCTTGTCTGTGTCAGGAGGACTAGCCCTTTCCAATCCCTCTCTTGTCTGTGTCAGAAGGACTAGTCCTTTCCAATACTTCCTTGTCTGTGTCAGGAGGACTAGCCCTTTCCAATCCTCCTTTGTCTGTGTCAGAAGGACTAGTCCTTTCCAATCCTTCCTTGTCTGTGTCAGGAGGACTAGCGCTTTCCAATCCTTCCTTGTCTGTGTCAGAAGGACTAGCCCTTTCCAATTCTCCTTTGTCTGTGTCAGAAGGACTAGTCCTTTCCAATACTTTCTTGTCTGTGTCAGAAGGACTAGTCCTTTCCAATACTTTCTTGTCTGTATCAGAAGGAATGGCTTTTTTCAATCGTTCCTTGTCTGTGTCAGGAGGACTAGCCCTTTCCAATCCTCCCTTGTCTGTGTCAGAAGGACTAGTCCTTTCCAATCCTTCCATGTCTGTCAGGAGGACTAGCCTTTCCAATCCTTCCTTGTCTGTGTCAGGAGGACTAGCCCTTTCCAATCCTCCCTTGTCTGTGTCAGAAGGACTAGCCCTTTCCAATCCTTCCTTGTCTGTGTCAGGAGGACTAGCCCTTTCCAATCCTTCCTTGTCTGTGTCAGGAGGACTAGCCCTTTCCAATCCTTCCTTGTCTGTGTCAGGAGGACTAGCCCTTTCCAATCCTTCCTTGTCTGTGTCAGGAGGACTAGCCCTTTCCAATCCATCCTTGGTTTATGGAGCAGAGAATAATGGACGATAAGGGAATCATACTATAGACTACACTATAAAGGAGCATTTATTTCCAGAGACACATTTATGGTCGGTACTACTAAGATAAGAAGGGAGGAAAGGAACTGTTTTGCCGTAGCTTTCGTATAACCCGGCCTCTATGTGGACATTTCTGCTTGAGGGACGCAGAAAATTTTATAGTTACCACTTGGTTCAGGTACAACGGCCGCTTAAAGGGTTAAATTCAGGAGATCACAATGTTGAATTACGAAACAGAAATTCCACGATGGAGTTTGTTTATTTATTTATTGCAGGAAATGAATTGAAATTTTTACTTAACTACTATAATCAACCTATGAAAAAAATTAACCTCTTATTTAAAAGCTACAACCACTTTATGAACTAAATGGCTTCATATTTTATTTATTCCAGGAAATTAATTGAAACTTTTATTTAAAAACTATGACCACACTATGAACGAAATTAACCTCTTACTTAAAGACTATAACTGTCCTATGAACTAATGGCTTCTTCCAGTTGTTTCTACATTTGTGCGAATGCTCCTCTAATGAAGGTTATTTAAAAACGGTATTGTTCATGATGTAAGTTTTTTAACTCACACCTGATGATGAACTACAAGGTGGTCTCAAAAGATCTTGTGTAAATTTTAACTATGGTTTTTATCGAATTAAAGCTTGTAATTTTTAGTCATCATTTATCATGCAAAAACGGCTCTCTTTTAAATAATGAATTGAAATGACAAATGTGCAAAAGACGAAATAAAAGGGAAGCAAGTAGTTTTTTTCTGAAATCGCATTTTGTTTGAAAGCAAGGCTTCATAATTTCTAGGCTACTTGGCAATTTTTGTTTCCAAGTAAATACTTTTTAAATAAGAGTTAACTTAAGGCTGGGAGGCGTCGTCTGTTCCTAATTTAGGGCAACCGCTTCCAGAGGTGGAGGAAGGGAGTGCCGAAAATGAGAACGAAGCGTCAATGTCTCAAGTAAGATTCCAATCCAGCGTTAGGATTGAAGGGTACCAAAGACTCGCGTCCAACGCTATCCGACCACTGAGCGATTAAATTTTTCAAGACGCACAATAAATTTCTGAAGAAATACCTTCTGCTTTAAATTCAGTTTTATTTTTCCTAAAGATTATGGGAACGCTTTTTATTTTATTTTCCACCACCTGCCAAAAATAACAGAACTCAATTAGTTTCATATTAAAAGTGCTACTCTTTGGCTTCGAGGGAATTCTTTCTCTAAATACTTAAGAGTGAATATTCAATTTACCATGAAGGCAAAAACTTCATATGAGAGAAGAATGCTACAGCTCATTTACTATCACACGCCCCCAGTATTAAGCTTCCCGGAAGCAAGTAATCTCCCTCGTTGAAATAACTTTTCTTTACTGTCCCAAAAGAAATTCCAAAATCGTTTTTAATAAAAGAAGAAATAAATAAATAAACAAAAAGTATGACAGCGAGGAAGACGAAAGAAAACACTAACAAAATGGAGCAAGACAATTTAAGTTTCCAACAATAAATTAAGAAATGACTGATCACATTCGATTTTTAACACAGGAATTTCGCATTTTTGAGAAATTCCTCTTAAAACTTCTCTCGCCTCCGCCAGCAGCGCTCTTTTTCTTTCCCTCACATTTTCGCGTCAACGAAGCGCTGAAAAAGTTGTGATCCCTTCAATATATCTCCGGCAAATTGCTCTGGTGCTGATAACGAACGGCCTTTCATCTGCGCTGGCACCTCTTCTGAGAAAAATCAAAACTAAAAGATTGAGATCAGGTTGATAAGTTAAAATGAGTCGCAGACAAAGTTCAAGGCTTCAGTGTAAAGGTGAGAGAGTTTCCTTTTTTTTTATTTTGAGATAGAATTTTCTTTTTTAAATTTCATTCGCCCATCCTTCGATTTTGGAATTTTGTGCGGGAAACTGTTAATCAATTTACGCCCTTGTTACTGTTTAAATCTGAGTTTTCTCCGAATGAAAGAATAACAGTTTGAACAAATCACATCTGAACTGGTACCGTATTCCGAATTAAAGTATTTCCCACCAGAATCATTTTTCTTTAATTACATCAGTTCTATGTAATGAAAGGAAATATGGAATGTTTAAATCGTAGAAGCAAAAGCGTAGATTTGTCCCAAAAGTTGGCATGGGAGACGGGATTTGTTGTTATGAAAAGAAATATTTCATGTAACTATGTAATGGTCAACAATCATCAATCCACTGCTTGGTGAAGATTTCCGTAAGTTTCTTCCACAACTGTCAGTCTCGAGCCAGCTCCCTTCATGCCACTCCAGCATGCTTTCGAATTTCATCCTCCCATCACCCACGTGGTTGTCTTTTGGGTCTTTTTCTGTTCCTTGGTATCCAGACTAATCTTTCAGTTGTCCGTCAGTTGTCCATTCTTCTAGCAATATGTCCACCCTATTCAAGGGCGCCCATAAGAGGGGGGGCAGGGGGCTCTATCCCCCTAGCAGTTAATACAGCCAAAATTTTGATAAATTTAAAACACTAAAATAGATGAAATCTTTTTTTAAAGCATTTTTTAAAATAAGATATTAATGACTGATTATATCAATTATTTTTCTTGTATTTTAGTATCTTGTACATTTACTAAAATGTTTGACAACCTTGAAAGAGGTAAGAATTTTTCTTAGCCTTGCCTAAAAGTACTAATATGGGCGCCACTGATCCTATTGGCATTTCAGAGATTTTACTTCGATTATGATGTCTTCCACTGTTGTCATTTTTGTGATCCACGAGCTCTTCTTATTTTTCCTGGTAACACCAAGTATGCAACTCTCCATGCATCTTTAAGTTGCCTTCAGCCTCTGTATTTTTAGTCGAGGTCCATTTCTCTGCTCCATACGTAAAAACTGGAAAATACGCATCGATTAAACACTTTTCTTTTAAAACATTATGGACAATTATCGTTGAAAATTTTACTGTTTTTGAATAAGAAACAGTAAATTTTCTTTATTTTACTGTCCTTTGGAATCCAATTCTTCAGTTTTTCAACGTGCTGCCAGCTCTTCTAGCAATATGGCAATATGTCCAGACTATTGCCATTTCAGGGTTTTTACCTTGATCATGGTGTCACGAACTCTATGGTATCCCTGATATACGAGCTCCTATCTTTTCTGGTTATATCAAGCATGTACCTCTCCATATTTCTTTCAGTTGACGGATATCGTTCTGAGGAATGGAACACCCAACCGGTTGACTTGCTCCCATAATTCATAGAGATCGTGCGCAGGCCATTTCGATTGCAGACGACGTCCAACGGGGTCTCACAGCTTTCCTATTGGGGGTAAATAGGGCGATCTTGCTGGCCATAGTAGTGTTTGAACATGTTGCAAACATTGTCTGGAGACCCGAGCGGTGTGTAGACGGGGGCGTTATGTTGCGGGAAAGTGGGATGCTGTAGGTTATTGAGGAACGGTATCAAAATGGGCTGCAGAACCTCGCTTACATATCGTGTCAGTGTGCCTTTGATGCGGACAAGAGGTGACCTGCTATCATACGCAATAACACCCCATACTATGATGCCTGTTTGACGAGCGGTGTGGCGGTCGCGAAAGAAACCGGGATCCGCCCGCTCACCAGGTTTTCGCCTGACACGGATCCGTCAATTGTCAGCACCCAGACAGCAACCGGATTCATCACGGAAGACAGCAGTGGTCCATTCGTGACCCCAGTTTGTATGACCTCGGCACCAAGCCAGACGAGCGCTGAGATGGCTGGCCGTCAATGGCAGTCGGCGTAACGGTTGCCTACTGCGCAGGTTTGCCACATGCAACTAAGGGAGTCACAGCAAGGGTTCTCGTTCCATTTCATTTAAACCATAGAAGAGCAGAGAGTCAATATCTGTTTTTGTTGGAAACTTGGTAAATCAACTACTGAAACTTCCAGAATGTTAAAAGAACGTTCATGATGATCCGAGATCTGGGCGACCCTCCAGTGTGCTGGGTATCAATTTGGATTAAGTTTTCGTTTTCCCAGATCCTCGCGTTGAATCTCATAACAGATAGACTTACGGATGCGCACCGACACAGCCAAAAGTCTCACTGTGATTCGGAGATTTTTCCTTAACTGATTCTGCACCTCTTCTATTTTTTTCGCTGCCCTCACGAAAACGGATGTTTAGTCTCTGCTCTTCCACGGCTAAAATGAAATGGAATCAGAACACTTGCTATGACTCTCTTAGGGCCTACCTGCCGCCTGTCGGTACCAGTATAAACCGGTTTCCAGCTGTTCACTGATTTGCCAAGTACTGCGGTCTTCTAGCTTTCAACGTGTTTATTGAGAAAATCAGGATGGAGGAAACAGAAGGCCTGTATTTACAGTGCCAACAGAAAACAAAATTGATGACGTATGTACAGTGGTGATGAAAAATGTACAGATGCTGATGTGCTATATACAATGACAATAAAACAAAATACAGTAGATAAGTGTCATCACGGATATAAGTTGAGCTACAGAAGTGAGCGGTAACAATGGAGTATGAGCAATGCACTAGAGATACACAGTGAAAGAATCAATATGAGCAATTCTAGTAATAGGTTGTAACAGAGATAAATGTATGATTATAATACTATGTACATTGCAGAAATGACATGAAAAGGTTAAAAGAAAAGATGTAGTGCAAAAATTAATAAAAGTAATATGTACAATGTGTATACAAATGCAGTAACAAAATACATAGACGGGTAAACACTCTTCACAGAGAACGGGTGTGTAGATCATGGTACGTTTCAAAGACATGGATGATAGAACCTAGAGAAATACAGTAACCGACAATCGTTCTGTACAGGTACAGAAAGCTAGGTCAGACAGTCAGTAGAGTAACATGTAAGAGAAGAGTTCTCAAAGAAGGAGTTGCAGATGAACTGTGGGATCAGTAAACCAGGTTCGATACGGAGACCAAACCTGGAAAAAGTGACGTTTCTGACAGTCAGTTGAGGCAGACGCATATGCGAGGCGCAATTGCGACAGGAGGCATACACGTGATATTTTCATCTCACTTTTGTTATGCCAATTACGCGGTCAGTCTTGGAACATTTTGGACACAGCTTGTAGCTAAGCAACTGGAGAAAATAATTCTAAAATTGAATCTCAGTTAGGCTCTGATATAGATGGTAAAAATAAATTCGAATCAGAAATCCATCATTAACCACCATGGATTCACCGCCTATTTGTGTCTGAAGCATGATTTACCAGCTCTCACTCTATTTATTTCTATTCAGTATAAGACGACTCAGCTTTGATCTATTCCTCTATCGCATCTTCATCTTCTGTTCGTCTCAATCATCATGACATATTAACTGCTCGACACAGAAAATGCCATACCAGGAAGTTTTTGTTGGAGCGCCATGCATATTGGTGAGTGTGTGTCAACAGTTAGGTTTTGTGAATGATTGATTGCACTTGTAAACCAATCACGTGGTAGTGAGGGAAATAAAAAGGCAAACGGTTCAGTATAGAGACGTTTGGTGGTCCTCTCCTGGGCATGTACAAGTGGCATTCTGAAAGTAATGACTCCTCCTTAATCACTTTTGAAATTTTCAAGTGATTTTAATGTGACAGCACTGACATGTACTATGATATATTACAAATGTAAGAACATATTTTTTACAGAATCGGAAATAAAGATCATGAATGACAGAGAAAAGCTGCGAGCCGCAATTGAATTCCTGGGAAAAGAGGGATGCGAGGTTCCAGAAATCCACAGAAAACTCCTTCCGCTGCCACAATCGGTATCAGTAATGTCCGAAGATGGATGAAGAGGTTTCAAGAGAGAGAGAGAAAATTCAGTGTCGGACAAACAACGGAGTGGAAGACCCGCAACTGCAGTGACAGATGCCAACAGGCAACGAGGGAAAGACCACATCACAACTGATCGTCCTGTCACCATCCAGGAGTTCAAACAATAAAAAGTGCTCATTATGTGCAGACATTGAAGAAGCTAAAAAAAGCTATCAGAAGGAAATGGCGTGACATTCCACTTCATAGTGTTGTTTTACACCAAGATAACGGACGTCCCCGCACCTCAATGGAGACTTCACAGGCTATTGCCAAAATGGTTTAGACGGTGATACCCCAACCCTACAGTCCTTATTTGGCTCCATCAGACTTTTTCCTGTTTACTCCTTTGAAAACCACCCTTAGTGGGGAACATTTCGACGATGTGACAGACTTTGTGGGGAACGTTTCGACGATGTGACATACTTCGTGGAGAACGTTTCGACGATGTGACATACTTCGTGGGGAACGTTTCGACGATGTGACATACTTCGTGGGGTACGTTTCGACGATGTGACAGACTTCGTGGGAAATGTTTCGACGATGTGACAGATGTATAACTGGATGTGAACTCCTGGGTAAAACTACAGCCTCAGGAAGTTTTCCAAAATGGATTTTACTTATGGGTTCAAAGATGGCGGAAATGTATAGAACGTGATGGACAATACTTTGAATAGGCTAGCATTTTTAACAATATGTAGAAGTATTATGCCACCAAGTTTCACATTTTTGCTGCTACAAATAAAAATCTTATGAGGAACGAAGAATTACTTTCAGGATGCCCTTTGTAGAACCACTGCATCGGAGTGATCTCAGTCGCGAAAGTACGAGCAGCGAGTGAGAATGCCTGGGGGACGTCATTGTAAATCTTACCATCGCAGGGACACCTTTACTAGGTTCTTCATCATAAGGCTACATAAAGGTGGCTGGTTCCCGTGTCACATCGCGGCGGAAGTTCATCAGGGTGCAACAACTCTCTGCAGAATATGGCGGCAGTAATTAGAGGAAGGTAGCGTGCATCGTCGTAGTGGGGTTGTGACACATCGCCGCATTTGACGACAAGCCGTCAAAACTGAATGCGGAGTGCACTTCCTGCACTCCGCATTCAGTTTTCTAGAGTGTGGATATACAACCTGTTCACACCCAACGTGAAAGAAAGTAGTTCACGATAATATACAGAAATGTTTTACTAATCTCGAAAACTAAACCGATTCGGATAATTCTTTCACCATTGGGAAGCTTTTCGGAGGACATAGGCTATTTCGTTTATTTATTATTATTTTTAATTATATTTTAATTATTTTTTATTATTTTTGTCTGTACTACTGAATAACATCGCTTTCAAGTAGTTTCCAAATTCCCATGTATCGTTCCGCTTTGTTTACATACAACCTGATCACACCCAACGTGAAAGAAAGTAGTTCACGATAATATATGGAATTTTCTTAACTAATCTTGAAAACTAAACCCGTTCGGATAATTATTTCACCGTTGGGAAGCTTTCCGGAGGACATAGGCTATTTCATTTATTTATTATTATTTATTATTATTTTTGGCTGTACTACCGAATAACATTACTTTCAAGTAGTTTCCAATTTCCCATGTATCGTTCCACTTTGTTTACATACAACCTGATCACATCCAACGTGAAAGAAAGTAGTTCACGATAATATACGGAATTTTTTTTACTAATCTCGAAAACTAAACCCATTCAGATAATTCTTTCACCGTAGGGAAGCTTACTTCTTTCCGGTGGACATAGGCTATTTCTTTTATCTACTCTAATACCAATACTAATCTTGTATTTAAATTTTATGTATGAAGAAGACCGTCTGTTTTAACTTCAACTTAACCTTGATGCTATTTGAGAGGACCACGCCTATTGGTAGGAATCTGTAGTTCCACCCACATATGATACTCCTGCACCAACTGTTGGGAGTCTAATGAAACCTAATCCTTACAAAGAACATGCCATGGTAACATAAACAAAAAATACTTATGACAATATATTCCGCCGGTGCGTTGTGTTTTCAAAAATCGGACTCTTCCCCGTATGCCTGAACAGCGGAAGCTTGTGAGGAGTGAGGCGTCACCCGACGACCGTTGCTCTAATACCGCAGCAGCCGACTTGCACCCAGTTTATAGAGGGCCCCGTAAAAACACATTTGACCCTCTTACGAATGGAATTTTAAAAAATCGTCCTTCCTGTATTTGAATCTGGGTGATGAAGAGTATGTATGCCAATTTTGGTGCAAATCCATCAAACCGTTTAGGAACGTATGCGGAACAAACATACAAACTTTCATTTTTATATATATAAGAGATGAGCACCCATGATAAAATGGATCCACTGGCCGTTAGGTTCTTCGAAAAATGTGTGATGTTTGTTCCCCACATGGTCTGGAATTGATGAAAAATTCCTACTTCACTTCAAAGAAAAAAATTATTATGAGGGAGATGATGTGACGTACTACAAAGGTGGAAACATGTGTCAAGACGACAAATCTGCGGCGAGGCATTCTGCCCGCGTAGCTCAGTTGGGAGAGCGACTTACTCCAAAGTGAGGGGGACACGGATTCGATGTCCGTCGTGGACAAACTTGTGTTTTCACAAGCTCTTCATTAGCAACCTTCTACATTTATCCGATTCTGTAGTTCTCTCTGCAATAGCTTCTAGCAGTTGTAAGTTTTTTTTCGCTTTATGTCCTTTGTTATTACACATATCTCATAGGCACAGAGCTAGCAGTTAAATATGCATCTTCTGAAGAGGCTTAAGTTTGTCCAAAAATTGTTTTCCCTTTTCCATTATTTTCAAGTTTTCCTTTGCTATCCTTTTTTAGCTTCTACTTCTTCCCATGCAGATTATTTGTCACTTTGTTCCCCAGATAATTATTTATTTATTAGGTAGTCTACTCGAATGCGTTAGTCACCGAGAAATGACTTAAGATGGGTTCCTTATAATTTAATAGAATTAAAATGTCATGAAACTTCAGCGTGTGTCAAGAACGTTTTTCAATAAAAGCGATTACAAGCTTGTCTTTTCAAAAACATGTTACGATGGTTTGTTAAAATTGAGATTTCTTAGATTTATGGTTTATTTCACTTTCATGTTCTTCTTTCGCCAGTACAATTGCTACTTTAACAAAAAGGTGTCGTTGTTGTGTTCGAATGTTTTACAAAAATTCACTTTTGTCCTGCGTGATCTTTTATTCAAATTCTTTTTCTTATTGCCATTGTTCACGTAGCCCCTTTGAGCTTCATTTCTTTCATTTTCCAAGCGTACCTTATGTTAATAACTTAACGTCATATTGTTCAAGCTCAACACAGGTTTCGTATAAGTTCACTTTTTGGGCATTCTTAGAAATCTGTATCAATGAAACTTCAATGGAGAAGTTCCATTTTTGGGTGAGTCGAAAGTTTTGCAATATTTGAATCACTTTATGTCTTCATACGTACCTATACAACGAAAGCTGACTAGCATTGAAAGTATAGGCCATCGAATTGCAGTGTCTTTTGGCGTCTGTCTACCAGTTCTTCGATTCGCGGAGGTACCAGTTCTTGTCTTTCGAAGATAAGAACTCCTTCATCCCAGCTGACACCTCCTCATGGTTGTTGGAAGTGCCGCCCGCGAAGGAAGTGAGCCATGGACGGGAACAAATGATAATCCGACGGGGCAAGCTCCGGACTATATGCTGGGTGTGGCATCAGTTCGATGCCCTCAAGTTCCTGGAGCCGCCCCGGTGGCGCAGTGGTCTAAGGCGTTGGCCTATGATCATTCGTCAGTAAGGGGTCCGGGTTCGAATCCCGGTCAGGCATGGGTGTTGTGTTTGTCTTACGGCACTGGCTCTCTCCCTTCCCTGGAACTAGTGACCCAAAATTAGGGACGGGCGACTGCTTATAGCCCATTGAGTTGCTCACGGTGGTCGTTAAACCTCCAATAAAAAAAAAAAAAAAAAAAAAAAAAAACAAGTTCCTGGAGTTTCCCCAGGTCGTTCGCCCGGTATTAGGCCGAGCATTATCCTGCTGTAGGAGAGCGCGCTTTCTGTTCACCAGTGCCGGGAACTTCTCCTCCGGAATGGCATACATCTGCTCCAGCTGTTCAGAGTAGAGTTTTGCGTTGATGATGCGAGCATCTGGAACAAATTCGTAATGCATTATCCCCTCGAAATTCCACCAGACGCAGAGAATCACCTTGTGCTTGAAGCGCCCACGTTTGGCAACCGGCTCAGAAAGCTATCCAGGGTTCAACCACTGCCTTTGTGTTTTGGGATTGCAGACATAGACCCACTTTTCACCGCACGTAACAGTTCTCTTGATGAAACGTACATCGTGTGGGTTTTCTAGGAGTTTCGTGGATACTTCCACTCGGCGGTTTACTTCAGCTGGCGTCAGTTCGTGAGGGACAATGCGGCAGCTCCTGTAGACCTTGCCGAGGTCCTGAAGGTGACGAATCACGTGGTCTGTGATTTTCCCAGCTCGCCTGATAACCTCCGAGTGCTAGGTGTCGGATTTGCCACTACGGCCTAGCGCACGGCCTCCGAATCCAAGGTTCGCGGCCTACTTGATCTTAGCTGATCGTCGAGGTTTCTGTCACCTGAGCGCAATTTCTTGAACCATCTGGTTGCTGTGCTGTGGTCCACGGAACCTTCTCCTTTCGCATGACAAGTGTTTCGTGTTGCTTGAGCAACGTTATGGCGGAGTTCAAACTCGTAAAGCAAAAGTTGCCTAATTAGCCGGTTGTGGCTGTTCATCTTTCAGGCGTCCCAACCTCAGACAGAACGACGACATGCAATGCTGTTCACAACAACGACTACCACTTTATATTCCTTTGGACTGACTGCAGTGCGCGACTTGAACTAGTTCAAACACGTGACATACCCGCCGCAGCATATGCGTTTATGCAAATATTGCAAAACGTTCGACTCACCCTCTGTATTACTGTACATTGTATGAGATACAAATGTACACTTTTGTATTTACAATAATGTGTTTCTCTAATCCAACTTAACTCGAAGGAATGTACATTGCATTCGCTCTCTAAGAAGTGAGCCGAACGCGTGTAAACCTGCGCATTTGACAGCGTTGTCTTTTTCTTCAGCTTTTTTTGCTACTTTAACTAGTCATTCAGGGGAATGATTGCCACTAATCCTTTGTGACTTATCACCTGATAAAAGAGTGCGGGGACTAGAAAAGGAGAGAGATGTTTGAGTAACTTGTTTTGACTTAGTGGTATGATATCTATGTCAGGAACACTAGACTCCACCAACATGCCTTGGGTCAAGGGACAGAGAATACAGAACTCGCAGGGAGCATTTATCATCAGTCACAGGCTTATGGTTGGTACTGCTGAGATGACAGTGGGAAAGGAATTGTTTTGCCGCAGCTTTCGTCAAACCTGGCCGCTATGTGAACATTCCTATTCCAAGATCCCCCAAATCAGAAAGTTCCTGTTCAGTTTGCGACAGATGTCATACTACCACAATAAATCTCCGGGTGGTCCCTGGGCAAGATACACAATCTACCAACAAGTAGTTGAACACCTGTGATAGCAAAGGAAAACGAAGTTTATTCACCTTCAATAGTTGGTGGAGCCTCCACGAGCGGCGATTACAGCTAAGACCCTCCGGGGCATACTCTCAACCAGGCGATGTACGGCGGCAAGCGGTATTTTCTTCCACTCGGCTTGGAGAAGACAGGTAAGTTCCTTCACCGATTTCAGACGGTGGGGGCACCCTTTAAATCGGCGCTCCAACTCGTCCCAGAGGTGCTCTATAGGGTTAAGGTCCGGGCTCTGCGCAGGCCAGTCCATTCGATTAACCCATTGTCACCATACCAAGCCATGGTGGACCTCGCAATATGACAAGTGGCATTGTCATCCTGAAAGTAACATGGTTCCACCCCGTAAAACTGCCACAACGTAGGAAGCGCATGGTCATCCAAAATGGTGCAGTAGGTCTCGGTGTTGAGTCTACCAGGAATTGGAACCAAGGGTCCCGTGCCATACCAGGAGAAACACCCCCATAGCATAATTCCACCGCCGCCGAACTTCACAATTGGCACAATACATTCCGGCAGGTGGCGTTCTCCAGGCAGACGCCAAACCCAGATCCTGCCATCCGAACGGTAGAGGGTGAACCTTGATTCGTCACTCCCGAGAACCTGTTTCCACTGTTCAACGGTCCACTGTCGACGTTCCGTGCACCACGTTAGCCGAGCAGCGCTATTGGACTTGGTGATCAAAGGTTTGTGGGCGGCAGCACGTCCATGATAACCGAGCAGATGGTCTTCCTTACGGATGGTATTTATCGAAAGAACACTTCCGGATGCCTGTTGAAACTCGTCGCGGATGTGGCCCATCGATTTGTTTTGGTTCTTCCGAATTTCTCTGGCCAGCACCCTGCGGTCTCTAACTCCCAGTTATGTGGGTCTGCCGGGTCATGGTACATTGCGACAGACACCTCTCATCTTCCACTTGCCAATCAGGTAGGTCACTGTCGATTTTGGGTACTTCAACGCGCTGGATATGTCACGTATGGATCGGCCATTTCTGTGATACCCGACGATTACACCTTTCTCGAAATCAGAGAGCTCCGAACTGCGTGGCACCTTGCATGCGACTTGTCGCGTTGTTGTTTCCCACACGATATTTAACGGCGACGGCCGTGACGTGTATCAGGACCGCAGATATCGTCGATTGCAGGGGTGTCCAATTACTTGTTGGTAGATAGTGTAACTACTAGGTGTGAAAAACAATAAAAATCTGCCCGGTTAAAGATTAAAAGGAAATGAAAGTGACCACCTTATTTTGTTTTCTACATAAAAGAAAAAAGTTCAGCCTAGATGTTTCAGCATTTGAAACAACTAGGATCAAAAACATTTTAGTTGCCTCCATTTTCAAACTGAAATGCAAAGTTTTATGGAATAAATTTATGCTTAAAAACAATACGGAACAAAGGGATTTCACCCGTAATCGTTATTTTTTTCTTGCAATGTTCCGTATGTGAAGTTTTTTTGTTAAATATCATTTCATTGCATAAATGTTAGCATTTCAAAATTGTTGCATTTGTTTTTCCGAAAATGAGCGGTATCGGTCCACAAAAGATTTTTTTAATCGAGTTTTCAGGAACTCAGATTTTTCTACAAATGTTAGGGATATGCAAACGTTTCCGCCGTTTTAAGGAGAAAGGAGACAAGAACAATCAGGAAATCAGTACACATTTATTCAACGAAATATTGGCCGTTAGCATTAATGACCTTTTGCCATTTTTCAGGCAACAAATGAATGCCTCTGTGATAGAAGGACACGGGTTTTGAGCTGAAGAACGCAGTGACGAAATTCCCCACCTCTGGAACTGTGGTGAACCGCTGTTGGGCTAGGGCATGTTGCGTAGAACGAAACAGATGAAAGTCTGAGGGTGCAATGTCCGGGGAGTAAGCCGGGTGCAGTAAAATATTCCAGTGTAACAGTTCAAGGGTTGATTTCGTGGTGGTACTGACATGTGGTTTGGCATTATCGTGTAACAGGATGACTGGGGAGGGGGGGGGGTTCTTTACCTGTCGATGGACGTTTTTACTCGATTACGGCGTTCAGTTTCATCAACTGATTGTTATATCGTTGTGCAGTGATTGTCGCGCCCGGTTTTAGCAGTTCCAAGCACAGCGCTTCATGCATATCCCACCACACACACAACAGCACCTTTTCCCCGTGGATATCCTGTTTGACAGTGGATGCTGATGGTTGGCCTGGGTCGACCCAGGATCGCTTGCGTACGATGTTGTAGCAATAGACCCATTTTTCATCCCCGGTGACAACCTTCCACAAGAAGTTCTTCCCTTGAAAACTCTTCAGCAACGACATGCAGGTGCCCAATCGTTGAACAATATTACGCTCCGTTAAAGTATGCGCAACCCACTTACCAATTTTTTGGATCTTTCCCTAGGCCTGTAGACGCAGTACCACCGTTGATTGAGCTACTTTCAAACGTTTCGCCAGTTGTGTGGTCGATTGTTTGTTATCCACTTGCAACAGCGATTGCAGCTCCTCGCCTGTTAGTTCCTGCGGTCTGCCTGCACGTGGCTCGTCTTCCAAGCTTAGATCTCCTTTGTTAAATCTGGCAAATCATTTACGACACGTCCACTTACCCATAAACGCTTCGCCATACGCCTGACATATTGAACCGTATGCTTCACTCGCACTTTTTTTTTTGGAGGTTTAACGACCACCGTGAGCAACTCAATGGGCTATGAGCAGTCGCCCGTCCCTAATTTAGGGTCACTGGTTCCAGGGAAGGGAGAGAGCCAGTGCCGTAAGACAAACACAACATCCATGCCTCACCGGGATTCGAAACCGGACCCTGTTCGGACGAATGATCAGAGGCCAGCGCCTTAGACCACTGCGCCACCGGGCTCCCTAAATTAAACATGAATAACATATAGTGCCGCAAATGAATTATATTAACCGCGATGCTTGGCTTCTTGTACGAACTGACAGCACAGGTCGCCGGATGTTTAGACCCTATAGCGCCCGCTAGCATGGACGGCGGAAACTTTTGCACCCCTCTAATACATCAGAAGCAGAAATAAAGCTTACGCCCCGTGGTACCCAAGAAAATTTAGAAATTATATGCCAAACATTTACCACGAAGAGTTGTTTCCGATGCAGGAAGTATTTGTCAAATCTGACTTTTAGAAGCAGAGATATCGGATAAAACGCAATTTACGTTTCGCCCTCTAACCGAAAATTTATGCATTACTCGTAAAAAAATGAAAAAAGTACTTTTTTCAATCGGATATTTAGAAGCAAATATATGCAATAAAATATATTTGGATTCAATATCATCAGCATTTACACCTTACAGCGGCAAAAGTGTGCATCGGAGAAAAACCGGGATGCAAGGATCATCATTTCCACATTTCCAGCTTACTAATGCAAAAAGATAATTTTTCAAATTGGACTTATAGTTGCAGAGGTATGGTATCCACAGACGTACTGACGGACAAACCGATAACATAAGCACCACCATGAACAAAATACGGGATTACACCATATAATACAAGTTTTGAAGATGACAATCCGATTTTTGGTGTAAATGGGACAAGGATGGTAAGTCAGATTATATCCGAAAACTTGAAAATTTCATCGTCCTGGAGCGGGACTCGAACCCGCGTCTTCTAGATAGCTCTCGGGCATGCTAACCACTACACCACCCAGAACGACCAAGTCACCGATTAATCGGAAACTTGAGACCTTAATTGGAATCAGAAACGCGGATTCGAGTCCCGTCCAGGATGATGAAATTTACAAGTTTTCGGATATTATCTGACTTAACACCAGTGTCACATTTACACCGAAAATCGGATTGTCATCTTCAAAATTTTTATATCCACCACCTTTTTTACATAATATGACGTGCTAAAAAGACATATTGTAGTATATCTAAGACATAGTATATCTATGAAACGTTACTGCAAAAATTAGCTTTAAAGAGAAATAAAATACTATATGTATTTCCAAAATTTGAGCTTGTATCACCATAGTCGCTTTAATATTTATATGTTGCGCTTCAGATGCTCTCATCTTTTTTGAAATGTTGCTTGAAAATAATTAAACTTAAAACATTTGATTGGAAAACAGGAAAAATGTTCCGATGGAGTGAGTAAAGGTAGATAGAGCTCGTATTTATTTTTCCAACTAAGAGTGGTTGTGCACGCGGTCTCGAGGAAAGGCGGAAAAGCGAAGAGAGAGTTATTTTCTTTTCAACCGAGAGAAAACAAAACGAAACAAAACAAAACAAAGCAATACTTTGTTGAAAGAAGCAAAAGAGGTAAAAAAATATCCACTTGTTTCCGTGTCAGGTGACCCTTTACCTATGAGAACTCCTTTGTCTGTAGCGGATTTTTTCCATACCTAAATCTCTTTCGAAAAACAAGGATTTCTTCTAAAATAACGACTGTTTTCTTCTGAACACCTTTCGACGCTTTGGAAATTTCAAATTTCGCAAGTTATCGGGTATGTTTTCTGAAAAAAAATCAACCTTAAAAAGTCTCAAAGAACAGTAAATAAGGGTAACAAAAGAGAACTATGAAGCTAAAGCAAACACACCACAAATACTGTATGAAAATCAGTAGGAATTACCCTTCAAACATGACAGCATAATAACACTGGTCTACAAGGTTTTTATAACATGAACAAATGTAAATATTTTAAACTATTTTTCGGGTTCTGATTTCAGATATGACCTTAAAAAATGCCCACCACGCCGCGTTTCTTTTTTATGGGGCATTAAACATGTACTATTGTTCCACATTAACTCTTGTGGGCATGTAAAATGACACTAGATCTTTTTTATTGTCATATTTAGCCACCGGATATGTTTTTAGGGGGAAGGGAGCAACACTGATTTTTTCACAGGTAGAGAATATGTAACCGCAACCGAATCGCCTATTGCTGTTTTTTTCATTGAAGGAGAAACACCTGCTGCATGTTTATGAGCAAAAGTTAGAGCAATGGAGAAAAGGGATCGTCGCGGATGTATTAATATTTCGGATACGTTTTGCTATGCGTGCGGACAGTATATTAAAAAATCGCAGAGTCGTGCTTTGACAAAGACTGTGAGGAAAGCCTACTATTTGTACTTTGGATGTCATGGTGGAGATCAAAATAAATCGTGGGCTTCACATGTCTGCTGCATTTCGTACTTTGTTGGCCTGAGTGAATGGTTGAAAGGTAAGATGAAATCCATGCCTTTCGCAGTTCCGATGATTTGGCGTGAGCCAGCCCAGCTGATCAAGTGGAATATTTTTATTTTTGTTTAACCAAAGTGAGTGGCTTTTTAAATAATAAAGATAAAAATACAGTATCCAAATTTGCCATCAGCCTTAAGGCCTCTTCCGCATGGGAAATATCTTCCTATACCAAAAATTCCATTGAACCGTGAAGAGATAGATTCAAATTCATCCAATGAAGATATGGGCGCACGTGAAGATCGGAAAACTACATGCACTCCTAAACACATAGACCAGCCCACTTGATTGAGCAAAATGAACTGAATGATCGCGTTTGACACCTACATCTTTCCAAACAACAAGCGGAACTTTTAGGTTCCTGGCTGCAAGAGTGGAACCTGCTAGCGAAGAGTACAAGTCTTTCTGTGTTCAGAAATAGAAATTTGGGTCTATATTCTTTATATGAAATGCAGGATGGAATGTGTTCTTGTTCAGATATTCCGAGGCTAATGACAGAATTAAAAATATCTCTGGATCCTACGGAATGGCGTTTATTTATCCACTGATTCAAGGTTAGTTTAAAAGCTGTCCTTTTGCCCAACGGAAACTAGAAGCCTTCCATTCCAGTAATACATGCTGTAGGAATGAAGGAGACGTATGAAAGCATGAACAAAAATTTTCACTGCATAACAATAAGACCAGTTTAGGTGGTCAATATGCGGAGATCTGAAAGTGATATCATTCTTGCTCGGACTTCAAAGTGGCTTCACCAAATTTTGTTGTTTTCTTTGTATGTGTGACATTAGGGCCACAGCAAAACACTACGAACGAACAGACTGGCCAAATCGAGATGTTTTCATTTCTGGAGAGAGTAATGTTCGTCACAAGCCCCTAAGTAATTCCTGTGATGTGTTGCTTCCGACACTTCATATCGAATTGGATCTAATGAAAAACTTTGCAAAGGCTATGGACAAATTTGGCCCAGGTTTCTTGCACTCAAAGTAAACATTTCCGCAATTACGTGAAGAAAAACTCAAAGAAGGTATCATCGTTGCTCCTCAGATACGGAAACCACTGTGTGATTCTGTTTTAACCGAAAAGCTAAACAGCACGGAGCTCGCCGCACGGCAGTCTTTCACATCTGTGCTCAAGGGATTTCTGCTTAACCACAAAGGGGGCAACTACAAACTGCAAATTCCCAACCTTCTCAAGATCTATAAACACCTTGGGTGCCGGATGTCCTTAAAAATACATTTCCTCTATTCGCATCTGGATGTCTTTCCTGGCAACCTAGAAACAGTCAGAGATGAACAAGGAGAAAAGTTCCACCAAGATATCCGAACGATGGAGGAGAGGTATCAAAGCAGGTGGGATATCTCAATGATGCGGGATTACTGCTGGTTTTTCCAGAAGGAGGACAACACGACACATAAGAGAAAAAAATGAACTACTTGTACGGGTATACGAGTATGTGTGTGTATACTCTTACATTCATTTGTGTTAATATTGTTTACCCTAATTCCTTTTTCTTTTGCTGTCTCATATGTAGTGATATATAAATATGGTATTTATACTTTGTAACACTAATTGTATAGCTAACAAAACACATAAATGTTGTAGTACATTGCAATGTGAAGTTGTAATGTGTGCCGAATAATGTAATGTAATGTGTACCGAATAGTGCCGAATAATGCAGCGATACTGCATTTATTCGGCACTGCATTCGTTACGAATTTTATCAAGGAAAAAATGCTATAAAAGTATGTGGAACAATCTGTTCTGTTCTGGGGGAGAATATTGTATCGAAAAGCACATGTGTGTTTTATTTTAGACGGCTTAAAGAAGGTGATTTTGATGTTAGCGATCGAAAACGTAGGGTGCCTTGCAGAAGTTTGCACATGAGGAACTGCAAGCATTGCTGGATGAAGATTCGTCTCAAACGCAAAAAGAACTAGCTGAACAACTGGCGATAACTCAACAAACCATTTCCAATCGTTTACGCGCAATGGGAAAGATTCAGAAGAAAGGAAAATGGGTGCCACATGACCTGAGCCAGAGGAACATGGATGAGCGTGTCTTGAAGTGTTTGAATCTGTTGAATAAACAAACAGAAAGTCTTTCCTGTAGAAAATAGTTACGGGTGATGAAAAGTGGATATGGTACGACAATTCCAAATGCAAAAAACAACAACAACAAAAAAAAAAAAACAGACACTGGGTAGACACCGGTGAAGCAACGACTTCGAAACTGAAATGCAATATTCACTCCAAGAAAGTTCAGCTGTGCATCTGGAGGGATATGAAAGGTGTGCTCTATTATGAACTATTTGAACAGGGTCAAACTATTACTGCTGATCGCCACAAGCAACAATTGCTGCGATTGAACCAGAACATCTGTCGGAAACATCCATTCACAGGCAAAAGATTGCGTCCCGTGAAATTACTGCATGACAACGCTAGGCTGCATGTAGCGAAATCGGTCAAGGAAACGTTATTGACGCTTGGTTGGGAAGTTTTGGAACACCCGGGATATAGTCCATACATAGCCCCTTCAGACTATCATGTGTTCCGATCGATGCAACATGGTTTGTCTGCTGTACGGTTCCGAATATGTGACGAAGTGCAAAAATGGGTTGACGACTTCATCGCGTCACACGACGAAGTATTCTTCATGGCTGGAATCCGTGAGCTTCCCAACCGATGGCGGAAAGTGATAGATAATGGCCGCGCATATTTTGATTCGTGAAGGTATTGTTGTTTTCTCTCAAATTACATGTTGCGTTGTCTTAAAATGTTTTAAAACGTATTTGTACACCTAATACGTGCAAGATTATCAACTCTGGGAGTTACGTGCGTGCCCTAAAAAAGTTAAAGCAAAGAATATAACCCGTGTGTGGGGCAAAAAGACAATAATTCTAAAACACAATAACACCAAACCCCACGCCAGTGTTTTCAGTTCGTGGGACATACAGAAAATCGGGTTTCAAGTTCTTGAACACCCTATCTACAGCCCAGATTTGGCGCCGTCCGACTTCTGGTTTTTAGCACGTCTTTTGTAAAAAAGATCGTGCTTATGTTATCGGTTTGTCCGTCCGTCCACTTGTGGACACCATATCTCTGCAAATAATATTCCGCTTTAAAAAAATTCTTTTTGCATTGGGAGGCTTGAAATGTGTGAATGACGATCCTTTATTTTGTTTCTCTTCACGATGCACACTTTTTCCGTTATAGAGCGCAAACGTAGATGATATCGAATTCAAAATACATTTTATTCCATATATTTGCTTCTGAACGTCCGATTGAAAAAACTCTTTAAAATTTCCATTCCATTTACGTGGTAGACTATTTTAGGTATTGTAACTTTTTCAAATTACGCATAGATTTTCCGCTAGGGGGACTAAAATTAAACGGCATTTCCCCGATATTTCTGCTTCTAAAACTCCGACTTGAAAAATTCTTTCTGCAGCGGATACAGTTCCTGATGAGAAATATTTTGCATATAATTTATAATTTTTGATAAAAAACTGTTTGGCCACTAGGGGCGTAAGTGTTAGTTTCTGCTTCTGTTGCATTTGCATCAAAATATGAGCTTCTAAAAATCTCGATTGAAAAACGCGTTCGTGGACCGATACCACTAACGTCGATATACCTTTTCGGAATGTTTTTTCTTAAAATAATGCATCGTTTCTCCACCGGCAGACGTAGATATATATCGCATTTTTGTCAATATCTCTGCTTCTAAGAAACTGATTTGAAAAAATCCTTCTTTGTTGGATAGTTTCTAGTGCGAAATGCTTTTCATATAATTGCAAAATTTTCAAGTAATTCATAGACTTTCCGCTAGGGGCGCTAAAGTAAAATGCGTTTTCCCCGATATCTCTGCTTCTAAAATTACGATTTGAAAAATTATTTCTGTACCGGATACGGCTTCTGATGAAAAATTGTTTGCATATATTTCTAATATTTGGGAAATAATGGTTTGGATACCAGGGGAAGTAAGCATTTTTTCCTGCTTCTGATGCATTTGCAGAAAAATCTGAGCTCCTGAAAACTCGATTGAAAAAAGTTCTTCCGTGCACCGATACCGCTCACATCGAGTAACGTTTTGAGAATATGTTTTTTCTTAAAATATTGCATGGCTTTTCCGGCAGAGTACGTGGATGCATATTTAAATTCTGTCAATATCCCTGCTTCTAAGAGTTCGATTTGTAAAAATACTTTCTTTGTTGGAGAGCGTTTTCGCTGAGAAATGTTTCTGATATAATTTCAAATTCTTCTTAACGCACAAGTCGACCACCAGAGGGCATAAGTTCACGTTTCCGTTTAGAGCAATATCTGCAGGACTAAAAACCCCGATTGAAAAACTTCTTTGTTCGGTCAGATGCTACTAAATATGCGAGCTGTTTGTGCGTAATTTCCCCCAAAATAATGCACAATTTCGCAGCTAGGGGAAGCAAATGTTTTATCTGTTTTTCTCAATATCTCTGCTTCTACATGTTCGATTTAAAATATCTTTCAGCACCTGAGGACATTTACCATGTAGAACACTTTAGGCTAGTATATGAGGAATTTTGTAGTTAACAGTTCTGTCGGTAGGTGGTGTTTGTTTACACCAGTTTGTAGCTGTATCACAGTTTCTAAAAACACTATTGAAACATTTCTTGTTTACTATATGCCATTTGCTACACTAGAGATGTGGATCATTATCATCTTTAAATAATATACAGATTTCCCGTTGGGGGCGTAAAGGTAGAAAACTTTTCCTCGCTATTTCTGCTTCCGGGAAACGTTTTTTAAAAATTTATTTTCCTTAGCATAGCTTTTTCCATGCAGAATATTTTTCGCCTATTCTCAACTTTTCCGTTATGCAAAATTCCTTTCACTAGAAAGCATAAAGTTGTATAATGTTTCATTTTGTTATTTATGAGTTGAGTTATATAATGCTTCCCATATATATTTCGCGCCCCATGGGGGCCGCGCTCCACATGTTAAGAATCACTGATCTATGTAACTCTTGGATACGTAGAATTCAATACAAATGTTTTGCATGCATTTACAGAACACTAGTTATTTCTCAGTACATGGTTCTGATATTGTCTACAAATTCAGACTTATTTATTTGCCTGTATTTTAAGTTTTGTAAAAATGCAAAGTAATGTACACCTAACGTGCTACTAGAAAAATCTTTTAACTGTGTTAAACTAGGAAAAAGACTTCACTCAATTTTTTATTCTTTTATGCAGAAAATAAATCGGTTATCTTTGCCTGCTTTTTATACACTGAGTGGCCACTTTAATATGACCACCTGACAGTTTTAAGCAAATGAGCTATGGCTGCACGCTGTTGCCGCCAGAGGGCGAGGCTAGTGTAAAAAGGGAATGCTTACTGCTTGCGACAGTAGTAGAAGTGATTTTTGGGTGACGAGATGGGTAAAAAATGAGATTTGACGGACTTTCAACGTGTGATGATTGTAGGAGCTCGGAGCCATGGAGCGAGTATCACCGAAACCGCCGCATTCGTGAAATGTTCCAGAGCAGCTGTTGTTAAAGTGTTTAAAGACTGGACTGTCAGCCAAAAAACTGGGTCTCTACGTGCAACATGTGGTCGTCATCGACTAGTGACTGCTCTGGCGGAACGGAGAGTGTCCAGACTGGTAACAGACAACAGAAGGGTAACAGTGCAGCAAATTACAGACCATCTTAATCAAGGATCTCCTCAAATGACCTCTGCACGCATTGTTCACCGTACACTGCATCGGATGGGATATGGCAGCCGAAGGCCTGTTCGAACACCTTTTCTGTCTGCAGTTAACAAGAAAAAACGTCTCCAGTTCGCACAGGAGCACAAGGATTGGATAGTCGATAATTGGAAACAAATTATGTGGTCCGATGAATCACGTTTTCAGTTGCACCATGCCGATGGCCGAGTGAGAATTTGGCGGAAACAGCACGAAAGCATGGACCCCAAATGCATTGCTTCAACCCTTCAAGCTGGTGGAGGCAACGTTATGATTTGGGGAATGTTTTCCTGGCATGCTTTGGGCCCTTTAATTCGTCTTGATCAACGTCTGACTGGCACATCATATCTAAACATCGTTGCGAACCAAGTGCATCCTGTCATGTGGATGGTTTATCCCAATGGCGATAGCTACTTTAAGAAAGATAATGTGTCCTGCCATAGTGCTCGTATTGTACAGGATTGTTTTCAGGAACATGCCGGTGAGTTTACTTTGCTTAGATGGCACCCACAATCTCCAGATCTCAACCCCATTGAGAATTTGTGGGATGAAGTTGAACGAGCCATCAGACAGCTGGATCCACAACCCTGCAATCTCACACTCCTGGAAAGTGCTATTCATCAAGCATGGTCTCAGATTCCACAAACCACCTATCAACATCTCGTGGAGTCCATGCCACAAAGGATCGACGCAGTATTAAAGGCAAAAAGTGGCCCAACGAAGTACTGAGGAGGTGGTCATAATAAAGTGGCCACTCAATGTGTTTGACGCTTGCATAGCATAATGCTTTCTGCTTCTTGAATTTTACAAAGCAAACTTTGTCCACTACCGTCAGCAGCTGAACAATATCGCTGATGCATCAGGTGCTTTTGCGTCACGTGGTGAACCGCTCAGTTTTCCATGGAAAGCATTTTCATACAAAGGCAGAAACCTCCCCCACTTGTAGCCTTAAGTTCTTCCTGCCGTAAATAGGATATACTTCGCTCTTGTCATTTTATTCGGAAGTTCAATATTATAAATAATTTGTTACTGATCTTGAACAAGCTGCTGCAGCTCTGTTTTAAAGTCGTAGTTAGTGTGTTACAGTAGAAAAGTTTATTCTATCGATGGTAAGAAGGATCGAGGGCATTGAATGTTTGATATATAGTGAAATTCTTCCAAATACGTGGAGACAATGTATTATAAATAGACAATGTCATCGCTCTTTCCATTTATTTTCTTTAATTAACACACAGTAGCTGAAAAATTGTTATCCAGAAGCCCCTGGGATCGTATCCCAGATATCTCGATAACTAGCCGAGTGCGTTCTTGTTCGCTTGGTTTAATTTTAAGTATTGTGGTGGATGCCAACTTATCAGAAGAATCGTTGTTGTTTGCAAGGTTCCTGTCATTGGAGCAGGGAAGCAAATAAATAAGTAGTTAGACAATTTGAATGTAATGGCAGATTATTTCGTCCGCTCATATCTTTATTCTTCAGATTGGGGAAGAAAAGGGGAATATTGTTTAGTCAAAATAAATGGTGTATACTTCCAGCGGGAGATGGATGTTATGGGCGGCTTTCTCTACGTTTCCCCCGCCAGATCTGTTCTTATACCTATGCGGCTACATGCCCACGTGAAATCTTTCCTTGCTCTCTACCGAAATCTCCAAGACCTTCCGTTTATGACTGCTATGTCCAAATCCCATTTCACTCTCTGTGCCCTTGACGTAAGAAGTTGAATGCCCTTAATTGCTTACCGACAAATTGTCCCTGGCGTGCTGGGCTCTCTCTGAGGGAAAGTGGTGTCCAACGACGGAGGGAAATGGGATGTCCTTTTGTTCGTGGGAGGTCTCAATCCGTGAAAGAATGACTTTTCAAGATCTGTTGAGCGCCTTTTTAACTGAGGGTGAATTTCTCTAGCTGCCGTTTGCACACACAATAACCAAAGTTACAATTTAATTATACTTTAAATATTTCCATATAACATTCGCCTTACGGTGCCAACAATACGCGGCGCTATGTGTGTTTATCTGTCAGCATCTGACTTCACAAATCCGTTTATCGCTCTTTCCACGTTTTTTCTTTAATTAACACACAACAACCGAAAAATTGCATTTCGACACCGACTTTGTCTATGTACATTGAAACCGAAAAATTGTATTTCGAGCGATGACTTTGTCGATTTACATTGTCTCCACGTATATGGAAGATTTACACCATTTCTCTCACCCTTTGGATTTATTAGGTATAAATAAATAACTTGTGCCGCTAAGCCCCACCAGATGGAGACGTCTCAGTTGCTGATTCCATCCCTACGGATTTGTGAAGTCAGATGCTGACACACATAGCACCGTGGAATGTTGCCCACCGTAGCGTAAGGCGAACGCACTCGGCTACTTATCGAAAGATCTGGGGTTCGATCTCAGCGGTGTCGGAAAACAATTTTTCGGTTTCTGTGTGTTAATTACAGTAAAAACGTGGAAAGAGCGATGACTTTGTCTGTTTATTTTGTTTAATATACCGGGTGCGCCATATAAAAGAGGCCCCGTGGCCAGACGTTGTTAGGCGGGTTAAAGTTGTTTGGCGGGTTTCCAGTTAAGACCGCTTTGTTTCACTTCTAACCGGTATCTGCGTGTACAGCTGCAGAGGAATTCTCCGGAGTGGTTAGTCACAGCCAGAGCAGTGTAGGTACGCGGTCATAAGTGTTAGTGAAAAGAGAACAAAGACAACGGAAATGGTTTTAAGTACGGAACAGCGGATTTTTATTGTGGAACAGTATTTCAGAAATAACCCATACAAGGTTTTCAAATGAGTTCTTTACAGAAAAATTTCCACATTGTGCAGCACCGGCGAAATCAATGGACAGAAGTTATTGCGGAAATTTCGCAAAACTGGCACGGTGTGCAACAGGAAAAGAAACAAACCCAAGACAATTCGTAAGGAAGACAATATGAAGGATACGTGCACAATGATGTTACAAAGCCTTCGGAAGTCGATTCGCCGATTATCGTCTGCAACGGGAATATCTGCCACGTCATGCCGACGCATATTTAAGGTGGATTTGCATTTTCCGCCGTACTAAGTTATGGCGCTCCAAGAACTTAAAACTCCTGATTATGCAAAACGGATGCAATATTGTAAGTGGTTTCAGGAGACAGCGGTGAAATGGACCCAACGTTTTATTATATGACAGATGAAGCATGGCTTCATCTCCCCAGTTATGTCAATGCGCAAAACAGCAGGATTTAGACCGACACGGATCCCAGACGGACAATGGAGACTCCTCTGTGCGACCAAAAGATAGGCATTCGGTGTGCTGTGTGTGCGAAGAGGATAGTCGGCCCATTCTTTTTCACTGACACCATCAACTCGGACCGCTATGTTCAACAACTGTTCAACCCATTTGTTGCCGCACTTACAGAAGAAGAGCGAACATATGCTTTCCTTCAGTAGGATGGTGCAACGGCGCATACTGCGCGGAACAGCCTACGTGCTGTGCATGAAGCGTTCGGGGAGGACAGATCTGTATCGAAGGGACTATGGCCACCCAGATCACCCGATCTCTCCACCTGTGACATTTATTTGTGTGGAGCATTGAAAGGGAAAGTGTACGCAACTAATCGGCGCACCCTTGATGAATTAAAAGTGAACATTGCGGATGCCATAGCCCAGATTACTGCCGATGAGTTGTGGCGCGTTACGAACAACATGTTCCTTCGTGTGCAGCTGTGTCTTGATGTCGGAGGACAGCACTTTCAGCAACTGTTGTAAACGCAGGTAAATAACTCCTGTTTTCTGTCATATCAACTATTCTTTACCATGTATAGTAACATTGCCTGACTGTTGTCGTTCATTATACTCGGGCCTCTTTTATAGGGCACACCCTGTATATATATTATGACTGTTAGGTTTTGTTCAGTGTAACCTTTCTCATTCCTATATTTTTTAATATAATTCTCGCGGTGATTTTCTGAAGTTCGATGAAGGGAATAATTCGATGTATCTGTGTTCAGTATAAACGGGTTTAATTTTATTATGTTCTTTATTTTGATTCAGTTTATGTATTATTGATCTCCTTATAATGTTCGTCAACGATATTACTAGTTACTTGAACCATGGGCGCCTGCAGGAAATTTTTCAAGGGGGGTCAAGTGTAATTAATTATGGTTTGGCTAATATGTAGAAAACAGTAATTCGTGAAAATGAGAGATTAATACTATTACTATTACTACTACTTACTTACTACACTAGAACACTGCTTCTACTACTATTATTATGTATTATTATTAAAAGATGCTGCTCTTGAAGAAAGTTTATGTTAGTAACAGACATGTATTATCATGTACATTGGTAACTGTTTTCAAAATAATGAGCAGTTCCTAGCAGGGCCACGCCAAGCCTTTTAAGTTCAGCTCACACCACACTGAGCGGAACTTGTTTGGGTGTACTTCCTTACGGTTTGCTGGGTTTTCAGCTTTCACATTATTATTTTCCAATTCCAAATTTCCAATAAAATTGGGATTTTAAATTAAACGCCCCAAACTCCATCTTTCCTTGTCGTCCAGTTCTATGAGGGTAAAAAAAAAAAAAGTAATAAATCTCTCTATTCTAAAAAAAAGGAACTGCCGCCGCTGCTACTGCTGCCGCTGTTTTAGAATTTTCGCGACACTCTTGCTTTCCTAGCTCGCAGTGCAAAACGTATTGAACACAAAAATATGAAATTAACATCGTTTGTTGAGAATTGCTTGGAAAACACGCTGAAATAAAATATTTCTCGATTCTGGCGATACTTCAAGAGCTATTGTATTTCAAAGTTAAGGTAAGCAAAAAAGTGCTCTCAGATCGCGTTCCGGACACACTAACAGCAACATAACCACGAAACTTTGTGTGTCATGATCGAATTTTTGCACCTCGTCGCCTTTCTTTTGAATCTCGATTTAGTTTATGAGAATTGAAATTTCTAAATTTCACAAAATTCTCTATTTCGCGATGGGATCCATTTAAAAAAACGGAATATGGCAAACTATAAATCGTAACGTTTTGCAATTTTTACAGCATAAACTTACAACTGTCATCCCTTTAAAAAAAATTAAGAAAAAGTCATTTTCTGATTTTTAAGCATTTTTTAAAGACGCTAAGGAAAGAAACCAACAGCTCGTCTGTCTTCACGATAACCACAGAGGAACGATCTGGTCCCGTGACCTGCTGCCATGGTGACGCAGAGAATTTGTTATGCATATGCTTTGTTGGTAAAGCTATATCAGTTGTTTAAGGAGGACGTCAAATAATTTTGCTTTCTATACTTCCATCGGAAAAACTTATGTACACATTTTCTTCATAACTAATGCGTTCCCAAGGATGAAAATTTGAACATCGATTAAAATAGCTTCATTTTATACCTTGGAATACTTAATATTTTCTAAAACATAACCATAATTATGCAATCCAACATTCGTTTGTCTACTGACGTCATCAAAGTACAGGTAGCGCCATCTTTTTCTGGTTCGAACACCACCAAAGCTGAAGTTATTGATTTTTAATATAATTATGGCTATGTTTTAGAAAATATTAAGTATTCCAAGTTATAATATGAAATTATTTTAATCGATGTTCAAATTTTCATCCTTGAGAACACACTAATTGTGAAGGATATGTGCACAAAAGTTTTTCCATGGGAAGTATAGGAAGCAAAATTATTTGATGTCCACCCCAACTGTTTAGCATAACGGTTTACGGTTTACAGAAATGCTTTTTGGACCGCTTTTGTTTTCCTTAGTGGTAAATTTAGTAAGTGCTATAAGTTCAAACGACAAAAGTCCGACCTTCCAAAAATTACGACTATTAAAAAACTCTGAAACTTCGGAATAACAAGCCTTTTTTGCTTAGACATGTAATAAAAATTGAAGTTTATATGAATTTTCCAGTTTTTATTTCATGTGATATACTCGGAGAACAGGCTGTAGGGCCTGAGGGCTACTCTGGAAACGAGCGTAGCGAGCCTAGAGGCGCAGCTCCTAGTAAAATAAAATAAAATAAAATAAAGGGAAAAATAATTCTACAAGGGGGTGGGAAGTGTGTGTGTGTGTGTGTGTGTGGGGTCAAGTGACCCCTGTGACCCCCTGTCGGAGCCCATGACTTGAACATACCCATTTCCTTGTTTTCTGTTTTTCTACTTTTGTTGTACATTTATCATTTATTTAAAGATCTGTCTATCCACCTGTACATACACTGGAGACCCAAAAGATTATGATCAGCGCGTCTTTATGCAAATTGAAGCAACAGCAGGTAAAAGACGGCGCGTGTGAAGGTCGCGAAAGGGCATAAATTAGAGGTGGGGGGAGTCCTACAATTTCTCGAATCCGAATCCTAATCTTAAAAGGTTCTCGAATGCCTCGAATCTTCCGAATCTTGAATCCCTCGAACCCTTGATATAAGAATAATTATAAGAAAGAAAGGGAAAGAAAAGACTTCTTCTTAAAATTAACAGTTTTTAATTGAAGCAAAATTTGAAATCTGTGTTTAGTGGAAAACAAATTCAACTATCCAGTTTTAAAAAACTATACCTTTACTTACTAACAAGATACAAATTAAATTTATAATTTACATTTACTATGTAAAGTGCATAACTCTTGAGTCTCATTTCCATTTTCTGAACATAATTTCACAAAAAAATATTTGAGTAACAATTCAGAATTTTGACAGTTTTCTTTAATAATAAGAGTTCTAAAACCTTTTTAAATCAAAGCAAGTGTAGAGGTGGGGAGGATTATTTCAAGAGTTAATGTAGGTAAACACTAAACATGGAACACTAAATTGAGTAAATTATTTCCAGAAAATTAAGAAAAAACAAAAACATGTTGTTTTAAGAGTTAAGAAAAACACGAACTCTTTCAGGGCAATTTAAAAAAAATCAGAAACCTTTAATGTAGATTTCATGCTGACAAAAATTCGAACAAATATAGCTCTACAAGAAACCAAGTAGTAGTGAATATCGGCTAGATATCGGGCCGATATTGGTTATGTCGGCCGAATGTCGTTAATATCAGTCGACATTGAGCCGATATCGGCATTGCCGACATATCCGACATTGTCTTGCCATTCTTCAGCCGATATCGGTATTGTCGACATATCCGACATTGTTTAGCCGTTCTTCAGCCGATATCGGCATTGTCGACATATCCGACATTGTCTTGCAGTTCTTCAGCTGATATCGGCCCGATATTGGCATTGCCTATGTACACGATATTGGCATTGCCTATGTACACGATATCGTCTTGCTGTTGTTCGCCCGATATTGGCATTGCTGAAATTATGATGTCGGCAATGCCCATCTTTCCGTTCTTCACCTTTTATGCAGATAGGTAAATTAAATAATCTAAAGTACATTGCTACCAGTTTTTATATCATGTAAAATAAAAATAGTATTATATTTATTTTACATGATATAAAAGCCGAGTAGAAATAACAAAATACTATTATGCTTCTCGTATCAGTGCAATGTCGAACGAAGCCAAGAACGGCCGCCCCGGTGGTGCAGTGGTTTAAGGCGCTGGCTTATGACCATTCGCCCGAGATGGGTCCGGGTTCGTGTCGCGTTTTTTTTTTTTTTTTTTTGGTTGGAGGTTTAACGACCACCGTGAGCAACTCAATGGGCTATAAGCAGTCGCCCGTCCCAGTGACCCTAAATTAGGGACTGGCGACTGCTTATAGCCCATTGAGTTGCTCACGGTGGTCGTTAAACCTCCAACCAAAAAAAAAAAAAAAAAAGCCAAGAACGCAAGCAGAGAGTTCTTGTCACCTGACGCTGAAGTTTTAGCCAATGAATTTTAACCCCGTTTGGTAAACAATAACCGTAACCTTTAGATACCAGCACATCGTGGTCGGTGCAAATCACACACGAGCTTTATTGTTGATTACTGTTTACTGGTTGTACCTCGCTTCGGTGCCTAATTCCTTTGCAGCAATTTTTTTATATCAGCTGGTATGTATAAAGGTAAACCTACCAAATCTCGTTTTGTGCAAAAACGTGTCGCAGCTGACATGCTTACGGTTTTTTGTAGTGGAACATCTAACAATCGCCATAATACTATTTTGAACGATAACGGAGTTCCTTGTAAAATGCCTAAAATTAATGGGAACTCCCAACAGTTTTTTCCCGTTTTTATTGCAGCTAATAATCCTGTTTTTCATGGTGAAACAACTTCACAGAATGCAGTGTTAATTGAGAATGCTGATGTGATATAACTGTCACCTAATCGATATGGATTCCATGTCGGGAGCCGATATAACTGATATCGGCTAAATATCAGGGAGGACAACTTTTTGCAATATCGGTCCGATATCGGCTACAGAGATTGGACCCATATCGACTACAGATATTTGACCGATATTGCTAAAAGTTATCCTTCCTGATATTTAGCCGATATCGGTTATAACGACTACCGACATAGAGCCGATATCGGACCGACATTAATTTCTACTTGGGAAGCACAAGATACCAAGTTTTTTTTAGGTTAAGATTCGAAAGATTCGAATGTCGAAAAAGCCCGAAGATTCGAGTTTTTCGAATACCGAATCTTTTTCAAGATTCGCGGGATTCGAGGATTTGAGAATTCGAATGTCTGATCGCTAGTATAAATGATGTCTGATACTGAGCTCTGTTGATCAGTATGATGCTTGTTCTTCAGATGGGAACAAAGGCCAAACTGTAATGACCAGACGATTGGGTCAGAGCATTTCCGAAACTGCAATGCCTGTGGAGTGCTCACTATCAGACGTGGTTAATACCTTCAAAAAGTGGTCTGTGGAAGGCAAAACTAAGAACAGCCGGCAAGATGTGGGAAGATCACGTCTCATCTATGGTAGAGGCGAGCGAAGTCTATTCCGGATGGTACAAGGCTGCAGAAAGAAACTGTGGCGCATCTCGCCGGTAATTTAAATGCTGGTGACGGGAGAAATGTGTCACCAGTTACAGAATAACGAATCGTACTGAATGAGGCTGCGTAGCCACAGACAACTCCGAGTACCCATGCTAATCTCGGTTCACCGTCGCTAACGCCGTCAATGTTCACGCTAACATCAGAACTGGACCTTGAATGATTAGTAGAAGGTCGGCTGGTTCGGTTAATCTCGTTTTCTGTTTCACCACATGAACACCCGGGTACGTGTGCATGATTTACCTGGGGAAGCGTTGGCACCAAGACGCACCGTGAGACGAAAACAAGCCAGGGAAGGAGGTGTAATCCTTTGAGAAATGTTCTTCTGGTAAACCCTGGGTCCAGACATTCATGTATAGGAAACTATGACGTCTACAACTTCCTAAATATCATTGCAGACCAGGTACATCCTTTCATGGTAACAGTATCCTTCTCAAGTAGTGTCTTTTTTCAGCTGGATAATGCAGCATGCCGAACCGCCAGGGTTGTTTGATAATGGTTCGCAGAACACAAGGAAGACTTTCAGATATTTCCCTGTCCATCAAATTCCCCAGGCATCCATCCAATTAAGCATCTGTGACTTGTGTTGGAACAACAAATCCGATTTGCTGTGGCTCAACAACGCAACTTACAAGAGTTAAAAGGGATCTTTGTGTATACTGCTGGGGACAAACAACTCAAACTAAATTGAGAAACTCCGAGTACTCCAGAATACTCCAGATTATTAGAACTTAAACTAAATGCTAATACTAAATATTTATAATTACATGCGAGTAGATGTTAATAAACATAACATTTTATTGGGTGCGTGCATAAGTTCTACCCGCTTTCGTATGCTACAAAGAAAGGAGAGAACACAACAAATAACGTATCTAGGATTTCACATAATTTCCATAATTCTGTATGACCTCTTGCCATCTGTCTATGAGTAGGTGAATCCCACGCCGGAAAAACTTCTGTGTGTTAGAGTAAAAAAAGTCATGTAATGTCGTTTTCACATCGTCCACATCATCGAATGTTTGGAGAGCGAAGGCGTTCTGTAATGATCGCAAAAGGTGGTAGTCCGTAGGTGCCAGGTCAGGGGAATACGCCTGCTGAGGTAGCATTTTCCAACCAAAGTCTAGTAATTTTTACCGAGTGTTTAAAGCAGCACCATGTCTGGCGTTATAATGATGAAGGATCACGCCTTTGCGATTGCAGCTTTCTGAGAAACCAATGCTTGCCGCTTCGATGTCAGTTGTTCTCGCAATCTGTCCAACTGTTAGCATTAGAGTTCAGTATTTATCGTTCGGTTAGGTTCCAATACCTCCCAGTGGATTATTCCCTGGACATACCACCAAAAACTCAATAAAACGTTTTTGGGATGCAGTCCTCCTTTTGTGGACGATAGAGCAGGCTCCGCACCTTGCCACACAGTCCGTCGTCGCTTTATATTATGGTACAGTACCCATTTCTCATCACCGGTTACAATTCGTCCCAAAAATGGTTCATTTCTGTGACGAGAAAGCAAAGAAATACAGGTACGGATTCTCCCTTCTCGTGCCTTTCAGAAAGCTGGTGAGGAACCTAGTTATAGAAATTGGTGATGAACCCAAGCACATGAATCCGTCTTTCGACTGTTCTTTGTACCGACAACATTTCCGCTAATTTCTGAACGGTTGGATGTGGGTCATGTGTTGTGCCTTGGTTCACACCCTCGTCAGAAACCGCGGATGGACGTCCAGAACGTGGTTGATCTTTACATCTTCTGTTTCCGTCCCGGAATTACCGAAACCAACGGCGACATGTGCTATCATCAACTGCATCCTCCCCATACACTTGACAGATGTTGCAGCAAGCCGCGGCTACAGTACTGCCTTTATCGAACTCGTACATTAAACAATGTCTAATGTGCTTTTTATTTAATGCCATGTTACACCGTCCGTGATTTCCGTTACGAATGACTTACTCGGACAAACCTAGTGCCACTATATGCGCTACTGTTCCACGCTTTATTGGCCGAAAATTCGGCATTGCAGGGTCATCTGTGATGTAACTACTCCGATCGAAATTTGCATCTATTACAAAAACGAGTTGAACTTTTACACACACCCAATAAATATAAAACAATATGCTTTGAGATTAAATATGTTCAAAAAGATTAAACAGAATATCAATATAGGTATTATACATATAAATTTAGGTATCCATAATTATGAAACGAGCAGTATATTTTAGAAAAAGCCATGCTTTCCCTAGAACACAACAAATGAAACAAAGTATCAACCATCAGGGACCAACTTTTTGGAATCTTTTACCTGAAGAACTAAAACTCATTAATAATTACAACTTGTTTAAAGAAACATATTTGCTTAATTTATGACCCCCCCCCTCAAAATTGGAAACGGAGTGAGACAAGGTGACAATATATCTCCCAAACTCTTTTATGCCACTTTGGAAAATGTCTTTCAATCACTGAACTGGGAAAACAAAGGTATAAAGACTAATGGAGATTATCTAACTCACCTTCGTTTTGCTGATGACGTAGTCATTTTTGCAACTACCCCATCAGGGCTGCAGAGTATGATCCAGGAACTTGCTGACAAGAGTAAAGAAGTGGGATTAAAAATGAACTTTCAGAGATGAAGATTTGGCGATTGATGAACTTCAAGAAATGAAGATTTGGCGATTGATGCAGAAAAGCTTGAGACAACCGATTTCTACATTTACCTCGGGCAGCAGATATCAAGTGAGGGTCACATTGATGAAGACATTTATCACAAGATAAAACTTGGATGGGGAGCTTTAGGAAGAAACAGTACACTTTTTAAGAGCAGTATGCCATTATGTGACAAAAGGAAAGTGCTTAATCAATGCATCCTGCCAGTGCTTATGTATGGAGCAGAGACGTAGACCTTACCTAAAACAAGTTAGTAAAATCATGCAATGCATTGATTATATTACGCTTTCCAACATACCGGAAATCATTACTCAAGTTATCACTCAAGTTATGAGAATAATGGCTGTGGAATAAATCTCGGTCCTGTGCCCTGACCTTTGATTCCATTTCGATGATATTCAACAGAACCGGTTTGGTATACCTCCGAAATAACATGATAAAGTTTTGTCGCAAATCGAATCATTTTTACGTAAGTTATGATGCATAAGGGCTATGGAATAGATCCCGCTCCTGTGTCCTAACCCTTGACACCATTTCGCCCATTTTCAATAGAATTTGTCCCCAGGGAAGACCCTACAACATACTAACATTTCATCCAAATCGAAGCATTTTTACGTAAGTTATAACGCATAATGGCGATGGAAGTGATTCCACTTCTATGTCCTGAACTTTGACCCCATTTCGCCTATTTTCAATAAGGTTTGTCGCCAGGTGGTCTTCTACCACTTACTAAAATTTCATCGAAATCGAACCTTTTTTACGTTAGTTATGACGCATAATAGCAGTGGAATGGATGCCCCTCCTATGTACTGACCTTTGACCCCATTTCGTTCACTTTAAACAGGGTACCTTCCCAGGTGAAATCCTACCAGATGCTAAAATTTCATCGAAATTGAACGATTGTTCAACGAGTTATCGTGCGGACGGACATACGCACACAACGCGTGACGTAATGAGGCAGATGGGAATCGGGACCATCTGCTCGCAAAAGTGTGACGTCATAAAACTTTAATAGGATCCACACACAACGCGTGACGTAATGAGACAGATGGCGTGACCGCACGCCAACATTCTCAAAAGCGAAATTGTGACGTCATAAGATTTCTAAGCATTGGTATCATTAATGGAATAATGGAACAACGCCATCACTAAAAACTTTATAATTCGGGGTGGTTATTTAACATACTGAACGAATTCTCCTAAAGTCGAGATCAAGCTAAATTGATTTCTAGTACCAGAAAACGGTAGGTTAACGACTTTCATCAAAATTCTTAGAGCCGTTTTCAAAATAAAATGTACATACAAACATAGAAGAATTGCTACTTTAAGGTGGACGTCAAGTAATTTTTGCTTCTTATACTTCCAATAGAAAAACTTCTGTACACATTTTCTTCACAATTAATGCGTTCCCAAGGATGAAAATTTGAACATCGATTAAAATATCTTCATTTTATAACTTGCAGTACCTAATATTTTCTAAAACATAACCACAATTATGCAATTCAACATTTGTTTGTCTACTGACGTCATGAAAACACAGGTCGCGCCATCTTTTTTCTGGACTATTTATGCGTTCACAAGGATGAATATTTGAACATTGATTAAAATAGCTTCATTTCATAACTTGGAATACTTAATATTTTTTAAACCATAACAGTAATTATGTAATCCAACATTTTTTTGTCCACTGACGTCATCAAAGTACAGGTCGCGCCATCTTTTCTCTGGTTTCAACACCACCAAAGGAAAAGTTATTGATTTTTAATATGATTAAGGTTATGTTTTAGAACATATTAAGTTTTTCAAGTTATAATAATAAAGTTATTTAAATCGATGTTCAAATTTTCATCCTTGGAAACACATTAATTGTGAAGAAAATGTGTACAAAACTTTTTCCATTGGAAGTATAAGGAAGCAAAATTACTTGACGTCCACCTTAATAATATTGGATAAGGGCAATGGAAAGGATCGCAATCCTATGTCCTGACCTTTGACCACATTTCGTCCATTTTCAATAGGGTTCGTCCCCAGGTGGTCCCCTACTACATACTGAAATTTCATCGAAATCGAACCATTTTTACGCAAGTTATGACGCATAAGGGCAACGGAATGCATCCCGATCTTATGTCCTGACCTTTGACCCCACTTCACCCATTTTGAATAGGGTTCGTCCCCAGGCGGTCTCCTACCACATAGTAAACTTTCATTGAAATCGAACCATATTTACGCAAGTTATGGCGCATGAGAGCAATGGAATGATTCCGCTCCTACGTCGTGACCTTTGACCCCATTTGTTCCTATTTTCAATAGGGTTTGTCACCAGGTGATCCCCTACCACATACTAAAATTTCATCGAAATCGAACCATTTTCACGCCAGTTATCGTGCGGACAGGCGGACGGACGGATAAAGCTGGAGCATATACGCTTCTTCAACCTACGGTTGGAAAGCCTAAAAAGATATACAGAGACTGCAGACAACTCAAAGAGGCATAGAGAGATGCAGGCTTGGTGTAACCAGGAGAGATAAGAAGAGGAACTCGTGGATCAGAAAAATGACAAGAGTGGAAGACATCAGGATCAGAGTAAAATCCCTGAAATGGCAATGGGCTGGACATACTGCCAGAAGGACAGACCATCGATGTACAGCTGAAATTTTAGACTGGATTCCAAGGGACAGGAAAAGACCCAGAAGAAGACCACATGTGAGATGGGTCGATGAAATTCGAAGGTATGTGGGAGTAACATGGAGGAGACTGGCGGAAGACAGAAAAAACTTGGGGAGACCTTCGTCCAGCAGTGGATTGCTAATGGTTGACAATGATGATGATGATCTACTAACAACTGCTGATCTACTGCCTGACCTATCTACTATTTACCTTAACTCTTTGATAACCTACATAACTTGTATAATATCTATCAAGTAGGTAGGTTAGACTGTAGTCAGTTTTTTAAAGACATTTTTCCCGATTTCCCTGGCTGTTAAAATAATTACTTTTGTTGCACTCAAATGTAAATATAAACTTGATGCAAAGTATAATACATTATAACAGCTAAAATAATAATAATAATAATAATAATAATAATCTTCTGGTAATGTTTTGGTACCATACCACAAGACATCTTTAGAAATCTAATGCAACGCCGGGGAAGAGCTGTTTCGGCGGTGCTAACAACACATTAGACAGGTGTGTGAATTTACTGACTAGGAATTTATATGAAACAGCGTGCATCTAGGACGAGCCGTTACTGCTATGTCAATGTAAAATTCCCTGATGGTCACACTGCCAATTTTTATTTATTACGCATATTTGAAAGTTAAAAAAATTTAAGGGATATCATTTTCAATTCGAAAAATTGATGTGCTTAGGTGAGAATTAATCATTGACTTCGTGTAAGGGAGAGATTCTGGAAGTGCTTCCAAAAAGCCGTTGGTAGCATGTATCAGCGGTAACTTAACGTACACTCTGAGGAAGCATTCCATCAAAGTACATCGGTTGAAAAATGACTTTTTCGGTTGACAAGAGGTTTCTGGTAACGTAAAACCAGCGACCTTTATCCTCTTCTGACTCTTGCATCATTTAGCACAGTCATCTGCTTCGGAAAGACAGCGGATCTGGGAGGCTAAGACTCGGGGTTCTTTAAGATGAATCGCAAATGACGAAGTCGTGCGACTCCCAAATATTAACCGTTGGGTCCCCGACACGGACGAGCAAATCCGGATCTCCCGCTCCGTCGGCGGAGGAGCTCCCCCTACTGCTACACAACCCCGTCCGCCGCAGTCGCATCAGAAGAGGGAATCTTTCCACGGTCATTAGGCCTAGGAGTTCATATTGCGTCACACGAGAAGCTGCCTTGTGATTGATGAAGCGCGTGGACATCCCCGTTTTCAAGATAGCAGAAGAAGCTGAGCACGTTCTTATCTGCAGCTAGATAGCACTGTGCGCAAAAGTAAAACAACATTAGCGCCACTGATGTGTCTTGCGCAAACCTATCTCTACAGCACTCGGGTTGCATGATTTCGATTTCGCCTGTGTCGTGCTCTCGTTCGAAAATCCCACTTGGACTTAAAAATTGTAAATCGAAACACGATATTCCACTTTTTTTTATTATTATTTAACACAATGACCCAGTTTTATCTTTTTTGGCAAACACGGAGTCTAGCGTATTTGTTCGGATCCTATATGGTCCGTGAACCATCTGTGAACGGTGATACAACAGTGAACTGTGTTTCAATTCTTCATTTTTGATGTGAAATATGATTCTTTACGCATCACAATGAATTTCAGGTTCACGTTATTAAAAGGCATTGGCGTAGCCTCTGGAAGGCGCTACATCATGGAGTAAAAACTATTACTACGAAAGCAATTTGTTATTGATTTCTTTTTAAGTTTATTCGTGTTTCTTGAAATGTGCAATGGATTTTTATTTTATTCTGAAATTTGAGTTACTGATAACAAACATGTCTAGTGATGAATATATATCATCACTAGATATAGAAAAATGACCTTAACTAAAAGAGACATACAGAGACTGCAGACAACTCAAAGAGGCATAGAGAGATGCAGGCTTGGTGTAACCAGGAGAGATAAGAAGAGGAACTCGTGGATCAGAAAAATGACAAGAGTGGAAGACATTATGATCAGAGTGAAATCCCTGAAATGACAACGGGCTGGACATATTGCCAGAAGGACAGACCATCGATGGACAGCCAAAATTTTAGACTGCATTTAAAGGGACAGGAAAAGACCCAGAAGAAGACCACATGGGAGATGGGTGGATGAAATTCGTAAATATGCGGGAGTGACATGGAGGAGACTGGCACAAGACAGACCGTTGTGGAAGAAACTTGGGGAGACCTTCGTCCAGCAGTGGATTGATAATGGTTGACAATGATGATGATGATGATGATATATATATATATATATATATATATATATATAAATAACTACAAACAAAACCTCTCAAACATGCGCATGGCAGCAAATGAACTTCAGGCCGTAGTAAAAGAAAAACAATAGACGATACTTAAGAAACACACAGCAAAAATACAGAAAGATGCAACTAATAAAGAGAAAAAGCCCAAATGAAATATCAAATGGTTCCGAACCCCCGAATCAATCTTCAGGGACAGACATCCGGGACCCCGGAGCCAGTCAGGGTTGGATTTCATGAAATTACCTAACACTTAATTTAAATCAAAATATGGTTGCAACCGAATTTAGACTTGCAAAATGTATTGGTAATCTGTCTTTTCTGCCCGAACCCTTAAAGTAACACAGCAATAAAACTATAATTGAACAAACCACCGCAGATATATGACAAATACACAATTTTTTTTACCTTGTCTTGTTAAAGGACTAAACGTTGTAAAGTCACAAACATAACCCATACTCCCTTTGTATGTATCCAACACTGTAAAGGTAAACAGTACCTCGTGAGATAAGATTACGGTTACTTTTGACACCAACTTAAGTAGAACATCTCAGCAATGGTGTGTTCGTAAAATCTCTGTATGTGTGTGTATCAAGGGTAAATATTATATATATATATATATATATATATATATATATATTCTATAAAGAAGATACCTAAGCAAAAAAATACATATATAATTTTGACTCACACCTAGTACAACATAGAAAAGGTTATGTATCTACCTGTGTGAGTAAAAGGAGAAAAGATAAAAAAATAAAATAAAACAACTGAATGTAGAAGGTGTCGAGAATACTGAGCCTTGGCTTTATCAAGGACCAGCAAAAACTCGGCATTTTTTTTTTATGCAGAGTTTTTGCTGGTCCTTGATAAAGCCAAGGCTCAGTATTCTCGACACCTTCTACATTCAGTTGTTTTATTTTATTTTTTTATCTTTTCTCCTTTTACTCACACAGGTAGATACATAACCTTTTCTATGTTGTACTAGGTGTGAGTCAAAATTACATATGTATTTTTTTGCTTAGGTATCTTCTTTATAGAATGTGAATTCTGAATTTTCAAAACTGCTGCGTTGCGCGTTTTGATTTTCAGGTTATTTGGCACCCTTCGTTTTAAATTCTAAAATTTTTTCCTTAGTCTTCAGTTTTGCTCTTAAGTATATATATATATATATATATATATATATATATTCTATTAAGAAGAGACCTAAGCAAAAAAAATATATATATACATATCTTTGAAATCCTGCGGTATTGAAGATGCATACATTAGCATTATTAATAACATCTATGAAAATGCAAGTGCAACAGTTCGGAGCCACCCCGATGGCGCAGTGATCTAAGAGCTGGCCTCTGATCATTTGTCCGAAAGGGGTCTGGGTTCCAATCGGGATTCGAACCAGAGCCCCTTTAGGCATGGATGTTGTGTTTGTCTTACGGCACTGTCTCTCTCCCTTTCTTGGAACCAGTGACCCTAAATTAGGGATGGGCGACTGCTTATAGCCCATCGAGTTGCTCACGGTGGTCGTTAAACCTCCACTCAAAAAAAAAAAAAAAAAAAAAAAAGAAAAAGAAAAAAGAAAAGGTTCGGATATTTGAGGATACAGCACTAATAAAAATTGGAAAGGGAGTGAGACAAGGTGGCACCATATCTCCCAAACTCTTTAATGCCACATTGCAAAATGTCTTTCAATCATTGAACTGCGAAAACAAAGGGATAAAGATTAATGGAAATTATTTAACTCACCTTCGTTTTGCTGATGACGTAGTTATTTTTTCAACTATCCCTTCGAAGTTGCAGAGTATGATCCAAGAACTTGCTGACAAGAGTAGAGAAGTGAGATTAAAAATGAACTTTCAGAAGACAAAAGTGATGTACAATGCTTTTACAAGAAAAGAAGACTTATTGATTGATGGAAAAAAGCTTGAAACAACCGATACCTACATTTATCTTGGGCAGCAGATATCAAGTGAGGGTCACATTGATGCAGAAATTTATCGCAAGATAAAACTTAGATGGACAGCTTTTGGAAGAAACAGTACAATGTTTAAGAGCAGTATGCCATTATGTGTCAAAAGGAAAGTGTTTAATCAATGCATCCTGCCAGTGCTTATGTATGGAGCAGAGACGTGGACCTTAACTAAAAAAGATATGGAGAGACTGCAGACAACTCAAAGAGGCAGGGAGAGATGCAGGCTTGGTGTAACTAGGAAAGATAAGAAGAGGAACTTGTGGATAAGGAAAATGACAGGTGTGGACGACATCATGACCAGAGTAAAATTACTGAAATAGCAATGGGCTGGGCATGATGCCAGAACAAACCACCGATGGAGAACTGAAAGTTTAGACTGGATTTCAAGGGACAGAAAAAGACCAGACCCAGAAGGGGACCCCATGGGAAATGTATGGATGAAATTCGAAAGAATGCCGGAGTGACATGAAGGAGACAGGCTCAAGACAGACAATTGTGGAAGAAACTTGGGGAGACCTTCATCCAGCAGTGAATTGATAATGATTGACAATGATTATATATATGATATTAATCAAACTCTGGAACGAACAAAAAAATTTTTTTTTTCCAAAAACAACAACCCAGACGTGCAAAAGCAGCAGAGAAGAATTATCAGAAATAACACTCACTCCAAGAAGAAGCAATTTCAACAGGAGCCAAAGAAAGGAAAAAGGCACCAATGCAAACGAGCAGGGAAAAACATGGAAAAATGCAGAAAATATTGATAATGCTATGCTTTGGCTTTATCAAGGACCAGCAAAACACAACATTAACTCATCTCTACAAAGACCTAGTTGAATATGAGTTTCTGCTGTGTCATAAATGTATTTCGGGCAAATGACCCCACAAATTAAAAACACCTTCTAAGCCACGCACGGAAAGGTAAAAATTAAGAATATTGCAATACATTTATGACATACCTGGCCCAACACACACGACTCATCGTCCACAAACCCAGGAAAACCTAGTAGAGAGCCCATGTATATAATACACGGCTGGCCACCCAAAATGCAACACCAAGGAGGAAGCATCCTATTGGCCTGAAATTTGCAGAATGGGTCGCCCGCGAGAGGACGTGCAAACGATTAGCATTGCAGTGCATATGCAAATCATGTGCGTCCGGCACGCCACCGAGAAGCACTATAAGAAGGCTGCACAGAAGGCGAGGGGTAAGTAGTGGAAGTGTGTTGTGCTGCCGGACCTGTGCGTGGGAAGCTTCCTGATGCCTCGTCGCAGAATACGGCAGTCATTCCAGCACGTTTCGGAGTTCGACAGAGGACGAATAGTGGCCTATCGCGACAGCGGTTTATCGTACCGAGACATCAGCGCCCGTGTGGGACGACATCCAGCCACAATGAGGCGAGTATGGATTCTGTGGGTGCAGGAGGGACGGACGGACCGAAGTGGGAGATTGCCGAAGCCGCGGCACACCACCAATCGAGAGGACCGGTGTGTTGTGCGGCGAGCACTGATGGCTCGCACCGCCACATCACGAACGTTTGCGCAGGAATTAGAGTGTGTTGCGCAACAGCCTGTGTCAGCACGTACCGTTCGACGTCGTCTGCAGGAGCGGTGACTTGTCGCACGGCGCCCATTGCTCCGATTACCATTGACGTTACACCACCGGCGAGTGCGGCGACAGTGTGACGTTGAACGCCGCACCTGGACAGCGGAATGGCACGACATTGTCTTCTCCGACGAATCCCGCTTCTGCCTGCAACACCACGATGATCGGATCCGCGTGTGGCGGCACCGCGGCGAGAGACTGTATGACACCTGCATTATGAATCGCCATACCGGTCCGTCGCCTGGCGTTATGGTTTGGGACGCAATTGGATATGACACCCACACCCCTCTGGTACGCATCGCCGGTACACTCAACAGCCACCGCTACATCTCCGACGTTTTGGAGCCTGTAGTCCTCCCTTACCTGCAGGACCTGCCAGCGGCCACGTTTCAACAGGACAATGCGCGCTCGCACGTGGCACACATGGTGCAACAATTCTTCACTGCCCACCAGGTGTCACTGCTGCCGTGGCCCGCATGATCTCCCGATATGTCGCCCATCGAACACGTCTGGTCGCTGATCGGCAACCGAGTGGCCCGACAAGCACCACCCGGTGCTACGCCTGATGAACTGTGGCAACGTGTGGAAGCAGCCTGGACCGACATACCCCAAGCCCACATCCTAAGCCTCTTTCGTTTGATGCCGCGGCGTTTAGCGGCTGTTATTGCCAGCCATGGGGGCACACGAACGATTGATGTCTGCGTGTTTGGCAAGTCGTATGGGCCTTGTAAGCTCAATCGTTTCATCTTTGTATCTGTTGTTATGTGTCCAGTAAATCTGGCTTTACTATCTCGTGTCCTTCTCGGTGTTGCATTTTGGGTGGCCAGCAGTGTAATATATATATATATATATATATATACACACCCTATATCATCAAAACTATTCAAACACCACAATGTTTTGGGACAAATGGCTTTATTAAATCGTTTCGTGGGTGGTGACGGGTGGTACATCTGTTGCGCCCGCTCCTTGAGAATGGCCTGGGCAGAGGCTGAAAGTGCTTGGATATTATGCTTATTTCTGAGAGGAGAGAGGTCCGTGAATATTGAGTATAGTGGTTGCGTCAGGTATTTAGGTATTTAGGTTGCTTCGACTAGCGAATCCTGTGATGGTTAAATTCAAATTGATCGGAAACTTGAAAATTGGTCGTTCTGGGTGGTGTAGTGGTTAGCATACTCAGGCGTTTTCTGGGAGACGCGGGTTCGAGTCCCGCTCCAGGACGATGAAAATTTTCAAGTTTTCGGATATTATCTGACTTGCCATCCTTGTCACATTTACGCCAAAAATCGGATTGTCATCTTCAAAATTTGTATGGGTTACAGCTTTTTAACTTTGACGATTTAGGAAATGTGTAATATAGGTTTTTATTGATTGAAGTTTTAATTAGGTTAAAGTGTTTTAGGAAGTTCAATTGTGTATATTTGTGGTAGATTATTTTGAATCCGAATTCGGTCATAGGGAAAAGAAAAAGATGAAGTTTGCGGCCTTGAACTACGATGTAAATAAGAAAAATACGTGTTGGAAATGTGTAGAGACGAAAACCTCCTAAAAGATTAAGGGAATAAAGGTGAGTAACCTCAAAATATAGATTACCTATTATTCAGGTATCTAAACACAAGGTGAGGTAACGATTGATGACAATTCGCAGATTGGCCGTGAGTTCCATAACCTCCTGGATAGAGGTGTGCTATTTTATGCCTTACCAAATACTCCTTTACCAAGCTACATGGAGGCCCTCTCTGATCATGTGTCGTCTGCGTCTATTACCGGAATTTCTCGTACCCCTCGGGGTATCTCAGTGCAGTTCAAGCACAAGGAGGATGCTGACTGGCACATTTTAAGTGCTTTTTTACTTTGGTTATTAGTTGGGATCTTCCCCCGGGTAGCTTGTCACGTGTCGGCCATGTCGTATTGCTGTGAGTATTTTTTGGAACTTCTGTCTTCAAATTAAATCCTTGTAACGAGTGGTATTTTAGCTAATCTGTTTATTATTGTAGTCTTACAAGCTGGGCAGTTTTTTGAATTTAAGTATTCCTCCATTAAATATATTTTTTTGCAGTTGGTTTTCCCACGTTTCCTGTGTTTATTGTTCTAAGCCTTTTTCACAATATTTGCGAGTTCTGTGCAAATGTTTTTCTGGTTTTTGTGGGAGATGATGAGTATGGGTCGGGCCAGTTAAGTTATAGCCGTATGCTAAAAACTTTTATAAAAAATATTATGCTTAATTATAATGTTTCCGCACCTTTGTGGGCGGTTATGTTAATTTGGTATCTTTTGGGGATTTATATTTGCTGATTTTATTTTTGGGGATTATATTTGCTGATATATTTACTAGTATATTTGATGAATAGCACTTTCCACGAGTTAGCAGAAACCCATTTTTCAACTAGGTCTTTGTGGAAGTGAGTAAATGCAGAGTTTTGCTGGTCCTTGAGATAGCCATGGCTCGCCATTTTCGACACTTTCTGCATCTCGTTTTTTATTTCCTTCTCCCTTCTTGTTGGCTTTCGAGTTTTTTATTTTCTTATTTTTTATTTTATTATTTTGTTGTTGTTGTAGTTTCTGCTTTGTTGGTTATATATATATACACTGAGTGGCCACTTTATTATACCACCCCCTCAGTACTTCGTTGGGCCACCTTTTGCCTTTAATACTGCGTCGATTCTTCGTGGCATGGACTCCACGAGATGTTGATAGGTGGTTTGCGGAATCTGAGACCATGCTTGATGAATAGGACTTTCCAGGTGCGTGAGATTGCAGGGTTTTGTATCCAGCTGTCTGGTGGCTCGTTCAACTTCATCCCACATATTCTCAATGGGGTTGAGATCTGGAGATTGTGGGGGCCACTTACGCAAAGTAAACTCACCGGCATGTTCCTGAAACCAATCCTGTACAATACGACCACTATGTCAGGACGCATTATCTTGTTGAAAGTAGCCATCGCCATTGGGATAAACCATCCACATGACAGGATGCACTTGGTCCGCAACGATATTTAGATATGATGTGCCAGTCAGACGTTGATCAACACGAATTGAAGGGCCCAAAGCATGCCAGGAAAACATTCCCTAAACCATAACTTTGCCTCCACCAGCTTGAAAGATTGTAGCAATGCATTTGGGGTCCATGCTTTCGTGCTGTTTCCGTCAAATTCTCATTCGGCCATCAGCATGGTGCAACTGAAAACGTGATTCATCGGACCCCATAATTTGTTTTCAATTATCGACTGTCCCATCCTTGTGCTCATGTGCGAACTGGAGACGTTTCCTCTTGTTAACTGCAGACAGCAAAGGTGTACAAACAGGCCTTCGGCTTCCATATCCCATCCGATGCAGTGTACGGCGAACAGTGCGTGTAGAGATCATTTAACGGGATCCTTGATTAAGATGGTCTGTAATAATGTGAAACCAAAATGCTTGGTTTCACATTATAACAGCTGCATTATTGCTTCTATTAATTGGGTTTTATTGCTGGGTTGTTTCTGACTAACAAGTTATAGATTTTCGATGGGGTTAAGGTCTGGGCTATTCCCAGGCCATCCCAGCAGTGGAATATGATTATCTTGAAACCACTTTTTGCATACAGCAACAACATGACATGGAGCTGAATCCTGTTGAAATATAAATGCCTCATTATCTTGGAAAAGATCGCGTGCGGAAGGCTTTAGTTTGGGCTCAAGTATTTAATTAATGTATTTTTGGCCATTTCATCATCATCATCATTGTCAACCATTATCAATCCACTGCTGGACGAAGGTCTCCCCAAGTTTCCTCCACAACGGTCTGTCTTGTGCCAGTCTCTTCCATGTCACCCCTGCATACTTTCGAATTTCATCCACCCATCTCCCATGTGGTCTTCTTCTGGGTCTTTTCCTGTCCCTTGGAATCCAATCTAAAATTTCAGCTGTCCATCGATGATCTGTCCTTCTGGCAGTATGTCCAGCCCATTGCCATTTCAGGGATTTAACTCTGATCATGATGTCTTCCACTCTTGTCATTTTTCGGATCCACGAGTTCCTCTTCTTATCTCTCCTGGTTACACCAAGCATGCACCTCTCCATGCTGCTTTGAGTTGTCTGCAGCCTTTGTATGTCTCTTTTAGTTAAGGTCCACGTCTCCGCACCATACGTAAGCACTGGAAGGATGCATTGATCAAACACTTTTCTTTTAAGACATAATGGCATATTGCTCTTGAAAATTATGCTGTTTCTTCCAAAAGCTCTCCAGGCAAGTTTTGTACGCCGATTAATTTCTTCATCAATGTGACCCTCACTTGATATCTGCTGTCCAAGATAAACGTACGTGTCTGTTATCTCCAGCTTTTCTCCATCAATCGATAAATCTTCATTTCTTGTAAAAGCATTGAACATCACTTTTGTCTTCTGAAAGTTCATTTTTAATCCCACTTCTTTACTCTTGTCAGCAAGTTCCTGGATCATACTCTGCAGCTCTGATGGGGTAGTTGCAAAAATGACTACGTCATCAGCAAAACGAAGGTGGGTTAGATAATCTCCATTTATATTCCCATTAATTCCCATTTTATATTCCCATTTTGGCCATTTATATTCCCATTAATCACGCAAATTCTGCCCACAACTTTTGATGTCATACAACCCCAGATCATAACACTAACTGGGTGTTTCACGGTACATGTAATGCAATCAGGATGCAAATATTCTCCGATTCTTCTCCTTAGTAGTTTATGCCATCACTACCAAACAGGGAGATTTTGGTAACATCACTCCAAATAACACTACTGTCCCATTGTTCCGCTGTCCAGTTAACATGGGTTTTAACCCATTTTAATCTTTTCAACCTTTGTTAGAGAGATAAAAAATTTTTTTCCGAGGAATTCTAGCTTTTAGACAAAATTCCTGCAGTCTGCGCCGACCAGTCCTTGCACTCAACTTCACATTGCATTGCGCCATTTCATCTTGTATACACCCAGATGATTTTCTTCTGTCACATAGGCACAGTCTCTTAATGTTTCCATTATCGCTTGCTGTTGTGCACCTTTTCCTGCCTTCACCAGACAGTGACTGAGTCTCCTTATACCTCTTCAAAAATTTAGAAATGCCACCTTTGGTTAAGTTTTCACCAATGTTTCTTCTAATTTCTTCATAACTGAAGCCTTGTTCACTTAATAGTACTAGTTTTCATCGCTTTCTGGGTGATCAGTCAACTTTTTGCGCCATTTCTTTCATTTTATTATGTTTTACAAGTTCACTGAATGAAACAACACAAAAAAAAAAAAACCCAACCAACTTGATAGAAATTACATAACACACTGACAAATGTCCTCCGCTCAGCTCCAATACATGACATCAATAGCTGAATATTACTGTGACCTGATTAGTTCATTGCCAAAAACAAGATGACCCCTGATTGGCTCTCTAAACACTCATGCTCATTAGCTACATTCAAATGAAGGAAAGCTACTTCATGTCAAACTAAGCAAGTTGTGATTTCTTTTTCTGGTTATTTGGCTATAACGTTTCATAGAATACAGATAATTGAACAAACTTTGTTGCATTACATTCTTGATGAAATTATCTTTGCATTTATATATAATTGATATTACTTCACAACAAGTGGTGTTATGAGCCATCAAACCTCAAAAATACACTTTTTCTAAAAGGTTTCCACAATTTTGGCCACTACTGTACATATACACTTTTCTTTTATGGAATTAGTATAAGACCTACCGGCCCTGCCCAGAATATTGGTGGCCCACTAGGAATTCTCCCGGTATCCAGGCGGCCAAGTCCGCGCCTGTAGCCATTTAAAGTGAGATGTAAGCGCATAATTACAGCGGCATTAACTTGAAGCGGTTGTTTGAAAAAACAGTCACCCTTAGAAATATGAAGCTCTTGATAGTCTGGCCAACAGATGCGTAGGTTCGTATCATCCAGCCCAGATATATATTGAAGTTTCAACGAAGACACTTAACTGCCATTTTGCCCCAGGAGGGAGCTTCGTTTGCTTTGCCTCAGACCTCTAGAGGAGGCACTGCTGCATACAAACATGCAAACTCAATTTGCTTTACGCATCGCAAGCTGTACGAAACTTTGATTAGATACTGGATTAACAGAGAGAGACTTTCAGAAAATAAAATTATTGAAAGTTTTGTGCGCAGACACACAGTAAAATTACGAGAGAACCTGACATTATCACTACGAAGCTTGTTTAACAGCGCACGTTAGGATCACATAAAGTTTCGTTTTTATCAAAAGTGCAATTCATCTTTCAGTAAGGCATCGAATAACGGTCAAACAACAGCACGGTACGTAAGCAAGTAGCGATGTAAAATTTGCAAAATGTGTAAAACCATGCAGTGTACTAAATAACCGAAACAGTAGTGGATGAATAAGCGTTCTTTCAATTTGCGCAGTTGGGATTTTGAGTCTGACTGTGTTTTAAATACCCGCGCTTTCATTTTTAAACCACAATAGTGACAGATTTTCTATCGGACACTAAAACTACAATCATGGAGGTCGCGTTGCTTTTTTTAATAATCGATTTTCTCATCGTGAGTAAAGTCTTGGCTAAGTTACTGGGCAAAGTGAACTACTTTTTAAGATTTTTTGTCTTTTACATTCCATTAGATGTTCGGAATGCGAACAGGAACTAAAAGAAAGAAGCGCGGAGGAATGTCAGTTCTTTCAGAGAGAAAAAATGAATTCGTTGGTACTTAAGAACAGGGATTTTTCTTCTCGCTAACTGTTAGTAAAATATTTTTATTTCTTGTCTATCTGTTATACGTAATACTTGGAATCTTTTTCATTATTGAGTTTAGTTCATTTTGTTCAAGTACGTCATCTGATAAATATTTGGAGGTAATATAACAACAGCAAGACTTCAGTTTTTTTTCTACTTTTCGCTTTGCGTTTCTGTTCTTTCTTCTGAACTCAGAAAGAATTTGTAACATTCGTCATTAAACAAACTGTAAGCTTATTTGAACACTATTAATTTCCCAGGAATCTGGGTGGACGAATGGCCAGAGTCGTGGGCTCCTGATTAATCATCGTAGTTGGACGTGGGTTGATATTCTGGTGGAGGCATGAGTGGTGTGTTCGTCCCTTCCCTGGAAACGGTTTTGCTAAATTTGGGACTGGTGACTCATTGTAGATTTAGGTGTTCATCGGGGTCGTTAAATCTCAAAACACTTTGTAATGTTTCAAGCGACTAAATATTTGTGAACGAATTGTTAATTGCTTATATTACACCAAAACACCACATTGTTTCACTGTAGAACACTTCCTTATTTAAGCGTAAACTTACTGCAGAGTTTGGCTTCATTGTACAGCTTAACTTCGTGCTTCGGATAGCTAAATTAAAGCACATTAATAGCTTAGTTAGGTATTAAATCGCACTAACGTAAAGTTAAAAATAGTACTTACAGTAATCAACTTGTTTATTGTTTAACTTTAGGCACCAAAATTTGACTACATCACAATGGGGAGTAAAATTCCACCTTCTATTCAAATGATCGTTTATTGCAATTGTTTTTCTTTTTTGGTTGGAGGTTTAACGACTACCATAAGCAATTCGATGAGCTACGTATAAGCAATCGGCCGTTCCTAATTAAAGGCCGCCGTCCCGGTGGCTCAGTGGTCTAAGCGATGGCTTATGATCATTCTTCCTAGTCAGGTCCGGGTTTGAATCCCGGTGAAGCATGGATGTTGTTTTTGTCTTACGACGCTGGATCTCTCCCTTCCTTGGAGTCAGTAACTCTCATTTAGGGACGGGGACTGCTTATAACCAATTGAGTTGCTCATGGTGGTCGTTAAACCTCCAATAAAAAAAAAACAAATATCAAGGTCACTGATTCCAGGGGAGGTAGAAAGCCAGTGCCCATAAGACAAACACAACATCTATGCCTCACAAGGATTTGAACTCGGAGCCATCTTGAACAAATGGTCAGAAGCTAGCGCTTAGACAACTGCACCACCTGAGCGGCTTTTTATGTCGAAATACAATACTTTTCTCTCTCGATGAATATTAGTTTGGCAACTAATATTCATCGAGAGAGAAAATGTATCGTTAAGATCAGAAACTACTTATAGAGAATCAGCCAAAATGTGCATAAGAGTACATGAACCAAAAACGAAAGTTAAATTAGGTTACAATTTTTGTCATTTATAAGATCCGAAGTTTGAGAATATTCGTATTGTTAACCCTTCAACCAGCTGGAACGATTTAACTCGGGGTTAGCAAAATAAGTTAAAATCAACTCAAACGAATAAATACGCTGTCTACGAAGTGAGCCTAAGTTCGGAACGACTGAGTCTGCATATTAGAAAAGCATTTGTTATCCTAAGCGGTCAATTAGGGGGATGGTAAGGAAGCGTTTGCTATTAGCTTTATTATTGAAAGTGCTCCTTAGGGGGATTATTGACACCAATCCTCTTTGACTGACTACCTTCTGAAAGAGCTACGAACCTAATATTGGAGAGAGATGATTGAGTCACTCGTTTTTACTCAGTGGCATGATATACATGTTAGGGAACTCTGCCTTCCCCAATTAAGCCTTGAATCAGGGAAAACAGAGTAAAGGGTTAGAAGCGAGCACTTACCATCAGTGGCAGGATTATGGTCGGCACTGCTGATATGAGAGGGGCAAAGGAATTGCTTTGCTGTAGCTTTTGTAGAACTCGGCCACTATGTGAGCATTCCTATTTCGGGAGTGCAGAAAATTTTAGGCACCATTTGGTCCACGTACGTAGGCCGCATAAAAGATTAAAGCACTCAAATACGTAGGTCATTTGAAAACTTTTGCACACTGCGCAGGCGCTGCCCGTAGGATGATGCAATCGCTTTAATCGCTGCGCCATTTGTGAGTCGGATTTTAGTATACAAATTTATGTCTACGTTTGCTGGCCAATTTGATCCTGTTCCGAAAAATTCTGCCTAGGAATGGAGAAAGAAAGTGAATCAGGTCAGATCTCGCGTAGCGACAAGCGTTCCTACATTAAAATGGAAACTCTGCGGGAAAAATCCCCTACTGAAATTCATAAAATGTTAAGCGAAGTTTGTGGGGCTACTGTAGTGGATCGTAGAAAAGTGTTTTTTTAGGTTTCTGTAAAATGTTTTGCGCCCAAAGATTCGCCAAAGAAGGCGTGACATGCCCGAAGCTAGTGTCATCATTTTGCACGACAACGCGAGGCTGCAAATTTTCCGTACAGTAAGAGTTCTTCTTGAAAGGTATGGATAAATATTGCTTCCCCACGCGCCATACAGTCCTGACATGGCCCACCATACAATGACTTGTTCCCAAAATTGAAGAATCCACTCTGCGGGAAACGATTCAGTACGATTCAGGATGTTTCTAATGAGGTGACCGACGCCTCAACAATGGAGGTGTCCTGACTGGAATACAAGACTTGCCCAAACGTTGGGCCGCTGTCATATAAAAACATAGAGATTACTTCGAAGGCCTGTGAAGATATGTTGTGGAATAAATTCGTTTCTTAAGAGACTACCCACAGTGTGCAAAACGTTTGAAATGACCGTCGTATAATGAACGAATGGTTAGGTATCTTTTTGTGTGATATTACCCTTTGTGACACTGGAACTGCATCACACACAAGTGGCTGGGCTACTTCAGGCAAATTAGCAAAAGAGAGGTACACAAATGATTCCAGAACGGACCAGTTCATCAACGGTGTTGGCCGATATACCAGGGTGAGCCAAAAGTTTGTCCCGGCTGCAGTTTAAAACCTTAAGAATACAAGAAAGCTACACACACTCATCTCATTATGCAAAGTACAGACCATTGTTTTCTATAGTCATTTTCCAACGTTTCACCAGAGACACGATCTAACGGTAGTACCACTCGGCAGGTTTCGTGAACAGAAGCTGTCTGATGCCGGATTCGAAATCCTCGACTTAAGCGAAGTGCAGTTGTTGTAGGAAATGAGCCATAGAGTGAAACAAGTAGTAGTCGATGGTGCAAGTTACGGGCTGTCTGGTGGATGGGGTTGTATCTCAATCCCTTCCAATTCCTGTAGTTTTCAGCGGACTATTCTGGAGGTGTGACTTGGGAAACTATCCACTTGGAGCAACTCCTTCTGTTTATTGATGAGCGCTGGGTCCCTGATGCTCTGCGCATCAAGGACCCGCTGCAGTTGTCCGGCATAAAGGTTCCCTCCCACAGCCTGATCATCATCACGTGTTTACAATGCACAAAAAACATCCATGCCTCACCGGGATTCGAACCCTGACCCATTTCGGACGAATGCTCAGAAGCTAGCGCTGAAACCACTGTGCCACTGGATCGGCGAAAACGGGTTTTTCCAAACAACATTACAGAAATTTCGGAAGTCCCGAACTGACGAAATGTGACAAACAGGCAAACGTCTCGTCATGGTAATATTTTGAAGGGGAAGAGAGAAATTGCACTACCCGACATGAAAAATGCACACCAGGAACTATTTGTTGGAGCTCCAAATTGTTGGGCATAGGTGACTGTTAGGCTAGGTAAATGATTGCAGTTTCGAACCAATCAAGCGATAGGTGATCGAGAAAAACGTGCAAAACGGCTCGGCGTAGCTAACTTTGATCGCCCTCATCTGGGCGTGCGGAATACTGCTGTCGGAGTGATCTTAGCCCGTTTTGTTGTCGTACTTCTGTGGTATTTCTGATACCCAGTTTCAACAAGACAACGCTAACCCGCAAGCTGCCATGATCTGCAGACAGTTCCGACAAGTGTTCGGGTGCTGCCCTGGCCAGCGCGATCCCCAGACGCCTCCCCAATAGAGAAAATGATGGGGTGTCTTTGGTAGACTACTTAACGCCTTTTTACGACCCCCTCGGAATATTAAAAACGTTATGAACACAGATCAATGACACATCAGGAATCCATCCGGGGACTTTTCCACTCGATGCCATGCCGTGTCGTCGAATGTATATCTCAGCATGACGGTCACACGACCTGCTGACTTAGACCGCATAATACCTCGCCCATCGCATTCATTTAATCCCTCAGAAATTAAATCATTTCTTTTTCCACCTACTGGTCTACATACATGCCGACTACAACTAGAACACAATCATACGCTTCAAATACGGGGGTTGTACCGAAAGTAATGCCAAAGTGGGCATAACCTTTTTATTAACTGGAAGAGGTCGTTCAAATTGTACATGCTGGTAGAGCAACACTTTCTCTATACAAAGGTACTACTCAACATAGTCTCCATCACAAGCGATGCATTTGCGCCATCGTTGAACCCAACTCTCGAATCCTCTTTGAAAAAATTCAAGCATGGACTGTTGTACCCAATTCACAGCCAGTTTCACCTCATCTGTGTCATCGAATCCTTGTCCCCGGAGACTGTCCTTCATTGAACCGACTAGGCAGAAGTCGCAGGGCGTCAGATCTGGGCTGTACGGTGGATGGGGGACCAGCAACCAGACTAATTTGCTGATCGCCTGATTTGTTGCCAAAGATGTGCATGGTCTCGCATTGTAATGGCGAATATGGATCCTTTTTCAGATTCCTGTTGAGTCTCTTCCTCCTTATGGCTTCTCTAAGCTTCTTGAGTGTCTCAATGTACCGCTCGCTGGTCACGGTACGGTCACGTTCCAGAAAATCAAGGAGAATGACACCCCTGTCATCCCAAAAACAGTCACAATGACTTTCTATTGCTGGCTTCTGAACTTCTTCGGCATTGTTGAACAGGTGTGATGCCATTCCATGGACTGATTCTTCGTTTCGGGATCGCGAAGATACGCCCACGCGTTCATCCCCTGCCAGTAAATCGGGGAAAAAAGTGTCTTTATTTACTTCAAACGCTTCCAGCAGATAAGAGCAGACTTCCACCATTCTCTCCTTAAAATCGGGTGTCAGCTGCCGAGGTACCCACTTTGCACACACTTTCCGATACCTTAAGTCTTCCACCATCTTGTGTATGGCATTGTGATCACAGTTCAGTTGAGCAACAAGCTCACGGATTGTGACTCGTCTCTTCGCGCGAATCAGTTCACCCACTCGCTGACGATCGGAGTGTGTAAATTGCTTATTAAAATCGGACCGCTCTCAACCCCGATATGTAAACTGCGAACTAAGAGCCACGACCCCTACGTGTAAATTGCGAACCAACTTTTCTAGACCCGATGAGTACATTGCGAACCAACTTTTCTAGACCCGATGAGTAAATTGCGAACCAACTTTTCTGCGCCCATTCTGACGATATCAAAAACCAAACCAGTATAAAAAAATAATGATTAAAACAATGTAAAACAATTTAAAAAATGTGTTCACGAAAACAACAAAACTACACTGCCGGACAATTGCTAAGGACGGATGACAATAGTAACGATGGCAACCATAAAATGGAAGGCAGGAAAATGTGGAAATTAGCATAAGTGCGGGATACAGTAAGACGTGTTGTGCGTATGCAAATTTTGGATTGCCGAACTTGTTCGTGACGTCATAGCGCTGATAAAGAGATATAAAGGGTTTGACGTATTGACCGTTGTTGTTCAAACGCAAAGTTGAAAGAGAAAGAATCAATTGACGAACTTGCAATTTTCAGTATGTCTTCCCGACATCACTTAGATGATTTTACCCGTGGCCGTATTATTGGCAAGATTGAAGAAGGGCGAAAAATAACAGATGTTGCCAGGGAGTTCGACGTCAGCCACAGTGTTGTTTCAAGGCTTTGGAAATCATTTCAAACAAATGGAGAGTGTAGCAAACGTCACGGGAGAGGTCGTGTTCGCAGTACGACACCTGCAGAAGATCGGTACATGGGGGCTATCAACAAAAAGACACCGGCGCAGCACAGCTAGTGAGGTAGCAAATCAGTTTGTGGCTGCTACTGGCAAGCGGATCTCCCGAAAAACTGTCGCCAGACGTTTGCATGAAGGAGGACTATACGCCCGCCGTCTGTAGTGTGCATCCCATTGTCCAGACGTCACCATACCGCCCGTTTGCAATGGTGCCATCAACATCGAAATTGGACTGATAACGACTGGTCTGCTGTCCTCCTCTCAGATGAGAGTGGATACAGACTATCGTCTGATTGTCGACGACAACTGATCTGGCGTGATAGTGGTACTGCATATTGTCCAGCAAAGCATACAGGAAAGGGACCGATATCCGACATGTAGTGTCATGGTATGGGCTGGTATCATGATCAATGGCCGTACGTCCCTCTATGTGCTTCCAACTGGGACTATGACTGGCCAACGATACATTAATGATGTTCTGCTACCTCATGTTCGCATGTTCCGTGGTGCTGTCGGTGATAGATTCATTTTCATAGACGACAACGCAACATGTCATCGAACAGTCGCTGTCCAGGAGTGTCTTGAGAGCTAGGATATTCAACGCCTCGTATGGCCAGCACGTTCTCCAGATATGAATCCCATTGAAAATGTGTGGGATGCTTTGAGGGAGGAGTCTTGCTGGTCGCCAATGCCCTCCAATAAACAAGGACACCCTCATCCGTGCACTGACAGAGGAATGGGATAAATTACCCGAACAGCTGCTTGAAAATGTTGTGCAAAGCATGACACGACGTGTGGAATCTTGCATCGCCCTCCATGGTGGCCATATCCCGTATTGACATCTTACGCCAGAACGCCTGCGGACGGTAATTGCATTTTTCACGTTTACGTATTCTGCACAAAATGGCCTGTTTGTCCCTTGAACACGTTCCAAAGCCTTCTGAATTTCAAAGCACAATAAATTGTCTTTCTTGTAATGTACTGGCATTCTGACATTATTTTATTTCACTTGGCATCCAACCACACTTACTTTTATGCGCTATATAGCCGTTTATGATCCGTCCTTAGCAATTGTCCAGCAGTGTAGTTTGTAATGCTTGCGCCAGGGCCATGTTAATTTTTTCTAAGTGATGTTCCATATTAAGTACATGTATATTTGTACGTAATTTATTTTATTCACGAAAACAACAAAACTAGTTTGTCATCCTTGCGCAGGGGCCATGTTAATTTTCTTTGTGATGTCCCATATTTAGTATATTTATGTTAATTTTTTCTATGTGATGTTCCATATTTAGTATATGTACATTTGTACGTAATTCATTTTATTCACGAAAACAACAAAACTATTTTTCCATCCTTGCGCAGGGGCCATACTAATTTTCTGTGTGTGATGTTCCATATTTAGTATGTGTACATTTGTACCTAATTCATTGTATTCACGAAAATATCTTTATTTTGCAGTAAGTGTCTGCGATTAACAAATCTTTTCCTTTTTCAGAGATCGAGAGTGTCACTTCAGTCCTAAAACTTGTCGAACAACAAGAGATATATCTAAAGCAAAGCGATCCAAACAGACGAGCTAGCTTGGGTAATTCCAGCAGATGTTCAGAGAAGTCGGTTCGCAATTTACATACCACCCTGACGATTCACGTAAGTGGTCACAGATGATGATCTTTTAATGCGTGTTTTGGTTCTCCTTCTTTAAACTTCTTCATCCATCTGTGCACATTACTCTTGTCAATAGTGTCATCTCCTTAAACATTCTATTGCCTTCTGTGGATGTCAGACAGCCTGTACCCTTCCATCGTAAAGAACTCAATGACGGCACTTTGCTTCTGCTTGGAATCCATTGTTTACTTGCAGTGAATAAGAAGGGTTATTATGGAATCCATTGTTTACTTGCAGTGAATAAGAAGGGTTATTATAGAGGAAGAGTTACTCTACCAACATGTGCAATTTGAACGACCTCTGTCAGTTAATGAAAAGGTTATGCCTACTTTTGCATTACTTTCGGTACAATCCTCGTATCAGCTGTTTCTCAATTTCATGTTAAATGGTCTACGCAAACAGGATGTCTCTCAGTTCATCAAAAGAAAATTCAACTCAGAATATAAACTCCAATTCCATTGCGATAATGTGTATTTCAACTGAACATTAGATCTTCAGTTTTTCTACGTTTCCGGCTTCACATCACGAGAACTCTTACCTTGGACATTAACCCGGAAAACACATGACTCATCGCATTTTCTGCTTTATTCGCGAACTTGCACTGCATTATACTTTATGTTTTGCTTCTTTTCTGCCTTTCAACAGTAACCAACGAACTGGTGATCTGCATATCCAAAACCCAAGCGTAGTTTGTTCGAGATCACACTCATTAACATCTGCAAATTTGTATATCTTCACGTTTACAATCTTCGGTTTTTGTAAATACGCATTTGTTTCAAAGACATTTGCAATACCATTTGTAAAAAATGTATATATTTCGAATTCACACTCATCAATATATGTAAATATTATTATATCCATTTTATACCCACCTCCGTATTTAAATACTTATTGCTCCTTTTTTTTTCTTTTTTACCTGTAAATATTTAATGTTTTCGTCATTCCATGAATAAATAGTATTTGAACTACATGTTTGGTAAGTATCGTCTCATTTGGCTTGGTATTGTTTCATAAATAGTACTTGAACTACATGTGTGTGTAGTATCGTCCCTTTTATCGAGTCCTGGAGGGGCATGTGTAGTATGTTCATTTTACGGGGCCAATTCTTTCCCTTCCTTGGATCCAGTGACCCCAAATTTGGGACGAATCACTGACTGTCACCCCGTAAAGTTGCTCACGGTGGCCGCTAAATCAAGAGAGAAAAAATTACTCGAAACATTTCGTTTCTTTTCTATTAAGTGGAAATGGCTGTAAGAAGTAAATAGACGCTCAAGTAGACGCGGCTGCTGTAAAATTTTAATGAAAGAAAAGACAAAGAATGGGACAGAAGGCATTTGGTCTTTTGTCATAATCTCCATCCCGACTGTCACGCGTAAAACCAATGCTTTCTTTTATCGATTATTATCAACCGTGCTGTTGCATACAAATTAAATCTCCAATTCCTTCTCGCTCATCTCATCATTCAGGAAGGCTTCAGACAGTCAAAACAACTTTCTGACAAAAAATAGTCTGGAACCATGCAGACAGCGTCTACTCACGTTTCCAATCCTTTCTTTAACAATGCTGAAATTCGTTTCGCATTTAAAAAAAATATATTTTCTGTAATTGCTATCTCTTGCTTTTAGCGTTAGTCTGTTATTGATACTAATGGCTTGCGGTTTGTCTGTCGAAACGGAGATTGTATACATTGTTCATAGACAATCGGACAACCTGGCAAAGGACAACCTCGCCGATGTCCCAGTAGTCAGAGGCGTGGGCTTGAGACTAACCGCCCGAAAGGAGATTAGGTTCGAAACCCGGATGAGGAATGGTAGGCCCTTTCTCTTTTCTTGAGCCACTAGACTTACATTATTAACGAGTGATATCTTTCTGATGTTCGTGTTGATCGTTAAATGGCGAACAAATAAACAAACAAACAAACAAAGAAAAAGGAGAAGTGGTTTGCATTCTTGATTCACATTAGTTTGGCAGAACACTTGCAGGAAAAAAAAGTTCTGAATTTGTTTTGGCATTTATTTACGGAAAAGCAGTTTCAACATAATTACACTGCCTCAGAGAGAAAATGCCACACCATGAGGGAATGCTCGAAAACAGACCAAAGAGCACACACAGATAGCCAAGTAGGTCCTGAACAAATGATTTAATTGTCACATACAGACTAGGCTCCAGTGGCCGAATATACACGATGATCAATAAGGAGTGTGGCCCCCATTTTGGGCGATACAGCGTTGAATCCGACGTGGCATCGAGGCAATGAGAGTTCAAATAGAGTCCTGGGGTAACGTGGACCATGTGGTGTTGAGACGAGTCCACATTTCATCATTTTGCGGGGGTGGGAGGGTACTCAACCGACGTGCAATCGTGTCCCACAGATGCTCGATGGGCGAGAGGTCGGGGGATCGCGCTGGCCACGGAAGAATCCTCACACCGTGTAAAACATTCAGGCTGATCCGAGCCGTATGCGGCCAGGCGTTTTCCTGTTGATAAACGGCGTTCAGGATGCCCTGCAGATACGGTAGTGCCACAGGAACGTAGCACCTGTTCAACATGGCGGCATGCTGTCAATGTGTCCATAATTCGTATCTGCGGTGAGCGGCTGTAGGCGCTGATAGCACACCACACCATGATTCCACGTTGCCGGGCCGTGTGGTGCTCCACAAAGGCGGAATAATCCTCCCGTTGGCCACGTCGACTCCAGACACTCACATGGCGATCATTCGTAGTGAGACAGAACCGCGATTCGTCGCTGAACACCACACTGTTCCATTCGGCACCCCACGCAGCTCTATAGCGACACCAGGAAAAGCGGTGACGACGATGACTCGCTGATAAGGGTAGCCTTCGCAACGGACGTCTGGACAACAAACCAGACACAGCCCATCGGCGCGACACTGTCCACGTCGACATCGGAGCATCCAAGCCTCCCGTACACTCGGCAAAAGGTTGCCCGTTGTTGGCTGTGGGTCCGTTACGGCATGACGTCGGATGCGATGATTGATCAGCTCAGGGAAGACGTTGCACAGATTCTTCCTGGGACCACTGTCTCTCTCCAAATGGGATCGACGGTTGTGGTATCATGTTTCGTTTCTTCCCCAATACGACGCAGGAACTATCGGGCGGTACAAAGGCCTACGATGACACCTCCTCTCGTGAACTCAACCGTTTGAAGAAATCGCGTACGACGGCGTCGTAAAAGCATTGGCAACCCCTCCTGTTCGTTCTCCAGACTCGGTTACAGCAGAACCACTCATTTCTCGCGGACGTGACGACTTCTCGACTAATGGCCTCACGGGCTGATTTCCACTTATATCCCGCGCGCTGTTCGTGCGATTGGCCTGCAAATGCAACCATTTGCATAACTTGTGCGTGTGTACCCACCCTGCATTTTGCATGGCGCTGCGTGCACGCATTCTTGGTGTGACATTTTCTCTTTCAGGCAGTGTATTTCGTCGATATTTCTGAGCGAAGAACACAAAATATTAAAACGCTGTGACGCAATATACTGCCCGAATAATTGATTGCTACAAACACAATCGTGTGGTTAAAATGGATTTGGTTAGCCCGTTTACTTATGATTTACGTGGATACCAGTTCAGATATTGCATGGTAACTTTAAAAGAACTCTGTCTCAATTAAGAAGAAAACCTCTCCTATCTACTTGCGACCCATGCTTAAGAAATGTTTGCTATCTACACTGCTTCACATAGAAACTGTCACACGTGAAGGAATGCACGGATTGAGACGAAACGTACCACATGTTTAGAGATACGTAAGCGGGAAAGATGTGATTCAATGTTTGAGAGATTTTTTTGTTTACGAAGAACTACGTCTTTCCCTGCGCTGGGTATGGGGTAACATCAGGAGCACGGATGCAACAAAACCATGTCACACTTTGAACGCTTACATCTTCGAAACAGGTAATCGTAGACTAATAAATAATACATCATTAGATAGTTTGTAGAGTCCCATTTATAACAAAAGAAGTTCCAACTCTCCACCCCTAAACCCTTCGATATAGAAAGTTAAGCTGAATTTCGTGTGATTTTGTTTCACCGCACGCCGTTTTAAGGTTGAGAACTAGTGAATAGATAATGATCGCGATGACCTCAGTTCCGCATTCCGCAGCTGAGTTCAGAACTAACAGAAGTATGTGATAAACCGAAACAAAGTGGATTACTTAGTTTTTAGACAAAAAATCAAAGTGGCACAGTAGCAACTGTGCAGCAACCTATAATGTAGGGCTACGTCAACTGTCCTTCGCTGGATACTTCAAGGACGTAGAACTAGTGATATACTGCCATGAAATAGTGACAGTTGACGTAGTTCTAAGTTGTAGGTTGTGGCAGAGCTACTTCTGTGCCGCTTTTTTCGTTTGGAGGTTTAACGATCATCGTGAGCAATTTGATGGACTGTAAGCAGTCGTCCTCCATAATTTAGGGGAATTGGTTGCAGAAAAGAGGAAGAGCCAGTGTCGAAAGACGAACACTACGTCCATGCCTCATCGGGATTCAAACCGAGACACATCTCGGACGAATGATCAGAAGCCAGCGCTTAGAGCACTGCTCCACCGGTGCGGCTTTTAGAGATTATATTAATGCTATGTACGAGGAGACAGTGCATGGGACCTAAGTCAGCCCGTGTTATGACCGCCATGCAGGGCTATACAATCGGCAATAAGACATGGCATCAAGTGGAAAGGTCCCCGGATGGTGTCAATTTACCATGCGTCGTTGATCTGCGTCCATAAATCCTCAACACCGCAAGCGAGGCGTTCAGAATCGAAAAGACGTATGCCATTGACGTTCCACACGTTCTGTATCGAGCTGGTCTGGGATCACCTTGCCCAGAGCAGCATTTAGATACCTTATAGGAATTGTCTGCTGATGCTGCCAGCGTCCAGGCGGGGTTACCTTGTTGAAACTGGGCGTTCGGGATAGCACGGAGTTAGACAACAAGTTAGTAAAGTCATGCAATGCATTGATTATAATACGCTTTCTAACATATCAGAAATCATTACTCAAGTTATGAGGATAATGGCTGCGGTATAAATCTCGGTCCTGTGCTCCGACCTTTAATCCCATTTCAATGATATTCAACACAACCGGTTCAGTACACCTGCGAAATAACATGATTAAGTGTTGTCTCAATCGCAGCATTTTTACGTAAGTTATGATGCATAAGGGCTATGGAATAGATCCCGCTCCTGGGTCCTAACCTTTAACCTCATTTCACCCTTTTTCAATAGGATTCGTCCCCAGGCTAGCCCCTACAACATACTAACATTTCATCCAAATCGAAGCATTTTTACGTAAGTTATGACTCATAATGGCGATGGAAGTGATTTCGCTCCTATGTCCTACCCTTTAACCCCATTTCGCCCATTTTTTATAGGGGTTGTCCCCAGGAGGTCCCCTACCACATACTAAAATTTCATTGAAATCGAATCTTTTTTACCTTAGTTATGACGCATAAGAGCAGTGGAATGCATCCCGCTCCTATGTCCTGACCTTTGACCCCATTTCGTTCACTTTCGATAGGGTTCTTTCCCAGGTGTTTCCTTACCACATACTAAAAGTTCATCGAAATCAAACGATTGTTACGAGAGTTATCGTAAAAATTGCAGATGGTCGCGATTCCCATTCAGATGGGAATCGCGACCATCTGCTCGCAAGAGTGTGATGTCATAAAACTTTAATAGGATCCACACACAACGCGTGACGTAATGAGACAGATGGCGTGACCGCGAGCCAACTTCTCAGTCGCGAGATTGTGACGTTATATGATTTCTAAGCATGTGTAACATTAATGGAACGACGTCATGACACTAAAAACGTGGTAATTCGGAGTGGTTATTTAACGCACTAAACCAATTTTACTAAAGCCGAGATCAAGCTAAATCGATTTCTAGTACCAGAAAACGGCAGTTTAACGACTTTCATCAAAATCCTTAGAGACGTTTTCAAAATCAAATTTACAAAGATACAAGAACTTACTCCTTTGAGGTGGAGTTAAAGTAATTTTGCTTCCTATACTTCCAATGGAAAAACTTCTGTACTCATTTTCTTCGCAATTAATGCGTTCCCAAGGATGAAAATTTTAACAATGATTAAAATAGCTCCCTTTTATAACTTGAAATACTTAATATTTTCTAAAACATAACCATAATTATGCAATCCAACATTTATTTGTCTCATGACGTCATTAAAGTACAGGTCGCGCCATCTTTTTTCTGGTTTCAACACCACCAAAGGAAACGTTATTGTTTTTTAATACAATTAAGGTTATATTTTAGAAAATGTTAATTATTCCAAGTTATAATATGAAGTTATTTTAATCGATGTTCAAATTTCCATCCTTGGGAACACATTAATTGTAAAGGAAATGTGTACAAAAGTTTTTCCATTGGAAGTATAGGAAGCAAAATTACTTGACGTCCACCTTAATAGTATATGATAAGGGCGATGGAATGGATCCCGATCCTATGTCCTGACCTTTGACCCCATTTGTCCCATTTTCAGTAGGGTTCGTCCACAGGTGGTCCCCTACCACATACTAAAATTTCATCGAAATCGAACCGTTTTTACGCGAGGTATCGTGCGGACAGACGGACAAAGCTGGAGCACATACGCTTCTTCAACCTACGGTTGGAAAGCGTAAACCAAAGGGACTGCAGCACCTAATCGATGTATTGTAGTGTTGTCATTGTATCCACTGCGCGTGCGACCGTTGAACGGCTTCTGAGATATGAACAAAGCATAAAAGTCCAGTAGATAAGAACGATTTGCTATAGGCAAGAATCTAAAATAAGCAAGAAATATTTTTCATGGATGTATAGCAAGTAGATAAGACATGTTCGCTACGTGCGAGGCTCCAATAATCAGAATAGTTGTGATGTACTACAGAGGTGAAGCACGTATCAAGACGGCAAATCGGCAGCGATACATTCCGTCGGTGTGGTTTAGTCGGTTAGACGAACTCACTCCGGAGCGAGGAGACGGGGTTCGATCTCTATCACAGACAAATTTCTGAATTTCCCATTGGCGCCCGAATGTAAACATAGATGCACTGCTCGTTGGATTCTTCGGAGAATGTGTGATGTTTGCTCCACACATCATCTGGAATTAATGAAAATTCCTTCTTTGATTAAAAAGAAAAAAATAAGAGGGAGATGATGTGACGTACTACAGAGGTGAAGCACGTGTCAAAACGACAAATCTTCAGCTATTCATTCTGTCGGTACAGTTTCGTCGGTTAGAAAAACTGGCTCCGGAGCAACGAGACGCAATTTCGATCTCCATCACCGGCAAATTTGTGTTTTCACAGTTACGTTAAGCTTGAATATCATGTATATGGATATGTTTGCTGGACATAAGACCCAAATGGTTTGACAGGCACAATTTACAAGTACACTGCTCATAAAATATATATTTCATGTTAATGCCACATGGCACGGCGGTCGCGCTTCGTAAAGGCTAAAGCGCTTGCAACGCGCAGTGTACTTTGGACTTTCATTTTCAGCGGCTGTACATGGTTTTAGTTGATGAAACTCTTCGTCGTTTAACGGGGTATTTCGTTAGTATAAAGTTGGCCAAAGTGATGTAATGAAACATGAAATATTGAAGTGCCCAATGTGAGTAAGCAAAATTTGCAGTGCGCAAAGTAGACTTTGCTGAATCTCAGGTACGTGATTTTTGTTTAACAGTTGTTGCAAACGCGTATTCTCCTATTAGAAACAACACTAATTATAAATTTGCCTGTTTCGCGATATTTCCAAATAGCTCTCAGGCAGAAGGGAAATGACATGCTGGTGTGTGAAACTAAATATCACATGCTAATCGAATACTACATGTCAAAAACCTTGGAAACGAAAGTGTAGAAGATATACACGGTCGTATCAGAAAAATATGACCGCCCCTGGAATCACAGTGTACCCGCCCAGGTGCGTCACAGAGTGCACGTGATAAGGTCAACCACACGGAGATATAAGCGACCGGCTAGGACAGATTACCCATAGTGCGTAACGTGAGTACAATGGGAACAGGTAGTGATCTGACGGACGTTCGAAAAGGCATGATTACCGGCTACCGCGCCAAGGGTGGAATCATCTCAGAAACAGCAGACTTCGTGGTCTGTTCCCGATGTGCTGTAGTAAGGGTGTACCAAGAATGGACCGCTGCCACACCGAGTATCGTCCGACATCATAACTGTGGAGGCCTAAAGGCCATCGACCCCAGAAGAGAACGTTGCCTCCGTCGACTGGTAAAGGACAATCGACGAGCAACATTTCAGCAATTGACCATGCAAATGAACCCTGGAGTACCCAGGTACGTGTCCTCGAAAACAGTAGAACGGACCCTGTTACGCTTGGGTCTTCGGAGTTGACGTAACGTCAAGGCGCCCATGCTAACTCAGGTCCATCGACAACGGTGCCTGCAGTTAGCATGGGACTACCGTCATTGGACAGTGGAAGAGTGGGGAAAGGTTGCCTTCTCCGACGATCGAGGTTTCTATTCGACAGAAATGACGAGCCGTGGCGGATACTGCATCAGACACACGAGAACCAACACACGGACATGCTTGTCAGTCAAGTACAGGCCGGCGGTTGGAGTGTGAATGTCTGAGGGATGTTTTTCTGATATGATTTGGGACCGCTGTTAGCACTAGATGGGTCCCTGAATGCCAATGGCTATCTGTCCACCCTCGCTGAATACATGCATTTTTTCATGTTGGACGTTTACCCTGGTGGTGAAGGTGTCTACCAACAGGACAATGCGCTGTGCCATGTCACTCGGGGAAGGGGGAGACTGGTTACAGGAACACGACAGCGATGTTTCTGCTGTCCCTTAGCGCCCGAAATCGCCCGATCTTAATCCCATAGATCACTTGTGGGACTATTTGGATCGGCAGGTTTGACGTGCCGACCCACAACCACGTCATCTCCGGGACCTTTGTGATCTGCTGCTGTCTGAACGAGCACGTGTCCCTCGGGCAAGCTTCCTGGGCCTCATTGCGTCCATGCCACGCCGTCTCTCCGCTGTCATCCGGGCCAAGAGTTGTTATTCCCATTATTAAGTAAGTGGCCATATTATTCTGATTCGACTGTGTATACCAGCAATTAAACTGAGTTAGAGAGGTGAAGCAATCTAGAGGGACAAGAAGAAGAGAGCGCTAAACTGCCAGTGGTCCAGAAATATGTGCAAATGTGACTAAACGTTCTATAAGTATTTCAAAAAGGTGAATGTACTTTTTTAAAGCAAAAACAACTTATAACCTTAGATTGAACACAACAAAAGGAATGAAATTAAATACTGTGAAAGTATAGGGTCATGACAATTAAAGAGGAGTTGTTCAGAGCTCTCTGTATAAATAACTAAGGGGCAAGTCTCAACGGAATTTGGTGCATATACTTTCCTGCGCATGCCGTTTCGATTTTCGAAAAAAAAATAGTTCAAAATTGCGCTGCTACAGTGAGATTTGGCACTGTTGGCCTCTAAATTTGCTCTAAAAGACTCGCTTGAGTTTGCACATTACGTAGATTATCTAACGAATTTGAAAATTAAATCATAGATACCGTTCTATATCTCCTCCATCTCCATGCTGCAAAAACTGGATTTTTCGAGTGACACACTCGATGACGGAACGCGGCTAAGCTGAATGGAGTTGTCTCACATGTTGTAAAACTCTGTTTTTTAAGACAGCTAAGTTGGGAATACAGCCTAGATAAGCGAAGCTTTTTGAGTATCCCCACAAGTAAAAGTCATGGGGGTTCAGATTTGGTGATCGTGGCGGCCATGATGTTAAAAATGATCGGCTAATCACTCTCTCGTACGAAAAACGTTGCTTCAGTAAGGATCGCACATTTAATCCGATATGAGGGGGTGCACCATCTTGCATAAACATTGTGGCGTTCAGACAATTTCTCTGCTGAAGTGTTGGAAGACGCAATCAAGCAAAGTGAACGCCATGACTCTTCACCTTTCCGACATTTGTGAAAAACGTTTTGCAACTCCTTCATGTACTCAAAATTCGTTAACTTACGTAGCATGCAAATTAAGGGAACAGCAGCTCTAAATTTCTCCCTAGCGGCTGATCTTTGAACAAAATAGTTTTTTTCGAAAATCGAAACCTCACGCTCAGAAAAGTATGTATACCAAATTTAGTTGAGATTTGTCCGATAGTGTTTCGTACAGAGAGCTCTGAACACCTCATCTTTAATTGTGATCGTATTACCAGAAGCTACTGACTGAATTTCCATCAGTACGAAATTACAGCGTCCATGTTAGTAAACACAATTCTGCTCTGACTGTGACTTCCCTGGAAGTTGTGATGAAAGCATTTCCTCGATGTGGACCTTTTGGTTTTAAAATATATCATGAGATTTTAAAACGGTGTTTCAATTATATGCGCCGCCCCGGTGGCTCAGTGATCTAAGCGATGGCTTCTGATCCTTTGTCCAAAAGAGGTCCAGGTTCGGATTCCGGTGAGGCATCGATGTTGTGTTTGTCTTACGGCACTGGCTCTTTCCTTCGCTGGGACCAGCGACCCTAAATTAGGGACGGGTGACTGCTTATAGCTCATTGAGTTGCTCCCGGTGGTCGTTAAACCTCCGATCAAAAAAAAAATTATATGCAAAACCGACGCTCGAACTAAGAAGATATGGACAATTGTTGTCTTATCAAGAATCAAATCGTTTATTAATTTTATCAAATTTCTTGAAATCCAAATTTAAAAATTTTTCGAGACAATAATATTACGTGCGAGAGTTTATGGATGAGAAACGTACATTTTCTACATTGACGAAAGGCAAACTTACAGCTTTATGGCAATATGATGCTTACAGAAGAAAATTTGATCCTAAGAAGGGTAAAGAGATCTATGAAAGGCAGAAACTGTGTAACAAGAAACTGAGAGAACGGTACAGATTAGAAGATGCTGCATAAAGACTAAAATGGGCTCCTCCTGAATAGAATACGGGATTAAACCATACAATACAAATTTTGAAGATGAAAATCTGTTTTTTGGAGTAAATATGAAAAGGACGGTAAGTCAGATAATATCCGAAAATTTGAAAATTTCGGCGTCTTGTAGCGGGAATTGAAACCGCGTCTCCCAGATAGCGCACGGGCATGCTAACCACTACACCACCCAGAACGACCAAGTTTCAAGTTTTCGATTAATTAGGATATAACCATCACATGATTCGCTAGTCGAAGCAACCGGCATTCATGCTTAGCGAATCTGGAAGTTAAAAATCCTATCCCGTGATTCCCCGGAGGAGAAGATAAATCATGAATGGAATACGGGATTACACCATACAATTCAAATTTTGAAGACGACAATCCGTTTTTTGGTGTAAAAGATAGTAAATCAGATAATATTCAAGTTTTCGGATATTATCTGACTTACCATCCTTGTCATATTTACACCAAAAAACGGATTGACATCTTTAAAATTTGTATAGTCTTCTCCTGTTGAAAGATCGGAAGAGCACATCTATGTTTGAACTTTCGGGGGTTTCTTTGAGGTAGAAAACCTAAATCGAAATCTTCTCTCTGATAAGAAGATAGAGCAACACCTGATATGCAGCAGTATCTTAGAATTTGAAAAGATTGGAGAATTCTGGATCAGGACAGCACAGGATGATATTCGTTTCGCAAAGTGGTCAAGCTACCATGAATCCTCTAAATCCATAAAATAAGTACCAATCAGTAAGTGGGAATAGTCTCCGTAAAGGAACTCAGAAAATGGTAACTGTTAATTCATAGGATCATGCGATGAATTAGTCCACCTCCAAAAACCACTGTATTACTGTGTTTAGTTAAGAAACTTTATTCACCACCAGCAACGGTGCGTGTGCTATGCCATTTACATAACATACTAGAGAACTGGTATTGGTTTACAGAATCCTGCTGTTAATAAGCTTTTGAAATCCACGGAAACGGAGAATTTACTCCCCGCTATCTACATGGATGCTCCATGAAAAGGTAAGAAATTTTCTTGATTGAAAATAAGATTTGTCTTTTTACACCTCCAGCAGAAATGCACAGGTCCTGTTATGTACTGAGGATTTATGATGAATTTAGAACAGACGCATGAAAGAAATATGATTCCGAATGCCATTACAAAACGAATCAGCACGTTTTCTGGTTCAATTGCAGCTAAGATTTTCCAAATCTCATTAATCTCTTCAGAAGACCAATTTCTTTTACTGTTGCTTTGTCATTTTCACCCCTTCTGTTGTCATTACTTCGTTTTTCATTTAACCTTTTTTCTTTTTATGTTACGGTCCATATCTCCTTTCTTTTACGTTGAGAGAGATAAGACGGAGCTAAAAAACGGATTACCTTTTGAAAGCACAATAGCCGGATTTGAGACTATACGCATGTTTCACAGGTCGCAGCTGAAATTCGGAAACACAGCAAACGGATATCAGTTTTATTCGACAGACATTTTACATGTATAATGATAGTGATTTATTGGGATATTTTCGAGCAAGAATTCTACCAGTTTCCTTTTTGCAGTTTGAACAAAACTGTTTTTTGGACTTTGCAATCAAAACTTTAAACTACCACTTTTTTATTTTAAATATCGGACTTCACTGTCCAGAGAAGTCTTGACGTTTGCGTCTCACGATGAGGGATGTAACCAGAACTCTAAATAAGACATGGGTCACTGTTTGTCTTTTGTATCAGGGTCTTTGTGCTCCCACGTAGCCTTTCAACGGATAAGTGATGACTTGCAGGAGTCATTAGGTGGTGGCATAGTCCGGAGCTTTAGAGCTGAATTGTCTGGCTTCATAACCCGGGTTCAAATACCCGACAAAGCCTATACATTGCGCACATTCCATCCCCTATTTTTTTCAAGCAGCGGTTCGGTTCTGAATTTGGGTGGGATAGCAGATTCTTTCTAGTCGTAGTGCTGGCGTAGGTTGTACAACGCCTAATAAATAAGCGATTGTTAGAATAATAACACAAGGAACTTTACACCAGCGATACATAAGATACACTGGTATGCAAAAATTAAGGACGAAGAGGAGAAATTAGCATAACAGCGGAACGAGCAGACAGAACGGACCGAAAGACCACTCAGGAGATAGACTGGGGTCCGGTGCGGTAGGGCATGCTCATATATGCAGCATGACGTAGGGGGGTCGGAAGGGTATAAAGCACGCGGGCGGTGTACGCACAGCAATTCGGTGAAAGCTATTTTTGCACGGTGTACATTGATTTGAACGACGTCGAGTTGCTGCCACCGTGTGATATGGCCAACAGGCAATCCAGTAGACGACATCTGGATGACTTTACCCAAGGTCGCGTCATTGGGAAGTTGGAAGAAAGTCAAAGTGGGACTAGTGTGGCTGAGGAGTTCGGGATCGCTCACAGCATGGTTTCACGAGCTTGGAGAGCATTTCAAACGACAGGAACAGCTATCCGAGAGTTCAGCAGTTGTCGTCCACGAGCAACCACGGCGGCAGACGACCGGTATATTGTCCTACAGGCGAGAAGAGACAGACGGCAGACAGCGGGTGAAATCACAAGGCACACGCAACAGACAACTGGACGTCCGTTATCGCGTTTTATCACGGTAAAACGCGATTACGGACGTCCGTTTGTCTATTGCATGTACCAGGAGGCTGCACAAAGGTGGTCTATTTGCACGACGACCAGTACGGTGTGTGCCATTAACACCTGCTCATAGGGGACGGCGGTTTCTTTGCTGCCAGGAACACAAGAACTGGACACATCAGCAATGGGGTCGAGTTCTCTTTACGGATGAAAGCCGATTTAGTCTGACGAGCGATTCTGGACGTATACACATCTGGAGAGAGCAGGGAACACGCAATCACACCTCCAACATCATCGAAAGGGACCGGTTTGGAGGTGGCGGAGTTCTCGTTTGAGGCGGTATCATGTTTAATAGCCATACTGACCACCACATCTTCCAAGGAGGTTCAGTCACTGGTGTCCGCTATTGTACCGAGGTTATCTTGCCTCACGTGCGTCTGTTTAGAGATGCTGTGGGTCCTGAGTTCCTCTTCATAGACGACAACGCTACATCTCATCGTACACTGGATGTCGCAGAGGTGTTGGAGAGTAAAGATATTCAACGCATGGATTGGCTCGCTAGGTCCCCGGACCTAAATCCAATCGAACACGTGTGGGCCCTTCTCGGGAAACGGTTGGCAGCACGATTCCGCAGCTGCGATTGGCGCTACAAGAGGAATGGGCCGCGATGCCTTAACAGCTCCTTGACAACTTCGTCCTCAGCATGGACAGAAGTTGTAAATCCTGCAACGCAGTCATAGGTGATAATATCTCCTACTAAATACTGGACTTTTCTTGGCAGCGGCCTGTCACATGGGCGTTTCTGTCTTCTGTCCAGTTGTGCTCGAAGCTACCTTTTCAATAAATGGCCTTTGTATCATTTGGATTCCTTGTTTGGACGGTTTGGCTCCCTTGTCCCATATTCTTACATCTTGGGGATCTTATGGTATGATCTGAGTCTATGTGGAGCACTTCTGCACGACGTTACATTTGAAAAGCCGTCTCGTCCTTAATTTTTGTACGCCAGTGTACTATAACTATACTAGTGATCCGAATTTATTGGCGTAGATAACAATGAAGGTTTCCAAGCTTTGAAACATCACCCAGATGGCAGGATACCACCCAAAAATAGTAGATAGATATATCGAAAGAAACAAAAAGAGTCATGCCAATCTTTCTATGCCGCGGCCACCCTATCTGGGCTCTATTCCGTACGTACCAAATGTTACGTATAAACTCAAAAACGCGCTCAGGAAGGTGAACCTCCGTGTCGGCATAAGATCTGAGACATCGTTTTATGCCATGATTAAGCGGAATACTGAAAAGCTCCACTTTCCAACGAAGCAGGTGTTTAGGCCATCCCTCTACAATATCTGGAAGGCTCCAAGGGATACTACATTGGGATAAACAAACGTTGATTTAGAATTATAGTCAACGAGCATAAGAAGGACATAAAAACGGCAAATTAACAACGGCCTTATCCAGAGAAGTCCAGTGCAAATCCGCTAATCCTATGTGGGATGACAAAGATATTAGCTACCTACTCTACTCCTAAATCCACTGCCATTTGGGAAACATTGGAGATCATTATCAACAATGAGAACTGCAGTGATAGCTCCTCGCTAGAGTTACCACGAATTTGGAACCAATTCTTCAAATAGTGAATGTCTTTTGTATTTCTCCAAGGATTCCGCGTGCAAAACGAACATGATGCCTCGTGTATTTAATTGAATAATTATGTTTGCATATCTTCGTTTATTATCAAGTTACCGCTTTCAACTTGTTGAAGCGTTCTATTATCCAGTTCGTAGTTTGCTGTCTACCTTCCTGGAAAAAAGCCATCTGGTTGATGTGCGAAAGCTTGGAGAAACTTTGATTGTTATGTACGCCAATAAATTCGAATCACTAGTACAGTTATACTATTTCAAGTGATTGTCAGACTGAAAATGAGATTTCATGAAATTACTAATAAATTAATTAGCAAATTTCGACGATATGAAACATACTGACTCAGGAAATCGGTGCACGAAATAGCCACATCCATTCAGTGCTTACAGAAGTCAGAAGGTTGAAAATTATTATAATAATTAAATAATTAAAAATATAATAATTAATAATTAAATATATAATAATTAATAATTAAATATATAATAATTAATAATTAAATATATAATAATTAATAATTAAATATATAATAATTAATAATTAAATATATAATAATTAATAATTAAATATATAATAATTAATAATTAAATATATAATAATTAATAAATAAAAATACACATTATTTGACATATTGTACTGAAAATTTTAGAACCAATATTAGTCTGCGTTTAACGTTGCTCGGGATTCGCATTCGCAGTTAGTGCATTCCATATTTGGCGTCTCGTTTGTCCCTGTGCACTGCAAAGAAATGGTGAAGAGTCGTGAAATTTTTTGTTTTCCTAGACTGCCACGAGTGATAGCTATTATCACAAAGCCGCCTTCATGACATAGTGGTTTAAAAGTTGTCTTCTGGCTATTAGTTAGAGATGAGTCGAATCCTGGTGAGACATGGATGTTGCGTTTGTCTTACGGCACTAGCGCGGAATGCACGTAAAAAAAATGCAGAAGGAACAGTAAGATCACAGGGCAAAAGCTAGGAATGCACACTGGGATGACAGGAGGAATTAACGTAAAATGAAAGCACTATACGACGCAAAAGATGTAACTGGTACATTAACAAGACATGGTGAACCATATTGTACACAGGGATGACCAAATAAAGTACACAATGTGAAGCCACGATACAGCGCAAGAAATGTTACAAGTACAGTAAAAAGCACACGATAAACCATGAGTGCACTCTGGGATGTTATGAGTATATGCATAAAGTGAAAGCACAGGACAAGCCATGGGTTCTGGTTATCATAAATTTGCACGTGCACGATCAAAGCATTAACACAATGTGAAAGCACGGTACAGCACAAGAAATGCAAGAGGTACAAAGGATGCACAAAAAAAACATGAAAGTACACTGGGTTGACAGTACTATGTACACAAGGTGGAAGTATAGAACTGTACAAAAATCAAACAGGTGCAATGAAAATGGCTAAACACTAAGAAGGTGTGTGAGTGCGGCAAATATAACAAATCGGAGATAGAGACGTACACTACATGACATCTCAAAGTAAAACACACTACAGGAACACGGTGTAATACACTAGGTGCATAGACAGAAAGCCAGGTACAGCCCCAAGTACATAAAAGTGACGGGAGGTCACGGAATCAGAGGGCACACTGATAACAATGTAAATACGGTAAAGCATAGTACGACACGAAGAAGAACAATTCAAATGACAAGATCACAATGATATGTACACTGAAATCGAGAAAACAAAAACTTGGGTATTACAGCACAGGCTGTAGCACGATCACACGATATACATGGAGACGAGTCGTAGAGTGGAGGAGGGGCACCAGGGTGCCACGGAACTCTGCAAAGGAGGTGTAGAATGTCCTAGGGTACTGATAGGTGTAGCAGTCCAGAATCAACCGCAAACCATGGAGCGACCGGCGCCCAGGTAGTAGCATAGAAGGTGGCTTCTCGACGACTGGAAGAGGCCGACTGGTATTCTAGGCGGAGTCGAGAAAGCAATCGATCTCGGAAATGGCACAAAAGTGCTGCGCTGGCCTGGTGTAAAGAGACCGGCGAGGAAACGCTGCGGAGTTGTTGAAGGTACACGTAAATAACGTGTTTAACCAGCACGAAAAGATAGGCACATACTGACGGAAGAGGCGTAGGTGAATGAGCCCGCAGAAGAAGATTTCTGTAGGCAGTGAACGGAAGATCTTTAGAACAAGAGCGACTGGCAATCCGGAAAGCCTGGTGGAGGAGAGGAATCAGGATGGGACAGTAAAGGCAGACATGAGAAACGTCTGCCTCTTGTGCGTAGAAGGAGTAGAGAGGGGAGGAGAGAAGGGACATGCGAAAGAGAAGATACGGAACAGGGAGGCGATTATGCAAAAAGAGCCAGTGGGTATTAAGTTCAAGAGGGGCGGATAAGGGTGAGCGGGCAGCGGCCCAGACAAGAGAAAGAGAAGCAGGGGGAACCTCGAGAATAGAAAGCGGTGAAGGGGTGGCAAGGTGCACTAGAAAACGATAAAGAGATTTAGAGGAGAGAGGGAGAACCGAGTCTGAGAGTTGGAGGAAAAACGGCACTGGAAGAGGGGCAGAAAAGACAGAGACGAGACCGGTGGAGGAGACAAGATCAGGGAAAAGCGAAAGAAGTGCAGTAGGCAGTAAGTCATAGACCAAACGGGCGGATGGGGACGAGAGAATAGCAGGGGGAGGCCAGAGAAAGGGCGCCAGGATAGATTCGAGTTAGTGAGGTCTTGTACGGTTACTACACCTGCTCGGAGCCAAGAGGGAAATGAAAAGCAGGGGAGGGGGGATGAACAAGGGAGTTGAAGAATAGGGGTTCAGAAAGAAGCTCTAGAGTTGAAGAGGGAGGGGAGCGAATGAGGGGGAGAGAGCGAAGGTGAGTAAGGGCTTCAGAATATGCAGGTAGGAGTTTTTGAGGGGGGGGGAAGGACAGCAATCCATGAGAACTAAAGAAAGAAAGAAAAAATGTGGGTTACGCAAGGAGGCAAGAAAGTCACGTACCTGAACTGCGGAAGCAACTGGAGCCGTGAAAAGGTGAATGAAGTTGATCATTCGGCTTGCTTTGTAGCACAACGGGACATCAGGTAGGCCAGCACCACCATAGGAGGGAGGATCACAGAGCTTGTGGACGTTAATCCAGTGATGACCCGCCCACATTACTCGAGTAAGGCAGCGTGTAACCTCCTGGAGACAGAAAAGCGGGGTCGTAGATGCAATCCAAGAATGCTTGTAGATGGACAGAAGGTATGTCCTGGTGAGATTTGCACGCTGGTAGTAGGAGGTACAGAACTGCGCACGACACCAGTACGCAGCTGTGCGGAGGAGGCGAGGATGGAGTTCCGTGCGAGTTGCACTGGATGTAGCTTGTGGTGCGCCTAAGTGCACACCCAGGAAGCGTTGGGTAGTGGAGGACCATGTGGCCCCCCATGGAGCATCCATGCTATTGGACCACGACCCGCACCACAATCCGATGCTCTTAGACGTATTCAGTTCAGCTGCAGAACATAAAGCATATGCGAGAACATAAGTTGGAACTGTGAGTCGCTACGAATGCAGACGGTAATGTCATCTGCATAGGCAGAGTAAATGACTGAGTGATGCCGTGAGCTGGCAACTGGTGGTGGAAGTTGTGCTAGGAAACATGTTTGCAGAGAGCGTAGAAAGGGCTCGACGGCAATCGCAAACAGTTGACCAGAAAGCGGGTAGCCCTGACGAACTCCCCGCTTGAAGGGAACAGGTGCTGTGAGAAAAGATGCCGTCTTGACATGGAAAATGGCGTCCCGGTAAAGGGAGAGAAGAGCAGAGACAAAATGTGGAAGAAAGCCAAAGTGTAGCAGGGTTTGTGTTAAATAGGCGTGTGAGATATTATCGAAAGCGGAACGGAGGTCTAAGGAAAGGAGAGCAAGAGGTTCAGAATGAGTCTTGGCAAGATGAATGAGATCGCGAAGAAGTTGAACACTGGAGGAAAGAGAACGGCCAGGAACAGTATAGGTTTGAGAGTCAGCAAGGATGTGAGGAAAGACAGAGTTTAGTCGACGGGAAAGAAGCTTAGTATAGAGTTTATAATCTTGATTGAGAAGAGCCTTGCTCAGGTTTTCAGAACTTATGGGAATTCTCGGAGTTCCAAATACTAACGTTCCATACGAAATTCCGACAGACTGGACTATCTGGTTTCGTCTCTATGAACCGGAAAAAACACTGTACTTTCTCTTGCAGAGTAGACATTTACTGCAATTTTGATGTTGCCAGTTACAAACACATGCACACAACTGCTAGTAAACAGAAACATTCTCGTTGAAATTTCGAGAGTTTATCTTTCAAAAGCTACAAAAAGTATCAAATTATCTCAGTAACTAAAATTTTAATTGAAACTGGAACTTGTAAAGATAATTTATAAACACCATGTGCATTTCCACGATTTGATGCAAGTGTCCACTTCCAAAAATTCAATTAAAAAATTCCTGCATCTGATTGGTGCAAATGCATAAACGTGTCAAAAAGCATTTACTTTGTTTCTTAATGCAAAATTTCCTCTCCAGGAGACGCAAATGTGCATTTAGATCTTCGCTTGTTTAACAAGAAACGTTGAAAAAGTTTTTTCACCAAGGGCGTCCCTGGAATGGTGAATAGTTCATTCAAACGCCATTCAAATTTGCACGTGCGCAATTTTCTGCGGTACTGTTGCATCAGTATACAGTAGAACCCGTATATAACGAAATTAGGGTACTGTTGCATCAGTATACAGTAGAACCGTATATCACGAAATTGGGATACTGTTGCATCAGTATACAGTAGAACCCGTATATAACGAAATTGTGGTACTTTTGCATCAGTATATAGTAGAACCAGTATATAACGAAATTGTGGTTCTGTTGCATCAGTATACAATAGAACCCGTATATAACGAAATTATGGCACTGTTGCATCAGTATACAATAGAACCCGTATATAACGAAATTGTGGTGCTGTTGCATCAGTATACAGCAGAACCCGTATGTAACGAAATTGTGGTATTGTTGCATCAGTATACAGTAGAACCCGTATGTAACGAAATTGAAGGAAAAGTCGAAAATATTCGATCGCCCTTTACGAACTTCGTTATAATCGGAGAGACAAAAAAGTTTTATTTTTGGCATATTATACACTGCCGGACAATTGCTAAGGACGGATGACAATAGCAACGATAGCAACCATAAAATGGAAGGCAGGAAAATGTGGAAATTAGCATAAGTGCGGGATATAGTAAGACGTGTTGTGCGTATGCAAATTTTGGATTGCCGAACTTGTTCGTGACGTCATAGCGCTGATAAGAGATATAAAGGATTTGACGCGTATTGACCGTTGTTGTTCAAACGCAAAGTTGAAAGAGAAAGAATCAATTGACGAACTTGCAAGTTTCAGTATGTCTTCCCGACATCACCTAGATGATTTTACGCGTGGCCGTATTATTGGCAAGATTGAAGAAGGGCGAAAAATAACAGATGTTGCCAGGGAGTTGAACGTCAGCCACAGTGTTGTTTCAAGGCTTTGGAAACCATTTCAAACAAATGGAGAGTGTAGCAAACGTCACGGGGGAGGTCGTGTTCGCAGTACGACACCTGCAGAAGATTGGTACATAGTGCTATAAACAAAAAGACACCGACGCAGCACAGCTAGTGAGGTAGCAAATCAGTTTGTGGCTGCTACTGGCAAGCTGATCTCCCGAAAAATTGTCGCCAGACGTTTGCATGAAGGAGGACTATACGCCCGCCGTCCTGTTGTGTGCATCCCATTGTCCAGACGTCACCGTACCTCCCGTTTGCAATGGTGCCATCAACATCGCAATTGGACTGATAACGACTGGTCTGCTGTCCTCCTCTCAGATGAGAGTAGATACAGTCTATCGTCTGATTGTCGACGACAACTGATCTGGCGTGATAGTGGTACTGCATATTGTCCAGCAAACATGCAGGAAAGGGACCGATATCCGACATGTAGTGTCATGGTATGGGCTGGCATCATGATCAATGGCCGTACGTTCCTCTATGTGCTTCCAATTGGGACTATGACTGGCCGACGATACATTAATGATGTTCTGCTACCTCGTGTTCGCATGTTCCGTGGTTCTGTCGGTGATAGATTCATTTTCATGGACGACAACGCAACATGTCATCGAACAGTCGCTGTCCAGGAGTGTCTTGAGAGCGAGGATATTCAACTCCTCGTATGGCCAGCACGTTCTCCAGATCTGAATCCCATTGAAAATGTGTGGGATGCTTTGGGGAGGAGTCTTGCTGGTCGCCAATGCCCTCCAGTAAACAAGGACACCCTCATCCGTGCACTGACACAGGAATGGGATAAATTACCCCAACAGCTGCTTGATAATGTTGTGCAAAGCATGACACGACGTGTGGAATCTTGCATCGCCCTCCATGGTGGCCATATCCCGTATTGACATCTTACGCCGGAACGCCTGCGGACGGTAATTGCATTTTTTTCACGTTCACGTATTCTGCACAAAATGGCCTGTGTGTCCCTTGAACACGTTCCAAAGCCTTCTGGATTTCAGAGCACAATAAATTGTCTTTCTTGTAATGTCCTGGAATTCTGACATTATTTTATTTCACTTGGCATCCAACCACACTTACTTTTTTATGCGCTATATAGCCGTTTATGATCCGTCCTTAGCAATTGTCCAGCAGTGTATTACGACAGATTAAAACTATTCAGTCATAAACTGCCTAGTCTTACCATAAAAACTGTTACAAAGTATTCAATTAAATAACAAAAGAAATTTAAAGATATTTTAATATACCTGTGATATGATGTAAGTAATACACTTGTGAATACATGGCACCAATCACTTTTCAAAATGGCATCCTTTGGCCTTCACACAATCCTTCAGTCTCTGTGGCCACTCATCAATAGCTTCACACAGTGTCTCCACAGGGAAAGCTGCTACTGCCCGCATCGAAGAGTGTTTGAGACTATCAATACTGGCGTGTTCTTTTTCTGCAAGGCCATGTCCTCCAGTGTTGCCCACAACTTGCAGTCCAATGGGTTGAGTCATGGGCTGCTTTGAGGCCAATCAGATGGAGAAATGAAGTCTGGCAAATTCACCTGAGCCGCCCCGGTGGCACAGTGGTCTAAGCGATGGCCTCTGATCATTCGACCGATAGAGGTCCGGGTTTGAATCCCGGCGAGGCATGGATGTTGTGTTTGTCTTATGGCACTGGATCTCTCCCTTCCCTGGAACCAGTGACCCTAAATTACTGAAGGGCTACTGTTTATAGCGCATTGAGTTGCTCACAGTGGTCGTTAAACCTCCAATCAAAAAAAAAATTCGCTTGGAGCCACTCCTGAGTGGACTTGTCCTTTGTGAGCTGGTGTGGAATCCTGCTGAAAGCTCCACAGTTGGTTTTGGAAGAGGGTGTGACTCACATATTTGACCACTGGCTCCAAAATGCTGTCCTAACCTGGTAGACTTTGGCAGATGTTTTCAATCCTTTCTCACAGAAATGGAGCTCCGTGGTACCCTCGTAGGAAACTCCCCACTAAACCATGACAAAAGCAGGATGATGGCTCCTCATGATCTTTGGAGCTTTCTCCTGAGTTTCTCATAAGGTTGACGCATACACTCTGTCATTTTGTCGGTTGAAAGCCTTTTCAATAGTGAAAATGTTTTCAGCAGAAAAAAGTGATCCGTCTGGGGAGATTGTCTGCGCAACGCTGCAGCAAACGTTTCGTTTTAGCACCTTCTGCTGTTTCAGTTGTTGGGTGAGGAAGTGCCCTGTACACCGCCGGTAAGCTCTCACCCTTAGGTCACTCTGCAGCACGCGTAACATCGACATTGTTGAAATGTTCAGCTCACGAGCCATCACTCATTGTTTTCTGACAGGATTTCGTCGAACACAGGCTACCACTGCTTCCAGCAGCCGAACAATCCTCACGGTACTTGGCCGATCCTTTCAGGAGCGGTCAGCGACGTTCCTAGTCTGAAGGAACCTTTTCACCGTCCGGTAGACAAAACTTCGGCTGATTTTCAATTTCTTCAACATGTTGAAAATCTTGGAGTCTGATTTTCCAACTTTGTGCGGCGCTATTACAGCAACACGATTTTCATAATCGCCTCGCTCCATGGCAAGTACTTCACGAAACACGTCATCATCTCTGTGACTGAACGCACAGTGATTCGCTAGCTCCTGGCTGGTTGGTGACGTTACACACCGGTTGCGCGCCATCTGTTGAAGGTTCGCAGCATTATTAATGCTAAGACTGGGTATTTATCAATTAATATAAGGTAAACAATACTTGTTCATTGAAAGCTACCGCTAGCAAAGTAATATGAGTGAGATCTGCGGTAAGAAAAATATTTAACTAACGTGAAATTAAAGTAACCGACGAAATTTTGAAATATCACTTGTTGCATGTTACACAAGATATATAAGATAATTCTTGATTGTTTCGTGGTTATAATGATTACTATTTCAAATGTTGTTCAACTTCCTCTGAAGTGATGGTCAATATATCTCTAGATGCAAAATAAAGTCCAAGATTTTCTACCCAGAAATTAAGTGATTGAAAGTTCAAAGGAGACGAGGGGAGGTGATAAAAGACATTTCCCCAGGGGATGCATGTTTAGCAAGGAGAGAAAGTGAATAAGTAAAAAAGCAACTAAAATAGTCTTGTCTTCATGCAAATTGACCTACCTGTGTTGCCATTATGGTAGCAGCTAGCCGAACCGATAACGTTTCCGGTCGAATTAAATGACTGACTCTTTCAATTAATACTATCAAAGGGGCCAATACCAAAGGACGCCCCTATGGGACTAAATCAGCAGATCTTTCCTTACAATTTCCTTATTCACCCTATGATGAATCCCATTAATCATATAACTACTCCTATTCCCACAGTTACTATAAAATGTCTAGTTCTAGTACACTGTCGAGTCGCATTATTGTGACCACCTCCTACTTTTGACGTCAACAGCGCGTAGCCAATGAAAGAAGGCACGTGTCGCGAGCTGGCTTGGAGGGTATGTAAGGTGTGCTGTAGGCAATCTCAAAACATACCACTCGTTGCTAAAAAGAACTATTTATCAGATTTGCAAAAAGGGATGATTATCGGTTTTCGGGCCAAGGGTGGCAGTATTTCTGAAATAGCGCAGTTTGTGAACTGTTCGCGTGCTGTTGTGGCTAGAGTGTATCGTGATTGGAGAAATGGCACCATTGCGAATAAGCGACGTGGGAACTGCGGAGCTCCACGTGCCATTGATGCGAAAGGTGAACGTTGGCTTCGCAGGTGCGCGAGGGCCGATCGACATGATACCATTAAGCAACTCTCTGGCTGAATGAACCAGGGGGCTACCAGAAGTGTGTCTAAAACGACACTTCAGGGAAACCTGCTGCGTATGGGACTCCGATGCAGACGGATGGTCACTGCACCTATGCTAACGAAAGTGCATCGGCAGAAAAAGCTTACATTTGCACGGCAGTATGGGAATTGTACCTCCGCTGATTGGCAAAGAATTGCCTTCTCCGATGAGTCAAGTTTTCTGCTTCATCGAACGAATGGACGTTGGCGTATAAGACGAGAAACATAGAAGAACAAACGCTCTTTAACCACTGCTGGAAGAACACAACCTGGTGGGGAGAGCGTTATGGTCTGGGGAATGTTTTGGGGCATTCTTTGGGTCCACTCATACCTGTGGAAGGTACTATGGACCGAATTCGTTATGAATCCATGTTTGCAGACCACGTGCACCCATACATGCTGATTGTCTTCATTGGGGTGGATGGGATTTTTCAGCACGACAATGCGACGTGTCAAACAGCTAGAAATGTCCGAGAGCGGTTGGATGAGCACGATGAAGACTTCAAAGTACTTCCCTGGCCGCCTTATTCCTCAGACTTAAACCCAATTGAGCATCTGTGGGACCACCTCAATCGTGTTATTCGCTCTAATGATCCTCCACCAAGCACCCTCCAGCAGCTGTCGGATGCACTGCAGTCAGCATGGCTCCACATACCTATGAACACCTTCCAGCACCTTATTGAGTCACTCCCAGCCCGTCTAGCTGCTGTCCGCGCTGCACACGTCGGTTACCCTGCTGGTGGTCAGAATAATGTGACTCGACCGTGTAAATACAAAGGAAACAAACTCATAGCATTATGAACTATAATAAAAATAAAGAAAGAGGAACCATACGATGTTGCTAACATCAGCTAATTCCTTGTTTTCCAGCGAAGAAACTGGGTGAACGCCACTTTGTTTGGTAATAACCGTAATGAAATTTGATGTATGCTGATTTTTCAAAAAATATTTGTCGTAACATGCAGTTAAAATAACAAGGGAGAATATTGCGAAGTTTGAGGGATCTATGAAAACTTCGTATTATGCGAGATCGTTACATGTGAATTCGATTGTATTTTTGTTTAATGCTATATTTTAAGTTCCTATTAGTTTAATTGACGAAAACCTTTTATTCAAATTATAGCTGCATGTTTAAAGTTATCAACATTTGTTCCACTGGTCCTTAAGGATGTCTTTGAATGAGTGTTAGGGTTCCTCTTCTGCGATATATGGCACAAAAAATCATTCCTTGCGAGTGGTTTTTACGTCTTGGGGGACTGTCCCAGAAGTTGGCGGCACCGAATCACTGCAGATCTCACCATATTCAAAATGGAAGCGGTCTCTCGTTGGCTCCACAATGAAAAGACAAAACACACGCTGTTACGTTTTAACCAATAATGTTTCTTGGGGTGGAGCTTAGTAGGTAGGCGGAGTTTCTATCGCTCAAATTCAGCGGTTGTCTGCTAATGTACACATTTTCTTTTCAAAAAATAAACGTACAGTGGGATTTAAGATAATTTATGTGGAGGCAAGTTTCCAGTCTCACTTTTGGCCTCATTCAATTATTTCTATTTGGCCTAGATAATTAAAAAAATCAGACAGAAATGAGAGATTTCTTTTTCTCCAGACAGAAACACTGCTAAGCTAACTTATCACGCCATCTAGCGCCCAAATTGAAATACTTTCGTGTCAGATAAATGGATTTAAAAAAAAAAAACAATTCTAACAATTTTTTCGGAATAATAACTGTTGCAGATGTTAGACATAGGTCGATTTTATTTGTGATCAAAATTTCAAACACTACAAAGTAATAGTTATCGAGAAAATGTGTACAAAAGAATTTACATTGCAGATATAGGATAGAATTTCTCTTACACTCATTTAAAAATAGCCTTAATGCCACATTTTTGCGCCAAGCGGCGTATTCAGAAATTAATACACTCCTGCGATATTTGAGCTTGGTCACATTAGGACAAGCGCGGCATAAAATTCGCTGCCGAGGACGACTGTCCCAGACTTCGAATCTGAAATACAGCATGCGTTATCTTGAAGAGACATTGATTTTGATAGGAATTTAGGTTGATGTGCCAGATGCCACCAGCTATCAAGCTGTATCATTCATTTCAGTTTTCGTGCTGTCATATTTCCTTCATGATCTTCCCTCGGGAGACTTTGATGACGCAATTTAATGATAAATATGCTTTTAACAGGACTGAACGCGAAGCAGCGGCACTAATTTTCGAAGCATTCTCCATTAAATCTCAAAGCTAGTAACGGGTTTCATGCTTTTCTTTTGAGAACAAATAAAAGCAACGCCATTTAACAAAAAGAAAAGGACTTACTTGAAGTAATGGAAGAAAAGCCAATTCCAATGCAAAACGTGAAAAGAATCTAAGAAGTATTGTCATTCTCAGTATGGATTTGCTCTAACTTTATTTCCATCTCTTTTGTCTTTTATTATTATTTCTTTTTTTATCGTTAGAGCCATGATCACTTTTCATTTGATTCTGTTTCTTGCGCTATGTTAGAAAAGGTCTGAAAAGATGAATGCCTTTTAAGTGAGCTTATTGATTGAGAAAGCTTTGAAAATGACGGTTTTCCGTTTTAAGTCCGTTGGGGTTTTGTCAGGTGTTTAATATTAATCCTGCAGATGGAAAACTGTTTTACAGAATGCGCCTATTACATAACTGTGAAGAAAGCGGGTAATTTACATCTACTTAAGGGAAACGGCATCGGCCGAAGAAGCATCTCGATTGATGCACTACTAATGAAAACTTCCACTCTGAAGATATCTTTGTCGTTTAATGGAATTTCCGAGGTAAGATGGATTGTTTGCAGATGTTCTTATGGGAGTTTCTTAACTTAGAATTGCAATCCGAATTTGCATATTGCCGTAAAAGGCAGGAGGAGGGAGAGAAAAACGTATACCTCAATGACATGCTTAATTACTAAACACAAAGAAATTTTTTTATTAGGAAATGGAAGCGATGTTAGTATTGTGAATATTACCCAGATTACTCACTTTTAATATTTTCTAATATCTTTGAAACATCTTTTGAAACAACGATTTAATTAATATCCTTATTTTCTGCACTTTCAAAATTATTTCTGTTAAGTGTACCTTATTTATAAGAGCAGAACGTTTGTTGAAATGAATGGGACCAAGAAGTTATGAATTTCTGATTTCGTTTTTACGGAATTTGATAAAACACATTTAGAATAAGTACGAAGTAAAATTAGGGATTTGCACGCTTTTGTCTTCATTGTTATTTCCATAAATGTCTCATTTAGTTTGAAGCTCTAGCGTTTCTGTTTTACATTGCAACACAGTTCAGAATTTTTGCTTAGTGGTTTTGAAATGTTAATAATAATTAACGTGAAATGCTGAAAATGGAATCAGCTTATGAATAAATGTTACTTCGCCTGCTATCAGAAATAGGTACAGCACCTGGAGTTGGAAGGTGAATTCCTAGAATACAAAAGCTGTTCACTTTAACATTTTATTCTCCATCCAAACTTCACTACAAAAACAAAACAAAAAAAAAACTCCTTTTGGAAACAAGATGCTTTGAAAAATCAAATAAAAAATATGAATAATGTTAGCGTGCATGTCACATAAAACATTTCTATTAAAGCTCTTTTTTGTGCCTTCGCCTTCTCTGACAAAGATACAAATTTGCGGTACTTTTTTATAGGAGGAATACATTCGTGAAAGTCTCGCATAATTCAAAGTTCAGATAATTCGAGACTAATTTTTCTAAAGTATATAACGAAGTAAATTTCTCCGTCATTTTTGGGTCCATGCCGGGATCGAACCCGAGTCCACGTATTCCGGAACAAGTCACTCTACCAACTGAGCGACGCAGAGGTTCGTTCTTGCTGCTATCTGACCTTTTTATGTCGCGTGCGTCCTGCGGGGCAGGCACGTCACATCTCCCCTCCCCGAAAGAAGGCTGGGGGCATGGTCCACGGGTCAGCCGTGACCATGAATCGTTGCAGGCAGCCACCCGCTGTAGAACGTACACTTAAGAACCCCCAGTCAATGTAGTGTGTGGACTGCAATATCACACACATTTATTTTTCGAAGCGCTGAAGAAGTGATTCTCTTATTTTTCGTATCTCGCGGTGTGGAAAGAATATCACACCATTGCGAGATCTTGAACGGCCAGGTCATCCGAGAAGTTCGGGCGCCATTATAACGAAGTAAATTTCTCCGTCATTTTTGGTCCACGCCGGGGATCGAACACGGGTCCACTTATTCCGGAAGAAGTCGCTCTACCAACTGAGCTACGCAGACGTTCGTTCTCGCTGCTATCTGCCTTTTTTATGTCGTGTGGGCCCTGCGGTGCATGCGCGTCACAAGTAATAAATGCATAGCAGCAGGATGCGCTCTCGGATCACTTAAATTTACAACTTTTATTTTGGCTTCTAAACATACATTTTTAATTAAGTAATAATGAAATAAACTGTAGAACGAAATTTAAAGATAACTTTTTTTAATTAATGCAATGTACCGCATGAAAAAATTAAATGAATTTGAAAAATTAAAAACAAAAATTGCCTTGCAGCTAGGATATTTGAGTTTCAAACACCTCCCTTTCCCTCATAAAAACTAATCTTCAGACAGAGAGGAGGTTTTGTTCATCACATTCCGAAAACACCGAAGGAAGAAAAAAAAATCAGGAAAAAGGAAAACTCTCAGATTTTCCCAATATTTTAAAACAAAACAAAGAAAACAGGAAATTCTTATGTTCATGAAAAAGTGTTGATATAACGGACCTTGCGCAAAGGAAAATGCAAAAAGAAAATTTTGAATATTTTTGTAAAAACCCTTATGTCACTGTGTATTGGGAAAACACTGGCTGCCGTGAAATTTATGACTTTACAAAATGACACTGCTTTACAGAAATTTCATATTTATTTTACCATGGTGAGTCAAAAGTTCGTCACCTCTGCAGCTAAAAAGGTTTAATGATGCAAGAAAGCCATACATCTTCAACTCATCCTGCAAGGTACAGGCAATTGTTTTCTATAATCTTTTGCTAACGTTCCATCAGAGCGCAGTACCACTTGGAAGGAACCAAGGACAGGAACTGTCTGGTGCCGGATTCCACATCCACAACTGAAGAGGAGTGCCATCCTGGTAAGACAAAGAACAGGCCGTTGTTTTCTATAGTCCTTTCCCAACGTTCCACCAGAGCCACGATCTCACAGCAGTACCACTTGGAAGGTACCAAGGACGTTGTTTCGCTTGCTGGTGTGTATGAAGAACTATTCTATGGAGGCTGGAGGAAAAACTGAGCTGGTGTAGGTCAGGGGCGATGGTGGATTCGGAAGGAACCACCTCAGCTGCTGAATATCGTGTACAGGTGCCGGGTTTTGCTATCACAGCTTCTAATAGGTGTTAGAATTTGTTGCTCACAACTTCTAACAGGTGTTAGATCCCTTTTGCTCTCTGCCAACAGGACAGTGTCATCAACATACAACAATCTGCACACACGGATATCACCAAGACATAAACCACTATTATCTATTTTGGCATCACGCATGCATGCGTCCATAAATATATTAAACAGCCATGGTGACATTACACAACCTTGCCTAACTCCTGCACCAATGCAAAACCATTTTGATAAAACACCATTCACTCGTACACAAGCTCTACTGCCAGCATACACGGCTTTTACACTGTTAAGTAGATTCCTAGTAACGCCATATTCATTCAATACCTTCCACAAAAGTGTCCTATTTACTCGGTCGTAAGCTTTCTCTAAATCTGCGAAGACAGCAAAAACTTTCTTCCCAACAGCCAGATACTTTTCAATCATCGTGCGTAATGCAAAAATCCGGTTAGAGCAGCCTTTACCAGATATAAAACCACTTTGAACATCCCACACTTTCAATGATGTAAGACCCCGTATTTTTTCAATAACAGCCTTACCAAACACTTTCCCTGGCATATTTAGTAGGCTAATACCACGATAGTTCTTGTATTCAGTCTTATCACCTTTTCGCTTATACAAGGGAACAATAATAGCATCCTTCCAATCATGAGGGACCATTCCCAACTCCCAGCACAACTGGCAAATTTCAGTTAACCAGTCACTTTACTTTAATAAACAAAGTGCTCTGAAGTAAAAACAAGTGATTCCGTCGAGAGTGGCGAAGCACTGCGTTATTCTGAAATGCTTGCTGAAGGGCAAAAGAGGAGCGCTACTTCATTTGTTTACATAAATTACTGATGATAATTTGTTAATAAAAACAGGAGGAGAAAAATTAAAATGTAAGCTTCAAACTGCATTTTTTAATGATCTTTAATTTTTTACAGTACGGATAATTGGAACATTCGCAATAAACCGCATAAAAAAATTCTGTATAAAATTTCATTTTCATTGATAGAGATATAACAATATAAAAAATAAATTCTTCTATATTTACATCAGTGACATAAAATTTCTACCTTTTCTTGTGATTCAAAACAATTGGATCAAATTACACTCTTCAAAGAGTATTAGAGCACACATTGTAGGGCGAAATACGATCCATGGTGTTCGCTATTTTTGGTATTGGAAGTGCTGAAATATCTGGCAAAGAATATTTTGCCCTGACTGGTGGACATGCATAATATTTTTTGACCAATGCTCATTTATGTCGTCTAGCAATATAGAAGAATTTTCACTTAATTTTGAAGCACACCCGCATTTACATCATTCGATGGGAAGGATAAAAGCTATAAAACGAGATTGCGAGTTTTCCAATAAAGGTCCAACACAGAGAGAGTGAGAATTTTTCAGTTTGGGTGATATAAACTTCCGTAACATCAGGATTTTTTTTGAGTTTTTGTCTTAAATTATGACACACTAGGAACGAGTTTTCGATGTGAATGTCTCGATAAGCGATCTTTTTCTGATCATATCTATTTTTTTTTGTTGCCTTATGATCTTGCAATGTTTTCAACATGGGTTCCTCTATAGTACCATTATCCTTGATTTATAATATTTTGTAATAACACGGAGAAGATGAGATGCGCATGCATTTGGTTTCGCTATGCATCTTGTCTTTTTTCTGAAGCCCGCAAGCAATAATATTATCACGAAGCAGCAATAGCTTTTGAAATTTTTCCATAAGCTATGTGCTAAATGGCGGTGTTTTCCCTATTCCGCCAGCGCCGAGAAAAGAAAAGAAAGAAATTTAAATCCTTCCTTTGTAAGAGTAAAGTGTAATCGTTTGGAATCAAGTCGATGTAACTACCTACATCAAAAGATCTTATTTTTATTACTCGTCAATGGCTATTAGGTGTAAAGAGTATCACCGGTTTTCTTGTTTCAAGTACAGCAACCTCAGAACGAAATGTGGGTTAACACGTGACAAAAGGCGACCGGAAAAATAGAAAGAAAAAAAGTAAGTTGCCCATTACCTGCTTGCGAACTTCAAGAAAAAGAAAAATGTTTGTGTGTCTGAGCGAACGAGAGAGAGAGAGAGAGAGAGAGAGAGAGAGAGAGAGAGAGAGAGAGAGAGAGAGAGAGAGAGAGAGAAAAAGAAAGATGAGAAAGAGAGGGATAGAGAGAAAGAGAAAGAGAGAAAGAGAAAGAGGGAGAGAGAAAGAAAGAGAGAAAGAGAGAGACAGAAAGAGAGAGAAAAAGTGAAAGAGAGAGAAAAAAAAAGAGAAAGAGAGAGAGGGAGAAAAGAGAAAAGAGAGAAAAAGAGAGAGAGATAATTTTTTAGGTGTCATGTGATCGTATGTGTGTGCTTAGTGGACCTCATCCGAGAAAGTAGAAGGCTTTTGTACACCACGGAATGTGTATTCGGAGAATGTCAAGTGTCTGCTGTGGGCAAACGCAAGATTCACCGCCGATGTGTAGATTGCCCAGCAAGAATAATGAAAATCAAAATAAATAGAGAAAACAATGGGCTTGGAACTACGGGGTAAGGCAGCAGAAACTCGGGAACTTTATGAAAAACGGACTACTCAAGTAAAGTTCTGTTTCTGTTGTGTGTTCATTTCGTTCACGAGTGAGGTCTGCGAACTCTGTGGTGGATGTGAAAGCTAGAAACATTAAGCGATTCTTTACTTTGGAGGATCACATCGGAAGAACTCATATTTCAAATATGCAAGTGTGTTCTCATTTTGTATTGTTTTAGCTGGTTGTTGCAATTGTATGTAGGTTCTTACTACTACTCCGACATGAACTTATTCTGAAGTATTATCTAAATACAGGATAAAACTTAACACATGTTGAAGTAAAAATCTTCTTTGTGAAGCTTGCTGAATTGCCAAAATGTCCTTAACTAAGCACAGAAATGTCACGTCAAGAATAAGTCTAGAGATTTAGTGGAAAACAAGGTGTATTTACAGATATTGACTTTATTTATATCCGTTATGTCACTCATAATCCACAAGTTATTAGTACGCAACAACATGCGTTTGCATATAACTTACTTCGTAATCAGTCGACTACCTCGGCAACATCGGAACACCCCAACTACTTATAACTCAACAACAATTAAATGCTCCAATATCTTGATCTTGCTGTTTACTGTGTTAGACTTCCGAAGTGTTACGTGTGTCCTTCCGCCGCAGTATAACCGCTACTCTCCGTGTATTACTTCGCGCAATAAATAGTTCCACTACTAAATAATATTTTCGCGATGCTATTAGAGAGGAAATATATTTCAATAAAATGCAAATAGATTACAAGAAGCAGATATCTTATATTAACTCAAAAATCTTGTTCATGAGTCATACAATGATTATTCACACTTTTGATGATGGAATGGTTGGTGTTCTTGAGCATGGCGTGATTTTAGACAGCGGCTTATTGGGTTATAATAGTGAAATGTTTTTAGACTTCAATTTTGCACGTGAACATCGATTGAACGAGAATTTTTAGCAGCGTGTACATAATATACACTGCTGGCCACCCAAAATGAAACACCAAGAAGGAAGCATCCGATTGGCCTGAAATTCGCAGCATGCGTCGCCCGCGAGAGGACATGCAAACGATTAGCATTGCAGGGCATATGCAAATCATGTGCGCCCGGCAGGCCACCAAGAAGCACTATAAGAAGGGTGCACGGAAGGCGGGGTGTAAGTAGTGGAAGTGTGTTGTGCTGCAGGACCTGTGCGTGGGAAGCTTCCTGATGCCTCGTCGCAGAATACGGCAGTCATTCCAGCACGTTCGGAGTTCGACAGAGGACGAATAGTGGTTTATCACGACAGCGGTTTATTGTACCAAGACATCGGCGCCCGTGTGGGACGACATCCAGCCACAGTCAGGTGAGTATGGATTCGGTAAGTGCAGGTGGGACGGTCGGACCGACGTGAGCGATTGCCGCAGCCGCGGCACACCACCGATCCACCGATCAAGAGGACCGTCATGTTGTGCGGCGGGCATTGACGGCTCGCACCGCCACATCACGAAAGTTAGCGCAGGAATTAGGGTATGTTGCGCAACAACCTATGCTGCACGTACCGTTCGACGTCGTCTGCAGAAGCGGAGACTTGTCGCACGGCGCCCATTTCTCCGATTACCATTGACGTTACACCACCGGCGAATGCGGCGGCAGTGGGCCGTTGAACGCCGCACCTGGACTACGGAGTGGCACGACATTATCTTCTCCGACGAATCCCGATTCAGCCTGTAACACCACGATGGTCGATGCAATGTATAAAATATCCATGCAACGTAAGATGTCAAGCAATCTATTCCTTTTAAATTCAGGAAGCGGAACGATTTAGAAATGCGATGAATAAAAAACATTTTAAACAGTTAGAAACTCATAATTTGAAATATGTAGTGAAATGTAAAGGACAAGACGAAACCCAGAAGCTGACTGATATATTTTTTGTTAAACTTGTGAAACACGTGCTCCATTTGCTACAGTATTGTATAGATCTGTTTTTTACCCATTTACTGGTGTGTAACATTTCTCGAAAGCTGTACAAGGTAGAGAAAAAACAAACAAATTTAAATCCAGAGTGAGATTTCCTATGGATTTTTTTATTTTTTTATTTATTTTTATTTGAGCTGTTTTAACACAAATACATGTAAAATAATTTACATTATTAAGTTTATTAACGCAAAACAGCTAGGAAGAGAGGGGGAAAGGCCAAACAAACACCTGACAAAGCCCCAGTCTCCTTTTTTACACATATCCAGTCAAGCACCCTAAGACAGAAATCCGAATTATTAGTGCAAATTAGTAAACATGTTAATTAATTCAAAAGGAAGGAAGAAGAGATAATATTTAGGAAAAAAGAAAAGAAAAAAAGGCAATAAAAAGTGATATGTAAATGCAAAGATCTTTCTCCCCTAATCACCCATTATGTTCACTATATATCCCTCACATTTTCAGTACCTTCCCATATTAATATCCCCCCCTTCCCCCCTGATTTCTAATTTTTATGTAACAGATGAAGTTTTAATTTCTTCTTAAAATTATTAAAGTTATTTAAACAGTAATCCCATGTGGTAGTTCTAATATTGTGGTCCCATGTAGTTTATACTTTGCATTATATAATTAGTTCCGGGAAAGACTAGTTTCAGTAAATCTTGATTAATGGTATTGTAGCTGTGAACAAATTTAGAAATTGGTATAAATTCATTAATATTATTTTTAATCCTTTTATGCATTATCTTACCTAAGTTAAAGTTACATAACTGGCTCACAGTTAAAAAACCATAATTCGCAGTGTGAACTCTAACAAAATGTTGAAAACTAAATTGTGCTTCATCATCAGGAAAAGTTAATATTACTATTTTCGTCGTGCTTCACAAACGCAGAACGAAGTAAAAACAAGAAAGATGACCGAATTCTCGGGTGTAATAAGCACGTCTTTTGAATCCTTTCTGACGCAAATTAAATTTATCAAAGCTATTCAAAGTCAATGGAACCGGTATGGAAAACAATAGTATCTGACGGAAGAAAGAAGTTTTTAATCCGGTTTTTAATCCCTCAGATATTGCTGTAAACAGAATCGTGAGCTTACGCCCTCTGGTTGCAGACTTGTACGTTAAGAAAAACATGAATTTATATGCGAAACATTTCGCACCGGAAACGCTCTCCAACACAGAAATAATTTTTAAAATCGGGCTCTTAGAAACAGCGATATCTCCAAAAATATGATATGACTTTACGTCCCCTGGTGGGAAAACCATGCATTATTGTAGGAAGAAAGTATTCTCAAAAGAGTTTTCCATATGAGCGGTATCGATCCAAGAAAAAAAAATTAGTCGAGTTTTCAGGAGCCCAGATTTTACTACAGATACATCAGAAGCAGAAATCGACACTTATGCCCCCTGGTGGCCAAACCATTCTTTACCAAACATTAGAAATTATGTGAAAAATATTTTCCATCAGGTCTATTACGCGATACAGGAAGAATTTTTCAAATCGGAGTTTTAGAAGCAGAAATAACTCAGAAAACGCAATTTACCTTTGTGCCCCCTAGCGGAAAGTCTATGATTTACTTGAAAATTTTGAATTTATAGGAAAAACATTTCGCATTGGAAACACTATCCAAGAAAGAAGCAATTTTTGAAATCGAACTCCAAGAAGTAGATATATTGACAAAAATAAGATATACATCTACGTCCCCTGGCGTAGAAACCATGCATTATTTCAAGAAGAAAATGTTCTTGAAAGGTTTGTCGACATGAGTAGTATCGGTCAACAAACGACTTTTTTTAATCGAGATTTCAGAAGCTCATATTTTACTGCAAATACATCAGACGCGGAAATTAAGACTTACGCCACCTGGTGGCTAAACATATGTTTACAAAAACTTGAATTTATGTACAAAGTATTTCCCATCAGGAGCTGTATCCGGTGTAGAAAGAATTCTTCAAATCGGAGAATTAGAAGCAGAGATATAGGGGGAAAGCAATTTACCTTTACGCCCCCTAGCGGAAAGTCTATAAACTACTTGAAAATTTTCAAATTACATGAAAAACGTGTCACACTAGAAACACTATCCAACAAAGAAGGAATTTTTCAAATCGGAATCCTAGAAGTAGAGATATTGACAAAAACAAGGTATACATCTACGCCCCCTGGCGTAGAACCATACATTATTTTAAGAAGAAAACGTTCCTAAAAAGTTTGTTGATATGAGTAGTATCGGTCTACAAACGACGTTTTCTTCAATCGAGATTTTAGAAGCTCATATTTTGCTGCAAATACATCAGAAGCGGAAATTAAGGCTTACGCCCCCTGGTGGCCAAACAATTTTATTTTACAAAAATTAGAAATTATGTGCAAACGATTTCCTATCAGGATCTGTATCCGGTGCAGAAAGAATTTTTCAAATCGGAGATTTAGAAGCACATATATAGGGGTAAACGCAATTTGCTTCTGCGCCCCCTAGCGGAGAGTCTTGAAAATTTTGAAATTATATGAAAAACGAAATTACTTGAAAATTTTAAAATTATATGAGAAACGAAATTACTTGAAAATTTTGAAATTATACGAAAAACATGTCACACTAAAAACACTATCCAACAAGAATAAAATTTTCAAATCGGACTCCTAGAAGTAGAGATATTGACGAAAATAAGATATACATCTACGTCTCCTGGCGGAGAAACTGTGAAATATTTTAAGAAGAAAATATTCCGAAAAGGTTTATCGATGGGAGTGGCATCAGTCCACGAAATAATTTTTTCAATCGATATTTTAGAAGCTACGATTTTATGGCAAATACATCAGAAGCAAAAATGAACACTTACACCCCTGGTAGCCAAAGTATTCTTTACCAAAAATTTGAAATTTTATGCAAAAGATTTTCCACCAGGAGGTGTATACGCTGAAGAAATTTTTTCAAATCAGAGTTTTAGAAGAAGATTTATCGGGAAAAATGTAATTTAATTTTACGCCCCTAGCGGAAAATTTATGCGTAATTTGTAACAGTGACTATATCTAAAATACTCTTCAAAATAAATGGAGTCGAAAGATAAAATAATTTTTGAATCGGATGTTTAGAAGCAAATATGTGGAATAAAACGTATTTTTGAATTCGACATCATCTGCTTTCACGCCCTCTAGCGGCGAAATTGTACATCGTAAAAAAAACAAAAAACAAATAAAGGATCATCATTCTCATATTTCAAGCTTCCCAATGCCAAATTAATTTTTTAAATCGGACTAATAGTTGCAGAGTTATCGTGGGTACAGACGGACAAACCGGTAACGTAAGCACGATCGTTTTTTACAAAAGACGTGCTAAAAAAGCCGATTCAAGAACTTATAAAAGATAGTAAAAATAAAAATTTCCATTAAGTGTTTTGAATTCTTAAAAACCGTTTATAATGAAAGAAGAAACTGGGGAACAATGGAAAAGAATGAAACGATTCTGGTATCCGTTCACTTTATTAGCATATATACGTTTTTAGCGTATATGAAGTATATATCTGCGCATGATGTACGGCCCCTAATCGCTGTGTTATCTGGATGACGATCGCTTATGACTTGACTGTACTAACGGCGTTAGGGAGCTCTGACATCGTGGCCAATCGGCGCTTCAGAGTTTCTTGAAGAACATGTAAGTGCATCAAGTCGGTGATCCCCAAACGCTTGTTGTTCGTGTATCTGGCGTTATTGCGACGTTGTCTAATCCTAGCATATCCCGATATTCCCCTACTGCGGAATGGGACGCGAATAGTCTTTTAATCCAGTCGTTCTCTTTCCATAACAGATACAAAACGCGAAACCGTTCTTCCCCATTCACTCCCCCTAAATCGGAGGAGAACCATCAAATGTCTACCAATATCTTCCTTCCTCCAAATCAAAGCAATAATTCTTTCCCAAAATAAGACATGTATTCCATACTCCCATTTTCTAGGAAATTGTAAAATGTGTTCATATTTCTTTGGGAACGGCGCAATCTGCATTTCGATTTGTGCTTTATCTTCGTCATACCTTTTAACTTCGCGGGCTGCGTTGGGTAGTGTTTTTCATCCATAGCTCAAAAAAAAAAAAAAAAAAAAAAAATCGCGGACCGGCAAACTTTTGCTATCATATGCCTTTCCTTTATTGAAACTTAAAGTATTTAAATCCCTTCAGTAAAAGTGCGATTAAGCCTAAGATATTGATCAGAACGTGCCGAGCGATATAATTGATAAGCACTCGTCACCAATTGATACGAACATTTATTCGCTGCCACCATTTGATACAAAATTTTGCCGTGGTCGTGGGTTGTTATATCCCACCGTTGACCAACAAATTGATACAAAAACGAGACGTGAAGGTTCTTTTAATTCGGGAGCTGGTATAAATGTGCGAGAACGTGATGCTTGCTGAAACACAAGGAAGTAATACACCAGAGCCTAAAAGAACAGAGTGCAAATAATCAGTTAACACCAATCTATTTAATTAACGGAACACCCGGTCTGCTAGAATGTAAATCCCGTACATTCGGTAGGCATACATAAAAAGAAATGGGAGGGATTTCCCTCCTAGTTCAGTCCTTACTCATTTGTAATTATCTCTTGAGAGAATTTCAGTTCACCATAGCGGGAATATTTAAAGTTCTGGATAACCAGTGTACGGCTAATAAGCTCAGGTGGCAGTCTAGGCATTAGAGAACGGGTTACAACCCCATTTCTAAAATGAACTATGCAAGCTGATAATCAAAAGTCAGTACTTACGAATAGCTGGACGATGTTGGACAATCCATTTAGTACACTCTTTCGTTATCACTTACACACACACAAACGTCGTCTGTATTAGTAGTAGTGGGAGATGGTTTTTCACCTGTGTGTCACAGAGGGTCTTCACTAATTTGTAGGTTTTTCCTCTCTTTCTTTCGAAGCCGCAGAGAGAGAATTTCTCCGTGTTTTTCCCCGACCACTCTTGGAAGGGGGAAAGTAACATCCAGCGCTGACTCCTCTTCGCACAGCAGACCGGGGGCAGTAGAATGGTCAAGGGTAGCTCTCTTTTACCCCGTGGACAGAGATGCGTAGTTTGCTGGGAGCGAGGACCCGTTGACGCTTTCCCAGCGGTCGGCGACCTCTACTCTTCCTCGTCGGAGAAGGGGTGTTTTCGAAAGGGTGGTTTGCTGGCACTGTAGTTAGTTAATGATTCGTTTTAAGTATGCTTTCTCAATTTGGCATTTTTGGTGGTCTTACCCAGCCGCCTAATTATTGTTAAGCTCTCCCTTTTTCATCGTACTAGGCGGCTTACCGCTGCGCTAGAAGTACCGTGGCAATCTTAGATAAGCGTCGGACTTCAGGTTTCGTACCTAGCAGGCTCATTACGGCTGACCACTGCGTAAAGCCGCATAGCGTACTCTCTCCATAGCAATCTCTCGGCCCGGCTTACAACTGCGTTCCGAGATGATTCCTGGGTGTGTTTTTCCGTCTGTCCTCCTGCCAGCGTACCGAGATCACAACTGTTTTCTTCCTTTCCTACTTTTTGCCATTCCCCGTCACGTGGGCCTCATCTGTTTCTTGTCACTCGACACTTAGAGATTTCTCTCGTGCCTCTCCCACGAAGCGTCGTTGCCTCTTGTCCCTCATAACCATAATTTTTCCTCGTTCCCTACCGATTTTTGGCATTAATGTCCCACTTGAAATCGTCTTTATGGGAGTCTGAGTGCTTCTCAATTGTCGTCTGGTGTGGTCCCATGATGCTCACAGACCCCCAGAGATGATCCACTAATTCCTTTGTTCTCATTCAGACAAAGAGAATTACAAGACATCCCTAATTAAAATAAGTTAATTTCCCAATTAATTTACAATAGGCCAAATATTTAATTTAATTATCCACATAATTTAACCAAGCCTATTAAGACCGTCCCCCCTTTTTAATAGTTACTAATTTAGACCCAATTTTCGCATCAATATATAACGTACAAGTTTCGTCCGCGCCGGACATCGAATTCCGGTCCCTCACTCCGGTGTATTTCGCTATCTCAACTGAGGTACGCGGACATGTGCTCTCACTGCTATCTGCCCTTATCTTATGTGCGTCCTGCGGGGCTAGCACGACACGGATCCCCAGAGGGCTAAAATAAGCGGTATTTCTCGCTGAGGACTGCAGTATGCATCGCATCTGTTCCTTTCTGCTCTATACGTTATGAGTCTGTTACCCCAATCGTTTTTTTTTTCAACATTTTTTCTCTCATATCTTCTTTGTTCATAATGAAAATTTGATTGGCTCTGCAAGATGGTAATTTTAGAATTTTTTAGAAGATTTAGAAGAACCTCTTTTTCGTATTTTTTTTTTTAAATTGAAGGTTTAACGAACAGCCACCGTAAGCAACTCAGTGTGGTATATGCAGTCACCCGTCCCCAATTTAGGGCAACTGGTTCCAAAGAAGGGAGACAGCCAGTGCTATAATACAAACACGACATCCATGCCTCACCTGGATTCGAACCCGGACCCTTCACGAACGAATGATTTTTTTTTTTTTTTTTTTTGATTGGAGGTTTAACGACCACCGTGAGCAACTCAATGGGCTATAAGCAGTCGCCCGTCCCTAATTTAGGGTCACTGGTTCCAGGGAAGGGAGAGAGCCAGTGCCGTAAGACAAACACAACATCCATGCCTCACCGGGATTCGAACCCGGACCCCTTACGGACGAATGATCAGAGGCCAGCGCCTTAGACCACTGCGCCACCGGGGCGGCGAACGAATGATCAAAAGCCAGTTTATTAAGATTTTGTTCTTCTAGGGTCCTGTTAATAACTGTATTAATTTTAAAACTAACTGGTTCATGTTGCGATTTCGGTAAATGATGCACGATTTCTTCAGATATGGGAATCAAATCCTGAATTCTTTCTAACTGCTACTGCTTAACATATTCCGTTCGTTTGTTCAATGCGATTTTCTTTGTAGAATTATCATAACGTGCAAAACATAACTGGAAAGCATGAGATACATACTGCAATTCTCAACACTTAAAATCCGCTAAGCACGCACACACACACACACACACACATCTGATACAGGGTGCCCATAAAGTCTTTCCCACATTACAAAAAATAATATAAAAAATGCATTACAGGTACAAGAAAAGAATTGCACGACAATGATGGTGCACAAGTAAAGTTTGTTTTTTTCCAGTATGAGTATGTCTCCATATGGGCGCCATTTGTGGCCCGGAGAACATTTAAGCGATATTCGATTTAACGCCATGTTTTGTTTAACATATCAGCAGTGACAGAACCAATGGTGTCCGTTATTCTGCTGTTCAACGCCTCGACATCCGGGACACTGCTAGAGTAAACTTGGTCTTTCTCATAACCCCACAGGAAAAAGTAGAGGGGTTATATCGGTCGATCGAGGTGGCCATGTCATGGGACTGTCGCAGCCAATCTATCTGTTGGAAAATGTGGCATTCAGGATCTGACGAGTTATTGTTGGCGAATGCAGTCTTGTTCGAATATAACCGAAGGTTTGTGTGCATGCAACTGAGGTGCTACAGAAAGTTCCAGCATGTGCAGGTACACGTTACATGTTACCGTGGGCTCTGTGAGAAAGAAGGGTCCAATAATTCTAGCATGCATCAGGCTGCACCATTCGTTCACTTTCGGGCTAGCCCTCTGTTGTTTGATGACATAATGGGGATTTTCTGATCCCCAGATTCGCACATTGTGTCGATTTACTGTATCAGAGACGTGAAATGTGGCTTCATCTGAGAAACAGACACGGTGCATATAATCACTATCATGAGCTATGCGCTGCAACATCTCCGTCGTAAATGCAACACGGCGAGGCCGGTCATCAGGCTGAAGAACTTGAACGATCCGTACCTTATAAGCATACGGATAAAGACATTTGTGTAAAATTTTGTGAACCGTGGCACGGGGAATCCCAGTTTCCAGCGAAGCACGAAGAATGGATTTTCTGAGGCTTCGCAGAAATGTCTCCTGAACAGCTACAGCTGTCTCTTGTATAACCGGTGGTTGGCCCGCTCGGGGTAGGTCGCCAACACTACCCGTCGCTTGAAACTTTTCATACCAAGCTTTTATGCTTTTTTGGTCCGGTGGTGATCGTCTGTACTCTTTTCTGAAATGACACTGGACAGTAACCGCCGATTTGGTCTCATGGAATTACAACACGCACGCCGCTTTTTCTTGCATGGAAGCCATTATCGATGAAATGCTCCTCTTATTCAGCAGTAGCGCTCACCTAAAGAACAGAAAAAATCTTTATGAGTGCTGCGATATTTTGTTGCCAACCATTTTATTGTAACACACATAAAATTTTTACATTAATTTTTGTAATGTGGGAAAAGCTTTATGGACACCAGGTATTTTTCAAGAGCGAGTTGCAAAGTTGGCTTATTGTTGTGATCTATTTTTACTTTTAAATTAATTGAATTTAAGCAAGTCATATCAAGGTACTGTGGCTACAATATTTAATTTGAATAATATCATTAACTTTTTTATGAAACAATAACCATCTGAAGCGCGAAAAAGTTAATAATTGCAAAATAACCTCTTTCTGTTGCTGTTCGCAAGCGGTCAAGGTTCCATCAAAGTTACAGTATTATCCATAAATACCTAAAGTGATCAATGACTGCTAGCACCAAAAATGTTCATTCACTGTCATTTACATATATAACAAAAATGTTCAGCAAATACTGTTCTCGCGAGTACCTGGAAAGTTTATGAGCTACTATTTTCATGTACACCTAAAAATTTCAGTGACTGCTATTTTCAAGAGTACCAAGAAAAAACTTTCTGACATATCCAGTGGTTATAAAATAGGTGTCCATACTCGGGTGTCTAGGAAAGGTAGAAATGGAAATATAGCGACGAAACTTAGTAAGTAGCTTACTGAGTACACAGAAACACGAATTACCGGCGGGAAATGTTATCTAATTGAATACTACGGAGCTAGAGAATCATTGGCACTGCGGGAGTAAGAAAAGAAGACGCGTGCGCAAATTTACTGTTTTGTGGACAGCTGAAAGGTTTCAGGACAAGATCTGCTCAATATGCTGGCTATCACAAGAGACGACATGCCGCAAACGAAGAACGGCATGTGACATGACTGTTCGCAGCATGTCGGTGCTGGCCACTTCACGTCTGATACTAGTAGTGTTTTACTCTATCTGAGTTAATCCCACGTGTAAATTTGGAACTTCAGGATTACTATCGTTGGTTTTGCTGTAATTCCTTAATCATAATTTTTTTCAAAACTACTAGTGTACTTTTTTCGCGATGTAGGCTATGAGTGGATATTGCAAATGGGATATTATTTAACGAAGTGCCCCTTGACTTTCAGGCTGTTGTAAAGTTCTTGGGTGTATATATACAAGACAAATTGAGATGGGATGCACATGCTAGTGAAATTGCGGTTGGGCTCAGATATCGCATTATAGGATTTCAAGTTTGTTGCCTGCCAAGGTTAAGTTGTTATTGTATTTTTCATTTATTTATCCATTTCTATCTTATTGTCTCTTGGCTTGGGATCGCACAACTATTGGGAATGTCAATAGAGTTTACATGTTTTGCACAAACAGTTTTTACGTTTGGTGAATCCGTCTTTACAGATACATTCTCTATTTTTTAGTTATCAGATAATGGCATTTCATAAATTATACAGTTTTAGATTATTACTGTTTATGCATGAACGTATATATGCTAATAAATATTCAGATCTAATTATCTTACATTTTCATTCCCATGATCATAACCCCTGTGGTAATACTAGTTTTTTAATACCTAGATCGCGTACTAATTTATTATTTAATAATATTAACGTGACCTGCCCTAGGTCCTGGAATGGGTTGCCGCTTCGGATCAAGACGATGACACACTATTCGGTATTTAAAAGATAGTTTAAGTCTTTCTTAATTAAGGAGTGATTAGCGGTTGGTCATATATTATGTATTATTACTTCAATTTTCTGTATTACGGTTAAATTGTTCCTTGACTTGACGCTTTAAATCCTTGGGGGTGGGGGTGACTAGGGGCTAGTCAGGCTATGTGTTAGTCTTTTTTCCCTGATTCCCTTGCCATCGCAACGATTTGTTTTAAAGAATTTGTTCCAGGGTTTCAATTTTTTTAAAACTAAAATATTGTAGTGTTACTTTGGTATTTTGTAACTTTGGTTATGCGCTCTATGGTGAGATTTTTGATGTATTGGCTATAAAGTGTCCACACCTTCTTGTTGTCAGTTTGTGTGACTTAATAATTTATTTTAGTATTTAACTTTTTGAAAATAACATTTTCGTTAGTATATGTTTCATCATGTGTATGTCTTCATGAAAATATGATCTTACTTACAAAAATCGAATTGTATGGGAATAGTTATACTTTTGAAGTCTTGTAATGGTTATACTTTTGAAGTCTTGTAATGGTTATACTTTTGAAGTCTTGTAATGGTTATACTTTTGAAGTCTTGTAATGGTTATACTTTTGAAGTCTTGTAATGGTTATACTTTTGAAGTCTTGTAATGGTTATACTTTTGAAGTCTTGTAATGGTTATACTTTTGAAGTGCTGCAATTTTTTAGTTACTTTGGTTACATTACATGCTGCGTCCAACCGTTGATTTCTATGATATAGAAAGCCTCAGTTCATTAATGTTTTTTGCACATTACCATTGGTATTACTGCATTCTTGGAGTTTTGTTGCTTACTATGATTGTACATGTAGTCCCGGGTGCGTACTGACTAAATTCTGTTTTGTTGTGGTGTGGTATGAAATTGTAGTTAAATAAATAAGTAAATAAGATAGAGCATATGACGTCCCAAAAAACTCTGTCTTTCAAGTACTCCAAAGCCAAATATCATAAGGAGTAAGGTCATGGGCACCTATAGCTAAGTTTTCAGGAGGGGGAAATCTATAATTAGCTTTTAGGAGGGGGGAAACAAAAATTAGTTTTCAGGAGGGGACAAACAAAGTTTGTTTTCAGGAGGGAGAAAACAGAAGAAATTAGTTTTCAGAAGGGGACAATTTGAAATTAGTTTTAAGGAGGGGTCAAACAGAAATTTGTTTTCAGAAGGGGTAAAACATAAATTGATGAGTTGGATTGGAACAACGACTCAAGGTGTGTTAGGCGATTCTTTTATTACACTCATTATCATAAAAATCCGCACACCAAGAAGGAGGCGTCGGATTAAATTAGGGATTTTGTGAACCGTGGCATGGGGAAACCGAGTTTCTAGTGAAACATCACGTATGGATTTCCTGGCCCTAAATTAGAGACGGGTGACTGCTTATTGCCCATTGAGTAGCTCACGGTGGTCGTTAAACCCCCAATCAAAAATAAAAGTAAATAAATAAATAAAAGTCCATTTACTACTGCGAGAGAGCAGAAAAAGACTTACAAACTTGGTTCCAGAAATACAAACAAAGCTTCAGTAAAGGATTCATGATTATCGGTGGTTTCTCCTAGTAGGAAATTCAAGTTAAGAAAGTTGAAAATAATGTTAAAATCAATTCTGCGTATTAAAAAAAGTAATGTTTTAATTTCTATATTTAAATACCATTCTGTTATCCACAGTACCTCGAAAGAGTAGAACTCTTTCCAGCTAAGGCTACCAGTCATACATCCAAATCTACCACTGTTTCTTGAAAAAAAAATGAAAAAAGAGACGGGTATCAAGTCTATGTATTTTGCTCATATTCCTTCAAAGTCCCCTGATGTGTCACCAATGGACTATTGTGCCTTCGGACTGCTAAAACGAGCGCTTTCTAAATACAGACCTAAAACAATGATTGGTCTATGGAAAGCAGTGGAAATTTATGAATGGAATTCCGCTACCAATTTTAAGAAATGCCCTGTTATCTTGGAAACCTAGATGTAGGTTCATAGTCCAGAGAAATGGCTATCAGACAGAGCATTTAAGAAGAAAGTAATTTTATTCTATACATTAATTATATTGCTAGGCAATTGTTCTAAAAATGAGAAAACATTCTCTGTAGCTGTAGGGCATTTCTTGATAAGATTTATAATGTGCAATTGTTATTTTATCCAGGACCACGTCCCTGTCGCCTAGCTTTTATTTTTGTGGTACGCGAGAAAATTGTTTTTTGCTTGGTTGGGGATTTGACGACCACTGTGAACATGTGAACAACTGGGCAGGTTATAAACTGTCGCACGTCCTTAATTTAAGGACACTGGTTCCAACGAAGGGAGAAAGCCAGTGCCGTAAGACAAACGAAACATCCATGCCTTACAGGGAGTCTCGCCGACTCCGGGTAAGGCCTGGATGTTATTAAGTGTTCTCGCATACCAGGACTCATCAAAGATAAATGTCAGAAGCCAGCACTACGCCATCGTTGGGGCGTAGTGCTTATTTTATCCAAGACCACATAGAGCCCCAGCCTGTCGCTTAGCTTTTATTTTTGCTGTCGTTGTTCCAGTATGCGAGAACATTTTTTTGTCCGGGGATTTGATGACATCCATGAGGAACTGGGTGGACTATAAACTATCGTTCGTCCTTAATTTAGGGCCACTGGTTCCAACAAAGGCAGAAAGCTAGTACTATAAGACAAACACAACATTTATGCCTTCCTGGGAGTCGAACCTGGAGTCATCACGGACAAATGTCAGAAGCCAGCAGTGCGCCACCGCGGCAACAAATTCAAGTACATGGACCAAGGTATTTAAACCCTCAAATCCTGTGGAATGTTTGTTGCTTGATGAAAAAAAAAAAAAAAAAAAAAAGGAAAGTGAAGCCACGAACGTTAATGCCTTTCTCCTCTTCGTCTTGTAGTTTAACAAGAACCGTGTACAGCTCGATGGGCTATAAGTAGTAGCCTCCCTAACTTTGAGCCATTGGTTCCAGGGAAGGGAGAGAGCCAGTGTCGTAAAATAAACACGATATCAAAGCCTTACCAGGATTCGAACTCGGACCCATCTAGGACAAATGGTCCCAAGACAGAGCTAAGACCACTGAGTCACCGGACCGGCAATCGTGCAGTCATATCGTTTAAAGAGAGTGAGAAATAGCAGCAAATACACTAGCTATTTTCAATTAGAATTTTCAAAAAGATTTTTACTTCTTAGACATAACCTTTGCACAGTTTTCTTTAATTTTAAAACGTAATGTTTTAATTCGTCTTTTCGTGCCAGTAATCACGGCGCAGCATTTGGTACATTACTCTTTTGTGTAAAGTTTGGCGGTCAAACGTTATGAAAGTGTTTTATCGCAGCCAGTGACATTGCAGATGATCTACAACATAAATGCTTTGCGAAACAGTTATTAAAAGTCTTCTAATGTCTAGTAACGTTTCGTTTCAGAGAAATAATATTAGAGGGTATCTTAAAGATCGCTGTTCGGTGTACTAAAAAAACAAAAAAAAAAAAAAAAAACCTCATATTTTCTGCCTATTAAAGCTGTACGATCTCTGCCAAAAGATGTTGCCATTTTTGGATATTACAGAACATTCTACATCTGAATCGTCTAAAGACGAGTGTGCTGAAAAACCTTAATTCATTTTACAAATGATAAATTAAAATGTTCTGTTTAAGAGTGCCGTGATATTGAATTTTAAAGTTAAGAAATGTGCAAAAGAAATGTTTAATCAAAACAGGGATTTTAATCTTCTGAATTAATTGATCTGTTCAGTCCGTTCCGAGATAGCGTGTGTAAAGTTATTAGGAAATAACTTGATTAGCAGCAGCAAACGGCAAACGTCGGAATGAGACCAACACGCAAATTCGTCATCTGTTTTTGCCCGCTGTTAGTCACAGATCACGAGAGGTTATAACCTGATGTAAAAAGACACCAAATAACATGTCGGACGCTTGTGGTTACTCTGCGAAAATTCAACTACCCGGTAGCGATTTGCCCGATTAATAGCCGAAGATGAATTTCTAGCCGTGCAGTTTGACGCCTAAAAATGTGTCAAACACAGCACAGAACATTGTGATTACTCGAAAGAAATCTTTTTGGATTGAACTGAACACATTCAAAATTCCCCTGCGGAAAAAGAAATATACAAAAATAATGCATACAGGCACAACCATGATGGAAAAAAAAAGAATTATAGAAAAATAATGCACACAGGCACAACCATGATGAAAAAAAAAAGAATTATAGAAAAATAATGCACACAGGCACAACCATGATGGGGAAAAAAAAAAGAATTATAGAAAAATAATGCACACAGGCACAACCATGTTGGGAAAAAAAGAGTTATAGAAAATTAATGCACACAGGCTCAACCATGATGGAAAAAAATAATTACAGAAAATTAATGCACACAGGCACAACCTTGATGATGTAAAAAAAAAAAGAATTATAGAAAAATAATGTACACAGGCACAACCATGATGGAAAAAAAAAAGAAATGTTAATGGTGAAACCAAAATGCCGGCACAATTATTCAATTCTGTCAAGATATCTCAACTCAATTAAAGCCGAATAGGTATTAAAGATAAATTTCGATCACTGTATGTGATTGTAATGGAAATCTGAGTGGATTTACATCACAATCACATACAGTATTGTTGATTAAGAAATCATCATCATCATCATTGTCAACCATTATCAATCCACTGCTGGACGAAGGTCTCCCCAAGTTTCCTCCACAACGGTCTGTCTTGTGCCAGTCTCCTCCATGTCACTCCCGCATATTTACGAATTTCATCCACCCATCTCCCATGTGGTCTTTTTCTGGGTCTTTTCCTGTCCCTTGGAATCCAATCTAAAATTTCGGCTGTCCATCTATGGTCTGTCCTTCTGGCAGTATGTGCAGCCCATTGCCATTTCAGGGATTTAACTCTGATCATGATGTCTTCCACTCTCGTCATTTTTCGGATCCACGAGTTCCTCTTCTTATCTCTCCTGGTTATACCAAGCATGCACCTCTCCATGCTGCTTTGAGTTGTCTGCAGCCTTTGTATGTCTCATTTAGTTAAGGTCCACGTCTCTGCACCATACGTAAGCACTGGAAGGATGCATTGATCAAACACTTTTCTTTTAAGACATAATGGCATATTGCTCTTGAAAATTATGCTGTTTCTTCCAAAAAGCTCTCCAGGCAAGTTTTGTACGCCGATTAATTTCTTCATCAATGTGACCCTCACTTGATATCTGCTGTCCAAGATAAACATATGTATCTGTTATCTCCAGTTTTTCTCCATCAATCGATAAATCTTCATTTCTTGTAAAAGCATTGAACATCACTTTTGTCTTCTGAAAGTTCATTTTTAATCCCACTTCTTTACTCTTGTCAGCAAGTTCCTGGATCATACTCTGCAGCTCTGATGGGGTAGTTGCAAAAATGACTACGTCATCAGCAAAACGAAGGTGGGTTAGATAATCTCCATTAATCTTTATCCCTTTGTTTTCCCAGTTCAGTGATTGAAAGACATTTTCCAATGGGGCATTAAAGAGCTTCGGAGATATGGTGTCACCTTGTCTCACTCCCTTTCCAATTTTTATGTGTGTTGTATTTTCAAACAGCCGAATCTTTGCACTTGCATTTTCATAGATGTTATTAATAATATTAATGTATGCATCTTCAATACCGCAGGATTTCAGAGCCGTGGTAACTGCTGATAGTTTCACCGAATCAAAGGCTTTTTCATAATCGATAAAAGCCATGCACAATGGAAGTTCATATTCCCTCGCTCTTTCAATTAGTTCTCTCAGTACGTGGATATGATCTATTGTGCTGTAGCCACTCCTGAATCCAGCTTGTTCTCTCGGTTGAGCCATGTCCAGTGTTACCTTCAAGCGGTGTGAAAGAACTTTAGTGAAGATTTTATAAACCACTGATAGGAGGCTGATAGGTCTGTAGTTCCTGAGATCCTCAATGTCACCTTTTTTATGTAGCAGGATCATTGTAGCGTTGTTCCAATCCTCAGGAATCTTCCCTTCATTAAGGCATCGAGTGAAAATTTGGGCGAGTACTGTTTCAATTTCTCCACTTGCTTCTTGTATGATGTCTATAGTAATTCCATCTTCTCCTGGAGCTTTCCCCCGCTTCATGTTCTTGATTGCATGAGCAACTTCTGCTGGGAGGACTGGAAGAACTCTGGTACCTTTCATGATGTCTGGAGTACATGTATCATCCCTTTCATATAATTTGGAGTAGAAATCTTTCACTCTTGTCAAAATTTCGCCTCTATTTCTTGTTATAGAACCATCTTCTTTTCTCAGAGCCATAATCTGTTTTCTTCCCTTACTGAGATGTCCCTTTGCTATCTTAAGGCTTTGGTTGTTTTCAATTGCTTTCCTCACTAGCTCACAGTTGAATTTCCTTACGTCTTCAGTGATACTTTTTTGTGTTGTCTTGCATAGCTCTATATATTCCACTTTGGAAGTCACATCTTCTTTAGTTGTCCTCATCTCTCTTCTTTTTGCATCAACATTTTGGTTTTTCCTGATAATTTGTTCACATGCAACTTGTTCTTAGACCCAGCTAATTTTGTTGCTGTTTCCATTAGAGCTTTGGTTACTTTTCTGTTAACTTCCGAAATATCCACTTCTTCCGATGTTAGGCCTTCTAAAGCAGAGAATCTGTTCTTCAGTTCCAACTTGAAAGTATTATGGTGTTTTTTAAGGTTGGTTATGTCAATACATTTTGTTTGTCTTATGAGCTTGCCACGTTCCAGTTTAGTGTTGAGGTGCATCTTACATCTCACCAATCTATGGTCACTACCTGTGTTGAACTTGTTCAGCACACTGCAGTCTTCGATGACGAATTTTTTGTTACACATAATAAAATCAATTTCACTTGTCGTCCCAATTGGATGTCTCCATGTCCATTTCCTGTGTGGCTTTTTCTTGAAAAAGGAGTTCAAGATGAAATATCCTTCTGCCTCTGCAAACTCAACGAGAGTATTTCCACGCTGGTTTCTGTTGCCGTGACCGAATTTACCTACTGAAGTTTCATTCTGTTGCCGTTGCCCTATTTTTGCATTGAAATCTCCCATAATTATCTTCAAGTGCTGCTTACCTTTATTATTTAGATGACGAATTTCCTCATAAAATTCTTCAATTTCTTCTTCAGGATGACTTGTGGTGGGTGCATAAGTTTGAATAATCTGAGCCTGGTATCTTCTCGATAGTTGGATAACGAGTCGTGCAGCTCTGTCAGAGGAACTTTCAACTTTTACCACTTTATCCTTCAGTTTCTTGTTTATTATAAATCCAACACCACTAGTTCTGCCAGTATCTGTCCCACGATAATAGAAGAGATGTCCACTTTTCAGTTCAATGAGATCTTCTCCTTTTCTCCTTACCTCACTTAGCCCGACGATGTCCCACTTGATCCTTTGTAGTTCCTCTTCCAATTCAAGAAGCCTTGAATCAGAAGATAGGGAGCGTCCGTTATAGGTAGCCAAGGTCAGCATCAAATGGCAGCCTAGTCCGGTCCTCCGGGGATTCTTAGCACCCTCTGCCTTCATGTCGCACTGGCCGCTGCCTTGGCCAGGTACATTCCAGCTGCCGGAGACTGAGGGCCAAGATTTAAGTTGTAGAGTCATTTTGGAGGTGTTTGGCCATAACTCACCACGCTGGCCAAGCGGGTTGGTGAGTGTGGGATAGCATTTCCTCTGATCCCGATGGTATAGTTATACCGCTATTGGCGGTCGTCAGAGCCCCTTTAGTGGGAACAGGATGCACCACGAGAAGGCGGGGTTGACATTTGTCAAGGAGAGGCTGTGATGTTACGCATCACCTGACCTTACACAGTATAGTATTTATTTCTGTATTCTAGTAATCCGAATTTCTTGGCGTAGATAAGAAATCAAAGTTTCCAAGCTTTCGCATATCAACCAGATGGCCTCTTTTAAGGAAAGTAGACAGGAAAGTAGACTTTTTCAGGGCAGTTAGGTGTCTACTTTCAAGGAAAGTAGACAGCTATCTACTGAATTAGAACTTAAGATGTCTATCCTTGAAAGTAGACAGCTAACGGCTAACTATAGACAGCTAACTGCCAGCTATAGACAGCTAACTGCATCAGCCAGATGGCCTTTTAAAGGAAAGTAGACTTTTTCAACGCAGTTAGCTATCTACTTTCCTTGAAAAAGCCATCTGGTTGATGTGCGAAAGATTGGAAACTTTGATTTCTATTCTACGCCAAGAAATTCGTATTACTAGTATAGTCATATTCTTTTGAGTATAGTTGGTATATAGTTCCTTATTTTTTATTACAATACTGCTTATTTGAAACTCGAAACAAAGGGACTTCTGGATAAAAAGTAACTGATGCCACTTCCCAAAGAAAAAGTTATGGCACACATGTAGCTATCTTAGAACATGAACAATGCATAATTATAATACCCACAGTGTTTAGCACGACAACAAGTCACAGCCCAAGCCAAGAGCTTTTTCATGTCTTCTGCAAGTAAATGAAAAAAAATTAGCATTAAATATGCTTACTTAAGACACAGAGCTTTTTAGAACTTTGTCCGCCCATCGTCAAAGGATAAAACACTTCCACCTCTACAGGGGATTACCGAATATTTTTTGCAACATATTTTCTATTGATGAAAGGAATGATGTTATCCGAAGCCATTTTTCCTTGGACAGAACATCAACTCCGTTATGCACCTACGATATTGCTTGTTCGATAAAGTGGGAATCAAGTGTAATTGCACAGTGTTTGGATAGCGACTGAAGAAATTTTCCTGCAAGGTTCAGGTGTTTGAGATACATGTTCCCCAACACCCTTGTCCCAATAAACCGATTTGAATAATTCTCGATATCATCATCAATCAATAGATTTTAGGGTGAGGGTCTCTCGAAGTGTCTTCCATAACTTTGTCTCGAGCCTTTCTCTTAATGCAGTCTGCTACTGGTCTTTTCCTGTATCTTGATATCCTGTCTATTATTACAGTTGTCGAACGGTTGTCAGTTCTAGAAACATGTACATACCACTGCCGCTTTCAGGTTTCGCTTCAATCAAATTCTTAATATACAGTGACGGAAAAAAAAATCCCAACACCACGAAAACATAGTTGTAGAGGAATGAAATGGCGGCAATACATTTGTATAGGTAATATATTTAATCGATTAAGGTTTCAAGATCACAGCTTAATGTAAGCGCGAGAAGAGCCATTTTAAATGTGAAATGCTGGTACATTAATAACCGGTGTAACCGCCAGAATGTTGAATGCAAGCACGCAAATGCTCATGCATTGTGTCGCACAGGTGCTGGATATCAGTTTGTGGGATGGAGTTCCATGCCTGTTGCACTTGGTCGGTCAATACAGGGACGGTTAATGCTGGTTGGGGGTGACGCTGGAGTTGTCGTCCAATGATGTCCCATACGTGCTCGATTGGTGAAAGATCTGGTGATCTAGCAGGCCAAGGCAACATGTCGACACTCTGTAGAGCATGTTGGGTTACAACAGCGGTATGCGGGGCGACAGTTATCCTGTTGGAAAACACCCTCTGGAATGCTGTTCATGAATGGCAGCACAAGAGGTTGAATCACCAGACCGACGTACAACTGTGCCGTCAGGGTGCGTGGGATAACCACGAGAGTGCTCCTGCTGTCATAGGAAATTGCTACCCAGACCATAACTCCAGGTGTAGGTCCAGTGTGTCTCGGCCGCAGACAGGTTGGTTGCAGGCGCTCACCTGGCCTCCTTCTAACCAACACACGGCAATCACTGGCACTCAGGCAGAACCAGCTTTCATCAGAAACACAACAGATCTCCACTCCGTCCTCCAATGAGCTCTAGCTTGACACCACTGACGTCGCAAACGGCAGTGGCTTGGAGTAAATGGAATGCACGCTACAGGGCGTATGGCTCGGTGCTGTCCTTCAAGAATCCGATTTGTAACAGTTCGTTGTGTCACTGTGGTGGCAACTGCAGCTCGAATTGCTGCCGCAGAAGCGGTACGATGCGCCACGGCCATACGCCGTACGCGGCGGTCTTCCCTCTCAGTAGTGTCACGTGGCCGGCCGGAACCCGGTCTTCTTAAGGCAGTACATTCCCTAGACTACCGCTGCTAACAATCATGCACAGTGGCTACATTCCTGCCAAGTCGTTCTGCAATATTGCTGAACAAAAATCCACCTTCTCGTAGCCCTATTACACGACCTCGTTCAAACTCCGTGAGCTGTTGATAATGGCTTCTTCGTCTTCTTAAAGGCATTCTTGACTAACATCAACACACTAAGTCGAATCTCAACGATAACTAACGCTCACGAACGTTACAGCGCGTATTTACAGCAAACCTGCTTTGCATGTTCCGAGGGGCGCTACTAGCGCCACACGTATGCGCCGAGTGCAAAATTTGCATAGACGTCATCTTACAGATGTACTCTCACCGCCTACCAACTGTCGTTTATCAAACACAACCCCTTCTTGGTGTAGAGATTTTTTTCCCGTCAGTGTATATCTTTATACACGGTCGACTCACATTATTGTGACCACCAGCTAATATCCAGAGTAACCGCCGTGTTCAGCAAGGACAGCAGCCAGACGGGCTGGGAGTGACTCAATAAGGTGCTGGAAGGTGTTCACAGGTATGTGGAGCCATGCTGAATGCAGTGCACCTGACAGATGCTTAAGGGTGCGTGGTGGAGGATCCATAGAGTGAACAACACGATCGAGGTGGTGTCACAGATGTTCAATTGGGTTTAAGTCTGGGGAGTGAGGGGGCCAGGGAAGTACTTTGAAGTCCAAACACTCTCGAACATTTTTAGCTATGCGACACGTCCCAGCAAAAACACAAGTGTTGGGAAACTGCTGGCCACTAGCCAGCAGTGACGGGTCACTGCTGGCTGAAATCTGCCGCTCACGGCCCGGTAGCGACCAGTTGGTGGCAGCGTCATCAGTTGGAAGCCATTGATGGCCCTGTAGCATCGCCGTGAATTGCGGGCCTCCAAGCAAGTGCCACTAGTGGGCGGGAGCTGGCAACCAATGCAACCCCTACGCCAGGTGGAAACAACGGGACTGCGCAGAAGCAGAAGCATGACGTGCTGTGTCCATCGTGGTACCAGTTAGTTGAAGACGACGCTATCACCACTGTGTTATTTTAGTGGATGTTAAGAAAAAACATATGTAGAGAGGCGAATTGATTTGCTATAATGAAATGCCACGTCGACGAAGATATCAGATTAAGCCATGAAATACTAGATTACAGCCATGAAATACTAGATTACAGCCATGAAATACACCCACTTCGTTCCCCATGAATAACAAGAAATAATTTCTGTGTAATCTTTTGTTTTAACATACACTAAACCGCTTCAAACAAAAGTCCTGAAAAAACATTTAAAACATTATGTTGGGTTTTCTTAATTTTCGGTTTTTTTCATTTTTTGTTCTGGCTCTTTAGATTCTTCATACTGAGTCATATCTCCCATTTCACTGTCAAAACAAGAAGAGCAATCTTTATGCAAAGTGACTAGTTTGCTTTTCCTGTATTCTTTTACTGTTTTAGTGCTTACGATACTCATGTACACTGGTCACAAAAGGTTAGGGATATTGCTGTTTCGAAGGAAAAACGTAATATGCAAATTTAGTGAGTACTGGAGATTGGTTATCAGTGTGGTAGCCGCATCGTATCTAAACAAGATAGTAAAATTATGCAATGCATTGATTATGATAAGCTTTTCAATATACCAGAATTCGCGCGCATACGAACCCTTCCCCCTACCCTGACTATTGATTCGTTCAGTATACCTCCAGAACAGCACACTAAAGTTTTGTCGCAATAGAAGCATTTTTGCTCAAGTAATGAGGATAATGGCTGTGGAGTAAATCTCGCTCCTGTGCCCTGACCTTTGACCCTATTTCGATGATATTCAACAGAACCGGTTCAGTACACCTCCGGAACAACATACTAAAGTTTTTGTCGCAATAGAAGCAGTTTTAGTAAAGTTATGAGTATAATGGCTGTGGAATACATCTTGCTCCTGTGCCCTGGCCTTTGACCCCATTTCGATTATATTCAGAATTGGTTCAGTATATCTTCGGAACAACATAATAAAGTTTTGTCGCAATAGAAGCATTTTTAGTCAAGTTATGAGGATAATGGCTGTGGAATGATCTGTGATTCCATTTCGATGGTACTATACAGAATGGGTTCAGTGTACATCCGGAACAACATACTAAAGTTTTGTCGCAATCAAAGCATTTTTACCTAAGTTATGACCCATAAGGGCGATGAAATGGACCCCCTCCTGTGTCCTGACCTATGATCCCATTTCGCCCATTTTCAATAGGGTTCCTTCCCAGGTTATCCCCTACCGCATACTAAAATTTCATCGAAATCGAACCATTTTTACGTGAGTAATCATGCAGACAAACGGACAAAGCTGGAGCATATACGCTTCTTCAACCTACAATTGGAAAGCGTAAATTTGAATCATGACAATACATGGCGTACGAGCGATAAAAGTAACCTGCGAGAAGCGGAAAGCGGGACCGCTTGGTCTAGCATTTTGCTGAATATATTGCCTTTGGTGTGGGATGTATCTAAAATGATGTCCGGACTATGTTTAAGCATTGACAACAGGAATAGGGCTGTAGGCATGTCAGGGAGGTGAATGGCAAATCGATGTGGTGGCTGCTTTAGGAGTTTCGCAAAGTGTAATAAGTCGACTACACACAAAATTTCTACGGCATAGTTATGCAGATCAACCCAGGAGAGATCGCCCGAGGATAATCACCAGGAAGCAAGATCGCTACCTGACAGTAAGTCTCGGAGAAGGCCTAGAATCAGCAGTAGCCAACTCCGGGAATCACTTCGAGCTGTTTCTGGTGTCGCAGTATGAACTCAAACGGTACGAAGCCGTCTTTACGAGTACGGACTCAAAGCAAGGAGGCCGCCGAGACGTACAACACTGACATCAGCTAACCGCATGACAGATGTACTGGGTTCAATAGTACATGTTATCGAATACAGAGTGGCACCATATACTTTTCACGAACGAATCCCGTTTCGCTCTTTATCCTGATACTGGACGAGGACATATGTGGAGGAGATGCGGCACATGAACGCAACCACACCAAGTGCAGTCCGTCCACCTTTACCAGCGACAGTCAGTTCTGGTCTGTTCAGAAGTGTGTTGTCGTACTTCCTCGTATGTTTTCCAAAGAAACATGAATGCCTCAGTGTACCAAAACGAGATCATTGTGCCCACTGTGACACTGTTTCATGCAGCTATTGGACATGTAATCCGTTTTCTCGATGACAGTGCAACCAGTTACCATTCCTGGAGTATGTTTTAGAAACTGGAAATTCATGGGACCAAATCGTTACATCTGCCTCCGAAGTCTTTTGACCTTAATCCTATTGAGAACATTTGAGAAGCTGTACAGTGACGTCTGGATAACCACGTTACCCCCATTACACTGATAGGCCGCTGTAACGAGTTGCTTGTAATATGAGATGAGCTACCCCAGACAGTCATCAATAATATGATTGCAAGTATATCTATTATCTATCAAGACGTAGTTCTTCAACATAGAAGTGGTGTTACGGGGTACTGATATCCAATGGTGGACATTCCCCGAATTTGTCATTTTGTCTATATTACAGTGCTACATTGTTGTGTGCAGAAACTGCTCAATAAATTGTTTTTATGAACGCACTCTTTATCGTTTTTGTTACTCTATGCATGCCACTTGAGTCAGATGCATACGTTCTTCATTTCATGCAACAATGCTTTTTGTGACCAGTATAGCTATAGGGCATAGGCGCCGACTTCGTGTGTTCGAGACGCTTTTTGAACCCCCAAAGATTTTGTTGTGGGTTCCTCGAACCCCTTATAGTTTTGCTCGTATTTAGTGGGGAAAATACACGTACGCATATGTGCATAAATGTTGTTCTTCTTTATCAATTCTTCAAGTTTTTTATTATTCATTCCTCGTTTACTATATATAGAAAATGTGTATAGAAATTTACCCTTTAGACTTTTTACTGTGCCTAAAAAAAAATTAGTTCGTGCTCATCAAATTTAACGCGACAGACAATACCTCAAGTACCGTTGTTTAAGAGCAATTAAAACTGCCTCCTTTATAAAAGAAAATTCTTCGGTTTGTCTGGGTTCACACAAAATACAAAAGTCTAGCTCTGCATTCGGAGACGAGAACTTATTCGAGGTCATAGTGATAAAGGCGGATATATGTTGTACAGTCAGTCGACCCACCCTATCTTTGGGCAGTCGAGGACCAAGGAAACCTCCTAGAAGAGAGAGAAGATGGAATCAGCAGCAGCTGGTGAAGCCAAATCTGATCATCTGGTTTCTTGCGCCCTCCGGGTGGGGAGGGTTAAATGACGTGATGTCACTTACTGAAGACCTGTGCTCCAGCATAGGTTGATAGCGACTTTCTCTTACTCTCTGCAGCAGTCCCTGAAAGTCAACAAGGCTCCCACAGCTTTAGTTGATTGGTTAATACGCAATATGCACTTCTGGCCGACGAAGCATAGTTTTGTTTAATTTTTTTAGAAAATACTAAGCAGTATTTTGTAACTTTTTTGCAAATTTTTAGTTATGTATATTTCGGTCTCATTTTTTCCTGACTGTACATGTTGCACAAGTGCTTCTAAAACCTCTTCAAAGTCAAGGATTTCCCTGTAGAAAAGTACAGAAGCAACCCAAGTTGGACATACTGGGCATACACAGCAGAGCCCAGGGAAAACGCAGGGTGCCGCCCCGGTGGCGCAGTGGTCTAAGCGATGGCCTCTGATCATTCGTCCGAACGGGGTCCGGGTTCGAATCCCGGTGAGGCTTGGATGTTGTGTTTGTCTTATGGCACTGGCTTTCTCCCTTCCCTGGAACCAGTGACCCTACATTAGGGACGGGCGACTGCTTATAGCCCATTGAGTTGCTCACGGTGGTCGTTAAACCTCCAATAAAAAAAAAACAAAAAAAAAAAAAAAAACGCAGGGCGTGCGGCTGATCCCATGTCCTCTCCCTTCTAACATCCTATTTTAACTCAGAAATCATTTGAAGAAAAAAATTGTTGGCATTTTTAAAATTGGTTACAAAACGTTAAAATAAATTTTACATGTTTTTGTTACTTTTATAAGACAACTGAGTTGGAAATTCACACAGTACCTATGTATTGTATATAATAATGTCGCGCCTACAAAAGCAAAATAAATGAAATAAACAATTATCTAGAAAAACAAAATTCCGTAATTTACTATAATTTGCTTTATTTTAGTATTTCAGGGGTCTTGTTGTGCCAGATAATCTGACTGAATGAAATTTAAATTCGACTTAAAATACTTTGAAAAATGCATGGGTAATTCGTTTAGAAATTTCCGGAACCCCCAATAATTTTTCAAGTCGTCTCCTATGCTATAGAGTATATTTAAAGTCTGGTATAAATGCTTGTTCAAAAGTTCGACGTGTTATTTGAGATAACCATAATTAATATTTTATATTGCCTCATAATCGCTCAGTTTTCTCGTGAATTATCAGCGCTTCCTTGTGGAAGGTTTACCTGTCCCCAACTATAATTTCTGTTTGAGAAACTGAATTCTTTATTTATTGCTTCAAGACTTTCTTTCTGATCTTTTCACATGAGTTCTTTTTCAGTTTTATGGTTCTGTTTCTATTTTTATTACCGAACTCGAACGTCTCAGTAGCTTTCTTTTTGTCGTTCTAATTGACCGTCTTGGTTTCTCTGTGGTTTCCGTTTCTTCTGTTTCGGCACATCTCGTTGTGTTTCCGGCATTGATTTTCTTTCCTTTCTATGATAATTTTCCTACATGCTTCCTCTTTTCTTTGCCGTTTCCTCTGATTTACTTTCTGTTTCTTTAATTCCATGGAATTTGGCAATTCTGCTAATAATAACTCTTTTGTCTGAGAGAATTAGGATTCAGCTTCCTTCGGATCCTATACATACTCTACTAGAGCCCCAATGTTTTGTGTTACCATCAAACTTCCATTTTTTATAATCATTTTTCTTGGCACAAGTTTTCTTACTGTAATATGTACATAATAAATTGATATCCTTTCCACAGCGCGAAGGTGCCTTTTTAGTTAGCTGCCTATTCTTTGAGGATGTTTTTTTATAAAGATTTCTCCTTAAAAATTTTCATATAGATTTATGTCCAGTACCTTTTCTTTATTTCTCTCAGTAAGATACCAGTCTTTCTCTTTCTGCAACTACATTTCATTTTAATTTATACACTCGACGTGGATCAGGAACATCAAATAGAAGTCATCGCTCTTTCCACGTTAATAAGTGACTCACGGAAAAAGTTTCATCGGCCGCCACCGAGAATCGAACACAGGGTCTTTCAGTTATGCGCCGGACATGCTACCACTGCATCACAGCGGCCTCAACGTCTCCAACCTCACATGTGATTAACTGCCAAAATACATGGGATGTTGGAAGATTCTGGGTTCGATTCCCGGTGACGACCGGTGAGAATTTTTCCGTGACTCACTTATTAACGTGGAAAAAGCGATGATTTGTGTTTGATGTTCCTGATCCACGTCGAGTGTATGAATTAATTACTTATTCGCCTCCTAGTTATTTGTACAGTTGCTGCTTTCCATCTTTAGTGAATCCCTAGCATTGTGCGGGTTCCATGAAGCAACCTACCATGTGGTTTGGCAGTTAATCACATGTGAGTCTAGAGAATTCGAGGCCGCTGTGGTGCAGTGGTAGCATTTTCGGCGCGTAACTGGAAGACCCTGGGTTCGAATCCCGGTGGCGGTTTATGAGAATTTTTCCGTAACTCACTTATTAACGTGGAAAGAGCGAAGACTTCTGTTTAACATACATTTCATTTTGGTGAATGTGTGACGTAACAGAGAGGTGAATGACATGTCAAAACGACAAATCTGTAAGGAGTTAGAAAAATTATTTCTGAAGAACGATTTCTTCAGAAACAGATTTAGTAAAAACTAGTAACAGCGATGATCCTACGCCTTCTACTTCGACTAGCATTAGTTTATAATCAGCATAAGTTACTATGAATTGTATATAGTATAAGTTGTTTTTAAGTAAAAAAGGTAAAACATTTCTTTCGTTTTATTGCTTAAAAATTTTATAGCTGAAAAAAATCAAAGTGGCCCAGTAGCAACTGTACCGCAACCTATAATGTAGGGCTGCACGTTAGGGTGGAGCGAAAAACACTTTCTTTTTTATTTGAAACGTCACCATGTGCAATAGTTGCGATTTTATTACTGAAATGACCCCCCGAAATATGGATGACATTATTTGATATCTTAGGGTGCCCCAAGAACCTCGAAGTTTGAAAGTTATATGGAAAAATGGTTTAAAAACATCCGCTTTCTCCATTTTGTAAATATAAAAAAATACTGTGTCACCATGTTATTTAATATCACCTTTGAGTGTATATCATCATCATCATCATCATCATCATCATTGTCAACCATTATCAATCCACTGCTGGACGAAGGTCTCCCCAAGTTTAATCCACAACGGTCAGTCTTGTGCCAGTCTCCTCCATGTCACCCCCGCATACTTTCGAATTTCATCTACCCATCTCCCATGTGGTCTTCTTCTGGGTCTTTTCCTGTCCCTTGGAATCCAATCTAAAATTTCGGCTGTCGATCGATGGTCTGTCTTTCTGGCAGTATGTCCAGCCCATTGCCATTTCAGGGATTTAACTCTGATCATGATGTCTTCCACTCTTGTCATTTTTCGGATCCACGAGTTCCTCTTCTTATCTCTCCTGGTTACACCAAGCTTGCAACTCTCCATGCTGCTTTGAGTTGTCTGCAGCCTTTGTATGTCTCTTTTAGTTAAGGTCCACGTCTCTGCTCCATACGTAAGCACTGGAAGGCTGCATTGATCAAACACTTTTCTTTTAAGACATAATGGTATATTGCTCTTGAAAATTATGCTCTTTCTTCCGAAAGCTCTCCAGGCAAGTTTTGTACGCCGATTAATTTCTTCATCTATGTGACCCTCACTTGATATCTGCTGTCCGAGAAAAATGTACGTGTCTGTTATCTCCAGCTTTTCTCCATCAATCGATAAATCTTCATTTCTTGTAAAAGCATTGAACATCACTTTTGTCTTCTGAAAGTTCATTTTTAATCCCACTTCTTTACTCTTGTCAGCAAGTTCCTGGATCATAGTCTGCAGCTCTGATGAGGTAGTTGCAAAAATGACTACGTCATCAGCAAAACGATGGTGAGTTAGATAATCTCCATTAATCTTTATCCCTTCGTTTTCCCAGTTCAGTGATTGAAAGACAATTTCCAATGGGGCATTAAAGAACTTCGGAGATATGGTGTCACCTTGTCTCACTCCCTTTACAACTTTTATGTGTGTTGTATTTTCAAACAGCCGAATCTTTGCACTTGCATTTTCATAGATGTTATTAATAATATTAATGTACGCATCTTCAATACCGCAGGATTTCAGAGCCATTGTAACATCTGATGTTTTCACCGAATCAAAGGCTTTTTCATAAACGATAAAAGCCATGCACAATGGAAGTTCATATTCCCTCGCTCTTTCAATTAGTTCTCTCAGTACGTGGATATGATCTATTGTGCTGTAGCCACTCCTGAATCCAGCTTGTTCTCTGGGTTGAGCCATGTCCAGTGTTACCTTCAAACGGTGTGTAAGAACTTTGGTGAAGATTTTATAAACCACTGATAGGAGGCTGATAGGTCTGTAGTTCCTGTCACCTTTTTTATGTCACCTTTTTTTATGTAGCAGGATTATTGTAGCGTTGTTCCAATCCTCAGGAATCTTTTCTTCATTAAGGCATCGAGTGAAAATTTGGGCGAGTACTGTTTCGATTTCTCCACTTGCTTCTTGTATGATGTCTACAGTAATTCCATCTTCTCCTGAAGCTTTCCCCCGCTTCATGTTCTTGATTGCATGTGCAACTTCTGCTGGGAGGACTGGAAGAACTCCGGTACTGGTACCTTTCATGATGTCTGGAGTACATGTATCATCCCTTTCATATAATTTGGAGTAGAAATCTTTCACTATTGCCAAAATTTCGCCTCTATTTCTTGTTACAGAACCATCTTCTTTTCTCAGTGCCATAATCTGTTTTCTTCCCTTACTGAGATGTCCCTTTGCTATCTTTAGGCTTTGGTTGTTTTCAATTGCTTTCCTCACTAGTTCACAGTTGAATTTCCTTACGTCTTCAGTAATACTTTTTTGTACTGTCTTGCATAGCTCTATATATTCCACTTTGGAAGTCTCATCTTCTTTAGTTGTCCTCATCTCTCTTCTTTTTTGCATCAACATTTTGGTTTTTCCTGGTAATTTGTTCACATGCAACTTTTTCTTAGACCCAGCTAATTTTGTTGCTGTTTCCATAAGAGCTTTGGTTACTTTTCTGTTAACTTCCGAAACATCCACTTCTTCCGATGTTAGGCCTTCTAAAGCAGAGAATCTGTTCTTCAGTTCCAACTTGAAGGTATTATGGTGTTTTTTAAGGTTGGTTATGTCAATATATTTTGTTTGTCTTATGAGCTTGCTACGTTCGAGTTTAGTGTTGAAGTGCATCTTACATCTCACCAATCTATGGTCACTACCTGTGTTGAACTTGTTTAGTACACTGCAGTCTTTTACGACGAATTTTTTGTTACACATAATAAAATCAATTTCACTTGTCGTCCCATTTGGATGTCTCCATGTCCATTTCCTGTGTGGCTTTTTCTTGAAAAAGGAGTTCAAGATGAAAAACCCTTCTGCCTCTGCAAAATCTACGAGAGTATTTCCACGCAGGTTTCTGTTGCCGTGACCGAATTTACCTACTGAAGTTTCATTCTGTTGCCGTTTCCCTATTTTTGCATTAAAATCTCCCATAATTATCTTCAAGTGCTGCTTACCTTTATTATTTAGATGACGAATTTCCTCATAAAATTCTTCAATTTCTTCTTCAGGATGACTTGTGGTGGGTGCATAAGCTTGAATAATCTGAGCCTGGTATCTTCTCGAGAGTTGGATAACGAGTCGTGCAGCTCTGTCAGAGGAACTTTCAACTTCTACAACTTTATCCTTCAGTTTCTTGTTTATTATAAATCCAACACCACTAGTTCTGCCAGTATCTGTTCCACGATCGTAAAAGTGATGTCCACTTTTCATTTCAGTGAGATCTTCTCCTTTTCTCCTTACCTCACTTAGCCCGACGATGTCCCACTTGATCCTTTGTAGTTCCTCTTCCAATTCAAGAAGCCTTGAATCAGAAAATAGGGAGCTTCCGTTATACGTAGCCAAGGTCAGCATCAGATGGCAGCCTAGTCCGGTCCTCCGGGGATTCTTAGCACCCTCTGCCTTCATGTCGCACTGGCCGCTGCCTTCATGTCGCACTGGCCGCTGCATGTACATTCCAGCTGCCGGAGACTGAGGGCCAAGATTTAAGTTGTGGAGTCATTTTGGAGGGGTTTGGCCATAACTCACCACGCTGGCCAAGCGGGGTGGTGAGTGTGGGATAGCATTTGCTCTAATCCCGATGGTATAGTTATACCGCTATTGGCGGTCGCCAGAGTCCCTTTAGTGGGAACAGGATGCACCACGAGAAGGCGGGGTTGACATTTGTCAAGGAGAGGCTGTGATGTAACGCATCACCTGACCTTACACCCTTTGAATGTATATACACGGGTAAAAATTCAGACAAATCTTGAGCTCTTTGGGAAACCTAAGAAATTAACACACGTCTGCTGAATTTTTGAGTGTATATACACGGGTAAAAATTCAGCAGACGTGGGTTAATTTCTTAGGTTTCCCCAAAGAGCTCAAGATTTGTCATATTTCTCCAAAAATGGCATAAGTTATGTAAATATGATAGAAACCAGCCTTACCTAGTAGCATAACTTGAGGAGTGAGTTTATTTCACTTGGAAATCAGACTTTTTTTTCGAAACTTGGCATCAGCTTCCTATCCAAAATTTTTGCTCTGATCAATCCATCTCTTGCAAGAAGGCCGCACGCATGAGCAGAAGAATCTGTTACAATCTTAACCATCCTCTCTACTGCCTGAGAATGGCAGGGTATTTTTGTAAATTCGTGGCAAGAACTTGGATATTTATCCGACTGTAGTAATTCCAGAAGCCCATCGTCTTTCCATTTCGTGTGATGGGAGGCTCAGTCACATTACACTCTTGCCAGTCGATTAGGTCGATATAATCCTTGCTCTGGAAATTCAGCTTAGGAATCCGAAACTTCCTAATGGTAGTTGTTTGTTCGGAAGATTTCCTGGCCTTCATGATGCGTCGAACAGCAAGCTCACGGACATACCTTCTGTCGTTAAACAACATTGCAGGGAGCAAGTTTTCTGCATGAGCAAAATACGCGTTGTCTTGAACGACTCTTTTTACAATATCCTTTAAATTATCTGGAAGATACTGAAACCTAGATATAAAAAGCTGCAAATTTCTTGGACCATCTTCACAGGTACCGTTACATTTAATCGTGAACCACGATGGTGCATATACTTTCATTATGAAGGTGGCTAATGAGAAAAGTTGTGTTGTTGGATCACTAGTTCCAACATACAAACGCAGAATGCGATTTGCGAGGGTCAGCCAACGAGAATGTGCAAGTGCTCCAGGATCCCGATTTACCAGATCTTGTGGGTAATCACTTGCAGAGACTGCCTTACGAATTTACCGCAAATAAAGTTGATCCGAGCTAAGATCGCCATAGTTACTGTCGGAATGAAGCGAAAATTCAATTTTCTTTAAATTAACGATAGGAAGGTTTGCGCACGTCTTCAGGCGCTTTCCAATCAATCCACTAAATCCTCTTGGACCTGATGTTTTCCCATCAAGCGCTTCAGTGAGGTGGCGTAAAGGCAGTTCATTAAAATGAAGTTGACATATAATCTAGTGAACGGGAGAATTGAGCTTCTCTTCAAGGCGCCTAATTACATCTGCATTTGTGCCGGTATTAGTCACTTCCCCGTCACTTCCAATAAAGACTAACTCCGACAAGTCAAATGCCTTCTGGTTCAATAAGCTGAAGATACCGTCGGAAATGTCCCTTGCACTCTTGCTCTTCGGTGCAAAATGTCCCAAATAGACTGAACCCGTTTCTTCAACAAGTGTAATATGCTCCTCCCATTCTTTTCGTCCGTCCAAAAATAAAGCTACAATCTTGCGACCAGTTAAGTTTACCACATCTTGAGTTGTTTGACGGGTCTTTTTCGTTTCTCGCCGTACTTTATGCCGGTCAATAACAGATACATTACATTCTTTCGAATGAACCGATTCACTTACATCATGAAGCAACGCCGACGCAAGATCAGCTGCCGCTCGGTCGCTGATGCCTCGCCTATCGCACTTTCTAGAAAATGCGGACAGTGTCATCTGACGCCTAGGTTTTGAAAAACGACGTAGAGTGAAATCGTAATCTTTCTCCAAGGCAAACAAATGACCAGGACCCGGCTCGTCTGGTTTTCCTGCAGAATTAGTATTTGTATTCTCTTCTGAAGGATCATCCTCGACTCGCAGGGCCGATTTCAGTGATGCAGTTTTCTGTAATGTCCTACGGACATTCTCTTCCCTATCACTCTTTCGAGCTGATCTTTTCTTCAGTACACTGGTAGTTTTTTGCGTCAAGCCCACCTACTCATTCTTCTGTTTGTTCTCTGGTCCATCCGAAGGTCTTGTTCTTTCACGGGTACCTTTTTTGCAGAGCTGCATTTGCAGGTTCTAAAACATTTGCGCTTGCATGAGCATATGACAAAGATACGTTGCGAATCCGCACGAAATTGTTCAATCTTCTTTCGGTAGGTTTCATCCATTCTTGCAGCGTGTTTTTTCAGCTTTCATATTTCAGTGTTGTATGCGGTAATACGCTTTGCAACAGATTTGTGGAGAGATGTCGGAAGAGATGCTTTCTTCCATATACTTAGCACTTTGTCCGCGAAAATACTTGCTATTTCTGCTGCAGCCGGCTCATAATTTGCACCTTCCTGCCTAAGAGTATTCCTCACAAAGTAGTAATGGCGCATTACATCTTCGTACATAGGCAACACATTTTCATGCATCTCCTTATAGCTCCCGAGGATAGGGCAATCAGCTTTATTTTTTGTTTCAGCCACCTTATATAGTTGGACGACAAGACAAAAATGCCGGTACGATCCAATCAAAGTCATTAGGAATGAAAGAAATTGTTGCATCATTATGACGCAAACCCGCAAACACTCTCTCCCAAACGGACCTGTGCGACTGTGATGAGATGACTCAGTGAGTTCGCAAACAGGGCTCCGCTGTGAGAGAGGGGCGGGCTGAGAAGAAAAAGGTAACAAAAACAAAGCAGAGCGCAAAACAGCAAGCTATGTTTCTGGAAATCAACAAGAGGTTTACAGAAAGTATGAGAGAGGGGGGTGTTAATATTGAGCCCAAATTGTTAACAATAAGGCTGCTGTCGAACTTAATGCTTGCGCAACTTATCATGCCATTTTTGGCAAAAATCACATAATTTAAGGGATCTGGGGAAGCCTAAGAAATTAACTCATGTCTGCTGAACTTTTACCCGTGTTTATACACTCAAAGGTGATATTAAATAGCATGGTGACACAGTTTTTCTTTATATTTACAAATGGAGAAAGCGGGTGTTTTTAAACCATTTTTCCCTATAACTTCCAAAATTCGAAGTTCTTGGGGCAGCCTAAGATATCAAATAATGTCATCCATATTTCGGGGGGTCATTTCAGTAATAAAATGGCAACTATTGCACATGGTGACGTTTCAAATTAAAAAAAAAGTGTTTTTTGCTCCACCCTACTGCACGTCAACTGTCTTTCGCTGAATACTTTAAGGAGATAGAACTAGTGAGATATTTTTTTTTTGATTGGAGGTTTAACGACCACCGTGAGCAACTCAATGGGCTATAAGCAGTCACCCGTCCTTAATTTAGGGTCACTGGTTCCAGGGAAGGGAGAGAGCCAGTGCCGTAAGACAAACACAACATCCATGCCTCACCGAGATTCGAACCCGGACCCCTTTCGGACGAATGATCAGAGGCCATCGCTTAGACCACTGCGCCACCGGGTCGGCCACTAGTGAGATAGTGCCATGAAATAGTGACAGCTGACGTAGTTCTACGTTGTAGGTTGCGGCACAGTCGCTACTGTGTCCCTTTGATTTTTTTGTCGAACGAAAAAAGCAAACTGTAATATGTATGCTCTTTATCAAAGTTAACGTTGACACCTCAAATGCTGTCCACGTAATGAGTTACACTTACCAAACCTCAAATGCTGTCCACGTAATGTGTTACACTTACCAAACCTCAAATGCTGTCCACGTAATGAGTTACACTTACCAAACCTCAAATGCTGTCCACGTAATGAGTTACACTTACCAAACCTCAAATGCTGTCCACGTAATGAGTTACAATTACCAAACCTGCTGTTTTTACCGGAATGAAGCTCAGGTTTTTTTTTATTGGGGTTTAACGACCACCGTGAGAAACTCAGTGGTCTGTAAGCAGTCACCCGTCCCTAATTTAGGACCACTGGTTCCAGGGAAGGGAAAGAACCAGCGCCGTAAGACAAACACAACATCCATGCCTTAGCGGGATTCGAACCCATACCCATCTCGAACGAATGATCAAAAGCCATCGCTTAGATCACTGCGCCACCTGGGGCGGCGAAGCTCAGTTTAGCTAACTTCACTTATGCTTTGGAAGCCTAATACGAAGCTTCCTTTGAATATAGAATGTAAGGGTAAAAAAAGGTGAACTTGTGCATTTACCTAATAAAAGCATGTGCTGTATTTCAAGACGTACTGATTTGAGATCAAGAACGTATGATTTGGTTGCTGATGCTCACACTACTAGGAGAAATAAAGCGCCCATCAAAATTTAAGCACAAAACACAAAAGTGTGAATAACGAAGAAAACAGTAGAATCACTTGTAAAATGTTCACTCAGTAAGGACTTAGTTTCACCCGGTAATAGCCGTTTACCTTATCTTGTTTCCATGGAGACGTATATGAAATTCACAACGATGGAGAGCTCTTTGAAGGTTAAGCACAGGTGAATCAATCACGGAAGAAGCTCGATTTGTTAGTGTATACCATTCTGCAATTTCAAGTACCAATTTAAAATAAGAGAAATAGTCCTCCGGAAACTTGACCCGGGACATCCTGGAGTGACTAACCCTCAAGAAAACACCTTATTGGCCAAACGGAACAAGCAAGGAACAGTATACATTCAACGTTCGAATCTCATCGCAACCACAGGAACTCATAATCCTTTGCTGACAATAAATGTTGCAACTGTGTCCGTAGAAGTGCTATATGCGTTGCTATTACTTAAATCCCTGCTTAAGACGATGTGACGATCTTGTGCGCTGAACATAGGAATAGTGGCGTAATGTCTTGTTCACGGATGAGTCTCGCTCCTTTCTGGAATTGGGCATCAGAAGTCCATTAGCTTCGCGAGAATATGGAATCAGCAGCGCGTCTCATAAAAACTATAGAGCTTAAGACTTTTCGTGGAGGTATTAAGAATTCATGTGCTAGTTTTTCATCTGGTAGGTGTAATGAACTCCATAGTTTTCTAAAGACTGTGACTGCCGTATAGAACGGAGCCGATATACATTGCTGGCCATTAAAAGTGAAAAACCAGGAAGATCGCACCTCAGGGTCTCGAAAGTTGGCAGAAGGGCAGAACACGGGCGCACATGTAAATGATCAACCGGGCAGCACATATGGAAATTATGTGGGGCATCAACTCCCCCGGGAAGTCACATTAGAGGGGTGAACAAGGAGCCGGTGTTAAGCACTCGAAGTGTGTTTGCTCTCCGTTCTTGGCTACGGACAGCTGCAGCTTATCCCGTCAAAGACAATAGTATTCCTACCAGCAGGTTTCCGACTTCGATAGCAGGAGAATCGCGGCATATCGGAATTGCGGATAATCACTCCGAGACATGGGTGCTTGTGTGGGACGGCATGTGGCCACGGTGGGGAGAATATGGCGTCAGTGGGTAGAGGAGGAACAAACACCCCGACGTGCGGGATCCCAACGGACCCGTCACATCATCAAACTAGAGGACGGACATCTGGTACACATGGCTCTTACGAATCGCACAGCCAAACTGACTACAGTAGCTCAACAGTTTAGGTGTGTTTCACAACACCTAGACTCCGCACGGACGGTCGTCTGCAGCAGCGGGACATTTTTGCACAACACCAATTGCTTCGGCTACCTTTGACTGTAAAACACCGGCGTCTACGGCAATAGTGTCAAGAACGTCGAGCATGGAGGAGCGAATGGCAAGGCACCTTGTTTTGCGACGAATCCGACTTCAGTTTGCAGCACCATGGTGGACGAATCCGTTTCTGGTGATACCGCGGCGACCGGCCTAGTGATTCCTGCATTATGCTACGCCATACCCGCCCTGCACCCGGCGTTATGATAAGGGGTGCCATTGGATTCCATTTCCAGCACGCGCTTCTTCCGTATTGCCGGTACGCTGAATAGCCATCGTTACATAACTGAGGTATTGGAGCCTGTTGTTGTGCAATAACTTCAGGGACTGTATGGTGTCATTTACCAACAGTATAATGCGCGATCGCATGTGGTACACGATGTCCAAGACTTCCTGGATCGCCAACATGTGCCACGCCTTCCTTGGCCCGCGTGGTCCTCGGATATGTCGCCTACCAAACACGTGTGGTCCATGATCTCCGGACGACTGCTACGCCAAAAAACACTCCCGGCTACAACGGAGGAACTGTGACATCGTATCGAAGCTGCGTGTACGGACATTCCCTAAAAACACATCCAACGTCTCTTAATCTTGATGCTGGGCCGTGTGGCAGCCCAGAGTGGCTACATCAGATTCTGATTGTTATGGGTTCTCCTCTTCTCTCCGTGTTGTATTTGTAATCGATTCACCCTTGTATCATCTGCTTTCTGTACAACAAATATCTTTAATATATATAATTGGACTGGAATGACTGATCCAGTCCAAATAAGTAAAGGTCTAAGGCAAGGATGCTTGATGTCACCTGGCCTTCTTTGGTATGTGTGCCAAAGTTATGATGGATCAGGCTTTGGAGAGCGCCAGTTAAAGAGTTTGGGTTAATGGAGAGAGAATGATTGTATGACCAGGCAATTATTTTAGGATCAGCCAAATTAATTGCTGATGACCAGGCAATTGTTTCAGGATCAGCCAAATCATTACAACGCATGATGTCAAAAATACCCCAAAATGCGGATATCTATGGAATGAAGATAAATAAAGATAAGACAAAACTAATGGTGATAGGGAAGGATCCAAAACAGGCTTTCCTTAAAATTGAAGGACAATGCATCGAACAAGTTAAATCATTTCGCTATTTGGGTCAAATTATTACTGAAGATGCGAGATGTGAAAAGGAAATTAGAACGATACTGGGGATGGCAAAAACGGCTTTCAGAGAGAATCAAAGACAACTGACAGCCAAAAATATAGATCTAAAACTGAGGAAGAGAATTTTAAAGGAATATGTTTGGCCGGTAGCTCTCTACGGTTCTGAGACATGGACATTGACACAGAGGGAAGTGAAAAGGCTGTAGGCATTTGAGATGTGGAGCTATAGAAGAACAGAGAGCATAAATTGGTTCGGTAGAAAGACTAGTGAGGAGGTCCTGGAGAGAGTGGGAGAACCGAGGAATCTGATCAACATGTAAAAACGAAGAAGAATGTTATGAATGGGACACACATTGCGCCATGGAGGCCCGATTCTGAAAGTTTTGGAAAGGAAAATTCAAGGCAAGAGAGGAAGAGGACGCCCAAGGAATTGTTTTGTGGCACAATTACTCCAACTAGGACATACTATGTATGACTTGAAGAAAATGGCGGAGAGACAGAGTACATCTACTGAACAACCAGTCCTTGGACTGAGTAACGAAGAAGAAGAAATATGACCTTGATATATCTTGCTTTTCGTGATGTTGCACTTTTATTAGCCAGCAGTGTATATTTTATATGAAAACGTGAATATAGACTTAATGGAAGATTATTCTCGTTCTCATAGAGGTAAGGTCGTCAATATTTATTTTAAACAACAGACCGTAAACGGATCGAGTAACCATTTCTACTAGATCTCGATCCGGTAAAGCATTTATAAAATGCACTAGAGAAAAATATCAACACCCATCGGCCTCCTTTACGAGTCCTTTAAGACCCTGATGAGATGCGGTTCGCCAGTTGAAACTATTCCCACTCGTTGGATCACATTATCGATGATATTACTTCTAGGGAAGGCACATTCCATGATGACTACAATAATATGACCCGTTGGATCATATTCTTTGTATTACTTATGGGAACCAAGCATACATTACTCCCATGCTGACTTTACATCTTTTTTTCATATTTTGTGTTTCTATTTTGAAGGCATGTTTTCAGTTGAGCGCAGCTGCATTTCGTCTTCTTGTTTGGTGCTGAAATTTTGACGAGCAGTATGCTTTTATGAAATATTCGGAATTCAATAATTCAAAGCTAAGCTACTCCAAAAAATCCTCGTTATTCATCTGACAGTAAAAGAGAGGGGAGGAAAATAAGAGAAATGGAAAGAAATTCAGACCGCAACCAAGATTTATAGAAATGCGTTAATACCAATGATTACACTTATTAATGGCAACTAATACTGAGCGTATAATGGAAAGGGAAATTTAATGCCTTTGGTCCGAAAGTAATAAAACTAATTCATTTCTTCATGACGTTATTACTTCTCCGTTAAATTAATGATGTCATTTTTTTAGCTAAATGTTCTTAATTCAGGATGATTTATGAATAGTCTGTTTAAGAAGTTTTTGCCATCATTTCTTTTTCCGGAATGTTTCTTTATGGAGAAGATTTAATAATGTACGAATTAAAGATGTCTTTAGTGTATATTGAACAGCATTTCCTGTCCAAATACAGTCGTATCTTCCGTGGGTTTTTTGCCATTTTGTGACAAAAATTAAACATCTGTTTGTTGTTCTGTCGTACACACCTCTAAGAAACCCACCAGTTTTGAATGTGATAATAGCAAGTTCAAGGCTGCTTCTTGTAGAAGAAACTATTGAAAACTGATTAAAGCTTAGTGCTGGCTGTATATTTCGAAATGTTCCAAAACAAGAACTATATCAAATGAAAAAAGTGTTGGTTAACACTTTCGATTTTACTCTCGCACTAACGACTACTGATTTTTGTTTCTCCAATCTGTGTAAATATTTTTATGTGTAATTACTCTTTTCTCTAGCTTCTCGCGACATACCATTTGTTACGGATGGAGGAAAAATAAGGGCTAACTTCCTCAAAATTAATAATTTTTTCTTAGGTTTAGAAGTATAGTGACGTAGTACAGAGGTGAAGTATGTGTCAAGACGACAAATCTGCAGCTATAGATTCGTCGGTGTAGTTTAGTCAGCTAGAACAACTGGCTCCGGAGCGAGGTGGCGCGATTCCGTCACCGAAAAATTTGTGAATTTCATAGTATAAGCGAAACAATTACACTGGTTAACGTAAATTAAGGAAAAAACAGAAAAATTGCGATAACCAAAAAACATATATGATAAAATTTTATGAAAATTGTTGACTTTCTGTATTATACCGTACGTTAGAGGAAGACATTACAATATTTCGTGAAAAACATTTCATTCCGACAAAAATGACCACATACTGAACCACGTGAAAATAAGGTGTCAAAATCAAAAAGCCAAAGTACCTCAACTGGGAGTGTGGTTATCCCTCAGAGCAACACAGGCCTCACAGCGATGTTTCATGCTGTTGATAATGGTGACTAGGAGCTCAGTAGGTAACAAGTACCATTGTTCGTCAAAAGCTTGTATCAGTCCCTCCAGGTTTTACAGAGGAGGTTGAGGGCAAAAACACGTCTCTATATAGCATCCCCGGCATGCTTGAAAGGATTAAGATCTGGAGACCTGGCTGACCAATACATAAGTACAGTGGTCTCCTCTTGAAGATTTTGTTTCTTCCAGATCCGGTCGGTGGAAAGCAGCATTATCGTTTTGTAAGAGAAATGCATCTCTTATGGCACCTGCATAAAAGCGAACATAGGGTGGACATCATTTCCATAGCGGCGAGCACCAATAGTTCCTTTCGGAAGCACGCAGAAATCTATGCGTCCACTTGAAGAGTTGTCACCCCATACTAGCACGCTGCCACCAATACAAGTGTCTCTTTCACGGGACATAGAGAGATAATAGCGTGACGCTCGGTCTTTCCGGATCAGAGCAAGTACGGAATTTCTATGCAGAGCAAATCTGGACTCATCTGTAAAGATTACTGTCCTCCATTTTTTCCAGTTCAACTGACGTGAAACTTTGCGAAATTCAAACGGTCCCCCTGTGAACCGGGGTAAGGGAGAGTACTGGTCCCGTAGCATAAAAACCTCCATCGTGATGCCTCCTGCGCACAGTGGAAGCAGATACCGCCGTCCTGTAGCCGCAGTAAGGAGAAATCGCAGCTGTGTCGAGATAATTCAGTACTTGCTGTGCCATCTGCTTTTATCCAGGGGCCGAAATTGGAACTAAGCTCACCGCTATCGCACGATACATAAAATCAAGGAGAAATACCGGAAGATAAAATAAAGTTAGTAAGACAAACGACTTCATCTGTGGCAAAACACACGTGCTCGAACAACTGTATGCGATGTTTGTTCTGTTACGTAGGTGTATTTCGTGTTTTATTTCATTTTCTTTGCATTACAAAGTTATTTCACAAAACGCAATCAGCGTTATTTTATTTCATAAAAAGAAACAAGTACTATTGTAAGAAAGTAAGTGCTGGCGTAGTTTGATTCACTGTGATGGAAATTAAAAACATTATTGGCTCCATGGAAAACACAATGAACTGCAAGGAGATCTTTTGAACAACCAAATGACAATAACACAAAACATTGTATAACAAGAAGTCTTTCATGACCTTTAATTTTCATTACCTACATTTTCACATTATATGATTTTTAACGTACTATGACCGTCGCATGACGGGTTAAAATCCATTAACCTATATAATAGGCTTCTGTCATGGGAATATTCAATGGGAATATTACGAAAATTTTATTGTTGTTGGTGACCTACCTAATAGACTGCCCATTAATAATTCAACCTTTTATTGTAGTTATCTATATGTATTTTACGATTCGTGTTACAAAAAATTCAGTCACAGCTTTTTCACCCGTGCATAGCACGGGCTATGTGCTAGTTTCTAGATAAACTGTTGGATTCTAAATTTCCATATTGCATTGAACGTTTTATAAAAAAACCAAGCCAAAAAACAGTTGCACAGATATGATATTTCAAATGGTCCAGACATTTAGGCTTACATATGCAGCTGCGTTTCGCGGAATAATTTTTTTTTTTTGTGAAAGGCATTAAGCTGGAAAAATTCAATCACTTAAAACATGATTCATGATGCCCGTACAGAAATACCAGAGGGGTCCATTTCAATGCGCAGTAGTGAAGGCATTTTGAAGCGACTCGCGCATGACGTAGCTGCGGAGGCAGATCCTTTGCATCGATTGTTTGCTTACAAGCGGTTCCTATTAGTCTGGCGTTTATTTAGTGGTATTTTATCAGTTCTTTGTGATCGACAGTAATATTTTTATTGTGATAGGGTAAAGATAATTAACGTGATAACAACAGGTAAGATTTATAAGATAACTACTGTGGTTACAAAAAGAAATCGTTCTATTGCTGTGTGTTTGTTTGCTAGAAAACTCCATAAACCCCATCATCCTGTGCTCTTATTTCGTAAGAACGATGCCTAATTATGCCGTTGCTCTGTGCCCATCGCAGAATTAGAAAACAAAAATAACTGGGATTATTCATCACGCATTCCCAAAAGATCAGATGCTGCAAAGAACGTGGTTACTCAAATGTAAACGAAAAGATGTTGTCAATGCGAAACATGCCAGAATTTGCTCTAAACATTTTACTGAAGATTATGAACTTGATTTAAAAAAACTGTTTGCCGAATCTTCGGAAATGAATTTGTTTAGAAGAAAAACTGTTCAGTGTTCTAAACTAAAACGTTCAATCACTGCAGTGAAAATTAAAATATACATTTTGCAACACCGAAATAATAGCGACTTTCCACGTAAATTTCAAGCACAAACTAATTTCTATCCGAATTTTTAGAAATGCTCGCCATTTCGAGTTTGAAATGTAAAACGGAGATTAAAAAAGAAACAATGCCGTATATAAAAGAAGATTAATTTCTGATGTAATTCAACATAAACCTTTATTTTGAATTTAAATTTTATTTCTCATGCGCTATCTATGAGAACAGTTTTGACGCTAGTTATTGAAACTCCGCAAATTAAAAGACATCGCGGAATTTTTTTTTGTCGATATAAATTTCTTATCTAATTTTTGGTTAAAAATCTCAGATCTTACCGTGTTGTTTCACAAAGGCATATGAAAAACGGTGAACGGAAATCTATTACATCAGTTAAGAATTCATTCTGAACGGACATTTTTCTTTTCTTTAGTAATTACATGACGAAGGGAAAAAATTTAAATAGAGAAGAGTTTTAGCCTTTGCTCATATAAACTTTAAGCTCTCTTTGGCTTGAGTTACGTATGAACGCTGTATTTTGCTTTACTCCGAGCTTCCACAGTGACGTCCAATGAAAGAGCCAATGAGAGCATAGATCGCTAATGGACCCAACCTGAGAGATATCTAAGAACCTTGAGAAATACGCCCAGTGAGAAATTAGGGACGATGCCAGAAATCTGCTCAACAAGCCGCGTACAATGAGCCCTGTAACTTTTATCTGAAATCATAGCTTTTTGTTCATTCACAAGCTGAATATTATTCGTGTTTCGTTTTTAAACACAACAGCTGCAAGAAAAGGTTCATAGGTCCGTGGATATGACGAGTGCGACAAATGTTTACTGCACGCCACAGGCTGTTCCCGTGTATCTTCCGGGGAGAATGAAACGGACATGTTTAGACTATCCTAAGCTCTTAAATAGAAATTAAGCTACGATAGTCCCAAAAAGAGCAGTAGAAAATGGTTCCAAGAATGGTGGACGGCTTCAATCATGATACAGATTTGTTCTTTGCGGCATTGAAAGCCAGTGCGAGTAAATTTCAACAAACTATGTGCAGAAATAAATGAAATCCTCACACAATAGCAGTCATCCAATGCCACATTGGGTAGGCTGCACCTCTCGCTTGTTTGTATATTTAACGACCACTGTGAGCAACTCGAAAGGCCACAAGTAGTCGCCCGTCCCTAATTTAGGGCCACTGTTCCAGGGAGAGGAGAGAGTAAGACAAACACAACATCCATGCCTCACCGGGATTCGAAACCCAACCAATATTGGACTAATGATTAGAAGCCATCGCTTAGACCACTACGCAACCATGAAGGTATGCACCTCCTGCAAGTCCTATCCTCTTATACTCATGTTGGCATTTTAGCGCCACTGGTTGTCATATTCAGTTTCACAAAAAATTCGGATTATTTTGAAAACAACAGCATATGTTTTTATTAGCGTCTAATATGCAATAAAAACTAATAATATCTTTTGGAATGTAGTGGCTGAACGACGGTAGCTGCAGCTGTGTAATATCTTTAAGATGCTAATAAAAACTTTAAAAGATCAAAATGCGCGGGAACACAGATTTCATCTAGTGGACTATCTTGAAACTGACGCAATGAACGACCGTATCTTACTTAAAACTTCATGAATTCCGTTCAAACGATTCTGTCTGGGCGTCTCATAGGGATAAAATATCATGAATTCGGTTCTATTGCTTCTGTCTAGGCGTCTCATAAGGATGAAAATTCACGAATTCGGTTCTATTGCTTTTGTCTGGGCGTCTCATAGGGATGAAATATCACGAATTAGGTTCTGTTGATTCTGTCTGGTCGTCTCATAGGAGTGAAATATCATGAACTCGGTTCTGTTGATTCTGTCTGGGCGTCTCATAGGGGGGAATCATCATGAATTCGGTTCTATCGATTCTGTCTTGGAGTCTCATAGGGATGAAATATCATGAATTTGGTTCCATTGATTCTGCCTGAGGCGTCTCCTAGGGATATAGTGATGATGCTAGCCTTTCTTCTAGACTGCCCCGAGACCTTGGGACAACGTTACTGCATGAGTGCAACGTTACTGCATGATTGCCTTCAAGGAAGGGTGACGACATTGAGACATATGAAAAGTCGGGATTGATTGGAGCCATTGCTAGTACAGATGGATCCAGATGTAACGAGAATGCGAAGCTACAAATAAATTTATTTGTTTTATGGAGCCTTTGAAATTTGTGATATTCGCCCTTGTTATTCGGACCGCACATTACAGAAAAAATCTTTGGAGAAGCCGCACATATTGAAGTTCAGTACTGTTATCAACAAGTACTGAACATTCAGACAGTTTTAGCCCATTCACACAGTTTTTAGCCCTATCTATTTCAGAGGAAGACAAGGAAAAGTACCTGCTGTTGGCGAAACCATGGTTCCCTTTAGAGACAAATCAGTCTGCATGAAAACAAAATATGTTTCGATTCTTTGTTTATTTCCTTCTCCACCAATCCGCACAGTTTTTAGCCCTACCTATTTCAGAGGAAGGCAAAGGAAAGTACCGGATGTTGGCAAAAGCGTGGTTTGCACTGGAAACATTTTAACCACTGTGTTGGAGGAAGCTGGAAAACTTTAAGAGCTGCTATCATTACAAGAACACAAAGCAAGCAACAACTGACTCATATTTTCGACGTAGAGTGTTAGCAGCAAAACAAATGCAAGAGGTTTGGAAATTCCAGTATTTTGATATCAATAAAAAGTTCTGCTCATTAGAGATATCATTCAATTTTTCATTGCTTTATGTCATTTTAACTATAGATTTTAATTGACAAGCATTATTTATCTTCAACTATATGATAAATGGTTTATTCCGGGTACGGAGAACTGGCCACATTGCGATTTCATTGCCATAAAATTGTTACAAACAAATATCGTAAATATGACTATACGATATTAATAAACAAATATCGTATGGACATCCCAGGTAGCAATATTATGTTGGACCAACCATGGGCTTTCAACGGTCGGCCCAGCGACGAGGCGACTCGGCGGCCAATAATTGGATATGTGTTGGTTCAACGGTTGGACCCACATTGGAAAACTGTTGCAAATAGTTTTCCAATGTAATTATGTGTTCTTGGACAACCATGGTTGGTCATGTGTTGTTAGAAAACCATGGTTGGTCATGTGTTGTTAGAAAACCATCGGACAACCGTTAAGTGGTCATTTGTTGATAAATGTTGGTCATGTGTGGTTTGAAAAACCGTTGGCCAATCTTCGATAAACAACGCAACCTTCGTCCAACGTTGCCGACGCAAAAATATCATTGGGCCAACCATTGGCTAATGTCAGTGTGCTACTTGGGATATTTCCCACTACTTGAGCAACTATTATTCACTAAACATTTTTTTTAATATTTCATTTTCAATAGGAAATTTAGACATTTCCATGATTCTCGGGCCAGCCAAAGACAAAGCGGAGAACTGGCCACAACAATTTTAAGGGGCCTTATACAAATTGCGTTTTTGAGCGCTTCCTGGCCACGTCCCTAGAGGTTGGTTATCTGTGTCACATAAAGTTTCCGTAATTTCGTATTTTCTTAACTGCGATATTAAATCCAATTCTTTATAAAAAATGTTTATGATCTACAAATCAACAAAAGAATTTCAGGGTATACAAACTACAACTCATCAAATTCTCTGACGGCATGTACGACTCAGGAAACTTGTCCGGAGGAGGGGGGAGGGGATGGTGTAAATACCAAAAATATAAAATATAAAGGATTTTTGTCCCGATCCGAAGAGTTTCAGCGTTTACAATGTGTAGCTCAACAAATTCTCTGCGAGCATGTGCGAATGCAGGAAACCTGAAGGGGTAGGGGGGGGGGGGGTTATGCCGGAAATATATAATATAAAAGATTTGGTTCGATTGGGAGTTTTTCAGCGTTTACAAGTTACAACCCAACAAATTATCTGAGAGACGTGCAAACGCAGAAAACCTGTCAGGGGTGGGGAGCGTAATACCAAAAATACAAAATATAAAGCATTTCGGGTCCGATCCGGAGGCTTTCAGCGTTTACTAATTACAGCTCAACAAATTCTCAGCGGGCTTGTGCTAATGCGGAAAACCTATCAAGGGGGAGGCTACAAGTGTCGGAGCCAATCGGGCTACATATCTTTTATATTTTTGGTACTAAGCCCCCCTTCTCCCCCAACAGGTTTTCTGCGTTAGCACATGTCCGCAGAGAATTTGTTGAGCTGTAGTTTGTAAAGGCCGAAAATTTCTCCATTGGGCTAAAAATTCTTTGCATTTTATTTTTTCGGAATTAAGCCCTCTCCCCGACAGGTTTTCTGCTTTTGCACGCGCCCTCAGACAATTTGTTGGGTTGCAGTTCATGAATGCTGAAAACCTCTCAATCAGACCAGAAATTGCTTATAATTTATATCTTCGGCATTACCCCGATACCCTTAGATACAGGTTTCCTGCGTTCGCACATGCCCGGCAAAAAATTTGTTGAGCTGTAGCTTGTCAACCGTGAAGTTATTTTGAGTTGTAGATTATGAACCTTTTTTTTATTAAGAATTCATTAAATATCGCAATTAAGAAAACATGAGATTACGGAAACTTTATGTGACTCAGGTAACCAACCTCTGGAGTCGTGGCCACGGTGCAGTCAAGAACGCAAGTTTTATACGGCCCCTTATAATTTTTGTGGCCAGTTCTCCTTCACTCGGTTTATGCTTATCTAGTTTTAACTGACATAATATAATATGCCCAAAATAGCTCCTTTTTGTTTGTTAGGTTGTAACAAAGTTCACATATCGCGAATTTTAAACTCTCCGTTCAAATTCGTTGTATGCAGGCTGGACTGAACTATGTGGAGTCGGGATAAATTAAAGTCGTTGCCATTTCGAACTGGGGCCATTGCTAGTATACGAAGAGTTATAATTGGTTGCAATCATTATTACCAATATAAGGAACTGGAACTGTGTGACTTGTACTACGTGTTTAACCTTACCAGTGTTTACTTTTTCTTATGAGAAATTTTGGTTACCAATTGTACATTCTTTCACTGAATGTCACGTCCGAACTTCATGGAGTTTATTGCTTTAGGTCACGCTGGAAGTCAGTCAAGTCAAGCAAACTTAGATAAAAAAGGTGTTTTAGATGTCAGACATCTGATAGCTATGAACGTTATCGATGAGATAGGATGATATTACTGGTATGCTTGTTATTATGTTTTAAAGCAACTAATAGTTCAATATGAAGTTAAATAACTACATCTGTTACTAACTGTGGTTGATCTACGACAAACGCTGTGAACTACCTTCAGATTCATGTCTGATATCCGGAATAAACGATTCCTTTTGTACATCACTTGAAAGTGATATTTGTTCTCGATACCATTATCTTTTAAGCGTAAACCCTGAAACACTGTAAGTTTTTGGCGTCATTGTTAGTAGTATTAATGATAGGGACTGATAAGTGTCATGGTTGAAAATATGAAATGGGAATTTATCGAAGGCATTAGTATCATATTAAGTCAGAACTGACTGAAACTATTGTTAGCAATGTCAGGAGTTCGTAATGATTGCATCTGATGTAAGTAGTATAAGGTGTCGGGATTGTTTGGAGGCAATGTTCATAAAATGGGGTTGTGACTCTTCTTGAGCAATATGGGGAGTTGGAGTTGATTGGAATCGTTGTTATGGGTATAAGGAGTCGGCATTAATTGGAGTAGTTGTTAGTAGTGTTCGGAATTGGCAACCATGGGAGCCATGTTAGTAGTATGAGCAGCTGGAAGTGATTGGGGGACCACTACTAGCAGCTAGTTGATGTTCTTGTTAAAAGTGTAAGCAATCGAGATTTTTAGGTGTGAATTCTTAGCAGTACAAGACGTCGAGATCGATTGGAGTTATTGTTAGCAATACAAGGAATAGGAACTTATCGTCGTCGTTGTTCGTAGTATAAGATGTGACGAGCGTTTCGGAATAATTAATCATAGTTTCCATTGTGTTTGAATAACATTTACGCTGTGAACTAGAATCACTAACACAACAAACTAAAATTTAAATCTAAACATACACTTACATGGCGGTTTTCATTCACACCAGACAAAAACAACCTTCTTTTTCAGTCTTCTTTACAAACTAACTACGCAGTTTCTTCCTCGTTGTTTTTGGTCAATTCCGATTCCTCGATTTCTATGGAAACATCCATACTTTAAGAGTTCCTGCCCCATGCATCCGGGGTACATGGGGTGTTTGTTTGTAGGTATAATGACCACCGTAGCGGAAAGACTACACTCTGGAAGTCCACCTTAGTTTAAAAAGATATCTGGCTGATGTGCAAAAGCTTGGAACCTTTAATTTTTGTTTTACGCCCAATAAATGCTACTTATTAGTATAGTTTTTACTGTTTTAAATCTGAATTTTGGCAATTTTGCAGTTTTGATTTTTTTTTCTTCAGGAAAATGTAAACATTTTCTAACAGTTTCATTACAAAATAATAAACAAGGAAAAAAGACTGCATGGGAAATTTGAAACACTGCAAACCTTATCTGTTCGGAAGCGTTGAAATATTAATTAGTTTGCATCTCTAATCTGCATATTTAACGACGATGTTAAGCGACTCAAGTTGGAGGTTGGTGTTTCATTGCTTACAAATTCAGAATTTTCTATGAAACTTAGGGAATCAAAAGACATTAATTTTGCGTCATCTACTTTTTTAACCTCTCTTTGGCAGTCTGCTTAAATAATCTTAAAGCATTTCAGTGCTTCAAAAAGACAAGGAATGTATAAAAATGTTGCCGTACAATTTTCCAACGGAATAAGAAAGGATCTCCTGAAATTAAACACTAGATAGCAGATACTCACCGTCAAAAGAAACCGAGATTTCCATTGGTTGATGCAACACTCTCTTTCGCATCTTGACAACTTTTTTCAACGACGTTTAATAAAGGCCTCAAACCTAGTGGGAATAAACCGTGGCGACAAATGGAACGCACTCCGGTTCTCTAACTGGTTGTTTTCCCAGCTCTCAATACAATGGTCGTTTATCACATGAGTTCGGGCATGATGATAGGAAGTTAGGTTTGCGTTCGCGCTTTGTTTCAAAAGCGCGAATACAAACCTAACTTCCTATTATCAAAACTCTTCTAAACCACTACTTAGTTTAAATTTCCGATACAAAATCGCAGCAAAAGGTTTTCTTCGTGCAATTATCTGAAAGTAAGTTTTTGCACATAATTAGAGTATGCAATGCATGCTTTGTATACAACGACCGGACGCTATTGAAGGAGTGTCTACAAAACCCGCACTGGTGATGGTTTTCAGGCTTACTGCCGCAAATTTTTATTCACCTTCTTGATCTTACATTTGTTACTTCAGGAAAGATGCTAATTACTTATATAGTTGACACTTTAGAACCTTTTTTCTTATTCCGAGTTATAATCATACTGCCATGATTTATAATTTTTCCGGAAATTATGTATACATTTTCATTTAAAACCCATGGGGACATGTTTGTGAAATTATCAGGATTGTGCTTGTAACTCTAGTTTTAGTACGTGAGAATGTCTAAAGAGAAACAAGTTGTTCCTGCAAGAAATAACATTTAAAGTAACAATCATATGTATGGAAATATTTTGTAGAAATAATGGGAAAGGCAAATGAAAAGCTCGTTGATCACACAAAATCAGGATAAGATGCGAAAAGAGCATCAGGTAGAAATTTTAAATGCACCTTTGTTTCTGTTTTTTTACTTTAAATGAGATTTTCTTTACATGTGCTTTTCTTTTTCATGTATCCGATCGTCCGTTTTGCTCCTAAGTGCATAAATTGTGCATCTTTAAAAAGCCCTTATTCAGCAGGTATATTTTAAGAAATGAATGAATGTATAAATAATTACTATTGATTGATTCCGAAGGCAATTAAGACATTAATAAAATTTAAATTCCTGTCTCGCAAATTACCCGGGTGCTGCACTTCGTGATTTCATCCTTTAATCTTTTGTTTCTTTTTTTGGAGTTGTCCCTTCTTCTTAATATTAATAAATTCATGTTTTGCTTCCACAGCTTGTTAACTTTCTTTTATTAAAGCAGTGTAATCCATATTCGAGAATTCTTAATATACGCATCATACTTTGACTGGAATGAAAACTAATGAAGATGTGCCGTGCATCTTTAATCGCCTCTTTAAAAGATGAAAGGGCGATTATTTTATTAAATTCTTCGGAACAGCCCTCTTAGTATTCCAGTCCAGCATACTTCCGCTTCGACGATAGGAATGCATTTTGGCAGGTTGAGACCAATGGAAAAAAGTATGGGATCTAATTTTTCTTCATTTGCTCGAAATAGTTTCGAAATCTTCGCAATGTGAAATTTATTTATGTTTTCGGCCTAACTAGTTTTCCATTTCTCGTTATGTTCAAAAATTGGAGCTTAATCTCTGAAGACATAAAATGAACTTTGCTGAAGATTCTAGTTTCTTAAATGTATTGACAGATTTCATTGAAATAGCTTACTTCATTTGCTCAAGGAAAGATATAGGAAAATACCAAAGTAACAGGCACTGCCGTTTCTAGAATCCAATCTTCGAACCAGTTCTATTGTTGGTAGATATAAGGATCCCTCATAGATTTTTAAGATATGAAGAAACGGTTACCTTATGGCAGAATTGAATTAATTTCGAAGTGTTGTTGTTCACAGCCAACGTGAATGCTCTCTTCAAAACGAATTTTCCATGACACAAATGTTCGCAGGTTGTAGCTCTGAAAAATTTAAACAATATCGGGTTCCTTCTGATCACCTGATAAGAACTATCGATTTGTTACAAGGCTTGGTGCTGAGTTATATTGCAACGTCTTGTGTGAAGGGTTCGTTTGATGCCCATGTTTCTCCCGACTGGAGCAGATAAATAAAATACAAAGTGTAAATAAAGACGATAAAAGTTAAGCTTTGCACTTGCAGTGAGGAAAACGTTTATTCAGATGTTATGGAGAATGTCTTAAATCATTTTCCTGATCTTCTTTCCTTTATTAACATCAACAAGCTGATCGCTCTTTTTCTCTCGGCCCGTGTTTGCTTCCTACCTTCTCATTCTTCGTCGATTCTCAGCACTTTCCCTAATTACCACTGACCAGCGATATTTTACACTTCCTCTCTCGCCTCCTTAACACCGAATTCCTTGAAACCGAGTGCCACGTCCTGTTGCTGAGAACCCCCCCCACCACCACCACCAATGTCGTCCCCTGCCGAAGAGTAAAGTCCACGCCTTCTCAGAAAGCGAGGACACTCCTTAAAATGCCTTCTCTCTGAAACGCAGTTTCCTTTAATTTGCTTCGCTGTCCCCTCTTCTCTCTTACTCCCTCGCAGGAAAGTGTCCATGTAACTAACCCCTCCCTTTGCCTGGGACGGATGAAAAGCAATAATGTAGTGTTCCACTTTTCTCACATCAACGAAACCATAAATCTAACACCACTCATTTGAACGGACGCGTGAGAAAAAGGGCACTTTGACCGTTTGTTGCCCAGCTCAACAAAATGGCGGGAAAATGGAGGAAAATGAGTACAATTCATTATCTCTAAAATAGCTACAGAATTTCACTTTTGATAAATATGGATGCGCAGGTTACAGATTTGTAAATATGTTTAAGGAGTGTAACGTGCTACCAAGATGAAGCACATATCAAGACGGCAAATTTGCAGGGATAAATTACGTCGGTATAGTTCAGTCAGTAGAACAACTGGCTCCGGAGAGTGGCGGCGTGAATTCGGATTCCACCATCGGCAAATCTGTATTTTCGCATTGGCGTCCGATTGTTGAAAATGGGCAGCCCCGATGGCGCAGTGGTCTAAGCGATGGCTTCTGATTATTCGTCTGAAATGGGTCCGGGTTCAAACCCCGGTGAGGCATGGATGTTGTGTGTGTCTCTTATGGCGCTGGCTGTCTCCCATCCCTAGAATCAGTGGCCCTAAATTAGGCATGGGCGACTGCTTATAGCCCAATGTGTTGCTCACGGTGGTCGTTAAACCTCCAATTAAAAAAAATGGAGCAACTGGCCGTTGGGTTGTATCGCCTGGAATTAATTAAAATTCCTTCTTCGCTCAAAAAATATTAAGAGAGAGAGAGAGAGCGATGATGCGAGGCGCTAACAAGATGAATAATGCGTCAATACAGGAAAGCTGCAGCGATAAATTACATCGGTATAGTTCAGTTGGTAGAACAACTGGATCTGAAGCGAGGGGGCGTTTATTCGAATCCCACCGCCAGTAAGTCTGTGTTCTTCACAGGAGTTGAAGAATGAAAATTTTTACACTACCAACCAGAAGAGCAAGGGCAGTTTTAAATATGGTTGATGCAGCTTGCCTTCTGGAAACAAAGGGTCTGTTTCGCTGAAATCTCTATGTAACCACATCTTACATAGTGTTTTCCCGTCCTCTACGCTGTTTTTCTTTTTTCAGTCTCAATTTATGAGCTACAGAATCAATAATAACAATTTTCTTGTGGGTGTGTAATCCTCCTTTTACTCTGGAAGAATTCTACAGATAAGTCAACACACAATTTCTTTCCGGGTGTGCATGAAATCTCGAATTAACGATCTCTTACATAGTGTTTTCCCGCCTTTTACGCTGTTTTTTTTTAGTCCCATTTTCCGTGTCATAGAATCAATGATTATTATTTTTTTTATTCTTCTTTTAGTCTCGAATAATTCTATAGATACGTCAATGCACAACTTGTTTCTGGGTGTTCATTAAATCCAGATTTAACGTTCTGTAACGTAGTGTTTTCCCGCTTTTTACGCTGTTTTCTTCAGTCCCGATTTCCGAGCGATAAAACTGATATATTTGTTTTTCATATTTAATGTCCCCGAAAGCGAAAACCTCGCATTTAGTATTTAAAAAACCAGTCCTAGAAATTATCACTACCCTGATTTTAGGCCTACGTTATTTTAAAAATTTAGCCTCTGAAGAGCGATTGTGAAGGAACGGGAAGTCTAAAGATCGGTGGTGTAAAAATGATTCTCGAAAAATGCAAAAGCCACCTTTGAATTTTGCCGTTTTTCAACTCAGAGAAAGAAATTCCAAGTGAATTTATTTTCCTCAAAGATCCGGATTTGTGTCATCATAGATCTTTTGCTAAAACGCTGTCAGTTGCTTGAAAATAGATGGGGTTTTTTCCCTTCTGAGTTACTGAAGTGAAGGATTAAAAACCAAAACATGAAACTCATTCTGATTTGGAGGTATAACGTAACACAGGGTTCAAGTAATTTAGTGGCATAAATATTTCCTTCTTGGGAGTTCATTGATTATTCGTCATTCACGTAAGACAGTAACTCAAGAGTGATCATTTAAATGAATGATCCAATTTCAAGGTTGTCACTCCTCTCAAGCAATTTAGTGGCTCAAATAATTCCTTCTTGGGAGTTCATTGACCATTCATCATTCACGTAAGACAGCAATTCACGATTGATCATTTAAATGAATTATTCAACTTCGAGGTTCTCACTACGATCAAGTAATTTAGTGATATAAATAATTCCTTCTTGGGAGTTCATTGATCATTCATCATTCACGTAAGACAGCAATTCACGAGTGATCATTTAAATGAATGATTCAACTTCGAGGTTCTCCTCACTACACTCAAGTAATTTAGTTGCGTAAATAATTCCTTCTTGGGAGTTCATTGATCATTCATCATTCACGTAAGACAGTAACTCAAGAGTGATCATTTAAATGAATGACTCAACTTCGAAGTTCTCATTACGCTCAAGTAATTTAGTGGCATAAATGATTCCTTCTTGGGAGTTCATTGATCATTCACGTAATACAGCAATTCACGAGTGATCATTTAAATGAATGATTCAACTTCGAGGTTCTCACTACGTTCAAGTAATTTAGTGGCATAAATAATTCCTTCTTGGGAGATCATTGATCATTCATCATTCACGCAAGACAGTAATTCACGAGGGATCATTTAAATGAATGATTCAATTTCAAGGTGTCACTACGCTTATTGAGTTAATCATTCGTTGCAGGTATCCCGTGTTGTACTTTTAAGGCGACAGTTCTTTTGATGTAGGACTACGTCTAACTCCGCGGATAGTATTGAGCGACTTATGGCCGACCACCTATTAGAAAAATAGGTCCCAATTGAAATCTTTATAGCATTAAAAATACACGCCTCACACTAATCGTGTTAGCATATTCGTAAACAGCATGGAGTCCAATTTGCGTACTGGGCAATACATCGTGCTCGCCAGCTCGCCTCGCTCCCTGTGCGCGCGGGAGGTGAGGCAATATTTCTGGTTGTGCCGCCGAGTTTGACTCAGTCTATCACGGCAATCGTGAGCGTAACATGACTGTGCGTGGTATCGTTTTAAAGCTCTCGACGAGATCTATTCAAATATATGAATAACAATACGCAATGGTTGGAACTGAACATTTAAAAAATTGTTTTCTTGTGAGCCGGTGAACACGTTTGACAATATCTCGGTTTATCTGGACAACCGAGGGTGCAAAGCGACTGTGGGTGGTATTGTTCTAAAGCTCTCAACGAGATCTATTCAAATATATAAAAAACATACCACAAGTGTTTTAAACTAACATTTTTAAAAATTGTTTTCGTATGAACGTGTTAGCATTTTCGAAAATGCCGTGGAATTCGCAGAATGAACGCAAGCAAAAGTGGAGAAAATGAAAACCAGAGGCAAGAGCAAGTGATGAGGAATGGAAGAAGCCCAAGAAGACTGCAGCCCAACGAACCAGAGAGTATCGAGAACGCCTGAAAGCAGCCGCCGCCAAACAAAAATCCAACATACCGATCGAACCCGTACCCGGCCCATCTCGAACTCTGCTTTGTGTTCGCAATGTATCCAACATTATTTGTAAAAATTATGTAAGTTACTTTTCATATCATACACCTGTGTTTGCTATAACAAATTAAATAAACGCTTTGAAACAATACTCGACTAGCTCATTTCAACTTATAACGAAGTAAATTTCTCCGTCATTTTTGTCTATGCCGGGGCTCGAACCCGGTCCCCTCATTCCGGAATAAGTCGCTCTACCAATTCAGCTACGCGGACGTTCGTTCTGACTGCTCCCTGCCTTTGTGTCGTGTGCGTCCTGCTGGCAGGTACGTCACATCTTCCCCCCCCCCGAAAGAGGGACAGGTGCATGGCCCACGGGTCAGCGGTGACCATAAATCGTTGCAGGCAGCCATCCGCTGTAGAACGTGCACTTGAGAACTCCCAGTCAATCTAGTGTGTGGAATGCAACATCACACACTTTTGTATTTTTCGAAACGCTTGAGAAGGGATTTTCTGATTTTTCCTATCTCGCGGTGTGGAAAGAACATCACACCACTGCGAGATTTTGAATGGCCGCGTCATCCGGAAAGTTCGGGCGCCATTATAACGAATTAAATTTCTCCGTCATTTTTGTCCACGCCGAGGCTCGAACCCGGGTCTCCTCATTCCGGAATAACTCGCTCTACCAATTGAGCTACGCGGACGTCCGTTCCGACTGCTATCTGCCTTTATGTCGTGCGCGTCCTGCTGGCAGGTGAGTCACAAACTCTCTGATTTGCAAGTCGTAGTCCTAGGTTCCAAATTGACGGCTCAATCAGAAATGAGCCTACATGTATTTTTTTTAGAAAACTACCCGAAAGAGCTCGAGATTTTCAATCATTCCCACGAGCGGGCTCGTGGGAAATGATTTTGGCGCACCGTTCAAATTAATGACATTCACTTATCATTTCCATTCCTAAGTTACATCGTTATTTCTTTGCTGATTCCTTACTGCTCACCCACATAACGATTTAAATTTATTAATTCTCGACACTACTTTTGTTATTGGGAATTCGTTTCTGAACTGATGCGAATGGAATAAAATCAAACGTGCAGCGATTTCAGTGTGCGTTGCAGAATTGGTGGATTGAATGACCATTGATAGCAGTAGGAGCTGACCATTCAACATTTCTCCGGTGTAGAATCATTCATTGTGATCGAATCGTTCACGAACAGTCCATTACTAAAGAAATTACTGATAGATTCAGAGACGGTAATGAAACTGAACTATAGTTTTGACGTCGAACTGCGTCTTTTTCTGCGCTGACGTCGAACTACGTCTTTCTTCGCCACGGATGCAACGAAAACATGTCATAATTTGAAAGCTTATATCTTCGACACTAATAATCGTAGAGTATAAAATAATACATCTATAAATAGTTTATAGAGTCCCATTTATAACAAAAACAAGTTACAACCCTCCACCTCTTAACCCTAAGATATACACTGAAGAGCAATTGAATTAGAGACAGCTGGCGTTTTGCAAATGTGGCGCTGTGGGCGGCCCTGTAAACGGAAACGACATGACGCATGCAGCGATCCGACAATATAAGGAGTGATGCAACGGGAATCAGTAAAAGTCTGACGCAGCATGGGTAAGACGAAGGATCTAAGCGCATTTGATCGTTGGCAAATTGTCGGGGCCCGACGAATGGGTCACTCCATCTCGGAAGTCATGCAGACACTGAGATTTTCACGAGCCACTGTGTCACGGGTGCACCGTGAGTACATCGAATCCGGTAAAACCATCCCTGCAAGAGCCAACTGCCGTGGACAACAGCGTGTGGATGAGCGGGGTCATCGTTTGCTAGCTCGCATTATAACAGCGGGCCGACGAGCCACAGGGCAAGCAATCACCTGGCAATTTAACGCTGGTGCACAAAAACGTGTAAGCAGCCACACCATCCAGAACCATCTCCTCGCTACGGGGTACAGAAGCCATCGTCCCACGAGGGTACCGCTGCTGACCGCACATCACAGGGTGCAAAGATTAGCAGCATGGGCGCGGGAACATCGCCACCGGACCCTAGACATGTGGAAAAATGTTGCCGGGACTGATGAGTCGAGATTCACGTTGGTACATGCGGATGGCAGGATACGAGTACGGCGCAAACCACATGAAGCGATGGATTCTTTTTGCCGGCAGGGTACTCTCTCTTCAAACTGGTGGGTGTGGCATTCTCGTTTGGGGACTGTTCACGTGGACTGAAATGGGATCCCTGGTACGTGTGACATCGTCCCTCACAGGTCAATGTTATCGGGATATCCTGGACGACCATTTGCTCCCGTTTGTGCGTCATCAACATCCCACTGGGGACCTCATTCTGCAACAAGACAATGCACCATGCCATCGCTTCCGAATTGTATCCAAATGGTTGGATGAACACTCCACCGACGTGACCTCGTTTCCTTGGCCAGCTAGGTCACCTGAACTAAATCCCATCGAGCACATATGGGATGCCATCTAGAGAGATGTTCGAGGCTCTGACGCCCCTCCATTAAATCTTCGAGAACTGTGGGAGCTTGTTCAGGGGTCGTGGTTCCGTATGTCTTCCCAACGCTTCCGGTGTCTTGTCGAGTCCATGCCGAGAAGAATCGCCGCCATCATCAGGGCGAAAGTGGTGCTAGACGTTACTAGACAGGTATCTCTAATTCAATTGCACTCCAGTGTAGTAGCGTTAGGAAGTTAAGCTAAATTTCGCGTGTTTTTGTTTCACCGCACGCCGTTTAAAGGTTGATAACTAGTGAATAGATAATGATAGCGATGACCTCAGAACCTCATTCCGTAGCGGACATTCAGAGGTAATGGACGTATCTGATAAACAGAAATAAAGGGGATTTAAATTTTTTTTATTCTTTAGATGAAAAAAATATTTGGTGCCGAAAATTTAGAAATGCCGCGAAACTCCAGGGAAAATTACTACAAGAACCGACGAAAGCTGAAGAAACAGCTGGAGGAGAACGGGAAGAATCTAAAAAGGCCCGCTAAGTCATCAACCGAAAGGTCATGGGAATGTAGGGAGCGTCAAAAGTCCGCGCGCCAGGATGCGTTTCATCCGAGTTCGACTCTAGAGCCCTTCCACTTCAACTGCACGAATTGAGTCTGAACAGCAAAAAGAGATGGAGACTGATGTGAGGGATCCAATTTTTTTAATTTTCACACCGAGCATGGAATACCAATGTACATAGCCAGATTTCACAACTTCGCTAGATAATGAATGTATTACGTCTCAAACCTTTACACCGCCGATGCATTCTGAATCAAGACAAGAACAAGAAGTGTACATTAGGACTGAGACGTATTGCCAAATTTATAACAAGGCAACTAAGGAGTTTGAAGAATTGTTTCTGAAGAACGATTTCTTCAGAAACAATTTTAGCAATAACTACTGACAACGATGATACTACACCTACTTCTACTAACATTAATTAATAATCAGCATAAGTTACTATGAATTATATATAGTATAATCTGCTTTTAAGTAAATAAAGAAAACATTTCTTTCGTTTTATTTCTTAAAAATTTTATACCTGAAAAAAATCAAAGAGTAGGAACTGTGCCGCGACCTACAACGTAGGGCTACGTCAACTGTCCATCGCTGAATACTTTAAGGACGTAGAACACGTGAGAAAGTGCCATGAGGTTATGGCACATTTGCTACTGTGCCCCTTCAATTTTTTAATTTACAGTTCTTTTTATTTTATCCTCCTCAGCGTACACACCACAATGGCAAGCTTTCACAGAAAGCACCGTAAAATGATGTTCGAAGATGATGATTTTTCAAGTAGGTTAGTGCATCGAAATTGTATATGTGATGTGGATAACTAACAAAGGTTATTCAGAATTTAACTTGAAGTGAACACAAGTACGTCGTTTAGCTTGCAGATCGTTTGTTAATATAACATCGAACGTACTTAACTCTTCTCACACTTTGTTTTTAACTCATGCTGCTTGATCCTACTAACTGTCAGTGATGCCCTGAGGTAAAAAAACAAACAAACCTGGAAGTTCCAACGTGACGTTAAGTTCAGAAATCGTAGCGAGGAATAACTAGAAATTTACATGAGAGAGAGAGAGAGAGAGAGAGTTATATCCTAAATAGAACGTTAAAAAGATAATCACAAATAAAAGATGTCACAAATAAAATGGAAATATTTTGAAGAATGTAATTAAAATCCCACAATATCTGAGCTACGTTGAACTGTCAAATTATCTCAATAAAATCTGAAGAGTGAAAACGAATCTCAAAAGTAAATGATTAGTCGTAACTTTCATAATATAAGTAACTACATTATAAACAATTTGACTTTATTCCATTGCAGAGGGTGTTAGTGGCAGCATTTCATTATTCTGAGTGGAAATATAAAATATCAAGAACATCGATCTAGTTCTTCGGTATCTTTATATGTAGAAAAGTAAGCATTAGCATTACACAGATTTAGATGTTATTGTGGAAATACAGGACTCCGATCTATGAACCTGTTGTAAAGTTTTAAAATGCTGCCTTTTTAAATGGTTAACTTAGTAGTTAGTTACATGGCTAATGTTCTTACAAAGCTTCGCGGCACCTAAATCACACTTTTGAAACAAATTGGAACAAAACGGTCGGGCCGAAAGAATCAGCTACTCGCTTACGTAATTCTAACCGTCTATTCTGTACTTCAGGACATCAATATAATTCATTACCAGAATACAATATCTCTGGTATCAACACAGACATCAATTGTATAATTATGACGCTTGTTCCGGATCACATATATCTTAACGTTTAACAATCTACTACATCTCCACCAACTATACTCTATTTGCATTCAGTCTGATCATTCTATTGTGCTCTCACACACTGTCAGTGTTGCCAAAATGTAAAAGCTGTTCGGAAAAGTAGTGTGTCGTTCGTTGAGATTACGCGTAACCAAGAAGTAACTAAATTACATAAAAACAAAGTTGTAAAATCATGCAATACATTGATTATGATACGCTTTCCAACATACCAGAAATCATTACTCAAATTATTACTCAAGTTATGAGGATAATAGCTGTCGAATAAATCTCGCTCCTGTGTCCTGACCTTTGACCCCATTTCGATGATAGTAAACAGAATTGGTCGTCAGTATACCTCCGGAACAACATACTAAAGTTTTGTCAGAATAGAAACATTTTTAGTCAAGTTTTCAGGATAATGGATGTGGAATAAATCTGGCTCCTGTGTCCTGATCTTTGACCCCATTTTGATTATATTCAACAGAACCGGTTCAGTATACCTTCGGAACAACACGATAAAGATTTGTCGTAATAGAAGCATTTTTACGTAAGTTATGACGCATAAGGGCGATGAAATAGATACCGCTCCTATGTCCTGACGTTTGACCCTATTTCTACCATTTTCAATAGGGTTCGCCCCCAGGTGGTCCCCTACCACATACTGGAATTTAATCGAAATCGAACCATTTTTACGCAAGTTATGACGCATAAGGGCAATGGAATGGATCCGGCTCTTATATCGTGACCTTTGACCCCATTTCGTCCATTTTCAATAGGGTTCGTCCCCAGGTGGTCCCGTACCACATAATAAAATTTAATCGAAATTGACATAACAAGTTAGAAAAATCATGCAATGCATTGATTATGATAACAGAAATCATTACTCAAGTTATTACTCACGTTATGAGGATAATGGCTGTTTAATAAATCTGGATCCTGTGTTCTGACCTTTGACCCCATTTCGATGATATTCAACAGAACCGGTTCGGTGTACCACCGGAACAACATACTAAAGTTTTGTCGCAATAGAAGCATTTTTACGAAAGTTATGACGCATAAGGAAAAGGGAATGGATCCTGCTCCGATGTCGTGACCTTTGACCCCATTTCGCCCTTTTCAATAGGCTTCGTCTCCAGGTGGTCCCCTTACCACGTACTAAAATTTCATTGAAAGCGAACCATTTTTACGCAAGTTATGACGCGCAAGGGCAATAGAATGAATATCCTTCCTATGTCGTCACCTTTGACCCCATTTCGTCCATTTTCAATAGGGTTTCGTTCCCAGGTGGTCCCCTACCACATAATAAAATTTCATCGAAATCGAATTATTTTTACGTGAGTTATCGTGCGGACGGGCAGACGGACAAAGCTGGAGCATATATGCTTCTTCAACCTACGGTTGGAAAGCGTAAAATATACACAGTTGACGTGGATTAGGAATATCAAATAGAGGTCATCGCTCTTTCCACGTTTATAAGTGAGTCACGGAGAAATTCTCATTAGCCGCTACCGGGAATCGAACCCAGGATCTTCCAGGTACGCGGAAACTGGAAGACCCTTATCATAATCAAGCTTACCATAATCAATGCATTGCATGATTTTACTAACTTGTTTTTATGTAATTTGGTTACTTCTTGGTTAAAAATCTCAACTCACTTATAAATTCCGTGACTCACTTATACGTAAATGTGGAATCTATAAATTCCGTGACTCACTTATACGAAAATGGCTTCTATTTAATGTTGATACTCTTTGACAGATTAAATTGTTACAAAGTGTTTGGGATAATGGCAGCGCTAAGATTTCTGTGGCGGTATTGCAGTGTTGTTTGTATATACACCACCTGAAAGAAGTGTTGTGCGATTTTAACCCAGGAAAAGATATTTACTTTCAGTAAACTGGTAAGGGTGACCTGTTTAAGAAATGCATTTATGTACGTCAACCATGTTGTAAGACCACATCCATCGAGAGTTTCAAAACAGCAAGCGTGTGAAACTCAAATATTTTTCTTGGTGATTGTGACGTTCCTGCCTCGCAGGACGCACATGAGATAAAGGCAGATAGCAGCGAGAGCATACGTCCGCGTAGCTCAGTTGGGAGAGTGACTTATTCCGGAATGAAGGGACCCGGGTTTGATGCCCGGCGTGGACAAAAAAATGACGGAGAAATTTACTTCGTTATATAATCTTGCAAGAGGATGTTTAAGATATCATCCACAATTGCTTGCATTACAGTAACATGGCCTTACAGTGCGAGCCGACACTTCTCTCCTAGTACCAAACAACTACACATACTGCATTAGTTCAAAAAACAATTGCAAGCCTATAGACGTTTCAGAGAGGAGCTTTAAGATTTGTTTGTAAAAAGGATATCTACTTTAGATTACTATTGCATTCCATAAAATGAGATAAAAAAATAGAGAATGGCAGCATGTTTTCCTCCCTCTGGTCATAACGTTTTTCTTCTTAAGCAGGAAACTTGGTGATGATCTTCATCTATGTAGTAGAGCAAAGGACAAATTCCCCCAGGTATTCTACCTGGGAGCCACGATGAAAACGTCATATAATTTTTTCGACACGCTCGAAGTGTGTCTGCTTCACCACAAAGCATCGTCTTACACTAAACACACATCGAAAAGTTTAGACAATTTCTCGACATCGCTAGGGCTTTGATGTTCACTACCCTCCTTCGAGACAGGGCAGCTCTTCCCGAACTCAAGCGTTGTTTTATTTGAAAAAGAAATTAACAAACAACGGAGAGAAAAATTTGGCCATTCTCAAATGCCTTCTCTCTCGTCGGCACTCTCTCATATCCCACCATAAAAGAATTAAAAATCCTCAGATTCAATAAGTTTTGCCTCTCCGATGATGCAGTGGTCTAATCGCTGACCTCTGTCCACTTGTCCGAGTGAGCTGGCTCGATCTATGAATGAGGAATGGGGTGGTCTGTTTGTCTTGCAGTATTGGCACTCCCCCTTTCGTTGGGGACAAAGTTAGAGGTGTGCACGGGCATTATTTGGTGATCCCGGCCAGGCTCAAGCCCGTGAATTTAAGGCCCAATCCGTCAATTGCAGCTATTACTTAGGCCCGGCCCGACCCGTGATGTGCCATTTTTGTCTTTCTATTGCATTTTATGAAATTGTGAAAATTAAATAATGAAATGAGATATTATTGAATATATTTAATTGAATGCAAGCCTAATATTAACTCTACTTTGGCAATTTTCGAAAAATATAGCTTTTAAAGAGAGAGCCAAAAAAAAAAAAAAAAAGAAGACTAAGCCCGTTCAAAGCCTCCCTTTTTTACGCTTTCAAACCGTTGGTTGAAGAAGCGTATATGTTCCAGCTTTGTCTGTCTGTCTGTCTGTCCGTCCGCACGATAACTCGCGTAAAAATGGTTCGATTTCGATGAAATTTTAGTATGGGTTTGAGGACCACATGGGGATGAACCCTATTGAAAACTAACGAAATGGGGTCAAAGATCAGGACATAGGAGCGGGATCCATTCCATTGCCCTTATGCCTCATAACTTGCGTAAAAATGGTTCGATTTCGATGAAATTTTAGTATGTAGTAGGGGACAACCTGGCAATGAACACTGTAGAAAATGGAAGAAATGGGGTCAAAGATCAGGAAATAGGAGTACGATCCATTCCATTGCCTTTATTCATCATAACTTACGTAAAAATGCTTCGATTGGGACAAAACTTCATGATGTTGCTCCGAAAGTAGGCGGAACCGGTTCTGTTGAATATAATCGAAATGGGGTCAAAATTCAGGACACAGGACCGAGATTTATTCCACAGCTATTATTCTCATAACTTGACTAAAAATGTTTCCATTGAGACAAAACTTTAGTATGTTGTTCCGGAGGTATACTGAACCGGTTCGGTTGAGTATCATCGAAATGGGGTCAAAGGTCGGGGCACAGGAGCGAGATTTATTCCACAGCCATTATCCTCATAACTTGAGTAATAACTTGAATGATGATTTCTGGTATGTTGGAAAGCGTATCATAATCAATGCATTGCATGATTTTACTAATTTGTTCTGAACTATCAAGCGGCAACACTACAAATGTCAAACCCTATATGCATTAGGGTTAGGAGAAACAATCGATGTCGTCCTACGCTCTCATACAAACACACACACCTCATCCCGCTGCACACACCCACAGTCCCCCACTCCACACAACGCACACTAGCACGGGGGTTGAATCTTTTTGTTATCAACAAGCACCAAAGTGTTTCTACCATCGTTATGCTTACAGATGGTAAAAACACTGTGAGTGCCTTTATTCGACACTGTGATTACGCACCGGGATGTGTCACGGAAGTAAGTAAAGCCAGAAAAACAATTAAACAGAGCAAGACATCGGGAGACACCATTTTCCTCTTTCTTTACCATTGCGATAAAAAGAATCGGTCGACTTGGCCCGGTACCTGCAGACCTCTAGACAAAGTGTCCCGAAATCAAGGATGGACGACTGCGCATATGCGTTAGAGTTGTTCACGATGGACGTTAAACCCCACCCTCCAAAAAAAAAAAAGTTTAGAGATTTTGTTAAAAATATTTTATAGGTTTATCTTTCATTAAATGTATTACGTCAAATTATTAGGTGTGCAACTTAATTCTCGGCCCCTAACCCCAAGCGATCATAGAACGTCGGCAAATGCAAATACCTGTGTGCGATAATGGCTGATTGCGGCGCCATCCAACAGCTTTGCAGGTAACCGTAACCGCTTATAGCTGTAGTAAGAGAAGGGACGAAAGTTGACGGTAAAAGCAATGTCGTTCAAGAAACAACATTTGAGGCACTGCCTCCTGTTGGCGTTTCAGCTGAAAACAAGTGCCTCGGAAGCCGAGCAAATGATCTGTGCTGCTGTGTCCTACAGTACATGCAAGAAATTATTCCAGCGGTTTAAGCAGCGAAAGTTCTATCTCCGTGATGCAGAAGGTCCGGGACACCCACAGAAAGTTTACGATGTGGAATTGGAACAACTGTTGGAATCGGATCCCTGTCGCACACAGTGAGAGCTCGCCCAGGAACTCGGAGTAACACGGCAAGCCATTGCAAAGCGCCTGCACAAGCTTGGACGGATTCACAAGGAGGGCCGTTGGGTGCCCCTCCAACTCACAGCTGCTAACAAGTTTAGGGCTACGATGTCGCTGTGTCCCTGACTCTCCAGATTCAAGAAGAAGGATTTCCCCACGAGATTTTGACCTGTGATGAGAAGTGGATCCTCTACGATAATCCTAAGCTGCGCAAATCGGGGGTTTATCAAGGTCAGCCTACCACCAACACCGCCAAACCGAATATTCATGCCAGGAAGTTGTTGCTGTGCATATGGTGGGATCATCGCGGTGTCGTACACTATGAGTTGCTCAAACTTGGTGAAACGGTCAATGCTAAGCGTTATTCTTAGCAACGCATTCGTGTGAGTGACGCCTTGGAGGCGAAAAGGCCATATACCGGCAAGGGCAAAAGGGCGGTCCTGTTGCTTCAGGATAACGCGCGTCCTCACACCGCGAAAACGACTTTAAAGACGATCACCGATCTGGGATGGGAGATATTTTCCCACCCGGAGTATTCTCAAGATTTCTCCCCGTCGGATTATCACCTTTTTCGCTCCCTGCAACATCACTTCAGTGATGCGCACTTCACTTCTGTCGAGGAGGCCCACACAAGTATTTATGACTTTATCAAATCGAAACAGCGCTCTTTTTTCCGCAGTGGCATTCAGCAGCTCCCTGACCGACGGCGGAAATGTATCTCCAACCCGACGGGGATTATTTCCCAGATTAGGTACGTATTCGATTTACTATAATTTGCTGTCAACGTGTCCTGCCTGTGGCCGAGAATTAAGTTGCACACCTAATTGCACACCTAATACAAAGCCCCAGAGTGAATAAAAAGGTCGGTCGTTTGTAGCTAAAAGATTTGATGAGGTAAAAAAGCAATACACGCTCGCTTCATTATGCAAAGTAAGGCCGAGGTTTTTTTTATAGTACTCTTTCAACGTTCTACCAGAACCAAGATCCCACGGCGGTACCATTCGGTAGGTTTCGAGGAAGAGAAACTCTCTGATGCGAGATTACATCTCCTCCACTGAAGCAAAGTGCGGTCCTTGTAGGAGGATCATTGAACAAAACATGTAGTAATTGGGTGGGTCAAGGTGCGCACTGTGTACAGCATGGGGTAGGATCTCAAGTCCATCCAATTCCTGCAGTTTTTGGCGGACTAGTCTGGAGGTGTGACACTTCACTTCCAGCAACGACCTCTTCCTATTGAAGAGCGCCGGGTAGGATTGGCGCAGAACATAGTGGGCGCACTGCAGTTGTTCAGCATAGAGGCTCCCTTCTATAGCCTGACCATCACACGAGTTCCCAGTGCACAGGGGATACATAATTCCACCAAATGCACAGCATGACTTCGCTCTCGAAACTCCTTTTTCCCACTAATGACTGTGTTTCCTAGCGTGGCCTCAGCTACTGGTTCCCAGTGGTAAAGTAGAAATATCCACTTCTCTTCATTCCCGATGTTACGACGCCAAAACCTAATGTCCTGTAGATTTGAGAGTAATTTGGGACAGTGAGAGAGAGATACGTTCCGCCTGCAGGGATTTCATGGGGAACTATTCGATGGCACCTGGAAGAGAAGCCAAAGTTGCGCAACTGACAAACCATGGTAGATTGGGAATACTCCTCCTCAGCTGCAAATCGTGTTGTACTGGTCCCGGGATTAGCTGTCATATCTTCGACCAGAGCTTCGGCGTCCGTTGGACGTCATACGTCCTGATCGGGATGGGAAGGGCCAAGTCGATCCATTCTTTTCATCGCAATGCTACTGTCTTTGAGACTATGGTCCCCAGAGTTCAAACGCCGGAACCACTTTTGTGCAGCCCTGCTGTTCACTGTTTCTTCGCCTTCCCCTGCACAAATATCTCTTGCTGCTGCTCCTTTTTCCCGATAATGGCGTTGGAGCACCTGAACTGCACTTTCATCGACCTCCATCATCTGCACGATGGATACCATAATGCGGCTCTGTGCCAAATGTACATCATCAGCCTCGTGTCTTTCACTACATCGCAGTATCCAGTCGACCCTGGCACGCATCTCTCACTGGAATTGAGGCCCAGCGTTATGTGTAGTTCAAAACGGGACAAACGTCTGACTCATCCATGTACTGCGGAACTCTAATGAATTTCGTATAATGAAACGCACATGCCCAAGAGGTTCAAATCGTTTTCTATCGTTGAAAAACACCAGTTATTCGGTTCTTTGTCAGCAAATTGTCAGTCATTCGGTGCTCTTTAAATTCTGTCACAAAATAATCATCGATTATTTAGTGTTCCGCCACTAAATAATTAGGTTTTTGGTGTTCTGCTAATAAATAATCGGTTATTTGGCGTTTGTAGACGAGGAACTATTATTGAATTAACAGACTGCTGTTATTGATGAACGTTTTCGTTTAATCAATAACAGCTTATGATCTTTGCAGCCTTTGTGTTATTTAATTTTATGAAACAGCACATCGAATGAAACGAACAGAAAAATAAAATAGTACAGCACGAAAAGGAAGGATAAAGAATGTGAGAAAACAGTCATGTTTCATCACCGCTTTAACAAAAAGTAACTAAACATTTTATTTGATTTATACTTCATAATATCTCCTACCTCTTCGTGTAGTACATTTATTCAACTGTATTCCCTCAAAAAGCTTCGTTCGTTCAGTGAAGTACTGAACATTTTTTCAAATGTTTTTTGTTTTTTAATCAACTGATTAATAATTTTTATGTCCTAACTATGTATGTACAGAATTCAATGTAAATTTGACATACCTTTTCTATTTTTTTTTTTTTTTTTTTTTTTTGCTATTTTTGGATTGGAAATGTTTTTAAGAACCAGAATAAAATCCTTAGGAAGGAAACGTTTTATCCAACTCTCTCATCAAAGGACGTTTGCCTGTCTTGCCTTTTCTCAATCAACTGTTTTTTTTTTCAGTGATAACTAAATCGATTGTTCCGCAAGCTTACTTACAAGTTAAACAGTTCGAGGCGGTGTTTGATGGATTTAATATTGGTTATCCTAAGGTGAAATAACAAGCTATTGCTAATCCTTCAAAAGTGGATTCGAGACTTCCGAATGATTTTCTTGGAAATGCAGATGCGGAAAGGAAAAGAAATTTCACCCATAAGTGGTTGTGTGAAAAAAGTTATTTTCAGATCATATTTTCCTTCTGGTAAGTATTTATTCCCAAACATGTCAGCTGTGGTCATCATCACAGTAGATCCTATGTGGTCATTTGAAAGAGAATGGGGATTTAGAGATTTAGATTTATTCTAATATGCTGACGAAAAGGGAGTTAATATCGAACCGTTTTTTCCACAAAATACCTTTCCCTTTCGGAGTTTCCAGAGTTTCGAAGATATTTTTAATACTAAACTAAGAACATATGAGAGGAAATCTTCTACAGAAAAAATGAATAAACATGAGGCTTTTATACGCGAATCATTTGAGATCGAAAGTACATGTTGAAACACAAAAATCTAGATAAATCAACGATATATCTGAAAGCTGCATGGTCTCCTTTCAATTTCCCTATGGAGCTGGAACGCAATGGCGCCTTGCCTTATCTGGATGTTTTACTGAGTAAATTACTTGAAAATCGCCTTCGCACACAGGTCCGTTATAAACCCACGTCCGTATTTCACCTGATGCTCCGCAGCTCATTCTGCCCAGCTAAATACAAGACAGCTTTATTCCGTTCTTGAATCCGAAGAGCCTTGGAAGTCTCCTCAGATGTTCTTTCCAGGAAATGCAAATGGAGAAACGTCGTCGAGTTGGCCACTGAGGCAGGATACGCGCCGAACTTGGTACGTCTGTACGTCGAGAAAACCCAAACTATTCCCACTGATCTTTCTATGCCGCAGCTACGCTACCTGGGCTCAATTCACTATATACGAAATGTTTTCTATCAGCTCAAGAACGGGCTAAAGAAGATGAACCTCGGTGTTGGCATCAGGTCTTCGACATCTTTATATACCATGCTTAAGGGAAACACTGACAAGACTCCACTTTCCAATGAAGCAGGTGTTTATGCCATTCTTCTACTATATCCGTACGACTTCGAGCGATACTACATTGGAATGACTAAATGTTCATTTAGAGTTAGAGTCAACGAACATAAAATGGACATAAAGAACGGCAAAGTAACTTCGGCTCTATCCAGAGAAGTCAAATCCAAGTCGGCTGCTCTTATGTGGGATGACGTAAAGAAATTAGCTTCCTACTCCACCCCAAAATCTACTGCCATTCGTGAAACTTTGGAGATCATAACCAACAGCGAGTCGTGCAATGATAGCGTCTCACTGGAGTTGCCACGAGTTTGGAACCAGTTCTTCAAATAGTGATTACCTCTTGATTTTTCTTTCCATGATTCCGCGTGCTAAACGAGCATAACGCCTCGTGTCTTTGAATACCTGATTACGTTCGTATTTCTTCGTTATTGTTAAGTCAAATCACCGCGTTAAAATTGTTGAAGCATTCTATTATAGAGTTTGCAGTCTACCTTTCTGGAAAAAGCCATCTGGTTGATGTACGAAAGCTTGGAAAGTTTGATTTCTACTTTACACCGAGAAATTTCGGATATCTAGTATAGTTACGCTATTTGAGGGAGACAGTCGATGTTGAAAGAAAGCTTTGCATTTGAGACAGTCGATGTTAAAAGACTGAACTAGAAATCTAAATATCTGTCTTTTAGCTGGAATAATTTGCATCACAAAATGAGCAAAAAAATTGTAGTAGCAGATATCAAATTTAAAAAAAAATTTTAAAATCCGACTTTAGAAAGGGAAACGTAGTTCCAAATTCTTTCATACGCTCATTTGACGTTGTAGAAATATAATCTTGCACCACCTAGCCGTAAACCATTTAGGTATACAAATAAATAAATAAAAGAAATGCGTGGTAAACGTTTCTCCTTTCGCAATTGAATGTGGAAAAAAATTTTCCAGTCCGACTTTTAAAAGTGTAAAAATTCTAATAAACATAAGCACACTTTTACTAGTAGAGCATAGATGTTTAATTGGATTGTACCTATTCAGTCTACACGAAGACATAAGTATTCTGACAAGAAGATAATCTCAAACTGATGACATTGCCGCAAACAATAAGGTTCTTCATTTAGTATTGAATAGGGCACTCTTTGTTGCAAATGACAGCAAGTTTGCGAAGCGGCATGGATCATACGAGAATCATGAGTTATTTGTGATCAAAATATAGCTATACCTTTGGCAAAATGTTGTGCAACTTCGTTAGATTGGACGCAAGAGGACATCGAATCCGAACAGCATTTTCCTGCATGCCCAGTAGGATTGAGATCAGTCGATTGTGAAGGCCTAGGGAGATTACGGAAATTCCACACGTGCTCATCGAACGAATCCTGTTTGGTTCTGAAGATGTAGTTATATTGTTCACAAGAGCCAAACCTTTGTGCATGTCGATATTGTTTGATATATTCTTTTACATATGTGTTACCAAACTTATTGGAATTAAATATACCTAAAAAGAAGCCTTTAAGAACGAAATAAAAAGCACTATTCATACATACAGTGCCCTGCCATTAATATTCAGACATTTGTTTATGTACAAGTAATCTTTATTTACAGAAAATTTAATATTGTGAGCTGAAGACCTCCGCCCTCATGACGGCTTCGTGGAATATATGAGGGGATACTGATAAGTTCCCGGCCTCACCAAGAAGGAAATAGGCTAGAGCCATGAAACTTACAGACTATTCCACATATTCACCCCGAAGTTTAACACACTTGGCACAGAGTTTCTGGAGTTTTCGAACCCTTCCCAAAACATTCTGAAGTATGATCACTCAACTACTGCCCTGCTGCTGATATCACCTCTGAATTATTCGAAAAATGCTTCCCTTTCAAACTTGTTTTAAGGTTTGGAAACAGGAAATAATCCGATGGAGCAAGGTCAGGTGACTAGGGTGGATCGTCTATGCACTTAAACCCCAGATCCCTAAAAACATCCATTGTGTTACCCGTCTTGTGAGCCGGCCCATTGTCCTGCAAAAGAAAACACCTTTCCGCAGTTTTCTTCGCCTTTTTCCTTCAGCGCCTCCTTTAAACGGCACAGCAAGTTGGAATAGTATCTGCCATTTATTGTTTGGCCCTTCGGGAGACAGTCAGTCAGTCAGTAGAACTCTTTCCGAATCCCAAAAACCGTTGCCATGATCTTTCCTGCAGAACTTTGAGTCTTGAATTGCTTTGGCAGTGGAGAACCCCAGTGCCGCCACTGCATGGAATGCTGTTTCGTCTCTGGATCGTAGTGATGTAAACACGTTTCATCAACAGTGAGAAGTCGCTGCAAAAAATTATCACCAGATCACTCAAAATTCTGCAAAACAGATTCGGAAATGTCCACTCGTTTTCGTTTCACATCGGCTTTCAAACATTCGGGCACCCACTTCGCTGACATCTTTTGTATAACTAAGTGCTCATGAATTATGAACCCAACACGTTCCCTGGATATCTCCAGTGTCTCAGATATCGTTTTAGCTGAGATTCGCCGATCTGACAAAATAAAGTCATGAACACGATCAACAGTTTCGGGTGTTATCACTATTGAAGGCCTTCCAGATCTTGCTACATCTTCGGTCTCAAAGTTTCCACGCTGAAAGTTGGCACACCATTTCATCACAGTGGAATATGAAGGGCACTTGTCACTTAATGTTTGCGTCGTACACTCATAGATATCCTTTGCAGCTTTCTTCTGAAGGAACAGAAATTTCATGACAGGCTGGAGTTCCACTTTCGAAAATTCAACACTTGGCATTGACATGTTTCAGTTCAAGACGTCAAACATCTGCAAAACAAAGAGCTATTAGTCTGAAAATTGGCACTTTACAATACAAAAGAACACTCTTTCAAGCTGCAGTGATAAAATAATGCTATAATTACAGGAAGTGGGTTAAGCCGAGAATTTGCATTCTCTTGCACTCCAGCAGTTTTTTAGTAAATGTGCATCGATATGTTCTGCCCTCTAACCTTCAAAACAAAGACCAGTTCAGCTTTGTTTATTGGACGTTTTGTGCTTCAACACACCGGATGATCCAAATCGTCCCAGAGATTTTCTAGGTCAGGACTCGGGGCCGGATAGTTTAATGTTTCGGATCCCACGTCCTCAAACCAATCTGTACCAACGCGAGCAATATGACGTGGTGTGTTGTCTTCTTACTAGAGTTATGGGCCTTCTCCAAAGCACTATCACAACCCATAATTATCTATGACGTCTAGGGAGACGATTATGGATTCCTCTGAAAGTGTGAGACGTCATAGACAATTATGGATTCCTCTGAAAATGTGAGACGTCATAGACAATTATGGATTCCTCTGAAAGTGTGAGACGTGATAGACAATTATGATGAAAGTGTGAGACGTGATAGACAATTATAATGAAAGTGTGAGACGTGATAGACAATTATGATGAAAGTGTGAGACGTGATAGACAATTATGATGATGAATTCATCATAATTGTCTATGATGATGAATTAATCATGGACAATTATGGCGAATGGGAAAACTGCTATTCAGTTTTGCGAGTCAGATGTTTGTGGGTACAAATTCATCATCATAATTGTCATTGATGAATTCATCATAGACATTGGAAGAATGTTGTTATCATAATAATTGTCTACGACGATGAATTCATCATAGAAAATTATGATGATGAATTCATCTAATTGTCAATGATTAATTCATTAAGAATTCGTCATAGACAATTAGCACAGCCTAAAGCAGCAAATAATAAAAACTCTACGATAAAAGACGTTATTCTTCTGAAAGTGTGAGGCGTCATAGACAATTATGATGTATTTGCAACATAATTGTCTCTGACGTCTAGGTAGTGCTCAGAATTCATGGGTTTGTCCACAAGCGAGTAATGTGTCCAATCAGAACCACGAGCCCCACCCAGGAACGGCTGCTAGTGTGTACCATGACTATCAAGTCTAAAGTGCAGTTTTGCATTGGTCTACAGCCCGATATAAAGGTTCCTTACGTCATACTAATCGGAGTGTGGCACTAGTCGACGTGATTACGTTTTTATGGACGGTTCGTCGATCATACTAACCCATGTCTTACAGCATCATGCGCGCTCTATTGGGGTTCTAACATCAGTCCCAATGATCTCACATAGGATTTGCGTTCTGATCAGAGAGTCCTTGGTAGCTCTCCTGTCACGTTATCTTTGCTGCAGAGTTTGACTGGGTCGTCTCGTGGAAGATTCAGCGTAAGTTCGCTGCCACTTGCATATCATATCACTAAACCGTCTATCTAGAGTTCTCCAATCCCTCCGAAATGCTAGGTACGCAGCGATGTATGATGTGGAACCAAGTTACCAATCCTCGCTGGAAATCAATGAACTATGTCTATCCGTGTATCACGGTCGTGCCACTACCTTATCACAGCCCTACAAGTACCTTTATTGATGGGGTCTGTGACGTGGTACTTACGTAGGGCCTAATTCAGTATCAATAGGATTGATAATGTACGCGGAAATTAATTGTATTGTAGTGTAGGTTCCTCATATGCTTAATTATACGTTGTGGTAACTAAGTTGTCAGAAAATTGTCAACCATAATCAGCTTAGCAAATACTTTAATAAATATCAACGATGTAAGAAAGAGAGAAAAGACTACGGATCATGAAGAGAAGTAGACATTACGGACTCATCATTAGCTGTCTCCATAGATACAACGGTTTGAAATGACCTGAGCTTCTACGAAACAAACGAAGCATAGAAACCAAATAGCTCTTAAGGAAGAAACACGAGAATTTCTAACTGCAGAAGTAATCGCTGAACATTCAACCTTAAGTGAGGAGACAACGTTAGTAAATAAGCTTACAATTCTAGACCAAAAGGGGCTTGCTGCATCTGTATGTGTGTGTGTGTGTGTGAGAGAGAGAGAGAGAGAGGGGGGGCAGTAAAAGACAGAATATGATAGGAGGAACAGTCATACAAAGAATGATCCACGATAGAGAGAGAGAGAGAAAGAGAGAGAGAGAGAAAATTCATAAGAGAGCAAGAGAGGATTGTGTGGAAGCATGTTCAGGAGGAGATGATGGTTAGTAAGGAAACAGGTTTCTGCGGAGGAGAACTTTTCACATGAGTTGAACGAACGGATGACTTGAACATGGAAAGGGAAGAGGTGGGATGAGCAGGAGGATGGAGGGAGGAAGCATGTAGAGATCCGAGAAATGTGGAGAAGTGGACGACAGATAGCTGAGAGGATGCTTGTAGGGAGGGAGAGAGGAAAATTATGGAGATCTCTTGACTTCACGTGCACGAACTCCGTGTTGATGTTCCAGAGAAATTGGGATGCAAATCTCAAAAGTGAGCATCGTAAGCCACTCCTCATCTTCCCCGCGAGCATATAAACACACTTCAAGTTGCAGTCGGGTGAGATGGAAATGGGAAGGTTAATTTGATTTGCACTGAGTTAAACTCGATGCGCAGGAAAACAGCGAGGATAAATAGCAAGTGACGAGGGTCAAATAAAAAAACAACACAGATGGAGCTATCGGTTGGGTAGTTCGGGCGGAACCTGTAAGTTAAAAAACAACAAGGATTAAATAAATTGCGGAGTGGAGAAGCTTCCTAAGGAGATAAGTACGATCTCGAGGAAAAAAGAGGGTTAGAGAGTAGATGGAGACAGGAGAAAATTATAAAAGATGAACGAAAAGAAAATATTTTGAGTTAAGATCTGCTAAGAAAGCGAAAACGTCTGAAATGTTTTCAGATGAATATGTAATGAGCTTTCTCGCACCTGACGCTACATTTGCATTTCATCATACGCATATACATTTTTTTCTCGCCAAATGGGGTAAAAGTACGGATGCTTATATGGTGAGATAGCCTTATCACAGTACTACTTGAATTTCCATCGATGCACTTCCACATTTTAAAATAAAAATGAAAGGAGTGAGAGACTTTTTCTCCTTCGTTTTCGTGGAAGTAAAAATCACGCATGAAACCAAAATGTTTTAGTTTTTGCTTCAGCAATATTTTTAAACCAGTTTCCACATTTGGTGGTAACAGTTTTCTTGTATGGATAATTCAGAGCGCTTGCTTTCCCCTGAATGTTGCATCTTCTTGTGCCTTTGGCTATATCGACATCCTCGGGGTGAGTCCGTCACATCTTCTACCTTCCCGGGAAGAAGGCAATTTAGAACATGACTAGTATTAGTATAAACGATGAGTGGTTTTTAGGAATTCATGAAGAGTGTAAACATTTCCTGCAAACTCAGTCCTCAGAAATAAAAAGAAGTTAAGCATACTTCTTGGAAAAAATAAAGTGTAAATACGGCAAGCAGTCTAACCAAATACTTTTTGTGCTGCTGAAGTTGAAATAAAACGAATACGATGTAATTATTTCTATAAAGCGAAAGATGGTCACAATCTCACATTACGGAATTAAAATTTCACGTACAACTTCTCAGACTTCAGGTGGTCAAAACACATACCTGTTGTGCAATGCAAGAACCATTAATTACAAGAATAATAATTACTCTGATACCATTTGCAGAGTAAATAGTTGATATTTAACAACGCTCTTACTGACAACATTGAGAGCATTTGAGACTCAATAACCTTCTCAGTGTTAGTGCTGGAAGGAGCTGATATTTTGTCACCCTCTCAACGTAAGCACAGAGAGCCGTTTGCATATATGTCAGTCCTTTCAGTTTTAACACTGGGAGTAGTTGACATTTAATAACCATTCTGGCATTAGTACTGGAAGCAGTTTATATTTGACAAATCTATTACGGTTAAAATTGTGAGAGCTGCTATTAAGCAACAGTGCAGCAATTTATATTAAATAACATTTCCAGCTTTCGTATTGCGATCAACTTGTATTTAACACCATTTCGAGTATTAGCACTGAGAGCAGCAGATATGTGTAACTTTCAAAGCATCAGCAGTGGGAGCAGATGACGTTCAGCAACATTCTCAGTATTAGCAGTGAGAGCAATAGTTCTACTACAACCTTTCCAGCGATAGTATGGGGAGTGCTTGATATTCAGCAAGGATTTTCAGTATTGAGATTGACGCTTAATAATAACCTTCACGACGGTGGAGTATTCGATATTTAACAACCACATCTCAGAATCAGCAGTGGAAGCAGTTGTTATAATCTATACTGTTCGTGAAAAATGGATACAGTATATACTGTTTGTAAACAATGGATACAGTATACACTGTTTGTGAAAAATGGATACAGTATATTCTGTTTGTGAAAAATGGATACAGTATACATCGTTTGTGAAAAATGACTACAGTATATACTGTTCGTAAAAAATTAATACAGTATGCACTGTGACGTGCCTGCACCGCAGGACGCACATGAGATAAAGGCAGATAGCAGTGAGAGCAGATGTCCGCGTCGCTCAGTTGAAAGAGCGACTTACTCCGGAGTGAGGGGACACGGTTTCGATGGCCGGCGCGGACAAACTTGTTCGTTATATCACTGTTTGTGAAAAATGGATAGAGTATATACTGTTTGTGAGAAATGGATACAGTATATACTGTTTGTGAAAAATGGATACAGTATATACTGTTTGTGAAAAATGGATAAAGTATATACTGTTTGTGAAAAATGGATACAGTATATACTGTTTGTGAAAAATGGATACAGTATATACTGTTTGTGAAAAATGGATACAGTATATACTGGTTGTGAAAATTGCAGAACCATGAAGGACTGCTGGTATTAGCTTGAAACTTCCAAGATATGTATGAGCTTGAAACTTCCAAGATATGTATTAGTTAGCTTGAAACTTCCAAGATATGTATTAGCTTGAAACTTCCAAGATATGTATTAGCTTGAAACTTCCAAGATATGTATTATCTTGAAACTTCCAAGATATGTATTAGCTTGAAACTTCCAAGATATGTATTAGCTTGAAACTTCCAAGATATGTATTAGCTTGAAACTTCCAAGATATGTATGAGCTTGAAACTTCCAAGATATGTATGAGCTTGAAACTTCCAAGATATGTATTAGCTTGAAACTTCCAAGATATGTATTAGCTTGAAACTTCCAAGATATGTATTAGCTTGAAACTTCCAAGATATGTATTAGCTTGAAACTTCCAAGATATGTATTAGCTTGAAACTTCCAAGATATGTATTAGCTTGAAACTTCCAAGATATGTATTAGCTTGAAACTTCCAAGATATGTATGAGCTTGAAACTTCCAAGATATGTATGAGCTTGAAACTTCCAAGATATGTATAACAGGTAGGGACATGCAAATGATTAAAATGTCAATGAAAATCGCATTCGGTTTTGCAGCAGCGCCCACTGAGCTGTTTTGTTTTGGGTATAAAGAGCTGTCTGAAACGAGATGTTCCCATCAGTGAAGAGCCGACATTGAGTCGAAAGGGTGTTTCCTATGTTTCACTTTGCTCCGTCGTCGAAGAAAGTCGCATTATGAATAACTGACGGGCTTTGAGCGAGGAAGGACTGTTGGGATGGGAGAAGGTGTGCTTTCCTACCGCAAAATTGCCACTAGTACGGAACGAAACGCCAGTACAGGGATGCAAACATGGCGTCAGTAGACAGATGAGGATCGAACGAACCGAAATTTGGGAAATGGACAGCAAAATCGCATGATTGCAGGATTGACAGACACCTGTACCGCATGGCAGTGACCGATCGTACTGCGACATCCACGCAGTTAGTACTGCAGCACTGTCACAGGCCAAGCTTTGTCCTCCAGCACAATTCAACGTCGTCTGCTTAACAGAGGACTGGTCGCTAGCCGCCCATTGCTCCGCTTTCCTTTTACCCTCGTCCACAGACGCTGCAGGCTGCAATAGAATCTCGAAAACAGACATTCGTGTGCTGATTGGCATTAGGTCCTGCTGTCTGACGAGTCACGATTCAACTTGATGCACCATGATGGTCGCATACGTATTCGGAGACACCGTGGTGAACGGCAGTTTTGCAGCGCGTGCATTTCATTCTGGCCCCACTCCAAACGTCACGGTTAGGGCCGCCATCAGGATCAATTCGCGATCTCGCCTGATACGAATTGAGGGAACCCCAAACAGCCAAACCCCAAACAGCCAGCAATATATCAGAGATGTTATAGAGGCAGAGGTGATACCCTTCCTTCAGAGTTGCCTTGGTGCTATAATCCAGTACGACAATGTTCGGCCACATGTGGCCGGAATGTCTAAGGTCTCTTCCACGCACGGCAGATACCGCTTCTTCCCTGGCCTGCACGTTTGTCGGATATGTCCCACATCGGACATGTCTGGGACATGGTAGCAAGCGACTGCCTGGTCAAGCGCCTCCGCAGTCACCAAAAATGAACTCTGGTATTACATTGAAGTAGATAAGAAAAATAGGCTATTCCCCTGGACGATATCAACAACTTCTTCTTTTCAATGTTATGCCGTGTAGACGTTGTTATTGTTGTTCGAGGAGGCTTCACACGATCACACGATACAAAGCGAAAAAATCTTGTACAGCTCAACAAATGTAATCAGTTATCTCCTGTAACATGAGTAATCTGTGATATAAATGTCATTTGAATAAGACGATACTTTCTTGGTGTTGCAATTTCCACAAACAGGAGCGTAGTGTTTCATTTGTCCGATGCTAGTCAATTCTTTTAGCAACATGTCCAGCTTATTGCCACTTCTGAGTTTTTACATTGGCCATTATGTCATCAAGTCTTGCCATTTTCCTGATCCATGAGCTCTTTCTCCTATCTTACTAGGTGAGTTCGATAATGTATCTCTCCACGCTACATTGGCCATTATGACATCAAGTCTTGCCATTTTCCTGATCCATGAGCTCTTTCTCCTATCTTACTCGGTTAGTTTGATAATGTATCTCCCCACGCTACATTGGCTATTATGACATCAAGTCTTGCCATTTTCCTGATCCATGAGCTCTTTCTCCTATCTTACTAGGTGAGTTCGATAATGTATCTCTCCACGCTACATTGGCCATTATGACATCAAGTCTTGCCATGTTCCTGATCCATGAGCTCTTTCTCCTATCTTACTAGGTGAGTTCGATAATGTATCTCTCCACGCTACATTGGCCATTATGACATCAAGTCTTGCCATTTTCCTGATCCATGAGCTCTTTCTCCTATATTACTCGGTTAGTTTGATAATGTATCTCTCCACGTTACATTGGCCATTATGACATCAAGTCTTGCCATTTTCCTGATCCATGAGCTCTTTCCTCCTATCTTACTCGGTTAGTTTGATAATGTATCTCCCCACGCTACATTGGCTATTATGACATCAAGTCTTGCCATTTTCCTGATCCATGAGCTCTTTCTCCTATATTACTCGGTTAGTTCCATAATGTATTTCCCCACGCTTAAGTTGGGCTTTGAAAGTCCTCTTTAACTGAAGTTCGTGTCTCAGGTCCATATTTGCACTTTTGTTTAAGACAAAAAGCTAAATTGTTAAAAATAATTGTGTTGTTTCTTCAAACCACTCTCCGTCCAAGTTTTATAGGTCTATTAATTTCTTCTTCGATGCGACTGTCGCACGATAACCATAAATCATTTGATATAAATAATGTTCATGAATAGGAAACACAATTTTCTGACGTTCAAGAAACATCAATTTCCAACGATTTTCGGCGGTGAAAGCAAAACGTCGTGGAATATGACATATAACAACAGATGCAAAGATGAAACGATTGAGCCTACAGGCCCGTGCGACTTGTGGAACAGGCAGACGTAGATAGTTCGTGTGGCACCCATGGCTGGCAATAACGGCCTCTACACGCCGCGGCGTCGAACGAAAAAGGTGTTGGATGTGGTCTTGGGGTATGTCGGTCCAAGCTGCTTCCACACGTTGCCACAGTTCATCAGGCGTAGCCGCGGGTGGTGCTTGCTGGGCCACTCGGTTTCCGATCAGCGACCAGACGTGTTCGATGGACGATATATCGGGAGAACCGGAGAGCTACGGCAGCAGTGACACCTGGTGAGCCGGGAAGAATTGTTGCACGATGCGTGCTACGTGCGGGCGCGCATTGTCCAGTTGGAACGTGGCCTCTGGCAGGTTCTACAGGTAAGGGAGTACTACAGGGTCCAAAACGTCGAAGTTGTGGCGGTTGGCTGTTGAGTGTACCGGCGATGCGTACCAGAAGGGTGCAGGTGTTATATCCAATTGCGCCCCAAACCATAACGCCAGGTGACGGACCGGTATGACGATGCATTACGCAGGCGTCATACAGTCTCTCGCCGCGGTGCCGTCACACGCGGATCCGACCATCGTGGTGTTGCACGCAGAAGCGGGATTCGTCGGAGAATACAATATCGTTGCCATTCCCTGGTCCAGGTGCGGCGTTCAACGGCTTACTGCCGCCGCACTCGCCGGTGGTGTAACGTCAATAGTAATCGGAACAATGTGCACTGTGCGCCAAGTCCCTGCTGTTGCAGACGACGTCGAACGGTACGTGCTGACACAGGTTGTTGCGCAACACACCCTAATTTCTGCGCTAACGTTAGTGATGTGGCGGTGCAAGCCGTCACTGCCCGCCGCACAACATGCCGGTTCTCTCGTTCGGTGGTGTGCCGCAGCTGCGGCAATCTCCCACTTCGGTCCGTCCGTCCCTCCTGCACCCACAGAATCCATACTCGCCTCACTGTGGCTGGATGTCGTCCCACACGGGCGCTGATGTCTCGGTACGATAAACCGCTGTCGCGATAAGCCACTCTTCGTCCTATGTCGAATTCCGAAACGTACTGGAATGACTGCCGTATTCTGCGACGAGGCATCAGGAAGCTTCCGACGCACAGGTCCGGCAGCACAACACACTTCCACTACTTACACCCCATCTTCTGTGCATCCGTCTTATAGTGCTTCTCGGTGGCGTGCAGGGCGCACGTGATTTGCATATGTCCTGCAATGCTAATCGTTTGCATGACCTCTCGCGGGCGACGCCGAATTTCAGGCCAATCGGATGCTTCCTTCTTGGTGTTGCATTTTAGGTGGCCAGCAGTGTATTTTAAAAGACTTTCTTATTTAAAACCGGTTTGACAAATAGGTGTTATACACTATATTGAAAAAAGTAACCAGACACCACATCAAAAGCAAATGAACGGGTCCGCTACGTTGTTAAGATGCGCGGTACAGCTGCAAACGGTATAAAAACAACCCTGCAGCTGACCGCGATCATATCGCACTGTGAGGTTCAGTGAAAATGTCGCGGCGGGAGAGAACTGACTTTGAGAAAGGAAAGATTGTTGGGTGTTATATTAGTGGGTTGTCCATAAGAGAAACCGAGAGGCATTTAAACATATCCAAGTCAAATGTTTTGGTTGTTCTGAATAAGTGGCGTGCCTGAAGCAGTAAAACGTACCGGCAGACCAAAAAAATCAGTGATAGTGGACGTCGAAGCTTCAGGAGAGTTTCTGCAGCTAATCGACGGAGTACTGCACAAAAGTTCAGTGTACATGTGAGTAAAAATGCTGGAACCTCGGCATGTGTACGTGCAATTCGCAGAGAACTTCATTCTATGGGTTAACGTGGACGTGCGGCTGCTCATAAGACTTTCATCTCCACTTGGAATGCTACTCGTCGTTAAGCATGGTGTAAAGAACATTTATCGTGGACAATAGATCAATGGAAATGGGTCCTATGGACTGATGAATCCAGATACACGATCCGTCAGTCTAATGGACGTATGTGGATATGACGGCAGCCGGGGGAACGCTATTTACCACAGTGTACTGTTCCTACGGTCAAGTGTGGTGCTGGCAGTGAACTCGTGTGTGGGTGTTTTTCGTGGTATGGTCCCGGCCCATTGGTTATCGTGGACAAACCTGTTAATCAGCACGTCTATCTCGAAATTCTGGACAATTATGCCCTACCAACTCTGTGGCAATACTATGGAACCGAGCCTTGTTGGTACCTGCAGGATAATGCACCGAGCCATAAAGCAAGGACTGTTACAGCGTGGTTTGACGATAATTTCGTATCGCCCGTGAACTGGCCAGCACATAGTCCTGATCTTATTCCCATAGAGCATTTATGGGATGAATTAGAGCGCCGCATAAGAAGTTTGGAACCAAGGCCTACCAGTAAGCAACAGTTAGCGGCAGTATTATGTATTGAATGGAAACGAATATCTATCGCTGTGTTCCAAAACTTTGTCAAAAGCATGTGTCGAAGTGTCAGCGCATGCATTAAGGTCAAAGGTGGACCGACACTGTACTAATGTCTGTCAATAAATGCTATGTTGGGTTTCTAGGTGTCTGGTGACTTTTGTCAATGTAGTGTATATAGATTTGACGACGGAAGACAGTTTTGTTTTACCCAAAGTTTAAATTCCCACCGATTGCTTCATTTTTTTATATTTTTGAATCATTTCCTGCAAGCGCACATTTTCTGCTGATCCTATTTAAGTTTTATTCCGATCTTATACGTTTAATATCATGGCATGATGAAAAACTGCACACGAAATCAAAATTTTTGAAGTCGCAAAATAACATAATTCTTCTCAAAATGCGTTTTGCTCATTCTGTGAGCACCGACGGTTGCGATTCTATTTTATGTTCCGCTTCCAAATACTGCATTCCTCGATGGAAATTCATTTATCCTAGAAAAATATATTAAAGGAAAAGAATTTATTTTACTGCTTGAACTGCGTAATTTCAATGATTTGCAGTTCACCGTAACCCTGTCTTAAAACACGCTTGTTCATTTCTCCCTCTAATATATATATATATATATATCTCCTTTCGGGAATCCGTTTACTTCGTTTTTTTTTCGGCCATCGTTTCCCAATTTTTGTTTTTGCTACTACAAACTTCACCACCTGTTTCTCGTTCTCTCTATCATATTTTTCCACAAGCCTTTTATACTTCACTTTCTACTTGTTTTTCAAAGAATTCATTTGATTTGTAAGAGTTGTATTACAACTGGACTTCATTAAAACCGCTATTCTCTCAACATACTTCGAAAAATAATTTCTGTTTTTTAGTGATACTAAACGGCTTTCTGTTTACCGATATTTTATCACTGATATCTGAAGATTTTCACGGGTTTTGTAAATTCTGGGATTTCACAACAAAGATGCCTGCTTACCAATACGTCGGTTGTTCTTTCTATTGTGAACCTGTTTACCAATACTTTCGGTTGTTCTTTCTCTTGTGAACCTGTTTACCAAAACTTCGGTTGTTCTTTCTCTTTTGAACCTGTTTGCCAATACTTCGGTTGCTCCTTCTCTTGTGAACCTGTTTACCAATACTTCCGTGGTTTTTTCTCTTGCGAACCTGTTTACCAAAGCTTCTGTGTTTTTTTCTCTTGTGAACCTGTTTACCAATAATTCGGTTGTTCTTTCTCTTTTGAACCTGATTACAAATACTTCGGTTGTTCTTTCTCTTTTGAACCTGTTTACCAATACTTCGGTTGTCCTTTTTCTTGTGAGCCTGTTTTCCAATATTTCGGTCGTTGTTTCGCCTGTGTACCTGTTTACCAACACTTCGGTTGTTCTTTCTCTTGTGAACCTGTTTATCAATAATTCGGTTGTTCTTTCTCTTGTGAACCTGTTTACCAATACTTCTGTGTTTTTTTTCTCTTGTGAACTTGTTTACCAATATTTCTGTGGTTTTTTGTCTTGTGAACCTTTTTATACAAATAATTCAGTTGTTCTTTCTCTTTTGAACCTGTTTACCAATACTTCTGTTGTTCTTTCTTTTTTGAACCTGTTTACCAATACTTCGGTTGTCCTTTTTCTTGTGAGCCTGTTTTCCAATATTTCGGTCGTTTTTTCTCTTGTGTACCTGTTTACCAAAACTTTGGTTGTTTTTTCTCTTGTGAACCTGTTTACCAAAACTTCGGTTGTTCTTTCTCTTTTGAACCTGTTTGCCAATACTTCGGTTGTCCTTTCTCTTGTGAACCTGTTTACGAATACTTCGGTTGTTCTTTCACTTGTGAACCTGTTTACCAATACTTCGGTTGTTCTTTCTCTTGTGCATCCTGGCATACTACTATACAATCAAGTGCTTCTAACCTCACTCGCGGAATTGCTGGTTATTTTTTACGACTACAAGCAGATCATTTACGTGTCGTACCACGGGATAAGACGTATGTGATCAGTGATTTCGGGAAGCAAATCGATGAATGATTTTCAGTGCAAGCCATGTACTAACCAAAGAAAAAACAAGATGACACCAAGTTCTCAGATATAATGAGCTTGTTTCTGAATCTACATAGGCACAAAATAAATTTTGCAAGGCAGATATTAAGGAAATAAAATCGGCGTGAAAAATGGATTTATGGTGCCTAGCGGAAATACAGCGCATTATTTAAAATACATAATGTGCACATTGTTCTTCCTAGTGAATCGAACTGATTACAATGTCAAGTTCTTTTCAACCGGATTTGGAGAATCGTTGAAATATTTGCAAATAGATGTAACTACATAGCTTGTTGCAAAACAACTGAGAATGTTTTTATTAAAAATGTGCAATACTGCGTTCGACCTGAGCACGAGTCTCGAAAAAACGGTAGTCGTCGCAGTAACCATAGCATCCGACCACACCTGTTAATCACGCATGCGTCGTGAGCCCCTTACAAGTGTTTTCGCAACGTAAGATGAACAAAGATGCGCTATTAAGTTTTGCTGTCGACTTAAGAAGTCTGTCGGAGAGACTTTCCGTCTTATGCAAGAGGCTTATAAAGATGAATGTCTCGAAAAACCAACAAATTCCAGATGGCATAATGAATTTACGGATTGTGTATGAATCGGCGGCTTTAATCGCACTGGGAGGAAGACCTTCAACGGGTGTTACAGAAATAAACATGAATACAAAAGGGGTTCTTATACAGGAAGACAGACGACTATTAATGGGATATATCGAAGATATGGTTTACATCTGAAAATCATGAATTCATATAATTTTAACCGAACATTTGGGCATGAAACGAATTTGTTCAACTTGGATTCCACATTTCTTTTCATGTGCGGCACAATACAAGGTCGCGTATGGCCAGTTTTGTCGTTTCTTATATGAAGAAAATTAATATTAAATTGTTGCCCCAAATTGAATATATTAGATGTGCAACTTAATTCTCGGCCCCTAACCGCAAGCGATCATAGAACGTCGGCAAATGCAAATAGCTGTGTGCGATAATGGCTGATTGCAGCGCCATGCAACAGCTTTCCAGGCAAACGTAACAGCTCACAGCTGTAGTGACAGAAGGGACGAAAGTTGACGGTGAAAGCAATGTTGTTCGAGAAGCAACATTTGAGGCACTGCCTCCTGTTCGCGTTCCAGCTGAAATAAAGTGCCGCGGAAGCCCAGCAAATGATCTGTGCTGTTTTGGGTGAGCCTGATGTGTCCTATAGTACTTGTAAGAAGTGGTTACAGCGGTTTAAGCTGGGAAATTTCGATCTCCGTGATGCAGATCGTCTGGGAGAGCGACAGAAAGTGGACGATGAGGAACTGAAACAACTGTTAGACGCGGATCCCTGTCTCACACAGTCAGAGCTCACCCAGAAACTCGGAGTAACACGGCAAGCCATTGCAAAGCGCCTGCACATGCTTGGACGGATTCACAAGGAGGGCCGTTGGGTGCCACACCAACTCACAGCTGCTAACAAGTTTAGGCGCTACGATGTTGCTGTGTCCTTACTCTCCAGATTCAAGAAGAAGGATTTCCTCCACAAGGTTTTGACCTGTGATGAACAGTGGATCCTGAGCGGTGCAAAACGTGAGTTCTTCCAGGTCAGCCTACCACCAGTACACTGTTAGAAATTTTGTAGTAGGTTGCACCAAAAAGTGGTGCTACACCAGCTGCACCACCTTTGGGGAAAAGTAAACCACTATGTGATGCATGAAACATATATAAATATGGTGCAATGGGTGCAACTTTGCACCATGCATGTTGGATATCATACCGTGGTGCATAATTGCATCATGTTTTTGTGTATTTTATGCACCACACAATGGTTTCCATTTGCCGCAAAAGTGGTGTAGCTGGTGTAGCATCACTTTTAGGTGCAACATACTACAAAATTTTTATCAGTGTACCGCGAAACCGAATATCCATGCCAGGAAGTTGTTGCTGTGCATATGGTGGGATCATCGCGGTGTCGTACACTATGAGTTGCTCAAACCTGGTGAAACGGTTAATGCTAAGCGTTATTCTCAGCAAATCACTCGTGTGAGTGACGCACTGGAGGCGAAAAGGCCATACACCGGCAAGGGCATAAGGTTGGTCCTGTTGCTTCAGGATAACGCGCGTTCTCACACCGCGAAAACGACATTAAACACGATCACCGACCTGGAATGGGAGATATTCTCCCGCCCGGCGGTTTCTCCAGACTTCACCCCATCGAATTATCACCTCTTTCGCACCCTGTTACATCATTTGAGTGATACGCACTTCACTTCTGTCGAGGAGGTCCTCACAAGTATTGATGACTTTATCAACTTTAAACAGCGCTCTTTTTTCCGCAGTGGCATTCGGCAGCTCCCTGACCGATGGCTCGAATGTATCTAACACCACGGGGATTATTTCTCCGATTAGGTACGTATTCGATTTGCTATAATTTGCTGTCAACGTGTCGTGCCTGTGGCCGAGAATTAAGTTGCACACCTAATAATTCAGACTTTCCACCACGTGACTTCTGATTGTTCCCATTTTAAAAGAAACACTACGGGGACAACAATTTGGGACTGAAAACCAACTTATTACAGCTGCGCAGGGATGCTTCAACAGAATTTCAGAAGAATTTCAGAAGACTTTCAGAAAGTGGGAGGAACGTTGAAACACCTGCATTCCATATTTCGACATAGACGACCACTTCCTTTGATAATTAAAGTACGCATAATTTTTTTATAAAAAATTATCAGTTGTTTTTTGACAACCCATGTACTTACACCTACTAGCGGAATAAATACGCGTTATGAAAAATCGCTAATTCCCCACAAAATATTCCTCATAGCTGAAGGTATCGGAAGCAAAAAGAAGGAACTTTTCGAACAATTTGAAACAAAGCTATGAAGGTAAGCATAATCCGGATCCCTTCTCCTAGCAGGAACCTTGAGCTTTATGCAATATATGGAAAATTGAGATTGCGCAAAATATTCTTTCCAAGAATTGATTTTTCCAGTCGGATATTTGTACTCAATATTCTCATGCAAATGTAATTATATACTGTAATTATGTACTTATGATCATAGTCAGTATGATTATACAACGATGAGCCATTACATTATGACCACCAACAGCCTAGAGAAATGAGCGCGTCTGGAGACCGAACCGTGGAGCAGGTGAAGTTCACCGAGCAGTATACACCGAAGAGCAATTGAATTAGAGATACCTGTCTAGTAACGTGTAGCACTACCTTTCGCCCTGATGACGGCGGCGATTCGTCTCGGCATAGACTCGACAAGACGCCGGAAGCGTCGAGAAGCCATACGGGTCCACGACCAATGAACAAGCTCCCACAGTTCACGAAGATCTGATGGAGTGTCGAACATCTCTCTCGATGGCATACCAGATGTCCTCGAAGGGATTGAGGTCAGGTGACCTAGCTGGCCAAGGAAGCTAGGTCACGTCGGTGGAGTGTTCATCCAACCATTCGGATACAGTTCGGGAGCTGCATTGTCTTGTTGCAGGATGAGGTCCCCACTGGGATGTTGAAGACGCACAAACGGAAGCAAATGGTCGTCCAGGATATCCCGGTAACATTGACCTGTGAGGAACGATGTCACACGTACTAGGAGTCCCATTTTAGTCCACGTAAACAGTCCCCAGACGAGAATGCCAGCCCCACCAGCTTGAAGAGCACCCTGCTGGCAAGAAGGATCCATCGCTTCATGTGGTTTGCGCCGTACTCGTATCCTGCCATCCGCATGTACCAACGTGTATCTCGACTCATCAGTCCAGGCAACATTTTTGCACATGTCTAGGGTACAGTGGCGATGTTCCCGCGCCCATGCTAATCTTTGCACCCTATAATGTGCTGTCAGCAGTGGTACCCTCGTGTGACGATGGCTTCTGTACCCCAAAGCGAGGAGATGGTTCTGGATGGTATGGCTGCTTACACGTTTTTGTGCGCCAGCGTTAAATTGCCGAGTGATTTCTTTCACTATGGCCCGTCTATCCGCTGTTACAACGAGAGCTAGCCGACGATGACCCCGCTCACGGTGTTGTCCACGGCAGTTGGCCCTTGTAGGGATGGGTTTACCGGATCCGATGTACTCACGGTGCACCTGTGGCACAGTGGCTCGTGAAAGTCCCAGTGCCTGCACGACCTCCGAGATGGAGTGACCCATTCGTCGGGCCCAGACAATTTGCCCACGATCAAATGCGCTTAGATCCTTCTTCTTACCCATACTACGTCCGACTCTTACTGATTCCCGTCGCATCACTCCTTATATTGTCGGATCGCTGCATACGTCATGTCGTTTCCGTTTACAGGGCCGCCCGCCCACAGCGCCACATTTGCATAACGTCAGCTGTCTCTAATTCAATTGCTCTTCAGTATATATACAACCCGAGGATCGGCTTTCGGTTAGTAGAGTGTTCGGAGTCAGAATGGGAAAAGCTGCCGATTTATCGGAGTTTGAAAAAGGACAAATTGCGATGGCATGGCACCTCGGAATTACGATCTGCGAAACGGCGCGGCTTCCGGGTTGTTCACGTGCCGCGGCAATGAGTACGTATGAAAAGTGATACACAGATGGCCGAACGACGAACTGTCGTCTAGCAGCTCATTGATGCCAGAGGGGAGCGGAGACTGTCGCGCATTTTTCACAGCGACAGTAGGGCCACATCGCGACAAATCATCCGCAGCTACAACAGTGGTGATCAGGGCAATATGTCGCAACACACAGTTCATCGCAGCCTTCTGCGCATGGGCCTGCGTAGCCGAAGACCCAGCGAAGACCAGCCGGGTCCCCATGCTCACCGCACGTCATCGCCAACAACGCATGAAATGGGCCCAAAATCGTTGAGATTGGACTGTGGATGATTGGAAGAAAGTGGCATGGTCTGAAGAATCGAGATTCCTGGTTGACCACGTAGACGGCCGAGCGTGGATATGGGGGTTCCTTGCTCTGGATGGTGTAACGGTAACATACTCAACCGTAAATTGGGAACTCCGGCTTCGATTCCCGTTCCAAGACAATGTGGTTTTTCAAAGTTTCTGAGGCATGTATACCTACTCTTAGGTTACTACTTATGTACACCACCTCTTAGGTTACTACTTATGTACACCTACTCTAATTGTCTGCATTTCGTTGAGTGATAACAAGAATGATTTTTATATTGCTGAAGCGAAACATGAGGAAGGAATTAGTTACATTATTGACAAAAGTCACAGGACTCCTAGAAGAAAAACACAACATAGCCTTTATTGACGTGCATTAGTACCGTTTTGGTCCACCTTTGGCCATAATGCATGCACTGACCCTTCGAGGCATGCTTTCGACAAGGTTTTGGAACACAGCGATAGGTGTGCGTTTTCATTCAGTACATAATGTTGCAGCTAACTGTTGCTTAGTAGTAGGCCTTGGTTCCAAACTTCTTATATGGCGGCGCTCTAATTCATCCCATAGGTGCTCTATGGGATTAAGATCAGGGCTCTGTGCTGACCAGTCCACACACGATAAGGAATTATCGTCAAACCACGCTGTAACAGTCCTTGCTTTATGCCTCTGTGCATTATCCTGCTGGTACCAACAAGGCTCGGTTCCATAGTATTGCCACAGAGTTGGTAAGGCATAATTATCCAGAATATCGAGGTAGACGTGCTGGTTAACAGGGACGTGCTGGTGTTAAGTTTATTCGGTTGTTAAATTATTCGGTTGGATCTGAGGTTCTTTTTCGTCATTTTCAGATTATAACTATTGAGCAACTACATAAATACAGATTGTTGCTGATGGTCCATGAACATATATTTACAGGAAGATACTCCAACTTGATTGCATCACGGCGTACCACTCACTCCTATGATACTCGTGTTGGGTCGGGTTTTTCTGTTCCGTAGGGTCGAACACGTTTAATGTTTAATAATATCAAAGTGTTGGGATTGCGTGGGTGGAATGGATTACCATTGATTATTAGATCAGAGGCACGTCACCCGATATTTAAGCGTGTGCTAAGGTGCTTTTTGACGGGAAATTGAATATTGGAATTTGTTGATTTATGATTCGTAAAAGAACCGTATTGTAAAATTGTATTCGTTGTCTTGACTGGGCTGGAATATATTGTTTTTATTTAGAGGGGATCAGGCAGTATTTCAGCCTTTTCCCCTGGCCCCTTGCTATACATTTAATTATTACTAACATATAATATTTGATTCATATTGACAATTGATATTAATTTTCCATGGAATGAGTTTTGGTTTTGTGTAGAATTTGTATTTATTGTGAAAGTTTTGGTGATTTGTCGTTTTTTGTGTTTCATTAGTGAATTTGTTTACTTTATTTGTACAATTAGCTTATGATTGTGGCACATATTGTATTGTTACTGAGTAATATATTACTTTTCAGCAGAAATTTTAGAAAAAAATAAAAATAAAAATAAACAATGTGCCGGAACCATAACGTAAAATATACCCCCACACGAGTGTACTGCCAGCTCCAAACGTGACCGTAGGAAGAGTACACTGTGGTAAATAGCGTTGACCAGACTGCCGCCATACCCACACACGGCCATCAGACTGATGGATCGTGTATATGGATTCATCAGTCCACAGGACCCTGTTTCCATTGATCTACGGTCCACGATAAATGTTCTTTCCATCATGCTAAACGACGAATAGCATTCCGAGTGGAGATGAAAGGTTTGTGAGCAGACGCACGACCACGGTAACCCATGAAATGAAATTCTCTGCGAGTGGTGCGTGTACATACCGAGGTTCAAGCATTTTTACTCTTCTGTATACTGTGGTCTTGTGCAGTACTCCGTCGATTAGCTGTAACGACTCTCCCGAGGCTTCGACGTCCTCTACCACTGATTATCTTTGGTCTGCCGGTACGTTTTACTGCTTCAGGCTCACCATGTGTCTTCCACTTATTCCGTACATCCAAAACAGCTGACCTGGGCATGTCTAAACGCTTCTCGGTTTCTCTTATGGACAACCCATTAATATATTACTCAACAATCTTGCCTTTCTCAAAGTCAGTTCTCTCTTTTTTCACTCAACCTCACAGTGCGATATGATCGCGGTCAGCTGCAAGCTTGTGTTTATATCGTTTGAAGCTGTACCGCACATCTTAACAACGCAGAGGATCCGTTCATTTGCTTTTGAAGGAGTGACCGGTGACTTTTGTCAATATAGTGTGCTTTTCATTTGGACACCTGCAGACCTTTTTAGCACGCCTTCTGTAAAAAGAGACCGTGCTCATATTATCGGTTTGTCCGTCCGTCCTCTCTCTGTGGACAGCATATCTCTGCAACTATTAGTCCGATTTGAAAAATTCATTTTGCTTTGGAAAGCTCAAAATATGCGAATGGAATGATGATCCTTTATTTCGATTTTTTTATGATGTACAATTTCGCCGCTAGTGGGCGTAAAGTGCAGGTTATATCGAATTCAAAATACATTTTATTCCATACATTTGCCTCTAAACTTCTGCTTGAAAAAAATACTTTCACCTTTCAATTCCATTTATATCGAAGAGTATTTTAGGTATAATTACTTTTTCAAGTTACACACAGATTCTCTGCTAGGGGTGCAAAAGTAAATCCCATTTTCACCGATATCTCTACTTCTAAAACTCCGATTTGAAAACATTTTTCTTTAGAGGACACAGCTCTTGATGTGAAATCTTCTACATATAATTTCTAATTTTTGATAAAGAATGGCTTGGCCACCACGTGGCGCAAGTGTTAATTTCTGCTTCTGATGTATTTGCCAAAAATCTGATCTTCTAAAACCTGGATTTAAAACATTCTTCCGTGAAACCATGCAACTCATGTCGATAAACCTTTTCGGATTATTTCGTTCTTAAAATATTGCATGGTTTCTTCGCCAGTCGTAGATGCATATCTTAGTTTTGTTAATATTTGTGCTTCTAATGGCCCAAATTGAAATATTCCTTCTTTATTGGATAGAGTTTCCGATGCGACTTGTTTTTATTTCAAAAATTTCAAGTAATTCATAGACTTTCCGCTAGGAGCGTAAGGGTAAATTGGGTTTTCACCGATATCTCTGCTTCTAAAACTCCGATTTAAAAATATGTTTGCACCGGATACAATCCGGATGCTCTTGATGGGAAATCTTTTGCATAAAATTTCTAATTTTTGGTAAAAATGTTTTGGCCACCAGGTTTCACGAGTCTTAATTTCTGCTTTCGATGAATTTTGATTTATCGAAGCTGTTCAAAGTCAATGGAACCGGTAAGGAAAAAGTAGTATCTGACCAGAAAAAATAAGTTTTTCAATCAGGCTTTTAATCCCGCAGATATTGCTCTGAACGGAACCGTAATCTTGCGCCCTCTGTTTGCAGGCTCGTGCTCCAACAGAGAAGGAATTTTTTAAAATCGGACTCTTCAAAGTAGAGATACTGGCAAAAATAAGATACGCAACGCCCCCTGGCGGAGACAATATACATTTACAAAAACAAAAATAGACCGAAAATATTTCTCAAAGTAAGAAGTATCTGTCCACAAACGAATTTTTTCAATCGAGATTCTAGAAGCACAGGCTTTTGCTGTTGGAGCACGAGCCTGCAAACAGAGGGCGTAAGATTACGATTCCGTTCAGAGCAATATCTGCGGGATTAAAAGCCTGATTGAAAAACTTATTTTTTCTGGTCAGATACTACTTTTTTCCGTACCGGTTCCATTGACTTTGAACAGCTTCGATAAATCTAATTCGCGTCAGAACGGATTCTTTTTTTTTATTATTATTTTATTCTGAGGTTTAACGACCACCGTGTGCAACTCAATGGGCTGTAAGAAGTAGCCCGTCCCTAATGTAGGGCCACTGGTTCCAGGGAAGGGTGACAGCCAGCGCCGTAAGACAAATACAACATCCATGTCTCACCGAGATTCGAACTAGTGCCCCAACAAAAACGAATAATTAGAAGCCATCGCTTCGACACTGCGTCACCTGGGCGGGAAGAACGGATTCAAAAGACGAGCTCATTACATCAGAAAATTCGGTGTCATCTTTCTTGTTTTATCCTTTTTTTCATGCAATGTACTTGGCAATATGAGATTATTTCACATGCATTTTTAAATTCATGTGCATTCAAGGGCGATTTAGAAAGGAAATAATTCCAGTTACACAAATTTGAGACAAAACTGGTGATCAAAAGAAGTTATCGTATTAAAATCTCATCATGTTCATTCATTAAAGTATTTTAGTTCATTTGTAAAAAAAAAAAAAAAATATCAAATCCTAGCCATAAAAGCTGATGATATGTATACCCAGGTCTTCATTTACTCTAGTCTTTATTCTCTCATTTACTTTTTTTTTGTTCGCTTATTTTCTATCACTTTTTTGGTAGTGAATGCGAAGCTTTTTTTTAATAAGCTGTACGGACTCGGCAATTAAAATTCAACTTAATAGAAGTCATTAGTAACGGCAAACGGGGATAGGATATAACGATTCACTAAGTGACACAATTAACTAATGAGTTTTCCTAATCATTATCGTTATTTCTGACCGTTTATTCCTTTTTAAAGAGTTACGTTTATTGCGGGAGATCAATATTTACTTAACAGCAAGTAGTTAAGGACAAACCTGCTTTTCTTTTGTAAAAAAAGAGCGGGTTTTTATCTCATCGTCGACAAATGCTGCTGGATTGGAAAGCAATTGAAATCACTATAAACACAACTTATATACAAGCATACACTAAAAAAAACATGACAACAAGAAAACGCAAAAATACATCATTATGCTGCATTATTGCTTACTTTGAAGCGAATCCATCCCGATTTTGCACCATTAATGAGTGTCGAGTTAAGCACCAGCAATTTTAATAGAGAACTGAAAGATATTTAGCTTTTTATTTCATTGGTATATTTTTTCCCTTGTGAAGCGGGGAATTCTGTTATTTAGGAAAGTGCAAGAGTTGCAAAATACACAGTATTATTTTTTATGTCTCAATAAATTGTACGTTTTGAAAATAAATTGTTACATGCATTCATCCCTTTACTTTATCAAAGGGAATTTATCGAAATTGCAAGAAACCATTAATAACGATTTCATTTGGATGTTTATGAAAATTTGAGCCATTAAGTACACCAATGGCTGCAATTTTTTTTAAATGAAGAACAATTTTTCATCTGAAATGAAAAAAGTTTAATTCAAGGATATTTTCCGAAGAGCTTGCATGAAAGTAAACGAAAGTGTATTTATATTCACTTTTGTTTTAGCTTTCCGAGAAATATATTTTTAATCCCACTGTTTTTTGGATGCGTCAGTATTATCTAATTTTTGACAGTTTCGAAAACCTGAAACATCTCCACTGCGAAATACAAATCCGAAGAACATTTTTTCTTTATTTTGGAGGACGGAGCATCCGTGAAAATTTTATCTGTAAAATACAGTCCTCGTTTTACTAAGGGATTCGTCCTTTTTTCCCTCAACAGCTCTTCATATCTCATTGCACAATTTATTTTTTTTCCATGGTGTTTTACGTAAAGAACTAGGAGGCATGTCCTAAAACTACACAGTTGGGTCAGAATAATATGACCACCAATCTATTAATGCGAATAACCACCATTTGCCCGGATGACTACGGCGGGACGTCGTGGCATCAACGCAATGAGATCGGAAGATTGCCTGAGGCACACGTGCCAATTCAGACTGCAGAAATAGTTGTGCGTTGGCACGTCGTGCCTGTCGATCCAAATAGTCCCACAAATACTCTATGGGAGTGACGTCGGGTGATTTCGCCTGCCAAGGGAGAACAGAGACATCGCTGTCGCGTTCCTAGAACCAGTCACGTTCTCCTTTAGCGAGGTGACACGGCGCATTGTCCTGTTGGTAGATACCATCACCACCAGAAAAAACGTTCAACATGAAGGGTTGCATGTGGTCAGCGAGGATAGACAGGTAGCCATTGGCGTTCAGGGACCCATCAAGTGATATCAGCGGTTCCAGGTCATACCAGGAAAACATCCCAGACATCCTCGGCCTGTGCTTGACCGACAAGCGTGTCCAGGTGATGGCTTTCATTTGTCTGACGCCGTATCTGCCGTTGCCCGTCACTTCTGTGGAGTAGCAATCTCGATTCGTCGGAGAACGCAACCTTTTCCCACTCTTCCACTGTCTAATGACGGTAATCGCATGAGAACTGGAGACGTCGTTGACGATGGACCTGGGTTAACATGGGCGCCTTAACGCAACGTCGACTCTGAAGACCCATGCGTAACAGGGTTCGATCTACTGTTATCAAAGACACGTACCTGGGTGCTCCAGCGTTCATTTGCGTGGTAAACAGCTGTACTGTTCCGCGTCGATTTCTCCTTACTAGTCGATGAAGGAGACATTCTCTGGGGTCAATGACATTTGGGTCTCCACAGTTATGACGCCAGGAGGAACTCGGTGTGCCTGCGGTCCATTCTTGGTACACCCTTATTACAGCAACTCGCGAACAGTCCACGAAGTCTGCTGTTTCTGAGATGCTTCCACTCTCAGCGCGGGAGCCGATGATCATTCCTTTTAGAACGTCCGTCAAATCACTACCTCTGCCCATTGCTCTCACGTAACGCACTATGGCCCATCTGTCCTAGCCGGCCGCTTATATCTCCGTGTGGTCGACCTTGTCGCGTACACTCTGTGACGCGCATGTGCGGGTACACTGTGATTCCGGGGGCGGTCATATTATTCTGATACGTCCGTGTAAAGCCTCTTTGCAAATAAGTTCTGTGTCATCTGCAATATTTTCATGAAATTCGGTATAAAGATATATTGAAATGTTTCAAACGTGACGGTTGTACTCAAAATTGTGCACCACTGAAATCACGTATTTACGACATCATTAAACCCAACACGTTTCACCAGTTTGGAAAAATTCCGAAGACTGTGATATAAATGGCCCAAGATATGACTGCCTGCTTTTCTTCATCTGTTTTCTCAAAAGGTAGACCACGGAGAATTTGCTTTACGGGTCAGACAGGCGATATTTAAAAGATGCCAAATCGGGATTATATGGCAGGTGAGTAACTTAAACCTCGATAGGTGTGTGTAATCTTGTGTTCACACCACCTCAGCTATGGTTACTCTGCCATGTCAAGCAAGAATCAGCAAAAGTAAACCTGAGAATTTTTTTTTTAACCAATGGGGAAAAATCTTGCTTCTCATTGGCTGATGAGTGACGATGCAAAATACAGACTCCGGCCGAATACAGAGCAAACGACAATTTTTGCAGTTATTTAAGCAACCAGCGCCTTCACTATAAATTACTTGTTGTTGACTGTTCCTAGTACCGCTACAACATGACTACTCCTAAGGACCCCAGAAACAAGGACGGTAGGAGGGATACAGGCAACAGTAATGAAGCCCTACGTCTCCCGGACGCGGTCAACCTCTTGCAAAACACCGTCAGAGATACGATGCTGACACTCCTGGATAATCCAAAAGTGCAGCAGAAAATCTCTGATTTCCTTAAGCCACAGATTGTGGCTGCGGTAAAGCAGGAGGTGGAAAAGTTAGAGAAACGAGTAGCAGAGGAGGTGGAGTTGGCGGCCAAGAAGATCAAGCGGGAGGTCACGAAGTTCATCGTAAAGGGTGTTGCATCCCATCTCACCATCGAGGAGGTGTCTGCGGCGCTCGGGGAGAAGGGTATTATTACCCGGAACCTCGAGCGGGCTAAATATCGAAACGGTGCATGGAGGGATGCAACGACATTCTTCTCGTAGGAGCAAGTGACGGTCGGCCCCATCACCATCCTAGGCTTTAGGATGGGGATAGATGTCTTCGCAGAAAGAGAGACTCCACCTCCTACGCAAGCCAGGCATTTAAAGCAACCCAACAGACGAGGTATAGGTCGATTCAGAGGGGGAGGTTCGGCTCCATCCTCTTCCTACCCCATCAGAGAGCAAACTTTTACTCAGGTGGCTGCTCCACAGCAAACACCTACCTTTACTCTGTTGGGGAATCCATCCAGTTCTGTGATACCCATGGAGCTGGATGATAGGAAGAAGTTGAAGCTGGCTTTCTACCTCATGTCGTCCCTTCAGCGGCAATCGATCCAAGTCCTGGGAAAGGGAGAAAAAAGGCCCTTTTAAGGGCCAAACAAATATTTTGCAAAAAGGAATTATCTTTCTTGTGCTGAATACTTCTCCCTCTAACAAACAATGTGTTGTTTGTTCTGTCTTAAAAAAAACAGCAAAAAAAAAAAAACGGCCCTTTTAAGAGCCGAGAAAAATGTTGCACAAAAAATTTATCTTTTTTGTACTGAATATCTCTCCCCCGAACAGACAAGGTGTTGTTTGTCTTGTATTTTATATTAAATTTTCTTTCTTACGCCTTAGTTCTGACTAAAAAATAAATAAATAAATAAAAACAGGACTTAATTTCTTCTGCTGTAGCAGACAAGTAGCGAAGAAAAAAAAATGATTGGCCCTTATACTACCGGCTCCTTAAATAAGGAATAAAAAAAATATAATAATTATAATAACCCTGATTGTGGCCGTTTTTATATTATTGTTTTTCTGTTGTTTACTCAAAATGAGTAACTTAAACCTCGATCGGTGTAATCTTGTGATCACACCACCTCAGCTATGGTTACTCTGACATGTCAGGCAAGAATCAACAAAAGTAAACCTGAGAAATGTTTTTTTAAACTAATGGGGAAAAATCTTTTCTCTCATTGGCTGACGAGTAACGAAGCAATAGCGGACCCGAGAGGAACACTGTGCAAATGGCCAGTTTTGTTTTATCCGGTGTTGAACGTCGATTTTCCTCTGGGAAACTTATTCTGTGTGTGATGTTTTTTTTTAGTTCAGGTTCCCCCTTTCCCGTGTCCTGCCCTTCCTTTCCACCTGAGCTCATCTGCGGCAGCGGTGTACCGGGCATTTTTCTGCAGAGAGAGATATCGCTCGGAACGGCTTGCTGTTGCAGGTAAGTATGTAGGGCAGTTTACAACTTCACTACTTAACGGGAAACCGTTTACTCCTTGTTTTCTCATATTTCCATACTTTTCTTTCGTGCTATTCTATCAGGGCAATCTGCTCCTAACTCTCTTAGATTCTCTTTCACCTGCCAAAAGGCGCAAAGCGTTGTGGGTTCGGGTCTCTCAACCTAAATTAGGAACTCCTTGTTATTGATTATTATATGGCAGATGTGGGATTACCGTCCAGCCCATTTTGCCAATGGCCGTAACATTTAATGTGCAGTGCAATGTCGGGCGCTGTTGTAATGAATGATTAACCATGTGTTGCCTTTTCTTGCGGAATGGTTTTTAGTGCGTTTTGTGTGTCACAGTATAGAAAGAACTGTTGACAATGCCACCGTAATCAAGGAAATCGACAAGAATAATACAACCTTCGTACGACAAGTCCCAGGACTGACGTAATAAAGAATATAAATAGCACTATACTCACAAATAATGCTGGTCATATTGAAAATACCGCCCTTCTGTATCAATAAACAATTTCCAGCGTTTCTAAAGATCCTGAAAACAGTTCTGGAAGGCACTTTCCGGAATGTCCTCAAGCTGTTTTGTCACTGCTGCTTGGATATATGCAGTGTTTGCATGACACTCTTGGTGGGTACCTATCCATTCAGAGCTTTTCCCCTTGGTTTGTGTATCATACTGCAGGCACAATGTTTCCTCTCGTGCATTAATTATGGAGCAAAAATCAGGATCTTCAGTTGTAGTGCCCAGCAGATCGGAACTGATCGATGAACCCTTTTGGTCACTATCTCGAATGCAGGGTACCAATCCGACATTAAGTTTTATGTTTTCTCAGATCCTCTCGCAGAATCACATGACAGATTAACTTACTAATGCCCAGCGACTCAGCCAAAAGCCTCACTCTAATACGGCGATCTTTCTTTAACCGATTCCGCACCTCTTCGATTTTTCCGCTGTCCGCGCACTGGAGGGGAGCCAGATTTTCGGATCGTCATCAAAGGATTCCCTCAGGTCATGAAACAGTACATACCATTCGAAAAATCTTCTGCGGGACAATGCTGTGTCTCCACACGCTTCTTTTAACATTCTGTAAGTTTGCGTAGCTGATTTACCAAGTTTCTAACAAAAACTGATGTTTACTCGCTGCTCTTCCGTGGCTAAAATGAAATGGGACGAGAACGCTTGCTGTGATTCTCTTAATGCCAGACTGTCGGTTGTCGTTACCGGTAAGAACCGGTTTCCAGCTGTACGCTGATTGGCTAAAGACTGCTGTCTTCTAGTGTACCTGTGAAATCTTTATCCACTGTTGTTACGTTAGTTATGCTGTCAGTCCTGGAATTTAATGGGCGTAGATTGTATCTTTGACATCCCAGAAAATTGTTGCCATCACATTTATTTTTGTTGAACGTTTGTTTGGAACTTCTTAAGCTTAGGGAAGGTTTTGTGTTTCCATTCCATAGACTGCGGTTTGTCTCTGAGTTATAAAGGAATGCCCAGGTTTCATCTGTGGCAGCCATATTGGCTAAAAATGTGTTTTGGTTCGTTACAAACATCACCAACAGATCTCTGCGCATTTCGGTACCGATTATTTTGCTTTAATAGGAAGGGAACCCAATTTGCACACACTTTCTTATACACTGAGTGGCCACTTTATTATGACCACCTGACAGTTTTAAGCAAATGAGCTATAGCTGCCCGCTGTTGCCACCAGAAGGCGAGGCTAGTGTAAAAAGGGAAAGGTTAGTGCTTGCGACAGTAGTAGAAGTGATTTTTGGGGGACGAGATGGGTAAAAAATGCGATTTGACGGGCTTTCAACGTGCGATGATTGTAGGAGCTCGGAGCCATGCAGCGAGTATTACCGAAACCGCCGCATTCGTGAAATGTTCCAGAGCAGCTGTTGTTAAAGTGTTTAAAGACTGGACTTTCAGCCAAAAAACTAGGTCTCTACGTGCAACGTGTGGTCGTCATCGACTAGTGACAGCTCGGGCTGAACGGAGAGTGTCCAGTGGTAACAGACAACAGAAAGGCAAACGTGCAGCAAATTACAGACCATCTTAATCAAGGATCCCCTCAAATGATCTCTGCACGCACTGTTCGCCGTATACATCATATGAAAGGATGGGATATGGCAGCCGAAGGCCTGTTCGACCACCTTTGCTGTCTGTAGTTAACAAGAGAAAACGTCTCCAGTTCACACAGGAGCACAAGGATTGGACAGTCGATCATTGGAAACAAATTATGTGGTCCCATGGAATACGTTTTCAGTTGCACGATGCCGATGGTCGAGTGAAAATTTGGCGGAAACAGCACGACAGCATGGACCCCAAATGCATTGCTACAACCCTTCAAGATGGTGGAGACAACGTTATGGTTTGGGGAATGTTTTCCCGGCATGCTTTGTGCCCTTTAATTCGTGTCTGACTGGCACATCATATCTAAACATCGTTGCGGACCAAGTGCATTCTGTTACGTGGATGGTTTATCCCAATGGCGATGACTACTTTGAACAAGATAATGCGTCTTGTGATAGTACTTGTATTGTACAGGATTGGTTTCAAGAACATGCCGGTGAGTTTACTTTGCTTAGGTGGCACCCACAATCTCCAGATCTCAACCCCATTGGGAATTTGTGGGATGAAGTTGAACGAGTCATCAGACAGCTGGATCCACAACCCTGCAATCTCACACTCTTGGAAAGTGCTATTCATCAAGCATGGTCTCAGATTCCACAAACCACCTTTCAACATCTCGTGGAGTCCATGCCACGAAGAATCGATGCAGTATTAAAGGCAAAAGGTGGCCCAACGAAGTATTGAGGGGGTGGTCACAACAAAGTGGCCACTCAGTGTATACAAGGTCATTAATCATTGTTTCCACAGCAAATTGGTCACAGTGTAGTGCATCGCAGATCTCCCGAATGGTCACACACCGCTCACTTCGAATGAGTTCATCCATTTGGTGTTGGTTCTTGTCGATGAATGCACTTGAAGATCTTCCACTCTGTTGTTTTTCGGTCACTAAAGTTTCTGCTGATTGAAACCTCTTCATCCATTTCCTGATACTTCTGCTGGTAGTTGTCGCATTTCCTTAAACATTTTTGAGGCTCTTATTCATCTTTGCGACCTTGGAACCGTCCATTTCCGAGCAAAAGCGTAATAAAGGGTTTTTCAATAGGCGAGCCTTTTTCTTGACCAATCTAAACATAAAAAAGTATACATTTTCTCAGAAGTAGGGTTAGATATGTACCGAAGTTAAGGAAAACAATTCCAAAATTATAGGTAATAATAGCAAAAATGTATTATTTTCAAGACAAACCCCTTAACAGACATGAAAACCTCATCTTAGGTCGCATGCAAGCTTTACGCTTAATGCCTTTTTGTAACTCTGAGCTTGGGTTGCAATTCTGTTTAAGAGTGTTTTCTGTTCTTGTTACTTCTCTGGTGTTTTGGAACTTTTTTTTCTTTTTTTTAACCCTTTCTGTAGCCATTTCTGGATATAGGTATCTCCTAATTCTTTCCATTTATTTCTATCCTGAGCTTATTGGTACCAAGGAATTCCAATTGTTTTCCTTATATCACTTGATCATCTTTCCAACCCTGGGTTGAAGAAGCGTATGTGCTCCAGCTTTGTACGTCCGTCCGTTTGTCCGCACGGTAACTGGCGTAAAAATGGTTCGATTTCGATAAAATGTTAGTATGTGGTAGGCGACCACCTGGGGACGAACCTATTGAACAGGAGACAAATGGGGTCAAATGGTCACGACGTAGGAGCGGGATCCATTCCATTGCACTTATGCGTCATAACTTGCGCAAATATGGTTCGATTTCAGCGAAATTTTACTATGTGGTAGGGAACGGCCTGGGAACGAACCCTATTAAAAATGGGTGAATTGGGGTCAAAGGGCAAGACATAAGAGCGGGATGCATTCCATTGCCTTTATGCTTCATAACGTGCGTAAAAACGGTTCGATTTCGATGAAGTTTCAGTAGGTGGTAGGGGACCACCTGGGGACGAACCCTATTGAAAATGGGCGAAATGAGGTCAAAGGTCAGGACATAGGATTGCGACGATCCATTCCATTGCCCTTATCCCATATTATTAAGGTGGACGTCAAGTAATTTTGCTTCCTATACTTCCAATGGAAAAACTTTTGTACACATTTCCTTCACAATTAATGTGTTTCCAAGGATGAAAGTTTGAACATCGATTAAAACAACTTCATATTATAACTTGGAATACTTAATATTTTCTAAAATATAACCATAATTTTATTAAAAATCAATAACTTTTCCTTTGGTGGTGTTGAAACCAGAAAAAGCATGGCGCGACCTGTACTTTGATGACGTCAGTAGACAAACAAATGTTGGATTGCATAATTATGGTTATGTTTTAGAAAATATTAGATATTCCAAGTTATAAAATGAAGCTATTTTAATCGATGTTCAAATTTTCATCCTTGTAAACGCATTAATTGTCCAGAAAAAGATGGCGCGACCTGTATTTTCATGAATTCAGTAGACAAACAAATGTCGGATTGCATAAGTATGGTTATGTTTTAGAAAATATTAAATATTGCAAGTTATGAAATGAAGATATTTTAATCGATGTTCAAATTTTCATCCTTGGGAACCCATTAATTGGGAAGAAAATGTGTACAGAAATTTTTCTATTCGAAGTACAGGAAGCAAAATTACTTGACGTTCACCTTAAAGGAGCAATTCTTGTATGTATGTAAATTTTATTTTGAAAACCGCTCTAAGGATTTTGAGTAAAGTTGTTAACCTACCGTTTTCTGGTATTAGAAATCGATTTAGCTTGATCTCGACTTTAGGAAAATTCGTTTAGTGGGTTAAATAACCACCCCGAATTACCACGTTTTTAGTGTAGTGCCATGGCGTTGTCCCATTAGATGTCGGCGCGCGGTCACGCTATCTGTCTCATTACGTCACGCGTTGTGTGCATATGTTCGTCCGCACGATAACTCGCGTAAAAAGCGTTTGATTTCGATGAAATTTTAGTAAGTGGTAAGGGGCCACCTGGGAAGGAACCCTATTGAAAGTAAACGAAGTGGGGTCAAAGGTCAGGACATAGATGCGTGATCCATTCCACTGCTATTATGCGTCAGAACTAACGTAAAAAAGGTTCGATTTCGGTTAAATTTTAGTATGTGGTTGGGGTCCACCTGGGGACAAACCCTATTGAAAATTGGCGAAATGCGGGTAAAAGGTCAGGACATAGGAGCGGAATCACTTCCATCGCCATTATGCGTCATAACTTACGTAAAAATGTTTCGATTTGGATGAAATGTTAGTATGCTGTTGCGTGGGGACAATTCCTATTAAAATGGGCGAAATGGCGTCAAAGGTTAGGACACAGAAGCGGGATCTATTCCATAGCCCTTATGCGTCATAACTTATGTAAAATTGCTTCGACTGCGACAAAACGTTCTCATGCTATTTCGGAGGTATACTGAACAAGTTCTGTTGAATATCATCGAAATGGGATCAAAGGTCAGGGCACAGGAGTGAGATTTATTCCACAGCCATTTTCTTCGTAACTTGAGTAATAACTTGAGTAATGATTTCTAGTATGTTGGAAAGCGTATCATAATCAATGCATTACATGATTTTATCTATGAGTCTCATGTTGTTTAGCAGATATCTTTCCATTCTTTATTCTGTTTTTTGGATTTTGTCTATTATTTCTTTTTTTTTGATTTGTAACATATACTCTATATTCACTTTCCTTTTGATTTTACTATCTCTAGTTATTTTATTTTACTATGTAAATTATCTTCCTACTGAACGGAATATTATTTCACCCGCTGAATGAGATCTGGCAATGAGTGTAAGTCATGACGTGGTGGTAGCTCGTATACAGGCGCGTTCATCGAGAAGTGGTGTTGAGGTGTGTTGCGTTGAGGTTGTGTTGGAGTTGTGTTGGTTGTGTGCGTACTATAAGAGGAAAGTTTATTCATTATTATGTACAAGATATATGAGTGCCTTAGTTGACCAGGAGTGGTGGAAATAAACAGTTGTTCAGTAAGTTCAGTCTTTCTCAATTTTTAGTTTTGTCAGACCTCTGTCTGGCTGTTAGGTTTATGACTTTGATTACTTAATATAAATAACCAGCGTTGAGACTTTGTTTAAGTTCATAATTAACGAGTAACAACACCCTTTTGGGAATTCATTATTTTGAAGCTTAGAGCATTATTCATTCATAATAATTAGCTTAGCAAAAAGAAAACAAAGCTAATTCATTATAATTGGCGCCCGAACTTTTCTCGAACACGAGATCCTGACTATTATTACCCATGGCTTCCTTACCTGAGACAACTGCAAATTTCCACCGTCCGGCAAGTCTCGAGGGTGATGGTGTTTTTTGGACAATTTACGCGAAGCCTGTGGCTCTGACTTTGATATGAATGATCTGCACATACCCAAGCATTCTTCACCATTTCGGAATGCACCAGCTTCTTATCACTCTGAGTCGCGGGTCGTAGCTGAGGGAATTCAATCCTCTCAGCGAAGCAGAATGCTTGCCCATTTCGTGCCGCATGCAGGAACAATTCATTTCAATGGTTTGGAGGGGTCTTTAAAGTTCCTTGAAGATCTGGAAGATCATTTTGATCTCTATAATATTCCGGAAGACTGCAAGGTCCAAATTGCCGGAACTTGCTTGAGAGATACCGCCAAGACCTGGTATCGGCAGTGGCGAGGGTCGAACCCGGATTCTCATTATGAGAATTTCCGTGCAGAATTCTTGGAGGTCTTTCCTTTCGGCCTCAGTCGAGCTAGCCTTGCTCAACAGCTGTTTTCTCGTCAGCAGGGGCCCAATGATAGCCCTGTTGCATTTGCGTTGGAGACTACACGCTTATATAATCTATGGGATCCACATGCCAGTCATGTTGACATGTTGGAGACCCTCGTACAGCAGCTCGACCCATTCTTACAAGATTTTCTTGAGGTTCGACACCCTACCACTATTCATGAATGCCTTCGCCTCATACGCACGTATGAAGAGCGACATGGCAAACATGCTGCAACTCACCATGCTCGGGCACCCCGCGAGGCTTATTCCGAAAACCCTCATCGGCATAATAGACAAAACTTTCAGCGCGAGCATACACACGTGCCCACCCAAGCTTCATACGTTCCACCACACAGAAGAGTGGCGAACCAGCAACGAGTTTCGGAGCAAGCTTCGGGATATCGTCATAATGCACAGTATGCTCGACCCCGTTCCACTCAGCAGCATTCGGAACGTTCTCATGCCCAGGGCAATAATAATTTTTCTGCCCGTGCTGAGGGCAGACGTAACGAATATGAAAACGTCAACAGACACGCGGAGTTCCCGACGCAGGGTTCACGCAATTTTCCTTATGAAAATTTTCCCGATACCCGGCAGGGTCGAGGTTTCCGACCACATGATAACACCACCAGAATTCCTTTAAACTTCCACAGGAAGTAGACGAAGGGTCGGTCCTTCTTCCTGATACCAAACATTCTGACCCTAAAACAGTATTAGTGACTGTTCAAACTCCTCAGTTGCCTGATGTATTTTTGACACTTGAAGACGTTATTGTCGAGACAAAGTTCGACACTGGGTCTGAGATATCAGCCCTAAATACAAAGTTTTGCAATGACGTTTTTTCTGCGATACACGTTCAGCCTGCAACGCAGTATTTGCGAGGTGCCAATAATGAAATCTTCAGTATCGCAGGAACTGTCACATTATCTTTAGGGCTGGGAAAAGCTCGGTTTACACATTCTTTCCTGCTTATAGACGAGCTACCCGTGAAATGTCTCATGGGTATGGACTTTATTAACAAGTTTCAAATAACTTTGAATTTTGTACAACATGTGATTTCCTTTCCGGAACCTGTCGAAATGATTCCGACGGTTCCTGTAGATATTACGAGTTTATTGTTGAGTGACCAATTGAATGAGGGGCAACGAGACCAGCTTTCTCTCCTTCTACAGGAAAGCCCTGGTTTATTTTCGGATCAACCTGGTTTCACACAGGTGGTTTATCATGTTATTGACACTGATGGTTCGAAACCCATTGCGACGAAACCTTACCCTTGTGCTCCACATAAAAAACAGGAAATGCAACGTCAAATTGCTGAAATGACTAAGCAAGGCATAATCAGGGAATCAACAAGCGCCTGGGCTGCTCCTGCCTTCTTGGTTCCAAAGAAACAACCAAATGAATTTCGTTTCGTGACAGATTTTCGCAAACTCAACCAAGTCACAAAAACTATCAATTATCCACTACCTGTCATGTCACATATTCTAAATGACTTGTCGTCAACCAAATGGATGTCAACTTTGGATTTGGCGAGTGGATATTGGCAGGTGGCAGTACATCCGGACTCTGTCGATAAAACAGGCTTTGTGACTCCTTTTGGGGCCTATGAATATTTACGTATGCCTTTTGGTTTAGCTTCTGCACCTGCTACTTTCCAAAAGCTTATGGACACGGTTCTCAGACCTGTCCTGGGTCCCCATGTGCATGTCTATTTGGATGACATTATTATCACATCAGAGACTTTTGACGAGCACCTTTCTCTGCTCAAACAGGTGTTCCAACTTATATACAATGCTGGCTTGACGTTAAAACCTAGTAAATGCCAGATAGCGCGGGACGAGATTGTATATCTGGGGTTGAAAATTACTCCCCACGGTTTATTCACTGATAATGAAAAAATTAGGCCTATTGTTGACTTTCCTCTGCCTAAAACAGCAAAAGAACTATCCCGCTTTCTGGGAATGACCGGTTGGTATCAGCAGTTCGTCCCCGCTTATGCTACAATATGTGAGCCGTTGTATGCTTTAAAGCGTAAATACAAGAAGTTTATTTGGACACCTGAAGCTAACGCTGCATTCGAAACACTGAAGTCTGCATTGACTCAGCCTCCGGTGTTGGCTTTCCCGGATCATACTAAAGAATTTGATATTTATACTGATGCATCCGGAGTTGGTCTTGGTTGCGTTTTGTCACAAGCTTGGCATCCAATAGCTTTTGCGTCTCGTACTTTAGCCAAAGCTGAACGCAATTATTCAGCTACGGAACGTGAATGTCTTGCTGTTGTGTATGCACTGAATAAATTTCAATGTTATCTTAATGAATTGACAGTTAACATAATTACGGATCATTCTGCCCTTCAGTATTTAAATTCTGCTAAGCACTTATCTCAAAGACTTATGAAGTGGGCTCTGAAGTTACAAGAGAGCAATATCAAAATTTCGTATCAGCCAGGTCATAAGAATCAATTACCGGACGCATTATCTCGCGTTCCGATTAGTGGGGTCCCCACCGAAACTACTCCTGGATGTCAGCCTTTACTTCTGATAGCTGATATCACATCCAGAGAGCAGATAATGGCAGAATTAATAAATGATCCAGATTTTGGGGATATTTACAATTTTTTGCTTGCGGGTTCGCCCCCACAAAGTGATCCTTCTCTGGCTGGAAGGTCACAACATTTTGAAGTAATAGAGGGTCTTCTTTATTATACAAAGTCTAGGACTACTAGGGCAGAGTTTCGCCCATGTATTCCGCGAACCCTTAGAATGGCTCTTTAAAATGAATTTCATGACAAACCTCTTGCAGGCCATTTAGGTATTCGCAAGACCCGTTGTAAATTGCGGGATGTTGCCTATTGGCCTGGAATGTACCAAAGTGTGCTCGCATACGTTCAATCATGTCACTTGTGTCAGATTAATAATTATCGTAATGTAAGACCGGCCGGTCACTTGAAATCTAGTTCAAGTTCTCATGTATTTGATATTATTTCCATAGATTTATTGGGACCTTATCCATTATCTGTTAAAAATAAAGCTCGTTATGTTTTAGTACTAACTGATAATTTTTCTAAATGGGTTGAAGTTTTTCCCATTAAAGCCGCTACGGCTGAGATTATTTGTAATGTCTTAGTTAATGAAGTATTTTCTAGATATGGTGCACCTAATAAAGTAGTTTCGGATAATGGTCCTCAATTTATTTCTGACATTTTTGAAAGAATGTGTGCGAGATTACACATTAAACATAAATTCATTTCCCCATATCATCCCCAGAGTAATCCTGCGGAACGTGTTAACCGAACGTTAGTGAAAATAATTGCGACTTTTGTAATGGATCACCATGAAAGATGGGATGACCATTTAGAACTTTTTGCGTTCGCCCTCCGCTCGTCTGTCCACGAGTCTACTAAAATTACTCCTGCAGAACTTTTTCTGGGTCGCAAAATTAAAACCCCTTTTGAAAATTTAACGGGGATTATCGACGAATTAAACCAGCGACCAACTCCGCAATCAGTACACATCATGGCAGAGAAAGCTCGTGTTGCAATGCTAGGAGCACAAGCGGCTCAAGCACGATATTATAATTCTAGGCGTAGGGAACCAGATCTTGTCGTTGGAGATCTCACTCTCGTGGAAACGCACTTCCAGTCTTCTGTTTCGCATACTTTAGTGAAGAAATTTGCACCCAGCTACGAAGGTCCATATCGGGTGGCAAATGTCTTTGACAATAATATTGTTCTGGAAAAACCGAACAACAATTTTCAATATGTACATGTTGATCAATGTCGCAAATATCACGAACGGAATATCGATTTCATTATCAATCCTACTCAGCCTTCTGTTCCACAGACTCAAGAATCTATATCTCATGTTCAACCGCCGGAAATTGTGGACGAACCACCGAACATTTTTGACGAATCACCAGTGATTTTTCCTTCACCCTCCCCTCCTCCAGACGAGTTTCTACAACCGCAACCTGATTCTCCCGTGAGACAAAGGCTCGATTCGAGTTCGTCGAATGCTAGTATCGTTCCTTTCCCTCCAACTATTGCCAAGACTATTGCTGCGCCGTTTCCGGCTCACCCTGCATCAACGCGGGATACTTCTTCTTTGAATACCTCATCGGAAAGTATTCCTGTGGGCAAATCTAAACATCGCCCTGCACGACCGCTGAATTACAGCAGCGACTCGGAGGCGTCGGACATTTCTGATTTATCAGTTATGAATCCAACATTTCATATTCCACACCGCCCAGCACCACCAAAAGCTGGGCGCAAACGTGACTTGTCTCCCCAATCTGCTTCGCCGCAACAGCGACGAAGGCAGAAATCTTTGCATCCACCCGGGTTTCGCCCCTGGAACCTCCGTTCAGGGCAAAGAGGGCCGATGCCTGCTACTACTATCATGCCCCGTGGGCGTAAACGAAAGCAAGCGATGTGGCCGGAGACACGTCCGTCCAAAAGGATACTGGAAGGACACAACGGGCCCCAGCACCAAGGGACTTCATATCCAAAGCCTGGGGAGCCCGTTCCTATCAGCCGCAGCAGGGATTTCCGGACCGCCAGACTTCTGACGTTCCTGACCGTTCTTCTCAGCCGCAAGGGATTCCGGACCGCCAGACTTCTGACCGTTCTTCTCAGCTGCAGGGATTTCCAGACCGCCAGATTCCTGACCGACAACAGACCGATGTTCCATTACCGTCCCGGAAGAGATCCAAGCCACCTGATTTCACCAGTCCCATTAGGCCTGGAAAACGTTACCGCACTAGAATTTTTTATGCGTCCTCGAGATAAGTAAGTTCTCGTGGACAGGTTCTTTTCTCAGTTTGTTGTTTTTCCTGCACGACCAGTTGGCGTGTCAGAATTTCTTTTTTTCGTGTGGGCCTATGCATTCTTTTTTGTGTATATATGTGTGTTTTTTTTTTTATATTTCTTCTATGTCCATCTACTAATCCACTTTTTTTTTTGTATATATCTATGTGCTTAGGGGTAAAATAATAAAATTGTTACTGTTAGGCAGCTCCAGGTAAATTTCGCTGCTGATACAGTTGTTCTGTATTTCAACGAATGAGGCGAACGTAATTTGAAATGAAAATAATAAAATTGTTACTGTTAGGCAGCTTCAGGCAATCTTCGCTGCTGATACAGTTGTTATGTATTTCAACGAATGAGGCGCACGTAATTTGAAATTAAAAAAGTGATTCCTGCTAGGCAGAATAAAAGGAAAGTATGCCGATGCAGGTTTGGTTTGTTCTACACTACAAAGTTCACAGTCGAATACAGATTCGTAAATTGTCATGCCAAGTTAATAATGTAAATACGGCTACCACCAAACAAATAAAAAAAAAAGAGATCGAGAAACGTCAATCATCGAAATGTAAGACTTACACTCCAAAATTGATAGGTTTTTCGGACATAAAAAAATGAAAAAAAAAAAAAAAAAAAAAAGAAAAATTAAGGGGGAGATGATGTAACGTATACTCTATATTCACTTTCCTTTTGATTTTACTATCTCTAGTTATTTTATTTTACTATGTAAATTATCTTCCTACTGAACGGAATATTATTTCACCCGCTGAATGAGATCTGGCAATGAGTGTAAGTCATGACGTGGTGGTAGCTCGTATATAGGCGCGTTCATCGAGAAGTGGTGTTGAGGTGTGTTGCGTTGAGGTTGTGTTGGAGTTGTGTTGGTTGTGTGCGTACTATAAGAGGAAAGTTTATTCATTATTATGTACAAGATATATGAGTGCCTTAGTTGACCAGGAGTGGTGGAAATAAACAGTTGTTCAGTAAGTTCAGTCTTTCTCAATTCTTAGTTTTGTCAGACCTCTGTCTGGCTGTTAGGTTTATGACTCTGATTACTTAATATAAATAACCAGCGTTGAGACTTTGTTTAAGTTCATAATTAACGAGTAACAACACCCTTTTGGGAATTCATTATTTTGAAGCTTAGAGCATTATTCATTCATAATAATTAGCTTAGCAAAAAGAAAACAAAGCTAATTCATTATAGATTGGCTAGGTTTCTGCTCCATATATCGTAACAGGCAATACACATTGGTTTAAGAGTTTTGCTCTATTCTCAAGCTTTATTTTACTACTTAAAAATATTTCAATTTTCCAAAAGTTGACCATCCCATTCCTATTCTTCTTTTCACTTCTTCCATGACTCCCTGTTTTTTCATTGTTATCAATTTTCCTAAGTATACATACTCATCTACCATTTCAATTTATTTATTGTTTACCTTAATAATATTTCTTTGGGGCATTTAGGAGATTGATAGTCTAATTTCCCACGTTGACCAGACATCTTGGGAAACGCATCGTTCTGTTTCTGCCAGCATGAGGGGAAAATAAAGTAAAATAGAAAAGATTCACTTCAGCGCTCGATTACTCCAATAGTATTGAGGTGAAGGAGCAAGAAAGGAAGAAGGAAAGAAAGAAAGAAGAGTAGGGACTAGTCTACAGATAGATCATACGTAGAGGACTTTAGGAAGTGAATGTCTGACCCCAGGTCTTAAACACCCCTTAGAAATAGGAAGCTAGGAGATTTGGACTAGAGTGACACAGAAGCGAGGTATAAGAAAGTGGGAGGAAGACGCTCTTATTTATTACCGGGGGTCCAGTACCCGGGGTCCGACGTCTTAACGTGCCCATCCGACTGATTAACGTGCCCATCCGAAGGCTTAACGTGCCCATTCGACGCACGGCGGATATTTAGCGGTCCTACCTGCCTGGGATCGAGTCAGAGGTCTTCCCCGTGGTAGACACGAACGTTGACCACTAGGCCACCCGCAACCCCATAGTCTACAGATAATACAACAGATGTATATTATATAAGAAATGTGTATTATATGTGTATATTATATGTATATTATACGTTTTGGAACTTGTGACCCTAAAATCAAGAAAGAATATTTCTCCCGATTTTACATAACCTTACGTCTTAGGGTCGTTAACATGAAAAAAAAAAAGAAAAGAAAGAAAAAATGATACCACCCTGGTGGCGCAGTGGTCTGAGCGCAGACTTTAGACCATTTCTTCAAGATGGGTCCGGGTTCGAATCTTGGTGAAGCATGCATGTTGTGTTTGTCTTACAGCATTTACTCTCTCCCTTTCATGAAACCAGTGGCCCTAAATAAAGGACAGACGACTGCTAATAGCCTACTGAGTTGTTCCCCGTGGTCGTTAAACCCCCGAACGAAAAAACTTATGTTTTTTATTTGTACAATAGTAATGAACACTAATATTCTTTTTGCAATTGTGTTATATGTTATAGTGTTTATATTTTGTAACATTCTTTTAACAAATCTCACAGTGCGTCGTATTGACTTTACCAGCCCGCGTAATTGTCCTCAGGTATTCTGCACCTGCTGGACAGATTAATGTACCGGTAAGTGAGGGAGCGAGGCACTGGCTCGGACAAGCGAATATTGGGTTCCATTGAATTCTTACAAATGCTCGATGGGATTCAAATCGGGGAGAATGTGATTGTCCGGGGAGTACAGGAAACAGTTGGGCATGATTTGTAAAACCTTCCCTTGCGACATAGGACATTGTTTATCTGAAGCAGTATAGTGTCATTCGGTTATAAGGTACCCATGTGTGAACAAACTTGGTCTGAAAAACGGCTAGCCAAATTCTGCTGTGAGATTGTGCTTAACGGGGATGTGGTAACTTACTGATATCCATAAAAACATTATCTATGCCATGATGCCGCCTCTGCTGACCTAATTGCGTCCAACTGTAAAGTCCGGTACTAGACATTTACTCACGCCACGTAGAATTTGGACCCTTTCAGCGGTATGTTGTAGCTGGAAGCTAGGCTCATTGGACCACGCGCGAACAACAGATGGAAATTATATAGATTATTCAATAATGCTTCTGCAAATTTCACTAAAAGTATGGCTTAATTAATAATGAGCAACTTTACACTAACAATAAAAATAAAATAGTAAAACAATATATTAGTAATCCTATTCGCAGGCGAAAAATTAGAAATAAACTTTCCAAGCTTTGGCGCATCAACCAGATGTCTTTTTCGATGAAGGTACACAGAACACTTGTAGTGTAACAACTATTTCTAAGTTTTTAACTAGCTAAGCACTACATGTACTAAATGTCAAGTTCACCAATAATAAAATAGGCGTTCACTCGAAATAACGTCAAGGGTTGCTACTTACAAATCTTTATTTGTATCCAACTTCAATATAGCAGGGTTTATTCCAACGTCGATAACCCACAACTGGTAATCAATTGGTAGTACGTAGTTATGCAGACGATAACCCACAACTGGTAATCAATTGGTAGTACGTAGTTATGCAATAAGAATATAACTTCACATTAGCTGTTGTACAATCAATAAGCTTAGCAAAGATTTAACATCTCCACACCAAACAACTACGTCGCAAAATATACATATCCTTTCTCGTTCTTGTCAACATGCATACGTCACTTACGTACTGACCTCAGGGGTGTAGTCAAACCTCCGTTCACGTGAGAGAGAAGATATCACATTATGTTGGGAAGTGCAAAAGAGAACAAACTCAAATTTACAAAGGAAAAGGAACTAAAAATGAAAGTTAAATTGGAATATATGTCACACACTTGTCAGGAAGGTAGACAGTTTTCTGTTTACATTCCTCAAAAAAAATCCATTTGGTTGATGTGCGAAAGTACGAAAAGTGTATTTTCGTTTTTAAGCCAATAAATGTGATTAATAATATAGCTTTACTATTTTGTATATGTGTAGTTTAATATTATAATGAAACACTTCGATGGTCACCCTAAGAAAATGCTCTAATTTCCAATTCTGTTATAAATACTGAAAACGATTGATGATCAGTTGAATGTCTTTTGGAAATTAGTCCTTCGCTTTAAGATTATCGTGTTTACGACATATGCGCGTTTGAGTAAAGACTTCGTGAGGCAAGAGGAAAAATATACTCATCTTATTATTTTTATTTGACATATTACTCTGCGAGAATTTCAGAAGATATGAATAAAACCCGAACTTTTATTTTAAGTAATTCTTTCATGATACGTGGCAACAAACGTTGGCTTTATATAATTTTTGACATGTTTCTTCTCCTTGTATAGTTAGAGCAGAAATATTTTCCCTTCAATATTTGTTATTCGAGAACATCTTATTCGAGAACATCATACTAAGTGTTATTTATTCGCCTATGGCTCCTTTTTGCAATTTTTGCTCAATGGTTTCGAACGAACGAACGAGCAATACTGACAAGGTTTCGTCCCATCTTTCCGATGACTTTAACTTTATCCCCCCTCAAAAGCGGGGGGGGGTGTAAAGTTAGAAGCGTGAACAGATCAACATAAGAGGAAGAAAAAAATACGGAAAAATTAGAGTTAGAGCAGTGTACGGTTTCCCGCTAAGAAAGAGAAGTTATAAGCTAACCTGACATACTTACCTAAACCATCACTGGCGACAAACGTCAAAGCAATCTCCTACCACTTAGCCCCATGCCAGACAGAGGAAAGGACGGAAAGGCACTAGGTTCAAGGGAACCTTAAGAGAGAGAGAGAGAGAGAGAGAGAGAAAAGAACACTGCAAAAACTACACAAAAACTCTAAGAAAAAAACCGCCGGCCCTTAAAAGGGTCGTTTCTTTCTATTTCCCTTTTCGCCGAGAGTGAAAGTTTCTAACACCCTTCTCCTTCCTTCAATTTCCGCACATAATGGAGGAAGGAGTTTTCTAAGTTTCTGAACTTAGAATTTTTTTAGTTTAATGTATGCCTAAAGTTATCTTTCCCTACTACCTTTCACAGGAAAAGTGAAGAAAAAAGAAATAATAAAGTTAATCCCAATTAGAGACTGGATTTTTAGGACTAATTGAGATGGTGTTCCTTCTTTTCTAGTACACTGTGCAGAATGTATTTCGCAGTTTTGGATTTTTGTGCAAAATTTAAGGCTTCCTTAACTAAAGGATTCAGATGATCCTTTGTCATTCCACAATATCTTTTGGCCAGCTCATGGATTGTATAATCTATTATTGGTTAACAGTGAAGAGATTTCAAATTTCATGATAAGAAATTTTACCCAAAACTCCCACCAATCGTCTCTGTATAAACATGATTTATGTATTACAGCAGAGGATCATGTATTAATACAGAGAAATATACACTGAAGTGCCATAAAAACTGGTACACTAGTCTAATACTTGGTACGTCCCCCACGGGATCGTAGGACTGCAGAAATACGACTGGGCATGGACTACACTAGCTTCTGGAAATATGCTGTAGGCCATGCACACCATTCTTCCTGCAGAGCGTTCCACAATTCGGGTGTATTCCGAGGTCTCGATTCCTGTGTTCAATAGCGCGTGTCATGGCATCCCAAAAGTGTTCTATCACGTTCAGATCTGGGGACTTGGGTGGGAATGGCAACACCCCAAACTCAGATGAATGCTCCTCTAACCATAATGTGGCATCCCGACACTTGTGTGGAGGTGCATTGCTTTGTTGGAAAAGGCCAAACCGATCAGCATGAATGCAGGACATGAACGGGTGTACCTCGTCAGAAAGGATGCGCACATAGCGTTGGCCGGTCACAGACGTTTGTAGACGCACCAGGGGTCCCAGTGAAGTCCAGCTGCAAACACCCCATACCATTACAGAAAACCCACCAGCCGGTACAGTTCCCTGCTGACAGGCGGAATCTATGGCTTCTTGGGGTTTACGCCACATACGAATCCTTCCATCTGCCCGATACAGTGGGAAACGCGACTCGTCAGACCAGGCTACTTGTTTCTAGTCATCAAGTGTCCAGTGGCGGTGTTGCCGTGCCCATCAAGGGGACTCGAGTTGGGCGTCGGTTCCTAAAACCCGTATCGTTCAAGGTACGTTGCATAGTCCGGCCGCTGATGCTTGTTGAGACCCCAGCATTGAATTCCGATACATTGGGTGTCAAGAATCGTTGCACGCCTATCGCGTGAAACGATTCTTGACACCCAACGTCTTTGCGGCCACACTGTTATCGTAGGTTGGAGGTTTTGCCGGAATTCTTGTAGTCACAGTACAACCTTGCACTGGTCGTCCGTGAAAATCCGAACTTCGTTTCTACCTCCGAAATACTATGGCCCATCTCACGAGCGCCAACTATGACACCTCGTTGAAAATCGCTTAAATCGTTATTACTTGTCATTCTCATGCCGAAAACTGATCTGACAGCTGGAAAGGATGTCTATCGCTTTTTATACGCACTGGCGGACGCAACCGAGTACGCGCATAGGTGACGTTTGCATAAGCTCGTCTGTACCAGTTTTTCTGGCACTTCAGTGTATATTAGTACATAATATCCTGTTCTTGTTTATTCAGAGCCACTTGGTGGGATTTAATGGTAAGATTTCTAATCATGAAATTTGAAATCTCCTCAACGTTAACTCAATAGATAATACAATCTATGAGCTGTACAAAAGATGTTGTAAAAAGGCAAAGGATCATTCGCATCCTTTAGTTTAATAAAATTTTTAAACCAATGTCCCACAAAAATTCAAAAACCCGAAACACATTCTGCACAATGTACCAGAAAAAACACCATCTAAACTAGACCTAAAAATCCTGTCTCAAATTGGGATTAATTTTATTATTCCATTTTCTTCACTTTTCCTGTGAAAGTTAAAGGGGAAAGATAACCGTCGACAATTTAGAAAATGCCTAACCGCGCGTGATTGTAAAAAAGCTGGTTATCGTCTCTGTTTTTCCAGAGAAAAGGTATGATTTCCGCATAGGTATAGGTTAATATAGAACTTTACGTACGTAGGTCATTTCAAAAGTGTTGCACACTACGCAGGTGCTGCCCGTAGGATGACGTAACCGCTATAATCGTTGCGTCAATGGTGAGTCACACTTCAGTATACAAAGTTGTGTCTACACGTTTGCATGCTAACTTATTCCTGTTCCCCAAAATTCTGCCTAGAAATAAAGGAAGAATGTGAGCCAGGTCAGATCTCTCTTAGTGACCGGAGATCCTACATTAAAACTGAAACTTTGAGAGGAAAATCCCATAAAAAGAAATTCATAAAGTTTTGTATGAAGCTTGTGGGGTTATTGTAGCGTATCGTAGCAGAGTGTCACGGCGGGCTTCTCCTTTCCGCCAAACTCGGGAAAGCATCGAAGACGAAACAAAAAGCGGCCGCCCTTCAGATACGACGGACGTCACTTCTGTGGTTATCGTCAACAGCATTTTGAAGAAGATCGATGGAAAACATGAAGAGATGAAGCAAACTTGTCTTCCGCTTTGGTTTTCAGAATCCTAACAGAAAAATTGCAGAAGAGAACAGTGGCTGCCAAATGAGTTCTGCATAATCTGAGTGAAGAGCAGCAAGCAGTTGGCAAAAGGATCGCAGAAGAATTGCTTCAGCGGTACGAGACAGAAGGCGCATTATAGAAGAGAAAAGTGGCTGCTAAATGGATTCCGCATAATCTGAGAAGGATCGCAGAAGAATTGCTACAGCGGTACGAGACAGAAGGCGCATTATAGAAGAGAAAAGTGGCTGCTAAATGGGTTCCGCATAATCTGAGTGAAGAGCAGCAAGCAGTTGTCAAAAGGATCGCAGAAGAATTGCTTCAGCGGTACGATACAGAAGGCGAATTATAGAAGAGAAAAGTGGGTGCTAAATGGGTTCCGCATAATCTGAGAAGGATCGCACAAGAATTGCTTCAGCGGTACGCGACAGAAGGCGAATTATAGAAGAGAAAAGTGGCTGCCAAATGGGTTCAGCATAATCTGAGTGAAGAGCAGCAAACAGTTGGCAAAAGGATCGCAGAAGAATTGCTTCAGCGGTACGATACAGAAGGGGAATTATAGAAGAGAAAAGTGGCTGCCAAATGGGTTCAGCATAATCTGAGTGAAGAGCAGCAAACAGTTGGCGAAAGGATCGCAGAAGAATTGCTTCAGCGGTACGTAACAGAAGGCGAATAATAGAGGAGAAAAGTGGCTGCCAAATGGGTTCAGCATAATCTGAGTGAAGAGCAGCAAACAGTTTGCAAAAGGATCGCAGAAGAATTGCTTTAGCGGTACGAGACAGAAGGCGAATTATAGAAGAGAAAAGTGGCTGCTAAATGGGTTCAGCATAATCTGAGTGAAGAGCAGCAAACAGTTTGCAAAAGGATCGCAGAAGAATTGCTTCAGCGGTACGAGACAAAAGACGAATTATAGAAGAGAAAAGTGGCTGCCAAATGGGTTCAGCATAATCTGAGTGAAGAGCAGCAAACAGTTGGCAAAAGGATCGCAGAAGAATTGCTTCAGCGGTACGAGACAAAAGACGAATTATAGAAGAGAAAAGTGGCTGCCAAATGGGTTCAGCATAATCTGAGTGAAGAGCAGCAAACAGTTGGCAAAAGGATCGCAGAAGAATTGCTTCAGCGGTACGAGACAGAAGGCGAATTATAGAAGAGAAAAGTGGGTGCCAAATGGGTTCAGCATAATCTAAGTGAAGAGCAGCAAACAGTTGGCAAAATAATCGCAGAAGAATTGCTTCAGCGGTACGAGACAGAAGGCGAATTATAGAAGAGAAAAGTGGCTGCCAAATGGGTTCAGCATAATCTGAGTGAAGAGCAGCAAACAGTTGTAAAAAGGATCGCAGAAGAATTGCTTCAGCGGTACGAGACAAAAGACGAATTATAGAAGAGAAAAGTGGCTGCCAAATGGGTTCAGCATAATCTGAGTGAAGAGCAGCAAACAGTTGGCAAAAGGATCGCAGAAGAATTGCTTCAGCGGTACGAGACAAAAGACGAATTATAGAAGAGAAAAGTGGCTGCCAAATGGGTTCAGCATAATCTGAGTGAAGAGCAGCAAACAGTTGGCAAAAGGATCGCAGAAGAATTGCTTCAGCGGTACGAGACAGAAGGCGAATTATAGAAGAGAAAAGTGGCTGCCAAATGGGTTCAGCATAATCTGAGTGAAGAGCAGCAAACAGTTGGCAAAAGGATCGCAGAAGAATTGCTTCAGCGGTACGAGACAGAAGGCGAATTATAGAAGAGAAAAGTGGCTGCCAAATGGGTTCAGCATAATCTGAGTGAAGAGCAGCAAACAGTTGTAAAAAGGATCGCAGAAGAATTGCTTCAGCGGTACGAGACAAAAGACGAATTATAGAAGAGAAAAGTGGCTGCCAAATGGGTTCAGCATAATCTGAGTGAAGAGCAGCAAACAGTTGGCAAAAGGATCGCAGAAGAATTGCTTCAGCGGTACGAGACAAAAGACGAATTATAGAAGAGAAAAGTGGCTGCCAAATGGGTTCAGCATAATCTGAGTGAAGAGCAGCAAACAGTTGGCAAAAGGATCGCAGAAGAATTGCTTCAGCGGTACGAGACAGAAGGCGAATTATAGAAGAGAAAAGTGGCTGCCAAATGGGTTCAGCATAATCTGAGTGAAGAGCAGCAAACAGTTGGCAAAAGGATCGCAGAAGAATTGCTTCAGCGGTACGAGACAGAAGGCGAATTATAGAAGAGAAAAGTGGCTGCCAAATGGGTTCAGCATAATCTGAGTGAAGAGCAGCAAACAGTTGTAAAAAGGATCGCAGAAGAATTGCTTCAGCGGTACGAGACAAAAGACGAATTATAGAAGAGAAAAGTGGCTGCCAAATGGGTTCAGCATAATCTGAGTGAAGAGCAGCAAACAGTTGGCAAAAGGATCGCAGAAGAATTGCTTCAGCGGTACGAGACAAAAGACGAATTATAGAAGAGAAAAGTGGCTGCCAAATGGGTTCAGCATAATCTGAGTGAAGAGCAGCAAACAGTTGGCAAAAGGATCGCAGAAGAATTGCTTCAGCGGTACGAGACAGAAGGCGAATTATAGAAGAGAAAAGTGGCTGCCAAATGGGTTCAGCATAATCTGAGTGAAGAGCAGCAAACAGTTGGCAAAAAGGATCGCAGAAGAATTGCTTCAGCGGTACGAGACAGAAGGCGAATTATAGAAGAGAAAAGTGGCTGCCAAATGGGTTCAGCATAATCTGAGTGAAGAGCAGCAAACAGTTGTAAAAAGGATCGCAGAAGAATTGCTTCAGCGGTACGAGACAAAAGACGAATTATAGAAGAGAAAAGTGGCTGCCAAATGGGTTCAGCATAATCTGAGTGAAGAGCAGCAAACAGTTGGCAAAAGGATCGCAGAAGAATTGCTTTAGCGGTACGAGACAAAAGACGAATTATAGAAGAGAAAAGTGGCTGCCAAATGGGTTCAGCATAATCTGAGTGAAGAGCAGCAAACAGTTGGCGAAAGGATCGCAGAAGAATTGCTTCAGCGGTACGAGACAAAAGACGAATTATAGAAGAGAAAAGTGGCTGCCAAATGGGTTCAGCATAATCTGAGTGAAGAGCAGCAAACAGTTGGCAAAAGGATCGCAGAAGAATTGCTTCAGCGGTACGAGACAGAAGGCGAATTATAGAAGAGAAAAGTGGCTGCCAAATGGGTTCAGCATAATCTGAGTGAAGAGCAGCAAACAGTTGGCGAAAGGATCGCAGAAGAATTGCTTCAGCGGTACGAGACAAAAGACGAATTATAGAAGAGAAAAGTGGCTGCCAAATGGGTTCAGCATAATCTGAGTGAAGAGCAGCAAACAGTTGGCAAAAGGATCGCAGAAGAATTGCTTTAGCGGTACGAGACAAAAGACGAATTATAGAAGAGAAAAGTGGCTGCCAAATGGGTTCAGCATAATCTGAGTGAAGAGCAGCAAACAGTTGGCGAAAGGATCGCAGAAGAATTGCTTCAGCGGTACGAGACAAAAGACGAATTATAGAAGAGAAAAGTGGCTGCCAAATGGGTTCAGCATAATCTGAGTGAAGAGCAGCAAACAGTTGGCAAAAGGATCGCAGAAGAATTGCTTCAGCGGTACGAGACAGAAGGCGAATTATAGAAGAGAAAAGTGGCTGCCAAATGGGTTCAGCATAATCTGAGTGAAGAGCAGCAAACAGTTGGCAAAAGGATCGCAGAAGAATTGCTTCAGCGGTACGAGACAAAAGACGAATTATAGAAGAGAAAAGTGGCTGCCAAATGGGTTCAGCATAATCTGAGTGAAGAGCAGCAAACAGTTGGCAAAAGGATCGCAGAAGAATTGCTTCAGCGGTACGAGACAAAAGACGAATTATAGAAGAGAAAAAGTGGCTGCCAAATGGGTTCAGCATAATCTGAGTGAAGAGCAGCAAACAGTTGGCGAAAGGATCGCAGAAGAATTGCTTCAGCGGTACGAGACAGAAGGCGAATTATAGAAGAGAAAAGTGGCTGCCAAATGGGTTCAGCATAATCTGAGTGAAGAGCAGCAAACAGTTGGCAAAAGGATCGCAGAAGAATTGCTTCAGCGGTACGAGACAAAAGACGAATTATAGAAGAGAAAAGTGGCTGCCAAATGGGTTCAGCATAATCTGAGTGAAGAGCAGCAAACAGTTGGCAAAAGGATCGCAGAAGAATTGCTTCAGCGGTACGAGACAAAAGGCGAATTATAGAAGAGAAAAGTGGCTGCCAAATGGGTTCAGCATAATCTGAGTGAAGAGCAGCAAACAGTTTGGCAAAAGGATCGCAGAAGAATTGCTTCAGCGGTACGAGACAGAAGGCGAATTATAGAAGAGAAAAGTGGCTGCCAAATGGGTTCAGCATAATCTGAGTGAAGAGCAGCAAACAGTTTGGCAAAAGGATCGCAGAAGAATTGCTTCAGCGGTACGAGACAAAAGACGAATTATAGAAGAGAAAAGTGGCTGCCAAATGGGTTCAGCATAATCTGAGTGAAGAGCAGCAAACAGTTGGCAAAAGGATCGCAGAAGAATTGCTTCAGCGGTACGAGACAAAAGACGAATTATAGAAGAGAAAAGTGGCTGCCAAATGGGTTCAGCATAATCTGAGTGAAGAGCAGCAAACAGTTGGCAAAAGGATCGCAGAAGAATTGCTTCAGCGGTACGAGACAGAAGGCGAATTATAGAAGAGAAAAGTGGGTGCCAAATGGGTTCAGCATAATCTAAGTGAAGAGCAGCAAACAGTTGGCAAAATAATCGCAGAAGAATTGCTTCAGCGGTACGAGACAGAAGGCGAATTATAGAAGAGAAAAGTGGCTGCCAAATGGGTTCAGCATAATCTGAGTGAAGAGCAGCAAACAGTTGTAAAAAGGATCGCAGAAGAATTGCTTCAGCGGTACGAGACAAAAGACGAATTATAGAAGAGAAAAGTGGCTGCCAAATGGGTTCAGCATAATCTGAGTGAAGAGCAGCAAACAGTTGGCAAAAGGATCGCAGAAGAATTGCTTTAGCGGTACGAGACAAAAGACGAATTATAGAGGAGAAAAGTGGCTGCCAAATGGGTTCAGCATAATCTCAGTGAAGAGCAGCAAACAGTTGGCGAAAGGATCGCAGATGAATTGCTTCAGCGGTACGAGACAGAAGGCGAATTATAGAAGAGAAAAGTGGGTGCCAAATGGGTTCAGCATAATCTAAGTGAAGAGCAGCAAACAGTTGGCAAAATAATCGCAGAAGAATTGCTTCAGCTGTACGAGACAGAAGGCGAATTATAGAAGAGAAAAGTGGCTGCCAAATGGGTTCAGCATAATCTGAGTGAAGAGCAGCAAACAGTTGTAAAAAGGATCGCAGAAGAATTGCTTCAGCGGTACGAGACAAAAGACGAATTATAGAAGAGAAAAGTGGCTGCCAAATGGGTTCAGCATAATCTGAGTGAAGAGCAGCAAACAGTTGGCAAAAGGATCGCAGAAGAATTGCTTTAGCGGTACGAGACAAAAGACGAATTATAGAGGAGAAAAGTGGCTGCCAAATGGGTTCAGCATAATCTCAGTGAAGAGCAGCAAACTGTTGGCGAAAGGATCGCAGATGAATTGCTTCAGCGGTACGAGACAAAAGACGAATTATAGAAGAGAAAAGTGGCTGCCAAATAGGTTCAGCATAATCTGAGTGAAGAGCAGCAAACAGTTGGCGAAAGGATCACAGAAGAATTGCTTCAGCGGTACGAGACATAAGGCGAATTATAGAAGAGAAAAGTGGCTGCCAAATGGGTTCAGCATAATCTGAGTGAAGAGCAGCAAACAGTTGGCGAAAGGATCGCAGAAGAATTGCTTTAGCGGTACGAGACAAAAGACGAATTATAGAAGAGAAAAGTGGCTGCCAAATGGGTTCAGCATAATCTGAGTGAAGAGCAGCAAACAGTTGGCAAAGGGATCGCAGAAGAATTGCTTCAGCGGTACGAGACAAAAGACGAATTATAGAAGAGAAAAGTGGCTGCCAAATGGGTTCAGCATAATCTGAGTGAAGAGCAGCAAACAGTTGGCAAAAGGATCGCAGAAGAATTGCTTCAGCGGTACGAGACAGAAGGCGAATTATAGAAGAGAAAAGTGGGTGCCAAATGGGTTCAGCATAATCTGAGTGAAGAGCAGCAAACAGTTTGCAAAAGGATCGCAGAAGAATTGCTTTAGCGGTACGAGACAGAAGGCGAATTATAGAAGAGAAAAGTGGCTGCTAAATGGGTTCAGCATAATCTGAGTGAAGAGCAGCAAACAGTTTGCAAAAGGATCGCAGAAGAATTGCTTCAGCGGTACGAGACAAAAGACGAATTATAGAAGAGAAAAGTGGCTGCCAAATGGGTTCAGCATAATCTGAGTGAAGAGCAGCAAACAGTTGGCAAAAGGATCGCAGAAGAATTGCTTCAGCGGTACGAGACAAAAGACGAATTATAGAAGAGAAAAGTGGCTGCCAAATGGGTTCAGCATAATCTGAGTGAAGAGCAGCAAACAGTTGGCAAAAGGATCGCAGAAGAATTGCTTCAGCGGTACGAGACAGAAGGCGAATTATAGAAGAGAAAAGTGGGTGCCAAATGGGTTCAGCATAATCTAAGTGAAGAGCAGCAAACAGTTGGCAAAATAATCGCAGAAGAATTGCTTCAGCGGTACGAGACAGAAGGCGAATTATAGAAGAGAAAAGTGGCTGCCAAATGGGTTCAGCATAATCTGAGTGAAGAGCAGCAAACAGTTGGCGAAAGGATCGCAGAAGAATTGCTTCAGCGGTACGTAACAGAAGGCGAATAATAGAGGAGAAAAGTGGCTGCCAAATGGGTTCAGCATAATCTGAGTGAAGAGCAGCAAACAGTTTGCAAAAGGATCGCAGAAGAATTGCTTTAGCGGTACGAGACAGAAGGCGAATTATAGAAGAGAAAAGTGGCTGCTAAATGGGTTCAGCATAATCTGAGTGAAGAGCAGCAAACAGTTTGCAAAAGGATCGCAGAAGAATTGCTTCAGCGGTACGAGACAAAAGACGAATTATAGAAGAGAAAAGTGGCTGCCAAATGGGTTCAGCATAATCTGAGTGAAGAGCAGCAAACAGTTGGCAAAAGGATCGCAGAAGAATTGCTTCAGCGGTACGAGACAAAAGACGAATTATAGAAGAGAAAAGTGGCTGCCAAATGGGTTCAGCATAATCTGAGTGAAGAGCAGCAAACAGTTGGCAAAAGGATCGCAGAAGAATTGCTTCAGCGGTACGAGACAGAAGGCGAATTATAGAAGAGAAAAGTGGGTGCCAAATGGGTTCAGCATAATCTAAGTGAAGAGCAGCAAACAGTTGGCAAAATAATCGCAGAAGAATTGCTTCAGCGGTACGAGACAGAAGGCGAATTATAGAAGAGAAAAGTGGCTGCCAAATGGGTTCAGCATAATCTGAGTGAAGAGCAGCAAACAGTTGTAAAAAGGATCGCAGAAGAATTGCTTCAGCGGTACGAGACAAAAGACGAATTATAGAAGAGAAAAGTGGCTGCCAAATGGGTTCAGCATAATCTGAGTGAAGAGCAGCAAACAGTTGGCAAAAGGATCGCAGAAGAATTGCTTCAGCGGTACGAGACAAAAGACGAATTATAGAAGAGAAAAGTGGCTGCCAAATGGGTTCAGCATAATCTGAGTGAAGAGCAGCAAACAGTTGGCAAAAGGATCGCAGAAGAATTGCTTCAGCGGTACGAGACAGAAGGCGAATTATAGAAGAGAAAAGTGGGTGCCAAATGGGTTCAGCATAATCTAAGTGAAGAGCAGCAAACAGTTGGCAAAATAATCGCAGAAGAATTGCTTCAGCGGTACGAGACAGAAGGCGAATTATAGAAGAGAAAAGTGGCTGCCAAATGGGTTCAGCATAATCTGAGTGAAGAGCAGCAAACAGTTGTAAAAAGGATCGCAGAAGAATTGCTTCAGCGGTACGAGACAAAAGACGAATTATAGAAGAGAAAAGTGGCTGCCAAATGGGTTCAGCATAATCTGAGTGAAGAGCAGCAAACAGTTGGCGAAAGGATCGCAGATGAATTGCTTCAGCGGTACGAGACAAAAGACGAATTATAGAAGAGAAAAGTGGCTGCCAAATGGGTTCAGCATAATCTGAGTGAAGAGCAGCAAACAGTTGGCGAAAGGATCGCAGATGAATTGCTTCAGCGGTACGAGACAAAAGACGAATTATAGAAGAGAAAAAGTGGCTGCCAAATGGGTTCAGCATAATCTGAGTGAAGAGCAGCAAACAGTTTGCAAAAGGATCGCAGAAGAATTGCTTTAGCGGTACGAGACAGAAGGCGATGTATAGAAGAGAAAAGTGGCTGCTAAATGGGTTCAGCATAATCTGAGTGAAGAGCAGCAAACACTTTGCAAAAGGATCGCAGAAGAATTGCTTCAGCGGTACGAGACAAAAGACGAATTATAGAAGAGAAAAGTGGCTGCCAAATGGGTTCAGCATAATCTGAGTGAAGAGCAGCAAACAGTTGGCAAAAGGATCGCAGAAGAATTGCTTCAGCGGTACGAGACAAAAGACGAATTATAGAAGAGAAAAGTGGCTGCCAAATGGGTTCAGCATAATCTGAGTGAAGAGCAGCAAACAGTTGGCAAAAGGATCGCAGAAGAATTGCTTCAGCGGTACGAGACAGAAGGCGAATTATAGAAGAGAAAAGTGGGTGCCAAATGGGTTCAGCATAATCTAAGTGAAGAGCAGCAAACAGTTGGCAAAATAATCGCAGAAGAATTGCTTCAGCGGTACGAGACAGAAGGCGAATTATAGAAGAGAAAAGTGGCTGCCAAATGGGTTCAGCATAATCTGAGTGAAGAGCAGCAAACAGTTGTAAAAAGGATCGCAGAAGAATTGCTTCAGCGGTACGAGACAGAAGGCGAATTATAGAAGAGAAAAGTGGCTGCCAAATGGGTTCAGCATAATCTGAGTGAAGAGCAGCAAACAGTTGTAAAAAGGATCGCAGAAGAATTGCTTTAGCGGTACGAGACAAAAGACGAATTATAGAGGAGAAAAGTGGCTGCCAAATGGGTTCAGCATAATCTCAGTGAAGAGCAGCAAACAGTTGGCGAAAGGATCGCAGATGAATTGCTTCAGCGGTACGAGACAAAAGACGAATTATAGAAGAGAAAAGTGGCTGCCAAATGGGTTCAGCATAATCTGAGTGAAGAGCAGCAAACAGTTGGCGAAAGGATCACAGAAGAATTGCTTCAGCGGTACGAGACATAAGGCGAATTATAGAAGAGAAAAGTGGCTGCCAAATGGGTTCAGCATAATCTGAGTGAAGAGCAGCAAACAGTTGCCGAAAGGATCGCAGAAGAATTGCTTTAGCGGTACGAGAGAAAAGACGAATTATAGAAGAGAAAAGTGGCTGCCAAATGGGTTCAGTATCGAGTTGAGTGAAGAGCAGCAAACAGTTTGCAAAAGGATCGCAGAAGAATTGCTTCAGCGGTACGAGACAAAAGGCGAATTATAGAAGAGAAAAGTGGCTGCCAAATGGGTTCAGCATAATCTGAGTGAAGAGCAGCAAACAGTTTGCAAAAAGGATCGCAGAAGAATTGCTTCAGCGGTACGAGACAAAAGACGAATTATAGAAGAGAAAAGTGGCTGCCAAATGGGTTCAGCATAATCTGAGTGAAGAGCAGCAAACAGTTGGCAAAAGGATCGCAGAAGAATTGCTTCAGCGGTACGAGACAGAAGGCGAATTATAGAAGAGAAAAGTGGCTGCCAAATGGGTTCAGCATAATCTGAGTGAAGAGCAGCAAACAGTTGTAAAAGGATCGCAGAAGAATTGCTTCAGCGGTACGAGACAAAAGACGAATTATAGAAGAGAAAAGTGGCTGCCAAATGGGTTCAGCATAATCTGAGTGAAGAGCAGCAAACAGTTGGCGAAAGGATCGCAGATGAATTGCTTCAGCGGTACGAGACAGAAGGCGAATTATAGAAGAGAAAAGTGGCTGCCAAATGGGTTCAGCATAATCTGAGTGAAGAGCAGCAAACAGTTGCCGAAAGGATCGCAGAAGAATTGCTTTAGCGGTACGAGACAAAAGACGAATTATAGAAGAGAAAAGTGGCTGCCAAATGGGTTCAGCATAATCTGAGTGAAGAGCAGCAAACAGTTGGCGAAAGGATCGCAGAAGAATTGCTTCAGCGGTACGAGACAAAAGACGAATTATAGAAGAGAAAAGTGGCTGCCAAATGGGTTCAGCATAATCTGAGTGAAGAGCAGCAAACAGTTGGCAAAAGGATCGCAGAAGAATTGCTTCAGCGGTACGAGACAGAAGGCGAATTATAGAAGAGAAAAGTGGGTGCCAAATGGGTTCAGCATAATCTAAGTGAAGAGCAGCAAACAGTTGGCAAAATAATCGCAGAAGAATTGCTTCAGCGGTACGAGACAGAAGGCGAATTATAGAAGAGAAAAGTGGCTGCCAAATGGGTTCAGCATAATCTGAGTGAAGAGCAGCAAACAGTTGTAAAAAGGATCGCAGAAGAATTGCTTCAGCGGTACGAGACAAAAGACGAATTATAGAAGAGAAAAGTGGCTGCCAAATGGGTTCAGCATAATCTGAGTGAAGAGCAGCAAACAGTTGGCAAAAGGATCGCAGAAGAATTGCTTTAGCGGTACGAGACAAAAGGCGAATTATAGAAGAGAAAAGTGGCTGCCAAATGGGTTCAGCATAATCTCAGTGAAGAGCAGCAAACAGTTGGCGAAAGGATCGCAGATGAATTGCTTCAGCGGTACGAGACAGAAGGCGAATTATAGAAGAGAAAAGTGGCTGCCAAATGGGTTCAGCATAATCTGAGTGAAGAGCAGCAAACAGTTGGCAAAAGGATCGCAGAAGAATTGCTTCAGCGGTACGAGACAAAAGACGAATTATAGAAGAGAAAAGTGGCTGCCAAATGGGTTCAGCATAATCTGAGTGAAGAGCAGCAAACAGTTGGCAAAAGGATCGCAGAAGAATTGCTTCAGCGGTACGAGACAAAAGACGAATTATAGAGGAGAAAAGTGGCTGCCAAATGGGTTCAGCATAATCTCAGTGAAGAGCAGCAAACTGTTGGCGAAAGGATCGCAGATGAATTGCTTCAGCGGTACGAGACAAAAGACGAATTATAGAAGAGAAAAGTGGCTGCCAAATGGGTTCAGCATAATCTGAGTGAAGAGCAGCAAACAGTTGGCGAAAGGATCACAGAAGAATTGCTTCAGCGGTACGAGACATAAGGCGAATTATAGAAGAGAAAAGTGGCTGCCAAATGGGTTCAGCATAATCTGAGTGAAGAGCAGCAAACAGTTGGCGAAAGGATCGCAGAAGAATTGCTTCAGCGGTACGAGACAAAAGACGAATTATAGAAGAGAAAAGTGGCTGCCAAATGGGTTCAGCATAATCTGAGTGAAGAGCAGCAAACAGTTGGCAAAAGGATCGCAGAAGAATTGCTTCAGCGGTACGAGACAAAAGACGAATTATAGAAGAGAAAAGTGGCTGCCAAATGGGTTCAGCATAATCTGAGTGAAGAGCAGCAAACAGTTGGCAAAAGGATCGCAGAAGAATTGCTTCAGCGGTACGAGACAGAAGGCGAATTATAGAAGAGAAAAGTGGCTGCCAAATGGGTTCAGCATAATCTGAGTGAAGAGCAGCAAACAGTTTGCAAAAGGATCGCAGAAGAATTGCTTTAGCGGTACGAGACAGAAGGCGAATTATAGAAGAGAAAAGTGGCTGCTAAATGGGTTCAGCATAATCTGAGTGAAGAGCAGCAAACAGTTTGCAAAAGGATCGCAGAAGAATTGCTTCAGCGGTACGAGACAAAAGACGAATTATAGAAGAGAAAAGTGGCTGCCAAATGGGTTCAGCATAATCTGAGTGAAGAGCAGCAAACAGTTGGCAAAAGGATCGCAGAAGAATTGCTTCAGCGGTACGAGACAAAAGACGAATTATAGAAGAGAAAAGTGGCTGCCAAATGGGTTCAGCATAATCTGAGTGAAGAGCAGCAAACAGTTGGCAAAAGGATCGCAGAAGAATTGCTTCAGCGGTACGAGACAGAAGGCGAATTATAGAAGAGAAAAGTGGGTGCCAAATGGGTTCAGCATAATCTAAGTGAAGAGCAGCAAACAGTTGGCAAAATAATCGCAGAAGAATTGCTTCAGCGGTACGAGACAGAAGGCGAATTATAGAAGAGAAAAGTGGCTGCCAAATGGGTTCAGCATAATCTGAGTGAAGAGCAGCAAACAGTTGTAAAAAGGATCGCAGAAGAATTGCTTCAGCGGTACGAGACAAAAGACGAATTATAGAAGAGAAAAGTGGCTGCCAAATGGGTTCAGCATAATCTGAGTGAAGAGCAGCAAACAGTTGGCAAAAGGATCGCAGAAGAATTGCTTCAGCGGTACGAGACAAAAGACGAATTATAGAAGAGAAAAGTGGCTGCCAAATGGGTTCAGCATAATCTGAGTGAAGAGCAGCAAACAGTTGGCAAAAGGATCGCAGAAGAATTGCTTCAGCGGTACGAGACAAAAGACGAATTATAGAAGAGAAAAGTGGCTGCCAAATGGGTTCAGCATAATCTGAGTAAAGAGCAGCAAACAGTTGGCAAAAGGATCGCAGATGAATTGCTTCAGCGGTACGAGACAGAAGGCGAGTAGTTTTTGGACAGAACTGTTGCTAGAGATGAAACCTGGATACGAGATTTTGATCCAGAACTGAAATCTTAGTCCGCTCAGTGGAAACATCCAGAACCACCTCGCCAGGAAAAATTCCGCCGCCAACAGCGGAAGATTAAGCTGGTGATGATTATGGCCTTTGATAGGGTTGGAGTGATTGCAACAAGCAGAGTGCCCGAGGGGACCACTGTAAAAGCGGATTACTACAGAAGGTTTCTGCAAAATGTTTTGCGCCCAAAGATTCGCCGAAGAAGGCACGACATTCTCGAAGATGGTTTTATCATTTTGCACGAAAATGAGAGACCGCATGTTGTTCATACAGTAAGAGTGTTGTCATGTATAAGTGTCTTAAAGTCCTGGAAAAGAGCTGCAATTTGCTGGTAAACGCAATGTTAGGTATTCTGAAATAAGAGAAAACTTACAGCACTTGTGTCTTCGTCTGCATTGGTCGTGGTCATGCGGGACAATCTAATTGGAATGATGAAACAAGTAAAGTGTTGCCACGTGCTTCAGTACCAATGAAGATGCGTGCCGATTTAGTTCTCTTTCAAAATATTCAAAGCATTCTTTTTAAAATGGTCTTGATTTTAAAATGCTATTATAATATTGTAACACAGATTGAGAACAAAAGATAAAACCAATCTGGTTTCCTAACTGAATACTTATTTTTTAAAAACAAACTGCTAACAGCATTTTTTGAAGTCCACAAAAATCTCTTGCTCCAACATTTTCGAATGTTCAAGATATTTCAAGATGGCATCCTTAAATGAAGAAGTTTTTATCCTGTTTCGTGGTTTAACGATTATCGTGAGCAACTCTATGAGCAATAAGCAATCGCCCGTTCCTAATTTGGGGTCAGTGGTTCCGGGGACGAAGAGAGCCTGTGCCATAAGAGAAGAAAACCACCGATACCTCACGTGGATTCGAACCCGCTCCCATCCCAGATGAATGACCAGATGCCAGAGCTTAGACCACCGAGGAAGTGTTTTGTGTCCTTTACTGCTTGAATTCATCTCGGTATGTCTCTACTAAATGCCGGTATGTGGGTTGAGGTATATTAGCCTAAATGCAATTAATTGCACCCCTCATTTCTTGAAGATTTGGTGGCAGCGGATCCAGTTGTCTGATGCTCCTTTCGACTTCGTCCCTGAAGTGCTCCATTGAATTGAGATCCGGTAATTGAGGAAGTCAACGCAGAAAGGGAAAGTCTTCGTAATGCACCTCAAACCATTCGCGTGCAATGTGAGCGCTATGATATGGAGCATTGTTCTGCTGGAAGCATTTATTTTTATTGGGATGAACCATCAACATAACTGGGTAGATTTGGTCGGCAACAATATTTAAATCACTTTGGGGTATCAGACGTTGCTCCATCCAAATCAAACGGGTTAAACACGCCCATGAAAACATGCCCCAGATAAAAACGTAGCCTTCGTCGGCTTGATAAGTATTAACGATGTAAGATGCGTCCATTCTTTCGTACTGCTGTCTCCATATACTCACCCTTCCATCTGCATGGTGCAGTTGAAAACTTGATTCGTCGTACCACATAACCTTTTCCCACTCATTTACTGTACAATTCTGGTGTTCCTGAGCAAACTGAATGTGATTCTTCTTTTTCGCTGCAGATAGCAATGGCTTATGGACAGGCCGTCTGCTTCTGTAGCCCATACGATGTATGTGCAGAAAACTGTACGTTGTTACGCCATCTGACTTGGTCCCTGATTCAGATTATTTGTAATTTGTCGAAGTGTTGCCCGTCTGTTGGACTGAACAAGTCTGTCTACTCTCCGCCCAGCTCGAACATCCAGTAGTCGTTGACAGCCGCACGCTTAGACCCGGTGTTTTGATTGGTGGTCAATTCTCTGTAGACTTTAAAAAATGCTGCCGTCGATCATTTTACAAGAGTAGCTGCTAATGCTCGCACCAATGCTTCGAGCACCAATGATTATTTCACGTTCAAAGTACGTCAGATCGCTTCTTTTACCCTTTATTTCTTGCACAACGCAATTCATTACGCTAAGTATGCCTTTAGCGTTCCTTTTTTTACAAAGATTTGCCATCTTGGTTCAGCTATATCTGCGCAATAGCTACTTTGCACAAAATAGCTTGGTTGTCACAATAATTTGGTCACTCAGTTTATATATGTATACCATCATCATCTTTTTCCTATCGTTGTAAATCATTATCAATCCACTGCTGCATGAAAGTCTCCTCCAGTTTCTTGCGCAACGGTCTGTCTAGGAAGAGACACATACACACACAGCGCGCCACACACATCATCATCACCACGTTTTTCAAACATTATCAATCCACTGCTGCATGAAGGTCTCCTCAAGTTTCTTGCACAACGGTCTGTTTAGGAAGACACACACACACACACACACACACACAGCGCGCCTCACACATCATCATCACTATCATTTTCAAACATTATCAATCCACTGCTGGATGAAGGTCTCCTCAAGTTTCTTCCACAACGGTTTGTCTTCACACACACACACACACACACACACACATCATCATCATTATCAATCCACTGCTGCATGAAGGTCTCCTCAAGTTTCTTGCACAACGGTCTGTCTAGGAAGAGACGCGCCACACACATCATCATCACCACCTTTTTCAAACATTATCAATCCACTGCTGGATGAAGGTCGCCCCAAGTTTCCACCACGACCGTCTGTCTTCAGCCACTCTCTACCATGTTACTTCGGTATGTTTCCGAATTTCATCCATCGATCTCCCATGTGGCCTTCTTGTGGGTCTTTTTCTGACCCTTGGTATCTAGTCTAAAATTTCGGTTGTCCGTTGGTGGTCCGTTCTCTTGGTAACATGTCCAGCTAATAACCATTTCAGGATTTTTACTCTGATTATGATATCTTTTACTCTTGTCATTTTCCTTATCTACAATTTCTTCATTTTACCTGTTGGCCGCGGGTGGCTGAGTACTCACCGTTCGTGACTGCCATGGAGATAACCATAGGTTCGATCCTGGGCAGGTACGAACGTTCGAACCACTAAATACCCGCCGTGCGTCCGATGGGCACGTTAAGCCGTCGGACCCCGGGGACTGGCCCCCGGTAATAAATAAGGGCCTCTTTCTACCTCGCTTCTGTGTCACTTTACAATTGGGCGCTCTAGCCCAAATCTCCTAGCTTCCTATTTCTAAGAGCTGTTTAAGACCTGGGGTCAGACAGTCCCTTCCTATAATTCTCTACGGATGATCTGATTTTCCTTATCCACGAGTTCTTCATCTTATCTTCACTACATATATATAATATATGTATATATATATGTATCAAACGAAAATTAATATACTACTCATGTAATACACTGGCGGAAAGTGAAAAAAGAACACCAAGTAGGAATTGGTGGACGATCATGAAATTTACATATGTTAATGGGGTCGAGTTTACGTAGGTGTGATGTTAATTTCGGGACCAACCGGTGAGCGCTTACGCCAAAGCACGGCATAATATGCAAATTATCGTCGGTGGTATTTAAGGAGTACGGTCGTCGGCGTACGGACACGTGCGAAGACCCTGAGGAAGCTGCAATGCATGGACATGGAAGACGTGTACGATTTCAGCAGTTATCGGACTTTGAGCGAGGTTGTCTATTCGGACTCCGCGAGGCCGGGTGGTCGTGTCATCGTATTGCGGAGCGAATTGGACGGGAAGTATCGGTGGTGGTACGATGGTGGCGTAGATGGTCCGAGGAACATTCCCACAAGAGAAGACGTGGCACCGGGAGTCACAGATGGACTGATGAGCGGACCGATCGACGCATAAGAAGAGCGGCGTTGTCAAGCAGAACATCCACTGCGACGCAAATTCGAGCTGCCGTTGCACCTGAGATGACTGTGCAAACAATCCGCAACCGTCTACTGGATGCAGGACTACGTGCACGTGTGCCTCTGGCATGTGTACCTCTGACTACAGCCCACCATCAGGAACGGCTGCACTGGTGTCGCCAACGCCTGCACTGGAGAACGCAATGGCGATCTGTCGTGTTGAAAGAAGATTCTGCTTGGGAGCCTCCGATGGCCGTATGCGTGTCCGCAGACTCACAGGGGAGCGTCTCCACCCTTCTTGCATCCGACAGCGACACACATGGCCTACACCTGATCTCCTGGTGTGGGAGCGATCAGCTAATACTCAGGTACGCAACTAGTGTTTGTACCGGGTACGTTAATCAGCACCTCCTACATCAACATCATTCAGCCCGTTGTGGTGCCATTTGTAAAGTCGGTCCATCGTGGTGTTTTCCAGCAATATAACGCACGCTCACACACGGCACGTGCAACGCAACATGCACTTTAGGGTGTGAGACAACTTCCATGGCCTACACGTTCACCGGATTTGTCCTCCATTGAGCACGTGTGGGATTTTATGGGACAACGACTTATCCGGTCACCACGGCCAGCCACGACCATCCCCGATTTACGCGTCAAGGTTGAAGATGCTTGGAACTCAATACCCCAAACTTACATCCAACATCTGTACGACAGACTCCATGCCAGAATTGCACAGTGTGACCCAGTTCATGGCGGTTCAACCTCGTACTAACCATGTTTCATGGAAATGTTATTTTTCAGTTTAACAGAAAATGGAGCTGTATTTTGCCATAATGTTTTGATCACGTTATCCTCTGTATTCCGTTAATATGCTGTATAAATTTCGTTGGTATCAGACGTCTCCTTCTTGGTGTTCTTTTTTCACTTTCCGCCAGTGTATAGACTGCAACAAAACCGCGCTGTGCTGCAGGTATTAGATGTAGATAACGTATGCAAAAGAATATTAACATACAAGCAACCAGCCCTCATAAAACAACTTGGGCCATATGATTGCCAGATGAAGAAAAAAACAATAAAATAAATTATAAAATGACAAAATAATATTAAGTAAATTATTCTAAATACGCGCTCAGTACCCCCGGACCACTCTTCAGGGAAAGACATTCATAGTCTCTGGGCAAACAAATTCAGTTCAGGTTTCGTGAGAATGCCAAAAATCCCCCAAAAAAGCAAAAACAGACGTCCACATTAATTTAATTTTATTTTAATGTGGCTGCCGTTTTCGAGATTTTATGCTTTCTCACGAAAACTGAACTGAATTTGTTTGCTCAGGGCCTCTGGATGTCTTTCCCTTAAGAGTTTTCCAGGGGTCCTGAGTGCGTATTTATAATAATTTACTTAACCTTATTTTGTCGTTTTATAATTTCTTTTATTGTGCTTTTCTTGATCTGGAAACCACAAAGCCCCAGTTGTTTTATGAGGGTTGTCTGCTTGTGTGTTAATATTTTTTTGTATATCCTAATATATAGTTTGCTAGAGTCCTCCTCCGTGCCACTTCTTAAGTCGTCATAGCAACAACCGAGAAACAAATGTTTGTGATGTCATGCTTTGCTTTTCGTGTTTTCGTGTAGGTGACGTCATCACATATACGCGTACAGTCTACGCGTATATGACTTTGTTTTGTTGTCATAGCAACAAAGAACACAGCTGCTTCTGTGACGGTCATCTAACCAAATAATTCTCACATGACGTCAGAGATGCGTTAGGTCACACGGTCAAATCTTTACAGGTTTGAAGTTTGAAGAGATTCGAAAACTTTACGTCAGGAATTTTGGTTTTATTTCATATAGGGTATATAAATAATAATAAAAATAATAAATTTTATTATTATTATTTATATACCCTTGATGCTTTATTACGCTGTTCAACAGAAAAAGACGAACATTTATATTCCGGTGTTCAAACTGTGTTATCCGTAACAGTTCCTGTTTAATGTTTTGTTTACATCTTTTTTTCTTTCGCTCGAAGTTAGAGTTTTTGTTTTTTCGGGTGTGTGCGATTCGAAGTCATTTAATTCATATTGCGGTTCATTTGTCTCAAACATCGACTTTGCTTTCCGTAAGTTTTAACAACAACACTGCAAATATGTCTCCTAAACGGAAAAAAATCTGCTGAGTAAGTAGCTTTCCAGAAGGAAGCAGCAAAAAGACGAATAGCGGAGCAAGAAAGAGCACGTCGGGAAAGTATGTCTGCTGTGCAAAGAGAATGCGATCGTAATCGTCATCGCATAGCAAATATAACTCCTCAGCAAATTGAACGAAGTCGGGAACGACACCGAATTGCCAACATGACGTCAGAACAAATCGCAAAAGGTCGCGAACGACATCAAGTTGCAGACATGTCACAATCGCAAATATTACGCCAGAGATGTGTTGTTACAATCCGCCGACAAAATCCACTAACTAGAAAACAAGCTGTTTTTGACGCAGTTAACGTTGTAGAATCAAATGTAGACGCTCATAACTGTGGTTCCATAAACAGTATTTGCGAATTTTGTCATGCGAAACATTTTGCGGCAGAATAGCCATCTGACAAACTTTTTACGCAATGCTGTCATAAAGGCAAAGTGAAATTAGATGCTATAAGATCAGCCCCTGTCATTTAGCAGTTAACGAAAGAACAGCATCAACATTCGAAAAACTTCATGGACAGCATACGATCAATAAATAGCGCTTTGGCGTTTGCGTCCATGAGAGCTAACATTGTTCCGCCTCCTGCATACGGTCCCTGTTGTTTCCGACTTAACGGATAAATTAACTATCGAGCAGGAGCTTTGCACCCTGCAAATGGGGACCAGAGAAAGTTTGCTCAAGTGTATATATTGGACCCGGAAGAGGCTGGTGATTAAAGAATGAAGATTAGGGAAAACGCCCAGTGCAATCCAAGTCTGATGCAAGCGTTAAGCACTTTCATGTCTCAAAATAAACCTTTTGCTGACACATGCAAAATGCTTTATGAAGTTGAACAAGAAAGCATTTAATGATTCCGCTCTGCATGGCGTTGAGCTGTCAAAAATAGTTCACGGAAAAGAACAGGAGAAATTGATACAGGGTTCACAGTCAGTGTATACGAAAAATGTTGTGTTCCAGGAAGTGTTGACGAAATAGGCACTAAAGGTTTTACAAAACACATAACAGACGACCCATCGTATCAAATTCCATAGCCGACTGCTTGGGAAATTTTCAGAAAGCTGTGAGCCAACGTCGCCATCTATTGACATGGAACTCAAAAACTCTATATAAGTGTCAATAATTTCTCTACTATAAATTTTATTTTCCCCGTCATTATTGACGGGCTTTCATCTAGTGTATATATATAAAGGCAAAGTAAAATATATTATATATCATCATCATCATCATCATTATCATCATCATTGTCAACTATTATCAATCCACTGCTGGGCGAAGGTCTCCCCAAGTTTCCCCCAAAACGGTCTGTCTTGGGCCAGTCTCCTCCATGTCGCTCCCGCATACTTTCGAATTTCATCCACCCATCTTCCATGTGGTCTTCTTCTAGGTCTTTTCCTGTCCCTTGGAATCCAATCTAAAATTTCGGCTGTCCATCGATGGTCTGTCTTTCTGGCAGTATGTCCAGCCCATTGCCATTTCAGGGATTTAACTCTGATCATGATGTCTTCCACTCTTGTCATTTTTCGGATCCACGAATTCCTCTTCTTATCTCTTCTGGTTACGTCAAGCATGCACCTCTCCATGATACTTTGAGTTGTCTGCAGCCTTTGTATGTCTCTTTTAGTTAAGGTCCACGTCTCTGCGCTATACGTAAGCACTGGAAGGATGCATTGATCAAACACTTTTCTTTAAAGACATAATGGCATATTGTTCTTGAAAATTATGCTGTTTCTTCCAAAAGCTCTCCAGGCAAGTTTTGTACGCCGATTAATTTCTTCATCAATGTGACCCTCACTTGATATCTGCTGTCCAAGATAAACGTACGTGTCTGGTATCTCCAGCTTTTCTCCATCAATCGATAAATCTTCATTTCTTGTAAAAGCATTGAACATCACTTTTGTCTTCTGAAAGTTCATTTTTAATTCCACTTCTTTACTCTTGTCAGCAAGTTCCTGGATCATACTCTGCAGCTCTGATGGGGTAGTTGCAAAAATGACTACGTCATCATCAAAACGAAGGTGAGTTAGATAATCTGCATTAATTTTTATCCCTTTGTTTTCCCGGTTCAGTGATTGAAAGACATTTTCCAATGTAGCATTAAAGAGCTTCGGAGATATGGTGTCACTTTGTATACAATACACCATCCATTCCTTACCCTGGACTCAAGCTTTAACAAATGGTAAGAAGCCAGCACTTCATACCACTCGCCCACCAAAAGTTACAGTGGTAGTAAAAGTCTAAGGTGGTCGAACATAAGCACAGATATCTCTTAAGGTAATTAGAAGGAGTGACAGTTTTGAGGATTGCTTTTGTACTTATTATTGGCTCTTCTTAAGCACTTATAATCATCATCATCAACCATGGGTAATATTCCCGTAGGTGCCTGATGCCATGGGGCATCAGATTTCATTTGTCTTTCATTGTTTTACTACGTGCGCATCAACACTCATCTGGTAAACCTAGGCATCCTAGAGAAGAGGGTCCAAGGACAAAGTGCGTCCAGGGCCGACTTCAGAGGGAACCATCTACGCATTCGCGTCCCCAAAACACGGGGAGTCTGCGGAAAACCCTTAAAAACCCCAGACTAGACGGCCGGCAGGACAGGGGTTCGAACACCTGTAAGAAACGTCCGCCACCCACAAGTTGCATAGCGACTTAACCAACTGTGCTATGCCGTTGGTTCTTAAACAGTACTAACAGACAAAGTTGTATGATTTGAAATCACACAAAATGTCCTGTTGTTTTAAGAAACCACTTTGAATTGTAAGATAGCGTTAATATGAAAAACTCAACAGCTAATTTCATGTGAGACTTAAATGGCTAGAATGTATAACTCAAAGAGACTTTATTTGTTTGCAGATATTGCCTCTTCTCTTATGTTTAGTAACAATTAAATGGTAAAATGATTCTGAGTCACCATGTACTATTTCTCTTATAATAACGCATGCTGCCTGAATAGTTTATTCTCTATTTCTTTGTACAGGACAGAAGCCAAGCTTTTGTTCGAGATTTTTTAATCAGTTTTGATTAACGAAAATGAGGCTTTGTGTTTAGAAGTTAAAGAAATCTTTATTCCCTGCCGTGTAGAGTTTGTGACTTCTTTGTTCTCTCTGTGATACGGGCAACAGACAAAAAAAGAAATAAAACTTTGGATGGTGATGATGAAGTGAAAAATTCAGTGAGTTGGACACACGGAAAATAAAACTGATCATAAAAAATGGCAAAGAAAGATTTCCTTTCAGTGCTTTTAGGCGGTACGGACTGGCGAACGAGCGGTTATTCAGGAGACAAACTTCTGTTTCTTGTATTAGGGAAGTTGGAAGTGAATACGTGATGATACTTTCGATAGGATGCTTCTCTCTTTTTTCCCCTCGCTACTCTATCCTTCTCTTCGCCCTCTTGAAAAGCACCTACGACCTGACAGCAGATGCTCCCCCACGAAGAACTCCGTTCTTGAATATTAAAAGGACAGAACAGATATCGTAACACACCATAACGAGCTGTGTATGAAGCCTATGTGACGCGGAATATCAATGAATCAGTGCTGGTTCCATCAGGTTATGGAAATAGCGGCAGAATATTCCTTAGTCGGATGTGTGTTTTTGTGCTTCGGAGCTTCTTTCACGTCTCAGTATCCCTTGAGCACAGCGGATTTCATTTTCCCGATCTCGTAGCATATATTTAGTACCTCAAATGCTTTAGTACAAAGTTAACGGCTATTCGACAAAAAAGCGCCATTGTCTTCATGAGCGCAGGCGATGACGGCGAAGGCGGCACGCCGGGCATCTCTTGCAACTTGAATATTATTTTTTTCTCGCGGCTGTGTGTCTGTATGGCTTTTAGCTATCTACGCATTTAGCACAGATCGCTTTATAACTATAGCAGAACCCGCATATAAAGAGCCCGAATTTAGCTTGATCTCGGATTTAACATGCAAAACAGAAACTTTTGTTTGGTATAATGCTAATTCAAAGCTAACTTGATCGTTTTTAACGAAAAAAATTTGCCGCCCCGGTGGCGCAGTGGTCTAAGCGCTGGCTTATGATCATTCGCCCGTGAAGGGTCCTAGTTAGAATCCCGGTGAGGTATGGATGTTGTGTTTCTCTTACGGCATTGGTGCTCTCACTTCCCTGGAATCAGTAACCTTAAATTAGGGACGGGCTACTGCTTATAGTCCATTGAGTTGCTCACGGTGGTCGTTAAACCTTCAATAAAAAAAAAAAAAAAACGAAAAAACGAACAAAATTTAAGTCCGGATTTAACGAGGCACAGAAATTCTGATGGGCACTGTCCTGTAAAAAAGGAACAGAAATGATGGAAAATTGCGGAAGCGCAGCTAGTGCGCTAGTGGAAGAATGATGATAGAAAGGCAATGGGAAGGAAGCACATCAAATACTCAACAAGCCAGTTGTGCAAGGGAATGAATCTCTCAGCTAGGGTATATTACGAAAGCAAAGTAAAAAACAGTCCACCTACACTGTAAAAATATTCTGAAATTCACGATTCCATGATTCCTTTCGTGAATTAACGAATCATATTTCTGATACAACCTTTTCCGTGAAATAACGGAAAGAAACCTGAATTTCACGGATTTTTCATACGCCATAAAAATTTTAATTTTCATAAACCTTCCCCCGCAGTTCTTTTCGTACATTAACGGAAAAACTCCCGTTTCAACTTTTCCCTTATCCACACTATGAAAAATTTCCGGTAATAGGAGAGATTCGCGAAAATACTAGAGGTTCAATTAATTGTTAAATTTCCATAGTCTGTCGAAGGATCTGCTTTTGAAGTTCTGTAGCGAGGTCGGATATTGTGGATAGTATATCGCATGGATTTTGGTTATTGCGGCACAAGATATTTTTTCCTCTCCTCTATTTTGTACACACCAGCTATTATGCACTATATTGACAAAAGTCACCGGACAACCCTTAAAAAGCAAATGAACGGATCCGCTGTGTTGTTAAGATGCGCGGTACAGCTGCAAACGGTCTAGAAGCAAGCTTGCAGCTGACTGCGATCACATCGCACGGTGCGGTTGAGTAAAAATGTCACGACGTGAGAGAAATGACTTTGAGAAAGGAAAGATTGTTGGGTGTTATATTAGTGGGTTGTCCATAGGAGAAACCGAGAGGCGTTTAAACATACCCAAGTCAACTGTTTTGGATGTACTGAGTAAGTGGAAGACACATGGCGTGCCGGAACCAGCAAAACGTACCAGCAGACCAAGGAAAATCAGTGATAGAGGACGTCGAAGCCTCAGGAAAGTCGTTACAGCTAATCGACGGAGTACTGCACAAGACCTCAGTGTACAGGTGAGTAAAAATGCTGGAACCTCGGTATGTACACGTGCCATTCGCAGAGAATTTCATTCCATGGGTTACCGTGGTCGTGCGGCTTCTCATAAGCCTTTCATCTCCACTCGGAATGCTGAGGATGGTGTAAAGAACAATTATCGTGGACCGTAGATGCATGGAAACGAGTCCTATGGACTGATGAATCCAGATACAGGATCAATCAGTCTGATGGCCGTGGGCGGGTATGGCGGCAGCCGGGGGAACGCTATTTACCACAGTGTACTGTTACTACGGTCAAGTTTGGATCTGGCAGTGTACTCGTGTGGAGGTGTTTTTCGTGGTATGGTCCCGGCTGGTTGGTTATCGTAGATAAACCTGTTAACCAGCACGTCTACCTCGATATTCTGGACAATTATGCCCTACCAACTCTGTGGCAATACTATGGAACCGAGCCTTGTTGGTATTAGCAGGATAATGCACCGAGCCATAAAGCAAGGACTGTTACGGCGTGGTTTGACGATAATTCCGTATCGTGTGTGGACTGGCCAGCACAGGGCCCTGATCTTAATATCATAGAGCACTAATGGGATGAATAAGAGCGCCGCATAAGAAGTTTGGAACCATGGCTTACTACCAAACAAGAATTAGCGGCAGCATTATGTACTGAATGGAAGCGCATACCTATCGCTATGTTCCAAAACCTTGTCGAAAGCATGTCTCGAAGGTTCAGTGCATGCATTAAGGCCAAAGGTGGGCCGACATCGTACTAATGTATGTCAATAAATGCTATGTTGTGTTCCACTTCTAGGTGTCCGGTGACTTTTGTCAATATAGTGTATATCGTGTTACCGTTAAGAAACGGAGGACTTAAGTTAGTGTGCAGGTGATTTGTACGATGTCTATGTATCAGTCTGTGGAGTTCTTACGACAAAAGTTACCATAGCCATCAAGAGTAAATTTTATATTCCGAAGTTTTGTGAAATAATACTACAAATCAGTGCATTTCACCTATTCTTAAAGATAATTGAAAGTTATTGTGAGTTAAAAAAGAGATCTCAAGTTTCAAAGCATTCTATTGCTTCGAAAAATCATGATGAAAATGAATACTTAATTTGTGATAAATTCTCCTACAGAAGAAATGAAATTGTTACTAACGTATTAAAAAAAATAATAAACTCCAACAGAAAATAAAAGGACTAAATCATTCACATTAATCGAAAAAAAAATCATTATCAACAATCCGAAGTCATATGGTGACAAATCTGGACTATATGCAGGTTAGGGCACCAGCTTAATATTTATTTTCTCAAATAAGAAACCACAGAACTACCCACGTGCGGCCTTGCATTGGGCCGCATATGAAAAGAAATGGGGAACACAAGTTGAACAAACACGTTACATGCCCAAATGCTCGGTTAAAAATTCTGCGAACTGATGATTTTGAAATGTGAACCATATCTTCGATATCTTTCATTGGTAGGTGTCTGTCTTTCCGTATAATAACATGTATCGCATTGATGTTTACCTCTGTAACACTCGTTGAAGGTCTTCCTCCATGCGCGATTAAAGCCGCCAACGCACAACCATCCATAAATTCTTTATGCCATCTGTAAATCGTGGATTTCACTAGACGTTCATCTTTATGAGCCTCTTGCACAAGACGGAAAAGTCTCTCCTACAGACTTCTTACCTCTACAGCAAAATTTAATGGCGCATCTTTGTTTTTCTTTCACATCCATTTTTCGAAAAATCAGCGCCCGAAAACACTTGTTAGGGGTTCGCGAAACAATGCTTATTAAACTTCGCACTACTGACGACGCATGCATGATAAACAGGTAAGGCCGGTTGCGATGGTTGCTGCAACTGCTACTATAATTTGGAGACTCGTGCCAAGGTCGAACTCAGTATCGCACATATTTTATAACAAAACATCGAATTAGACAGATCCACATAGAACCGATCGTCATTGGACAGACTGTTGCAATAAAATACCGGGTGACACATAAATCGGTAAACAGTTTAAAAATTCATAAAAGTTGAAGGAGATGGAATATTGGAATGCGGTTTGAAACAAATTAATGCTCACGAAGGGGGATTCTTTATTTATTTTTTTTTTTTTTGGTAGGGAAAAAATGTTTAGTTCACATTTTCGTCGATAGAGGGCGCATCACGCATGGAAAACACACTAGATTTATTCGCATGCAGGCAAATGTTTACAAACATATCACAGCAGTAAATGTTCTATGTGTCCGCCAGCAGACGAAGATACCCTTTGCAAGCGAGTTAGAAAACCGTTAACTACAGCATGGAGCATAACCGGATGGATGCAGGAGATTTTGTGACGAATGGCGTCTTTTAACTCCACTAAAGACGACTGGCTACTGCGGTACACCCAGGACTTAACGTAACCCCACACCCAAAAATCAACTGGTGTCAAGTCTGGTGAGCGAGGGGGCCATTCATTTGTACAGCAACGGCTGATTAGTCGTTCATCACTAAATGTGCTTATCAGGAACGGTTTCACTGGAGATGCGATATGAGGAGGTGCCCCGTCTTGCATGAATGTTACTGTGTAAAGGAGATTATGTTCCACTAAGCCCGGTATCATCATCCAGCCTGCTTTTGCACAGGGCTCCTCAAAGAAAAAATGACCCACAATAATGGACGCAGTGAAGCCACACTAAACAGTCACACGTGGGGAATGTGTAGGCGTGTCCTCCTCAGTGTAGGAATGTGGGTTCGCCTCTGCCCAGATTAGACAGTTATGGGTGTGGAATGTCCCGGGCAATAAAAAATGAGCCTCATCTGTCCAGAAGATGTTGAGCAGCCATTGTGGATTTTTTGCGATTTTCGCGAAAGCCCACCTTGCGAATTCCTCCCGCTTAGCTGTGCCACTTGGTAAGAGCTGGTGAAGGGATTGCAACTTGTATTGGTACAAGTTCAACACTCCATGAAGGATACGTAATACCGATGTCTTCGGAGTGCCAGTTATTCGTGTCACTTCTCGTGCGCTGTGACCCCACTCGTGGACTGTTCCCTTAGCGTGTCCATTTGCAAAGTCACAGCGAAGGTACGGTCTTCTGATAAACGTTTTGCACCGCTGCGAGGGCGAACACACAAACGACCCGTTTCTTCGAAACGTCGTACGAGGGAGAGCGGTCTGGCAGAAGTGATTGGACCCTTACCTTTCTTCATTTTTCTCTGCGTCCGAAACCGTCGTAGAGCTTCACCTGGCGTTTCGTGGCTGAGGTAAAAGAGCTTCATCTCACCAGTAGTACTTTCTCCACCAACGCCAACATCCCAGTGTAAAAGGTACGTCTGCGCCAGTCGCGGGAATCGTGAGATATGAGGTGTTCAGTTGTAGACCCTGCATATTATAGGACTCAGATTTTCACATCGCATGTGTTTTCAATGCGTGAACCGCCCTCTATCGACGAAAATGTGAACTAAACTTTTTTCTTTACCAAAAAAAAAATCAAATAAAAAAAATCCCTTTCGTGAGAATTAGTTTGTTGCAAACCGCTTTCCAATATTCCATCTCCTTCAACTTTTATGAATTTTTGAACTGTTTACGAATTTATGGGACACACGGTACATCCCTTAGCGGGTCTCAATATTGTATAGAAGCTGAACAAACCGCTATTTCTTATGTTCACACGCATGTCACGTGAGATCCAAATTTCGATGCCCGTGTTTTGTCAATGTGGAAACGAAAATTACTTACGGAGAGCCCGATATTTCACGCCGTAATTTTCTTATTCTAAAATCGTTTTCAGCACCGTTGAATTCCTGCCACTTTCCTTAAAAGTTATAGATTTATTTGCAAAAAGCCGCTAAAAAAACCGAGCCTTTCAATGTAATGTTTATGCCGTCGACTTTCAAGCGTTCGACGCAACTGAATAAGAAGTGATTGTTTGTGCAAAGCAGCTTTGTTTCACTTATGACAGCGCCATTTAAAGAAGAAACTTACTCATCGCATGCGTAATTACATCGATTAAATGTTGCATTATTCTTTCGGTGTTGTCAAGTGATATTTTTCTGTTGCTTTCTTTCATTATGCCACTCTTAGTGCCAAAGTCACCTGCCTTTAAAGAAAGGCTCATTACTAAGAAGCCTGAGGGGACCCTTTCCTCCTTTTATTGTATTTTCATTTTACTTATTTTCTTTCCTTTTCTTTTTCTTGAAGTTTTATGTCAATTACGCATTACCGAACAACTCTGGATTATGGGGAGCTTCAGAACAGAAGGCTGTTCATGACATAATACATTGTTTGGGAAAAACTTGGCAGTTCAATGGAGTAATAAGAACGATAAGGAATAACAAAGTCACCGCGCGATTGTTGCAGTTTCGATTTCCCGAGGTGCTGCTTGGAATGCCATTTTCGAAAAACCCCAGGCGTCGGCAACGGACTTTCCTTCGAAGCTTCAGCTAAATAAGAACAACAACAACAAATAGCCCATTTTTTCTTCCTCTTTGTGGCATGCTTTAAATAGCTGAAGATTGATGTACAAAGTTCCGTGGCTTATTTTTTCTTGATGTAGAATCCTGTGCTGTTCCTCCTCGCTGCTGGTTTTTCGGCAAGATGGTAAAAAACAACAACAACACTATGTTCTTGTACATGTACATTGCAAAGAGTAAGTTTTACGAGAACGGGAAAGTTTTTCTACAGCAGGAAGTTTTGTTAAGTAGCATAATTATTTCTTTTCTCAATAGCCCTTTGCAGAACAGCACTTTAATCATTTAACTGGAGAATGTAGAAAACTTCCGTGTAAGAAATAGTGTTTGAGGTTATTTCGATGAAATGTTGTAGCAATCTAAATGTGTATTTTTTTTTCGATTATAAATGCCCCTTGAATGGAATGCAGGATTGCACCGTATGATACAAATTTGGAAGATGTGAATCCGTTTATTGGTGTAAATATGACATCAATGGTAAGTCAGATAATATCCGAATACTTGAAAATTTCGTCGTCCTGGAGCGGGAATCGAATCCGCGTCTCCCGGATAGCGACCGAGTATGCTAACCACTACACATTTCTTGAGAAATCCATCTGGTTGATATGCTAAAGCTTGGAAACTTTGATTTCCTATTCTACGCCAAGAAATTCTGATCACTAGTATAGTTATACTATTTTGAGAAATGAACAAATTAATACGTAGCGCGCCAACAGATGGCACTACGCGGATGCGCGAGCAGCGGTCGAGGGCAGTGACCTTCACGAGTCATTGTGCCGAGTAGCGTCGTTCTGTGAACACCTGGAGCTGTACTACACGATATTTGATGACTACGTGCAGAACACAGCTGCGTTTTCGGTACGGACTGCAAACTAGAGCAGCGAGCGAACATCAAATTCTGCGTCAAACTCTGCAAATCGGGAACGGAGACGCATATTATGGCAATGAAGCAATGAGTTGCACGAGCAGTTTTGAGAGGCACTTGCGCTTCAAGGGCAGCAGAACGGCACCGGAAGACAACGAGAGGTCAGGAAGACCGTCCTGGGGCAAATTCCCCGAAAATGTGGACAAAAGTAAGGAACTGGAGCATGAGGATCGTCGGAGAATCATTTAAGACATTGCTACCATCGTTAATGTGTCATACGGAACAGTGCAAGATATATTGACATCGGTTTTAAACACGCACCACATTCCTGCAAAGTTTGTGCCAAAGATTCTGAACCCCGAACAGAAGGCGCTCCATGTCGAACTCTGTCAGATCTTCGTCAGCTAGTGACCAACGTTCCTGTAGCGGGTCATCATACGACTCGGAAACCAAACAACAGTCGTCTAAGTGAAAGATCCCGGCATCTCTACGACTGAAGAACGCCCGACAAGTTCAGATCGCAACCAGAAGCATGCTCATCGTGTTCTTCGACATTCGTGGGGTTGTGCACCGTGAATTCGTCCCCCAGGGCCAGACCGTCACCTCCCTTTTTTATTGCGATGTTCTGCGGCGTCTTAGGGAGGACATTCACCGCAAATGAACTGAAATGTAGCGCAGGGGCGATTTCCTGCTCCATCACGACAATGCAGCAGCTCACAGGGCGTTAGAAGCACGCCAGGTTTGCAGCCGCAACAGCATGGCTACCATTCATCACCTGCCTTACTCCCCGGATTTGGCCCCCTCCTACTTCTTTCTGTTCCAAAATTTGAAACTGAAGCTCAAGGGTCGCCGTTTTGAAACCGTGGACGAGATCCAGAGTGAATCGCAGACGGTGTTTGACACGATTCGCGAACAGAACTTCCAGTAAGCGTTCCAACAGTGGCAAAAACGCTGGCAGCGGTGTATCTCTGCCCAAGGAGACTACTTGGAGGGAGATCATAGCCAGACTTAAGTAACGTAAGTACTTTGTTGTATATCGGCCTAGTCTCGGAACTTTTCGATCAGACCTCGTAACAATGTTTCGTCCAATCGTTTCATACTCGGGCGCTATCCGGGAGACGCGGATTCGATTTCCGGCCCAGGACAACGACATTTTCAAGTTTTCGGATGTTATCTTACTTAACATCCATGTCATATTTACACTAATAAACGGATTCACATCTTCCAAATTTATAAATGCCCTTTTTTTTCTTTTTTGTAAAAATAATTTGAAAATCAGAAACGAACAGTAATTAATAAACAGGAACCGTACACCAACTATACTCAAAATAGTATAACTATATTAGTGATCCGAATTTCTTGGCGTAGAATAGAAAATCAAAGTTTCGAAGCTTTCGAACACCAACCAGATGGCTTTCTGAAGGAAGGCAGACAGCAAACTTTCTCATCTGAAGGTAAACAGTTTACTGTCTATCTTTCTTGAGAAACCCATCTGGTTGATGTGCGAAAGCTTGCAATTTTTGAGTTTCTATTCTACGCCAAGAAATTCGGATCACAAGTATAGTTATACTATTTTGAGAAATGAACAGATTAACAACAAATTTCCGTCAAATCGGTTCAACTTTTGAAATGTACTAATGTGTTTGCATAGGGATAAGGTGTGCAGATATTTCGTATACGCGCAGATCATCTCAATTTCAGAGCAAAATTCTGCCGTCAGTTGCCATTAGTACCACCCCCGCTTACAATTCCTATCGCTCTTTTTCAATCTTAGATGTGTCTTAGACAAAAAATAGGAACAGTTTCTAAATCTCAAAATGTGTGCACATCAAGAGCAAAACATTATGAGCTTGTGTTTTCAGACGTTTGGATGGTTTTCCACGTGGCGGTACGCATGCGTGAATGCCAAGAATGTGAACAGCGCTACCTGTGATACGTGTAGTATCAATCGGAGCTGAAATGGTGGTTGTAATGTACAGACATTAAAATTAAAATGGAGCCACACTAACTTCGGAACTGTTTACCGCATGCAAACAAGTAAGACACCGTAAGAAAGCATTTAAAAGGAACTATGTTAATTAAGCTAATTAACAGGCTAATTAGCTCTCTATCTCAGGGTTTTTCCATATAAAGGGTATGTTACATATTGCGCATTATATTTAGCACACCGAAAAACGTCTAAATCATAAATGCCGTCCAATTCGGATGATCGATAGCGTAGATATTTGCAAAGAGGGTGCATCGATGTATCTACATCTAGGAAAAACATCTGGAATATTTTCTTCTCTGCATGACAAGGGATGTTACTGAAAGTCTATATCTTACCCGATCCTGCAATAAATCTTCATCGCTTTTACAATACCCAATGCGAGTTGTCGATCAATGTATTGTATACAGAGTACAAATGAGCAAAGCCCTGACAGTGAGCTGTACCATATCACGGCCCGTCCATCCAGTGATGTGCCTCATTTACTCTTGCAATTTCCTTTATAGCCACTTCATTTACTCGTGCTAAGGATAGTGTTTGAAGAACAAGTTTGTATTTTCTAACCATGGAAAATCCGAATCTGTGCAAGCTGAAATTTGTTTTGAATATTCTTGTTTCCGATCATTACATTTTACTAAGGAACTGATTGTTCATGTACAACGAAAAAACATTTTTTCATTATAGAAAATTGAAGCGGAACCACGAAACCTGATTTTTTCGGTTTAAACCGGGTTTCAGAAGGTCCGCAAAATATAATGAAATTTAAGTAGATAAATGAAAACACAAAATAAATCTCGCCATGTAGGTTTGAAAACAAACCTGGTAAGTAGACAAAATAGGAGGATAAGGAATTGTCGAACAGATTAGTGATACAGTCTATGATGATGGGGGAGGATTGCAAAATTACTGACGTGGACATTCACCATAGGGAAAGTCCCTTAGGTTCGTTTGTTGATTGCTGTTGTTACATTACGTTGCTATCGTCAGTGACGTTTGATTGAGTAAATTCCTGGCCAAACAGCGGTGTTTTATTCAAATATTTGGAAAGCACAAATACAGAAAAATAAGGTGCTATAACTGGAAACACGTACAAAACTATATGCTGCTTCACTTTATTCATGTATTACAAAAACCAGATGAAAAGTCCAAATTCGGGCCTGGCACAGCCACGCATGAACAAGGATCATAACGGGGTTGGGTCGACCTAATGGAATATGGTCCAAATGTACTTTATGCTCAACTCTAATATAACAAACCGTGAAAATGCTCTTTGTGACAATGAAAAAATTTGTCACCTATAATATACATATACGCCATGGAAAATACAAAGACTGGAGCTGCTGTTACCCTACAGAATAGATAACAGATTTATGTATGTGCACACCAAATGACACATGCCTTGTTTAAAGTCAAGTTTCATTTAGCCGAAACTCACTATTTAAGGAAATTTGGCCATTAGGGTACAGTTAAAATGATTCAGATGTTTGCGTTATGCCTTATGTCCAAAATTTATTTTCAAATCACCCGTGGCATTTCGGAATATATAGCTGCTCATATCCAACACACCAAATAAAGGAACACACATTTATGCAATTTAGAAATCGTAAAAGCTTTAGTACTATATTATTATAGCAAGATTGTGTGCGTGCACGAAGAGCATCAAAATCAGCTAAGAATAGCGTAACTATACTACCTAGAGCTATAGTGCAAATTAGCAGCCATGTAGCACTCCAATAAGAGGAGAAATGTTCATCTCTTGTTATAACCTGCTGAATCCGACAAGGCATTGAATTTATCAAGGATGGCACAAGATCTGGGTCTTTCTTCAGCAGGTTCCATGCTGTTATTGTGGCAGACAATGAATCGTCGCCAATTTGTACGCCAGTGTACTCGATGGAGTGCTTGATTTAGGCCTAAATATGACGCATAGGATAGGATTGTGGTCAGCACCATTACTTGGCTATGCCGTGACAAAAAATGGTTGTTAGGTCAATCAGTTCCTGACAACTCTGCTGATATGAGTAGGTACAACCGTCAGGAAAGTGGTAATCGAGCACGACATTTGCTACAACATGATCAAGGATGTCGCAATATGAGTCGCCAGTGAGACGTCCGTGAATCCTGGGTTGGACACTAAGGCCTTCAGAAAACATGCAGCTCTGGGTTGGACACTAAGGCCTTCAGAAAACATGCAGCCCTGGGTTGGACACTAAGGCCTTCGGAAAACATTCAGAAAACATGCAGCCCACACTGAAATGAAGACGTGCCCACTGACCCTCGTATGTCGAACGTACCGAGGGTGCCGAGGCATGATGTAGTCGGCAGACATGAAAGAAAATGACAGCATCAATAAACTACACTAAGTACGCTTTATGTTCCTGACGCTAGTGGTTACTGTTATTTTATGAACCTGTGGTCGAAAACATCTAAACCGGGAAAGGCGGTTTACGAACAGATCAAAGCTATACACATGTACTCTTACATTCTGCTTCTGTACTGAAGCGTCACGGCTGTTCCTTTTTCTATATTACAGGCAGCTTTAGCAATATAACTGCAGTGAAAAATATAAATAAATCAGGACAATAAGCAAGTACATGCTGATTATGCCATAATTCGTCATTGAATAAACACGAGGGCTAATGTGCAACATAAAAAAAAAAAAAAAAGAAAAAAGTCAGTCACACGGAGTCACTCGCGAAGGCAACAATTTGCAGTTCTTTTTTGCATGACCACAGTTTCATAATTTCACGAAGCAGTAAAGGTATCAGTATATACAGAAAACAAATTAATAATACGAAATTTTTGTTTTGTAGAACGTACTGTTTATTTGAGTTGTCGAATTTAACAATGTACAGGAGTCAGTACATAACTAACAGAAAATACATATAATATGTAACTGTACCGAAGCATATTTCTGATGTCAGTGTTTTGCGTATTTTGTAAGTTATTTTTGCCGAAAATTATTAAATTAGTTCTTCATGAAAAATTGAAATTTTGAATTTACGGTATAATAATATTTCGCATCCTATGGTCTCCGCCTCGCGTATTATTGCTTCCTTGGAATTAACTATCCTGCTCCTTGGAATCGAAAAGCATCATGTCGAAAACCTTTATTCTCAGTTTGTTTCTAAGCATTGTAAGGTAAACCTTTTTAACAAAACCAGCAAGTACAAGCTCTCCAATCTCATGTACATGGATGACATCAAGCTGTGCCTATCGTCGCAGAACCAACTCCAGCAAGTAATCCGGATCACCGAGGACTTCAGCAATGACAACGGGATGGAATTCGGCCTTGGGAAGTGCAAGACACAAGGTATGAACCAAGGAAAACATGATGCACGTAGCTACCAATTATAGACCGGAGAACAGATCGCACCTATGGAGGAAGGAGAAGCCTATAAGTACCTTGGCATGCTTCAAGCACAACGCCTAGAACAAAAAGAAATCAAAAACAATCTAGCCGCCAAATACAACCAAATGCTGAGGAGACTAATGAAGACCAAGCTCAACGCTCGCAATATCAGTGGGGCTAACACATACGCAGTTCCAGTCCTCACGTATTCCTTCGGAATCATCAAGTGGACCCCAACAGAGCTTGAGAAAATAATGTGCAATACCAGGATACCAGGACAACCCTCACTAAACATCGCCAACACCACCCGATGTCAGCAGCAAAAAGGCTGGCCATTGGACGGGCAGGAGTACGGGGAATGATTGATCTCCTGGAACACCGAGACAAAGAAATAAGAAGCCTCAGAAAATACTTCCATCAGAGCAAAGGTTCCCTCCAACAAGAGATAAACCAGAGTGACAAGAAGTATACATCCCTAGACCTCTTTATTCAAAATATCGAGATTGGAACGAGGGAGCCAAAAGGAGAAGCTTGGGGCAAGAAAGTTCTACACGGAAGGCACTACAATAATCTGCAATCAGACCATGTGAATAATGCCTCCAATGCATGGCTAACAAACAAATCACTCTTCCCCGAGACCGATGAGTTCTTGATGGCTTTACAAGATCAAGTTGTAAACACCAGAAACTACCGGAAACATATCCTGAAGGACAAGTCAGTGGAAAGCGACACTTGTCGGGAAAGCCATCAAGCGCCAGAGACCATCCAACAGATACCAGCAGGATGCAGAGTCCTCACACAAACAGAGTACACGAACGGGCACAATCAAGTCGTCAAGATCCTCCATCAGAAATTGGCAAGAAAGCACCACCTCATTACAACTGAGCCTGTCCCCTACTATAAGTATTAGCCAAAAACGCTTCTAGAGAAAAACACCACAAGATGTACTAGGACAGATCGATCAGAACAGATAAGACAATTCCCCACAATCGGCCCGACATCGTCTTGGTCGATTAGGAGAAGAAGTCAACATACCTCATTGACATAGCCTCGCCCAATACGTGCACAATCCAAAAGACGCACGGAGAGAAGCTGTCAAAGTATAACGACTTACGATACGAAGTCAAGGAGATGTGGGATATGGAGAACGTCACCACCGTCACCATAGTAATATCAGTAACAGGAGTTGTACGTAAGACCATTCACAGCTCTATACAGGCACTAGACCGTCAACCTAACACCTACATGAAATTACAGAAGGCAGCTATCCAGAACACTTGAAGGATAGTAGGGAAGTTCCTGGACAACTGAGAGAAAGAAATACAACTTCCCAGACTTTGTACGCCTTACCCTTTCCGAAAGGAAGAGAAGAAAACCTCAGGAAGCAGTGGAATCTCACTATAATAATAATAATAAACAATACAAATTATATTGGGACCGTGAGATTAAAACAGACATAATCACCTCTGCCAATCGTCCAGAAATAGTTCTGTTTAACAACAGGCACGAAGAAGCAGTCTTTATCGACGTATCGGCATCGTTGGACCGTAATATTAAAAATACCTATGCAACAAAAATAAACAAGTATGTGAAACGGACTGCAGAGATTAAACAGGTGTGGAAGCTGAAAACAGTTTACATAAGTCCATTGATTATCTCTGCGGCTGGTATAATTCCGCAGACTCTTATAACTCTGCTTGAAGCTTTAGGTCTACAACACCTAAGGCTCAAAATTCAAGAAGCAGTAATTCTCGATACGTGCCACATTGTACGATGATTTTTAAACCATGAGTGACTTTGACTTTACTTGACTTCATGTCCGTACTGACAAGTGGACCATGCTGCAGATGCCATTGCTGTAGATGAGAAAATGAAATAGAATAATAATAATAATAATAATTATTATTATTATTATAAACTCATGGGAAAATAAGGCTGAGAAAGTCTTAGAAAATGATCAGGCCAAGATCTTGCGGGATTTTTGAATTCAAACCGATCAGCACCTAGAACATTTCAAATTCAAACCGATCAGCACCTATAACATTTCGAATTCTAACCGATCAGCACTTCGAACATTTCGAATTCAAACCGATCAGCACCGATCACCCAGACATAACAGTCATAGAAAATCGGAAAGTCTGGATAATTGATATAGCAGTTCTTGGAGACGCGAGATGCAATGAAAAATAAGTGAAAAAAATGACTAAATATATAAACCTGGACAAAAATGTTGCCCGTTTATGGACAAAACACATAGTACTAGTCCCCATTGTCATCGGGGGCACTTGGAACAATTTCAACTAAGTCTATGGATCATTTAAGAAATTTTCAGCTCTCTGATATACCACCCACAGAACTGAAAAAATAACCAGCTTTACTTGGGACATCATATACCTAGGTATATTACATCGATATTTGACTAGTACCTAGGTCTCAAGTGAAAACTCGTATCAGCTCAACAGCACCAGTCAATGATAATTTTGAAGTTTATTTTTGTTTGTCATAGGCTGTGTTTGGTACATTTCGAAAAAACATAGATAATATCAATAATAATACAATATTATACCTTTAAAAAGAAAATGTTTATTCCAGTATACTACACGCGATTCTTTCCATAATATGAGGATGATCCAATTAAATTGACCGCTCAGTGTGCCAACCACCAACATACACCCCAAACCAGTTGTTCAGAAAAACGTTATTTAAGAAATTATCATATTTAGCTCCCTTATTTAATGTACATATTCACTTGTTTTCGTTTTCTCGTGAAGACTTCTTAAGCACAGCACCTGGAGCACTTATCCTCGCTGTTCAGTGTTGAGTAGTAATCAAGGTTGAGAAGCTCTTATGCTTTCCCAGACGAAATGCACCAACGAGCGGGCTCCACCGTCAGTGCTCCTGAGACACATAATGGCTTAATGAAGTCATAACATATCTCATCCCCCTTTTCTTGTTCGCCGAATGGAGATTCATGTATTAATCAAAGTATTAGCACGTGGCATCGACGGAGCGGGTTGCAGTGCAGCACGGGAATCCCCGAAGTGCGTGCTTGGTCATCTGGCTAGTTCTGGAAATGCTGAGGGTGAACATTCCAATATTGACGCACTTCGGCACACAATTCCACGGATGGCAAATCGTAGGACTTCCCCCTTTCCCCATCCCCGACCGCATGAACAGTCATTTTGTGGAGGAAGGAAACCGGGGGAAGGCTTTAACTCCCGTAATAGAATAGCATTCCGACTTCGTGCAAGCTTAATTCCCTGCCATTTACAGTCGCAGCCCATTCTTCCCATGGCCTTCCCGGCATGCCTGTCGTTTCGAACCTGCCTGAAATGACTTATTCATGCAATCTCTCTTTCCCCTTTCCACCGCCTCTCCCCAATCATGTGAGCAGCTCTGTTCGAAACCTGTCCTTTGTAATGACTCTAGTGAGGGTGTCTATTTCAATGCAGCATGTATACAGTATCAGTGTTTTGGCTTTATTTAGCATTTAAACGCTTTTCCGAAGATGAGAGACGAAGGTTCTCATAGGGGGGACATTTCCACGAAACTTTGATAGATAATACTTCATGCCATAATTTCAGGTGAGTTACCATGGCGATTTTCTCGACCTCAAACCGACGGCCATCTAACATTTCAAGAGATACCCTACAATTTTACAGCTTGGCAGAATATAGCACGCTTTGCGTATTACTGTAAGGTTATTCGTTCTAGCGAATACTATATACGGATTGCTAAGCTATTGAACAGCACTGCGTAAAAAACGGATACGACGAACGAAAACCAAAGAAGAGGAAAAGTAAGGACTTCCCATGCCTGAAAATAATGTTTTCAGCAAGTAATTTTTCATGCGACTACATATCATATACGTTGTTGACACCCATGTAAGTTAAAGTAATATTTGTAAAACAATTATAAGCCACCCCGGTGGCGCACTCTTCTGACCATTCTTCGGAGATGGGTCAGGGTTCGAATCCGGTTGAGGCACTGGCTTTTTCCTTTCCCTGGAACCAGTGGCCCTAAATTAGGGACGAGCTACTGTTTTTTACAAAGAGATTAAACTGCGAACCAAACTCGGACCTCCCTCAACCCTTATATGTAAATTTCGAATTAAGGCTCAAAACCCCTATGCCGCCCAGGTGGCGCAGTGGTCTAAGCGATCGCCTCTGACCATTCGTCCGTAAGGAGTCCGGGTTCGAATCCCGGTGAGGCATGGATGTTGTGTTTGTCTTACGGACCTGGCTCTCTCCCTTCCCTGGAACCAGTGACCCAAAATTAGAGACGGGCGACTGCTTATAGCCCATTTAGTTGCTCACGGTGGTCGTTAAACCTCCAATCAAAATTAAAAAAAAAACAAAAAAAAAAAAAAAGCACTGTGTGTAAATTGCGAACCAACTTTTCTAGACCATATGTGTGAATTGCGAACCAACTTTTCTGCGCCCATTCTGACGATATCAAAAAATAAACCAGTATGAAAAAAATATGATTAAATAATGGAAAACAATTTAAAGCAATGTATTCACGAAAACAACAAAACTAGTTTGTGATCCTTACCCAGGGGCCATGTTAATTTTCTCTGTATTGTTACATATTTAGTGTACGTACTTAATTCAATGTATTCACGAAAACAACCAATGTGTTAAATAAGTACATTAAACAGTATCAAAAGTAAACAAATAATGATGAAAACAATGTAAACCAATGTAAAGCAATGTATTCACGAAAACAAGAAAATCAGCTCGTCGTCCTTGCGCAGGGGCCATGCTGATCTTCCCCCATTTTCAGAAACAATCACATTTTATAATGATACGGTGCAAATTTTGCATAAGAAACTCTTGAAATAAGTCCTCTTTTGGACACCCATTCTGACGATATCAAAAAATAAACCAGTTTGAAAAAATAATGATTAAAAAAATTTAAAACAATTTAAAGCAATGTATTCACGAAAACAACAAAACTAGTTTGCCATTCTTGCGCAGGGGCCATGTTAATTTTCCCTGTAATGTTCCAAATGTTGAATGCCCGCGGATGTTCAAAAAAGTGGGTTCGGATTTTACATGTGACGGTCATGGGCCTTGGTTCGCAATTTACATACAGAGTTTTAATGGTGGTCTGATTTTGGTTCACAATTTACATATCACCCTGTTTATAGCCCATTGAGTTTCTCACGGTGGTCATTAAACTCATAAATTAAAGATAAAAAATACGAGAGCTTTCCGAAAAGTATGAAACCATTTTTTTTTCTCCACTATGTTTAATTAGGGGAAATACAAATAACACAAAAAGAAACAAGAAAGATGACACCAAATTTTCCGTTGTAATGAGCACACCTTTTGAATCCTTTCTGACGGGAATTAAATTTATCAAAGTTATTCAAAGTCATCGGAACCAGTTAGCAAAACAATCTATCGGATTTCTACAATTGATAAAAGATCCGGAAATAGAAACAACTACTTACATCCGCCAGTGGCTAAAAAGTATGTTACGAAGATTAACAAATGGCGCACAATGAGTTTCTCATAGCACAAGGAAAGTATCAGAGACAGAGATTTTTAAATCGAACAGTTAAGAGAAGAAATATATGTACATGTAGAAGGAAACATGACATAACTCTACGCCTTCTAGCGGAAGAATTTTGCGTAATGAAGTGTTGAAAATAAGCGAAAAATATTTTTCATGGAAAAAGAACTTTTCAAATACGGCTCCAAGAAGCAGAGATAGCAAGAAAAAGGATTTGAACTTTACGCCCTCTAATGGGAAATCTCTGCGTTATTTAAAGAGGCTATGATGCTCCACATCTCTATTGTAGCTAATGGCATACAGTAAAGAAGAAATTTTTCAATAACGTTTTTAGAAGCTGAGATACAGGTGCAAACTGAAATACACAAACAACACCTAGCGACAGAACTGTGAACTAGAATACAAACAACACCTAGCGACAGAACTGTGAACTAGAATACACAAACAACACCTAGCAACAGAACTGTGAACTAGAATACAAACAACACCTAGCGACAGAACTGTGAACTAGAATACACAAACAACACCTAACGACAGAACTGTGAACTAGAATACTCTAACAACACCTAGCGACAGAACTGTGAACTAGAATACACAAACAACACCTAACGACAGAACTGTGAACTAGAATACACAAACAACACCTAACAACAGAACTGTGAACTAGATTACACAAAGAACAACTAGCGACAGAACTGTGAACTAGAATACACAAACAACACCTAGCGACAGAACTGTGAACTAGAAAACTCCTCATATACTAACCGAAAGGGTTCTCAAAGGTATATGGCATCCGGTGTCGAAAGAATTTTTTTAAATCGCACAAAAACGTATTAAGAATTTGCGCCACCTAGTGGCGAAACTGTACATTATTTTGGGAAGACAATACACATAGAGAGCTTGCATAGTTAGTAGCATCTGACGAAAAAGAAGATTTACAATCAGGTTTTTAGTCCCGCAGATATAGCTGTAAACAGAAATGTGAACTTACGCCCTCTGGTGGCAGGCTTGTGAGTGAACAAAAATTTTGAAGTTATATGATAGACATTTCGCACCGAAAACGTTCTCCAACGAAGAAAAATTTTTCAAATCAGTCTCGAAGAAGCAGAGGTATCGACAAAAACAAGAAAGATAACACCGAATTTTCGGAAGTAATGAGCAGGTCTTTTGAATCCGTTCTGGCGCGAATTAAATTTATCAAAACTATTCAAAGTTAATGGATCCTGTTTGAAAAACTAATCAACTGGTTCCACAATCGATAAAACATCCAGAAATAGAAACATCTACTTAGTTTCACCAGCGGCTAAAAAGCATATTATGAAAATTAACTAATGGCGAACAAAAAGTTTCACATATTACAAGGAAGCTACTAGAGAAAAACATATTTTCAAATCGAATAGTTAAATGGAGAAATATGGAAAGAAACATGATATAAGTCTACGTCTGCTAGTGAGAAAATTTTACGAAATGGAAAAGTTGAAAATAGGCGAAAAATATTTGTCCTGGAAAAAGCTATGCTGAGGGAAAATAACTTTTCAAATACGTCCTCTGGGAGCAGATATAGCGAAAAAAGTTTTCGACCTTTACGCAGCTAGCGAGAAATCTTTACGTTATTTAAAGAAGTTAATGTTCCATATCTCTGTTGTAGCGAATGCATACAGTAAAGAAGAAATTTTCAATAGCGTTTTTAGAAGCGGCGATAGAGCTGCAAACTGCCGAAACACCACCTATCGGTAGAAATGTGAACTACAAAATTCCTTATGTACTAGCCTAAAGTGTTCTACAAGGGAAATGACATCCGGTGTTGAAATAATTTTTTTATATCGCTCGTGTAAAAGCAGTGATATTGATAAAAAAAGAATAGGCGTATGCGTTCCTAGCGGTGAAATTGTGCCCTATTTTGGAAAGAAAATACACGCACAGTTTGCGTAGTTAATACAATCTGACCAAAGAAAAAGTTTTTATATCGGGTGTTTAGTCCCGCAGATATTGCTGTAAAGGGAAACGTAAACTTACGCCCTCTGGTGGCAGACTTTTGCGTTAAGAAAAACTTGAAATTATATGAGAAACATTTCCTGACGGAAACGCTCTTCAAAAAAAAAAAAAAAAAAATTCAAATGACTCTTAAAAGCAGAAATATCGACAAAAATAAGATATGCGTTTACGCCCCCTGGCGTAAAAACCATGCATTATTTTAAGAAGAAAATATTTTCAAAAGTTTTTTCGATTAGAGCGGTATTGATCAACGAACGAATTTTTTCAATCAAATTTTCAGGAGCTCAGATTTTATTACAAATACATGAGGCGCAGTAATTAACCCTTACACCCCCCTGGTGGCCAAACCATTCTTTATCAAATATTAGAAATTTTTCCTATCAGCACCTGTATCTGGTGCAGAAAGGATTTTTCTAATCGGAATTTTAGAAGCAGAGATATCGGGGAAAACGCAGTTTACCTTAACGCTCCCTAACGGAAAGTCTATGTTTCACTTGAAAATTTTGAAATTATATGAGAGTATTTTACACCGAAAACGCTGTCTAACAAAGAAGGAATTTTTCAAATCCGACTCTTAGGAGCAAAGATATTGACAGAAAAAGGATATACATCTACGCCTCCTGGCGGAGAAATCATGCATTCTTTTAAGAAAGAAAATATACTAAAATATTTATCGACATGAGTGGTTTTGGACCACGAAAGATTTTTTTAGTCGAGATTTGAGAAGCTCAGATTTTGCTGGAAATACCTACGAAGCAGAAATTAAGGCTTACGCCCCTTGGTTGGCCAAATCATATTTTATAAAAATTGGAAATTGCAAAACATTTCCCGCCGGGAGCTGTATCCGATGCGGGAAGAATTTTTCAAATCGGGGTTTTAGAAGCAGAGATATCGGGGAAAGCGTAATTTACCTTTACTCCCCCTAGCGGAAAGTCAATGAATTACTTGAAAATTTCGAAATTGTACGAAAAACATGTCGCACTAGAAACTATATCAACAAAGGAAAAGTTTTCAAATCCGACTCTCAGAAGCAGAGATATTGACAAAAATAAGACATACATCGACGTTCCCTGGTGGAGAAACTATTTGTTATTTTAAGAAGAAATTCGGGTTTGTTTGTCGAAGTGAGTAGTATCGCTCCAGGAAAGAAGTTTTTCAATCGAGATTTTAGGAGCTCATATTTTGCTGCAAATACGTCAGAAACGGAAAGAAGCACTTACGCCCCCTGGTGGCCAAACCGTTTTATATATTATATGCAAAGTATTTCCCACCAGGAGTTGTATCCGCTGCAGAAATAGTTTTTCGAATCGGAGTTTTAGAAGCAGAGATATCGGGAGAAACACAATTTACTCTTACATCCCTAGTGGAGGATCTATGCGTAACTTGAAAAAGTGGCTATACCTAAAATAATCGTAGCCATGAGTGGAATCGAAAGGCAGAATGATTTTTTGAGTTGGATGCTTAGAAGCAAATATATGGACTAAAATGTATGTTGAATTCGTTATCATCTGCATTTACGCCCTCTAGCGGCGAAATTGTGCTTCGTAAAAAAAACAAAACAAAATAAAGGGTCATCATTCGCACATTTTAAGCTTCCTAATGCCAAAAGAATTTTTCAAATCGGACAATTAGTTGCAGAGATATCGTGTCTACAGACGGACGGATAGACAAACTGATAACATGAGCACGATTCTTTTTTTACAAAAGACGTGCTAATAAGATATAAGTCTACGCTCTCTGGCGGGAAAACTATGGATTATTTTACGAAGAAAATATTTTCAAAAGATTTACCGATGTGATCGGTAGCGGTCCACGAAAGAATTTGTTTCAATTGAGTTTTTAGAAGCTCAGATTTTGCTGCAAATGCATCAAAAACAGAAATAAAAACTTACGCCCCGTGGTGCCTAAAACGTTTTTTACCAAACATTAGAAATTATATGCAAAATATTTCCCATCGGGCGCTGTATCCGAGGCAGGAAATTTTTTTCAAATCGGAGTTTTAGGAGCACAGTATTAGGAGAAACGCAGTTTATCTTTACGCCAGCTAGCAGAAATCTACGCTTTACTTGAAAAATTTGAAATTATATGAGAAACATTTCACACCAAAAACGCTATCTAACAAAGAAGGAATTTTTTGAATCGGGCTCTTAGAAGCAGAGATATTGACAAAAATAAGATATACATCTACGCCCCCTGCATTATTTTAAGAAGCAAATATTCTCAAAGGTTTATCGACATGGGCGGTATCGGACCACGGAAGAATTTTTTCAATCGAGTTTTTAGAAGCTCAGATTTTGCTGCAAATACATCAGAAGCAGAAATTAACTCTTACGTCCCCTGGTGGCCAAACCATTCTTTACCAAATATTAAAAATTATATGCAAAGCATTTTTCATCAGAAGCTGTATCAGGTGAAGAAAGAAGTTTTCAAACCGGAGTTATTGAAGCAGAAATCTCTGGGAAAAGGCAGTTTTCTTTTACGCCGCCTAGCACAAAACCAACATCTAACTTCAAAAAGTGACAGTGCCGATTGTAGTGTTCGATATAAATGAAATCGAAAGGTAAGAAAATTTTCAATCGGATTTTTAGAAGCAAATGTATGGAATAAAATACACTATATTAACAAGTCATCAGACATCTACAATAGAAACACAACATAGCATTTATTGACATACATTAGTACTGTGTCGGTCCACCTTTGGCCTTAATTCATGCACTGACCTTTCGAGACATGCTTTCGACAAGGTTTTGGAACACAGCGATAGGTATGTGCTTCCGTTCAGTACATAATGATGCCGCTAACTGTTGCTTACTGGTAGGCCTTGGTTCCAAAGTTCTTATGCGGCGCTCTAATTCATCCCATAGGTGCTCTGTGAGATTAAGATCAGGGCTCTGTGCGGACCAGTCCACACACGATAAGGAATTATCGTTAAACCACGCCGTAACAGTCATTGCTTTATGGATCGGTCATAATCCTGCTGGTACCAACAAGGCTCGGTTCCTTAGTATTGCCACAGATTTGGTATGGCATAATTGTCCACAATATCGAGGTAGACGTGCTAGTTAACAGGTTTGTCCACGATAATCAGTGGGCTGGGATCATACCACAAAAAAGCAATCCCACACGAGTACACTGCCAGCTCCAAACTTGACCGTAGTAACAGTAAATTGTGGTAAATAGCGTTCCCCGGGCTGCCTCCATACTCACACACGGACATCAGACTGATGGATCGTGTATCTGGATTCATCAGTCCATAGGACCCCTTTCCATTGATATACTGTCCACGATAAATGTTCTATACACCACGCTAAGGGACGAGTAGCATTCCAAAGGGAGATGAAAGGCTTATGAGCAGATGCGCGACCACGAAAACTTATGGAATGAAGTTCGAATGGTACTTGTACAAACCGAGGTGCCAGCATTTTTACTCACCTGTGCACTGAAGTCTTGTGCTGTATTTTGTCGATTAGCTGTAACGACTCTCCTGAGGCTTCGACGTCCTCTATCATTGATTTTCTTTGGTCTGCCGGTATGTTTTGCTGCCTCATGCACGCTACGTGTCTTCCATTTATTCAGCACATCCAAAACAGTTGACTTCGGTATGTTTAAACGCCTCTCGGTTTCTGTCATGCACAACCCACTAATATAAAGCCCGACAATCTTCCCTCTCCAGAGTCAGTTCTCTCCCGCAGCGACAGTTTCATTCAACCTCACAGTGCGATATGATCGCGGTCGGCTGCAGGCTTGTTTTTATACCGTTCGAAGCGGATCCGTTCATTTGCTTTTGAAGAGGTGTGCTGTGACTTTTGTCAATATAGAGTATATTTTGAACTCGATATCGTCTACATTTACACCCTCTAGCAGTGATATTGTGCAACGTAAAGAAAACTAAATGCAAGGATCATCATTCGCACGTTTCAGGCTTTCCAATGCAAAACGAATTTTTTAAATCTGACTAATAGTTGCTGAGATATGGTGCCCACAGACAGACGGACGCACAAACCGGTATCATAAGCACGATACGTTTTACAAAAGACTTGCTAAAAAGTGAACATAAACTACCTCTCCAGATAATCTCCAAATTTACTGAGAAACTGCTCCCAGCGTTTCATAAGTTTAACAATTTTGCCATAGCTGTCTGTTCCCAAATCAATTAACCAACAGCACTCCTGAGGAAGTTCCTCATCTATCGTGATGTGGGGATTTCATGCGGATATCATGGTCAGTTTCCTAAACTGTGGACTCTGTTTCACTTGTTATTTTCGAGAAATGCTGTCTTGCTCGTTGATGGGTTAACTGCCCGGCCTTCTTCTTCGAGAAATGTTGTCTTGCTCGTTGATGGCTTAACTGCCCGGCCTTCTTCTTCGAGAAATGTTGTCTTCTGCCTTGCTCGTTGATGGGTGAACTGCCCAGTCTTCTTCTTCGAAGTCAAGATGCTCCGTTTTGAAATTATTGCACCCAAACCACATCTGCTGCTTTGACAACAACTGTTCTCCATACGAGGAAACCAATTCAAGAAGAATGTTACTTTTTAAAAGAATAACTTCACAAATACCTGATTTGGGCCACATTCTTCGAGTAGCTTACACCTTCCAACCGGAATCAGTTATGAAGTGACAGTAACGATAGCCCAGGTAAACGGTATTTGCTGCACATTGTTAATACAGTAGTTCTGTTCGTTTAAATAGAATAGAACCCGATTATAATGAGCCCGTAGCGAGATCCCGGATTTATCGAGTGACACAACAGCTTTTTGTTTTGTGTAATTTTAATTCAAAGGAAATTCGATCGTTTTTAATGAACAAATTTAATGAGCTCCGAGGAGATAAATTCTAAGATTATCTCTTTTAACGAGCAAAGTGACAAAATTAAATGAAATTCCATATGTAATGAGGCAGGAAAATCTGCGCTCTCACTGCGTTAGAATTAAAGGATAGAAATGGTGGAATAAAGAACGAAATCGCAACAGAGCAGGGGAATATTGGCGTACTGGTGGAAGAATGTTGATAGAAAAGCAATGAGAAGGGATTTCATCAAATGCTGAACTAGTGAGTTCTTTCTTAGCTGACGTTCCGACTGTGTCAAGCTCCTCTTTATATTTTGTCGATGCATAAGTTCATGCTGTTTTTTTCGCAGCACTACAGGTATGCATTACATCAGAAGGGAAAACGGAATCAATCCACTATGTATCCCCTCCCATTGTTTACGATGGTGACCCAACGTCTAGATAAGTCTGCAACGCCATTCTTGAAAATACGTGCAGGTTTTGCTGCGAAGAAATCGTCAAGGAAATTCTGAAGATCAACATCATTGATGAACGTTCTTCCACGGAGTACATTCGACAGAGATCAGAAAAAGTGATAGTCTGAAGAGGCGGCATTTGGGGAACAGGCCAGATGTGGAAGGATCTCCCATTTCATGTCCTGAATGGCCATTTTGGTCATGTTTTCACTGTGAGGGCGTGCTTTATCATGTTGGAAAAGGACACCATGACGCCGATGTGGCCGTTTCTGCTGTATTTCTCCTTCCACACGGCGGAGTTGCTCACAATAGGGTTCATCGTTGATGGTCCGATTCCTCGGCAGCATTTACCAGTGAATAATGCCTTTCATGTCCTACCAGACACACAACATGGTCTTCGCAGGATGAAGGTCATGTTTTGGACGTGGTGTGGGCGTCTTGTATGGGCTTAACCATTCCCTCCGATGCCTGAAATTCACGTACAGACACCACGTTTCATCTCCAGTAACAATATGTGACGGAAAAGGTTTGTGTAGCTGAAACACATATGGCAACACGCTGATTCTTGTTGCCCTCGATGAGAGTGTGAGACACCCAAGACCCCAATTTCTAGACCTTTACCATACGTTCTAAGTGTCGCACCACTGTGGCCTGATCACAGTCCATCTCAGTGGCCAATTCGCGTATGGTTTGACGCGGATCTAAGTGGATGAGATGGTTCAAATGATCCTCATCAAAGTGAGATGAACGACCTGAGTGTGTGGAGAGTCATTGAAGTCAAAATTGCCACCACGGAACCGCTCAAACCATTTGTGGGTTGTCCTCGGAGCAATAGCATCCTCCGCATACACAGCAGAAAATTGTGAAGTAACCTCGGCGGCTGTGGATCCCTTGTTAAACTCGTTGAGGAGCAAATGTCGGAAATGTTCATTCCTCTCTACTTCACACTCCATACTTCGGGACCTGAAAACCAAAAAAAAAAAAAAATAAATAAATAAAAAAACATTAGCCACAATCACACAACGCAATCTGACGTAGAAACCCGATAATATAAATATCTTATACTTGAACGCCTTTCGCTTCCCAAACCATCGATGATGTGAACGATATGAAAACGGTATTGCATGACTTTTTTGACTCTAAAACACAGGAATTTTTCCGGCGTGGGATTCGCCTACTCATTGACAAATGGCAAAAGGTCATAGAGAATGATGGCAATTATGTGAAATCCGAGGTACATTATTTGTTGTGTTCTCCTGCTGTCTTTGTAGCCTACAAAATCGGGTCGAACTTATGCACAAACCCAATACTTCTGGGTGGTGTAGCTTGAAGAGGTGGTAACGCCAGAAGTGGTGAAATAAGGCGCTTCTGTGAGGAACAGGATTTATCTGAATGCCTGTTCATAAGAAGATTGGCTAATTTATGTGATAATATTTGGTAGCGTTTTTTTCATTTGTGTGACAACCATTTCATGAGCAAATATAGGCTATTTATGCAGTTAAAGATTCTGTGTATACTGTGCGGTCGCATTGGCTGCGACCGGATTAACATATTGGCAACTGTTTTCCATCATTTCAACACATACATATATATATATATATATATATATATATATATATATATATATATACGTATATATGGGATGTAAGGTCAGGTGATGCGTAACATCACAGCCTCTCCTTGACAAATGTCAACCCCGCCTTCTCGTGGTGCATCCTGTTCCCGCTAAAGGGGCTCTGACGACCGCCAATAGCGGTATAACTATACCATCGGGATTAGAGGAAATTCTATCCCACACTCACCAACCCGCTTGGCCAGCGTGGTGAGTTATGGCCAAACCCCTCCAAAATGATTCCACAACTTAAATCTTGGCCCTCAGTCTCCGGCAGCTGGAATGTACCTGGCCAAGGCAGCGGCCAGTGCGACATGAAGGCAGAGGGTGCTAAGAATCCCCGGAGGACCGGACTAGGCTGCCATCTGATGCTGACCTTGGCAACGTACAATGGACGCTCCCTATCTTCTGATTCAAGGCTTCTTGAATTGGAAGAGGAACTACAAAGGATCAAGTGGGACATCGTGGGGCTAAGTGAGGTAAGGAGAAAAGGAGAAGATCTCATCGAACTGAAAAGTGGACATCTCTTCTACTATCGTGGGACAGATACTGGCAGAACTAGTGGTGTTGGATTTATAATAAACAAGAAACTGAAGGATAAAGTTGTAGAAGTTGAAAGTTCCTCTGACAGAGCTGCACGACTTGTTATCCAACTCTCGAAAAGATACCAGGCTCAGATTATTCAAACTTATGCACCCACCACAAGTCATCCTGAAGAAGAAATTGAAGAATTTTATGAGGAAATTTGTGATCTAAATAATAAAGGTAAGCAGCACTTGAAAATAATTATGGGAGATTTCAATGCAAAAATAGGGCAACGGCAACAGAATGAAACTTCAGTAGGTAAATTCGGTCACGGCAACAGAAACCAGCGTGGAAATACTCTCGTTGAGTTTGCAGAGGCAGAAGGGTTTTTCATCTTGAACTCCTTCTTCAAGAAAAAGCCACACAGGAAATGGACATGGAGACATCCAAATGGGACGACAAGTGAAATTGATTTTATTATGTGTAACAAAAAATTCGTCATAGAAGACTGCAGTGTGCTAAACAAGTTCAACACCGGTAGTGACCATAGATTGGTGAGATGTAAGATGCACCTCAACGCTAAACTTGAACGTAGCAAGCTCATAAGACAAACAAAATCTATTGACATAACTAACCTTAAAAAACACCATAATACCTTCAAGTTGGAACTGAAGAACAGGTTCTCTGCTTTAGAAGGCCTAACATCGGAAGAAGTGGACATCTCTGAAGTTAACAGAAAAGTAACCAAAGCTCTTATGGAAACAGCAACAAAATTAGCTGGGTCTAAGAACAAGTTGCATGTAAACAAATTTTCAGGAAAAACAAAAATGTTGATGCAAAAAAGAAGAGAGATGAGGACAACTAAAGAAGATGTGACTTCCAAAGTGGAATATATAGAGCTATGCAAGACAGTAAGAAAAAGTATCACTGAAGACGTAAGAAAATTCAACTGTGAACTAGTGAGGAAAGCAATTGAAAACAACCAAAGCCTAAAGATAGCAAAGGGACATCTCAGTAAGGGAAGAAAACAGATTATGGCACTGAGAAAAGAAGATGGTTCTGTAAGAAGAAATAGAGGCGAAATTTTGACAAGAGTGAAAGATTTCTACTCCAAATTATATGAAAGGGATGATACATGTACTCCAGACATCATGAAAGGTACCAGAGTTCCTCCAGTCCTTCCAGCAGAAGTTGCACATGCAATCAAGAACATGAAGCGGGGAAAAGCTCCAGGAGAAGATGGAATTACTGTAGACATCATACAAGAAGCAAGTGGAGAAATCGAAACAGTACTCGCCCAAATTTTCACTCGATGCCTTAATGAAGGAAAGATTCCTGAGGATTGGAACACCGCTACAATGATCCTACTGCATAAGAAAGGTGACATTGAGGATCTCGGAAACTACAGACCTATCAGCCTCCTATCAGTAGTTTATAAAATCTTCACTAAAGTTCTTTCACACCGCTTGAAGGTAACACTGGACATGGCTCAACCGAGAGAACAAGCTGGATTCAGGAGTGGCTACAGCACAATAGATCATATCCACGTACTGAGAGAACTAATTGAAAGAGCGAGGGAATATGAACTTCCATTGTGCATGGCTTTTATCGATTATGAAAGGGCCTTTGATTCGGTGAAACCATCAGCAGTTACAATGGCTCTGAAAACCTGCGGTATTGAAGATGCATACATTAATATTATTAATAACATCTATGAAAATGCAAGTGCAAAGATTCGGCTGTTTGAAAATACAACACACATAAAAATTGGAAAGGGAGTGAGACAAGGTGACACCATATCTCTGAAGCTCTTTAATGCCACATTGGAGGGTGTTTTTCAGTCGCTGAGCTGGGAAAACAAGGGGATAAAGATTAATGGAGATTATCTAACCCACCTTCGTTTTGCTGATGACATAGTCATTTTTGCAACTACCCCATCAGAGCTGCAGAGTATGATCCAGGAACTTGCTGACAAGAGTAAAGAAGTGGGATTAAAAATGAACTTTCAGAAGACAAAAGTGATGTTCAATGCTTTTACAAGAAATGAAGATTTATCGATTGATGGAGAAAAGCTGGAGATAACAGACACGTACGTTTATCTTGGACAGCAGATATCAAGTGGGGGTCACATTGATGAAGAAATCAATCGGCGTACAAAACTTGCCTGGAGAGCTTTTGGAAGAAACAGCATAATTTTCAAGAGCAATATGCCATTATGTCTTAAAAGAAAAGTGTTTGATCAATGCATCCTTCCAGTGCTTACGTATGGTGCAGAGACGTGGACCTTAACTAAAAGAGACATACAAAGGCTGCAGACAACTCAAAGCAGCATGGAGAGGTGCATGCTTGGTGTAACCAGGAGAGATAAGAAGAGGAACTCGTGGATCCGAAAAATGACAAGAGTGGAAGACATCATGATCAGAGTTAAATCCCTGAAATGGCAATGGGCTGGACATACTGCCAGAAGGACAGATCATCGATGGACAGCCGAAATTTTAGATTGGATTCCAAGGGACAGGAAAAGACCCAGAAGAAGACCACATGGGAGATGGGTGGATGAAATTCGAAAGTATGCAGGGGTGACATGGAGGAGACTGGCACAAGACAGACCGTTGTGGAGGAAACTTGGGGAGACCTTCGTCCAGCAGTGGATTGATAATGGTTGACAATGATGATGATGATGATGATGATACGTATATATAGATCGCCCGAGATATTTTTATTGGTGGTAGATTTTTGGGAAATGCATTAAGGACCTTACTGAAGCTTTTTACTTCTAATATAAACTGAAACTTGTTTTAAATGTCTCGATTGGCTAAACCGTTTTGCACAATCTCACGCGAGTAGGTCAAAAATAGAAACTCCTAATTACGAAAAAAAAAAAAAAAAAAAAAAAAAAAGAAAGAAGGAGGGGGGGGGGAAACGGAATTCTACGAATTTTATGCGTCACATGGTACAAATGGAAAAGCGTAACGCCCTACGTCTCGGAGAATCTGCGGGAGAAAATGTTTTCTATTTCCTCATACTTGCCTATTGCCCTCTGTCGTTAAACGATCACGTCAGGAGAAATAAAAAAGATGGGAGGTTCTTCAGACCCTTTCCTTACCCTGCGAAGCGATCCCTCCCTTCCAAAATCTCTACGCCAGTCCCTCCCCTATTCCTACATAAAATGTGGTCTGCACCACGAACACTTTAGGATGCTCGTAAAAAAATTGAACAGTTCTCTGTTGTAGAAGAGACGCCTTTTTTCGCGATTGAGTCACGCGACTTCCAGCACGTGGTTTGTGCATTTTCAACTACCGTATTGCGTGGATTTGGGCTTTGAAAATATCGACTGCTGGCTAATGATCTCCCGAATTACAGTTCGTGCTTAGGGGAGGGACGTCCCAAACACACACATACACACACAGGTCTGTGATCTTTGGCTTGCAGTTCTGCTGTCTTCGCAGTTTGATAGATTGTCAGGCCCTAACTATAAAACTAATATCAAACTGAGCAAACAATTTCGGTGCGTAAATATCGAGCAAGCTGATCCATTGTTCCTTATATATAAAGTAGACTAACAGTAAGTAAACCAATCAAAGGTCCATTGTTTTTTATATTAAAAAAACATAACATTCATTGCTTATCTTCAGTAACGTGCTGAAATCTCTCGCACATTTTCCTCCATCAGTACATTTATCATTTGACAAAACCATTTTAGTTATTTAATGTATGCCTTTTTCACACTCATGTTAATGCATTTAGCGCTTTGCAGTAAGCTGTTTAGAGACTAAAAAGCACGCATTCCGGATTTATTTCACTCATGAGTCCACTCGTTAATCATTTGCAAATAGATTTGCATGCGTTAATTATTTTCTGTTTCTCTCCTTTACACGATAATTTTGGCTACTTGCTTTGGAACAAGCAAAAGAAGACATTTGCATGCAACAATCACTGTACATTTCCAGTTTCGTATCTCTAAAACAAGGGAACATTTGCATGTCTTAACTGTTTGATCGTGTCAATGAAGTCTGTAGATTAATGTTATTAACGAGCTCGTAGATTAATGACGTTAGTAGACTGAAATGTTTACATGCTTTAGTAATTTCCATATTTTTTTCCTTCATATAAGAACTGCATTTACTCGCTTATCACTAAAAAAATTGTCACTTGCACGCTTTGTCCATTCTGTTCATTCTTTCAATATTAAATAAATTGAGTGATCCCTGAATTATGACCACCTCCTACCTTATACCTCGTAGATGCTCCTTTCGCTCTCAGCTACTCGACGTAGCATCATGATTCAATAAAATGCCGGAAGCAGTTCGATTTTGATTTTGATTTATTGAATATTCTGCCATACACCGCAGTAATACCATACATGACAAAGTTTAAAGCAAACAATGCATCATTACAATAAGCCTGTACTAAGTAGTTAACCAAAACAAAATACAATGTCAGTAATGTATCCTTAATATGCCATAACCCAATTACAATAAACATACCATTAACTACAATTAATAAACATGTACAACTAAACCATAATTTATAGAGTAGATGGTATGAAACGTAAAAAAGTAATCTATGTCTACATAGATCACTGCAAATGGATGACATGAAGCCAGGGAAAAAGGCTTTAATGAAAAATCCTGACGAGCCCCCAATCCCCAAGAAGTGTGTGTTAGGCCGAGAACACAATGCACAAAAAAATCACAATAAGACACAAATTACCATAATAGTACAGGGAAGTGAAGAATGCATGACTGTAAACAACTGTAATTAAAAAGTAGATGGTAGTTGGGAAGTATGGCCAACCAAGTTGTATGTAATGCGGCCTTCAATGCCGGTATGGGGGTAATTGGTGTATCCAGACGCCTGATATTCCGTTCCATAGTGTTCCACGGCCACAAATGAAGAGACAATATATCTCGTGCAACCATAGAATTAATCTTACATAAAGCTGTCTGAGCACGATTTAGAACACTTCTACCTAATACACGCAAGCCTCAGAAGTATAATATATTTATTTACATCTAAAACCAGTATGTACAGATAAAAGCAACTTTAAAAACAGGCAAGATCTTACAAGTCTTCGCAAGCCTCATTATCAAGCTAAAGTGCAGCCCAATGTGCAGTGAACAAGACCATATACAGTATGTACAGTACAAGCAAGCGACAGTCATGCATCTGTAATATAGCAACATCTAGGTGTACATGTACTGTAAACATAGGAACGAAGTTTCCGGACAATTTGCCGCCCCGGTGGCGCAGTGGTCTAAGGCGTTGGCCTCTGATCATTCGTCCGAAGGGGTCCGGGTTCGAATCCCGGTGAGGCATGGATGTTGTGTTTGTCTTACGGCACTGGCTCTCTCCCTTCCCTGGAACCAGTGACCCTAAATTAGGGACGGGCGACTGCTTATAGCCCATTGAGTTGCTCACGGTGGTCGTTAAACCTCCAATAATAATAATAAGAATTTCCCGACAATTTATGTAATATACGGTGTTTTAATATCCTAAGGTATTGACGCCAAGGAAATGGTAAGTTATTGGGCAAGTCTCCATTGCAACATAGATCGTCAAACCCTGTAATAAATAATGATTCTGTAAAAAATGTATTTCGTTTATTTTTGGTAAAAGGCAGATGATTCACGTTTTCCCAACATGGGGGTATATTTGCCTTCGGCTAACAAACGTGCAATGGCTGTAGTCGTTGCCCAAGTTTTGATATCATACTTGTGTTCCGAAAACCTGGACACCTATCGTCCGAAGTGTAGAGCAAATATATGACACAGTTTGGTCACTGGGAAGCTGAGGTTGTAATGGCATACAGTATATATCATGTTTATGTTCCGTGCACATCCAATCACGCTCTTGTGTTATCATTTTTAAGATGTTTGAGGTCCGTATTACAAAACGTATATAATGTTTGTAACAGAATCTGTTCAAAGTGTTAATAATGGTTGGGTGGTACTTCACTGAAAAGACAAAGCGTCTGGTAACTTTCTCGCGTTGTAATCGTGTGAACGACAGACGTTGTAATTGTGTGAACGTTGCCCTGCCGGACAATTGCTAAGGACGGATGACAATAGCAACGATAGCAACCATAAAATGAAAGGCAGGAAAATGTGGAAATTAGCATAAGTGCGGGATACAGTAAGACGTGTTGTGCGTATGCAAATTTTGGATTGCCGAACTTGTTCGTGACGTCATAGCGCTGATAAGAGATATAAAGGATTTGACGCGTATTGACCGTTGTTGTTCAAAAGCAAAGTTGAAAGGGAAAGAATCAATTGACGAACTTTCAATTTTCAGTATGTCTTCCCGACATCACCTAGATGATTTTTGTCCAATGCCGATTCGACCAATGGACGATTGGTCCAATTCCGTCCTATTTGTCCGAAGTGCTACTCGTGCTGTAAAAGTCTCATCTGTTCTGATTCTATCTCCGATGTTATACGAAAGTACCGGTAGTCCAAAGAATGTAAAATAATGTTACATTTCATGCGTAATGTTGTGGTTACAGACTTTTTTTTTTTTTTTATTTGAATCGCGTTTTCTTGTTATACTGTCCTTGCTGCCGTATGAAGTTACTGATGTACGAGCCGTTCAATCAACTTCAATGTTTCTCTCTTGCATGAAATAATAAAAAAATACTAGTTTTCCGTTTCTGTTTGTAGAAAGCAGTGGGGTTCCGCCAACTGCCCAATGGAAACAACTGGTCGGGGTTTGGACACAGGCCTTTTCAACAGTTTTTATTCCAGCGATGTCATATTCATAACGTTTACATATCAAATCAAGTTAATAATATTGCGCTTTTACTTAAACAAGAAATATTAATTCGTAGGCCATAGGCTTAGGCCTTTTTAACAGTTTATATTCTACCGATGTCATATTCATAACATTTACATATTAAATCAAGTTAGTAATATTGCGCTTTTACTTAAGCACGAAACATTAATTCATAGACCCTAGGCCTAGGCCTTTCCAACAGTTTTTATTCCAGCGATGCCATATTCATCACGTTTACATATCAAATCAAGTTATTAATTTTGGGCTTTTACTTAGGCAAGAAATATTAAATCATAGGCTCTAGGCCTAGGCCTTTTTAGGAATTTTTATTCTACCGATGTCATATTCATAACGTTTACATAAAAAATAAAGTAAATAATATTGCGCTTTCACTCGAGCACGAAATATTAATTCATAGGCCTGCGGCCTAGGTGCCTTGCAAAGACCTCAGAAATGATACGATGAGTGCCTTATATAAAGTTTTACAAAATATTTACAAATGCCAAATATCTAGGTTGTAACTTAAATTCTTCTAAAAAGGCCCGCGACCTAGGTGCCTGTTAGATAGCTGAGAAATTATACGATGAGTGCCTTTTATTAGGTTTTATAAAATGTTTACAAATACCAAATATCTGGGTTGCAACTTAAAATCTTCTAAAAAGGCCCGCAGCCTAGGTGCTTTGCAAACAGCTGAGAAATGCTCTATTGAGTGCCTTTTACCAGGTTTATGTAAAATGTTTACAATTACCGAATATACGGAAATTATCTTTCAAAAGGATATAAAGAGGAGAATAATTTTAATTAGTATTCCTTTCTGGAAAATGAAAAATTTACCGTTGGTAAGATGATACCATTGGACGAATCGGCGTTGGACCAATCGTACCATTGAACGAATCGGCATTGGACCAATCGTACCACTGAACGAATCGGCATTGGACGAATCGGACATTGGACCAATTGGACATTGGACCAATTGGCATTGGACCAATCGTCCCTTTGGACGAATCGGCATTGGAACAATCGTCGTTGGACGAATCGTCCGGGACCTGCTGTAGACCAAAGGTACGATTCGTCCAATGGTACACTGTATAAAAAAAATTGTAGATTTTACGGTTTCAAACCGTTTTCCAGGGTGCCAACACAAAACCGTAAAATCTACAGTTTTATGCCGTGTTGGAGCAAAGCTGTATCTTCGCTCCAACACCGCGTTTAATGTAGAAAACAGCACAGAATTTGGCTGGAGCGAGTCACAGTCCAAATATCACGAAAACACAAAAATTAGGCTGGAACGAATGTGTTGATTGTGTTGGAGCAAAGCTATAGCTTTGCTCCAACACGGCATAAAACTGTAGATTTTACGGTTTTGTGTTGGCACCCTAGAAAACGGTTTAACACCGTAAAATCTACAGTAATTTATTTACAGTGTATGATTGGTCCAATGCCGATTCGTCCATGGTCATGGCAGATACTGTTCCGGGTTGACCTCTGGTGCATTGGATAGTCAACTGTTGAACAGTGCTACGTTTGTTGGTCTGTTTGAAACGTCCGACCTGGCGCCCACTTCTCACATCTAATTTTTGTGATGGTTATGCTTTCTCCTCTTCTTGATCAGAGTTAGCTGGTTCGGATAATGGAAGCTCATTCAATCGACCCTCTTCTTGGAGCAACCTTTCTACTTCAGCTTCTGGATCCGGATGCCCTTCTTCAGCTAATTTTTTCCGCAACTCCTCTAATTCCTCTTTCTCTCTCTGATGATCTTGATTGTCTTCCTCGACTTCCTTTTCCCGCTCTTTCATTGTTCGTATAAAGGCACTACCCTTAAAATACTTTGGGCCATCCCCAAAGTATTTTAAGGATAGTATATTATTTCTTTTGTATATTCTTTCGCTCTTCTTCGTTCTCTGCCTTTCCACTGACGCAAACGATCTTGGTATACTGCTTCTTTTTCTCTGAGTTTCCTCTCAGCCTTTTTTTCTTTCATATGCTTCCTCTTCTTCCTCTTTTTCCCCATTCCTTTTCTTTAGTTGTTCTCTCAGGTGAACGTTCTGGGTTTCGAATCCAGCAATGCCGGTTGCTTCGACTAGCGAATCCTGTGACGGTTATATTCAAATTAATCGGAAACTTGTAACTTGGTGTTTCTGGGTGGTGTAGTGGTTAACATACACGGGCGCTGTCTGGGAGACGCGGATTCGAGTCCCGCTGCAGGACGATGAAAATTTTCAAATTTTCGGATTTTATCTGACTTACCATCCTTGTCACATTTACGCCAAAAAAACGGATTGTCATCTTTAAAATTTGTATTATATGGCGTAATCCCGTATTTCTTTCATGATTTATCTGTTTATCTGGGCAATCACTGGGTAGGATTCTTAACCTCCAGATTCGCTAAACATGAATGCCAGTTGCTTCGACTGGCGAATCCTGTGATGGTTATATTCAAATTAATCGGAAACTTGTAATTTGGTCGTTCAGGGTGGTGTAGTAGTTAGCATACCTGGGCGCCATCTGGAGACGCGGCTTCGAGTACCGCTCCAGGACGATGAAAAATGTTTTTTTCAAGTTTTCGGATATTATCTGATTTACCATCCTTGCCACATTTACGCCCAAAATCGGATTATCATTTTCAAAATTTGTAGTGCTACGTCTGTTGGTCTGTATGAGGCATCGGACCTGGCGCTCACTTCTCACATCAACCTTTCGCTGTTCTGTGAAGTTTTGACTCCGGGTCGTTGTTTGACCACTTTTACGCAAGCCCTGATGCACTTTAGCTACTGCGGCTCGCAAACTCGCAAATCACACACCAGTTCATCCGTTTGGGAAATCAGCGCACCCGATCTTTGAGCTCCCACAATCTGTGCTTTCTCAAAGTTCAATAAATCCTGCCGCTTACACTGTTAAAACTTTTGTGGTAGTTTGCGCCGAAAAGTGGCGCTGCACCAGTTGCACCACTTTTTTTTTCGATTGGAGGTTTAATGGTTTATTGGACCTGGTGGTACAGAGACATGACAAACAGGCAGACCTAGATAGGATACAGATGCTTCACATCAACAAGTACATATCGAACATGGTTTTACAGTATGCTAAATGGCCAATGTACACAGAGAGCCAGTGTTGGACAAGTAACACATTGAGAGCCAGTGCAGAAAGACAAACAAAAGCATCCATGCCTCACCGGGATTCGAACCCAGACCCAACTAGGGCGACTGGTCATAAGCCTGCGCCTTAGACCAATGCGCCACCGGGGTGGCGTTGTACCACTTTCTTAGAAAAGATGCACCAATCTGTGGTGCAAAATAAAACAAACAACATGCCGCAACTTTACACCCTGCTGTTTGGAGCAACCTACCAGAACATTTTTAACAGTGTAACCAACACGTTCCGAATTTCACTACCAGCAATTCCTTATGTTTACTAAATCGGTTGACAAATGGTGTCCTCGGAGAAATCACGTGGTCAAAAAGCTGCATCCACTTTTGAGAATGTCATAAGTGAGCTACCACTCGGTGTTTTTTTGCGTTTAGGGAAACTGGAAAGCAGAGTTTGTAGCACGCTTTAGTTTTTAGATAACTACCGTTTATGAACTAATAGCGTTAGTACGCTTATTCTTGAATTAAGCATTTTTTTTTATTGGAGGTTTAACGACCACCGTGAGCAACTCAATGGACTATAAGCAGTCGCCCGTCCCTAATTTAGGGTCACTGGTTCCAGGGAAGGGAAAGAGCCAGTGCCGTAAAACAAACACAACATCCATGCCTCACCGGGATACGAACCCGCACTCCGTTCAGACGAATGATCAGAGGCCATCGCTTAGACCACTGCGCCACTGGGTCGGCTAAGCCTTTTTGTGACTCATTAATTTGATGTTTTGATCCCATCACACATGAAAAGAATTTATATTTTCATCGCTTGAAAAAAGCATTTGCATGATTAATTCAACTCTGATGACTTCATATTTCTCTTCACGTGCGCATTCGTTTCACATTTTGTAGAAGGACAGATGAAAAATGTGCGTGTTTTAGGAAACTTTGTTTTCTTATGATCCATTTATCAACGCATAATACAAGATGGGGAGTAGAATCAAACAAGCCGATGTCCACGGAAGAGTTGCGCTGAGTTCGAGGGTGAGTCAGTGCAAAAGCGAAGAAGCTGCATGACCGATGCGCTGTATTCAAGAACGGTCAGATGGCCAGGGAATACTGGGTAGTTTTTGTCAGCAAAAGGAACACCAGCTGCTACATGTGAGTTCTTTATTTTCTATGTTGGGCGGTTTAACGCCGACCATGAGAAACTAAGACGGTTATAAGTAGTCGCCCGTCCCTAATTTAGGGGCCACCGGTTCTACGGAGGAGATAGGGTTAGCGCCATCGGACAGACGCACAATCCATACCTCATCCGGGACTCGAACCCTAGTCCGTCTTGGACAAATGGGCATAAGTCAGCGACTCAGAACACTGAGCCACCAGGAATCCTGCATGGAAGTAATGACGGAGATGATGCAACCTAAATGACTGCCGTTAAAGGATACCGAAAAGTGAGTGACGATGTTACAAGATTGAGCTAAAGACATTGATAGTTATTAAGAGATGATGATATGATGAAATATAAATGATTGCCGCTGCTTTGGAGCGAGCGAATGACGGATGTTAAGTGTTAAAGCAAAGCGGATGACGAAGTAAATGGCTATTGCTGTATGAAGGTGAATGAGAGTTTGTTAGGAAAACGTTCGAGTTATTTGGTGGTCCGTTGTTCAGATGCCACTAAAATCGAGTCGGACCAACTAAATCAAAATAATGGCGCCTGATGGAGCTGTCACATTTTTAAGGTAACGTCATTTACTTCAGAAAAAGGTCCGGCAATGTTTCCCGGAAAGGGAAGTTGCGAAATATTTTTCGTTTTTGGAAGATAGCGAATAGCCTATTAGTTATTTTATTTCAAAGTGGTAGGAAATGGCATAGCCTGTGCATTGGTAAAAGAAAATCCCTAAGTAAAGCATACTGAGGAGCCAAAACGTTATGATCAGGGCGTATTTATGGGAATCGAAGCAACTGCAGGTAGAGGATGGCGATGTGAAATTCGCGAAACAGTTGTGACGTACTACAGAGGTGAAAACATGTGTCAAGACGACAAATCTGCAGTGAGACATTCTGTCCCAGTAGCTCAGTTGGGAGAGCGACTTACTCCGTCGCGGATAAACTTGTGTTTTCACATTGGCGCCAGATTGTGGAAAATGGATCCATTGGCCGTTGGGTTGTTCGAAAAATGTATGACGTTTGTTCTACAAATTGTTTGGAATTAATTGAAAATTCCTACTTCGCTTCAAAAAAATCATTAAGAGGGAGATGATGGGACGCACGTACGCACGTATTACAGAGGTGGAAACATGTGTCAAGACGACAAATCTGTAGCAAGACATTCTGTCCGCGTAGCTCAGTTGAGAGTGCAACTTACTCCGGAGTGAGAGGACGCGATTTCGATGCCTGTCGCGGAAAAAATTGTGTTTACACCCAGTGTAAATAACACCTGACACTAAGCTCTGTTAATTTCTTGTTCTGGGAAAGAGTAGCAGACTTTATCGAGTTTTGGCCAAACGACTGGGTCAGAGCCCTTCCAAAACGAAGGGTTGTGGGGTGCTCACGGTCTGTCGTTATTAGTACCTTCATAAAGTGATCCATGGAGGAAAAACCACGAACCGTCGGTAAGATCTGGGAAGACCACGGCTCATCGATGCTAGAGGTGAGTGAAGGCTATCCCATAAAGTACGAGCCAACAGAAGGGATACTGTGGCGCAACTCGACGGTAATTTGAATGCTGGTGACGAGAGTACGGCTCATTAATGTTAGAGGTGAGTGAAGGCTATCCCGTAAGGTACGAGCCAACAAAAGGGATACCGTGGCGCAACTCGACGGTAATTTGAATGCTGGTGACGAGACTACGGCTCATCAATGCTAGAGGTGAGTGAAGGCTATCCCGTAAGGTACGATCCAACAGAAGGGATACTGTGGCGCAACTCGACGGTAATTTGAATGCTGGTAGCTGGAGCAATATGACACAATACGTAATGCATTGAACCCGACTGAAAATGGGACTGAGTTGCTTTGGAGGCTCCGAGTACCCATGCTAACCTCCGTGCACTGTCAAAAGTGACTACAATGCTCGCTCCAGCATCAAAACTGGACGTTGAATGTTTGGAAGCAGGTCGTCAGTCCGATGAATCTCGCTTCCAGTTCCGGTTGCACCATTTGGACGTAATTCACCATGGTAACGTGTGTGTAATTCACCATGGTAAGGATGCACCGTGGTAATAAAATAAGCCGGTGGACGAAGAGTAAATCTTTGGAAAATGTTCTGCTGGAAAACGCTAGCACCAGTCATTAATGTGCAGGAAACTACGAAGTCTATTACCTACCTAAACATCACTGCACACCAAGCACATCCTTTCATGGTAACATTATTTTTCTCCAGAAGTGCCTTCTTTCAGTAGACAAAGCGACATGCCAGACTTCCTGGGTTGTTCGAGAATGGTTCGTAGAACATGAGGAAGACTTCCAGGTATTGCCCCGGCCTCCAAATTCTCCAAACATAAACCCCATCGACCATCTACGGTTTGTGGTGGAACAGCAAATTCTGTCTGCGATGGCCTCAACCCTGTAACTTACAAGAGCTAAAGGATCTGCAGGTAACGCATTGGTACGAGATATCACAAAGCACCCTTAAAAATCTTGTAGTTTCCATGTCTCTGCGGGCAAGACCCGTTTCGGCGGCACGTGGAAGATGAACATCACGTCAGGTAGATGATCATAATGTTTCAGCTCTCCGGTGTATGTTAAGATCAAGAAGCCCCGGGCTAGCTCGAAAAAGCTACATATTTTCCGGCCAGACAAACACGCTGCTAATAAGAATCTTCGTTGTATCGTTGAAATATTACAAAGAGAGTACGCTAACTCATTTCATGGAAGCCAGTTCAGTAGACTTAGGACACTGACTGATGAATATTATGATGCTGCAGAAATTCAAGCAGCAAGAATAGAGTTCAGTGGATTTATTTAAAAAGGTTACTGTATTCTTGCAAAGAAGGACCCAGAAAATTGTTATGGGAAGAAACGAATCGACAGTGTCATGTTGGGCATGGAATTGTTTTCTCTGTGATTTACGTCTAGTTTGCACATCAGCCAAATTTGAACGGAAGTTCAGAAATAAGAGGAATTCAAAACAGACTGGGAAACAAACTGAACATTGTTTCAAACTCGATTAGGGTATTACAAAGCAACCAAAATAGCGAAAACTTTGATGAACCGACGGCAGTGCAGGTCATCTTATGAAATCAGGTAAAGCGATGAAAAAAGTTTTTACTAAGTATTACACCTGTAAAAGTACTAACTAAGGTTAAATATAACTTAAATGTTATTCAGTTTTCATACAAATTATAATCAGTATCAAAATATTTCCCTACATTTGTATTACATTATTTAGTTAATTTCAGATTAATGTTTATGCTTCACTGTTCCCTACCTTGTAAAGGGGCGATAAAGCTAATACAGCGTCGTATTAAATGCTTTAATATTGGTGTCATTTGCAGACGAGTAAAGTCGGTCGCGGGCCAAAAATTCTGGTATACACCGGTGCGCAGGTACAGTGAAACTTCTTAAAAATTCTACCACTGTGTGTTGCGTATCATGCACTACCCTCACAAGAGGGAATAATTGGGGCTAAGTACCGTGTTTTCCGGTCATAACGCCACTGCATTAAACTCGATTACACAAACGTGCTGCCCTGAAATGCGGCCTTTAACTAGGTACGGCTTATAACTATTTTCAGTAACGTTGAAAATTTCAACCATCGTTCGCGATGTTTAAAGAGATTGAATCGTTTATTGCAAAACCCTTAGCTACAAAGAATTTGGAGAGACAGCTCTGATTAGCATGTGGGCCCAGCTGTCACATAAATGAAGTCTCGAAACGTACGCGGTTATACGAGAATTAGTGGCTTGGTGGGGCAAAAGCCTCAATCTGGTAACAAGTATTTTCCACAATTTTCAAGAAAGTGGTAATAAAATTGCATAATTTTTTCATGCCTTATGTGTTCAATAGATAGGATTCAGAGAATGTGTAAATATACACTAAAGAGCAATTGAATTAGAGACAGCTGGCGTTATGCAAATGTGGCGCTGTGGGCGGCCCTGTAAACGAAAACGACATGACGTATGCAGAGATCCCACAATATAAGGAGTGATGCGACGGGAATCAGTAAGAGTCGGACGCAGTATGGGTAAGACGAAGAATCTAAGCGCATTTGATCGTTGGCAAATTGTCGGGGACCGACGAATTGGTCATTCCATCTCGGAAGTCGTGCAGACACTGAGATTTTCACGAGCCACTGTGTCACAGGTGCACCGTGAGTACATCGAATCCGGTAAAACCATCCCTGCAAGAGCCAACTGCCGTGGACAACAGCGTGTGGATGAGCGGGGTCATCGTCGTCTATCTCGCATTGTAACAGCGGATAGACGGGCCACCGTGCAAGAAATCACTCGGCAATTTAACGTGTAAGCAGCCACACCATCTAGAACCATCTCCTCGCTATGGGGTACAGAAGCCATCGTCCCACGAGGGTACCGCTGCTGACCGCACATCACAGAGTGCAAAGATTAGCATGGGCGCGGGAACATCGCCACTGGACCCTAGACATGTAAGAAAATGTCGCCTGGACTGATAAGTCGAGATTCATGTTGGTACATGCGGATGGCAGGATACCGGCGCAAACCACATGAAGCAATGGATCCTTCTTGCCAGCAGGGTACTCTTCAAGCTGGTGGGGGTGGCATTCTCGTCTGGGGACTGCTTACGCGGACTGAAATTGGACTCCTGGTACGTGTGACATCGTCCCTCACAGGTCAACGTTACCGGGATATCCTTGACGACCATTTGCTCCCGTTTGTGCGTCTTCAACATACCACTGGGGACCTTATCCGGCAACAAGACAATGCAGCTCCAGAATTGTATCCGAATGGATGGATGAACACTCCACCGACGTGACCTCGCTTTCTTGGCCAGCTAGATCACCTGACCTCAATCCCATCGAGCACATCTGGGATGCCATCGAAAGAGATGTTCGAGGCTCTGACCCCCTCCATCAAATCTTCGTGAACTGCGGGAGCTTGTTCAGGGGTCGTAGATCCGTATGGCTTCCCAACGCTTCCGGTGTCTTATCGAGTCCATGCCGAGATGAATCGCCGCCGTCATCAGGGCGAAAGGTGGTGCTACACATTACTAGACAGGTATCTCTAATTCAATTGCTCTTCAGTGTATTATCAACAAAACGCAGGTCCAGGATGTATCCTAGGTACTTCATGTTCCATAGCCTCAGCTGCAGTCCTGTACGCTTGAAACGCCCTCGTTTGGCTGGAACGTTATGCATAATAACACCCTGTTTCTATCCTCACTATGGCACAGTTTACGGTTTAATGGCAGTTAAAACACTTGTAGAGGAGGACCCCGGGCGGGAGAGTCAGTTCATCGTGCCCCCTCTCCAGTCCAGTTGGCCGGCTCCGGTTGGCGCCATCGCCCAAGGTCGTACGACGTACATGGCTGCCGGCGCTACGATGAGACGAAGTGAGAGCACTTGGCGTACAACGCAAAACAGTCACCAAAACGTCTCAAACTACGAAAGGTTTTTTTTCTGCAAGTAAGGAGGAGAATCGATGCTCCATTAACGACGAGTCGGACGACTTTTCTGCGGCACGGCTACCGTCGGAGGGGACAACCGATGTAGAAGGAGTAGGCTTAGTCGTCCGCGATTTCGTGGTGTTTAATATTAGGGGCAAAAGACATTTTTCTCCGTTTAGTTCGCGTATAAAAATTAGATGTCCTTACGTTTGCAATTAGTGGTATGCGCCGAGTGCAGGACGTTGGAAATTTATATTCCCAGAGCCAACCGAAGTGAACAAAGTTGAAGCATCTGACATTATCTTCAAACTATCGCAGCCTAATAGTGCAGGTGGGAGAACCCGAACTGCAGCGGTTAAATATTTTGATTTTGACTTTACTCTTTTCAAATAACGGATACTGTAACGCATTCAACTTCATGCTATGCCGAATTTTCGGTTCTTGTAGGGTTTTGTACTTTAACAAAAGGCTGTTCCAAAGTGCTCCAAATCTACCCTGGGGTGAGGGGAAGATTCGGACAAGATGCACACGTTTACTTTATTACATGTACTGTCTGAACTGCTTATACATTTTGCGTACACAAACGTTATTCTTTACAATAAACTATACTTTTGTCTGAATGCTGCGACAGGTCTTGACTCAAGTCCCGGCACAGCTATACAACATTAAACCAACAACGTGTTCCGATGATGTGCCCCCTCTACCCTATACTTATGAAAAAATCCAATTATTTCTATAATGTTTTATGTTCCTGATCTGCATTATTCATGGGTACCATGTCGCTTGCGTTCGGTAAGTTTCTCACTGTTTTTCACAGTTGTACTTTTTTTCCTGTCAATTCACCGCGGAACTTTTTTGTTAATTTCTGAGAAAATTTTCGCTGCTATATGTTTTATCATCAACTATGTAATATCTCGTCTTTATATAATTTTGACACCGTTTTGTATTTTTTATGCAAATTAAACAAACTGGAGGTATACAGGGGTGTCCGATAAATATCCTGATTTTTATTCTTATCAATTACAGGAGAGAAATAAAAAACGCAGGATAGATAAATACGATACTCACATATGTCATACAAAGGTACGAACGGTCAAAGTCACTTTTCCACGTATTCACCGTTCAGCACAACGCATTTCCTCCATCGATCAACATGTCGATTCATTCCGGTAGCGAAGAAGTCAGCAGGGGTGTTGCGAATCCATTGACGGACAGCCGCCTGCAGATCGTCCATGCTCTCATAGTGATGGCCACGAAGGCTATACATCAAGGAATCGAAAACATGAAAATCGGAAGGTGCCAAGTCGGGACTGTAAGCAGGGTGTGGAAGAACGGTCCACATCTGTTTTGCGATTTCTGCTTGCATTGGTTTAGCGATACGCGGGCGATCGTTATTAACTTGATTGAATTTCAATGTTGGCCGATTGCTACGGATTTTATTGTTTCGCATTTTATTGTTTCATTTTTTGCCAAGTACTCAACCAGAAGAATACCACCGTACTTGTCCCAGAAGTCAGTAGCCATGACCTTGGACGCCAACGAACCAAATTTGAACTTCTTTGATGGGGGAGCATTCGGATGACGTCATTGCATAATTTTCCATTTTGTCTCTAGTTCGAACTGATGAATCCATGTTTCATCGCCTGTTATTATGCATCCTAGGACTGCGTCACCCTCCTCATTGTAGCGCTGTACCAGTTCATTGCAAATGCATAGCCTTTGGCGTTTATGCACCGCTGTAAGCATTTGGGGTACCCATCCGGTCCAGATCCTCCTATAGTTGAGATGTTCATGAATAATAATTCGTCCAACAGAATCTTTACTGATATCCAGTTCCAGGGCAATATCCCAAGCACGAATGCGTCTGTCACCTTTAATCAAGGTGAACAGTTTCAGTATTTCGTACAACAAGTAATCTAAGGGTGAACCAGGCTGTCTCTCTACGATGTGCAAAATTCACTATGTTCAAATTGCAAAGTTAAAAACTTTAGTTACAATTAAAAACATACCTCAGTTAAAATACCCCAAGCAAGACCTTTCAAAGCCGCATCGGCGGCCCCCATCATCAGGATTAGTTCCACAGTCACCGAGCAAGCACGCAACACCCTTATACCTTTAACCAAGTTGTCAACCCGTTTAATCGTTTCATTAGTTACAGCCCTGTTAGGCCTAGCTGAGCGTGCCTTATCTTCAAGGCTCTCGCGGCCCGCTTTGAACTTCTTATCCCATTCATAAATACTGAAACGAGACATAGCTACACCACCATACACCATCCGAAGTCTTCTCGTGATCTCCACGGCCTTTACGCCTTCTTTCGTTAACAATTTCACTACTGCTCGATGGACGAACTGAACACTGAACGTAACCGCCATTGTTTTTGATCGACAGAGCCACCTAGCATTAGTATCAAGCCGCTCCACTTTTACGACGTTTCACTGAAAGTAGTCATACTACACTGCTGGACAATTGCTAAGGACGGATCATAAACTGCTATATAGCGCATAAAAAAGTAAGTGTGTTTGAATGCCAAGTGAAATAAAATAATGTCAGAATGCCAGGACATTACAAGAAAGACAATTTATTGTGCTCTGAAATCCAGAAAGCTTTGGAACGTGTTCAAGGGACAAACAGGCCATTTCGTGCAGAATACGTAAACGTGAAAAAAATGCAATTATCGTCCGCAGGCGTTCCGGCGTAAGATGTCAATACAGGATATGGCCACCTTGGAGGGCGATGCAAGATTCCACACGTCGTGTAATGCTTTGCACAACATTATCAAGCAGCTGTTGGGGTAATTTATCCCATTCCTCTGTCAGTGCACGGATGAGGGTGTCCTTGTTTAATGGAGGGCATTTGCGACCAGCAAGACTCCTCCCCAAAGCATCCCACACATTTTCAATGGGATTCAGATCTGGTGAACGTGCTAGCCATAAGAGGCGTTAAATATCCTCGCTCTCAAGACACTCCTGGACAGCGACTGTTCGATGACATGTTGCGTTGTCGTCTATGAAAATGAATCTATCACCAACAGCACCACGGAACATGCGAACATGAGGTAGCAGAACATCATTAATGTATCGTTGGCCAGTCATAGTCCCAGTTGGAAGCACATAGAGGGACGTACGGCCATTGATCATGATGCCAGACCATACCATGACACTACATGTCGGATATCGGTCCCTTTCCTGTATGTTTGCTGGACAATATGCAGTACCACTATCACGCCAGATCAGTTGCAGACGATAGACTGTATCTACTCTCATATGAGAAGAGGACAGCAGACCAGTCGTTATCAGTCCAATTGCGATGTTGATGGCACCATTGCAAACGGGCGGTACGGTGACGTCTGGACAATGGGATGCACACAACAGGACGGCGGGCGTATAGTCCTCCTTCGTGCAAACGTCTGGCGACAGTTTTCCGGGAGATCCGCTTGCCAGTAGCAGCCACAAACTGATTTGCTACCTCACTAGCTGTGCTGCGCCGGTGTATTTTTGTTGATAGCACTATGTACCGATCTTCTGCAGGTGTCGTACTGCGAACACGACCTCCCCCGTGACGTTTGCTACACTCTCCATTTGTTTGAAATGATTTCCAAAGCCTTGAAACAACACTGTGGCTGACGTCGAACTCCCTGGCAACATCTGTTATTTTTCGCCCTTCTTCAATCTTGCCAATAATACAGCCACGCGTAAAATCATCTAGGTCATGTCGGGAAGACATACTGAAAATTGCAAGTTCGTCAATTCATTCTTTCCCTTTCAACTTTGCGTTTGAACAACAACGGTCAATACGCGTCAAATCCTTTATATCTCTTTTCAGCGCTATGACGTCACGAACAAGTTCGGCAATGCAAAATTTGCATACGCACAACACGTCTTACTGTATCCCGCACTTATGCTAATTTCCACATTTTCCTGCCTTCCATTTTATGGTTGCTATCGTTGCTATTGTCATCCGTCCTTAGCAATTGTCCGGCAGTGTAGTTTCACGCATACATATGACCATACACAGGTGTTGTATCGATAAGAATAGAAATCCGGATACTTTTGGGCATTAGCAGTTTGCCCTCCCTTTTGCCTATCCTAAAGCTCAGGAGGTAGCGTGTATATAAGCACTGCATAACATTTCATCATCGTGTTTGTTTTATCCATCATCTTACATATAAAACACAAAACGCCTGTTTGTCTGAAGCAGTAAAAACTCTCGAACGCCGAACTGCGGCATCGTGAAATTTGCATAGCTTATTAATACTGGAATTTCTAGGTCAACGCCACCAATCTAGGTTGTTCCGTTCGCGAGTTATGAATTAATTAATAAGCTAATCAATAAAGTGAGCGTTGTTTGCTACGTCATCGTGTTCCAAATCTGAAAGCACGTGACTGCATTCATAGCAGCGGCACATCCACAGGTGTTTCTATTCTTTGAGAACTGTGCATAAAAAAAATGCAAAACGAACTTCGCGAAATCTTAACGAAACGGGCTGACATTTTTATCAACACCATGAATTGGTAATAAGAGGAATCCCTCATAATTTCCCCGGAATCCGATCAAAACTTTTTAAAATAGGCATGGCATTTTTAATTCATTGGTAAGCAGAAATATAAACGCAGAAACAGTTAATAAAATTTTTACGGCTTATTAAAAAAAGTTATTTACTGATTCAGGCGAAATTTGGGTGTCATGTTCCTATTAACGATTTATGGTGTTCATTAAAATTTCAGCCAGTTTCATGAAATATTCGCAAATATACGCTTTTTAGTTTTTATCCCAGAGATTCGCCACTCAAAGACGTCTGAAACCCGTAAGCACGTGATGCATTTGATCGTTGATAATAAATTGTTAACGAATTTTGTTCAGTCAGTGAGCTAATGCTGTGTTTCCTGGACACGTGTTAAATAATTCGTAACGCTTTTGGTCCGTTTGATTCTAAAGATTCCATACATTCCGTTCAAATATTTCCGCGTAGAACAGAGAAGACAGTTCGGAAATTGTTTGAGATAACAAAAATAAATAGCACGAGAATAACTTACAACTTCTAATTTGCTCGGTCTTTGCTAAAATCAAAAGCAAAATTTTAAGGATAAATTACTTTTTCTTTTTCTTCACTGGAAACTTTTCATATTCTGCTTATTGCACGCTTTATTTTTCTTGCTGTGAAAAAATAAGTTCCGTCAAAACAGCTGTAGGTATATGTCTCGCTATTCGATCATTAACAGTTTTTGCGCAATCACAGTTGTGGCTTACAGAACTGACACGTGTCATATTTCTCACAAAGCATTTTAATTCAGCTAGTCAATTGTAGAACTGATTAAGTAGCCGCTCACTAAAGGAAATAAGAAAAACTGGAAGCTATCAGCAACATCGATAAGCTGATAGAATATTTATAAAGCATACTTCATTAGATTTGACGAAGTCATCGGATAAAGAGGTTTGTTTGATACTCATTAATAATTGAAAACTGATGAAACTCTTACTAATGTATTTGCTACAGATATATAGATGACGCAAAAGAAGGATGAGTAAAACACTCTTTTCAGCAAAATGAGAGACAGAGAAAGAGAGAGAGAGAGACAGAGTGTATTACACCTACCGATTATGGAACACGGCAACCTGTACTTAACTGCAAACACGATATTGATCTCAATGTTCAGGATCTCAGCGTTCTGTCACTTAATGTGGTCGTAAGGTACTTCCAGTGATCACGTTTTGAAGTCCCCTATGTTTATTTGAAACCAACGTTTTTCAAAACAACTTAGTTCTGATTCGCAGAAATAGGATGTTTTGACACTTGTTTATACATAAATAATAATTTCAGTCAGCTGAAATTTGTCACGTAGTTCATATAACAGACTTTTTGAAAGCAAATTTTGAAGTTATAAATAATAATGATTTCATGCAACGGAAATTGCACGTGTGTTATTGTTTTTTATCACAATTTCCATGGAAATATTTTTTCAAAGAGACGGTTTCTGGAAGTGGAAGTTCCATCTGTACCATAATTTCACAGAAAGCAAAGTTTTAGACATAACTAACTAGAACACATGTATACACTACGATTTAACTAAACGGAATTCGATGGAGATCATATGTATTTTATTGTAAGTGAGAGTTTTTACATATATCGATGGAGATCATACTTTATCGCAAGCGAAGGTTTTAACATATATCTATGAAGATCATACTTTATCACAAGTGACGGTTTTTACAGACATCCATGGAGATTATACTTTATCATAAGTGACGGTTTTTACGTATTTCATATCAATGGAGATCATACTTTGTCATGAATCACAGTTCTTACATATATCTATGGTGATCATACTTTATTATAAGCGACGGTTTTACATATATCCATGAAGATCATGCTTTATCGTAAGTGACAGATTTTACATCTGTCTATGAAGATCATATTTTATAAAAAGTGAAGGTTTCTACATATATCCATGGAGATTACACTTTATCATAAGTGACGGTTTTTACGTATTGCATATCAATGGAGATCATACTTTGTCATGAATCACAGTTCTTACATATATCTATGGTGATCATACTTTATTATAAGCGACGGTTTTACATATATCCATGAAGATCATGCTTTATCGTAAGTGACAGATTTTACATATATCTATGAAGATCATACTTTTCGTAAGTGACGGTTTTACGTCCTCAAGCAATTTTTTGGTATGAACTTTTCGGACAACCCAATATTTACTTTTTGACTCACTGCCAGCGTTGCCAACCGTATAAGGAAATTTAGGGAAGTGACGAATTGTTCAGAAGTAAAATCTAACTTAGAAGAATTTACATAAAGAATAAAAACATAAGAAGAAGGTTAAATTTGAGATACACTATATTGACAAAAGTCACCGGACACCTAGAAGAGAAACACAACATAGCACTTATCGACATACATTAGTACGGTGTCGGTCCACCTTTGGTCTTAATGCATGCACTGACCCTTCGAGACATGCTTTCGACAAGGTTTTGGAACACAGCAATAGGTATGCGCTTCCATTCAGTACATATTGCTACCGCTAATTGTTGCTTAGTAGAAGGCCTTGGCCCCTAATTTTTTATGCGGCGCTCTAATTCATCCCTTAGGTGGTCTATGTGATTAAGATCAGGGCTCTGTTCTAGCCAGTCCACACACGATACAGAATTATCGTCAAACCACGCCGTAAGAGTCCTTGCTTTATGGCTCGGAGCATTATCCTTCTGCTACCAACAAGGCTCGGTTCCATAATATTGCGACAGACACGCAGTTTTTCTGCTCCGTACATTTCTTCTTGCCTGTGCTCTTTTCGGTGTTTCGAGTATTTATTTTTGTGTGTGTGAGTTCCACGAAGGTTCCACGATTGTGCTCGTATCCCTGCCAAGTCGGTGAGTTATCATTTAGTTAAGTTATCTTCGTATTATTGTCTTGGCCGAGTCGGCCAAGAGGTAAATTCTGCTTCGCCATTGCGGATGGCTACATCGGGCGAGGACGACGTCTCAGCTCTTGCTTCTGATAAGGATTTTTCCCCTCTGCCACCATCCACCAATGGCGGGCCTGCTCCGACAAGCCCCTCCTCTCCTAAGCGTAGTTCAGCTACCCTATCGGCTACTCTTACTTCTACTTCTACGTCACTGAGTGGTGACCAGCAGCCTTCCCAGCAGGTGACAGAAGAGGCGACGGACGTTTCACTTTCTTCAGTGGTCTCTACGTCATCACACTGCCCAGCCACTCCATTTGCAGCCGTCCTTTCGAAGAAATCTTCTTCACCTTCTGTGTCAGCTTCTATCAAAGGCCCTTATTAGATGAAGTGTGACTTCTTCGTCGATCTTTCGACTTCTTCGTCGATCTTTCAGCAACTTTGACAGCTGGTCAACACTTCATTAGTAAAGTTGACTTCGGCGTTGCCTTCCATGCTCTTGCCAATACTAAGCTCACTGCGTTCAACGCAGCACTTCGTTTACTCTTCCCGAAGTCAGTCGTCACACACGTAGGTCGGAAAGATGGCAAAGTAACCGCATATTTCTCTGATCCCAAATTTGCACTTCAAGTTATAAATGATGGACTTTCTATTGGTGACCGCCATATTAATGCTGATCATGCCTACTGTTTTGAGTTTTTCTCCAGTCCCGGCAGAATTTTCTGACGAACTTTTACTGCCCATTGCCCAAACCTTTGGACGTGAAGTTGGCACAATCACCCTTTTCTCCTCTTTCCCAACGCATCCGGAAGATCGTTATCTTCTTGGCCTACGGCGAAATGTAAGAGTGATTTTTCCGTCTGATGAAGCGAAACTACGAGTTCCACCCAAGTTCAGTATTCGTTGTGATACGCACATCCGTGATATCAACATTACCGTCGGCACTATGTGTTCCATCTGTAAAGGTTATGGACACCCTCGTGCCTTATGTCCACGTTGCACTTCTACTACAACTTCGACAGCCCAAACACCGTCTGCTTCAGCGGTACCCTCAACGCCAAAAGCAAAAGCAGCACTACAGCCGTTGGTCAACGCGCTACTTCAGGCAAAAGTAGCACTACAGCCGTTGGTCAACGCGCTACTTCAGACAAAAGTAGCACTACAGCCGTTGGTCAACGCGCTACTTCAGACAAAAGTAGCACTACAGCCGTTGGTCAACGCGCTACTTCAGACAAAAGTAGCACTACAGCCGTTGGTCAACGCGCTACTTCAGACAAAAGTAGCACTACAGCCGTTGGTCAACGCGTGACTTCACAACGACCTGCAGAATCCGGACCTGTGTATCCTTCTCCGTCACATCTTCAATCAGAAACACCTTCGATTGTTAGTTCATTCCCCCTTATCCCTCACTTGGGGGATGCACAAGTACAATCGTCTGTTTCTCCTGGTTGGTCCACTGCGTCTAGCCATTTCAAAGTACCTGAAAACCCTGATGCTACCCCTCCTCTGGGTAGAGGAAAGCGTCGAAGGGCCAACAATGCTCGTGCCAAGAAAACCCGAACAACGACTGACCGCTCTGACCGTAGCGATCACTCAGTCGGCTACACTGCATCAGATGCTTCTGTTGAGATTGATACTGATACCGATACTGGTTCTGCAGACACAGTTCTCTCACATGAATTTCTTCAATTTCTAAAAACTTTTTCTCTTCCTCAAATTCTAGTCACTGGAGATGTTCTATATAATTTCCTTTCAGGTCCCTGTCAAAACAAACAGTCGAAAAACTTTTTATCCTCTTACACTGCAATTCTACCTGATGTTCTTCTACAATGGCAAATCATCCGTTCTCATCTTCATGCGGTGACTCGTGAGACCTTTGGTGATCCGCGCTGGATAACGAAATTCATTCGTCATTTAGACCTCCTTTGCATAGCAGTCGATGACACAATCCAGCCACCATCTGACATATCCGTTCAAGATAGTGAACTTGAATTCTAGGATGCCATGTGTTGTATCTTTCGCAACAGGCTTTTGTCGCGATTGCGCCCCGCATATGTGTCTGCCTCAACTGACTCTCAGAATAGTAGCTTTTTCCGGGTTTGGTCACCAAATCGAACCTGGTTTACTGATCCCTCAGTACATGTACAACTCCATCTTTGAGAACTTTTCTCCATTACTTTGCCGCCGCCCCGGTGGCGCAGTGGTCTAAGGCGTTGGCCCTTGATCATTCGTCCGAAGGGGTCCGGGTTCGAATCCCGGTGAGGCATGGATGTTGTGTCTGTCTTACGGCACTGGCTCTCTCCCTTCCCTGGAACCAGTGACCCTAAATTAGGGACGGGCGACTGCTTATAGCCCATTGAGTTGCTCACGGTGGTCGTTAAACCTCCAATCAAAAAAAAAAAAAAAAATTACTTTGCCATTTGTAATTTTACTTGTATCACTAGCACCTTGTAAAGTTCTTACCTCTTACATTCGCCACAAAGTTTTTACCATTGTACTCTACTTATTCATGTTTACACATTGTCTTTTACACTTTCTATTTGACATCAACCATTCTATTTCCACACATGTTGTACATATTATCAATATTTCTTGCTCATTTGATATTAGCCTCTCATAGGCACCTACCCAGTGCATCACTACCTTGTACTTAATATTATAACTATACCTTAATCTTTGTAACACATTTCTACTGGAATTGTTCATATTGATTCTTCACTGTGTATCTCTCGTGCATTACTCATGCACCATTGTTATCGGTCACTTCTATAGCTCAACTTATATCTGTAAAGATACTCATCTACTTTGTTTTTATTGCCATTGTATATAGCACATCATCATCTGTACGTTTGTCATCTTCACTGTACATATGTCGTCAATTATGTTTCTGTTGGCACTGTAAATACAGGCCCTCTGTACCCTCCTCTCAGGTTTTCTCAATAATTTTGAGAGCCACAGAGTTGTTCGGGCCTAATTGTCCAGAATTTCAAGGTAGACGTGCTGGTTAACAGGTTTGTCCACGATAACCAATAGGCCGGAATCATACCACGAAAAACACCCCCGTACAAGGTCACTGCCAGCTCCAACCTTGACCGCAGGAGCAGTACACTGTGGCAAATAGCGTTCCCCCGGCTGCCGCCATACCCACACACGGCCATCAGACTGATAAATCGTATATCTAGATTCATCAGTCCATAGGACCCGTTTCCATTTATCTACAGTCCACGATAAATGTTCTTTACGCCATGCTAAACGACGAATAGCATTTCGAGTGGAGATGAAAGGCTTATGAGCAGCAGCACGACTCGTTCGATTTGCTGTAACGACTCACCTGAGGCTTCGACGTCCTCTCTCACTGATTTTGTTTGGTCTGCCGGTACGTTTTACTGTTTCAGGTACGCGATGTGTCTTCCACTTATTCAGTACATCAAAAACAGTTGACTTCGGTATGTTTGAACGCTTCTCATATGTGTCTTCCACTTATTCAGTACAATCAAAACAGTTGACTTGGGTATATTTAAATGCCACAAATATGACACCCAACAATTTTCGTTTCTCAAAGTCAGTTCTCTACCGCCGCGATATTTTCACTCAACATCACAGAGCGATATGATCGCGATCAGCTGCAGGCTTGTTTTTATACCGTTTGCCGGTGTTCCGCGGATCTTAACAATGCAGTGGATCCCTTCATTTGCTTTTGTAGGGGTGTGCGGTGAAGTTTGTCAATATAGTGTATGCATCACATCTTTTAAGAGACTTTAAGAGTCAGGTGCGTTTCTAAATTTGAACGCTTTTATCTTCATGACTTTGGAAGTCGAATTCACCCTCCGCCCAATTTTTTCATTAATTGATTTCGCAACATGCTTCCTAAATATACTAACTCATTCACCTGGTCAACTCAGCACCAATTACCGTAGATGGCCTAGTGGTCAAGGTTCGTGACTGCCACGGAAATGTCTTAGGATCTATCCCAGGCAGGTACGAACTCTCGAACCATTGAATATCCGCCGTGGGTTGGATGGGCTGTTTAAGCCGCCGGTCCCTGGGTATTGTCCCCGCTGTTATAAATAAGGGTGGCTTCCTCCCCTATCTACCTCTCTTCCATGTAACTTTCCAAACGGGCACTCTAGCCCAAGGGTTGTTTAAGACCTATGAACAGACACTGCCGTCCTACAAAATTAAGAACTGGGGTCAGACACTACCTTTCTACAAAATCCTCTAATAAAATCTCTAAGTCTACAACCTTTTGGGTTCACATTTCATTCATTAAAAACAGTTTCTAATTCAAAAACCATGACTTCTGTTTTTATCTTGTTAATACCCAGCTTCTATTTCATACATTTTTACTGTTTTTTATGTTTCGAGGTCAAACGACCACCACTAGCAACTGTAAGGGCTATAAAAGCAGTCCTTCGTCCCTAATTTGGAGTCACTGGTTCCAGGGGGAGCCAATGCTCTTAGGCAAGCGCACCATCCGTACTTCATTCGGAAGTCGAACGCGAAACGAGTAGGACGGAAGGTCAGAAGCTAAAGCTTTGACCGCTGCACCACAAAAGCGTCAAGTTTCTTTCATTGTCGACAACGTACTCTAATACTCATTTGTTAATGAATAAGTTCTCCAAATTATTCACACATTAAAGCATATTTTTGATAAAATAAAATAGACTTGTAGTTTGATTTAAACTTTCATTTGCTTGATATTTGGCCTAAAAGAAAAAAAAATCAAGAGTTTTCCGTATCGTTTTCACAAACCCCGAAAAAGCATTTGAAACGAATAGCGTTTCCAAATTCTAAGAATGTGATTATAATTCGAGGAACGACAGAAATGGTTTGAAAGACATGGAAAGCAGGAGAATCTAAAATTACGACAAGTACTAAAATTCTAATATCGAAAAAGAGAGCAACGAAAAGGCGTGGATCAACCAAATAACAGAAACAAAAAAAAATATGTAGAAATATGCAAAGCATCACGAAGATAGCTGATAAGCATCAGTGGTCAGAATAATAAGGTCACTCTTGGGGCGGGTGAAGACAATGGCGGTAGAAAATTAGTTGCATATGAGCCAAACATTTATAGTGGCTCCAAACAGCGCTAGGAAAATGCCTGAACTATTTTGGGAAAAGGAAAAATGTAATTCTCCGAAGTGTCTCAAGTGAAATTGAAAACTGAAACTAATTTAGAAGCCATGCTCCCTGTCACTTAGAGCCTGAAATGTTTTGAGAGCTTTACAAAATGTTCCGTACTGTAAAAAAAAAAATTCTGAAGCTCACGAACCCCATTTCGTGATTCCTTTCAGGAATTAATGGAGCACATTCCTGATACAACCTGTTCCGTGAAATGACAGGGAAAAAAATCCTGAATTTCAAAGATTTATCGTACACTAGCAAAATTCTGAATTTCCGGAACCATTTCCGCAATGTTTTTCGTATATTAACGGTAAATTGCGATTTTAAGAAATGTTAAAGGAAAATTTTGAATATACAGTGTGAGCCAAAAGGGAAGACAGTACACGTACAACAACTACAAGCATACTTGCGCCGCCCCGGTGGCGCAGTGGTCTCAGCGATGGCTTCTGATCATTCGTCCGAAAGGGGTACGGGTTCGAATCCCGGTGAAGCCGGGATGTTGTGTTTGTCTTACGGCACTGGCTCTCTCCCTTCCCTGGAACTAGTGACCCTAAATTACGGACGGGCGACTGCTTATAGCCCATTGAGTTGCTCACGGTGGTCGTTAAACCTTCAAAAAAACAAAAAACAAAAAAAAAACATACCTGCTACAATAAATGCTGAAAATGGCTCCTCCTGTGTGTAGACATGCATCCAAGCGACTGAACATATTCTCAAAGACACGCAACAGGTCCAACGGAGAAGTGTTGCTGATTATTGTGCTGATGACTTCCTGTAGTTGCGGCAGAGAACGGGGATTGTTCTAAACAGAGTTTTTCAGTAAACCCCCACAGACATTAATCTGGAAGCGTGAGATCGGGCGAGTGTGGGGGCCATATGCCTTTGTAGATGATCTTTTTTTTTTCGAACACATCTGTCACCAATGCCATGGAGACCTGGACGTAGCGGAATCCTGCTAGAAGTAGCCATTAGCAATTTCCTCCTCGGTTAAGTGCCCGATGAATGGGTACAGGATGTTTTCACAATACCTTACAGCGGTTATGGTGCCCTGGAAGAGTATATATGTGTCTTCGAGATATCGCATACCGCACACCAATCTTCTGATCAAGTAATGGCATTTCGTGTATCTGATGCGGATTATTGAGAGACCGCATACGACTATTTTGTCTGTTCACATATCCCGATAAGTGGAACAACATCTCGTCGAGGAATAACGTGATGTCCAGAATATCCTCTCCGTTGTCATTAATGAGACCCTTGAACCATACGCAATACTCCACGCGCTTATCATAGTCTGTATGTTTCAGTTCGTGCACTGTTCTGATTTTGTACGGGTAGGGCTGTAGTCGCGTCTTCAGTGCCCTACGGGTGCTGCTGTATGACACGCCTGCTTGCTGCGCCGATTTTCCAACATATTTTTTTAGGCTCTTAGTGACGCGGCCTACCGCATTTCGGAGCATCTCTCACTGATCTGGTTTTACGAAACTTTTCGATTAACCGCCTCACCCACAGGTGCTTCAGTATCGGAAAATCTTTCTCTGTACTTACGTTTTGCTTAGTCCGTATATTCACCTCCACTATGGAACATATGTTCAATCAGAAACACTCGACACTCAAGTGACAACACCATGTTCAACCGCGGTCACTGTGACGCCTCACTACTGATTGATTTAATCACGGCCAAACGCCGGAAATAATGCGTGCGTCGTTCAAGGTCAGACAGCAGGATGCGCGTAACCCCACGCTCCAAACACACGAACATTCTCCATTCACAGTATTGCATGTATGTGTGCGGTAACTACATTTCATAGATGTATTATTACTATTTCTTATCACAGAAAGTCAGATGCACAGGGACCTTTGGCTCACCCTGTAGTTTTACAGGAAAACAAAACCGGGGGAAAGCGGTCACCCAAGACAACTGCATATCTATCCCTCAAATACGAGCTGCCTGTTTTTCTCCAGTGTTTATTAATAGCGGACATTTTGAACTGCACCGGTATTCGAATCGTCTTTTAAATAAGAAACGTACTTCTGAATAAAGAAAACAGCTCTGACTTCAGCTAAATGTGAGTATTTCATTTTAAAGTTTAATAGCGAAATTTCCTTATAGGGTTTTATATCCACTGCGAATGGGTTTGTGCATATTAAATTTTCAAAGTATTTATTTGTACATTGGGTTACGGCAGCGAATAATTACCATTTCCATCACTGCAGACAGCTTCGTAGTCAAAATCACTGTGTTACAAGGAAAAATGTGTTATTCTGTACACAATATTCTGCAAAAAAAATGTGCTCGGTGTAAGTGACACAGTGACAAATAGAAGCTGGCAATAAATGAGCTGATCTCTCTGGTATAATCTTCTATACATAGTATAAAATAAAGTCCCCGGTAGGCGTCTGTCTGTTTGTTCGGGCTAATCTCGAGAATCGCTGGACGGATTTTGATGCGGTTTTCACCATAGCATTTGTCGAGGAAGGTTTTTGGTGCATGGAACATTAATCTATGACAAAAGGGAGCCGAGCAGTAACAACTTTAGTGACAAGTCAAAGAAAAATCCGCCGTTCGTATTCTTTCATGACTTCCACTGCGGTAGCAGACACGTGACTTTCATCATGGCAACGAGCCTCAGTAACGTAAGTAAAGGACAACCAGTTCCCGTTGAAATGATGGTGTCTTACTTTGAAAATTTAACTTTCGAGTACAAAATGCGGTATTTAGGAAAAAATAATGAGATTGAAGGAAAAGATCCCTATTTGCTGAATGTAAGTATCTTCGAAGGTGACGCGAAAAGTTTTCCAGAAGTGAAAATAGTAAATATTTTCTATTACTTCGTCTTTGATCGAAGCGCCATTACCATACAACAGTTAGAGTCATTAGAATCATATACAATTCTCGAAGCATATAACAATTTTTCATCGAGTATATTCTTTTACATGGTGATTTAGTGAGATCACTAATTAGTGAGCAATTAGTAACTCTTCGATAAAAAGTCTTTTTTCTATGCTCTGGGAAGCGATTTTCAAGACTTGAGAGAAAAATCTGGTAATCTATATACACTGAGTGGCCACTTTATTATGACCACCTAACAGTTTTAAGCAAATGAGTTATGGCTGAACGCTGTTGCCGCCAGAGGGCGAGGCTAGGGTAAAAAAGGAAAGCTTAGTGCTTGCGACAGTAGTATAAGTGATTTTTGGGTGACAAGATGGGTAAAAATGTGATTTGACGGGATTTAAATGTGGGATGACCGTAGGAGCTCGGAGCCATGGAGCGAGTATCACCGAAACCGCCGCATTCGTGAAATGTTCCAGAGCAGCTGTTGTTAAAGTGTTTAAAGACTGGACTGACAGCGAAAGAACTGGGTCTCTACGTGCAACGTGTGGTCGTCATTGACTAGTGACTGCTCGGGCGGAACGGAGTGTCCAGACTGGTAACAGGCAACAGAAGGGCAACAGTGCAGCAAATTACAGACCATCTTAATCAACGATCCCCTCAAATGATCTCTGCACGCACTGTTCGCCGTACACTGCATCGGATGGGATATGGCAGCCTAAGGCCTGTTCGAACACTTTTGCTGTCTGCAGTTAATAAGAGAAAACATCTCCAGTTCGCACAGGAACACAAGGATTGGACAGTCGATAATTGGAAACAAATTATGTGGTCAGATGAATCACGTTTTCAGTTGCACCATGCCGATGGTCGAGTGAGAATTTGGCGGAAACTGCACGAAAGCATGGACCACAAATGCATTGCTACAACCCTTCAAGCTGGTGGAGGCAACGTTATGGTTTGGGGAATGTTTTCCTGGCATGCTTTGGGCCCTTTAATTCGTGTTGATTAACGTCTGACTGGCACATCATATGTAAACATCGTTGCGGACCAAGTGCATCCTGTCATGTGGATGGTTTATCCCAAATGGCGATGGCTAGTAATGCGTCCTGCCATAGTGCTCGTATTGTACAGGATTGGTTTCAGGAACATGCCGGTGAGTTTACTTTGCTTAGGTGGCTCCCATAATCTCCAGATCTCAACCCCATTGAGAATTTGTGGTATGAAGTCAACGAGCCATCAGACAGCTGGATCCACGACCCTGAAATCTCACATTCCTGGAAAGTGCTATTCATCAAGCATGGTCTCAGATTCCACAAACCACATATCAACATCTCGTGGAGTCCATGCCACGAAGAATCGACGCAGTATTAAAGGAAAAAGGTGGCCCAACGAAGTACTGAGGGAGTGGTCATAATAAAGTGGCCACTCAGTGTATATAAAAGTGAAAGTGTGTATATTTGTTTGTTTGTCCGCTATACAAATCTACAGTTTTCAACTTAGAACCACCAAATTTGGTAAACTATCTCATGGTAGACGTAGAAGGATTTTGGAAGGGATCGGAAGGGGAGGGTCAAGGGGACCCATTGCAAAATTTTCGTTATTTTAGTTAAAATTTCTACAGTTTTCAATTTAGATCCACCAAATTTTGTATAATATCTCATGGTATTCTGACTTAGACCGTAAACGGTTTTGGGAAGGGGTCGGAGCCCGGGGGTCAAATGGACCCCATACACAATTTTCGAAAAAAAGTTCTACAGTTTTCAATTTAGAACCAGCAAATTTGGTATTAACGGGAAAATTACAGGAATATATTTTTCATTCATAAAATTTCACCCGCTGAACTTGGTGATTCGACGAATATTTACCCGAGAAATACCGGGTACCCCTGCTAATATTAAACTATTCTGAAGGATTTTAAGAAATGGTAATCTACATATTCTGTGCAAACGTGAGGCATGTTGACAGCAGTGTTGCCAGAGAATTTTACCTCAAATCAGTAGACCAGAGCTAAAAACACAAAACAAAAAAACCCCGTAGAAATAAGTAGATCAGGCTTTCTTTGGTTGAAGTGTGCTCCATTTGACAAATGTAACGCAGCATTGGGTGTAATTTTAATAGGAAGAATCAGTTAAATATACTGGTATTTCAAATGATACCAGTACTCTTCAAACTACTATTAAACACCGGAATGAAAATTCAAACCAATACAATTCTGAGTCACTTTTTACGAGATAATTACTGATGACCAACTTTATAACAGAATGCTCACCACTGAAAGTAATGTTGGTGTAAATAATGAGGGCACTGGCCATTTAATGTAGTTACAGTTGTATCAGTCTATTGGCGGCTCCATTGCCTACATAGGTGACTTGACTTGTCATCTAGCGACTAGTAACTCAGAAGACTCTTACATTTTATGATCTGGAAGGAAGTCAGAACTGGATGACAAACCCGTATCTTTCTGTATGCCACTTGCATGTGCCTTTCCTATCGGGAATCCTGGCCCAAATCTCGTAGATTCTTACGTCCGAGTGCTGTTTAAGATCGAGGAAGAGGGGTTGAGAGAATCCCTTCCTAAATTCCTCTCAAACAGCAATCATTCATCGTTCGTTTTTAATCAATTTTCACACACACACACACACACACACACACACAAATACAATTCCGCTGAAATAGCTCAAGGGCTTTTTAACTTCTCTAAGGCATTCGATGAAATAAACCATAACCAGCTATTTGAAAAAATTTCATAACCGCAATAGTCTAAGCGATGGACTCCGATAATCTTCCGAGATGGGTTCGGGTCCGAATCCCGGTGAGGCATGGATGTTGTGTTTGTCTTACGGTCTTGGCTCTCTCCCTTCCTTGGAACCAGTGGCCCTAAATTAGGAACGGGCGACAGCGGAGTTGCTCACGATGGATACAGCCCACTGGAGTTGCTCACGATGGTCTGTTAAACATCCAATAAAAAAAACATAACATTAGAAACAGAGGTGCATCATACAGATTATTTAATATTTCAAAGAGGGAAAGAAGCACCCATCGAATAATAAAACAAAAATCGTCTCAAGCGTAAGAATTAGGTATAATAGCAGAAAATTCAAAAGGCGACCTTAAAACAGAGAAAAAATCAGTAGATTACGAAAATCTATCACTGGACAGAAGTCAGATCCAGAGTTGGAAACGGATCAAAACTGTTGGTACCTGAACCCTACTCGGACTCCGGCGTCACATAATTGGACCCGACCCAGATCTGTAACTGGCGCGGACCCGACTCAGACAAATTTGCTTTGAACTATAATATTTATACAGGGCGTTCAAAAAGCTCTCCGCGATGGGTATCTTAGGTTATATGGAAATCAAAAGATGTATTATAGGAAGGTATAATTTACTCACTTCCTTACAGAAAGTATTGAATCTGTCGTACTTCATTTGCCGGACATAACCTAACTGTTTTACACATGTTTTCAAACACATATGCGAGAGCCAGAAAGTCCACCCGCAGTAATGTTAAGGATGTTCCACCTAATTTTGATGGCGCTACAGTCAAAATGTTTGAATAAAGCAACTTCTTGTACTTTTAATTTTAGTTTTTGCTGTTTTCTCGATAACATATCGAGATTCGGAATTTGTTTCACAGTAACACTAATTTTCAGAAGTTTTTGATGAGTTGAAAGTTTCTAAAATGTAGATGTTGTTTTCATCTATGTCCCTCAAAACGAAGGAAGACGTTTCCTTCTGAGGACACTCTCCCTTCATATCGCATGAGAAATCATTTTTCAGTCCGATGGCACAAGCATCGAGCACAAAATCCCACAGTGCGCATTTAAAAAAAAAAAAAATTTGGTTTTTTTTTTTGCTTTTCAAAAATAAAATGGAAATAAAATCGAGTCTAAATTCAATTCCTTTATTTTGCTAAGCCAAAAAAAAAAAAAAAAAAAAAAAAAAAGAACAACAACAATAAAAAAACAAAAAAGAAAACAGTGTTACAGAAATATTATTTGAAACAATTCACAGCAAGAAAGCAGGGGAAAACAACCAGCCAGGCCTGACACGGTCCCATGCTCCCTAGGCTAGTTTTACTCTGAGGTCAGTAATTGTAATTACAAACAAGAGTATCATAGTAACAAAAAAAAAAAAAAAAAAAAAGAAAAAAAAAGGAATTAATGATATATGAGCAGATAATAAACATTGAAAAAGCAATTTACATCGCGATAAACAAGTCGTAATATTAGTCATAGTTCCCATCCATTGTAGTAATTAATTTGAGGAGCTGCAATTCATTGTAAAGTTTTTTAGTATATTTTTAAAAAAGGTTAAATTTTTTTAAAGAAGTTAGTTCCGTAGGTAATGAGTTCCAGTTGTGTGGGCCAATGTAATTTAAACTTTGCTTCATGATCTCCGTTTTCGGATGAATAGGCCGAATATGTGATTTAGTGCGCGTGTCATGTGTGTGTATCTGGGGTATAATTTGCATGATGTCGGCGTGTAAATTATTCTAATAATTCTTAAATCGGATCAGGAACACCTTGACCCGACTCGTTTGACCCGCTAGACATTGTCAACCCGTTGACCCGTGACCCCTTTCCACCTGTGGTCGGATCTACTGATAAATCAGTGGAATGGCAATTGTGACGTACTACACTGGTGGAAACACGTGTCAAGAGGACAAATCTGCAGTGAGACATTCTGTCCGAGTAGCTCAGTTGGGAAAGCGACTTTTTTTTTTTTTTTTTTGATTGAATGTTTAACGACCACCGTGAGCAACTCAATGGGCTACAAGCAGTCGCCCGTCCCTAATTTAGGGTCACTGGTTCCAGGGAAGGGAGAGAACCAGTGCCGTAAGGCAAACACAACATCCATGCCTCACCGGGATTCGAACTCGGACCCCTTGCGGACGAATGATCAGAGGCCATCGCTTAGACCACTGCGCCACCGGGGCTGCGAAAGCGACTTACTCCGGAGTGAGTGGAGACTTATTCGATGTCCGTCGCAGTTTTTTTTTTTACTCAAGGTTTAACGACCACCATGAGCAACTCAATGGGCTATAAGCAGTCGCCCGTCCTTAAGTTAGGGTCACCGTTTCCAAGGAACGAGCCAGTGCCGTAGGACAAGCACCACATCCATACCTCACGGGATTCGAACCCGGACCCCTTTCGGACAAGTGATCAGAGGCCATCGCTTAGACCACCACGTCACCGGGGCGTCGTCGCAGTTTTCACACCATACTGGTTTTTTTTTTTTTGGCTGGAGGTTTAACGACCACCGTGAGCAACTCAATAGGCTATAAGCAGTCGCCCGTCCCTAATTTAGGGTCACTGGTTCCAGGGAAGGGAGAGAGCCAGTGCCGTAAGACAAACACAACATCCATGCCTGACCGGGATTCGAACCCGGACCCCTTACGGACGAATCATCAGAGGCCTGCGCCACCGGGGCGGCCCACACTGGTTGACAAATAACTTGTGATAACAGCCTAGTTTTCCCAATAATAATTTGCAGAATCAGTGCTTTGATGTGGAACGCAGGCTATTAACGATACATCAGTAAGGAAATTTCCTATTGAATATAAATATTTTAAGAAATGAACATCGGTAGTGGTTAGTAGAAAAATTATTGGGACCACCGAGACTTTTTTTCACTTTTGGTTTACTATGCTTGAGACATATATATGCAATTAACTCTGACTTTGTGATTTGTAAAAGCTCCCTGTCAGCAATAAAAAATGACTTCTGTTATACTCGGTGAAATTTCTGCCACTGGGCATTTAAGCTGAAGTTATGTTGTTAATTAAAGCAGCTTGAGTGCTTGAGTAAATTTGAAGAACAGGCCGAAGTGGAGGGAAAGGGGGGTTTATACATACATTTCAAACAAAAAAAGTAAAGGGCAGTTGTTGAAGATTCGTTGCAAATAAAGGATCCGCTTTTTTTTCTCATCTCAATAGCCTCAGTAACTTTTAAATAAAAGTACTATCTCTGAACAATCAATACAAAAGCAGAAGAACAAAACTAACACCAAATAAAGCAACAAAAGTGGTCTCGGGGAAAAATCGCATTTCATTAAGTTCTGTTGTCAGACAAGAAAAATCAAACAAAGAAAAAAAAAAAAGGGCTCAGTCATCTTGCAAAAGGCCGGTGGAGACCAATCACATAAATTGAATCAGGTCCCACCCCCGTTGCCAGCTGCCGGCTGAAACTCAAGCTACCTGAGACGCAAGGATCAGAACAAACACTTGCAAATGATTAGTCCTGGAGCATGAGCGGATTTCCGGACGCCTGGATCACAGATATTTTTACATCCACCTTCCTTAGAAAAACAAAACGCTTCCTGAAGGATTTGAGGCTCCTAAGAAGGAATACTGAAAATCCCCTTGTAGTATTGTTACCCTTCTGTTATTTAATTCAGCTTAAAGAGATTTTCAAGACACTCGCACGTTTACAAAAGTTCTGTTTTTATTTGTTTCTGTAGCTGACAGTTCCTTAAAGGTGTCTTTTGTATATGATTTCCGCTTACAGTCTGGGGAGCTTAGTGTATAAAAAGCGCCCAGATTATTGTGTACGTAGAAGAAACACACAATGTGCAAACCCGTAACTGGAATTTAGTTCCAGCGTTCGGTAAACAATTATATTTATTCACTGGCCTATATGAACAATTCAAATAACTGCATCAGTGGAGCATTCGCGTTTTAAGATGAATGGAAATTTTTGTAGAAACAAATATTTATTTACTTCTTTGGAATGTCCAATAAATTGTAGAATCCGTTTGAACTTTCGTTTCTAATTTACTTTCCCTATGCAAATTGTGAGTTCGTTCACTTTTAGTCTCCATCTTAACGCTATATTTTCTCATTCACTGAATGTTATGTGGCAAAAGTCTTGTGGTCAAGAGCAGTGGCGTAGCTAGCAAAACGTACGCCCCCCCACCGCAAGATTTCCTTCAGCACCCCTATTCACAGTAGTTTTCCCAGGATTTCGAACACGAGGGAGGATGGATTTTTCGCGGTGTGTGTGTGGTAGTTGGAGGGGGGGGTTAGGAAGTCAGGGAGAGTATCTGCAAAAGTGATGGTGGTGCCTAGAGCCCTGTAGTTTTAACTTTGCAAGCAATAGATTTGACAATACGTGTAATTGCTTTGTCCAAAACTAAAATAAATCACTTGATGAAATCCCCCTCTTACGCGTTGCAGATCTGCTGCTGCTGTGAATAAATGTTGACGCCTGTCGTGCACGTAATCTTAGGTAATTGTCTGTTTTTCCACATCTTCCACGGAGAATCCCACTGTGGCCTCGCGCTTTTCCACAGCAGCGCAGAGAGAGGGCGATTGGAGAGCGATCATGTTATTTACAACCAATTGCAGAGCAATCGTATTACAACCCGAAGTCAAAGAGCCGAACCCGTTCAATATGTAGGGCATTAAGTGTCCTAAAAGTAAAACTAGGCATTTATTTAGGCAAAGATAAATACACTCTCTACCAACAAGTAATTGGACACCTGTGATAGCAAAGGAAAACGAACTTTATTCACCTTCAATAGTTGGTGGAGCCTCCACGAGCGAAGATTACAGCTGCGACCCTCCGGGGCATACTCTCAACCAGGCGTTGTACGTCGCTATCGGTATTTTCTTTTACTCGGCTTGGAGAAGACAGGTCAGTTCCTTCACCGATTTCGGATGGTGGGGGCACCCCTTAAGTCGACGTTCCAACTCGTCCCAGAGGTGCTGATGCTCGATAGAGTTAAGGTCCGAGCTCTGCGCAGGCCAGTCCGTTTGATTAACCCCACTGTCACCATACCAAGCCATGGTGGACCTCGCAACATGACAGGTGGCATTGTCATCCTGAAAGTAACATGGGTCCACCCCGTAAAACTGCCACAACGTAGGAAGCGCATGGACATCCAAAATGGTGCAGTAGGTCTCGGCGTTGAGTCTACCAGGAATTGCGACCAAAGGGTGCCGTGCTATACCAGGAGAAACACCCATATAGCCTAATTCCACCGCCGCAGAACTTTACAGTTTGTACAATACATTCCGGCAGGAGGCGTTCTTCAGGCAGACGCCAAACCCAGACCCTGCCATCCGAACGGTAGAGGGAGAACCTTGATTCGTCGCTTCAGAGAACCTGCTTCCATTGTTCAACGGTCCACTGTCAACGTTCTTTGCACCACGTTAGCCGAACAGCGCTATTGGATTTGGTGATCAAAGGCTCGTGGGCGGCAGCACGTCCGTGATAACCAAGCAGATGGGCTTCCTTACGGATGGTATTCATCGAAAGAACACTCCCGGATGCCTGTCGAAACTCCTCGCGGATGTGGCCCATCGATGTGGTGCGGTTCTTTCGAATTTCTCTGGCCAGCACCCGTCGGTCTCTAACTCCCAGTTTTGTGGGTCTGCCGGGTCGGGGCACATTGCGACAGTCACCTCTCATCTTCCACTTGCCAATCACGTAGGCCACTGTCGATTTTGGGTACTTCAACTTGCTGGATATGTCACGTATGGATCGGCCATTTCTGTGATACCCGACGATTATACCTTTCTCGAAATCAAAGAACTTCGAACTGCGTGGCATCTTGCATGCGACAGGTTGCGTTGTTGTTTCCCACACGATATTTAACGGCGGCGGCCGTGACGTGTATCAGGACCGCAGATATCGTCGATTGCAGGGGTGTCCAATTACTTGTTGGTGGATAGTGTATATCTTAAAGCAAAGTATGAATATTTGGGTTAATTAGTGTGCGTGTTCGAATTTTTTCCTAAAACAATAACTGGCAGCTGCAGTACGCCCCTTTGTTACCTGCGCCCCCCCCTCCAGCGCATCCGCCTCAGCGGCGGGGGTAATAGTTACGCCAGTGGTCAAGAGTGTATGACGTGTGCATGTTTGGTAAGCTAAGAACGCAGTGTACACTGTGTAGAGCAAGCAATGTTAAATCAGAGTAGATTGGTACATGTTCGTATTTGCATATGTTACCCTCTGCGCGAATAAGAGTCATATGCAAGGGCTTTAGGGTTTTGTGCTACGAAGTTCATATGGAGTGTTATGCATGATTATAAATATCCTGTGCCAGAAACTAGCATGGATGAATAAAAGCTAGGTACTGTTATTGTAAGTAACTACACTCACTTCTAACCCCCCCCCCAAAAAAAAATAAATCTGAGGAACCTATAAGGAATTACCCAATCCTGATAAAAATTGATATGTGCGATGTACAGGGGTTGTCCAAAATAATGGAAACACCTTGAAACAATAGGTGTTACGCACCCTTGGCGTTTAAAACTGCTTGCATCCTTCTTGGAATCGACGCCTACAAGTCAAGGTCAGTGGTAAGTTGTATGTTGTACCATTCTTCCTGCAGAAACTGCTCCGATACCTTGAGAGACGCCGGAGGAGGATAACGGAATCGCACTCTGTTTTCCAACACAGACCACAGGGGCTCAATGATGTTTAAGTCCGATGATTGTGCAGGCCAGCGAAGGTGTGCAACTTCATCCTCATGTTCCTCAAACCGTGATTGAACAGTTAGACTTCTGTGAATCGGGGCATTATCATCTTGAAAGGTGCAATCTCCTGGCGGAAACAACGTCTGCTCCATTGAATGCACATGGGCGGCCAAAAGAATGCCATAGTCACCGCTAGTTATCCGTCCGTGTAAGGTGATAATGGGACCTGCTGCAAACCACGAGATCATGGTCCAAACCATTACAGAACCGCCCCCATGCTTCACCATAGAAAGGAGACAGTCTGGGTTGTAAGCTTCTGCTGGGGTTCTCCACACGTAAACCCGTCCTGCGGCGGGGAATAGCAAGAAACTTGATTCATCGGAAAACAAGAAATGTTTCCGTTGATCCGCAGTCCACGTTTTATGTTTTTGGCACCACTGTAGTCTCCGTTTCATATTCACCTGTGGCACCAGGGGTTTTGCAATCGCAGCTGTGGCGTAAATATCGTGCTTATTCAATTCCCTTCTCATGGCATGCGTCTACACTGGGTTTTGGAGATGTGCATTAACCTTTCAACGACCACGACTCTAAAATCTAGTATCGATCTAAATACCATAACACCCGAAACTGTATGTTGTTTCACTTCTTTGTTTACTAACAACAACGGTGACTGACGGAGACTCCTGCTGATCCCTCATAGATCGTGCAAATTTAAAGAACATGTAAGGGTACGAAATCTAACGCACTCTAAACAAGTGCTTCGGGCAGCTATGGTCGATTGTATATACGGGCGTTTTGGGCGTTATGGTCGTTAAAGGGTAAAGCTCAGCAGTCACGTTCGTCGCCATGGTCTTCCTCCTTGCGGTCACAATCCTCTTTAATGTCCTCCTGTCTCTTGCAGTGAGTTTGGGTTTCCTTCCACAGTTGTGTCTCGCAGATGATGTTGTGCCGTGAACATTGTATGCTGTCATGACCTTTCGGCACGGTACCTCTAGATGCCCCCAATACCTGTGCAACTGTGGTTATCGACGCACCAACCAGGCGGGATCCTACAGTCTGCCCTCTTTGGAACTCCCACAGGTCACTCATTGTGCCTTCCCTTGGAACGAAATTATGCAAAAACCGATTTACAATGAAATCACACAGACCCTTGAGACTATAAGCAACAGTTTTTTTTACAATAAAATTGCAGCTACATGTTCATTTTACTCAAAAAGCAGCACATATCAAAGTCATTGTTTTCAGCGAGGTGTTTTAATTATTTCGGACAACCCCTGTATATATATAGGAAAGGAAATGATTGCAATTTCAGAGCAGTTGGACCATTTATTCGGATAAGACGATTACTCGAATGAAACAAGTCAGTACGTTGCATCGCCGCCTCTGGCTCGGATGCAAAGGGTTACGTGACGTGGCACAGACGCATACAGTTCGCGGTTACCGTCCTGAGGTATAGCATACCAGATGGTGTCCAAATTGGGGGCGAGTGCGCCGACATTCCGGGATGGGCCTAGGTGGCGTCCAATCATGTGTCAAATATGTTTGATCGGTGAGAGAGCGGGCGATCGGGATAGTCAGGGAATGGTTTTCACATTACGGAGGCAGGCGTGGGAAAGCCGTGCTGTGTGTGGCCGGGCAATATATTGTTGAAAAAAATGCGTGGTGATGCTGTGACAGAAATTGCAACACAGCAAATCGTAGAATGTTGTCGACGTGCCGTTCAGCTGTTAGAGTGGTTCGGAGGACTACCAAGTGTGTCCGTCCGCCTATCACAGGAAATGGCACCCCAGACAAGCACTCCCTTAGTGCAAGTCGTGTGTCGTTCCACGGTAAAGGCAGGATCCGTGCGTTGGCTGGCTCGTCTCCTGACACGTGTGTGCGATCATCGGAGCTTAGTGCAAACCGTGACTTATTGGTGAAGACAACACGATGCCAGTGTACACTATCCCGCGTTGATCGAGCCCGACACCACTGCAACACATGGACGGCTCATCAGATGACGGAAGTGAGGCTACACCTCACCAGAAATTTTTCTCATATGGAGAAACGTTAACATATGTAACATACACTATATCGATAAAATTCACCGAATACCTCTTCAAAAGCAAATGAACGGATCCTCTGCGTTGTTAAGATGCCCGGTACAACTGCAAACGGTAGAAAAACAAGCCTGCAGCCGACCGCGATCATATCGCACTGTGAGGTTGAGTGAAAGTGTTGCGGCGGAAGAGAACTAAGTTTGAGAAAGGAAATATTCTTGGATGCTATATTAGTGGGTTGTCCATAAGAGAAACCGAGATGCGTTTAAACATACCCAAATCAGCTGTTTTGGATGTACTGAATAAGTGGATGACACATGGCGTGCCTGAAGCAGCAAAACGTTTCTGCAGACCAAAGAAAATCAGTGATAGAGGACGTCGAAGCCTCAAGAAGAGTCGTTACAGCTAATCAACGGAGTACTGCACAAGACCTCAGCGTGCAGGTGAGTAAAAATGCTGGAACCTCGGTATGTACACGTGCCATTCGCAGAGAACTTCATTCCATGGATTACCATGGTCGTGCGGCTGCTTATAAGTCTTTCATCTCCACTCGGAATGCTACTCGTCGTTTAGCGCGGCGTAAAGGACATTTATCGTGGACCGTAGATCAATGGAAACGGGTCCTATAGACTGGTGAATCCAGATACACGATCCATCAGTCAGATGGCCGTGTGTGCGTATGGCGGCGGCCGGGGGAACTCTAATGTCCACAGTGTTCTGTTCCTATGGTTAAGTGTAGAGCTAGCAGTGTGTTTGCGTGGGGGTGTTTTTCGTGATATGGTCCCGGCCCATTGGTTATCGTGGATAAACCTGTTAACCAGCACGTCTACCTTGATATCCTAGACAATTACGCTCTACCAACTCATTATGGAACCGAGCCTTGTTGGTACCAGCAGGATAATGAACCGAGCCATAAAGCAAGGACTGTTACGGCGTGGTTTAACGATAATTCCGTATCGTGTGTGGACTGGCCAGCAGAGAGCCCTGATGTTAGTCCTATAGAACATATATGGGATGAATTAGAGCGCCGCATAAGACGTTTGGAACCAAGGACTACTACTAAGAAACAGTTAGCGGAAGCATTATGTACTGAATGGAAGCGCATAACCAATCGCTGTGTTCCAAAACCTTGTCGAAAGCATGTCTCGAAGGGTCAGTGCAGCATGCATTAAGGCTAAAGCTGGACAGACACCGTACTAATGTATGTCAATAAATGCTATGTTGTGTTTCTCTTCCAGGTGTCCGGTGACTTTTGTCAATACAGTGTATGTATATATTATAGGCTGGGTCTTCGCCTCACCATCATTTTACCCCACGAGCCACCACTGCTGCAACAGTCGCCGGCTAAGCTCGCTGGTCAGTGGTAGGCGGTAGAGTGGCCTCCATGTAGTCCCCATGACGCTAGTCGTCTAGCAAAGGTAGAGACTGCCACTTCCGTACCTGTAGACGACATAACACGTCTACGAATTGGTGAGAGTGACGAAATCGGTTATTTTCATGCGGCTCTCACAATCGCTTGATCCTCGTATTCTGCCGTTGCCCTCGGCCGTCCACAGCCGCTGGGCCGCTAGGCCTCTGGGCTGTGCCCTCCTTGACACATTGACGTCAACATTGTCCAAATGCCTGGCGATACCGTGTCTTATTCAATTGGCTCCGCTTCGCCCAGTTATAATTCCTCTATCAAACTTACTCAACTGCTTGTATTGTGCACCGATCCGACGTCGAGGCATGTCACAGTCAGTGCTGGGTAAATCAACCACAATCCATTGTCAAAATTGTCCCGCAGTGTGAGCTTTTCTCTTAATATACCTTAATCGATGCGCAGTGGCCGGCCACTGTTTATTCATTGGGCGTTATTTTTTTTAAGCTTTCCAACCGTAGGTTGAAGAAGCGAACGCGCTCCAGCTTTGTTCGTCTGTCTGACCGCACGATAACTCACGTAAAAATGGTTCGATTTCTATGAAAGTTTAGTATGTGGTAAGGGACAACCTGGGGACGAACCCTATTGAAAATAGGACCAAAGGTCAGGACATAGGAGCCGGATCGATTCCATCGCCCTTATGCGTTACAACGTATGTAAAAATGCTTCGATTGCGTGAAAACTTTATCATGTTGTTCCAGAGATATACTGAACCGGTTCTTTTGAATATAATCGAAATGGAGTTAAAGGTCAGGGCACAGGAGCGAAATTTATTCCATAGCCTTTATCTTCATAACTTGAGAAATAACTTCATCAAACAGAGGTCATCGCTCTCTCCACGATTATAAGTGAGTCACGGAAAAATTCTCATCGGCCGCCATCGGGAGTCGAACCCAGCGTGTTTCAGTTGCGCGCCGGACATGCTACCACTGCACCACAGCGGCATCGAATTCCTCCAGACTCATATACGACTAATTGTCAAGCCACTTGGCAGGTGGCTTCTTGGAGCCTCGCACAATGCTAGGGATTCACCAAAGATGGTAAACAGCAACTGAACAAAAAACTAGGAGGCGAATGAATAATTAATACAGACAATTAACGTGGATTAGGAACATGAAGCAGAAGTCGTCGCTTTTTCCACGTTTATAAGTGAGCCACAGAAAAATTCCCATTGGTGAATCCCCAGCATTGTGCGGAGCTCCAAGAAGTAACCTGCCAAGTGGCTTGACAGTTAGTCGTATGTGAGTCTGTAGGAATTCGAGTCCTCTGTGGTGCAGTGGTAGCATGTCCGTCGCGTAACTGTAAGACCCTGGGTTCGATTCACGGCGGAGGCCGATGATAATTTTTCCGTCACTCACTTGTAAACGTGAAAAGAGCGATGACTTCTGTTTGATGTTCCTAAGCCAGTTCAATTGCCTGTATTAAGGGTAATAACTTGAGTAATGATTTCTGGCATGTTAGAAAGCGTATCATAATCAATGCATTTCATGATTTTATTTACTTGTTTAATTGTTTATTTGACTCTGCGGTACTTGCATGCGGAGTTGCGTCAGGGTCGATTGACTCTTTCTCGGGGTGTTTAATTTTTTTTGCAGAGAATGTATTTTTTGAATGGCTTTTCTGTGCAGTTTTATCTAGGATTTTACCTAAAGTGCTTTTATAAAAACAAGTTTCAAATAATGTTTGTTAGGTTGAATTGAATTTACACAGATATTGATTGACAGACTTTAAAATCTAGGAACATTACACCGTGTATGCGGCTCAGCCGTTATTCGAGTGCCCGGAAAAAAACATGGGTTTCTGGCGCAACTAAGTACGTACTCTGCACCTCGTAAGAATCAATGTTCATGCAGTGAAACCTGTCTCAAACGGAATCCACGGGACAAGAATTATTTTCTGGTTTAGACAGCAGGCTTCCGTTTTATACAGGTGCATCCATCGGAGCGATTGAAATGTAAATATTTATAATTTTGCCATTCTAATATCAGATTTATTTTTTTAAATGATCCAACAAATATTTCTGCACAGTAACACTTATAATATGACGCTCAGTGAGAGTACATGCGCTGCTTATTAATTGAAATATACTGCTGGCCACCCAAAATGCAACACCAAGAAGGAAGCATCCGATTGGGCTGAAATTCGCAGCATACCTCTGCCCGCTAGAGGACATGCAAAGGATTAGCATTGCAGGGCATATGCAAATCATGTACGCCCGGCACGCCACCAAGAAGCACTATAAGAAGGGTGCACAGAAGACAGGGTGTAAGTAGTGGAAGTGTGTTGTGCTACCGGACCTGTGCGTGGAAAGCTTCCTTATGCCTCGTCGCCAAATACGGCAACCATTCCAGCACGTTTCAGAGTTCCACAGAGGACGAATAGTGGCTTATCGCGACAGCGGTTTATCGTACCGAGACATCGGCGCCTGTGTGGGACGACATCCAGCCACAGTGAGGCGAGTATGGATTCGGTGGGTGCAGGAGGGAGGGACGGACAGAAGTGAGCGATTGCCGCAGCCGCGGCACCTCACCGAACGAGAGGACTGGCATGTTGTGCGGCGGGCATTGACGGCTTGCACCGCCACATCACGAACGTTAGCGCAGGAATTAGGGTGTGTTGCGCAACAACCTGTGTCAGCACATACCTTTCCACGTCGTCTGCAGGAGCGGGGACTTGTCGCACGGCGCCCATTGCTCCGATTACCCCTAACGTTACGCCACCGGCGAGTACGGCGGCAGTGGGCAGTTTAACGCCGCACCTGGACTACGGAATGACACGACATTGTCTTATCCGACCAATCCCGCTTCTGCCTGCAACACCACGATGGTCGGAACCGCGTGTGGCGGCACCGCGGCGAGAGACGGTATGACGCCTGCATTATGCATCGCCATACCGGTCCGTCGCCTGGCGGTATGGTTTGGGGCGCAATTGGATATGACACCCGCACCCCTCTGGTACACATCGCCAGTACACTCAACACCCACCGCACCATCTCCGACGTTTTGGAGCCTGTAGTCCTCTCTTACCTGCAGGAGCTGCCAGCGGCCACGTTTTAACAGGACAATGCGCACCCGTACGTGGCCCGCATCGTGCAAAAATTCTTCACGGCCCACTAGGTGTCACTGCTGCGGTGGCCCACCTGTTCTCCCGATATGTCGCCCATCGAACACGTCTGGTCGCTGATCGGCAACCGAGTGGCCCGGCAAGCACCAGCCGCGGCTAGGCCTGATGAACGGTGGCAACGTGTGGAAGCATCCTGGACCGACATATCCCAAGCCCACATCCAAAGCCTCTTTCATTCGATCCCGCGGCGTTTAGCGGCCGTTATTGCCAGCCATGGGGGCAACACGAACTATTGATGTCTGCGTGTTCTGCAAGTCGCACGGGCCTGTAAGCTTAATCGTTTCATTTTCGTATGTGTTGTTATGTGTCCAGTAAATTTGGCTTTGCTATCTCGTGTCCTTCTTGCTGTTGCAGTTTTGGTGGCCAGCAGTGTAATTCAGAGTCACCTTTTATCCGTTTGAAGCATGGAACTCTTTTCCAATGTTTTTCTTTTGCTGAATCTCTTGCTTGCAGCATAGAGCCTGAAATTGGCAAATTTCGCACTATTGCGCTAAGAAACTATACCCAGAAAATTTTATTTAATTGACTATTCCGGCCTCTTCATTTCTGGCTTTTCGGATTTGTCTTTTCGTTGGGCTATTGATTACATTTACGCCACTACTCCGTTATCTTGTATTTTCGCTATGAAGTATCACAAATTTGCATTTTGTTTTGACATTGAAATAATGCTTCAAATACTTGATATTTACACTTCATTTTTCGTGCATTTCAATAACGTTTGACATTTGTATCCATATCGATAACGTTATTCTTTGGCACCATGGTAAGACGCAAGCGAAGGAACGCAGCTCAGAGGTCGTAAATGATCATCTCAATGAACAAATGCAAAGAGAATTGAAGTGATGCGTCTCGTTGGAAGCCGTACGATGCAACTGTCTGTGAAGACTTTGCACTTCGCATCCAGGAAAGACAGCAACGATTGTGACATGAATTTAACCTGAGTATTGGCGCGAGCTTAACAGGCCAAACAGTGGATGTGCTGCAATTTGTGTTTGTGTAAACAACTGAAAAGCAATCTCCCTGTGATTAAATATACACTGTACGTATATGGGCCTTACCTAAACATGGAAAACGAAAACGGAAGTCAAGTTTGACGTAGGAATCCTAGTCATGCGTATCGGTATAGAAAATTAACGTCTGCAAGGTGAGAATGCGTAAATTATTGATTGGGATAAGTTTCCTGGGAGCTCCCTTATTCCGAGTCGTTTATCGTGACAGTTCCTTTCTTGAAGTCCTTCGTACGAACGGTGACTCAACAGCATGATTTACTAAAATTAATAGCATGGAAAACTAATAATAGAGAAGCTGGAAGCAGGTCAGACACAGCCGGTAATAGCAGAAGCCATTGGAGTGTTACGAAGTGGCATTCCACGACTATTGATAGAGAAGCTGGAAGCAGGTCAGACACAGCCGGTGATAGCAGAAGCCATTGGAGTGTTACGAAGTGGTATTTCACGGCTATTGATAGAGAAGCTGGAAGCAGGTCCGACACAGCCGGTGATAGCAGAAGCCATTGGGGTGTTACGAAGTGGTATTTCACGGCTATTGATAGAGAAGCTGGAAGCAGGTGAGACACAGCTGGTGATACCAGAAGCCATTGGTGTGTTACGAAGTGGAATTTCACGACTATTGATAGAGAAGCTGGACGCAGGTTAGACAGCCGGTGATAGCAGAAACCATTGGAGTGTTACGAAGTGGTATTTCACGGCTATTGATAGAGAAGCTGGAAGCAGGTCAGACACAGCCGGTGACAGCAGAAGCTATTGGAGTGTTACGAAGTGGCATTCCACGACTATTGATAGAGAAGCTGGAAGCAGGTCAGACACAGCCGGTGATAGCAGAAGCCATTGGAGTGTTACGAAGTGGCATTCCACGACGATTGATAGAGAAGCTGGAAGCAGGTCAGACACAGCCGGTGATAGCAGAAGCCATTGGAGTGTTACGAAGTGGCATTTCACGACTATTGATAGGGAAGATGGAAGAAGGTCAGACACAGCCGGTGATATCAAAAGCCATTGGAGTGTTACGAAGTGGTATTTCACGGCTATTGATAGAGAAGCTGGAAGCATGTCAGGCACAGCCGGTGATAGCAGAAGCCATTGGAGTGTTACGAAGTGGTATTTCACGGCTATTGATAGAGAAGCTGGAAGCAGGGCAGACACAGCCAGTGATAGCAGAAGCCATTGGGGTGTTACGAAGTGGTATTTCACGGCTATTGATAGAGAAGCTGGAAGCAGGTCAGACACAGCTGGTGATACCAGCCAGAAGCCATTGGTGTGTTACGAAGTGGAATTTCACGACTATTGATAGAGAAGGTGGAAGCAGGTTAGACAGCCGGTGATAGCAGAAACCATTGGAGTGTTACGAAGCGGTATTTCACGGCTATTAATAGTGAAGCTGGAAGCAAGTCAGACGCAGCCGGTGATAGCAGAAACCATTGGAGTGTTACGAAGTGGTATTTCACGGCTATTGATAGAGAAGCTGGAAGTAGGTCAGACACAGCCGGTGACAGCAGAAGCCATTGAAGTGTTACGAAGTGGCATTCCAGGACTATTGATAGAGAAGCTGGAAGCAGGTCAGACACAGCAGGTGACAGCAGAAGCCATTGGAGTGTTACGAAATGGCATTTCACGACTATTGATAGAGAAGCTGGAAGCAGGTCAGACACAGCCGGTGATAGAAAAAGCCATTTGGAGTGTTACGAAGTGGTATCTTACGGCTATTGAGAGAGAAGCTGGAAGTAAGTCAGACACAGTCGGTGACAGTAGAAGCCATTGAAGTGCTACGAAGTGGCATTCCACGACTATTGATAGAAAAGCTGGAAGCAGGTCAGACACAGCCGGTGACAACAGAAGCCATTGGAGTGTTACGAAGTGGCATTTCACGACTATTGATAGAGAAGCTGGAAGCAGGTCAGACACAGCCGGTGACAGCAGAAGCCATTTGGAGTGTTACGAAGTGCGATTTCAGGACGGCAGACACGATTCCAGGACACGGGAAGTGTTCGAAGAAGGCAAGTTCAAGGCCATTCACGGGCAACTACAGCAAGGGAGACAGCTATCTATTGATAACAGACCGTCGGAATCGCCTTCGCCAAGGTGGCCTTTATGCACGCAGTCCAATGATGTATGTCCCTTTAACCACACGACACCAAGCAGCCCACAGAAACTGGGCTGAGTCGAGATTTAGCCCGGAGTCTGACAATCGACGAGTTCTTATTTAGAGGGAACCCGGTACACGAAATAACCCAGCTATTGTGCAGGAAACATCACATTACGGCGGATATTGATTGATGGTATGAGCAGTCATAAGTATAAATGGAGGTAAGAAGCTGAATGTCATCCAAAACCGCAGTCTAACGGCCAAGAGATATAAAGGCGAGGTTCTCAGACCTATTGTCATGCCATATACTGCATCCGTTGGTGATTCTTTCTTTTTCATAGACGTTAATGCTCCACGACATAGATCTTAGCTAGTGGATAACATGCGCGACATGCCTGCCCCGCATGACGCACATGACATAAAGGCAGATAGCAGCGAGAGCATACGTCTGCGTAGCTCAGTTGGGAGAGCGACTTATTCCGGAATGAGGGGACCCGGGTTCGATGCCCGGCGTGGAAACAAAAAGGACGGAGAAATTTACTTCGTTATATTGGCGCCCGAACCTCAAGAATGACCTGTCCGTTAAAGTTCTCGCAATAGTGTGATGTTCTTTACCGCGAGGCAGGAAAAATAAGAGAATCCGTTCTTCAGCCCTTCGAAAAACAAATGTGTGTGATGTTGCGTTCCACACACCGGATTGACTGGGAGTTCTCCAATGTACGTTCTTCAACGGATGATTGCCTACAGCGACACATGGTCCCGGCTGACCCGTGGGCCATGCTCCCGGTACTCCTTCGGGGGTGGGGGTGACGTGCCTGCCCTGCAGGATGCACATGAGATGAAGGCAGATAGCAGCGAGAGCAACGTCCGCGTAGCTCAGTTGGGAGAGCGACTGATTCCGGAATGAGAGGACCAGGGTTCAATACCCCGCGTGGACAAAAATGACGGAGAAATTTACTTTGTTACACATGCTTCAAGAGGAGGAAGTCGAGTGTCTTTAGTGGCCAGCATGCTCCACTGGCTTAAATCCACTTGAGCATAGACAAAGTCATCGATTTTTCCACGTTTTTTTTAACCAACACACAGCAGCAGAAAAATTGTTATTCGACATGGCTGGGATCGGAACCCAGATCTCTATCGATGACTAGCCCAGTGCGTTTGCTTTACGCTACGGTGTCAACAATCCACTGCGCTAAGTATAAAGTTTATCTGTCAGCATTTGACTTCACAAATCCGTAGGGATTGGCTCAGCAACTGAGACGTCACCATACGCTACGGTGCCAACAATCCACTGCTATGTGTGTTTATCTCTCAGCATCTGATTTCAAAAATTCGTCTCAGTTGCTGAGCCCATCCCTAGGGATTTGTGAAGTCAGATTTTGACAGATGAACACCCATAGCGCCGTGGAATTTTTTGCACCGTAGCGTAAAGCGAACGCACTCGGCTACTTATCGTGAGACCTGGGGTTCGATCCCAGCGGTGTAGAATAACAATTTTTTGGCTGCTGTGTGTTGGTTTAAAAAAAGTGTAGAAAGAGTGATGACTTTATCTGTTTACATTATCTCCACGTATTTGGAAGATTTTCACCAATTGAGCCTGCCTGGGACGAACTTGGCAGACTCATTTCAGCTCGGCAGGCTTCCTCGGATTCTTCGTGAACTTCAGACGGCCCTCACAGAGAAGTGGCGAGTATATCCCCAAAACCTCTTCGATAACTTTATCAATTCCATGCCATACAGGTGTGCAGCGGCCGTAGAGGTTGCGGGAACCCACACACACTACCAGAGGTCAGTTACACGTTTAATATGTCACTTTCTTTTCTTATTGTAAAGATTGTGACGTGCCTGCCCCTCAGGACGCACACGACATAAAGGCAGATAGAAGCAAGAACGAACGTCTGCGTAGCTTAGTTGGTAGAGCGACTTGTTCCGAAATAAGTGGACTCGGGTTCGATTCCCGGCATGGACCCAAAATGGCGGAGAAATTTACTTTGTTATAATGGCGCCCAAACTTCGCGGATGACCCGGCCGTTCAAGATCTCGCAATGGTGTGATATTCTTTCCACACCGCGAGAGAGGAAAAATAAGAGCAGCGCTTCGAAAAATAAATGTGTGTGACGTTGCATTCCACACACTAGATTGACTGGGAGTTATCAAGTGCACGTTCTACAGCGGATGGCTGGCTGCGAGATTCATGGTCACGGCTGACCCGTGGGCCATGCCTCCGGCCCTCTTTCGGGGGAGGGGGAGATGTGGCGTGCCTGCCCCTCAGGATGCACACAACATAAAGGCAGATAGAAGCAAGAACGAACGTCTGCGTAGCTCAGTTGGTAGAGCGACTTGTTCCAGAATAAGTGGACTGGGGTTCGATTCCTGGCGTGGACCCAAAATGACTGAGAAATTTACTTCGTTATAAGACATGCATATTGTTGTGCAGCATACCGCATCATGTGCATTAAATAGCAATATTAAATGCTCATAATATGCTTATTTTTACCCATATTACTGAATATTCTACTGCATCTTACTTTAAAATAACATTTTGCTTTCAACAACGTTAATCGCACATGATTTTTCTTCAAATATCTCATGCTCGCCTAATTTTTTTGTGCAGTGTATACCGAGCCTTTTTAAAAAAGAATGCAGCTGTATTATTAAAAGGATTTCAATCAAGAGTAGGAAGGTCCTCAGACTAGATATTCACCTTTACAGAATATTTTTGTATTCCTTTGACCATATTCTTTAGCATCGGCATATATATAAAAAAGAAACATGTTTACTTTTATTCGTCAGTACGTTCGTTCCTCGGCAGTTTGATAAACAACACTGTGTTTACATTTGATACCTACAAATCATCATCATCATCATTGTCAACCATTATCAATCTACTGCTGGATGAAGGTCTCCCCAAGTTTCCTCCACAACGGTCTGTCTTGTGCCAGTCTCCTCCATGTCACCCCTGCATACTTTCGAATTTCATCCACCCATCTCCCATGTGGTTTTCTTCTGGGTCTTTTCCTGTCCCTTGGAATCCAATCTAAAATTTCGGCTGTCCACACACTCTACGATATCAGTGTGTTTTCGCGATACATAGCTTTCCACTACATATGGCCAAATACATTGATGTTTAATCCAATAGTTTTGCTTTTCAATTTCGGTGTGGAAAAATTCCATTCTTTGACAGAAAACTCTAACTATAACAGAAATTGTTTATCTGGTCTTCGATAATATTTTTTTCACCACAAAACGTGTAGCTTCGTCGGCAGAAGTACTGGCTAAAGCAAACGTAAGAGTTGAAAGCTTGTTTGTTTACTATATCAGTATACACCGATAAAACGGATTTTTTTCATCGTGTTTCTTAAGATAGATCTGATTTATATTACTCACACACAGAGCGTCAGCGGTTAATGATGTATAAAATAATCAAAAAAAGGTTAATATAAGAGAGTATGGTGACCTAAGCCAATAACTAAAAAATACGTGCAAGAATGAATTAATGTAATGCTTGTAATCCATCATGTGAATGCACATTTTGTAAAGCAAAGTATTTGAATACTGAATTACACTGAAGTAGTAGATTATCAAGAACACCTGTTAAATAATGTGATGGACCATTCTTAGCCTTCAAAACAGACTCAATGCAATGTGGCATCAATTCAACGAAGAGCTGATAACGTTCTACTTTGTATGTTCAGTCAAGTGGTTTGATGGCGTCCGTCAATTTCCGAAAGTTTGTTGGAGGAAGATTTCTGTTACTATCGGCTTTCTAGATTTCTTCAAACAGGTGTTCAATTGGTTTAGATCTGGTGATCGTGAGGGCCATTTCGGCATTTTGAAGTTACTGACATGCTCCTGGGATCAGTGTGTCACGATTCGGTCTTTTTAGTATTGCGCATTCTTCTGCTGGAAGTAGCCATAATTATCATGAAGCATCATGCACATGTACGGGAGTATCTGGCTCTCAATGGTATTAACATACCGCGAAGCATCCAAATTCTGTTCGAGAAATATTAAGGAATAAAATGCCTGCCCTGAAAACAGACCACGGGCACCTTGTTAACACTAGGCAGGTGGAATTCATCGATTCGTGTTCTTGACATCATATTTTGGCCCATCCATTGGCATGTATTAATTGAAAACGTGATTCACTGGACCAGGCGACATTTTTCTGATCCTCATAGGTCACATTTTGGGGCTCCTCTGCTCATTGAAGATGTATTTGTTAAGTTTTAGCAGAGACGAGTGGTACACGGAAGGTACGCGTGCAGTTGTAGCTCATTCACGTCAATGTGTGCGTTGGGCTGTGTATGTTGAAGTTCTGCTCTCGATACTGCCGTTGTACTGCGCAGTGACTTGAATTAATAGAGCTCGTTTGATAACTCTTATAATCCCTTCCTGCCGCCGTTGTTCTTGAACATCGATCAGTAATTTCCTTCTACAGGAAGATCGGTGACGACTTGTTTTGCTGTTTGCGCAACACTCATTGTAAACAGTTGATATACACAGTCGAGTCACGTTATTGTGACCACCTCCTACTTTTGATGTCAACAGCGCTTAGCCAAAGAAAAAGGCACGTGTCGTGAGCTGGCCTGGAGGGTATATAAGGTGTGCGGTAGGCATTCTGAAAACATATCACTCGTTGCTGTCATGGACAAAAAGAGCGATTTATCAGATTTGCAAAATGGGATGATTATCGGCTTTCGGGTCAAGGTGGCAGCATTTCTGAAACAGCGCAGTTTTTGTGAACTGTTCGCGGTCTGCTGTGGTTAAAGTGTCTCGTGATTGAAGAAATGGCACCATTGCGAATGAGCGACGTGGAAACTGCAGAGCACCACGTGCCATTTATGTGAGAGGTGAACGTGTGCTTCGAAGGTGCGTGAGGACGGATCGACACTCTACAGTGGAGCAACTCTCTGGCCAAATGAACCAGGGGGCTACCGGAAGTGTGTCTAAAACGACAGTTCAGCAAACCCTGCTAAGTATTGGGCTCCGATGGAGACGGATGGCCCCTGCACCAATGCAAACGAAGGTGCATCGGCAGAAAAAGCTTACATTTGCACGGCAGTATGGGAATTGGACCTCCGCTGATTGGCAAAGGATTGCGTTCTCCAATGAGTCACCTCATCTGTTTCATCGAACGGATGGACGTTGGCGTATAAGACGAGAAACATCGGAGAACAAACGCTGTTCAACCATTTCTGGACGAATACAAGCTAGTGGGGGCAGCGTTATGGTCTGTGGAATGTTTTAGTGGCATTCTCTGGGTACACTCATGCCTATGTAAGGTACTATGGACCGAATTCCTTATGAATCCATCCTTGCAGACCACGTACACCCACACATGCTGATTGTCTTCCCTGGTGTGGATGGGATCTTCCAGCACGACAATGCGACGTGTCACACAGCTAGAAATGTCCGAGAGTGGTTGGAAGATCACGATGGAGACTTCAAAGTAATTCCCTGGCCCCTTAATTCACCAGACGTAAACGCAATTGAGCATCTGTGGAACCACCATGACCGCGTTGTTCGCTCTATGGATCCCCCACCACACACACCTCCCAGAAAATGTCAGATGCACTGCGGTTACTCTGGATATAAGCTGGTGGTCATATTAATGTGACTCGACCGTGTAGTGTTTCTTGAATAGTCGTATTTTTCCACAGGAAGACCGCTGACTGCTTGTTTTATTGTTTCTATATCACTCATTGTACACAGTCGTTGTAGTCTTGAATAATTGTTTCCTTCTACAGAAAGACCAGTGACTGCTTGTTTCTTTGTTTGTAAACCACACATTGTACACAATCGATGTAGTTTTTGAATAGTCCTTTCCTTCCACACGAAGACCGGTGACTCCTTGTTTTATTGTTGTCATTGTTTTTGTATCACTCATTGCGCGTAACTGATGCAGTTTTCCTTGAATAGCCGGGAAGCGGGAAGTTTTTCAGTTTCAGTGATGCGTGCTGCTGCCAAGGTAGCACCTGTGCACACAAATTTGTCAGCGTCGGAATCGAACCTGAGCCCCCTTACCCCGGAGTAAGTTGCACACCCAACTAAACTGTACGGACGGAATGGAACCTGAGCGTCGGAATCGAACCTGAGCCTCCTTACCCCGGAGTAAGTTGCACACCCAACTAAACTGTACGGACGGAATGTACCACTACAGATTTGTCGTCTTGACACGTGATTTACCTCTGCAGTACGTCATATCATTTCCCCCTTAACTTCCTTATTTTTTTTTTTTAAATTCTTTTTTGAAGCGCAGTAGGAATTTTTTATTAATTCCAAACATCACGCATTTGTCGAAGAACCCAACCAATACATACATTTTTACGTTTGGGCGCTAATGTGATAACACGTTTTTATCCTTGACGTGGATCGGACCCACGACCACCTAACTCCAGAGTAAGTTGCTCTCCCAACTAAGCTACACGGTCGGAATATTCCGCTGCAGATTTGTCGTCTTGACACGTGTTTCACCTCCTTACTACGTCAGACACTCACTGTCAAGCGTCGTTTTTTAAAGTCGCTTAAATCAATAGACTTTCCCATGAAATAGTATAACTATACTAGTGATCCGAAATTTCTTGGCGTAAAATAGAAGTAAAAGTTTCCAAGCTTTCGCACATCAACCAGATGGCTTTCTCAAGGGAGGTAGACAGCTTAACTTTTACTACTATTTTACGCCAAGAAATTTTGGATCACTAGTATAGTTTTACTATTTCAGTACAGTTGGTGTATTGTTCCTTGTTATTAATTAGACTTTCCAATATTGCCACTATCTACCCTTCTCGCATATCTGAATCTTTTGCAGTGAGCTACCTGTGGTTCTTCTGGACTCTTCAAGTGGCATACACGGTAAAATTTATCGGTCCTCGTATTACACTGTACAACTTCTGCCAAGGTATATGCAAACTCGGCATACGAACTACGATATGAACATCAAACAGAGGTCATCGCTCTTTCCACGTTTATAAGTGAGTCACGGAAAAATTCTCATTGGCCGCCACCGAAAATCGAACCCAGTGTCTTCCAGTTACGCTCCGGATGTGCTTCCACTTCACCACAGCGGATGTGCTTCCACTGCACTCACATACACTAACTGCCAAGCCAGTTTGGCAGGTTGCTTCTTGGAGCCATGCACAATGCTGTGGATTCACCAAAGATAGTAAGTAGCAACTGAACAAATAATTAGAACGCGAATGAATAATTAATACAGACATTTGACGTGGACTAAGAACATCAAACAGAGATCATCGCTCTTTCTACGTTTATAAGTGAGTCACGGAAAAATTATCATTGGCCGCCACCTGGCGTAACTGGAAGACCCTGGGTTCGATTCCCGGTGGCGGCCAATGATAATTTTTCCGTGACTCACTTATAAACGTGGAAAGAGCGATGATCTCTGTTTGATGTTCCTAGTCCACGTCAAATGTCTGTATTAACTATGATGTGAATTCGTTTTTCTTTTGCCAAGAGCAAGAGATACACAGATATTGTTACGAAGATGAAATTTGCATTAGTGAAGTTGGAGAAAGGAGAGCATTTTTCGAGATTGCTACATGATCATCCCTTCATCATTCCTTTTTGAACGCCCGTCAAATCGTTACCTCTGCCCATTGTGCTCATGTTACGCACTATGGCTCATCTGTCCTGGCCGGCCGCTTATATTTCTGCGTAATCGACCTTGTATTGTGCACTCTGTGACGCGCCTGGCGGGTACAGTGCCGTTTCGGGGGTGGTCATATTATTCTGACTCGACCGTGTAATCGAGATAAAGCATAGATGCTGACAGACACAGTTCAAATCTATGGCGGCTTGATGCCAAGTGTAGTTCTCGAGCGGCGCCACTCTTGTGAGTTGGGGTGCGCGCTCCTAGTATAACGGCTCGCTGCAAAACAAACGCTGAACGCTATTTTCGCTGTTCGGCTTTTTCGTAAAAGCAAAAATATTCTTCGTATTTCATTCGGTTAGCGAAAACAAGTACTAGTATAGGTCTTTTGTGAAAGCGAAGTGGTTTAAAGTGAACTTTCAAAAAGCTGAGGATACCGGTAGATTGTTCGCTTATTTTCTACTTTTCTATTACGCAAAATTCTTCCGCTCGGGGGCGTAATGTTATATCATGCTTTCCTCTATATTTCGTCTTCAAACTGTTCGATTTGAAAATCTTTTTGTTTCTGATATCTTCGTTCTGCCACGAGAAACCCTATGTGCAGAATTTTTTAATTTTCGTAACATTGTTTTCAACCGCCAGTGGGATGTTTCTATTTCAAGATGTTTTATCGGTTGTATGTAGAATTCGGTTCAGTTTTTATTTTAATCGTTTTCATTGAATATAAATAAATTTGAAATATTTCATTTCCGTCAGAAAAGAAATAAAAAACGTGCTCATTACAACCGAGAATTCGGTGTAACCTTTCTTGTTTCTTTTCTGAACAACCGTTCAAGAACAAATGTTGAGGAGAAACTTAATTCATTATTCGCAGAAGATTTTACATATGAAGAACAACTTGATAGAAAGAAGTTCGGCAGTAAATTCACAGGATTTAAATTAAGTAACCATTTTCTCGTCCAAGGGTGCTCCTGATATTCAGGAATGCAATGTTTTGTAAAATCTAATAAGGAACAATTTCAAGAAACATGATATCGGATTGTTGGGCGTAATGATCACGTGCTATGAATCCTTTTTGGTACGAAAGCAATATTTTAAAATAGATTTTCAGTAAAAGGAAGAAGTATCATCGAATTAGAGAATGCATTCACCTCCAAATAGGGAAAAGTACACTATTTAAAACACAGTGAGCACTGTTATCATACTTTTGTAAAACCAACAATTTTAATAAAACAATATTCAACAGAATATCTGGAATCGGTAAAACCCGTCCACAAATAAATATCAAGTTATCCGCACAAGCGTATGTTACAAAAAATCTAAAATCGCACACAAAAGTTTTCTCACTGAGGAAGATATCTGCGATTCAAGAAATTTTTCCAGTCGATAAATTAGAAGAAGAGATAGAAGGGAAAACGTTATATAATATTATGGCCCCCTAGCTGAAACTCTGTAAGTTATATGAATTAAAAAATGGGGGATTTATTCTTTATGCACTGTTAAACGTTTTGTGGTAGGTTGCACCAAAAAGTGGTGCTACACCAGCTGCCACCACTTTCTGAGAAAAGATACGTCATTGTGTAGTGCAAACAAAATTCCAACAACATGGTGAGACCTTACCCCATAATGTGCTACAACCTTGTATCATAACGTAGTGTGAAGTTGCACCATGTTTTTGGATTTTGTTTACATCATACAATGGTATATCTTTTCTCAGAAAGTGGTGCACCAGGTGGAGCACCACGTTTTGTGTACAACCTACCAAAATGTTTTTAACAGTGTAGTGAAGGGTATCTACTTAGAAAAGACTTTTAGAATCACAGATACTGTTTCAAATGAATATACGTTAACGCTCCCAAGCGGGATAATTGTAAATGATGAAAAAGTAGGAAACATACGAAAAAATATTCTTTATAGCAGAATCTGTGCGATAGTGAAAAGAATTTTTCAAATATGACTCGTAAAAGTAGAGATAGCAAGAAAACAGTTACGTGTACTCTACTGAGCAGAAAAAACTGCGTTGCTTAAAGCAAATAATATTAGCAACTCTTACCACAGCGAATGGTATACAGTTCAAAAATGTTTTCCAGTATTATTTTTAGAAACGAGGATGCAGCTCGCAAATAGAAATACTTTACAACCATCGCCACCTAGCGTCAGAATGGTGCATTTTTTTTATTGGAGGTTTTTTTTTTTTGATTGGAGGTTTAACGACCACCGTGAGCAACTCAACGGGCTATAAGCAGTCGCCCGTCCCTAATTTAGGGTCACTGGTTCCAGGGAAGGGAGAGAACCAGTGCCGTAAGACAAACACAACACCCATGCCTGACCGGGATTCGAACCCGGACCCCTTACGGACGAATGATCAGAGGCCAGCGCCTTAGACCACTGCGCCACCGGGGCGGCGAATGGTGCATTACGAAAACTCGAAGAATAAATGGAAAACGTTGCATGAAGTGTTGATAGCATCGATAGAATCATTTGTGAGTTTGAAGAAATCGCCATTTAGTCATAATTAAATTTATTTCCTGGTCTACCACAATTTCGTAGTCTTTAGCTCAGCTTCTTCCTGGGACGTAAATATTCAAATCGTTTTGACGTCATCAATAGTGTTGACGGTCTCGGAGTCTTGTCAGTTGGCAGTCAACAGCGTTGGTGATGACAATGCCAGGAACCTGGACCAAAGCGCAGCAAAACTGCGGTTGACAATAAAATATGATAAATTGATTGTGGCTAAACGTTGATTTTTCAAACCTACATATTAGAATATTTATTGTCGAAGATTTATAGCTGCCCCGGTGGCTCAGTGGCCTAAGCGATGGTTTCTGATCATTCATCCGAAAGGGATCCGACTTCGAATCCCGGTGATGCATGGATGTTATGTTTGTCTTACGGCACTAGCTCTCTCCCTTCCCTGGAACCAGTGACCTTAAATTAAAGAGATCCGAGTTCGAATCCCGATGATGCATGGATGTTGTGTTTTTTATTGGAGGTTTAACGACCACCGTGAGCAACTCAATGGGCTATAAGCAGTCGGCCCGTCCCTAATTTAGGGTCCTTGGTTCCAGGGAATGGAGAGAGCCAGTGCCGTAAGACAAACACAACATCCATGCCTCACCGGGATTCAAACCCGGACCCCTTTCGTTTAGACCACTGCGCCACCGGGGCGGCGGATGTTGTGTTTGTCTTACGGCACTAGCTCTCTCCCTTCCCTTAACCAGTGACCCAAAATTAGGGACGGCCGACTGCTTATAGCCCATTGAGTTGCTTACGGTGGTCGTTAAACCTCCAATCAAAAAAAAAAAAAAGATTTATAAGAGCCATTTGTAGATGATCATCTGTGTAGGGCTTTTGACAAAGACAGCTGTTTTTGAGACCTGCACAATAAGCACAGTTTTCGGTTTTTGATGCAATACCGTCTGCGGGATCAGCATGATCAATTTCGATTGTCAGAGATTTCATTAACATTGGCTTCCTCTATAGTTTCAGAAACCGGAAGAATCTATGATTTTTATATAACTATCCTGTTCTCTAAGAATCATCACTCTCATACCTGAGCGCACATCTTGAAATCTCTTAAGTGTTCCTGTCGAGACTGTATTATTGATTTCAGGAAATGCCTTCCACACACCTAGAGAGATTTATCGGATCTATGTTTTACGATTTTTAAAAATGTACAATCGTAGTAAATAAAAGTTTTACAAATTAGAGATATGGAGATATTTAGAAATTTAGCTTAATCTACCCTTTGTGTGCCATTTCTGAAATGTTAAGAGTAACTGCAATGTTCCTTAACAGAATAGAGTTACCATCTCGCTATAGAAAGATGAGGTAATATAACATGAGGAAAAGACTACATAACCGTCTCTGAAATTAATTTTCCAGCTTTCTTCCTCACAAGGTAAGTTTAATCTAAAGCTTAATTCTATATTTTACAAATTCCGATGGAATTTCTCAACCTGAACTTTTCAGATTCTAACATAATATCTCAGTTTATGCTTATGAGACGCTCCCAGATACCAAAAAATCTACTGAAATAATATAGTTTTTTAATCTTCACAATGCAGATACTATTGTAAATTTCGGAAGCACTGCAGTAGTGTTCCTTTTTAGCACGTCATTTGTAAAATAAAGTACTTGCTTATGTTATCACTATATGTGTCGGTCGGCATGTGGACACCATAACTATAAAACTATTAGACATATTTAATAATTTTCTTTTACATTAAGAAGATTGGAACATGAGAACGATGTCTTTTGTTTTTCGGTTTTTGCCTGATGCCTAACTTCACCGCTAGAGAGCGTAAATGCAAACACTATAGAATTCAAAATGCTTTTTATTCAAACATTTTGTGTGCGCATTTTTTGTCCAAAGTAAGTGCTATTTAAAAAAATATATTTTAACATCGGATACCATTGACGACGTAGAACGTTTTGCATATAATAATTATTAGTTCGCAGTTCGGGCACTTGATTGTGTTAGAGTGCATTTATGCTTGCAGCCATATCTCCAAGGGTAAAAATAACTGTTTTTGTTGTATTAGGTGTGCAACGTAATTCTCGGCCACAGGCACGACACGTTGACACCAAATTATAGCAAATCGAATACGTACCTAATCGGGGAAATAATCCCCGTAGTGTTGGATACTTTTGAGCCATCAATCAGGGAGCTGCCGAATGCCACTGTGGAAAAAAGAAGGCTGTTTCGAGTTGATAAAGTCATCAATACTTGTGTGGACCTCCTCGACAGAAGTGAAGTGCGTATCACTCAGGTGATGTTGCAGAGAGCGAAAGAGGTGATAATCCGACGAAGCGAAGTCTGGAGAATACACCGGGTGGGACAAAATCTCCCATCCCAGATCGGTGATCGTGTTTAAAGTCGTTTTCGCGGTGTGAGGATGCGCGTTATCCTGAAGCAACAGGACCGACCTTCTGCCCTTGCCGGTGTATGGCCTTTTCGCCTCCATTGCGTCACTCACACGAATGAGTTGCTCAAAATAACGCTCAGCATTGACCGTTTCACCAGATTTGAGCAACTCATAGTGTACGACACCGCGCTGATCCCACCATATGCGCAGCAACAACTTCCTGGCATGGATATTCGGTTTGACGGTACAGGTGGTAGGCTGACCTGGATAAATCCACGATTTGCGCCGCTTAGGATTATCGTAGAGGATCCTCTTCTCATCACAGGTCGAAATCTTGTGGAGGAAATCCTTCTTCTTGAATCTGAAGAGCAAGGACACAGCAACATCGTAGCGCCTAGACTTGTTCGCAGCTGTGAGTTGGTGGGGCACCCAACGGCCCTCCTTGTGAATCCGTCCAAGCTTGTGCAGGCGCTTTGCAATGGTTACTCCGAGTTCTTGGGCGAGCTGTGACTGTGTGCGACAGGGATTCGCGTCCAACAGTTGTTCCAGTTCCTCATCGTCAACTTTCTGTGGCTGTCCTGGACGTTCTGCATCACGGAGATCGAAAATTCCTAGCTTAAATCGCTGGAACCACTTCTTACACGTTCTGTAGGACAAAGCAGCCTCACCTAAAGCAGCACAGATCATTTGCTGGGCTTCCGCGGAACTTTTTCAGCTGAAACGCAAAGAGGAGGCAGTGCCTCAAATGTTGCTTCTCGAACAACATTGCTTTCACCGTAAACTTTCGTCCCTTCTATCACTGCAGTTGTTAGCGGTTACGGTTGCCTGGAAATCTGTTGGAAGGTGCTGCAATCAGCCATTATCGCACACAGCTATATGCATTTGCCGATGTTATATGATAGCTTGCGGTTAGGGGCCGAGAATTGAGCTGCACACCTAATATATCATTCGCTACAATAGAAATGGTGAACATTATCCGCTTTTGATAATGCAGTTTATCTTCTAGGGGTCATACATATCCAAACGTTTTTCTTGGTATCTCTGCTTCTAAGAGACGTATTTGAAAAATTATTGTTCCTACGCATAGCTTTTGCTAAGAAAGAATACTTTTAGCTCGTTTTCTACTTTCAGTCAGCGTATACATCTGTTTGAAAGAATTAATTCGATTCTGAAAATTCCTTAGAAAAATTCCTTTTTGGTAGGATACTCTTCGGTATGAAGAGCATTTTTAACCCATTTTCATCTTTAAATAAATTTATCTATAGCTCTTTTTCTGACTGTTCGTTTTGAAGACACTTGTGTCCCTGATATTTTCCTTGTGCTCTGAGAAACAATGACTAGCAATGGGTTTGATATATTGCCAGAAGAATCAACCACCGTTGGACAACTGATATAATAAACTGGATTGCAAGGAAAAAGTGATCAAGAAGACCACATGGCAGATGGCTGGTTGAAATAAAAAATTGTGCCGGAGTAATATAAAGGAGAACTGCTTTAGACAAAGAGTTGTGGAAAGGTACCTAGCGAGTTCTTTATCCCACAGTAGATTCAACATGACTGTTGATGATACTGACATTTGAAGCTTATTATATCAACATGACGGCGCAAGTGTAATCAGTAGGGCTAGGATTAATATGTAATTAAATAGTTTTACATATTTGACGTTTTTTCCGTTATTATACATATTTACTGTTTTGCTACATATATTATAATATTTTCACATTATTTAAAAATACTTTCACATAAATCGCCAGTTTTTAAGCGAAACTTCCCAATGTTTTCTGTTGTAGCAACCTGTGAGCCGATAGATGACCAGTTTTGAAACACATCAAAGCCGACGGATGGCAGCACCACACCGGCACCAGACTGCTTCCTCATCTCAGATGAAAGATGAGGAAAGCAGATTGAGTCATGGGTCATTTAATGTGTAGTTTTGTGTCCAGTTTCTTCCCGAATGATTTCTTTCATGTCATTGTTAGAAGTTTGTTTTTCCTGTTTAATTGTTAAGTAATTCAACATGCCCCAAATTAAATCAACTACATCATCCAAATTTAAGGCATTTATTAACGAGTTTCCCGATGAAGGACTGAGAACTGACGAAACTATTTTGTTTGTGGTGGGTCAGACGATTGAAATATTAGGAAATATACTCCGCCACATTGGGGAAATTATAAAGCACAAGATGTTGTAAAAAATCCAGGCCAAGAAACCATTACAACTAAAAAAAAAAAAAAATCTTCTCCAGGGAACTTCACCTGGAAGTTGTGCCAGGTGAAGTTCCTATCGGTGTTTAATTTTTCGCCAGTCATCATGTGTGACGTCGAGAGATCATTCGTCCAATTTAAAGCTATTTTGAGAGAAAAAAAGAGGAGATGTGTTTTCGACAACCTGAAATGTTATTGCTGCTATTGTTACAGCAGTAAGTTAGTATAAAATCCTGGTTTTGAGGAAAGTAATTTAAAATTTGTAAAGTAATTTGTTTAGTTTCTTATGGCTGTATACGTAAAGAAATTGTAGAAATTTATTAAAAATATGAAAGGAAATGTATCACATATTTTATTAATTTTTGTTTTTTTCTTACATAGTTCCTCGCTTTTAATGAACATTTTATGTAGATATTTTGAAATTTTTATTATATATAAACCCTAGCCGTCAGTAATGAGCAAAGCAGATATTGTACCCACAAGCCCTTCTTCCTGGCTGATATTTAACTGGACGATAATTTCCCTTCGAAGCAAACAAGCTACATGAGGGCTGCTTCTGTGTTACGGGGAAATGTTCCCCTCTCTTTGTCTCTCTGCGATAAGTTCAAAAGAAGTGAACGAAATGGACCCTAAATGCTAATATCAGTTGACAAATTCCAGATATTCTGCTAGTAGAATAAAGGATAATTTCTTGTGAAACATTTTTAAAGTACCAGAAAAGTTCATCATGTAGATGAAATTACACTGCTGGCCACCCAAAATGCAACACCAAGAAGGAAGCATCCGATTGGCCTGAAATTCGCAGCATGCGTCGCCCGCGAGAAGACATGCAAACGATTAGCATTGCAGGGCATATGCAAATCATGTGCGCCCGGCACGCCACCGAGAAACACTATAAGAATGGTGCACAGAAGGCGGGTTGTAAGTAGTGGAAGTGTACTGTGCTGCAGGACCTGTGAGTAAGAAGCTTCCTGATGCCTCGTCGCAGAATACGGCAGTCATTCCAGCACGTTTCGGAGTTTGACGGAGGACGAATAGTGGATCATCGCGACAGCTGTTTATCGTACAGAGACACCGGCGCCCGTGTGGGACGACATCAGGCCACAGTGAGGCGAGTATGGATTCGGTGGGTGCAGGAGGGACGGGCGGACCGACGTGAGTGATCGCCGCAGCCGCGGCACACGACCGAACAAGAGGACCGGCATGTTGTGCGGCGGGCATTGACGGCTCGCACAGCCCCATCACGACGGTTAGCGCAGGAATTAGGATGTATTGCGCAACAACTTGTGGCAGCACGTACCGTTTGACGTCGTCTGCAGGAGCGGGGACTTGTCGCACGCCGCCCATTGCTTCGATTGCCATTGACGTTACACCACCGGCGAGTGCGGCGGCAGTTGACCGTTGAACGCTGCACCTGGACTACGAAACGGCACGACATTGTCATCCCTGACGAATATTGCTTCTACCTGCAACACCACGATGGCCGGATCCGCGTGTGGCGGCACCGCGGCGAGAGACTGTATGACGCCTGCATTATGCATCACAATACCGGTCCGTCGCCTGGCGTTATGGTTTGGGGCGCAATTGGATATGACACTCGCACGCCTCTGGTACGCATCACCGGTACACTCAACAGCCACCGCTAGATCTCCAACGTTTTGGAGCCTGTAGTCCTCCCTTACCTGCAGGACCTGACAGCGGCCATGTTTCAACAGGACAATGCGCGCTCGCACGTAGGCATCGTGCAACAATTCTTCACGGCCCACCAGGTGTAACTGCTGCCGTGGCCCGCCTGTTCTCCCAATATGTCGCCCATCGAACACGTCTGGTCGCTGATCGGCAACCGAGCGGCCCAGCAAGCACGACCCGCGGCTACACCTGATGAACTGTGGCAACGTGTGGAAGCAGCCTGGACCGACATACCCCAAGCCCACATCCAAATCCTCTTTCGTTCGATGCCGCGGCGTGTAGCGTTCGTTATTGCCAGTCATAGGGGCCACACGAACTATTGATGTCTGCGTGTTCCGCAAGTCGCACGGGCCTGTTAGCTCAATCGTTTCATCTTTGTATCTGTTGTTATGTGTCCAGTAAGTCTGAATTTGCCGTCTCGTGTCCTTCTTGGTGTTGCATTTTGGTTGGCCAGCAGTGTATTCGTGTTTCAGCTGAAAGCTGTGCTTAAGCATAGTATATTTCCTTAATCATACTGTTTATCAATGAAATAACATTATTTAAAGTTATACATTTAGTTAGATTTGTGTTTCCTAAGGCATTTGGCAAAATTGTGTGCACGCGTCCATTATTTGTACGTTCTCATACATTTTCAACAACAATACATAATGAATGTCTGGATCAAAACCAACTAAGAAAAAAAAACACTCCGACAAAAATGTTGTTACACATACAATTAATTTAATCTTTCTGTTTCCTTTTATAAATTTCTTTACTTTCTTTTTTAAACATTTTTTCACTGAACGACACATTACTTTTCCGAACATCTTGTACAAAAAGGGTGGTGGTGGTTAGAATAAGCGAAATGGGTGGGCGCTAGTTGTAGATTTATGTAGATAGACGAATAACGTGTTGTAAATACATGGCTCAGATTTATATGTTTATATAAAGGCTTGCTGTAACCTTTCAGCTGATGAATTACGACACGAGGATTACCAAACTGAAGTGTATTGATGATTAAAACGTCCAGTGTGTTGCTGCAACTTCGTCTAAAATAAGTACCGATTTCTACAATTGTTGATACTTTTCACCTTAGCCGTTTATTTTTAATTAGTTATCCACAGTATTATATGTTCAACAAGTTAGCAAAGGACTAATTAATTAATTAACAACATTCGAGTGATGAAAACATTACAATCTGTCTGTGTAAAAGTTCACCAATACCTATTTGTCGAATGTCTAATCGGGTTTCATACATGCATTTGATGAACTTAAAAACATTACAATATTAAATAAAACCTTTTAAACCTTATTTGTGAAATATATCCTCGCCCAGTTCAGAGATACTGGTGTAATTAAGTAATCAAGTACGAAACTGTGGTAGATTCAACGTGCCTGATGTACTTCAGCAAAAGAACCAAACGCTACATCAGTTTTAAGGAAAGATCATTCATCATCCTCTTAGCTGAACACATCTCTGATCCTCAGCCTAACAAAATCAACAGCCGGTGCCAAAGTTACTCTGTAGAACAAAACTAATCCGCTATGGATAAATTGAAACAGCGAGCATCAATTGCCTCGAAAAGAGCCACCGTTATTAGAGAGATGATTGAAAATGTCTGGGGTATTGGTCTGTGTAATGAAGATGTCTCAATACGAAAGAGTCTAGGATAAAATATTAACTTTAAGGAAGAGACAAAGCCCACATTAGAAGCAAAACCGGGAATTGTATGATATACAGATATTTCTCATTATAGTTTCAGTTTCGTGACGGTTACAGTTAGGTCTTGTGTATTAGAAAAGGTATTTGGATTATGCTTTTTAATAATTTTTCACTCCTTTTCTACTTGTTTTATCGGGTCTCTTCTAAGAAGACAGCCGTCTCGTCTCGTACATGAGGTATCACTTTTATTTCATACGTGGTTTTTATATTTATAAATTTTCAAATGCTTTATACAGCTAAGTGAAAGTTTAACAAACCAATACGACTTGGCTTGGGGCCAGGATCGTAGCAAGCTTTATTTATCTCGGAGGGCGAGACTTGAAATTACGCCCCTTCGACTTCCACTCAAGTAATATGTTATTTTTACGCTTTCTAATTGTAGGTTGAAGAAGCGTATATGTTCCAGCTTTGTCCGTCTGTCTGTCCGTTCGCACGATAACTCGTGTAAAAATGGTTCGATTCCGATGAAATTTTAATACGTCGTAGGAGACCACCTGGGGACAAACCCTACTGAAAATAAGCGAAATGGGGTCAAAGATCAAGACATATGAGCGGGATCCATTCCATCGACCTTATGCGTTATAACTTAGGTATAAATGCTTCGATTGAGACAAAACGTTATCATGTTGTTCCGGAAGTATACTTGACCGGTTCTGCTGAATATCATCGAGATGGAGTCAAAGGTCACGTCATAGAAGCGAGATTTATTCTACAGCCGTTATCCTCATAACCTGTGTAATGATTTCTGGTATGTTGGAAAGCGTATCATGATCAATGCATTGCATGCTTTTACTAACACTTTCCAACCGTAGGTTGAAGAAGCGTATATGCTCAAGCTTTGTCCGTCCGTCTGTCTGTCTGTCCGCACGATAACCCGTAAAAATGGTTCGATTTCGATGACATTTTAGTATGTGGTAGGGGACAACCTGGGGACGAAACTTATTGAATATGGGCAAAATGGGGTCAAAAGTCAGGACGTAGGAATGGGATCCATTCCATCGCCTTTATGAGTTATAACTTACGTAAAAAGGCTTCGATTACGACAAAACGTTATCGTGTTGTTCCGGAGATACACTGAATTGGGTCTGTTGAATATCATCAAAATTGGGCCAAAGGTCTGGACAAAGGAGCAAGATTTATTCCACAGCTTTATCCTCATAGCTTAACTAAAAATGCTTGTATTGCGACAACACTTTAGTATGTTGTTTCTGAGGTATACTGAACGGGTTTTGTTGAATATCATCCAAATGGGGTCAAAGGCCAGGTCACAGGGGCGAGATTTATTCACAGCCATTATTCTTATAACTTGAGTAATGATTTCTGGTATGTTGGAAAGCGGATCATATAATCAATGCATTGCATGATTTTACTAACTTGTTTCTTTCTCACACACTCCCGTTATAGGAAAGTATGATCGTTCAAAAATCACACTTGAGGTTTTTGACATAACTTTATTAAAAACGTAGAGACCAGGTAAATACCTAAGAACCGTAGATTGTAAATACCAGGCAAAGCGTAAGCGTCATATGAACACCGACAACACAGTATTCCACAGAAATGCAGGACGAAACACAAACCAGCATAGAACGAATGAGTATCGGATAGAAACGTAACAATAAAGAAAGAAGCTTTTTTTGTTTTGTTTGGGGGTTTAACGACCACCGTGAGCAACTCAATGGGCTATAAGCAGTCGCCCGTCCTTAATTTAGGGCCACTGGTTCCAGGTAAGGGAAAGGGCCAGTGCCGTAAGACAAACACAACATCCATGTCTCACCGAGATTCGAACCCGGACTCACGAGGCCGAATGATCAGAAGCCAGGAAGAAACTTTAAGGGCAGAGCTTGAAAAAAATTCCGTTGAAGGTTAAACACTCAGAGAACTTTCTTCGACAGACACAAATGATTAATTAGCTCTTCATATCAACGACATGCTCGGAAAGGTCATGAAAGTTAGGTACAGTATATCAGCATATTGTTTTCTATGCTTCGATTCACTGTTTTGGAAAATTCCCTTCATGAGTATGAGATGTTCACACCTCATAGTGTATGTTACTCTGTACCCTCGCTAACGACACGGATTACTGTATGGGACTAACTACTGTCCTTAAAAAGAAATTACTGAAAGGCGTAACTTTATTTCCTTTTTAGTCACAACATCAATTTTTACATACTCAGAGAATAAATTTACGCCCCTGTAATGATCGTTCTTGGAGAGCAACCTGCCTTCCTGCCCTCCCGGTAGCTACGGCCCTGCTTGGGACATTACATTTATAGAATTTGTTTGTCATTTCACATCACTATTGCAGACATTTTTAAATTATTACATAGCTACCTATTTACTCAAGGCCGTCTTGGATGCAGCTTTGAAATTTGAGCTTATCAGAAGTTTAGGAAAATTCGATCAGGAATTTAAAAGCTCACTCCGGTTCCCTAAATCGAATAATCTTCATATAATCGGAGCATGTTTAAAGAACCACGAAGACACATGTCTATTCATGGCTTGAAAAATGGGTTTGAATCGTGAATTGCTCTGCAACCAAGCCTTACTTTTGCTGTGGAATCTCTGCAAATTTTGAAGCTGCCTCGGGGATGCAAAGGAGGAAAAATCGACACGCACACAAACTGTTCTTGTAGTTAAGGTTTTATGTATTTTTAATAGGACTAAAAGTGACCTGATGCCCGGGTATTTGTTTCAAATGTAATATGTACTATTATTCTCATTGACATGAAGTTGACTATTTCCTTGAAATACACATACACTATATTTACAAAAGTCACCGTACGCCCTTTCACATGCAAATGAACAGATCCGCTGTGTTGTTAAGATGCGCGCTACAGCTGCAAACGGTATGAAAACAAGCTTGCAGCTGACAGCAATCATATCGCACTGCGATGCTGAGTGAAACTGTCGAGGCGGGAGAGAACTGACTTTCAGAAAGGAAAGATTGTTGGGTGTTATATTAGTGGGTTGTACATAAGAGAAACCGAGAGGCGTTTAAACATACCCTAGTCAACTGTTGTGGATGTACTGAATAAGTGGAAGACACATGGCGTGTCTGAAGCAGCAAAACGAACCGGCATACTAAAGCAAATCAGTGATAGAGGGCGTCGAAGCCTCAGGAGAGTCGTTACAGCAAATCAACGGAGTACTGCACAAGACCTCAGTGTACAGGTGAGTAAAAATGTTGGAACCTCGGTATGCACACGTCCAATTCGCAGATAACTTCATTCCATGGGTTACCGTGGTCGTACGGCTGCTCATAAGCCTTTCATTTTCATACGGAGTGCTACTCGTCGTTTAGCATGGTGTAAAGAACATTTATCGTGGACCGTAGATCAATGGAAACGGGTCCTATGGACTGATTAATCCAGATACACGTTCCATCAGTCTGATGGCCGTGTGTGGGCATGGCGGCAGCCGGGGGAACGCTATTTACCACAGTGTACTGTTCTTAAGGTCAAGTTTGGATATGGCAGTGTACTTGTGTGGGGGTGTTTTTCCTGGTATGGTTCCGATCCATTTTTTTATCGTGGACAAACCTGTTAACCAGAACGTCTACCTTGATATTCTGGACAATTATGCCCTACCAACTCTGTGGTAACACTTTGGAACCAAGCCTTGTTGGTACCAGCAGGATAATGGAACCAAGGCCTACTACTAAGCAACAGTTAGCAGCAGCATTATGTAACCGAATGGAAGCGTATACCTATCGTTGTGTTGAAAAACTTTGTCGAAAGCAGGTCTCCAAGGCTCAGTGCATACATTAAGGCCAAAGGTGGACCGACACCGTACTTATGTATGTCAATAAATGCTATGTTGTGTTTCCTTTCTAGGTGTCCGGTGACTTTTGTCAACATAGTGTAGTCCTTATCCCGTGAAGAGTGAATGCACGTGGGATTTTATGCACAACAAAATTGATATAGTTATGTTTTGTGATCCCTTTAACATTTTTTGTGTCCTTTAAGTTCATGTTTAATGTTGGTTAATACAGAGTATCATTCGTTACTTCGAAAATAAACCTTTTCTTGTGAGCTGTATGTTGTTACCCTAAGCATACTTTCAACAGAGTCATGTACGTAAATGTTGGCTATGGGTCGAATCTCACGGAAATATCAGCAACACTCGTTGCAATAACTAAGAGCACGTGACTGCATGCCAGCATTTTATAGTTCCCTTCATGTCCTATTGATTATACAGTATATTGATTTGCTACTCCCACATACGAAATTCAGTATGATCATTTTCTTCTCTAATGAGAATCTGTGTCTGGATCACGATAAAACTTATTTGGATGTGAAGTCTTTTCCCAGATATACGATGGAAAACATATTTCTTATTTTTATCCTCTGTCAAAAGTTTGGAATACTGGATTTTAAAGACGGCAAACAGAATAGCCATTGACTTGCCTACTGTTCAACATGTAACTTAGCACCAGAAAACTTGAAAATTACGTCTTTCCGGAGCGGAAATCCAAACACCATCTCCCGATTTCCATTTCAGCATGCCATCCTATACACCACCGAGGACGACGAAGTCCCAAACATAGTGCGTAGATGATATAATTATGAAAAGAATCGTCCTGTGTTTTTGTTACTCACGTTATATTGTCTTAGTCATCAACGAGGGCATGGATTTGCTTATCATGTAGGCCTACTATGGTAATATGGACATCTTTAAGTAAGTTAGAACAATAAGAAAATGAAACGCTTACCTAGTTAAGTACTAGGGGTATGCAAAAGTTTCGTCCCCGCTAGCGGGCGCAATAGGAGTCTAACCGTCCGGCGACCCGTGCTGTCAGTACGTACATGAGGTCAAGAATGGCGGTCGATAAAGTTCATTTGCGGCACTGTTTGTTATTCATGTTTAATTTAGGGAAAAGTGCGAGTGAAGCATACGGTTCAATATGTCAGGCTTATGGCGAAACGGTTATAGGTGAGCAGACGTATCGAGAATGGTTTGTCAAGTTTAAGAAAGGGGATCTATGCTTGGAAGAAAAGCCACGTGCAGGTAGACCGCAGGAACGCTCAGACGAGGAGATGGAATCGCTGATGCAAGAGATGCCACACAATCGACCACGCAACTGGCGAAACGTTTGAAAGTGGCTCAATCGACGGTGGTACGCTTGGCGAAGATCCCGAAGATTGGTAAGAGGGTTCTGCATACTTTAACGGAACGTAATGTTGGTCAACGATTCGGTATCTGCATGTCGTTGCTGAATAGTTTTCAAGGAAAGAATTTTCTTGTGGAAGGTTGTCACCGGGGATAAAAAATGGGTCTTTGCGACAACCCCGTATGCAAGCGATCCTGGGTCAACCCAGGTCAGCCATCAACATTCACTGCAAAGCAGGATATCCACGGGAAAAAGGTGCTGTTCTGTGTGTGGTGGGATATGCATGGAGTGCTGTACTTTGCACTGTTGACACCGGGCGAAAAAATAACTGAACAATGATGTAGCGATCAGTTGGTGGAACTGAACACCGCAATCGAGCAAAAACGCCCACGAACAGGTAAAGGACGCCGCCCAGTTATCCTGTTACACGATAATGCCAGACCACATGTCAATACCACCACAAAATCAACCCTTGAACAGTTACACTGGGATATTTTACCGCACCCAGCTTACTCCCCGGACATCGCACCCTCAGACTTTCATCTGTTTCGCTCTATACAACATGTCCTAACCCAACAGCTGTTCACCACAGTTCCAGAGGTGAAAAATTTCATCACTGCATTCTTCACTAAGAACCCGAATCCTTCTAACACACGGAATTCATTTGTTGCCTGAAAAATGGCAAAATATCATTGATGCCAACGGCCAATATTTCGTTGAATAAATGTGTACTGGTTTCCTGATTGTTCCTTTCTCCTTAAAACGGCGGAAACTTTTATGTACCCCTAATAGAAGTTGCTGTTTCTAATTACTCAGATCGTGGCTCATTTACACTATTAAAAATTGTGTGGTAAGTTGCACCAAAAAGTGGTGCTACAGCAGCTGCACCACTTTGTGAGAAAAGATTTACCACTCTGTGGTGCGAACAAAACCCAACGAAATGGTGCAACGTTTCACTACGATATGGTACAAGGTTGTACCACATTAAGGTGCAAGGCTGCACCATGTTGTTGGGTTTTGTGTGCACCACACAGTGATGTATGTTTTCTCAAAAAGTGGTGCACCTGGGGTAGCACCACTTTTTGGTGCAACCTACCACAAAATTTTTAACAGTGTACATGGTGCCGAATCTCCAACGTGCGATGGATTATTCATTAATATCTATATCATATATGATTGCTATGGTTGAAAAATGATAACACAGTTGAAACTTTACTGGAATATACGAAGTTGAAAAAATATGGAATATACGAAGTTGAAAAAATATGGAATATGTTGAAAAATAAGGACTAGGATGCCCAGATGTGTTGCATCTCGACAAACTAATCCCTCTGAATCTTTTTCAATTTCAACTGTAATGTCTGTCCCATATTTTTTCAACTTTGTATATTCCAGCAAAGTTTCAACTGTGTAATTATTTTTCAACCACAGCACACATATATGGTATAGATATCAACGAATAATCCATCGCACGTTGGGGATTCGTCACCATGTTAATGAGTCAGGATCTGGGTTATTAGAAAGTAGAACTTCTACTTAACAAGCTAAGCGTTTCACTTTCTTATTATTCTAACTTGTTTAAGGATGCCCATATTACCGTAGTATATGATAAGCAAATACGTGCCTTCATCATTTGTGGCGTACTACAGAGGTAAAGCACGCCTCAAGATGACAAATCTGCAGCGATACATTTCGTCCGTGTAGATTAGTTGGGAGAGCAGCTTATTCCGGAGTGAGAGGGGTCGGACAAATTTGTGTTTTCACATTGGCGCCCGAACGTAAAAATGGATCTACTGGATGTTAGGTTCTTCAAAAAGCGTGTGATTGTTCCACACATCGTCTAGAATTTATTAAAAAAATCATTCTTTGCTTCAAAAAAAAAACAAGTTAGTAAAATCATGCAATGCATTGATTATGATACGCTTTCCAACATACCAGAAATCATTACTCAAGTTATTACTCAAGTTATGAGAATAATAGTTGTAGAATAAATCTCGCTCCTATGACCTGACCTTTGACCCATTTAGATGATATTCAACAGAACCGGTAAAGTATATTTCCGGAACAAGATGATAAAGTTTTGTTTCAATCTAAGCATTTTTACGTATGTTTTAACGCATAAGGGTGACGGAATTGACCCCAATCTTATGCCTAGACCTTTGACCCCATTTAGCCCATTTTCAGTAGGGTTCGTTCCCAAATGGTCCCCTAGCACATGCTCAAATTTCATCAAAATCAAACCATTTTTACGCAAGTTATGACGCATAAGGGCGATGGAATGCATCCCGCTCCTATGTCCTGACCTTTGACCGCACGTCACCCATTTTCAATAGGGATTTTCCCCAGGTGGTCCCCTAGTACATACTAAAAGTTCATTGAAATGTAACCATATTTAGGCAAGTTATGATGCATAAGGGCGATGAAATGGATCCCGATCCTATGTCGTGACCTTAGACCCCATTTGTCCCATTTTCAGTAGCGTTCGTCCCTAGGTGGCCACCTACCACATACTAAAATTTCATCGAAATCGAACCATTTTTAGGCGAGTTATCGTGGGGACAGACGGACAAAGCTGGAGCATATACGCTTCTTCAACCTACGGTTGGAAAGCGTAAAAAAGAAGAACATTAAGAGGGAGATGTTGTGACGTACTACCAAGGTTAATCACGCTTCAAGACGACAAATCCGCAGCGATACATTCCGTCCGTATAGCTTAGTTGGGAGAGCAAATTACTCCGGAATAAGAGGGCGCGAGTTCGATCCACGTCACGGAAAAATTTGTGCTTCCACACGTAAACTAAGACCGTATAACGTGAGTAACGGAAAAAACATGATAATCCTTTACATAATTATATCATCTAAACACTATATACACTACTTGCAACCCAAAATGCAACACCAAGAAGGAAGCATCCGATTGGCCTGAAATTCGCAGCATGTGTCGCCCGCGAGAGGACATGCAAACGATTAGCATTGCAGGGCATATGCAAATCATGTGCGCCCGGCACGCCACCGAGAAGCACTATAAGGATGGTGCACAGAAGGAGGGGTATAAGTAGTGGAAGTGTGTTGTGCTGCAGGACCTGTGAGTAAGAAGCTTCCTGATGCCTCGTCGCAGAATACGGCAGTCATTCCAGCACGTTTCGGAGTTTGACGGAGGACGAATAGTGGCTTATCGCGACAGCGGTTTATCGTACAGAGACACCGGCGCCCGTGTGGGAGGACATCAGGCCACAGTGAGGCGAGTATGGATTCCGTGGGTGCAGGAGGGACGGGCGGACCGACGTGAGTGATCGCCGCAGCCGCGGCACACCACCGAACAAGAGGACCGGCATGTTGTGCGGCGGGCATTGACGGCTCGCTCAGCCCCATCACGAACGTTAGCGCAGGAATTAGGATGTATTGCGCAACAACTTGTGTCAGAACGTACCGTTTGACGTCGTCTGCAGGAGCGGGGACTTGTCGCACGCCGCCCATTGCTCCGATTACCATTGACGTTACACCACCGGCGAGTGCGGCGGCAGTGGGCCGTTGAACGCCGCACCTGGACTACGGAATGGCACGACATTGTCATCTCCGACGAATCTCGCTTCTACCCGCAGCACCAATATGGTTGGATCCGCGTGTGGCGGCACCGCGTCGAGAGACTGTATGACGTCCGCATTATGCATAGCCACACCGGTCCGTCGCCTGGCGTTATGGTTTGGGGCACAATTGAATATGACAGCCGCACCCCTCTGGTACGCATCACCGGTACACTCAACAGCCACCGCTACATCTCCGACGTTTTGAAGCCTGTAGTCCTCCCTTACCTTCAGGACCTGCCATCTGCCACGTTTCAACAGGGCAATGCGCGCCCGCACGTGACACGCACAATGCAAAAATTATTCACGGCCCACCAGGTGTCACTGCTGCCGTGGCCCGCCTGTTCTCCTGATATGTCGCCCATCGAACACGTCTGGTCGCTGATCGGCAACCGAGTTGCCCGGCAAGCACCACCCGCGGCTACGCCTGATGAACTGTGGCTACGTGTAGAAGCAGCGTGGACCGACATACCCTAATCCCACATCCAAAGCCTCTTTCGTTCGACTCCGCGGCGTGTAGCGGCCGTTATTGCCAGCCGCGCGGGCCACACGAACTATTGATGTCTGCGCGTTCCGCAAGTCGCACGGGCCCGTAAGCTCAATCGTTTCATCTTTGTATCTGTTGTTATGTGTCCAGTAAGTCTGACTTTGCCGTCTGGTGTCCTTCTTGGTGTTGCATTTTGGGTGGCCAGCAGTGTATATAATCCAAGTAATACAGTCACGGCTAAAGTAACAATTAGCTAGAACTACAATATTAGCAAGCATCTGATAATTAAAATCTGAACTTCATGATCGGACGGAAATAGTGAGATGCGGGTTCGATTCCCGCTCAAGGACGATGTATTGAACGGTAGATAAGGTAATGGCTATTCTGGTTGTAGCCGTAAAATCCTGTAGTTGTTGCACGTAGTTGTGAAAAATCATTCTTTCACACTCACCACCTTTGCAATACAGTAGGCTCGGTAGATGATGAAGCAGAACTATTTTTCTAAAAATCTCTTTTTTATCCACGTAATTGCCGCCCCGGTGGCGCAGTGGTCTAAGGCGCTGGCCTCTGATCATTCGTCCGTAAGGGGTCCGTGTTCGCATCCCAGTCAGGCATGGATGTTGTGTTTGTCTTACGGCACTGGCTCTCTCTCTTCCCAGGAACCAGTGACCCTAAATTAGGGACGGGCGACTGCTTATAGCCCATTGGGTTGCTCACGGTGGTCGTTAAACCTCCAATAAAAAAAAATATATCCAAGTAATTAAGTAGCACTTTAAATGTGTCTCTCTATGACTCTTAAAAGAATTCATCTTTCCGCTCTTTGTATTATTGTGACTGCTTATACCTAATTTCTTGTTTATTCTGAGTTATAAATAACCAGTGCTCCTTCACTTGCGTTTTTGATGCTTGAGACCCAGATTTAATGCAAATAACTCGCAAAATTCTAATGTTACTGCCAAAACCTAAAATTCAGTTGAATATTTATTTTTAAAATTTTGTTTTGGGCTTTAACGACAGCAGTGAGTAACTCTTAGGGCTCTAAGCACTCAACCATGCTCAGTTTGAGGCCACTAGCGCTAGGGAAGGGACTTAACCAGAGCTTTAGCAAAAACACACCGGACCAGTGCCTCGTCCGGACTTAAAACCGGACACATCTGGGATGAGTGACCAGAAGCCAACTCTTCAGGCCACTCAAACAATGAATATTTATCCGGCACCCAAATGAAGACTTGTAACAATGTAGTCTTGTTAGATTGATACTAAACTCTGAGGCAATTCATAAGTATCTCAATATTTATCCTCTCGCAAACCTAAGAAGGATGCAAACTTGCTATTCTCTAACTGATATTAATTTTGTAAGCATTTTGTTTCATGTTACACAACCATCCTACTACACAACGAACGATGGCATCATATTATTTTCTAAATGAAGCTGAATATCTCAGTAAATCAGACTTTAGCAAACATTTTTCCTAGCATAAAATGAAGAAAGTTAAGAATGTACCCTAGATAAAAGAGTTTAAACTGATGGATCCAAGAATTTGCTGCAATTTGTTTTTCCTAAAATGCAGCAGAACTGTAATGCACTTTATAGAATTTAATAAATCTATGCGGAATGTGTAATTTTATTTAATTGAAATTTGTTAGAGCGCTTGGAAATAGTTGATTTGAACAAGCCGATAGCGGACGGAATAACCATTCAGCATCAACGGCTTATTGTTTTGTGTTATCACTATGGAAACTCAATATAAAAAGTGTGGTCCGCTGAACACCCATGGAGAGAAACTTTGCATATGAGATTGCATCAATCATTCTGTCAAAATTAGTACCCAGATGATTTGTGCATCATGTCCTTAGAGCCCGCTGAGAAACTCGGTTTTTGATCTACAAGCGTACGAAGCGCGTTACATATAATCGTTCACTCATGCGAATTATATATGACATTGATGGTATGAGATGTGACTACGAACCAATGTGGCACGAGCATTTATCTAATATGCTTCATTTTCTAGAAAAGACATCATTATACGAAGAAACGAATTCAAATTCGTAATAGCGATTTATACAATTTTTCTTGTATTTTCTCGTCTGTCTTAGTCTGTGAGCAGCGTTTCTTTAAAATCATAACAATCAGAGACTATAATGTCAGTGAGTCACATATTAGAGCATCGTTGCGGATATGCCGTAGGGCAAGAATCTCGTTTCTTCGTGGAAAAAGCAGCAGTAAAACGTCAGTTACACCCGAAAAGGAAACCAAAATAATCTATCATCAGAGGTTTAGATCCGTGCTTGCATTTAAGTACGACCCAAAGGAAGAAGAATCTTGGTGAAGGCTAATTGAGCTGGATAACACTAAAGCATAGATCAGATTGTTTCGGAAACAGTAGCTAGTGTTAAAAGAGTATCCCCTTGGGAGGTAAGAAAAAACAACTGGAAACAATAAGTTATACTAGCAGCTCAGAGTCATAAACGCTGTTGTTTTGGTCTTTGGGGTGCTGTACTAGAGGGGTATTACTCTGACAGTTTGGAGAATTTGGTTGATTTTCAAAGTGTAAGGTTTCAGAATTCCCTCTTTTGAAAAAATTTTAACTGCCCTTTGAACCAGAGTAGTACGAAATAGTAATCCTGCACTTGAAAAGGGTCATTAATGCCAAAGGCACGCAGATACTAAAGAAATCTCCTTGGCTAATTTTGGTAATTCCAGATATACACTGGAGGAAAGTGAAAAAAGAACACCAAGAAGGAGACGTCTGATACCAACGAAATTTATACAGCATAGTAACGGAATACAGAGGATAACGTGATCAAAACATTATGGCAAAATACAGCTGTATTTGCTGGTAAACTGAAAAATAACATTTCCATGTAACATGGTTAGTACGAGGTTGAACCGCCATGAACTGCGTCACACTGTGCAATTCTGGCATGGAGTCTGTCGTACAGATGTTGGATGTAAGTTTGGGGTATTGAGTTCCAAGCATCCTCAACCTGGACGCGTAAATCATGGATGGTCGTGGCTGGCCGTGGAGACCGGATAAGTCGTTGTCCCATAAAATCCCACACGTGCTCACTGGGGGACAATCAGGTGAACGTGCAGGCCACGGAAGTTGTCTCACACGCTGAAGTGCATATTGTGTTGCACGTACCGTGTGTGGGCGTGCGTTATCTTGCTGGAAAACACCACGATGGACCGACCTTACAAATGGCACAACAACGGGCTGAATGATGTTGTTGATGTAGGAGGTGCTGATTAACGTACCCGGTACAAACACTAGTTGTGTACGGGAGTGATAGCTGATCGCTCCCCACACCAGGAGACCAGGTGTAGGCCCTTAGTGTCGTTGGCTGATGCAAGAAGGGTGGAGACTCTCTCCTCAGCGTCTGCGAACACGCATACGGCCATCGGAGACTCCCAAGCAGAATCTGCTTTCATCGCTGAACACGACAGATCGCCATTGCGTTCTCCAGTGCAGACGTTCCTGACGGTGGGCTGGAGTCAGAGGTACACATGCCAGAGGCGCACGTGCACGTAGTCCTGCATCCAGTAGACGGTTGAAGATTGTACGCACAGTTACCTCAGGTGCAACGGCAGCTCGGATTTGCGTGGAAGTGGATGTTCTGCTTGACAACGCCGGTCTTCTTAAGCGTCGATCGGTCCGTTCATCAGTCCGTCTGTGACTCCCAGTTTCACGTCTTTTCGTGCGGAAATGTTCCGCTGACCATCTACGCCACCATCGTACCACCACAGATACTTCCAGTCCAATTCGCTCCGCAATACGACGATACGAACACCCGGCCTCGCGGAGTCCAACTAAACGACCTCGCTCAAAGTCCGATAACTGCTGAAATCGTACACGTCTTCCATGTCCAGGCATTGTAGCTTCTTCAGGGTATTCGCACGTGTCGGTACGCCGACGACTGATTACATTCTCTTCGCCGTACTCTTTAAATACCACCGACGATAATTTGAATATTATGCCGCGCTGTGGCGTAAGCGCTAACCGATTGGTCCCGAAATTAACATCACACCTACGTAAACTCGGCCCCATCAGCATATGTAAATTTCATGAGCGTCCGCCAATTCCTTCTTGGTGTTCTTTTTCACTTTCCGCCAGTGTAAATTACTCGTTATAGGACAATGTCTCTTTATAAAATGTAGGTCATCAACGGACTTTGACTACCTTGTAGAACAATACAGCATTCTGAAGCTCAATATCACTGGAAAGCAAGCTTTTCAATAAAAGCGCATTGTGTTTCTCAGCTCTTCCATAACGCGAGAACTGAAGAATTGTACGTTACAGAGTGACAGTGTAACCATCGGCCCAGTTGTCGAATCACAACAAACGTCTTCAGTTGGTTTGCTGCGTTTTGTGGCACAAGGAACTCAGTGGACCAAAGAGCGTAAAGAATCACCGTTAATTACGAAAACAAAAACAATATAATATCAGAACAGAACAACGAAAGATGCAAAACGATAAAAGAAGACGTCGTGAAACGTTGTAAATGGCAGAAACAAAAACATAGCGGAATAAATAAACTGTAAGAAACGATACAACATGAGAAAAGAACCACAGACGACACACTGGTAACCGTTTAAAAAGTGACCCAGGCTTTCCGGACCATCATGTGCAGTCAGTGTAAGAAAGGAAGAAATACGTTCACGACAACACACACACAAACATGAACAAAAATCAGAAGTGAAATACTTTTTGCACACATAAACGCATTCCTGGGTCACAGGAAGTAGTGATGACTGAGAAGAGAATACCCTGTTTCGGAACGTGAATATAGGACTTCAATTCCGCTGTTCTGGTGGAAGTTCCTAAAACAGGCTTGATGCAGCGCATCTCATTTCGTACACGTTCAACCCACAGAGCTCGCCACGCACGTTTCACATGATATCACACAACTGAGTATTCTTCCTGGTAGTACAGTGCCAAGAGAGTGACTAACGAGAAAAAGGCCTTAGCTGCATCAATAGCCGATTTCGATCCCAACATGGCTGGAAATCCATCATAAAGGGACCTTAACTCAGCCTCGTGTAAGGAATGGAGTTAACGTCCCACTCGACACAGGAAAAGAGGTTTCAGTCTTTTTCAGAGTACAGGCTCTGCAAAACAGTCAAGGATTCCAAATAAACCATAGCATATCAACAATGGTCACGTGGTTCCACAAGTAACTGTACACGTTGTCCTGTACCGATGATAGACAGAGATAGTGGGGAGAATCCCACGAAGAAATGGACCCAGCTTGATTTCTAAACAGAACTCAAGCTTCTGGACGTGGTGTTATGGTATGGGGCACGTTTTGTTATTAGAGAATGGATCTCTTGGTATTGCTGGAAGTTCGAGTGTTCTCCAAGGATTATCTGAACATTGTTACTGATCAAGTCCAACGTGCAATATTGACTTTATATCCAGCAGGTGACGGTTGTTTCGTAGACTACCATCTCGTAAGTGTTCAACAGTGGTTTGATAAGCATGAAAGCGACTTTCACCCTCTTTCAGGGTCACAGCAAAGCCCGGATCTGAACCTGATCGAGAATGTATGGGACATGTTAATAACCCAGAGCCATGAACAAAGTCCTTTTCCATCAAATCTGAGCCAGTTAAAAGATGGTCTGGTAAATACTCGGTATGCTGTCGACCTGTAGATGCGATCCAACTATAACGTACCAGGAGATGTGACGTACCTGCCAGAAGGACGCACACGACATAAAGGTAGATAGCAGTCAGAATGAACGTCTGCGTAGCTCAGTTGGTAGAGCGACTTGTTCCGGAATAAGCGGACTCGGGTTCGATTCCCGGCGTAGACCAAAAATGACGGTGAAATTTACTTCGTTATACAACATTTGTGGAATCTACGCCAAATCGCATACGTGTTGTAACTCGGGTTAGAGGAGGTCGAACCCGGTACTGAATAAACATTTCTAATTCACTGGGTAGTATGAGTACAGTTACATCTTGTTAGATAATTTGCTATTATAGCTATTTAACAAAAAGCCATACCAGCGCATAGTGCCGTAATTTTCTGACTAAGAGCCCATCCTCGTAAAAAAAAATGCAGTTTGCCCACCATACGGCTTTTATTCCGATACGGTGCTTGCCACGAATTTTTTTCTAAACACAACTTCTTGGAAAACAGGAATTGTACGTTTGTGTGTGAAATCACTCTCACAGTAAATAGCCATGGATTTCTCTCTCTTATTGAACCAAACATTTATCCCTGCGAGGTTACTGAGAGCGACAAAAACGTCGGCCCCTTCGGAAGGGGCATTTTTTCACTGTCACTGTTCTTTCCCACCTGTCTTATGAAGCTGCACTGAGAAAACGTTCTAGAATACAGCGAAATCTATCAAAAGTTCCTGACATTTTTATGTCATTAAATTTAATATTAATGAGAAAGGAACCGAATATCGGACCTTCAACGCCTTGAAAATTTCTCACTGATGCAAATCCCAATATTTCTTAATTTTCTACAAAAGTATTTAATTTAAATTAATACTGTATATGCATTGGTATTTAACAATAGCAACTTGCAAAAATTTAGACCATCTAGAACCGTGTTCAGAACGCGTGAACTCTTACATGTCTTCCTTTGTACGCCATGGCTTGTCTTCTTTTTGTACACCATCGTTTGTCTTTCTTTGGAAAATCCATGGTTTTTCTTCCTTTTGTACGCCATGGTTCATACCTCCGCTTCGCTTCGCTCTTGCCCACTTTTCCCGTCATGGAGTGGCCGACTAAATTCGACTATTATGAAACTCTCTTTTTATGGAAACTTCCTCAATGTCCACTAATGCAAGGCGTTGCTGAATCTCCGGCGATTGTTTTGTTCCTGCCGACTCTAGCTGGGAGGTTAAAACCAAGGACAGCGACTACCATTCACGATGGAGCTGGGTGGAATTTCTCTCATACATAGTCAGCAATAACTTAAAAGCCAACTATATACAACAAGAATTTGCATTAGTGATCCCACTGTTTTGCTATGTCACATGATGCAGCACTTCTGCAAATATATTTTTTCACAGAAAATGGCTAAAAGTGCCTTTAAAAGTAACATTTGCGGTTTTCACACAGGCGCTTAAAGTATTTAAAGTAAAAAACAGAATTGGACTTTGTTTATTCTTGCCAGCAGGTTTGTGCTTCATTCATCAATTTATTTATACTTTTTTTCGTATATATTCTTCTATAACGAAATATGTGTTTAATATTTCTCACTTTCTGTTTGCTCAGATATTTTTTGTTAAACACAAATCAGTCTTTTCAACCACAAATAACATCGGGAATTAATGTCTTGAAAAATGTACTCCCTTGCTGGAACTCATAATTAGTAACATGCCCAGATCTGTATTACCTTGTTATCACCAGCTGCTTTGCATACAGCTTTGCTGTGACTTATAAAAAAAAAGAAACAGACGCAGGCAGTACCGACGTAATGCCAGTAAAGCAATTGCGTGACAAAGCGTGCCATCAACGAGCATCTTCATTAAATCAGACAAAAATCCATGACATGTTTCGAAGTGATCGCTCTGAGCCGAAAATGCAAGATTTCATCCATGCTGTATTACATTTGTACGTTTGTTTTACTACATACTCATACATATTGCACATCTGCACCGATCATTTCATTGTTATAAATGAGATAGTATAGTACGTTATGATCGTGTTCTTTTACCAATATCATATGCTTGTGTCTTATTTATGTTTTTTTTAAATACGTATTGTGAAAGCACAAGTTTGTCCGCGACGGCAATCGAAACCGTGTCCTCTCACTTCGGAGTCAGTCGTTCTCCCAACTGAGCTACGAGGACAGAATGTCTCACTGCAGATTTGTCGTCTTGACACATGTTTTCACCTCTGTAGTACGTTACAGTATGTATTACATAGAGTAAACTTGCAACATGAAATTTAATGAAGAATTAAAATAAATTTTTATGCACTCTCAATAATTCGGGACTCTCGCTAATATGGCACCCTTCTGTGAAAGGAATTGCCGGATCAGCAAGTCTAGTGTAAATTCAGACGCATTCCAGTGGTTGCGATAGCAAATTGATTTGATTTAAAGGTTTAGTGGAATACATCAAAGGGAGTAGTACATCGGTTGAACAAACTTAACACATAGCAAAGTCATACCAGCACAAGTTAGTGATCAAATTTCGATCTTACAGCAGAACTTTCCAAGACGAACGAAAAGAAAAACTATAATTCCAGGTTTTGATGTCTTTATTTTTAATTAAGCCGCTGCTCAATTAATTAACTCCTGAATATAGACAAAATTGTGCGATGTCGTGTTTGCTGCTTTTCATGCTTTGCAATCATTTTTTGATGGTTATGATGATAAAGAGTAGAAGAACGTGCAAAGAAACCACACATTATGTAGCATTTTCCACACAAGATTGAAGTATCGATTTGGGAAGTAAAATCGTGGATCGAAAAGTAATGCACACTATTTTTTTGGCAACAGTTTAATAGATAGGCAAAACAAAACATATAAACCGTGAAACTACATTTCTTAGCTATTTTTCAACATAAGAACCAAGACGCTCGGGACATTCATTCCAGCGTAGTATCAGTTTTAGTATACCTTGTTCATAATAATCCGTTTTCTGGGCGTATATTTACCTACGGACAACCGATTTGACTTCGTCGGCCAAATCAAAGGTTTGTCAGCTCAGGAATCTTTTAAGGGACCAAACAGATTGAAGTCAGAAGGAGCCAGGTCCGGACTGTTATGTGCTGGAGCATCTCCCAAACAAATTGCACAACTTCGTCACGGCCGTGTTGTGCAACATGTGGGCGAGCATTGTCATGGAGCATTCTGACATTTGCAGGGTCTATGTTGGGTCTTTTGTCACGAAAGACACGATGCAACTTTGTCAACGTGTTAGCGTAGGTTTTGGAATTCACATTAGTCCCCGTTGGATGAACCTCCACCAGAAGAACGCCATGCATGTCCCAGAACACCGTCATGAGGACGTTTTGTGCAAACAGGAATACTTTGATTTTTTTTTTTTGTGGCGGGGATTCGGAATGTTTATATATCATACTGGTCTTCTTTGTTTCGGGAGTGTAATGGTACGTACAGGACTCATCGCCCGGCACTACACTTGCCAGAAATTCGTGTCTTTCTTCTGCGTAACGCATCAAGTGATTCAAGGTTGACATCATTCTGTGTTCCTTCTAGTCGTCTGTCAACACGCATCGCGCACTGACCTTGCGAAATTGCAATTTGTCATGCACAATATCGTACGCTATATCGTATTAAATGCTAAACTTCTGTGCCAATGTGCGCAGATGTATACTCCGGTCACTTAGAATTGCCTGTTCAATGCCTCTCACAGTGGCGCGTGATGACACTGTTTCAAGCCCACCGGAACTTTGTGAATTGGTAAGGTTGCCACGGCCCTCTGCAAAGAAACTGCGCCATCCAGAGATGTTGCTGCTGTCCAGGCAATTACCATCATACATTTCAACCATTTCTTTGTGAGCTTCAGTCGAAGTTTTCCCTTTAGCCCACGTAAATCGGACTACACCGCGGTCTCTTCCTTCGTGGACGAAGCTAATAAGTCCCGACATCTTTGTGACGTCATTCACACTGTCTTCCAACTTGGCGTCGCCTGATTCAGGCAAACCGGTCTGTAGCGTGATATTCAAACTCATTGTCCGCCAAACTGCAACCTGAACAGAGAAAAAAAATTGCCGTGCGTTACTTTTCGCTCATCCCTTGTGTTTCTTTTATCATTCGTGTTTAACGGCGTGCATAAACCTTTAGTCTACAGGGAGTTTCACTCACCAAATTTTGAGATACAAGCTGCAAAGAGCAACGGGACCAGTGCAATGAAGAGGAGCAAATACACTACCAAAGCAGTTTCAAGCTCTAGCAATTCAAGCAGTTCAGGAATTTGTGGTCTCGGAAAAAGCAGCGGAATAATGTGAAAGACACAGTTCGCCCAAGAGACCGTTTGAAAAAATTAGTTCGAAATAAACTCATCGCCAAAAAAAACGGTTGCTTCCTTTTGGAATCAACCAACAGGAATGAAACTTGGTGGAAAGGTTTGACAGCGTGAGACATGCAAATGATTCTAGTATCACGCTCGGAAGCGCATGTGACGCAAGCAAGGAGGGGTCGTAGCGTTGTTCCTGACGGGCTATTTATAAGGTCGTCCCGTTGCACATGCTTGCCATTCTGACTCGTACTGTTGTGTTGGTTTCATACTTTACAGGTGAAGTATATCTCGGAGAAAAGTTCGGAAGCAATTTAGGAATTTGGAGGAGTTTGAGAGGTGACACATCGTCGGAATCAGGTTAGCGAAATGGTCTTATCGCCGTATAGCTCCTCATACCGATCGTGCGGATATCACCATAGCACGCTGTTGGCGGCAGTGGATAGAACAAGGCGCGCAGCAGCGATAGTAAGTGTCTGGGAGACCTAGACAAGCCACAGAGAAAGAGAGAGAGAGAGAGAGAGAGGACCGATGGGCGGGTTGTTCGACATGCAGGGCGAGACCCAACTGCCGCGATTGTGGACATTCAGCAAGCAGCGGAGCCCTCCATGCATCGTCCGATGAATACCAGCACCATTGGCAGACGGCTGCACGACGTAGGACTACACGCACGCAGACCTTTGCGACGACTGCCCTTAATGCCATTGCAACGTTGTCAAAGACTGCAGCGGTGTCGTGCCAGACTGTCATGGAGACCTAGACACATGGAGTCATTCAGAATGGCAGCGGGTGATCTTCAGTGAAGAGTCCCGTTTTTGTCTTAGAGGAGACGACCACCAAATCCGTGTGTGTAAGCACCATCGTCAGCGACAAGATGAGTGGTTTGTTGTCGAGTATCACACGTCCAGAAGGCCTGGTGTCATTGTGTGGGGTGCAATTGCCTATGATACCAGATCACCTTTGATCTTCATTACAGGAACTTTAACAGCCCAAAGTTACGTTAATGAGGTCCTGCAACCAGTGGCCCTACCTTTTCTGAACGCTCACTCCGGTGCGATTTTCCAACAGGACAACGTTCGTCCCTATACTGCTGCTGTCTCGAGAGCTTGCTTTCGAGGCACCGACACTCTGCCATGGCCAACCGCATCGCTAGACCTATCGCCGACTGAAAATGTGTGGGATGCTATTGCACACGCTATCCACACTCCACTCCTACCGCACAATCTGCATGAGAAGGTTCGAGCTACATGGGATGGTTTATTGCAGGACACCATTAGAAACCTATACAACTCCATGCCGAGACGTCTGGCATGCTGTATGAGCAAACATGGCTGCCCGATGCCTTACTGAGAGACACTACTTATTGGAGTGTAGCTCAATAAATATTGCCCATATTAGTCTCAATGTTTAATCATTTATTGTTCCTGGTAACGTTTACCTTTCTCCCGAATAGCATTGCAATCCGACACGTCATTCTGGATGCAACGGTTTTTTTGACGATGAGTGTATTTACCCGAATCGCTACAGAAAGAAACTAATCTTGCACAAAGATTAGCACACATGCGCGAGGAAAGAATTTAGTTTCGATACTGTTTATGCCATAAAAAAGAGGCTAAGATGTGCAATAGTCAGTAAACCACAAAGAAAAAAAAGTAACTATCTTAAATCTTGGTGATTCTAGTAGACCGTAAAAGAACCGAAAGAAAAAACTAAATCCTATGCAGGTAGTCGGCGAAAGAATCAGCAAGTAAATAGCGATTCTTGATACATTGGTGTCACATCAATATTATCGATCTTCTGTTTATATCAGTTATTCGCTGCTCTTAAAATGCCGCGCCTGTGCTGCACTTCCTAATGTCTCGAGTGACAAATGTCAGTGATTCTGAGACAGAACATTTGCTGACTCATTTACCACTGATTTACTGGTTTGAAAGCCATAGTATTTTACTTTTGGTGACGAGGGTCATTCGTTCTGTAGAAACCACAAGCACTCAGTCATTTCGAAGAATCGGATTGCCTGACTTGAGAAGATCAATCAGAAGCAATCTGAAATAAATGATTAGTTACAAAGTTGGCGCTTGTAAAATTTAGCCCAATCTCTTCACTGGCAAGAATTGCAGTTGACTATATTTTTGAGACCGACCAGTTAAGAACCAAATGAAGATAATGATGCACGTAGATATAATGATATTAATTTAATCAATTCAGCACATTATAGTAATCGAAAAGGGTGGAGAGTGGATTTAGTGTAGATACTGAAGCTGATATGCTGCAGCATGTGTGTGTTTGTGCGCATGCTTGTAATATTTCTATTCCACAACGTCGACTGCTCTTCATTCGACATTCTTCTACAGTGTTTTTTACTGATGCTCAAATTTACGTCAAACGAGTCGGCAATCAGAACTTGTAAAGTGATGTAAATATCATTTACAGGTGAAACAAAGTCGATACATAAATGTTTTAGTAGTTACATCATTATGATAAAAAATTATCCATTAAAAATATACACTGTTTGTGAAATTTGCGATACCATGAAGGACTGTGTGACATACTACAGAGGTGAAAACTTGTGTCAAGACGACACAGCTGCAGCGAGACATTATGTTCGCGTAGCTCAGTTGGGAGAGCGACTTACTCCGGAGTGAGGGGACACGGTTTCGATACCAGTCGCGGACATACTTGTGCTTTTACATTGGTGCCCGATTGTGGAAAATGGATCCACTGGCGGTTGGATTCTTCGAAAAATGTGTGATGTTTGTTCCACACATTGTTTGGAATTAATGAAAAATTCCTACTTCGCTTCTTTTTTTAATTTTGGTTGGAGGTTTAACGACCTCTGTGAGCAACTCAATGGGCTATAAGCAGTCTCTCGTCCCTAATTTAGGGTCACTGGTTCCAGGGAAGGGAGAGAACACAACATCCATGCCTCACCGGGATTTGAACCCGGACCCCTTTCGAAGGAATGATCAGAGGCCATCGCTTAGACCACTGCGCCACCGGGGTGGCCTAATTCGCTTCAAAGACAAAAAAAAAAAAATTAAGAGGGAGATGATGTGACGTACTACAGAGGTGAAAACATGTGTCAAGACGACAAATCTGCAACGAGACATTCTGTCCGCGTTGCTCAGTTAGGTGAAAAACTTACTTCGGAGTGTGGGGACACGGTTTCGACGCCCGTCGCACACTGACTTGTGTTTACACAACTGCTGGTATTAGCTTAAAAAGTATAAGATATGTACAACTGGTTGGAACATGCAAATCATTAAAATGTCAGTGAAAATGCGCATGCGGTTTTAGAGCAGAGTTTTCTGAACTGCGCGGTCTTGGGTATAAAACGTTGGCTCAAACAAGATGTTGCAATCCGTAAAGAGCCAACATTGAGTCGAAAGGAAGTCGTTGAGTCGAAATCTTGTGTCTCACTATGCCCCGTCACCAAAGACAGTTTCATTATGAACACATGACGGACTTTGAGTGAGCAAGGATTATTGGGATGAGAGAAGCTGGATTTTCCTACCACAAAATGGCCACTTGTACGGGATGAAACGCCAGTACAGTGATGCGAACGTGACGTCAGTGGACAAATGAGGATCGGACTCACAGAAATCCGGGAAATGGACCACACGACTGTAGGGGATGACACACACCTCCACCGCATGGCAGTGACCGATCGCAGGCGACATCCACGGCGTTAGCGCAACAGTGGAGCGTTATCACAGGTCAGGTTTTGTCCTCCAGCACAGTTCGACGCCCTCTGCTTAGTAGTGGACTGGTCGCTGGCACGCATTGGTGCGGATTCCTTCGACCCTCAAGCACAGATGTCCCAGGAAGCAATGGGGTCTCGAACACAGACACTGGCGCGCTGATTAGCAATGGGTCATGTTTTCTCACGAGTCAAGTTTCAGCTTGAAGACGTCGTATAATCCTCGATTTCTTTACGTTTGTAAATTATTGTCTTAAGAATCAAAACTGGAATTTTTAATTTTGTTGCTAAAGCTACTTTCGTGAGCGTGTGTGATTTTTATCAATTTTCTTCATAATCTCTATTTTATCTTTTAAAGACAACGTTTTAGGTGATTGTAAAGCCAACCGTCCAATGCAAGAAAACAAATGCAAAGAAAGGTTTCAAAGAAAGAATCCGATATGACAACGTCAAGCAAGAGGAGGTGTCTATAGCAAATGCCATCTGCAATGACCACTCGTAGCTCAGCAGGAAAGCGCATATTCCGCAGAGTGTGTCACAAAGTCAGTAGTTGAAAAGAAATAGGATGAAGGAAAGGCGGGTGAGATCAGACAGTGGGAAAGTGTGGGAAGAAAGTTTGGTAAACAAAATTCCTGCAGTTTGACTTTCTAAATCACGACACTCTAACACCACAACTTAACGTACAAATGTGAAGTAAACTAATTTAATCAACGTATAATTGATAAAATTTAAAATTAAGGGCAATTCAGAATTTGAAGGCCAGCGACAGTTTACGTATAAATTAGAAAAACGTATAAGTGAGAAATGTATAAAAGTGGTTTATGAAATAATAATCAGATATTTCGTAATGTTTCTGTTTCGCACGTTAAATTGCTAAGAAAGTTCGACTGGCCAACGAATAACGTTCGACGGTGAAAATTTATGTATGTCAAATAACTTCTATAGGTAAAAAATGGTAAAAAGTACGAACTCAACATGTTTTTGCTCACCTCTTCCAATCCACTTCGCCATCAATCGACATGTCGATAGAATTTTCACTTACGCTAGTTCTTTGTTTTTCACAAAATATTACTCTTGTGTGGTTAGGCCCATCGTTTCAAGTCAGAATGGCCATGAAGCAAGTGAGCCGAAACGCATCGGAAATGTTGACGGGGCGATATGACAGCGACGGTGTTGTGTCACATCTTTATTGTTTTTTCTCACATGTTTTATGGTGAGAGCCTCGTTCGGTTTTATTCCATCCACTTTCAATTACAATTTTAACTTTAGTACGTGTTTTAATGCCACATTCGAAGCTGTTCTTCCCTTGTGTTTGAATAATTCCATTTTATTTTAGTTCTATCGCCATCGTATATTTTTCATATATCTTTGACGTATTGTTTCATCTACTAGGGGCTGCGCCTCTAGGCTCGCTACGCTGTTTTCCAGAGTAGCGCTCGGGCCCTGCAGCCCGATCTTAAAGAATATCACATGAAATAAAAACTGAAATATGCATATAAATTTCAATTTATATTGCATGTCTAAGCAAATAAGGCTTGTTATTCCGAAATTTCAGAGGTTTTTTACTGCCGTTAAATTTTGGAATGTCGGACTTATGTCGTTTGAACTTATAGCACTTACTAAATTTACCACTAAGGAAAGCAAAAGCGGTCCAAAAAGCATTTCCGTAAACCGTTATGTTAAACCGTTAAGGTGGACGTCAAGTAATTTCGATTCCTATACTTCCAATGGAAAAACTTTTGTACACAATTCCTTCACAATTACTGTGTTCCAAAGGTTGAAAATTTGAACATCGATTAAAATAACCATATTTTAACTTGGAATACTATATATGCTTTAAAACATGACCATAATTATATAAAAAATCAATAACACTTCCTTTGGTGGTGTTGGAACCAGAAAAATGATGGCGCGACTTGTACTTTGATGACGTCAGTAAACGAACAAATGTTGGATTACATAATTATGGTTATGTTTTAGAAATTAGTAAGTATTCCAAGTTATAAAATGAAGCTATTTTAATCGATGTTCAAATTTTCATCCTTGGGAACGAATTAATTGTCCAGAAAAAAGATGGCGCGACCTGTATTTTGATGACGTCAGTAGACAAACAAATGTTGGATTGCATAATTATGGTTATGTTTTGGAAATTACTAGGTATTCCAAGTTATAAAATGAAGCTATTTTAATCGATGTTCAAATTTTCATCCTTGGAAACGCATTAATTGAGAAGAAAAAGTGTACAGAAGTTTTTCCATTGGAAGTATAGGTAGCAAAATTACTTGACGTCCACCTTAAACAACTGAGATAGCTTTGCCAACATAACATATGCATGACAAATTCTCTGCGAGACCATGGCAGCAGGTCACGTGACCAGAACGTTCCTCTGTGATTATCGTGAAGACAGACAAGCCGTTCATTTCTTTCCTTTGCGTCTTTAAAAAATGCTTAAAAATCAGAAAATGACTTTTTCTTAAATTTGTTTTTTGTAAAAAAAGGGACGATAGTTGTAGGCTTATGCTGTAAAAATTGCAAAGCGTTATGATTTATAATTTGCCAAATATTCATTTTTTCAAATGGATGTCATCGCAAAATAGAGTATTTTGTGAAATTAAAAAATTTAATTTCTCGTAAACTAAATCGAAATTCAAAAAAAGGGCGATGATGTGCAAAAATTTGGCCATGGCACTACATGCCTACAAAGTTCCGTGGTTTTGTTGCTGTTAGTGTGTCGGGAACGCGACCTGATAGCACTTTTTTGCTTACCTTAACTTTGAAATACAATAGCTTTTGAAGTATCAATAGAACTCAAGAAACTGTTTATTTCAGCGTATTCTCCAAACAATTCTCTACAAACGATGTGAATTTCATATTTTTGTGTTCAATACGTTTTGCGCTGCGAGCTAGGAAAGCAAGAGTGTCGCGAAATTTCTAAAACAGCGGCAGTTACTTTTTTTAGAATAGAGAGATATGATTTGCGAATGACGACGAAACTCTGTACATACCGCTATTCACGTGCAAAGTGTTCTACAAGTATAGACAGATAGTAGAACGGAGTTGAAACGATGGGCCTAACTACGCAAACCTAATGTTTTGTGAAAGACAAAGAAACAGCGTAAGTGAAAAATTCCATCGACATGTCGATGGATGACGAGGTGAATTTGAAGAGGTGAGCAAAAACATGTTCAGTTCGTAATTTGTACCTACAGAAGTTATTTGACATACATAAATTTTCGCCGTCGAACGTTATACGTTGGCCAGTCGAACTTTCTGAACAATTTAACGTGAGAAGCAAAATCATTACGAAATATCTGATGATTATTTCATATACCATATTTATATTACACGTATTACTTCACGATTTGGTTAAATTCCATAATGTGAATCTTGTATAAAAGAGGTTTTACTGTATTTATGTTTTTCATTACTGTGAGAAAAGGAAGCGGTTACAAGTAGATTACAAGAAGTTCTTCACCCAGTTCTGACTCGCTTCAATGAGGCTTTACGTTTTAAATGAATTGAAACCCTTTAGAATGAAGATTTTAACCTTCTCCGTAAATTTTCCACGCTGATCGCTTCCTACATTTCTTTTGTGTAGTCTGAGTAGTTATCTGGTGTATTCCTGCATTAAGAGCTTTATTAGAGTACTGATATATCTTCATATCAGCAAATAAACTACATTTGTTGGTTTGGATGATTTCAAAACATTTATCTGAATAGCTAATTAAATAAGCCAATTTTATATTGTCACTGGAATTATTCCTATTATGTTTCTGTTTATGTCAAAGAGTGTAATTTTCTCTTTCAGTAAGTACACAGCTGGCCATTAAAAGTGTAACACCAAAAAGGAAAAATATATCGAAGCTACATTTATTGTACAGAAAGCAGATGATACAATAATGAATCGATTACAAATACAGCACGATGAGATGACGGTAACACGTAACAATCAGTATCTCGTGTAGCCACCCTGGGCGGCAACTACAGCTGCTACGCGACCCGGCAAAGAGAGGAAGAGACGATGGATGTGTGTTGGGGGAATGTCTGTCCACGTAGCTTCAATACGATGCTACAGTTCCTCCGCTGCAGCCGGGGGTAGAGGCCTTCAATATGTAATGTAAAACACACACGGGCCGAGCAGGGTGTTTTTTATGAGCAAAACCATCGCTGTACGATGCGTTTCTTGTTTGGAAAATATGCAACGTACAGCAGCAGGATAAGCTTAAATAATTTCCGCTGTTGGAAAAAATAGAAATTTTACGACATCATCGCCTCCTACAAAACAATTGGAAAGGGTCAGGCCCCATAGTTTTTTAATGTGAATGTGGTCCCTTCTCTCTCTCTCTCTAACTTCCACCCTCCTCTCGTGCTTCAGGGCAGGCTATTAACTGCAGCATTTATAAACCCAGCCACCAGCTCACAGACGATCTTTTTCTTTTTTTATTGTACTGGTCGGCGGCACTTTGTTCTCTAAATGTGTGAAAAGCTTTTAAGTTGTCTTAAACGTCAGGAGAAAAATAGGCTGGGAGAAACTTACTTCTGTGTATAAATCTGTGCCGTATTTCCCCCATTTGTACTATCAGGCAGCCGTTTTCAAAACTTCTGGGACACTGGTTAGCTGGGCAGTCTCCCAGCAAAAACAGTATTGCTGGGCCAGCAGTGGGCCATTGCTGGCAGTGCTGGCTGCCAGCAATGGCCCAGCACTATGTTTCCGCTGCCGAACCGTCAATAAAATGTCCGTGCGGCCAACAGAAGGGCCAGCAGTTCAGGCCAACAGTTGGCACCCCATCAGTTGTCATATGCCACAACAGGGCCATCAATGGTGCATCACAGGCAGTAGCTGCCACAAGTGGCCCTTCAGTGGCCCTGCAAGTACTTGCCAGAAATGATGGCTAGCCTAATGTGGTCCGCTAGTGGGCCGTTAGTGGCAACCAGCAACCACGTGACGTAACTGGTGGCTTGCCGAATCTTGTCCGCCAATTTCCCAGTAGTAGCAATAATAAAAAAGCAAGGATAACCGCAGTTTCCTAAAGCTACAATTTTTTTCTACCCTCGTTTCGAAGCTTGTGAATTAACGCACTGCGCTGGGGGAATTTTCTCGACAGACCGGAAAAACGCCGTTTGCATCTGACTAGATTCGATCCTGGACCGTTTACGTGGAAGCCGCGCTCTCGCTACCGACCGGACTAATTCACGACGCCCAGGTACGTGTTGGAAGCTATCTGTTTGGCATGCAATTTGTAATCGAATGCTTCCCTCTTTCATTTTATAATATTGCTAGCTATTTTTCATAAAAGTCAGTTTCATATAATTAATAAATTAATTTTTTCAACGTAACGATAGTTTTTTTTTACTTTAAGGGAACTTCACTCATTTTCAAGGCGTGTACATACTTAGAGTCGTTTTCCAAAGTTTTGTACTGTCCCTGCCGTCTTGAAAGGAGATTGTTGAATAAATATATATTTACCCGGGTTCATGTCACATTCTGTTGCATTTTTAACGTTGTATCTTTCCTTTCTGTTGTCCGAAGCTACATTTTTTTTAAAGAGGAAAGATATTTTATTTTACTTCTCGTTATTTTTAGAAGCGAATTCCTCCCAGTCTTGTGTATTCAACCCGTGGATGAGTACACCCCATAGCGTTGCTTTTTTTTTCTTTCAAATAATAAATAAATTTTGTACGCGTATAATTCTTTTTTTTTCAACAAACGCTGTTTTAATGGTTTTCCAGGATATGTGTTTCAAGCGGTTTCAAATTTTTTCTTGTTATTCATCCACTCCATTCCATGAATTGTTATTCATGGGAATGGAGTGGGTGTATTTCATGGCTGTAATCTAGTATTTCACGGCTTAATCTGATATCTTCGTTGACGTAAAATTTCATTAGGAAATTAATTCGCCTCTCCACATATGGATTTTTTCTTAACATCCACTAAAATAACAATATGGCGATAGCATCGTCTTCAACTAACTGGTACCATGAGAGACACAGCAAGTGTTGCTTCAGCGCATGCGCAGTCCCGATGCTTCCACTTGCTGTTGGGGGTTGCATTGGTTGCCAGCAACGGGCCACTAGTGGCACTTGCTTGGAGGCCCACAATTCACGGCGATATTGCAGGGACATCAATGGCTCGCCAACTGATAGCGCTGCCACCAACGGACCACTACCGGGCCGTGAGCGGCAGATTTCAGCCAGCAGTGACCCATCACTGCCAGCTGGTGGCCAGCAGTTTCCCAGCACTTTTGTTTTTGCTGGGCTAGCTGTCGTTGTTTTCCCTTAGCATATGCTCAGTTCACTGTTGCTGATAAACACTCTTCCATACTTGTTATGGAGTTAAAGAAAGCGAAAGATTTTTGCGAAAAAATCGTTTCCGGAGAATATGTACTTCTAGACAATGTAAAGGGGAAAAGCGATATTTGGAAATATTGCAAATTACTGTCTCGTTCTGAAACTAGTCGGCTGATAAACGTTGTGCAAAAACATTTGAGTTACGATAACACAAAATCTGGAACATCGCATCTTAAGCGGCACAAATGTGTTGCCCCCATACACACGAGATACATATTGGGTTCCAGCGATATAATATGCCAGTAGAGATAGGTGCAGTTAATAAAGCCATAAAATCTTCTCCCAGTAGAACGATCGAATTCATAATGCTGGATATTTTGTACTTTTCGAATTAACCCCCCCCTCCTCGTCCCCAAGGATATTTCACGGTCCGGCTGTAGGGAATGATAATTTGAAAACCCAGTAAAATTTGAAAGGAATGGAAATTGTCCTTTTCATGCAATATTTTTGGGTATGCAAACTCCCCTTCTCGGAAGTCACGTGATTTATACAGTCTCAGAAATATTTTGAATTAACTTTTATTGTAATAGAATACGTGTAGCAATTAAGAAAACAAAAACTCTTCAGGAATCGAATGACCGAGTGCACCAGGTGTCAAATTCGTGTTTTGGTAACTGTTGAAATATTACTGGTCTGGCCGGGCTTTAATTAAAAAATCTGAAACGGGCCGGGCCTTGGACGTGCGGGTTTGGGCCAAGCCGTGCTTTCCAAATTAAGGCCCATGCAGACCTCTAGCCGGGGGTGGTCACTGGTGTGCCAGTCGTCCGCCGATCATGGACCACACGTGTTCAGTAGGCGACATATCAGGAGACCGCGAGGGCCACGGAAGACGTGGCATATGGTGGCGATCCAGGAAGTCTTGAACGTTGCGTGCCGCATGCAGTTGCGTATTATCCTGTCGGAAAATGTCGCCAGACAGTCTCTGAAGATATGGTAAAACAACAGGCTCCAACACCTCGTTGATGTAATAATGGCTGTTCAACGCACCAGAATGCGGGCGAGGCCCGTGCGGTATTGGAATACAATGGCACCTCCTACCATAACGCCGGTGCCAGGATGGCGCAGCATAATAAGGGACTCACTCACCCGGTCGTCATGGCACCGCCAGACAGGGATTCGCCTATCGTGGAGCAGAAAACTGAAGCGGGATTCGTCGCAAAACATGCCATGCCATTCGCTTCCCATGTGCGATGTTCTTGGCCCCATTGCCGTCTCAGACGCTGGTGTTGTACATTCAAAGGTAGCCGAAGCAATGGGCGCCGTGCAAAATGCCCCGCTGCTGCAGACGACATCGAACCGTCCGTGCGAAGACTGGGTGTTGTGCCACACACCCGAACTGTTCAGCTACGGTAGTCGATGTGACTGTGCGATCCGTCAGAGCCATGTGTACCAGATGTCGGTCCTCTCGTTCGATGGTGTGACGGCGCCTTTAGGATCCCGCACATCGGTGTGTTCTTTCCTCCGCTACCCACTGACGCCATATTCTCCCCACCGTGGCCGCATGCCGTCCCACATGAGCACCAATGTCTTTGAGTGATAATCCGCAATCCCAATATGCCACAATTATCTCGCAATCGAAGTCGGAAACCTGCTGGTAGAGTAAAAACTACGGAAGTCGGAAACCTGCTGGTAGAGTAATATCAACGGAAGTTGGAAACCTGCTGGTAGAGTAAAAACTACGGAAGTCGGAAACCTGCTGACAGAGTAAAAACTACGGAAATCGAAAACCTGCTGGTCGAAGTCGGAAACTTACTGCCGCTCGTGGCCACGGAAACCTGCTGGTAGAATAAAAACTACGGAAGTCGGAAACCTGCTGGTAGAGTAAAAACTGCGGAAGTCGGAAACCAGCAACCGCTGGTAGAGTAAAAACTGCGGAAGTCGGAAACCTGCAACCGCTGGTAAAGTAAAAACTACGGAAATCGGAAACCTGCTGGCAGAGTAAAAACTACGGAAATCGGAAACCTGCTGGTCGAAGTCGGAAACCTACGGCCCTCGTGGCCACGGAATACTGCTGGTAGAATAAAAACTACGGAAGTCGGAAACCTGCTGGTCGAGTAAAAACTGCGGAAAGCGGAAACCTGCTGGTCGAAGTCTGAAACCTACCGCCGCTCGTGGCCACGGAAACCTGCTGGTAGAATAAAAACTACGGAAGTCGGAAACCTGCTGGTAAAGTAAAAACTGCGGAAGTCGGAAACCTGCAACCGCTGGTAGAGTAAAAACTGCGGAAGTCGGAAACCTGCAACCGCTGGTAGAGTAAAAACTACGGAAATCGGAAACCTGCTAGTAGAGTAACAACTACGGAAGTCGGAAACCTGCTGGTAGAGTAAAAACTGCGGAAATCGGAAACCTGTTGGCAGAGTAAAAACTGCGAAAGTCGGAAACCTGCAACCTCTGGTAGAGTAAAAACTACGGAAATCGGAAACCTGCTGGCAGAGTAAAAACTACGGAAATCGGAAACCTGCTGGCAGAGTAAAAACTGCGGAAGTCGGAAACCTGCAACCGCTGGTAGAGTAAAAACTACGGAAATCGAAAACCTGCTGGCAGAGTAAAAACTACGGAAATGGGAAACCTGCTCGTAGAGTAAAAACTGCGGAAGTCTGAAACCTGCTGGTCGAAGTCGGAAACCTACCGCCGCTCGTGGCCACGGAAACCTGCTGGTAGAATAAAAACTACGGAAGTCGGAAACCTGCTGGTAAAGTAAAAACTGCGGAAGTCGGAAACCTGCAACCGCTGGTAGAGTAAAAACTACGGAAATCGGAAACCTGCTAGTAGAGTAACAACTACGGAAGTCGGAAACCTGCTGGTAGAGTAAAAACTGCGGAAGTCGGAAACCTGCTGGTAGAGTAAAAACTGCGGAAGTCGGAAACCTGCAACCTCTGGTAGAGTAAAAACTGCGGAAGTCGGAAACCTGCAACCGCTGGTAGAGTAAAAACTGCGGAAGTCGGAAACCTGCAACCGCTGGTAGAGTAAAAACTACGGAAATCGGAAAACTGCTGGTAGAGTAACAACAACGGAAGTCGGAAACCGGCAACCTGCTGGTAGAGTAAAAACTATGGAAATCGGAAACCGGCTGGTAGAGTAAAAACTGCGGAAGTCGAAAACCTGCAACCGCTGGTAGAGTAAAAACTACGGAAATCGGAAACCTGTTGGCAGAGTAAAAACTGCGAAAGTCGGAAACCTGCAACCTCTGGTAGAGTAAAAACTACGGAAATCGGAAACCTGCTGGCAGAGTAAAAACTACGGAAATCGGAAACCTGCTGGCAGAGTAAAAACTGCGGAAGTCGGAAACCTGCAACCGCTGGTAGAGTAAAAACTACGGAAATCGAAAACCTGCTGGCAGAGTAAAAACTACGGAAATGGGAAACCTGCTCGTAGAGTAAAAACTGCGGAAGTCTGAAACCTGCTGGTCGAAGTCGGAAACCTACCGCCGCTCGTGGCCACGGAAACCTGCTAGTAGAATAAAAACTACGGAAATTGGAAACCTGCTAGTAGAATAAAAACTACGGAAATTGGAAACCTGCTGGTAGAGTAAAAACTGCGGAAGTCGGAAACCTGCAACCGCTTTTAGAGTAAAAACTACGGAAATCGGAAACCTGCTGGCAGAGTAAAAACTATACGGAAATCGGAAACCTGCTGGTCGAAGTCGGAAACCTACCGCCGCTCGTGGCCACGGAAACCTGCTGGTAGAATAAAAACTACGGAAATCGGAAACCTGCTGGTAGAGTAAAAACTGCGGAAGTCGGAAACCTGCAACCTGCTGGTAGAGTAAAAACTACGGAAATCGGAAACCTGCCACCGCTCGTGGACACGGAATTCTGCAGTTTTCCGTGTCCACGAACGGGAAGCAAACACACTTCGAGTGCTTAACACCAGCTACTTGTTCACCCCGCTTAAACGGCTTTTAGGGGCGTTACTGTCTCAAAATATTTCCACATGTGCTGCCCAGTTAATTAGTTATATGTGCGCTCGTGTTCTACCCTTCTGCGAACTTTGTAGACCGTGGGATGGGATCCTCCTGGTGTTGCACTTTTAATGGTCAGCAGTGTATGCACCTATACATTCAGTAATTCTATATCCAAAAAAGAATTTGCTGTTATAGTTATATGCGTAAATTGTGTAATATAGTATTGCATTTCGTATAATCGCAGCGCCTAAAACTCTGAGATTGATGATACTAGAATGCTGATGTAATTTAAAAGCAAGTTGAGGCAATAAGCCTTACCGGCGTAGTTCAATCAGGAGAATATCCCTTTCCGGAGTGGAAAAGCGCGGGTACAGATTCCACCATTAGCAGAAAAAGGTGATAAGCTATATTGGCGCCTAAACGCAAAATTAATTTGCTGGCCGTGACGTTCGAAAAAACGTGTGATGATTGTTCCACACATCGTCCGGATTTAAGCGAAGGTTAGAAAAAAACAACGTATGATGGTTCTTCCACACATCGTCTGGATTCAAGCGAGGGTTCGAAAAAGCGTGTGATGATTCTTCCACACATAGTCTTCACACATTGAAGGTTCGAAAAAACTTATGATTCTTCCACGCATCGTCTGGATTTAAGCGGAGGTTAGAAAAAAAACCGTGTGATGATTCTTCCACACATCGTCTGGATTTAAGCGAAGGTTAGAAAAAATGTATGATGATTTTTCCACACACCGTGTGAATTTAAGCGAATTTTCGAAAGATAATTATTCCACACATAATCTGGAAGTAATAAGAATTCCTTCTTCTAGAGCGAAATCCTTCAAGCCTGGGTTTTCAGTGGACCCGAAATCTATGATTTGATCCAAACTGGAATTTGCAGTGATCAGGCTTGCCAGCGTAATCCAGTCGGGAGAATATCTCTCTCCGGAGTAAGTCAATTACTGATAATTATCCCGTATCGCCAGTGTTGACATGATGGGGGTTAATGGAGCAAATATCGGAGGAAGGCAATAGCAATCGTTCCAGCTAACCCACGTCAGAAACCAGGCACACAACCAAGCCGAGCACAGTGGCCGTCGACTCATCCCACTGATTGGAAGACCCGTCCGCCAACGAAGGGTCCGACCAGGTCTTTTATTCAGAATAAAAATGCAATTTCCAAAAGTACAATGAAATTACAAACACATATAAACAAATCTCATAAAATATCACAACGTAGATCCACTTATCAGAAGCAGAAAATCCTCAAAATTCAATATCACTCAGAAATTACACTTTGCAAAACTTTCAGTAACAATACAGTACAGAAGTTAAAACAAATTAGTTGAACATGAATAATTTCAAAACATAGAATACTTTACAATAAACCATATACAAAGTAAAGCACTTCCCAAACCATTGCCCCAAAACCTCCATTTCAATGAAGAGACAATCAAAATTAAACATTCCTCAATTCGGCCAGTAAAAGCGAAACCCAAGGCGACACCCGCCACCTCAAACCAGTTCCCCCAAACCCCAGAGATAACTAAACAAGTTAGTAAAATCATGCAATGCATTGATTATGATACGCTTTCCAATATACAAGAAATCATTACTCAAGTTATGAAGATAATGGCTGTGGAATAAATCTCACTCCTTTGTCTCCATTTCGATGATATTAAACATATTTGGTTCAGTATACCTTCGGAACAACATACTAAAGTTTTGTCGCAATCGAAGCATTTTTACTAAAGTTATGAGAATAATGGCTGTGGAATAAGAACTCGCTTCTTTGCCCTAACCTTTGACAGCATTTCAATGTTATTCAACAGAACCGGTTCTTCTGGAAAAACATGATAAAGTTTTGTCGCAATCGAAGCATTTTTACGTAAGTTATGACGCATAAGGGCGATGAAATGGATCCGGCTCCTATGTCCTGACCTTTGACCCCATTTCGCTCATTTTCAATAGGTTTCGTCCCCAGGTTGTCCCCTACCACATACTAAAATTTCATCAAAATCGAACTATTTTTACGCGCGTTATCGTGCGGACAGACAGACAAAAGTGGAGAATATACGCTTCTTCAGCCTACGGTTGGAAACCGTAATCAAGAAAAATATTCAACTTTCATATACCTTTTTCTGCCGGCGGTACGATTCGAGCCACCGGCAGAAAAAGATGTTGATCCCACCACCGGTAGAAAAAGGGGTTAATCCCACAACTGGCAGAAAAGGAAGTTAATACCACAGTCATTAAAATAAACTACGATCACTAAGATAATCAAAATGGTAAAAAATATCTTCGAAGGATAAAACAAACTGATTCGGAAGCAAAGATACATTTAAGCAAGCAATCTTCATGATTTTGGGCAAAATGATAATGGAATTTAACTCTATACTTGAAAGTGCAATAAAACCGAATTAAGGTTTCCATTTCTTGAATGACAAAAAATAACAGAAAAACTCACAAAGACTTTAAGATAAAGATTGCTCATTTGTCAAGCAAATATGCTGACGATCCCGATTGAGTAGATTTCTGCTGCGAAATGGAGAATTTTAAAGACCAGGGACAGGTTTTACATCCTAACATTTCGGGAGAAAGTACCATTATATGTGCTCAGACATATCCGCCAGAATCATTTCCGAGATGCTGCAATTTAAGTGCAGCACTTAGTACTCTGTACAGCGCTGCTGGCAACGTCGGTATATTATGATCCAAATTTCAGTAAAATGATCATAAAAACATATATTTAATCATTATTGTGCTAGAAAACGTTAACAGGCCTTTCGATTTTATCTATCGAGAGTGAAATGGTGAACAATATAAGCTTTAGAGACATTATTATTTACTCTATAGTGAAAGAAAGGCCAAAACGTCAAAATTTAATGTCAGTTATTTAAAGTTATTTTTACCATGTTTGCACCATTCATGAAGGTTTCCTCTCTCAAATTGCTGCAAATAAGCTGTTTCTGTGAATATGCTTGACTTATTTTGAATATCTAGCGTATATTTGTGATTTTGAAACAGTATGCTTCGTATTTTGAATACATTGATATATTGCGGTTAATATGTATGAAGAAGTTAAATACTTTCATTACTTTTTTGAAAGGTAGACTTTGAAGTATGCCACTGGCGGAAAATTGCGTAGATCAGGCCCCGTATGTGGCACCAATGTACTCTACACCGATGATCCATTATTTTATCACCACCTACATAATAAGCTGTATGTCTCCCTCCGCTCTAGACCACAAAACCGCGGCCACTCGGTGAGGCATAGTTTTGTTGAGGTGGAGATATGTATCCTGGGGTATATGGTACCAAAATGTCAACAGCAGGTCCATCAGTTCCCATACATTTCGGGATGTTAGTGATTGAGCGCGAACCCGCTTTTCCGAATCGAACCACAAATGTTGGATTGGGCTCATGTCAGGTGAATTTGGAGGCCAGGACTTTAACAGAAAGTCACCAACATGTTCCTCGAATCACTCCTTGACTATTCTGGCAGTGTGGAAAGGCGCATTATCCTGTTGGTAATGGACACCACCAGCAGGGAACACAGTTGCCCTGAATGGGGGTTCGTAACGATTTTCAGATCCCTGACAGTTGTCAGGGATTGTGCTATTTCGATAATGGGGCCTAAAGTGTCCCAAGAAAACATAGCCCACGGCATGACACCGCCGCCACGGACCTATTTACGCCCAACAATGAGTCCAGATGACATAGCGTCCGTTGGTAATCGGCGTATCCGTGCTCTGCCGTCTGCGTGGTGCACCAGGAATCTGGATTCGTCAGACCAGGCTCACTTTCTTCCAATCATCCAGGATCAAATTTCGATTAACTTGGGCTCATTTCATGCTTTGTTGGCGATGACGTGTAGTAAGCATAGGGTTCCGGTGGGGTCTTCGGCTACGCAGGCCCATGCGCAGAAGGCTGCGATGAACTGTGAGCTGTGACACATTGCCCTGATCCCCACTGTTGTAGCTGCGGAAGATTTTTCGCACTGTGGCCATACGGTCGATGCGAACAATGCGCGATAGTCTCCGCTCCCCTCTGGCATCAATGAACTGCGGACAACGGTTCATCGTTTGACCATCTACGCACCACTTTTGATACGTACTCACTACAGCGGTACATGAACAACCCACAAACTGCGCCGTTTCCGAGATCGTAGTTCCGAGACGTCGTGCCATCAGAATTTTTCAAACTCCGATATATTGGCAGTTTTTCCCATTCTGACTCCGAACACTCTACTAACCGATATATATACTGCTCTGTGAACTTCACCGGCGCCACCGTTCGGTGTCCAAAGGCTCGGGTGGTCATAATGCAATGGCTCATCGAATATGTTACTGTAAATAAAAAGCTTGTATATATCAATATATTTGTGAATTCACAGATCGTTTTCTGAAAAATGTTCTTCCGCAACAGATACACTATCTACCAACAAGTAATTGTACACCTGTGATAGCAAAGGAAAACAAAGTTTATTCACCTTCAATAGATGGTGGAGCCTCCACGAGCGGCGATTACAGCTGCGACCCTCCGGGGCATACTCTCAACCAGGCCTTGTACGACGGCTAGCGGTATTTTCTTCCACTCGGCTTGGAGAAGACAGGTCAGTTCCTTCACCGATTTCGGACTGTGGGGGCACCCCTTAAGTCGACGCTCCAACTCGTCCCAGAGGTGCTCGATAGGGTTAAGGTCCGGGCTCTGCGCAGGCCAGTCCATTCGATTAACCCCACTGTCACCATACCAAGCCATGGTGGACCTCGCAACATGACAGGTGGCATTGTCATCCTGAAAGTAACATGGGTCCACCCCGTAAAACTGCCACAACGTAGGAAGCGCATGGTCATCCAAAATCTACCAGGAATTGCGATTAAGTGTCCCGTGCCACATCAGGAGAAACACCCCATAGCATAATTCTACCGCCGCCGAACTACACAGTTGGAACAATACATTCCGGCAGGAGGCGTTCTCCAGGCAGACGACAAACCCAGACCCTGCCATCCTAACGGTAGAGGGCGAACCTTGATTCGTCGCTACAGAGAACCTGTTTCCACTGTTCAACGGTCCACTGTCGACGTTCTTTGCACCACGTTAGCCGAGCAGCGCTATTAGACTTGGTGATCAAAGGCTTGTGGGCGGCAGCACGTCCATGATAACCGAGCAGATGGGCTTCCTTACGGATGGTATTCATCGAAAGAACACTCCCTGATGCCTGTTGAAACTGCTCGTGGATGTGTGGCCCATCGATTTGGTGCGGTTCTTCCGAATTTCTCTGGCCAGCACCCGTCGGTCTCTAACTCCCAGTTTTGTGGTTCTGCCGGGTCGGGCCACATTCCGACAGTCACCTCTCATCTTCCACTTGCCAATCACGTAGGCCACTGTCGATTTTGGGTTTTTCAACTCGCTGGATATGTCACGTATGGATCGGCAATTTCTGTGATACCCGACAATTACACCTTTCTCAAAATCAGAGAGCTCCGAACTGCGTGGCATTTTGCATGCGACTGGTTGCGTTGTTGTTTCCCTCACGATATTTAACGGCGATGGGCGTGACGTGTATCAGGACCGCAGATATCGTCGATTGCAGGGGTGTCCAAATACTTGTTGGTGTTGGTAGATAGTGTAGCTGCAGTTATGAAGAAAATACATTTTTTAAAACTTTTCGATTAAAAATATTCTAGAAAGTGCCGATTGAGGCTTTTAGTCTCCGAATTGATAAACGGTTTCAACATCTTCTTTGTTTCGTACAATGCACACACAATACAATACATATTTTCATTATACAGGGTGTTTAACAAGGTAGTCTCCCCAAGGAACCAACTGTTGTTTTCTTCGCTCGCTACATAGAAACACGACGTTTGGTTTAGACGTGACCTTGAGCCTTGAGAAAAGCGCGGGAGCCATTTTCTTTATATGGCGATGACGGATTTTGATGTCACACCACCAGATGGCAGGGCACCCTAATTCTGTTCAGAGGCAATCTGCCTGTTCTACTGTGTCCGTGATCGTAGTTCAGGATGGCTGTTGTGAGGTACTACAGATGTGAAAATATGTGTCAAGATGACAAATCTGCAGCGAGACATTCTGTCCGCGTAGCACAGTTGGGAGAGCGACTTGCTCCAGAGTTAGGGGACACTGGTTGAAAGCCCGTCGCGGACAAACTTGTGTTTTCACATTGGCGCCCGACTGGGAAAAATAGATCCATTGGCCGTTGGATTCCTTGAAAAATGTGTGATGTTTGTTCCACAAATTGTTTGGAATTAATAAAAAATTCCCACTTAGCTTTAACAACAATTAAGAGGGAGATCATGTGACGTACTAAGAGGTGAAAACATGTCTCAAAACGACAAATCTGCAGCGAGACTTTCTGCCCGCGTAGCTCAGTTGGGAGAGCGACTTACTACGGAGTGAGGGGATTCGATGTCCGCCGTGGACGAACTTGGGTTTTCACATTGGCGCCCGAGTGTGGAAAACGGATCCACTGGCCGTTGGGTTCTTCAAAAAATGTGTGATGTTTGTTTCACACATTGTTTGGAATTAATAAAAAATTCCTACTTCGTTAAGGATGATTCGTGTTAAAAATGCTGAAAGTTAAATATTGACTGAACACGATAAAACACATATGTAGCACACATAAACTACAGGTACTTAAGCTTTACTAATGAAAACACACACCACATGAGATCTTTCGAGGATCATAACGTCCCCATCTTCAGAAGTTACATTCACGAGTAAGACCAAGATATATATATATATACAACACCATCGTCAGAAACCAGCAATAACGCAACGCCATCTAGGATTTACAGAGTGCATTTAAAATAAATCATGAAAATGTTTAAATAAAATAGTCCATGGTTCCGCTATAACTTTAGGGACATAATCATTACAGCAACGAGATCCGAATGAGGCAATATATAGGCTCTCCATAAATAATAACAGTGAGAGCTTACCTAGAGACGAGACAAGGCGGTTGCTAACTTGCCATTACGAACATCATATTTATGCTCCCTGACTCTGGTACTCAAGTTCCTTCTTGTAGAACTAATATATACAGTATCATTAGTGTCTGGAACAACGGCTTGTAGAGGAATGGTGTATACGCCGTGTCTAGTATGTGGAGGCACCTTGTCCCGATCCTTCTTGATTAATGCATAAATATTTCTAGTCGTGAGGCCAAAGTCAATATTATATGGTTTACACTTATTTCTTAGTACATTAACAATCCTGGGCACACACGGAAGTGATCCCACAAAACGGGGTTTACGAAAGTCTCTAGAAAGAGACGAAACATTAGACTTCTTAATTGGCCGGAGCAAGCGATCCACCACCGAGGGCTCGTAACCATAATTGCAAGGCAATTTGTTTAATCTTGACTAGTTTCAAATGTCGTAATCTAGGGTTGGACGAGTGCTAAAATGCTTTACGTAATAAAAACCGAATAGACGCAAATTTATAATTAGTCGGGTGATAAGATCAGAAGGGTATAGTTTCAACACTGGAAGACGGTTTTCTGAAAACAGAAGATTGCAGATGATTCGAGGGGGTCCATTCCAAAATGAAATCTGTGACGTGCCTGCCCGGCAGGACGCACACGACATAAAGGCAGATGGCAGTCAGAACGAACGTCCGCGTAGCTCAATTGGTAGAGTGACTTATTCCGGAATGAGGGGACCGGGGTTCGAGCCTCGGCGTTGACAAAAATGACGGAGAAATTTACTTCTTATAATGGCGCCCGAACTTTCCTGATGACCCGGCCGTTCAAGAACTTGCAATGGTGTGATGTTTTTTCCACACCGCGAGATAGGAAAAATCAGAGAATCCCTTCTCCAGCGCTTCGAAAATAAATGTGTGTGGCGTTGCATTCCACACACCAGATTGACTGGGAGTTCCCAGGTGCACGTTCTACTGTGGATGGCTGCCTGCAACGACTCATAGTCACGGCTGATCCGTGGGCTATGCCCTCGGTCCTCTTTCAGGGGGAGGGGAGTTGCAACGTGCCTGCCAAGCAGGACGCACACGACATAAAGGCAGATATCAGTCAGAACGAACGTCCACGTAGCTCAATTGGTAGAGCGACTTATTCCGGAATGAGGGGACCCGGGTTCGAGCCCCGGCGTGGACAAAAATGATGGAGAAATTTACTTTGTTATAAATCCAAAAAAGGTAAACTCCGGTTTTGTTCGATTTCAAGGGTGAAATTCCTACTTCGTTTCAAGAAAAAAAAAGATAAGAGGGAGACAATGTGAGGTACTACAGAGCTGAAAATATGTGTCAAGACGACAAATCTGCAGCGAGATATTCTGTCCGCGTAGCTCAGTTGGGGGAGCGACTTACTCCGGAGTGAGGGGACAGGGTTTCGAAGCACGTCGGGGACAGCTGTGTACACCATTGTGGAGCGGGTGTTTATTGTGAAAAGTTATTGCGTGACAAAGTCTATAAAGGTAACCCAGCGTGAGTTCTTAAAGAAGTTTGGGACAAGAAAAGCACCAGACAACTGTCACATCACCAGGTTAACGAAGAAATTTGAAACCACGAGCAGTGTTTTGGAAAAATACAGTGGCGACGTCGTCCTTTAAGCGGAAGAAAAAATCGAAGAGGTGAAGCACAGGCTGCTGGCATCACCGAAGAAGTCCCTACGACTTTTATCACAAGAAAATGGATATTCTGTTTTCACCTGCCAAAGAGCTTCGAAGAAATCGTTGCTTCATCCGTACCGCGTGACAGCTGAGCAAGAATTGCAAGAACCGGATCTTGAAAATCATGTGTCTTACTGTCACCGCTTCCTGACACTTTCCTTGCAATTTCAAACATTTTGGATATAACATGGTGCACTGACGAAGCATGGTTTGATTTGGACAGGTATATCAATTCCCAAAACTCCTGCATTTGGGCTACAGATAAATATCTTTAAGAAAAGGTTAAATGTACCGTTTTATAGAATTTTTTCACAAAACACCTAAATAAGAAATTAACTCTTGATAGCTATAACAGCTTTGGTCGTAACAAGTCCACAGACTGATACAAAGGCATCGTACAATCATCTGTACAATAATTTGAATACCCGGTTTCTTACGGTAACACAATACATAATAGCTAGTGAGCAAAATGGAGAAGAGAAGAAATATCCTGTACTACAGTAACCAAAATGCATGCGATATGCTATCCACAATATCCGATCTCGTTGCAGAACTTCAAAACGCGTTCCTTCAACAGACGATTGGAATTTAACAGTTAATCAAACTTCAAGTATTCCTCCGAATATCTCCTGTTGCCAGAACGTTTTTGTCGTACGGATACGGAAAAAGCGAGTACGGAGATTTTATCGTTAATATACGAAAAGAAATGCGGAAATGTTTCTGAAAATTCAAAGTTTTTCGTTAACACATTGTAACGTAAATGTCTTTTCGTACTGATACGTTATTTTGAAACATCACCATACGATGAAAGAGTTCCTAAATTAAACCTTAACAGCCAGACGAAACATTTAAAAAAAAAACAGAAGTCAAACCTACGGAAATGATGCTTTATTTCTCCAGTACAGATATAGCACTTCAGATAACAAATCGGTATCTACACTCCAAATTAAACCCTCCACACACCACACACCACAAGCAACTGTTTACTCGCAGTTTTTATCTCTGGATCTTATCTAATAACAGGCATACGTCACGTTCCTTCACCTCAATTATGTTGCCAACAGTATTCGTTTGAGAGAAAAGATATCACGTTAACTGTGAAATATAACTGAGAACAAACTCATGATTAACATAGGGAAAGAAACTAAAAAGGAAAGTTAATTTAGAATATACGTCACGACATCTTAAGAACGACAATTTATCGCCAATACAATAAAGAAATTGCAGAAAGGTTTCTGAAAATTCAAAATTTTCCTTGTGTGCGAAAAATCCATGCAATTCAGGTTTCTTTCCGTCATTTCACGGAAAAGGCTGTAACAGAAATATGCTTCGTTAATTCACGAAAGAAATCAAGGAAAGTGGCTTGTGAATTTCAGAAAATTCTTTGCAGTGTGGGAGAAACTGGCTATGGTAGTTGACTTCCGCATCGTACCTTCTTGTTGACTGCAAGTGACCGAAAGATGTGGCTGCAAGAGGGAAAGGACTTTTGCAACTGGAGTGTGGAGGAGTGGAACACGTCATCTGGTTTGATGAATCACGGTTTCAAACTATCACGCCGGTAATAGGGCTCCCGTGAGACGTGAACCACGTGAAGCGATGAACCCATCTTGCCAAGTTAAGATCATACAGACAGATGAAGCTAGTACAACAATTCAGGATACATGTACATGAGCTTCCTGGTGACCTCTTGTACGCGTCAAAACTTTCGTCACCTGTACAACACACATGTACAACCTTTCCGACCACCTATACCCGTTCGTAACGATTTTCTTTCCGCATCATGACGCCATCTTACAATAGGACAACACCACACAGTATACATCCCGAGTGTTGATCAATTAGATTTCAGGAGCATTCAACTGAGTTAACCACATTCAAATGTCCCTCGCAATCGCCGGACCTTAACCCCATTGAAGATTTCTGTAAATAATTAGAATGATCTGTACGAGTCCTCGAACCCCTACTGGAAAGTGTAGATGCTCTACGACACCTGATACTCGCTTCATGGAAGGTAATACCACCTGCATGTTTTCAACACCTCATTGAGTCCTTACGAAGATGCCTAGCTGATGTGGAAGGCAATACCCCCTGAATGTTTTCAACACCTCATTTAATCCTTAGGAAGATGCCTAGCTGATGTGGAAGGCAATACCACCTGCATGTTTTCAACACCTCATTTAGTCCTTACGAAGATGCCTAGCTGATGTGGAAGGCAATACCCCTGAATGTTTTCAACACCTTATTGAGTCCTTACGAAGATGCCTAGCTAATGTGGAAGGCAATACCACCTGCATGTTTTCAACACCTCATTGAATCCTTACGAAGATGCCTAGCTGATGTGGAAGGTAATACCACCTGCATGTTTTCAACACCTCATTGAGTCCTTAGGAAGATGCCTAGCTGATGTGGAAGGCAATACCACCTGCATGTTTTCAACACCTCATTTAGTCCTTACGAAGATGCCTAGCTGATGTGGAAGGCAATACCCACCTGAATGTTTTCAACACCTCATTAAGTCCTTACGGAGATGCCTAGCTGATGTGGAAGGCAATACCACCTGAATGTTTTCAACACCTCATTAAGTCCTTACGGAGATGCCTAGCTGATGTGGAAGGCAATACCACCTGCATGTTTTCAACACCTCATTGAATCCTTACGAAGATGCCTAGCTGATGTGGAAGGCAATAGTACCTGAATGTTTTCAACACCTCATTGAGTCCTTACGAAGTTGCCTAGCTGATGTGGAAGGCAATACCACCTGCATGTTTTCAACACCTCATTGAGTCCTTACGAAGATGCCTAGCTGATGTGGAAGGCAATACCACCTGCATGTTTTCAACACCTCATTTAGTCCTTGCGAAGATGCCTAACTGTTGTGGAAGGCAATCCACCTGCATGTTTTCAACACCTCATTGAGTCCTTACGAAGATGCCTAGCTGATGTGGAAGGCAATACCACCTGCATGTTTTCAACACTTCATTGAGTCCTTACGAAGATGCCTAGCTGATGTTGGGAGGTAAAAAAGTGAAGCAACATGTTATTGGGCAGGTGCATACAATAATTAGTCCATTTAGTTTACATTGCTAAAAATGAAAATATGAAAACATACTGTTACATATTATGTTACTATATCCAGGGTGTTTCACTAGGTAGTCCCTCCAAGGAATCAGTCATATTTTGCAACACACTCTACTTAGAAACATGACATGTGGTTTACAACGTAGCTTAGTTCATGGTAATGTAGCACCGTTCACATTAAATGCTGGAAATGTTCTCCACCGACATCCAAACACACTTGAACGCGAAGCTGCATATTATCCGAAGGTCCTCCCCAGCATGTACTTATCAGTAGTCGAGATTTCTGCACTGATATAGTTTTCTAAGTCTTCTAACCTGTGAAGCTTATTGCTGTAAGCACGACACTTCAAGTATCACCATAAGAAAATATCACAAGTCAAATTAGGTGAACACAGCACACGGAACACCGACTTTTGCAGGATGTAATGGGGTTTCGTGTAATTCATGTGGATTAATCGAAAGTCATTGTCAGTTTAAAGAGATTTCAAGTTCCAAAGCGTTCTGTTGCTTCAGAAAAGTCCCGATGAAAAAAATACTTAATTTATGATGCCCTCCTAGAGACCTGAGGTTTGATTAACTGTTAAATTTCAATCGACAAAGGATCTACTTTTGAAGTTCTGCAGCGAGATCAGATATTGTGGATAGCATATTGCTTGCATTTTGGTTATCATGGAACAGGATATTTCTTCTCCTCTCCCCATTTTGGGCACCTGCTATTATACATATATTGTGTTACGGTAAAAAAACGTATATTTAAATTATTGTACAAGTGAATTGTACATTGCCTATGTATCACTATGTATCAATTTGTGGAGTCTTTAAGACCAAAGCTATTATAGCTATCAAGAGTAAATTTCTTATTTAGGAGTTTTATGAAAGAATACCGTAAAACAGTACATTTAACCTTCTCTTGAAGATAATTGAAAATCATTGTCAGTTTAAACAGATCTCAAGTTCTAAGGCACTCTGTTGCTTCATAAAATCAAGATGAAAAACAATACTTAATGTGTAATAAGTCCTCCTACGTACCTTGAGGTTTGATTAACTGTAAAATTCAATCGTCTGTGAAAGGATCTGATTTTGAAGTTCTGCAGCGAGATCGGATATTCTGGACAGCATATCGCATGAGTTTTGTTTATTGTCATCATCATCATCATCATTGTCAACCATTATCAATCCACTGCTGAATGAAGGTCTCCCCAAGTTTCCTCCACAACGTTCTGTCTTATGCCAGTCGCCTTCATACCACTCCTGCATACTTTCGAATTTCATCCACCCATCTCCCATGTGGTCTTTTTCTGGGCCTTTTCCTGTCCCTTGGAATCCAATCTAAAATTTCGACTGTCCATCGATGGTCTGTCCTTCTGGCAGTATGTCCAGCCCATTGCCATTTCAGGGATTTAACTCTGATCATGATGTCTTCTACTCTTGTCATTTTTCGGATCCACGAGTTCCTCTTCTTATCTCTCCTGGTTACTCCAACCATGCACCTCTGCATGCTGCTTTGAGTTGTCTGCAGCCTTTGTATGTCTCTTTTAGTTAAGGTCCACGTCTCTACACCATACGTAAGCACTGGAAGGATGCATTGATCAAACACTTTTCTTTTAAGACATAATGGCATATTGCTCTTGAAAATTATGCTGTTTCTTCCAAAAGCTCTCCAGGCAAGTTTTGTACGCCGATTAATTTCTTCATCAATGTGACCCTCGCTTGATATCTGCTGTCCAAGATAAGCGTACGTGTCTGTTATCTCCAGCTTTTTTCCATCAATCGATAAATCTTCATTTCTTGTAAAAGCATTGAACATCACTTTTATCTTCTGAAAGTTCATTTTTAATCCCACTTCTTTATTCTTGTCAGCCAGTTCCTGGATCATATTCTGCAGCTCTGATGGATTAGTTGCAAAAATGACTACGTCATCAGCAAAACGAAGGTGGGTTAGATAATCTCCATTAAACTTTATCTCTTTGTTTTCATAGTTCACAAGATATTTATTCTCCTTCTCTCTGTTTTGTGCACCAGCTATTTTTCGTTAAGTTACAGTAAGAAACCGGGTACTTAAATTATTGTACAAGTGATTATAGGATGTCCATGTATTAGTCTTTGGATCCCTTAACACAAAAGTTATTATAGCTATCAAGAGTAAATTTTCTGTGTAGGAGTTTTGTGAAACAACGCTATAAAACCATGTCCGCTTTTCTTAAAGATAATTGAAAGGCATTGTCAGTTTAATAAGGTTTCAAGTTCCAAAGCGTTCTATTGATTCGCAAAATGACGACGAAACTGAATTTGTGATAAGTCCTTCTGTAGGGAAAATACAATTATTACAAACCTATTCAAAAAATAATATGCTCAACAGAAAATAAATGACTAAATCACTCGCATTAATGACAAAGAAACTTAATTTGTGATAGATCCTCCTGCAGGGAAAATACAATTATTACAAACATATTCAAAAAATAATATGCTCAACAGAAAATAAATGACTAAATCACTCGCATTAATGACAAAGAAACTTAATTTGTGATAAGTCCTCCTGCAGGGAAAATACAATTATTACAAACCTATTCAAAAAATAATATGCTCAACAGAAAATAAATGACTAAATCACTCGCATTAATGACAAAGAAACTTAATTTGTGATAAGTCCTCCTGCAGAGAAAATACAATTATTACAAACCTATTAAAAAAATAATATGCTCAACAGAAAATAAATGACTAAATCACTCGCATTAATGACAAAGAAACTTAATTTGTGATAGATCCTCCTGCAGGGAAAATACAATTATTACAAACATATTCAAAAAATAATATGCTTAACAGAAAATAAATGACTAAATCACTCGCATTAATGACAAAGAAACTTAATTTGTGATAAGTCCTCCTGCAGGGAAAATACAATTATTACAAACCTATTCAAAAAATAATATGCTCAACAGAAAATAAATGACTAAATCACTCGCATTAATGACAAAGAAACTTAATTTGTGATAAGTCCTCCTGCAGGGAAAATACAATTATTACAAACCTATTCAAAAAATAATATGCTCAACAGAAAATAAATGACTAAATCACTCGCATTAATGACAAAGAAACTTAATTTGTGATAAGTCCTCCTGCAGGGAAAATACAATTATTACAAACCTATTCAAAAAATAATATGCTCAACAGAAAATAAATGACTAAATCACTCGCATTAATGACAAAGAAACTTAATTTGTGATAAGTCCTCCTGCAGGGAAAATACAATTATTACAAACCTATTCAAAAAATAATATGCTCAACAGAAAATAAATGACTAAATCACTCGCATTAATGACAAAGAAACTTAATTTGTGATAAGTCCTCCTGCAGGGAAAATACAATTATTACAAACCTATTCAAAAAATAATATGCTCAACAGAAAATAAATGACTAAATCACTCGCATTAATGACAAAGAAACTTAATTTGTGATAAGTCCTCCTGCAGGGAAAATACAATTATTACAAACCTATTCAAAAAATAATATGCTTAACAGAAAATAAATGACTAAATCACTCGCATTAATGACAAAGAAACTTAATTTGTGATAAGTCCTCCTGCAGAGAAAATACAATTATTACAAACCTATTCAAAAAATGATATGCTCAACAGAAAATAAATGACTAAATCACTCGCATTAATGACAAAGAAACTTAATTTGTGATAAGTCCTCCTGCAGAGAAAATACAATTATTACAAACCTATTCAAAAAATAATATGCTCAACAGAAAATAAATGACTAAATCACTCGCATTAATGACAAAGAAACTTAATTTGTGATAAGTCCTCCTGCAGGGAAAATACAATTATTACAAACCTATTCAAAAAATAATATGCTTAACAGAAAATAAATGACTAAATCACTCGCATTAATGACAAAGAAACTTAATTTGTGATAGATCCTCCTGCAGGGAAAATACAATTATTACAAACCTATTCAAAAAATGATATGCTCAACAGAAAATAAATGACTAAATCACTCGCATTAATGACAAAGAAACTTAATTTGTGATAAGTCCTCCTGCAGAGAAAATACAATTATTACAAACCTATTCAAAAAATAATATGCTTAACAGAAAATAAATGACTAAATCACTCGCATTAATGACAAAGAAACTTAATTTGTGATAAGTCCTCCTGCAGGGAAAATACAATTATTACAAACCTATTCAAAAAATGATATGCTCAACAGAAAATAAATGACTAAATCACTCGCATTAATGACAAAGAAACTTAATTTGTGATAAGTCCTCCTGCAGGGAAAATACAATTATTACAAACCTATTCAAAAAATAATATGCTCAACAGAAAATAAATGACTAAATCACTCGCATTAATGACAAAGAAGAAATCATCATCGCGTTATTAGTTCTACCATGAACGTCAATCAGACTTCCGAGTATTTCTGGCCAGTGGTTAAGAAGCGCGTTATCTGTTGAACCAAACGAAGCGCCATCGCTTCGTTCCCCGCGGCTGCGAACTGAATTATCTATGATAAGAACTGAAAAATTCAGCGTTTTCGATTTTGCGAAATTTCTGTATAAATACGGAAAACCATGAAACGGACTTTTCCGAAATAAACTTAATTACTATCTACGGAAAATCTGTAAAAATACGAAAGTTTAAAAAAACCAAAAAAAAACCAGCAAAACGGAAATTTCTTTGACAGGCACCTGCCGACAACTTTGCTGCGTGTTATTTTAAGAAATTCTCTGTGAATTCATAGTTCTTATTTATTACAGTACACGGTACGACTGATGATCTTTGTGCATAAGCTTGTCAACGGGGCTTCATTAAAATTCTATCGCTATGCGCTCCGCGGAAACCGTGCGACTTTTTGAAGAGACGTGACAGTCTCTTCTCGATTCGACAGTCAGTTGTACATTTAAGGCCACGTTTCTCCGGTTGATTGGAAGTTTTCGCCGTATTTCACGTGGTCTTAACTTACCCGTACAACCACGGTCTGATGTGGAAATTTCAACAGCTCAGTTGTTTCTGTGACTGAGCAACTGACCTTTCTCGTAGCTACTATCTGGCCACAGTTAACCTTACATGAGTCGCTGCTTTTACTCATTATTATTTTATGTTACTTGTTTCCCTGCGTAGAGAGCTGTTTTATTTATATGCATTATCAGCACCTGCGTCTCACGTGATGGACGCGTTATTGTTATCGGTTTGTTGTGAAAACACAAATTTGTCGGTGACTAAACTACATCAACGCTCCTCTTCGCTCCAGGGCCAGATTTTCTAACAGACTGAACTACATCGGCGGAATGTATCGCTGCAGATTTTACATGTGCTTCACCACTCTATACTAAGAAAAAATTTTCTTCATTCAGCAAAATTGTTGATTCAACCAAAACATTTTGTCGATATGCGGTCAGCAAAAATGTTTGTTGAATTTAAAAATGTATTTTGGTCGCCCCGGTGGCGTAGTGGTCTAAGCGATTGCCTCTGATCATTCGCCTGAAAGGGGTCCGGGTTCGAATCCCGGTGAGGCATGGATATTGTGTTTGTCTTACGGCACTGACTCTCTCCCTTACCTGGAACCAGTGACTCTAAATTAGGGACGGGCGACTGCTTATAGCCCATTGTGTTGCTCACGGTGGTCGTTAAACCTCCAAACAAAACAAAAGTATTTTGCTGAAAATTATTGTTGATTCCACAAAATTTATTGTTATCACGACAAAACGTTTTGTTCATTTAACAAAATGCCTAAGTCGATTTTTGGGAATTTGTTTGATCCAACAATATGTGTTGTTATTGTGATAAAACGTTTTGTTGCTGCCACCAAATATATTGTTATCGTGACACGGTAATTTCTTGCTCCAACAAAATTTTGAGTTATGTAGCTGGGCCACTTTGTCCCTAAAATTATTTTCCGATGGCAACACTTTGCTGGTGCAGTAATTTTAGACGCTGCCCCTCGACCCTGGATGTCCGCCATTTTTTCCCCGCCGTATTTTGATTTTTCTCGCAGTATTTATTTTCTCGTGGTGTTTAAATGAATTTGGACTGTGTTACGTCACGAGAAAAGTTTTTCACAGCCAGCGAAAAATCTCTCACGGAGCGGATTTGAACCTGAGACCTTCAGTTTAGTAACTAGGCGTACTAACAACTCGGCTGTACCTGTTCTTACGAGTAAATTCTTATCTGCGAATTCAGCTTTTGTAGGTCGGTTTATTACCTTCTGGAAGGTTAACGGACGATTAACACTTGACATAACGATGTATTGACACTATTTGGGTGCGTGTGCAACATGCTTCTAAATCCAATTTCTTTTTAAATGTTTTCCTTAGTTTTTGATGAAACAAATTATAGACATTTCTGGTTAGACAAAAAAAAAAAATTGTAATATTTTTCTTAACATTCTAATATGTTCCAGGTTTCCATCACCATGCAATCTTTTGTTGCCTCACGAATTTTGAACCACCTTCTATATACACTGAGTGGCCACTTTATTATGACCACCTGACAGTTTTAAGCAAATGAGATATGGCTGCACGCTGTTGCCGCCAGAGGGTGAGGCTAGTATAAAAAGGGAAAACTTAGTCCTTGCGACAGTAGTAGAAGCCATTTTTGGGTGATGAAATGGGTAAAAATGCGAGTTGACGGACTTTCAACGTGGGAATATTGTAGGAACTCGGAGCCATGGAGCGAGTATCACCAAAACCGCCGCATTCGTGAAATGTTCCAGAGCAGCTGCTATTAAAATGTTTATAGACTGGACTGTCAGCCAAAAAGCTGAGTCTCTACGTGCAATGTGTGGTCGTCATCGACTAGTGACTGCTCGGGCGGAACGGAGAGTGTCCAGACAAGTAACAGACAACAGAAGGGCAACAATGCAACAAATTACAGACCATCTTAATCAAGAATCCCCTCAAATGATCTCTGCTCTACACGCACTATTGGCCGTACACTGCATCGGATGGGATATGGCAGCCGAAGGCCTGTTCGAACACCTTTGCTGTCTGCAGTTAACAAGAGAAAACGTCTGCAGTTCGCACAGGAGCACAAGGATTGGACAGTCGATAACTGGAAACATATTATGTGGTCCGATGAATTACGTTTTCAGTTGCACCATGCCGATGGCCGAGTGAGAATTTGGCGGCAAAAGCACGAAAGCATAGACCCCAAATGCATTGCTACAACCCTTCAGGCTGGTGGAGGAAACGTTATGGTTTGGGGAATGTTTTCCTGGCATGTTTTGGGCCCTTTAATTCGCGTTGATCAACGTCTGACTGGCACATCATATCTAAACATCGTTGCGGACCAAGTGCATCCTGTCATGTGGATGGTTTATCCCAATAGCGATGGCTACTTTCAACAAGATAATGCGCCCTGCTATAGTGCTCGTATTGTACAGGATTAGTTTCAGGAACATGCCGGTCAGTTTACTTTGCTTAGGCGGTCCCCACAATCTCCAGATCTCAACCCCATTGAGAATTTGTGGGATGAAGTTGAACGAGCCATCAGACAGCTGGATCCACAACCCTGCAATCTCAAACTCCTGGAAAGTGCTATTCATGAAGCATGGTCTCAGATACCACAAACCACCTATCAACATCTCGTGGAGTCCATGCCACGAAGAATCGACGCAGTATTAACGGCAAAAGGTGGCCCAACGATGTACTGAGGGGGTGGTCATAATAAAATGGCCACTCAATGTATAGCGTATACATGAAATCAAGCTATATACATAAATAACAACTCTTATCATTACCTCATGTGCAAATGTTTCTTTACGATCAGAACCGCAAGCCGTCATACAAAATGTATTATTGCTTTATCAGTAATCTGGATTTAAATTTAATACGTGCCCCTGTGCATCTTAGGGGCACGTATTAAATTATTGCTCCTGTGTATCTAATAAGATGTGGATTTTATGGTGTTCATTGTAGTTAGAAATTCTTACCTATGAATGTCTCTATGAGAGTCGACAGCTCCCAGTCGTCTAACAATGCACTCACTTCGTAGTCAGCCATAATTCAAAACGAAATCTTAAGCACACAACGAGATTCTTCTGGTCAGTGGTAGTCTGTTTGTGCCCGTATGGAGTAGCTAGTGATCACGTGTGCTTTAGCGTAAGGTCGATGCCACCTCCATATAATTGAATTAACAAAATATAGCCAACGAAATAATTTTGTGTTGCCAACAAAACAATTCCGATGGAGTTTGGATAAAGCAACAAAATAAATCGACAAAACAGATAAACAAAACTATTTTGTTGTTTCAAACAAATTTTGTTTCTCAGTGTAGTGCGTCACAGTGAATGTAATATTTTGTCAGTTCAAGGCTAGTGAGTTTTTGGAGGTCTTATACGCCCCAGTGGCCGAGCTGTCTGAGGCTCCAGCTTCTGGTCATTCGTTGGAGATGCGCCAGTGTTCCAGCCCCGATGAGGCATGGGTGGTGTACTTGTGTTGTGGCTCTGGTTCTGTTCCTTCCCTGGAGCCAGTGATCCCGAATTAAGAAAAGATGATTCTTACAGCCCGAAGAATTCTTTATCAAACCCCGAAATAAGAAAAATATATTTAAAGAAATCTTTGCTGTATAACCAAAACTAAAATTTTTCATGTTTTCTACGTACGTCATTTCAAAAGTTTTGCACCCTGCGGATTCGCTGCCCGTAGGATGAAACAATCGCTCCAATCGTTGCGCCAGTTGTAAGTCCGACTTCAGTATACAAAGTTGTGTCTACGCTTTTCTGGCTAATTTACTCCTGTTCACAGAAATTCTACCTAGAAATTTAGGAATAAAGCGAATCAGGTCAGGTCTCGTGCAGCGACCAGCGATCCTTCATTAAAATTGAAACTTTGTGAGGAAAATCCCCTACCAGAATTCATAAAGCTTTGTGTGAAGCTTGCGGGGTTAGTGCAGTCGATCACAGCAGAGTGTCACGCCGGGCTTCGCGTCTCTGCCAAGGTGAGGGGGACAGCGAAGACGACCCAAAAAATGGCCGCCCATCAGATGCAATGGACGACACTTCTGTGGTTATCGTCAACAGCATTTTGGAAGAAGATCGACGAAAAACATATGAAGAGATTGCATACGAAGCAAACATGTCTACCGCTTTGTTTTTCAGAATCCTAACTGATAAATTATAGAACAGAAAAATGGCTGCCAAATGGGTTCAGCAAAATCTGAGTGAAGAGCAGCAAGCAGTTGGCAAAAGGATCGCTGAAGAATTGCTTCAGCGGTAAGAGACAGGAGACGAATTATAGAAGAGAAAAGTGGCTGCCAAATGGGTTCCGCATAATCTGAGTGAAGAGCTGCAAACAGTTGGAAAAGGATCGCAGAAGAATTGCTTCAGCGGTATGAGACAGAAGGCGAATTATAGAAGAGAAAAGTGGCTGTTAAATGGGTTCTGCATAATCTGAGTGAGGAGCAGCAAGCAGTTGGCAAAAGGATCGCAGAAGAATTACTTCAGCGGTACGAGACAGAAGGCGAACTATGGAAGAGAAAAGCGGCTGCCAAATGGGTTCCGCATAATCTGAGTGAAGAGCAGCAAACAGTTGGCAAAAGGATCGCAGAAGAATTACTTCAGCGGTACGAGACAGAAGGCGAATTATGGAAGAAAATGGGTTCTGCATAATCTGAGAGAGGAGCAGCAAGCAGTTGGCAAAAGGATCGCAGAAGAATTACTTCAGCGGTACGAGACAGAAGGCGAATTATAGAAGAGAAAAGTGGCTGCGAAATGGGTTCTGCATAATCTGAGTAAGGAGCAGCAAGCAGTTGGCAAAAGGATCGCAGAAGAATTACTTCAGCGATACGAGACAGAAGGCGAATTATAGAAGAAAAAAGTGGCTGCCAAATGGGTTCTGCATAATCTGAGTAAGGAGCAGCAAGCAGTTGGCAAAAGGATCGCAGAAGAACTACTTCAGCGGTGCGAGACGGAAGGCAAATTACGGAAGAGAAAACTGGCTGCCAAATGGGTTCAGCGTAATCTGAGTGAGGAGCAGCAAGCAGTTGGCAAAAGGATCGCAGAAGAATTACTTCAGCGGTACGAGACAGAAGGCGAATTATAGAAGAGAAAAGTGGCTGCCAAAAGGGTTCTGCATAATCTGAGTAAGGAGCAGCAAGCAGTTGGCAAAAGGATCGCAGAAGAATTACTTCAGAGGTACGAGACAGAAGGCGAATTATAGAAGAGAAAAGTGGCTGCCAAATGGGTTCTGCATAATCTGAGTAAGGAGCAGGAAGCAGTTGGCAAAAGGATCGCAGAAGAATTACTTCAGCGATACGAGACAGAAGGCGAATTATAGAAGAGAAAAGTGGCTGCCAAATGGGTTCTGCATAATCTGAGTAAGGAGCAGCAAGCAGTTGGCAAAAGGATCGCAGAAGAACTACTTCAGCGGTGCGAGACGGAAGGCAAATTACGGAAGAGAAAACTGGCTGCCAAATGGGTTCAGCGTAATCTGAGTGAGGAGCAGCAAGCAGTTGGCAAAAGGATCGCAGAAGAATTACTTCAGCGGTACGAGACAGAAGGCGAATTATAGAAGAGAAAAGTGGCTGCCAAAAGGGTTCTGCATAATCTGAGTAAGGAGCAGCAAGCAGTTGGCAAAAGGATCGCAGAAGAATTACTTCAGAGGTACGAGACAGAAGGCGAATTATAGAAGAGAAAAGTGGCTGCCAAATGGGTTCTGCATAATCTGAGTAAGGAGCAGGAAGCAGTTGGCAAAAGGATCGCAGAAGAATTACTTCAGCGATACGAGACAGAAGGCGAATTATAGAAGAGAAAAGTGGCTGCCAAATGGGTTCTGCATAATCTGAGTAAGGAGCAGCAAGCAGTTGGCAAAAGGATCGCAGAAGAACTACTTCAGCGGTGCGAGACCGAAGGCAAATTACGGAAGAGAAAACTGGCTGCCAAATGGGTTCAGCATAATCTGAGTGAGGAGCAGCAAGCAGTTGGCAAAAGGATCGCAGAAGAATTACTTCAGCGGTACGAGAAAGAAGGCGAATTATAGAAGAGAAAAGTGGCTGCCAAATGGGTTCTGCATAATCTGAGAGAGGAGCAGCAAGCAGTTGGCAAAAGGATCGCAGAAGAATTACTTCAGCGGTACGAGACAGAAGGCGAATTATAGAAGAGAAAAGTGGCTGCCAAATGGGTTCTGCATAATCTGAGTAAGGAGCAGCAAGCAGTTGGCAAAAGGATCGCAGAAGAATTACTTCAGCGGTACGAGACAGAAGGCGAATTATAGAAGAGAAAAGTGGCTGCCAAATGGGTTCTGCATAATCTGAGTAAGGAGCAGCAAGCAGTTGGCAAAAGGATCGCAGAAGAATTACTTCAGCGGTACGAGACAGAAGGTGAATTATGGAAGAAAATGGGTTCTGCATAATCTGAGAGAGGAGCAGCAAGCAGTTGGCAAAAGGATCGCAGAAGAATTACTTCAGCGGTACGAGACAGAAAGCGAATTATAGAAGAGAAAAGTGGCTGCCAAATGGGTTCTGCATAATCTGAGTAAGGAGCAGCACGCAGTTGGCAAAAGGATCGCAGAAGAATTACTTCAGCGGTGCGAGACCGAAGGCAAATTACGGAAGAGAAAAGTGGCTGCCAAATGGGTTCAGCATAATCTGAGTGAGGAGCAGCGAGCAGTTGGGAAAAGGATCGCAGAAGAATTACTTCAGCGGTGCAAGACATAAGGCGAATTATGGAAGAGAAAAGTGGCTGCCAAATGGGTTCCGCATAATCTGAGTGAGGAGCAGCAAGCAGTTGGCAAAAGGATCGCAGAAGAATTACTTCAGCGGTGCGAGACAGGCCAGAAATTTCTGGACAGAATTGTTGCTATAAATGAAACCTGGATACAAGGTTTTGAAACAGAACTGAAATCTCAGTCCGGTCATTGGGAACAACCAGAATCACCTCGATAGAAAAAATTCAGCCTCCAACAGCGGAAGATTAAGCTGGTGATGATTATGGCCTTTGACAGGGTTGGAGTGATAGCAACAGGCCAGGCAGAGTGCCCGAGGGCATCACTGTATTAGCGGAATATTACAGAAGACTTCTGCAAAATGTTTTGGGCCCAAAGAACAAAGACTTGCTCGAAGATGGTTTTATCATTTTGCACGACAACGCGAGGCTGCATATTGCTCGTACAGTAAGAGACATTCTGGAAAAGTATGGACGGGAACTGTTCCCCCACGCGTCATACACTCCTGACATGAGCCTACCAAACTATCACTTGTTCTCAAAACTGAAGAAGCTACTCCGCAGGAAACGATTCAGTACGATTCAGGATATTTCTAATGAAGTGACCCGAGTAATCCGACGCCTCAACAATGGAGGTGTTCTGACTGGAATAAAAGACTTGCCCAAACGTTGGGGCGCTGTCATAAAGAAACATGGAGATTACTTCGAAGGACTGTAAAGGTATGTTGTGAAATAAATTCGTTTTTTAAGAGATAACCCACAGTGTGCAAAATTTTTGAAATGATTCTCGCATAAATCAGGTCAACCTAAGAACGTGCTATTTTGGAAGATGCAGAACAGCTGCATCCGATACTAACAGTAGCTCCATTCTTTAGTGAGAGACGCTACAGAATTGTTGCACAAAATTCACACATTTTTGTTTGTTCAGCAGTTTATGGGACAGATATGCTGTTTAAGGACGCGTTTCAGAATTTGATTTGATATCAGAAGTTACTCAATCAAAAACCTCGCACTTTCGACCGCTAACGTCTAGTTGGATAATGCCTGGGTGAGAGGGGATGTGGTCAAATATATAGAAGACATGTTTCAACTTTCACAACAGAGACAGTAAAGTGACAATCCGGGAAATGAGAGGGAGTCTACTTAAGCAGCTGTAAAGTAGGGGAGCGGGTGAGAAGGAGACGTAGTTAGTTTTGTTTAGATCAACGGTTCTTAACTTTTTTAGTCACGACCCAAAATCAACAAGAGGATCAACTTCGCGACCCATGGGTCTATTTTGAAATTAAAAATGCTAATGTAGTAATATAAATAAGTGAGTAAGGTTACTCATTATCACACATTGTGTAGCACAATTTTTGGTTTTTGAAATTACAGTCAAACCGGTAGCGCAACCAAGTGGAGGGGTGGAAGTGGAGGTTAGGGTTATCTATGTAGTGAGAAGGTATGGATAATGGCATATTGTGAAACAAATAATACGAACAGTTGGAAACTAAAACCTTTTATAAAACGGATTTCAATTTCCAAATTTTTAAATAACCAAATGCAATTTTTACAGTAACCAAGACATGTCAGAATAAACTCCTATTTGAAATTTCGTCAAAATCCGATGGAAACTTTATAAGTTAGGCATTTTCTTTTTATTGTTTTTAATGAATGTTGAGGAAAATAAGGTCTCCAGGCCAAGCCAGTGTTGCCAACTTGGGAGTTTTCCCGTTAAATTTAGAAAGAAAATTTAGGTTTAGGGGGAAATTTTGCAATGCTGTGACATTCTAAAAATTCCCACGATCTCAGTGACCAGACGAAGCAATGCTGGTGGTCCTCGTGATGTCAGCTCCAGAAATTCCGGGGCTTTAACACGTGTTACACGAAGAAGATTTAAGTTTTTAAAAAATTAACCCTTTACATTTTTTTTCCTGAGAAGCTACGGCGACCCATTTCGGAAGTGCCAACGACCCAAGTTTGGGTCGCTGCCCATAGGTTGAGAAACCCTCGTTGAAATCATAAAGTCATAAATTTATACTGCGGAAGTAATGCTTGCCAGCAAGGGCAGGGCAAGTGGTGTAGAGTATAACGCTAATTGATTTCTTTCTCCCCAGAGACGGTGTGAGCTGGCTTCCCTGCCTTCCACAATAGAACAAACTTAGGTTAACTTGGAGCATAGTGAGAAATTTTCTTGCTAGAGTCCGTAAAATCTAATTTTGTTTATATTAGGGGTGCAAATGAGCTTTAAAGTGTTTGTGTGTGACGTATACCGCTAATTAACATATCCGACATTCTCCCGCGTTGTTGTCATGTGACTGTAACTGGTCCGGAGTATAAAACGTGACACAGAAGTTTGCCCAACAGTCAAACGCACTTGCACATCGGTAGATGAAAGATGGCAAGCGATACTGCATTTATTCGACACTCCATTCGTTACGAATTTCGTCAAGGAAAAACTGCTACAAAAGCATGTGCATCGATCTGTTCTGTTCTGGGGGAGAATACTGTATCGAAAAGCACGTGTGAGGTTTGGTTTAGACAGTTTAAAGTAGGTGATTTAGACGTTAGCGATCGAAAACATAACGGCGCCCCGCAGAAAGTTGCAAATGAAAAGTTTCAAGCATTGCTGGATGAAGATTCATCTCAAACGCAAAAAGAACTATCTTAACAACTGGGGGTAACTCAGCAAACTATTTCCAATCGTTTACGCGCAATGGGAAAGATTCAGAAGGAAAGAAAATGGGTGCCACGTGACCTAAGCCAGGGGAACAAGGATGAGCGTGTCATGATGTGTTTAAATCTGTTGAATAAACAACACGGAACGTCTTTCCTGTGAAAAATCGTTACGGGAGATGAAAAGTGGATATGGTACGACAATCCCAAACGCAAAAAAACACTGGGTAGACCCCGGGGAAGCAACGACTTGGACACTGAAACGCAATATTAATTGCAAGAAAGTTCTGCTGTTCATCTTCTATGATATGAAGGGTGGGCTCTATTATGAACTATTGGAACAGATTCAAAAAACTCTGACTGCTTATAACTACCAGCAACAATTGATGCGATTGAACCAGGAAATCTGTCGGAAACGTGGATTTACAGGCAAAGGAATGTGTCCCATGAAATCACTGCATGACAATGCTAGGCCGCATGTCGCGAAATCGGACAAGGAAACGTTATTGACGCTTGGCTGGGAAGTTTTGGAGCACCAGGCGTATAGTCTCGACATAGGTTCTTCAGACTATCATTTGTTCCGATCGATGCAACATGGTTTGTCTGTTGTACGGTTCCGGACATGCGACGAAAAGCAAAAATGGGTTAACGACTTCATCGCGTCACACGACGAATTATTCTTCATGGCTGGAATCCGTCAGCTGCCCGACCGATGGCGGAAGGTGATAGATAATGACGGCGCATATTTTGATTCGTAAAGATATTGTTGTTTATTCTCAAATTGCATGTTGCGTTGTTTTAAAACGCTTTAAAACTTATTTGAACATCTAATAGCATCTTACTGATTGTAAAGCCATAAAATAGGAACCTGGAATCAGTAGATGCGTCCTTTGCATAAAAGAATTCGACGAAATTTTTTATTTTGAGTACAGAATACGTTTGTGCCCCACTTTAATGCCATTTCAGTTCTAAAATTATAAATGCCTCTTATCTGTCAACCATAATTTCGAACTTCAAAGCTGTCTATAAATGCCTGCGGCGGTTAACCCGAGAACACAAAGGCCATGGTATTGTTTCCCACAGTTCACTGCGCGGGCAACAAGCACTTACACGCTTTATTAGAAACGAAATATAAGGTCAAGTTGAAGAAACAAAAATCTTAATGCTGAAGCAAATAAATAATCTGCGGCAACTAACGAGGATTGATGACAGGCTCCTTCCGAGTAGCTTCAGACTACTGGGTGTCTGACTGTATCATTCTTCTTCTTCACTAGCCCCTGGTCCGGCGGGGCCACTTGCGACCAAAGGTCAACTTGGACGAGACTGATGAAGGGAAGCTGCCATAGTTTTCTCATTATCCTCGTGACAGCTGCGAAAGCAACCGCATCACGGAGAAAAGGCAAGTTTATTTCCTCGTCGCTCCGGTGGTAACCCGTGGGGTGCATGTGATTGTGTTTGCGCATTGTTTTGTCATTTTTCTCGCAAATGCACGGGGTTTGATGGATGGAAAAGGAATGGCCGCGCTCTGGGAAATGGCCAGCTATATTGCGGTACGCCCCACGCCGTCATGTGACAGCCACTTTTTGCTCGACTTCTCAGCGTCGGTAGCAACTGTTTCTGGAGAGAAATATTATCACCGAAAAACAAAATTCCCACTCGTAAAATGCCATGCTCTTCTTTGCCTGCGAAGAAGTTCTTTCCTTCTATGGTTTGTACTACTGTTTACTTTAGTTTCAACAAAAGTGATTTACTTATTTATTTATTTTTTGATTGAAGGTTTAGACCACCGTGAGCAACTCAATGGGCTATAAGCTCTCTCCCGTCCCAAATTTAGGGTCCCTGATTCCAGGAAAGGGAGAGAACCAATGCCGTAAGACAAACACAATATCCATGCCTCAACGGGATTCGAACGCGGATTCTTCTCGGACTGATGGCCATGAGCCAGCGCTTAGACCACTGGGCCACCGGGGAGGCCAAAAGTGATTTATTATCAGATGATTATAATTTGATTGTTATCACAATGCCAAGTGAGGAAATAGTTTTGAATAGGAAAGAGGATGGCCGCCCCACTGTGGCAATTGTTCAAATGTTTCTGACCATTCGTCCAAAATGGGTGCTGGTTCGAGTCCCGGATGAGACATGGGTGGAGTACCTGTCCTATTGCGTTGGCTCTCCATTCCATGAAACCAATTAGCGTCAGGCTACTACATACACTGAAGTACCAGAAAAATTGGTACGCCAGCCTAAAACTTGGTAGGTCGACCACGGGGGCGCAAGACTGCAGAAATACGACGGGGCATGGTCTCCACTAGCTTCTGGAAATATTCTGTAGGCAACGCACACCATACTTCCTGCAGAGCGTTCCACAATTCGGGTGTATTCTGAAGTCTCGGAATCCTGTGTTCGATAGCGCGTTGCATGGCATCATAAATGTGTTCTATCACGTTCAGATCTGGGGATTTGAGTGGGAATGGCAACACCCCAAACTAAGGTGAATGCTCCTCTAACCATAATGTGGCTCCCCGACACTTGTGTGGAGGGGCATTGTCCTTTTGGAACAGTACCAACCCATCAGCATGAATGCAGGACATGAGCGAGTATACCTCGTCAGAAAGGATGCGCACATAGCGTTGGCCGGTCACAGACGTTTGTAGACGTACCAGGGGTCCCAGTGAAATCCAGCTAAACACACCCTATACCATTACGGACCCCCGCCAGCCGGTACAGTTTCCTGTTGATAGGCGGGATCCATGGCTTCATGGGGTTTGCGCCACACACGAATCCTTCCATCTGCTTGATACAGTTAGAAACGTAACTCGTCAGACAAGGATACTTGTTTCCAGTCATCAAGTGTCCAGTGGTGGTGTTGCCGTGCCCAAGCGAGGCGCATAGCTCTGTGTCGTGCACCCATCAAGGGGACTCGAGTTGGGTGTCGGCTCCAAAAGCCCGTATCGTGCAGGGTACGTTGCACAGTCCAGACGCTGATGTTTGTTGAGGCTCCAGCATTGAATTCCGATGATACCGGCGAGTGTTGCACGCCTATCGCGTGAAACAATTCTTGACAGCCGACGATGGTCACGTTCACCCAATGTCTTTTTACGGCCACACTGGTATCGTAAGTTGGAGGTTTTGCCGGAAATATTGTTGTCACGATACACCCTTGCAATGATCGTCCGTGAAAATCCGAACTTCGTTTCTACCTCCGAAATACTGTGGCCCATCTCACGAGCGCCAACTATGACACCGCGTTGAAAATCGCTTAAATCGTTATTAATTGTAATATTCATGCCGAAAACAGCTCTGACAGCTGGCAAGGATGTCTATCACTTTATATACGCACTGGCGGACGCAACCGAGTACGCGCATAGGTGACGTTGCTATGTATTTTGCATAAGCTCGTCTGTACAAGTTTTTCTGGCAATTTAGTGTACATCCCATAGAAGTAATCGTAAAACCCCGAAATGCCAAAAACGAGCGTGACGTCAAGAGCTCTACGCAATCTTTCCCGCTCATAGTAGGACGAATCTAACTTTATCCTCATTTTTAGTTCCTATCTTCTTATTTCCATTTTGGTTTATTCTCGTTAAGCATTTTGAATCTGAATGCTTCATTTTCTCTCTGCCGCCCCGGTGGCGCAGTGGTCTAAGGCGCTGGCCTATGATCGTTCGTCCGTAAGGGGTTCGGGTTCGAATCCCGGTCAGACATGGATGTTGTGTTTGTCTTACGGCACTGGCTCTCTCCCTTCCCTGGAACCAGTGACCCTAAATTAGGGACGGGCGACTGCTTATAGCCCATTGAGTTGCTCACGGTGGTCGTTAAACCTCCAATCAAAAAAAAAAAAAAATTTTCTCTCTCGACGAATTTGTGTTTTGGCAACACTGGCAGCCGGTCAAATTGCAATTACGCAGTGCATAACAAACGGGAAGAATGAATGTGTTGAGTTTTCGATAGAAAATATCATCACACTGCTAGTTGTATGCTAGCTATGTACATCTCAGAGGAACGTCCTGTGTGTAAGCTGTAATAATAAGGTATGCGCAGTCTTTTAAGAATGATTTATAGACTTATGTTCAATGTTTCGAGAGATGATTGTTGAATTAAACGAGTATTAATGTGTATTGTGATTGAAGTTATATGCGCCGCCCCGGTGGCGCAGTGGTCTAAGGCGTTGGCCTCTGATCATTCGTCCGTAAGGGGTCCGGGTTCGAATCCCGGTCAGGCATGGATGTTGTGTTTGTCTTACGGCACTGGCTCTCTCCCTTTCCTGGAACCAGTGACCCTAAATTAGGGACGGGCGACTGCTTATAGCCCATTGAGTTGCTCACGGTGGTCGTTAAACCTCAAAAAAAAAAAAAAAAAAAAAAAAAGAAGTTATATGCAACGCATTCTGTTGTGTACTAACGACTTGTGGATGACTGAGATACATGCTGACAAATGTAAATAAAGCGGAAATCTGTAAGTAGACCTTGTTTTCACTGAATTGCTGGACGTATTCATTTTTATGTTCAGGCAAGGAGTTTCACTTATTAAGTGTTAAGCTATTCGGGATTCAGTTCAAGCAATTCAGCTGAGATAATTCAGCAAACTTTACAGTAAATCCATTTACTTCAGCAGATTTTAAGTTTTAGCCTGTAATCAGAAAGCGCTTTACAATGAAGTGCATGTTAGGATATTATTTTGAAACATAAACACTTATTTAGTAAAACACACATTACTTAACAGACAACTGCATTATGTAAACAAAAGTGATTGGATACTCCCACGCAGGGGCAACGCTGTGCTTCCCTCAGCACACACGTAGTCCATAAGGTATAAAAACGGCAACAAGTGTATTCTCAGATCAGTCGCTGATAAAGTGGCTAGCTGGTAGAGAGTTCTCAGGGTTTGAGCGTTATAATAGTCTGCTCAATTAAAGGTATGAGCTTAAGAAACATTTCTGAAGTCAGACAGGTCGCTAAATCGACTGTAGCCTTTGTCATCTACAAGTGGAAGAAAACAGCAGATTGCAGGAATTCAGCTCGCCCTGCAAGACCCACGAAACTGCAACCCAAGGACCGGAGGGTCCTGCAAAGGGAGATCCGGAAAGCCACGTCGCGACTAATGCACTTTATAGCACACGAGTTCCAGATGGCCACATATGTTATGGTCTCCACGAAGACACTTAAAAGACTGGACCATGCACTGAGGTACCATGGCCAAGCTGCCACCCATCACAAAGACCAATAAAGCAGCGCAGCTACGATTGTGTCAGCACCACAAAAATTTGACATTGGATCAATGGCGGCAGGTGCTATGGAGGGATGAATCCCGCTTCACATTATTCCGATCGCATGGACGTGTCGGGATTTGGCGGTTACCTGGAGAAAGTCTGCTTCCGGAGTGTACAGTGCGGAATGTGAGGCACTAAGGTGGTGGAGTTATAGTATGGGGCTGTTTTAGTTGGTATGATGTGGTCCCACCTGTTATTATTCATGACAACAGGAACTTTGTGATGTATAGAGATATCCTGGATAACGCAAGGCTTCAAACGTTGTGGCAGTTCTACGGACACAACGATTGTTTCTTCCAGACGACAATGCCACTTGACATTGTTTCCAGGGATACAATGGACTGGTATAAGAAGAATAAAGTCTCGCGTATGGACTAGCCTGCTCAAATCCCGGACCTCAATCTCATTGAACTCCTATGAGATGATGCAATAGAGCGACGGATGAGGTCTAGAAGAACACGAGCTTCTTGACCTACAGAGTTGTTCAATGTACTCAAGGCCGAATGGAGGAACATCCCGCTCTACATACTCCATAGACTTGTGGACAGAGTATCTTGGCTGATGTAATCTCTGCAATCGCTACTGATGCAAATACAATACTGTTTTTCCTGTTTACTTACAATGTCCAATCACGTTTGTCCACATAGTGTATAACCCCAGAGCAGGAGTATTGTGAGCATGAGACGCTTTATCGTTGTTACTGGAATAGGTGGGGAACAGGTGTGGGGCACTTCGAAGGTCCCAGAAAAGGATTTATTATTACAGTTCGGAAAGGGACTGCACCCACTCTCCTCTAACATCTGTAACTACGCTCCGCCCATGGTTACTGCTCGAACTACACAAGTGTCCGAACATTAAGCATAATCAACAAAAATTGTTAAATTACAAGAACGAGAAAGGACAACACAAAACGTTGTTCATTATATATGTACACACACAGTCGTGTCACATTACTGTGACCGCCTTCTACTTCTGAGGTCAACAGCGCGTAGTCAATCAAAGAAGGCACGTGTCGTGAGCTGGCTTGGAAGGTACATAAAGTGCGCTGTAGGCAATCAGAAAACAGGGCCGCGGATTGCCTAGCGGTCAACGTTCGTGACTGCCACGGATAAACCTCAGGTTCGATCCCCTAAATACCCGCCGTGCGTCGGATGGGCACGTTAAGCCATCGGATCCCAGGTCCCAGATACTTCCCCCTACCGGTAATAAATAGGGGCGTCTTTCTATCCCTTTCTACCTCACTTCTGCGTCACTTTCCTATCGAGCATTCTAGCCCTAATCTCCCAACTTTCTATTTCTAAGGGTTGTTTGAGACCTGGGGTCAGACACTCCCTTTCTAAAATCCTCTACATAGGATCTAATCTGAAAACATATCACTCGTTCCTGTCATGTATAAAAGGTGCGATTTATCAGATTTGCAAAAAGTGATGATTATCGGCTTTTGGGACAAGGATGACAGTATTTCTGAAACAGAGCAATTTGTGAACTGTTCGCGTACTGCTGTGGTTAAAGTGTATCGTGATTGCAGAAACAGCAGCATTGGGAATAAGCGACGTGCAAAATGCGGAGCACCACGTGCCACTGATGTGAGAGTTGAACGTCGGCTTCGAAGGTGCGTGAGGGCCGATCGACAAGCTACAGTGGAGCATCGCACTGGTCGAATGAACCAGGCGGTACCGGAAGTGCGTCTAAAACAACAGTTCATAGATCCCTGATGCGTATGGGGCTTCGATTCAGACGAATGGTCACTGCACCTATGGTAAAGAAGGTGCATCGGCAGAAAAGGCTTACATTTGCACGGCTGTATCGGAATTGGAGTTCCGCTTATTGGCAAAGGATTGCCTTCTCCGATGAGTCACGTTTTCTGCTTCATCGAACGAATGGACGTTGGCGTATAAGGCGAGAAACATCGGAGAACAAACACTATTCAACCATTGCTGGAAGAGCACAAACGTTATGGTCTGGGGAATGTTTTCGTGGCATTCCCTGGGTCCACTGATACTTGTGAAAGGCACTATGGACCGAATTCGTTATGAATTCATCCTTGTAGACCACGTACACCCATACACGCTGATTGTCTTTCCTGGGACAAATGGGATCTTCTAGCACGACAATGCGACGTGCCACACAGCTACAAATGACCGAGACTGGTCGAAAGAGCACGATGAAGACTTCAAAGTACTTCCCTGGCTCCCCAATTCTCCAGACTTAAACCCAACTGAGCATCTGTGGGACCACCTCGATCGTGTTGTTCGCTCTATGGATCCTTCATCACGCACCTGCCAGCAACTGTCAGATGCACTGCAGTCAGCATGGCTCCACATACCAGTGAACAACTTCTAGCACCTTATTGATTTACTCCCAGCCTGTCTGGCCTGTTCGTGCTACACACGGCGGTTATTCTGGATATTAGCAGGTGGTCATAATAATGTGACTCGACAGTGTATATATACATATATATATATATATATCTTAGTGCGGAACTAAATGTGAGGTGAAATCATATAGAAAAATGATAAACCCGGAAAACATACAAATAGGTTAAAATGGCGAAAACAGCAGGAATTTTTCTGAGGCATTTCCAATATTTTACAAAGTAAGGCGCATGATGATCTCTTACAGAGATACAAATGTCAGACCGATGTCTCATGCTGTTGACAGCGGAAACACTAATACTCTGTGTTAACGAATCCCCCTACTGAAGCAGAAAAGATCGAAGTTTCTCGAGAGATTTGGCAGGAGGTTCACTACATGCAATGCGTCTCCCCAATGCATCCCGCACATGCTCTATTGTGGAGCTGAAGCCTAGGGATGCAGTACACATTTTCATTTTTAAGATAATAATCGATAATAGCATATCTACGAGGTCTCGCGTTATCTTTAAAGAACAGGAATTCCGGACCAACAGCCTCCCAAAAAACCTAACGTAGGGATCAAAAAATTTCGTCGCCGTATTTCCGATCTGTTAAGATTCCACCAGAATAGACATGAAGATGTGTGAGCACGTTGGACATAACGCCACCACACAAAGCAGACTACAACATCTGTAATGGTGTATTTTTCGGATGTTGGGGAGAGGGAGGCAACGGGTTCCAGGTTCTTTCCTTCTTTCCAGATGAGAACACGACGTCTGCCACCTTCAAGAACGAATATGGATTCATAGGAGAAAACGACATTGTCCCATTGATTTCCGCCCCAGTCTTGATGTTGCCTGCACCCCAGTAGTCTGGCATTTCTTGCTGACCGAGTGAGTGGGATGAAAATTGCTGGTCTTCTCGCGCAAAGTTCTTGTTAGTTGAACCGTGTGTATACTGTGTGCCTTGAAACAGTTGATTCACCAGTTGCAGACAGCTCTAAAGCAAGCGCTTTCGCTGATATTGACTTGTTACGTCTCGGTGTCTTGCATATACTTATCATCCTAAGCCGTTGTAATCCGTGGACGACCTGCCATAGGTTGACGATTAACATCTCCAGTGTCTTGGCACCTTCTCCAAAGTCTGGATACAATGGATTGATTCATTTACCAGTAGCTGTATTGCTCTGCGTTTGGCCGTATTCCAACTTCCGATAACCTGACCACGTGTAAACATATCTACTTGACGTCTTTCTGACATACTGTTTTCTCTCTTCTTGGTTACTCAGTACAAGGACTGGTTGTCCAGCAGGTGTACTCTGTCTCTCCATTCATCTCTATTCTCCGCCATTTTCTTCAAGTCATAGTATATACTAGTATTGGTGTGTTCGAGTAACTCTGCCACAAAACGTTTCCTTGGCCGTCCTCTTCCTTTCTTGCCTTGAATTTTACCTTCCAAAACTTTCAGAATCGGGCCTCCATGGCGCAATGTGTGTCCCATCCATAACATTCTTCTCCTTTTTAACATTTTGATAAGATTTCTGGGTTCTCCCACTCTATCCAGGACCTCCTCATTAGTCTTTCTATCGAGCCAACTTATTCTCTCCATTCTTCTATAGCTCCAAATCTCAAACGTCGCCAGCCTTTTCACTTCCCTCTTGGTCAATGTCCATGTCTCAGTACCGTAGAGAGCTGCTGGCCAAACATATTCCTTTAAAGTTCTCTTCCTCAGTTTTAGATCTATATTTTTGGCTGTCAGTAGTCTTTGATTCTCTCTAAAAGCCGTTTTTGCCATCCCCAGTCTCATTCTAATTTCCTTTTCACATCTCGCATCTTCAGTAATAATTTGACCCAAATAGCGAAATGAGTTAACTTGTCTGATGCATTGTCCTTCAAATTTAAGAAAAGCCTGTGTTGGATCCTTCCCATTAGTTTTGTATTATTTTTATTTATCTTCATTCCATAGATATCCGCATATTTGTGAATTTCTTTTATTGGAGGTTTAACGACCACCGTGAGAAACTCAATGGGCTATAAGCAGTCGCCCGTCCCTAATTTAGGGTCACTGGTTCCAGGGAAGGGAGAGAACCAGTGCCGTAAGACAAACACAACATCCATGCCTCACCGGGATTCGAACCCGGACCCCGTTCGGACGAATGATCAGAGGCCATCGCTTAGACCACTGCGCCACCGGGGCGGCTTTGTGAATTTTTGACATCATGCGCTGTAATGATTTGACTGATCCTGAAATTATTGCCTGGTCATCAGCAAACTTAATGGCCTTAATTCTCTCTCCATTAACCCAAACTCCTACACTGGCGCTCCCCAAGGCCTGATCCATCATAACTTTGGCATAAATACAAACAGACCAGGTGACGACAAGCATCCCTGCTTTACACCTTTATTTACTGGGACTGGATTAGTCATTCCCTCTTGAATTGAAATCAATGCTTCCTAATTTACATAGAGATTTTTGGTAAGCTGAATACTGTTACGCGATGACGATAAGAAAGCTCCTTCTCAACTCCACAAATGTGCTGCTTCGCCTTTTATGCTAATTATCTTTCGTCACATGACATTGCGTCATGATTTCCACATTTGTATATTCCCACGTCCTTTGTACTTTACTTTATTACTATACATCACCCTTTCGTTTGTTCTAAAATGTCAGTTTTTTTAACAATGCTTAACTTTCGGACACGAGTGTATTTTGAAATTGTCTTTATAACTTACATTATAAAGAGCCAGATGATCACTTCTTCACAGTAGTGAAAACATTTCGAGAACACCTTGACGTATTATGTGAAAATCTCAGCTCTGTATTACCCGTATTCATAAAGACATTTTACTTGTACCAATAAGGCTATTTACATTTATGATTCACGAACAGTGAGGAATTCCAAATCCGATCATCTCTTGTTTTGTTCTTCGAGAATTGCAAACTGTTATCAAATAAATATTTTGCTTCTATTACTGTTACGCAATTTCACTTACGGGAGGGGAAGATTTTTCTTTGCACACATTTGTGTGTATATATAGCATAATTTTCTTCGTATAATCCGGAGACCGTGAAATTCATGAAAAGGAAATTATCCTCCGTATAGTCCGCCGCCGCGCGTAAATCGCAGGCCGTGAAATTCAGGAAAAAAGGTCGCCGTATGATTAGTAACTTCGCTATCATTTCTCATAACCTTGTAACTCATTACTGTGTGCCCAGGGAATCAAAACCGAAATTCAAAATTAAAAAAAATGCAGAATGTCATCAATTTGCAAAACTTCCTGTTCCTTCAATTCTTCAGTTATTAGACGATTAGTTTTTAGGTTGATTTCAATGCAGAAGTCATATAGAATCCGTTTACAGCTGTTTCCGATGTTTAAACTGTTCCCTTAAATGATCGAAATTTGGATTACAGGAAACCGAAAACTGGATTTAGCGTTTGTAAGGACAAGCTGTTTGCATTAACGTCCTCTCTACTGTTGATTTTCTGAACATACGAAAGATATCAATAAGACTTAAACTGAATATGATGCAATAACGCATGGATGGATGTGGAATCGCTTGTGAGGTTTACGTTCATTAAGTGGAAGTACAAGACGATGACACAGATACTGGATATAATTGCTTGCGTTCTGTGTGATCGGAAGATAACCATAGGCAGGCACGGCCTGTTGAACAAATAATGTGGTCTAGATGGATCATTTATCAGAAATTATCGTGTGTGTACGGTCTAAAGAGATTAGTAGAGCAATGAATTTGATCATTGAAACTACAGAAACAATTATGCAAGGAAATCCAATGGTTTATAGTTTATGTATGTAAAGATGAATTGTCAGAACGTTGACCCAGTGGCAAATTTAAGTTAATGATTCTTAGGATGCTCTCTGCAAATATAGGTTCGACTGCTTCTTCATCATCTGTGTTCTCTAGATTTGTCTCAAAGTAACATTGTTTAAAACTCGGCACAGACTTGTAAAGAACAGTTTCCGAGACAACTAACACCACTGAAATGCACGGTTGGGAGCTTTGCAGAGACAGCCATTCGGATTACTGTAATCCAATCAACCGTCCGTAGCATAACGTGGAAAGCAGACTGAAATCCAAGCATGTGTCGTTACTAAGGGCCTAAACGAGACGTACTAATTGGTTGTTACAAAGGGCCTAAAACAAATGTCGATACTGAGGGCCTAAAAGAAGGCGTGCTAAATGGCTGTCACTAACGTCCTAACAAATGTTTTTACTAAAGGCTCAAACGAAGACGTACAAAGTGGGTGTTATTAAGGGCCTTACATAAAGGACATTACTAAGGGCCTAAACGAAAACGTGTTAAATGGTTGTTTCTAAGGGCCTAACACAAATGTTATTACTAAGGACATAAATGAAGACATGCTAAATGGTGGTTAGTAAGGGCCTAACACAAAATATCGTTACTAAGATCCTAAACGAAGACGTGTTAAATGGTTGTTACTAAGGGCCTAAACAAAAACGTGCTAAGTGGTTTGAAGTCACAGGGGAAATGGATATGCAGAAAAGCAGTGGTACAATACATCCAGAATTTAAAGCGCAGGTGCCAAATGCTTGGAAATTGGGGGACTATCGGGTAAGTTGCCATGTTATAATAAGGGCTACGTGCATTGCAACAAGTGTGAGCAAACGTTTATTTGTATGAAAGTGGACAAATCAGTACTTATATTCAGTGATCATTTTCCCTCCTCACTTGGGATTGCTGCCTATCCCACTTGAAATCCTAGATTAGAAGATCCAACAATAAACATCCCAATGATACATGTGTTTCCTTACATCTATAGGATAACAAGCAGGAACCATGTGCAAATTTTCATTTCCCGACGTCTTTTAACAAATGAATTTTAATGAATCGAAGAATGTCTTGGTTACTTTCATCTAAGCTTATTTCGGAGTGCATTTTTATCTCGTTTACGAATAACTCCTTTAACTTGGTATACGGATGTTAAGGATACTTAACATTTTAAAAGTGAAATCCGTCATTTATTTCCAAAACGTTAGATGTCATTTGTCTGGCGCATTCAACAGTCGAAACATAAACTAATCCATTATATTAAGACAAGTTTAACCATTCAATTTTTATAAAATAAGGTTCTATCTTGTTTTAAAAATCTCATTCTAGTGAAATGTCCCAACACAAACTCTATTGGTGAGGTGAAAGATCTTTACTCTTGTTGCACACCCCTGCGTCAATATACTCCGTACAGATTACCGAGAGCTTATACATCGAAGCCTACGGGGACCGCTGTTGTAATGACAATAGCCCAATTGAACTATCCAGAATATGGAAACGTCACATTGCAACTATGAACTTGAACAACATCTATAATTAATGTTTTGAACTTTAACAAATACATATATTCTGTATATCATACACTCTGCTTTAGAAGGCCTAACATCGGAAGAAGTGGATATTTCGGAAGTTAGCAGAAAAGTAACCAAAGCTCTTATGGAAACAGCAACAAAATTAGCTGGGTCTCAGAACAAGTTGCATGTGAACAAATTATCAGGAAAAACCAAAATGTTGATGCAAAAAAGAAGAGAGATGAGGACAACTAAAGAAGATGTGACTTCCAAAGTGGAATAGATAGAGCTATGCAAGACAGTACGAAAAAGTATCACTGAAGATGTAAGGAAATTCAACTGTGAGCTAGTGAGGAAAGCAATTGAAAACAACCAAAGCCTAAAGATAGCAAAGGGACATCTCAGTAAGGGAAGAAAACAGATTATGGCGCTGAGAAAAGAAGATGGTTCTGTAACAAGAAATAGAGGCGAAATTTTGACAACAGTGAAAGATTTCTACTCCAAATTATATGAAAGGGATGATACATGTACTCCAGATATCATGAAAGGTACCAGTACCAGAGTTCTTCCAGTCCTCTCAGCAGAAGTTGCACAAGCAATCAAGAACATGAAGCAGGGGAAAGCTCCAGGAGAAGATGGAATTACTGTAGACATCATACAAGAAGCAAGTGGAGAAATCGAAACAGTACTCGCCCAAATGTTCACTTGATGCCTTAATGAAGGGAAGATTCCTGAGGATTGGAACACGGCTACAATGATCCTGCTACATAAAATAGGTGACATTGAGGATCTCAGGAACTACAGACCTATCAGCCTCCTATCAGTGGTTTATAAAATCTTCACTAAAGTTCTTTCACACCGCTTGAAGGTAACACTGGACATGGCTCAACCGAGAGAACAAGCTGTATTCAGGAGTGGCTACAGCACAATAGATATCCACGTACAGAGAACTAATTGAAAGAGCGAGGGGATATGACCTTCCATTGTGCATGGCTTTTATCGATTATGAAAAAGCTTTTGATTCGGTGAAACCATCAGCAGTTACAATGGCTCTGAAATCCTGCGGTATTGAAGATGCATACATTAACATTATTAATAACATCTATGAAAATGCAAGTGCAAAGATTCGGCTGTTTGAAAATACAACACACATAAAAATTGGAAAGGGAGTGAGACAAGGTGACACCATATCTCCGAAGCTCTTTAATGCCACATTGGAAAATGTCTTTCAATCACTGAACTGGGAAAACAAAGGGATAAAGATTAATGGAGATTATCTAACCCACCTTCGTTTTGCTGATGACGTAGTCATTTTTGCAACTACCCCACCAGAGCTGCAGAGTATGATCCAGGAACTTGCTGACAAGAGTAAAGAAGTGGGATTAAAAATGAACTTTCAGAAGACAAAAGTGATGTTCAATGCTTTTACAAGAAATGAAGATTTATCGATTGATAGAGAAAAACTGGAGATAACAGAAACGTACGTTTATCTTGGACAGCAGATATCAAGTGAGGGTCACATTGTTGATGAAATTAATCGGCGTATAAAACTTGCCTGGAGAGCTTTTGGAAGAAACAGCATAATTTTCAAGAGCAATATGCCATTATGCCTTAAAAGAAATGTTTTTGATCAATGCATCCTTCCAGTGCTTACGTATGGTGCAGAGACGTGGACCTTAACTAAAAGAGACATACAAAGGCTGCAGACAACTCAAAGCAGCATGGAGAGGTGCATGGTTGGTGTAACCAGGAGAGATAAGAAGAGGAACTCGTGGATCAGAAAAATGACAAGAGTGGAAAGCATCATGATCAGAGTAAAATCCCTGAAATGGCAATGGGCTGGACATACTGCTAGAAGGACAGACCATCGATGGACAGCCGAAATTTTAGATTGGATTCCAAGGGACAGGAAACGACACAGAAGAAGACCACTTGGGAGATGGGTGGATGAAATTCGAAAGTATGTGGGAGTGACATGGAGGAGACTGGCACAAGACAGACCGTTGTGGAGGTAACTTGCGGGAGACCTTCGTCCAGCAGTGGATTGATAATGGTTAACAATGATATTGATGATGACACACCCGGCCTAATATGTTCTCCCTTAGGTCTAATCTACACTATCTACCAACAAGTAATTGGACACCTGTGATAGCAAAGGAAAACAGAAGTATATTCACCTTCAATAGTTGGTGGAGCCTCCACGAGCGGCGATTACAGCTGAGACCCTCCGGGGCCTACTCTCAACCAGGCGTTGTACGACGGCTAGCGGTATTCTCTTCCACTCGGATTGGAGAAGACAGGTCAGTTCCTTCACCGATTTCGGACGGTGGGGGCACCCCTTAAGTCTACGCTCCAACTCGTCCCAGAGGTGCTCAATAGGGTTAAAGTCCGGGCTCTGCGCAGGCCAGTCCATTCGATTAACCCCATTATCACCATACCAAGCCATGGTGGACCTCGCAACATGACAGGTGGCATTGTCATCCTTAAAGTAACATGGGTCCACCCCGTAAAACTGCCACAACGTAGGAAACGCATGGTCATCCAAAATGGTGCAGTAGGTCTCGGCGTTGAGTCTACCAGGAATTGCGACCAAGGGTTCCATGCCATACCAGGAGAAACACCCCCATAGCATAATTCCATCGCCGCCGAACTTCACAGTTGGCACAATACATTCCGGCAGGAGGCGTTCCCCAGGCAGACGCAAAACCCAGACCCGGCCATCCGAACGGTAAAGGGCGAACCTTGATTCGTCGCTCCGGAGAACCTGTTTCCACTGCTCAACGGTCCACTGCGAAGTTATTTGCACCACGTTATCCGAGCAGCGCTATTGGACTTGGTGATCAAAAGCTTGTGGGCGGCAGCACGTCCATGATAATAGAGCAGATGGGCTTCCTTACGGATGGTATTCATCGAAAGAACACTCCCGGTTGCCTGTTGAAACTCCTCGAGGATGTGGCCCATCGATTTGGTGCGGTTCTTCCGAATTTCTCTAGCCAGCACCCGTCGGTCTCTAACTTCCAGTTTTGTGGGTCTAGCGGGTCAAGGCACATTCAGACAGTCACCTCTCATCTTCCACTTGCCAATGACGTTGGCCACTGTCGATTTTGGGTACTTCAACTCTCTGGATATGTCACATATGAATAGGCCATTTGAGTGATACCCGACGGTTACACCTTTCTCGAAATCAGAAAGCTCCGAACTGGGTGGCATCTTGCATGCGACTGGTTGCGTTGTTGTTTCCCACACGATATTTAACGGCGGCGGCCGTGACTTGTATTAGGACCGCAGATATCGTCGATTGCAGGGGTTATAACGAAGTCAATTTCTCCGTCATTTTTATCCGCGCCGGGGTTCGAACCCGGGTCCACTCATTCCGGAATAAGTTGCTCTACCAATTAAGCTACGCGGACATTGATTCTAATTGCTATCTGCCTTTATGACGTGTGCGTCCTTCGGGCAGGTACGTCACATCTCCTGGTACGTTACATCATCTCCCCCTTAATTTTCTTTTTTTATTTTTTTCTTTCGAAGTGCTGCTCATATTTTTTCCTATCTCGCGGTGTGGAAATAACATCACACCAATGCGAGATTTTGAACGGTCGGGTCATCCGGATAGTTCGGGCGCCATTATAACGAAGTGAATTTCTCCGTCATTTTTGGTCTACGCCGGGGTTCGAACCCGGGTCCACTCATTCCGGAATAAGTTGCTCTACCAATTAAGCTACGCGGACATTTTATTCTGATTCCTATCTGCCTTTATGACGTGTGCGTCCTTCTGGCAGGTACGTCACATCTCCTGGTACGTTACAGGGTGTCCAAGTATTTGTTGGTAGATAGTGTACTTTGTAACTCAACTATGTTGCGATGGCTACAGTGCGATACTCTTGCGCAGAAGCTTCACCCTTTCATACGTTACTATATTCTGATGCATATATTAGAGCACCAAAGCAGCTAATACTCTCTTCCATCTAAAGACTGGTGCGACTGTCACCCCGAAAATGCTTATGGGATTTTAATTTGTAAATATCTGTCATTATTTAGAAATAAAATCATCGTACAAAGACGGTGTGTTTCATTGTACTGCATATACTATATAGCACGCAATTTTTCACTTGTACTTATCTTTACACTTATGCTGACAGATAATATATTGAATAGATCCCAGAGAAGATGAACAAAATGAAGTTAAGATTTACAACATAGTGGAAATTTAAATGTCGAGTAAGCTATAAATTTTTAGAAGAGAATTTACAGCAAATTAAGAACTTCGAAGTGCCGTTCAAATGTAAGTCAAACTGTAGTAGAAATTTCGGAGATGCAGAAAACAAACGTAAAGAAATTAAAATTTTAAAAGTTTCATTTAATTCTGTATTACGTTTGGTGAACAGAGGATTTCCTTTCTTTTACCGTTCTAAAAGTTATACTGTGTGTCCTTAATAAAGAATTAAACTAAACTCTTATTCTTCCTGAATTTTTAAAGGGTCTTTTCTTATAATCACAAACTAAAGCTCCCTTGGGCTCATATCTTTAGACTTTTCTCTTGAGTTGATATTAAAGAACGTTTTCTTTTGCCCTGTAGTGTATAAAAGCCCTTTCCTTGCGTGATCATTTAACTAAATACTCTTTTCTTGCGCCCATGTGTTTAAAGGCTCTTTTCTTGTGTTCATAATTTTTTAGCTTCTCTTGTGCTGATATAAAAAAACAATACGTTTCTTGTGCCTCACTATGTTAAGACCTCTTTCTTTGCTCTCATATATTTTAAAGGTTCTTTTGCTTGAGCTTGTATTTTAAACGGCCTTTTCTCTTGTTTATATTTTCGAAAGCTCTTCTTGTTGCTATCCTTTTAAATGTCATTTCCGTCTGCACATGTTTTTCTTAAGGTTCTTTTCTTGTGCTTATAGTGTTTTCAAAAGCCTTTTTCTTATGCTCTTGAACTTAAAGGGTTTTTTAAAGATATTTCGTTATAGCTATCACAAGCTACTAAGACACTTCGGCATTAATTGATAAGATGTTAATCGCCGAAATAATATTTGCTACGCCGTCTGGTAATAACGGCGTAGCACATATTACTTCGCCGTCTGGAGAATGATTTGCCTCAGTACATCTTTCTCTATTTGCAACTATTAATGGTGGCTAAGAACTTTCTTGCTTTCTTGAAAAAGACTTTCTCGACTGTGCAGTTAGGACTAATGAATAAGTCGAAACAATTTTGGAATGTTATATTAATTTTCAAGAAGCAGATTGATCTGATTGTTTTCTGTTGACCAAGCAAAGTCATATTGCATATGAATGATAGTATCTATTACACTCCATTTAACATTTTTAACTCCATTTTCTCTATTTCACTTACACACCGGTCTTATTTCCCTAATCGTCTGCCCACCCTTGGAGGTATAAAGTAGCGGCTATATATTTTATAATACGCCGTGCCTTCACACATTCATCTAGTTTTCCCCTACAACAGCAAGAAATGAAGGACATTTTCGACATCGCCCTTGCACATGGATACCACCAAGAATGTGTCTTTAATTTGACAAGTAAGATTCAGCGTACGACATTCTCAACCTTGCAGCGTGAAAGTACTCAGCTACATATTGTGGGCTCAATGGATTTTCACCCGCTAATTACCCCTCCTATGAAGAAAGTTTGTAGGAAATACCATTTGAACTTCGGCAAAAGGACAGCCAATATGTTCTTCTTAATGAGAAGAGATCGTGATCTCGTGTCTACCCACAATACGCATGGTATTTATTGCATCCTTTTGAAATCAAACGCTTCGGAAGATGAAGACCGGGTGCATATGGGATTACTCTACGTACACTTGGCGTAAGACTAGCAGAACACAAGTACGATATTAAATCTAAACCATCATCGACAGCCCTCTCACGTCTTGTAAGACAGTGAACTCTTATTCCTATGTGGAGTGAGCGTACCATCTTGGCTTTCCCTTCCAATAAAAGCTCTTCTTTATTTACTGAGAGTTTGTATATTCATAAATTTACTGATAAATGTTGTAACGATGACACGCCATACACAATTCCTGACCCTCTGAGATTCCTCATTGAGAACTTTAAGCGAATCTATGATGCTCGTCTTGTTCGCCCTTCACCCTTGATTAGTGAATAAACTATTCCACCTGAGAGTGGGTTCAACGATTCGGCGCCGTCTAATACTCCTACGTCACAAACAATTCACTTTGTGTATAATGCTTCTGCTGTATGTGTTCATATGATGTTGTAAATCCTGATGATGGATTAGTGGCCAACCCGAAAGATCTCGCAATATTTTTAATCTCTTTTCTTTTAACATGTACAGTTTTTAATTCTAAATGAATCATCTTTTTTACTTAGTGCAATTAGAGCTTTGTAAGTTATATTATCGTGCAATGCCAGCAGTATATCATCATCATCATCATCATCATTGTCAACCATTATCAATCCACTGCTGGACGAAGGTCTCCCCAAGTTTCCTCCACAACGGTCTGTCTTGTGCCAGTCTCCTCCATGTCACTCCCGCATACTTTCGAATTTCATCCACCCATCTCCCATGTGGTCTTCTTCTGGGTCTTTTCCTGTCCTTTGGAATCCAATCTAAAATTTCGGCTGTCCATGGATGGTCTAACCATCTAGCAGTATGTCCAGCCCATTGCCATTTCAGGGATTTTACTCTGGTCATGATGCCTTCCACTCTTGTCATTTTTCTGATCCACGAGTTCCTCTTCTCATCTCTCCTGGTTACACCAACCATGCACCTCTCCATGCTGCTTTGAGTTGTCTGCAGCCTTTGTATGTCTCTTTTAGTTAAGGTCCACGTCTCTGCACCATACGTAAGCACTGGAAGAATGCACTGATCAAACACTTTTCTTTTAAGACATAATGGCATATTGCTCTTGAAAATTATGCTGTTTCTTCCAAAAGCTCTCCAGGCAAGTTTTGTACGCCGATTAATTTCTTCATCAATGTGACTCTCACTTGATATCTGCTGTCCAAGATAAACGTACGTGTCTGTTATCTCCAGCTTTTCTCCATCAATCGATAAATCTTCATTTCTTGTAAAAGCATTGAACATCACTTTTGTCTTCTGAAAGTTCATTTTTAATCCCACTTCTTTACTCTTGCCAGCAAGTTCCTGGATCATACTCTGCAGCTCTGATGGGGTAGTTGCAAAAATGGCTACGTCATCAGCAAAACGAAGGTGGGTTAGATAATCTCCATTAATCTTTATCCTCTTGTTTTCCCAGCTCAGCGACTGAAAGACACACTCCAATCTGGCATTAAAGAGCTTCGGAGATATGGTGTCACCTTGTCTCACTCCCTTTCCAATTTTATGTGTGTTGTATTTTCAAACAGCCGAATCTTTGCACTTGCATTTTCATAGATGTTATTCATAATATTAATGTATGCATCTTCAATACCACAGGATTTCAGAGAAATTGTAACTGCTGATGGTTTCACCGAATCAAAGGCTTTTGCATAATCGATAAAAGCCATGCACAATGGAAGTTCATATTCCCTCGCTCTTTCAATTAGTTCTCTCAGTACGTGGATATGATCTATTGTGCTGTAGCCACTCCTGAATCCAGCTTGTTCTCTCGGCTGAGCCATGTCCAGTGTTACTTTCAAACGGTGTGAAAGAACTTTAGTGAAGATTTTATAAACCACTGATAGGAGGCTGATAGGTCTGTAGTTCCTGAGATCCTCAATGCCACCTTTTTTATGTAGCAGGATCATTGTAGCGTTGTTCCAATCCTCAGGAATCTTCCCTTCATTAAGGCATCGAGTGAAAATTTGGGCGAGTACTGTTTCGATTTCTCCACTTGCTTCTTGTATGATGTCTACAGTAATTCCATCTTCTCCTGGAGCTTTCCCCAGCTTCATGTTCTTGATTGCATGTGCAACTTCTGCTGGGAGGACTGGAAGAACTCTGGTACTGGTACCTTTCATGATGTCTGGAGTACATGTATCATCCCTTTCATAAAATCTGGAGTAGAAATCTCTTACTCTTGTCAACATGTCGCCTCTATTTCTTGTTACAGAACCATCTTCTTTTCTCAGTGCCATAATCTGTTTTCTTCCCTTACTGAGATGTCCCTTTGCTATCTTTAGGCTTTGGTTGTTTTCAATTGCTTTCCTTACTAGTTCACAGTTGAATTTCCTTACGTCTTCAGTGATACTTTTTCGTACTGTCTTGCATAGCTCTATATATTCCACTTTGGGAGTCACATCTTCTTTAGTTGTCCTCATCTCTCTTCTTTTTTGCATCAACATTTTGGTTTTTCCTGATAATTTGTTCACATGCAACTTGTTCTTAGACCCAGCTAATTTTGCTGCTGTTTCCATAAAAGCTTTGGTTACTTTTCTGTTAACTTCAGAAATATCCACTTCTTCCGATGTTAGGAATTCCAAAGCAGAGAATCTGTTCTTCATTTCCAACTTGAAGGTATTATGGTGTTTTTTAAGGTTGGTTATGTTGTTTGTCTTATGAGCTTGCTACGTTCAAGTTTAGTGTTGAGGTGCACATTACATCTCACCAATCTATGGTCACTACCTGTGTTGAACTTGTTTAGCACATTGCAGTCTTCTATGACGAATTTTTTGTTACACATAATAAAATCAATTTCACTTGTCGTCCCATTTGGATGTCTCCTTGTTCATTTCCTGTGTGGCTTTTTCTTGAAAAAGGAGTTCAAGGTGAAAAACCCTACTGCCTCTGCAAACTCAACGAGAGTATTTCCACGCTGGTTTCTGTTGCCGTGACCGAATTTACCTACTGAAGTTTCATTCTGTTGCTGTTGCCCTATTTTTGCATTGAAATCTCCCATAATTATCTTCAAGTGCTGCTTACCTTTATTATTTAGATGACGAATTTCCTCACAAAATTCTTCAATTTCTTTTTCAGGATGACTTGTGGTGGGTGCATAAGTTTGAATAATCCGAGCCTGGTGTCTTCTCGAGAGTTAGATAACGAGTCGTGCAGCTCTGTCAGAGGAACGTTCAACTTCTACAACTTTATCCTTCAGTTTCTTGTTTATTTTAAATCCAACACCACTAGTTCTGCCAGTATCTGTCCCACGATAGTAGAAGAGATGTCCACTTTTCAGTTCAATGAGATCTTCTCCTTTTCTCCTTACCTCACTTAGCCCGACGATGTCCCACTTGATCCTTTGTAGTTCCTCTTCCAATTCAAGAAGCCTTGAATCAGAAGATAGGGAGCGTCCATTATACGTAGCCAAGGTCAGCATCAGATGGCAGCCTACTCCGGTCCTCAAGGGATTCTTAGCACCCTCTGCCTTCATGTCGCACTGGCCGCTGCCTTGGCCAGGTACATTCCAGCTGCCGGAGACTGAGGGCCAAGATTTAAGTTGTGGAGTCATTTTGGAGGGGTTTGGCCATAACTCACCACGCTGGCCAAGCGGGTTGGTGAGTGTGGGATAGCATTTCCTCTAATCATGATGGTATAGTTATACCGCTATTGGCGGTCGTCAGAGCCTTTTTAGTGGGAACAGGGTGCACCAAGAGAAGGCGGGGTTGACATTTGTCAAGGAGAGGCTGTGATGTTACGCATCACCTGACCTTACATCTGGCTAACAATTGTTCTTTCGTCAGGGGATGAGGTACCCATCTGGAACACACACGATGCAGCAGTTATTTGTCGCATAGAATGCGGAATGCCGACGTTTTTGAAATATTAGTTCACGCCGCTATGTTTTTACACGTCATTCGTCGATCTTCTTGTAGGACTGCCCAAAACAGTGTTAACGATATGCTCCGTAACAACACTTTTACGTCGATCAGGCCTAGGAGCGAGTTCTGCCGACAAACGCCCTATTTTGAAATCATGGTGGCCCAAATTCGTTGACTCACCCAAACATTTATCTTTTTAAACTACAGCAGTATATATATATATATATATATATTTTTTTTTTGATTGGAGGTTTAACGACCACCGTGAGTAACTCAATGGGGTATAAGCAGTCGCCCGTCCCTAATTTAGGGTCACTGGTTCCAGGGAAGGAAGAGAGCCAGTGCCGTAAGACAAACACAACATCCATGCCTGACCGGGATTCGAACCCGGACCTTTTACGGACGAATGATCAGAGGCTAACGCCTTAGACCACTGCGACACCAGGGCGGCCAGCAGTATATACTCATCTTTTATATATTGTTGACAAATTGTGTCCATGTTCATCATGGACACCATTTGTCCACAATATGGTTTTATTTTACAATATTTGCATGTCTGTTTTTAGTTTGAATATACGAATGATGTCCATGATCAACAGAAGAAATTGCATATAATTGATGGTGTCCTCTATCAACAATTTTGTTCAGAGTAGCCTTTCTTTTAGGGAGAAACAGCCAAATTACGAGTATAAGGACATTTTTTACCAAAAGTAATTGTTGCAACACCGTCTTGACACGTTAACACATTTATTTGAAAAACACAAGCGCTTTCAGGACGCTCGATATGACCCCAACCTCACGTGTGCACTAATAAAATACTAAAGTAATAAAAGTAACCACACTTCACATAGTCATAGTTTTTTTTGTCATAGTCATAATTATTTTATTCTGTACTCTCAAATAAAACACAAAAATAGTTATTGTAGTTCAAAACTTTAAAATCTCATTTACAATGCCGAAGGACCTCACGTAAAATACAAATTTATTCAGAAAATTTGTAGGCATCATTACAGAATTTCAAGATCATTTGCAAAAGTTTAAGACCACTTGTCAATTTATTGAAAATTAATATTTTCAAAGAAACAACTAATTACTAGTGAAAGATATTTTAAAAAATGACACCACAGATGAATACTTACATTCTTTAGAACACAGGGATCTTAAACGGAACCATCATGTTGACTCTCTTCTTCTCAAACTGTCTAAAAACATTGGAGTTAGTAGCCTGATATTTACAAACCTTACCTACAAAACACTAATTCATTTATATTATACCATGTTCCATACTAATATTAATTATGCTATCTTATCATGGGGACAGACAACTAAATATAATTTCAAAAACTTCAAATTCTTCAAAACAAATATATAAGATTAACTGACTTAAAATTTGATAGAAATTCACAACTAACACTATATAATACTACAAGAGTTTTCCCAAATAAATATAATATTCTAACAATTAACCAATTATATTACTACAATATTGGGAAAATTATGTACAAGCGCATTAAGAATAATTTACATTCCGATATTATACATATTACACCCCAGATACACACGCATTACACACGCACTAGATCACATATTAGGCCTATTCTTCCGAAAACGGAAGCCATGAAGCAAAGTTCAAACTACATCGGCCCACATTATTGTAACTCATTACCCACGGAGCTAACTTCCTTAAATAACTTGAACCTTTTTGAAAAAAAAATTAAAAAACTTTATATTGAATTGCGGCACCTCCACTTGGTGATCACAGTGGATGGGAACTATATTTAACATAATGACTTGTACATCGAGATGTGATCGTTGTTTTTTTCTGTTGTTCGATTTTTTGGTTGTTTGATTCTCCTAATGATACCTTTATTGTTTATAATTTGAAACTACTGCCCTCATTGTAAAACTGATCTAGGGAGCATGGGACCTTGTCAGGCCTGGCTGGCCTTTTCCCCCTGCTTCCTGGCTGGGCATCGTTTCAACTGATTTATCTGTAATACTGTTCTTTTGTCCTTTGCTCAGCAAAATAAATGGATTGAATTGAATTGAATTGAAAAGAGAGAAATCAGTACTTTGTGTGGCAAACTTTTTTTTTATAACGGACAGAATACGATGTGATATACTCTCAATGAGGGATTTGCAGTAGTCACTTGAAATGTCTTTGCACCACACGTACTTTATCGCGTCAATCAAAGCTTGGGAATTTGATGGCTGCTACCTTTTCTTTTAAAATGGTCCAGAAATTTTCAATATGGTTAAGATTGGGACTACTACCTGGCCAGTCAAGCACAGTTATGTTTTTCCTCTGCAGGTAGCCCTTTATTGTCTTTGATCTGTGGCATGGAGCACCATCATGCATAGAGATTGTGAACTTGCATCGGAGTTAACAGCTTCTCACGTAACATTTCAACATAGAAAGGTCCAGTCATGGTAGACCCCGTCGGCAAAAAGGACCATGAAGCAGTACCGGATGATGACGGAGCACCCCATATCATCTGACTAGGCGGATGTCTCACGGTACTAACGGTGTATTTTTCATGAAACCTTTTGCCTTTTGGATGTCGAACATATGCTTCACGTGTTTCAAATTGACGCACAGTTCATTCATCGTTAAAAGGAACTGGGTTCCAATTTTCAGGTCTACGATTGAGGACGCTTCGCTAATTAGAGTCTTCTTTTTCATGACAGATGTTAGGTTCATGTGCAGGTTCATAAGATGGAAACAGTGCTGATACTAATATCAGATCGTTTTGAATGTAGAAAGGCCTTGATGTTCTGAACTCCTCGGATAACGCATAACTATTTGGCTTATGGTGTTGTTATCATGTGAGGATGTTTTACTTGGACGTCCACTTCTCTTTCGGTCAGTAAATTCACCTGTATCTCGATATTTCATGATCGCATTATGAATAGCAGTCTTTCTCACATTCACCTTTCTGCTCATTTCACGTTCTGAGTATCCTTCATGATGTAAAGTCACTATTTGTGCCCTCTGAGTATGACGTTTTGCTCATTTTTCGCCATATACAAAATACGTACAAAACCTCTCAGCATGGAAACTAGTAGCAAACTGACGCTCTCATGCTTTCTCCAACTCTGTCAACAGCTGCCGCTGTAGGATGATGCAACTCCGACAGAAAGTTGAGTAATACAGACAGTAGCTGAACGCAATCGGTAGAAATCTCCTAATACCAACAGGTGGTCTTGAACTTTTGAAAATGACTGTAATTGCAAAATTTCTGCTGTAGTTTTTCCGGCTGTCCTTTCCGCTCTTACCAATGTTTTTTTTCCTAATGGGAACATTTCTCAACTGAAATCTTCTTAGTCTGCATAAAGTTGGTTGGTGATCTTCGTTCAGTTTCGGAGACGTATTTTATCATCTAGCGTGCCACACAGCTTTTCAGCTCTTTACAGCTTTTCCCCTGTTGGCACTTTTAACAACTTTCTTTCAGCCGTAAAGCCTCCATGGGATTTCTTTCTAAAATCTTTTCAGAAGCGTGACGTGTAATTTATTTATTTCTGTTAAAAAGAAACCTGCGTCATTTCTTCCGATTTTTCTTATCTCAGCGGTCACAGGCCTGTCTGTCTCCGGTATTCTTATGACATGTATGGTAATCTATTTTATTATTGCCTTTATCATAATTAAAGATTAATGTGCTTTTATCACTTGATCAACAACGAAGAACCGCATTCTTTATTAAAAAGGAATTTTGGTGAAAGGTTTTTGAGCCTTGAGAAACTCCATTGAAATGTATGACAAGACGTACGAGCAAAGGTGTGCCTGGAAAATCAATCACGTTAAGTGTTATTTACACTGAAGCGGCAAATTATTAGAAACACCTATATCTACTAGCGCGTTGGGCTTTTCTTGGCCTTCAAAACTTTACCGATTCGATCTGCATGGATTCAACGAATGCTGATATATACAGTAGGGTCACATTATTGTGACCACCTCCCACTTTTGACTTCAACGGCACGTAGCCAATGAAAGAAGGCACGTGTCGTGAGCTGGCTTAAAGGGTATATAAGGTGTGCTGTAGGCACTCTGACAAAAACTGTAATGGTAGCACCCAAAATGGTCACAAACCTAAAGCAATTTAAAAAAATTAAACTAGTACCACCTCCAGAAATCGGAGATTGCAATAGCAAAGAAGAAATTGACAATGCTATTGAAACCTTTAACCTTGCCATTAAAAGGTTATGGAAGATTGTCAAACTCCTGCCAAAGAAAAAAGAAATCCCTACTTTTTACCCAAAGAAATTTTGGATCTTATTAAGGAGAAAAATAGGTACCGCAGTAAATGGCAAAGAACCAGAAATAAAACGTTTTATGACCTTTATTGCACCCTTAACAGGCAAATCAAAAGAGATATCAGAAAGTTTGAAAACGGTTCATGGGGACAATTATTAGAGGAAGCACATATTGACTACTCCGAAAATTCGGACAAAAAAAAAAAAAAATGACCCTGTGGAGCCTTACTTCAAGTTTGTAAAACAAAAATATCAGATTACTCCCACCCCTCCAGAAAGCAGATGGGACGGTAGTTAGAACCGATGAAGAAAAAGCGGAAATCTTTGCAAAATCACTCGAAAAACAGTTTAAAATATATGATATTCCTGACACTGATGTAGCTATTAAAATGCAAAAGGCCTTGGATACTTATTTTTAACATGCGGAGGATGTAGAAAATTTTAGAGTCATCACTCAAAGTGCACAACTCTATGAAGAATTTACTAGTAAAAAAAAACCTGCGTCAACCTCCCCAATTAAAAATAAACAGAAAGGTTCTTTTGAAAAAAAATCGGAGGACAAGACATAAAAAGCAGCAGCCAAAAGTAGTAAATGCTACGGCCTCTCTTACGCCCGATAGACAGCAACCTCAAAGTAAAGCTGCTACGACCTACCTCGGGTCCGGAAACTAAAAAAAATGCAAAAATCGGACAGCAACTTGAAGTTAAAGGTGCTACGACCTCTCTCGGGTCCGGAACGCCAGAAACTGAAAAGAAAAGAAAAAACAAGAGACCTTTTAAGGGCCAAAAAAAAATTTTTGTTCCTCCAGACTTTGAAAAACCACTACCCATCAGTGAAAGGGAAGTCAGGTTTCACATTAATAACCTTAAAAATAAAAAGGCACCGGGCAAAGATGGCATAAATAATAAAATTATGAAAAAATTACCGGAAGAGTATGTGTAAACTCTTACTAAAATATACAATTGTGCCATTAAGTTAAATTATTTCCCTAGTGATTGGAAGATAGCAAAGTTAATATTATTTCCCAAGCCAGGTAAAAACCCGGCAATTCCTGAAAATCACAGACCGATTTCTTTGCTCCAAACCATGGGAAAAATCTTTGAAAACATTATACTTTTTAGGATGCAACAGTTCTGTGAAGAATACCCAGTTATTCCATTTCTTCAAGGAGGTTTTCTCGAGAGCTGGTGCACACTCCACAGTGCACCAGCTCTCGAGAGTTACTGAAAAATGTGCAGAAGAAATAATGAATAAGAAGCACACAGCGGCTATATTCCTGGATGTAGCTAAATGTCCACACGAGGCAATAATCTACAAACTAATAGCACATGACTTCCCACCTTGGATTATTTATATAATCAAATCTTATCTTGAAAACATAACTTTTTGTGCAAAAATAAATGGGAAGAAATCTTAAAAAAAAAATTGAAGCCGGTGTTCTTCAAGGCAGTGTACTTGCTCCTACGCTATACTCTCTTTTTACTTCAGATTTTCCAAATTTTAACAACAGGAATCTGACTACAGCACTTTATGCTGACGACACAGCACTGGCCTATACTTCCATGAATAAACATCAAGCAACATTTATGTTGCAATACTATGTGGAAAAACTGGAGAACTATTTCCTAGACGGGAAAATTAAAATTAATACTGACAAGACACAAGCAATTCTGTTCTCCCGTAAAACATACAATTACAATCCTGACTTTGAAATTGAATTGTATGGTAAAAAAATACCTTGGGTAAAAGATGTCAAATATTTAGTCCTCATTATGGATCATAATTTGAGCTGGAATAAGCATATTAAGGAAACCCTGGCTAAAGCGCTTAAACTAAGAGGATGTCTCCGACACATAATTAAAAACAAAAGGCTTAGCAATAAAAATAAAACCTTGTTATGGAAAGCATGCTTCATCCCGGTGATTACCTATGGCTGTCCTATCAGGGGCAACTGCAGAAAGCAGCAAAAAATGATATTACCTCGTTTCAAAATAAAATTCTTCGTATGATGGTAGGACTCGATGGAAAAACAACCAATAATTCTATCCGCAATATGCTAAATATCAACTCTATACATTATACTATGTATGATCTTGCGCAAAGGTATTACGAGAAAGCCAAGAACCACCCAATCCTCTTGTCAGGGAGGCCTTAATTATGTTGTCAATGATACTGACAAATTTAAAAGACCGAAGGCTATTTTAAATAAAATTCCTGAAAAGAATCCAGTTCACAGTTATACTTCCAAAAAAATTAGAAATAACTGGGACTAGACTGGAGTTATTCTTCACGCATGGGAAGAAACCTAGAAATAAATATCAGGAGTTTGGGGGGGGGGGAGAAAAAAACGGCCCTTTTAAGGGCCGAGCAAAATGTTGCATAAAAGACTTATCTTTTTTGAACTGAATATCTCTCCCCCTAACTAACAAGGTGTTGATTTTCTTGTCTTCTATATTAAAACAATTTTTTTTTCTTACGCCTTAGTTCTGACTAAAAAAAAAAGTATAATTAAAAAAATAAAACAGGACTTAATTTTTTCCGCTGTTGCACACAATTGTGCAACAAGCAGCAAAAGTTTATATTAGTAAAAGAAAAAAAATGATTGGCCTTTATACTACCGGCTCCCTAAATAAGGAACGGTTGTGGCTGTTTTTATATATTTGTTTTTCTGTTGTTTACTCAAATTGAGTAACTTAAACCTCGATCGGTGTAATCTTGTGATCACACCACCTCAGCTATGGTTACTCTGACATGTCAGGCAAGAATCAACAAAAGTAAACCTGAGAAAAATTTTTTTAAACCAATGGGGAAAAATCTTTTCTCTCATTGGCTGGCGAGTAACGAAGCAATAGCGGACCCGAGAGAAACACTGAGCAAATGGCCAGTTTTGTCTTATCCGGTGTTGAACGTCGATTTTCCTCTGGGAAACTTATTATGTGTGTGATGTTTTTTTTCAGGTTCCCCCTTTGCCGTGTCCTTCTCTTCCTTTAACCCTGGGCTCATCTGTGGCAGCGGTGTACCTGGGATCTTTCTGCGGTGAGAAATATCGCTCGGAACGGCTTGTTGTTGCAGGTAAATATGTAGGACAGCTTACAACTTCACTACATAACGGGAAACCGTTTACTCCTTGTGCTCTAATATTTCCATACTTTTCTTTCGTGCTATTCTATCAGGGCAATCTGCTCCAAACTCTCTTAGATTCTCTTTCACCTGCCAAAAGGTGCATGGCGCTGTGGGTTCGGGTTTCTTAACCTAAATTAGGAACTCCTTATTCGGAGTAATTATAACGGCGTTATTACTCTGAAAACATATTACTCGTTCCTGTCATGGATAAAAGGAGGGATTTATCAGATTTGCAAAAAGGGATGATTATTGGCTTTCTTACCAAGGGTGGCATTTTCTGAAACAGCCCAGTTTGTGAACTGGTTCGCGTGCTGCTGTGGTTAAAATGTATCGTGATTGGAAAACATCACCAATGCGAATAAGCGACGTGAAAACTGCTGAGCTCCACGTGCCATCGATGTGCGAGAGTTACGTGAGGGCCTATCGACACGCTACATTGGAGCAACTCACTGGCCGAATGAACCAGGTGGCTACCGGAAGTGGGTCTAAAACAACAGTTCAGCAACCCTGCTGAGTATGTGACTCAGATGCAGACGGATGATGACTGCACCTATTCTAACGAAGGTGTCGGCAGAAAAGGCTTACGTTTGCACGGCAGTATCGGAATTGGACCTCCGCTGATTGGCAAACGATTGCCTTCTCCGATGAGTCACGTGTTCTGCTTCATCGAACGGATGGATGTTAGCGTATAAGGCAAGAAACATCGGAGAACAAACACTCTTCAATCATTGCTGGAAGAACACCAGTTGGTGGGGGAAGCGTTATGGTCTGGATAATGTTTTCATGGCATCCTCTTGGTCCACTCATACCGGTGGAAGGCACTATGGACCGAATTCGTTATGAACCAATCCTTGGAGACCACGTACACTCATACATGCCGAGTGTCTTCCCTGGGGCGGATGGGATCTTCCAGCACGACAATGCGACGAGTCACTCAGCTAGAAATGCCCTAGAGTGGTTGGAAGAGCACGATGAAAACTTCAAAGTGCTTCCCTGGCCCCCTAATTCCCCAGACCTGAACCCAATTGAGAATCTGTGGAACCACCTCGATCGTGTTGTTCGCTCTATGAATCCTCTGCCACGCACCCTTCATCTCTGCAGTCAGATGCACTGCAGTCAGCAGGGTTCCACATACCTGTGAACACTTTCCAGCACCTTCTCAATCTCATTCCACAAGTGTTCAATATATATTAGATCAAGGAACCGTCCGGATAATGTTAGAGCTTTCGAGATCAAATCTGTATAATTTGATTTCCTAATTCTTTTTACTGTAACCACAGTTTACTGTACTTCTTTCCTAACATCTCAACATTTTTGTAAATAAGCCAGTTCGAAAAATATTTACTCTGCTACAGCTGCCCCGATCATACATGTAAGGGACGTTATTTTAAAGCAGAAATACAGACGGTCAACAGCAGCGCAATCTTGACCAGATAGGCCACATAGAATGACAGAGCGGGGCCGCCTTTCCTTTGAGAGTAGTTTTGGAACTCGGTGGTGAGTGTCGTTACCGATAACAGGTATTTTTCTTGTGTCACCCGCTTCGGACAAAAGGACGTCAGCAACATACCAGTTCATCGAAAGGTGAAGGGAATGGGTCTCCATAGCCAAGCAGCAGCACACAAGCCTAACAACAGTAAGATCAATACCAAGCGGCGTCGGTTGGAGTGTTGTAAGGCTCAGAGACCACTAAACTTTGGAGCAGTGGAAAAACCTTCTTGCCAGTCATGAATCACGTATCACCATCGACGTCAGCAACATAACAGTTCATCGAAAGTTCAAGGGAATGCGTTTCCATGGCCAAGCAGCAGCACACAATCCTAACATCAACAAGATTAACACCAAGCGTTGGTTGGAGTGTTGTAGGACTCGGCGTCCAGTGAACTTTGGAGCAGTGGAAACACCTTCTTGCAAGTCATGAATCACGTTTCATCATCGACGTCTTCAACATAACTTCATCAAAAGTTGAAAGGATTGGGTTTACATGGCCAAGCAGCAGCATACAAGCCTAGCATCAGCAAAGTCATTACCAAGCGTCGGTTGGAGTGTTGTAAAGCTCGGAGCCAACTAGACTTTGGAGCAGTGGAAACACCTTGCCAGTCATGAATCACGTTTCATCATCGACGTCATCAACATAACTTCATGGAAAGTTGAAGAGAATGGGTTTCCATGGCCAAGCAGCAGCACAAAACCTAGCATCATCAAAGTCATTACCAAGCGTCGGTTGGAGTGTCGTAAAGCTCGGAGCCAACTAGACTTTGGAGCAGTGGAAACACCTTGCCAGTCATGAATCACGTTTCATCATCGACGTCATCAACATAACTTCATCGAAAGTTGAAGAGAATGGGTTTCCATGGCCAAGCAGCAGCACAAAACCTAGCATCAGCAAAGTCATTACCAAGCGTCGGTTGGAGTGTTGTAAAGCTCGGAGCCAACTAGACTTTGGAGCAGTGGAAACATCTTGCCAGTCATGAATCACGTTTCATCATCGACGTCATCAACATAACTTCATCGAAAGTTGAAGAGAATGGGTTTCCATGGCCAAGCAGCAGCACACAAGCCTAGCATCAGAAAAGTCATTACCAAGCGTCGGTTGGAGTGTTGTAAAGCTCGGAGCCAACTAGACTTTGGAGCAGTGGAAACACCTTGCCAGTCATGAATCACGTTTCATCATCGATGTCATCAACATAACTTCATCGAAAGTTGAAGAGAATGGGTTTCCATGTTTTAGCAGCACACAAGCCTAGCATCAGCAAAGTCATTACCAAGCGTCGGTTGGAGTGTTGTAAAGCTCGGAGCCAACTAGACTTTGGAGCAGTGGAAACACCTTGCCAGTCATGAATCACGTTTCATCATCGACGTCATCAACATAACTTCATCGAAAGTTGAAGAGAATGGGTTTCCATGGCCAAGCAGCAGCACACAAGCCTAGCATCAGCAAAGTCATTACCAAGCGTCGGTTGGAGTGTTGTAAAGCTCGGAGTCAACTAGACTTTGGAGCAGTGGAAACACCTTGCCAGTCATGAATTACGTTTCATCATTGACTTCATCAACATAACTTCATAGAAAGTTGAAGGGAATGGGTTTCCATGGCCAAGCAGAAACATACAAGTCTAACATCAGCAAGGTTAATACCAAGCATCAGTTAGAGTGTTGTAAGGTTCGGCGCCCAGTGGACTTTGGAGCAGTGAAAACGCCTTCTTCCCAGTCATGAATCAGGTTTCACCATCCGGGAGTCTGACGGAAGAGTCTAGGTGTGGAGGAGAGCAGGTGAACGCTACCTTCCCGACTGTCTTGTGCTAAGTGTGAAATTTGATGGGGAAGCATCATGCTCTCGTGCTCTTTTTCATTTTTTTGGCTGGGCCTATTTGAGGAGACGGGTGTGAAAAAACTTGACTGGCGTACACAGAACAACCCCGATATCAACTATTTGGAATATATTTGGGATGAACTGAAATACCGAACTGTGAGCCAATCCGAACCGGTTGACATCGGTGACCGACCTGACTAATAGTCTTCTTTCAGAACTGAAGGCTGTTCCCGTTGGAACAAATCAAAACCTAGTGGAAAGTCTTTTCAGAAAAGAGGAGGCTGTGACAGCAGCAAAGGGTGGGCGATGATTTACCTTTCCTATTACAGGGAGTTGGGAATACGCAAATATCCAGATACTTTGGAACAGATTGTGTATTGCTTAAGGAGGATTTGATGTATATGATGCCTTCTGCATGAACTGTGACCTACCTCCTTATTTGGATGTAAAACATGTTGTCAGAGAGGAAATGTATTGCTTTCCGAGCAGCCTAAAAATCTGAATCGATTCAAATTCCTAAGCTATACCTGATTGCCTTCAGTTGCTTGGATCTTTCTTGTCCTGGGTGGTGTCACGGTAGCACGCTAGAACGGAAATCGGACGATGCGAGTTCGATTCCTGCTTTAAGGGGATGTAGATTTCAAGCTTCTTGAAAAGATGCCTGTAGTGGAAATTACGGCACCTCTGTGGAGAGAAAAATCTTTATTTGTGCCGTTAATGTAATGAGGAATTGTATCTTCAGGGCAGAGGCGTAGCAATGGGGAAAGAGAGACGCAGTTGAACCCGGTTATTGGAGATCAGAAAAAGTTGGAATGATGTTGTTGCTGAATTTGGAAATGTGCTACGCCAACTAATTTTATAACATGCAGTTTTCACATGTAGAAACTTTTATTGTATTAGGGGTATGCAAAAGTTTCCGCCGCTTTAAGAAGAAAGGAGACAGGGACAATAATGAAACCAGTACACATTTATTCAACGAAATATTGAGTGTTAGCATCGATGTCCTTTTGCCATTTTCAGGCAACAAATGAATGCCCCTGTGAAAGAAGGACTCGGGTTTAGAGCTGAAGAACGCAGTGACGAAATTCCCCACCTCTGGAACTGTGGTGAACCGCTGTTGGGCTAGGGCATGTTGCATAGAGCGAAACAGATGAAAGTCTGAGGGTGCAATGTCCGTGGAGTAAGCCTGGTGCGGTAAAACCTCCCAGTGTAACTGTTCAAGGGTTGATTTCGTGGTGCACCGACATGTGGTCTAGCCGTGTCGTGTAACAGGATGACTGGGCGGCACCCATTACCTGTCCATGGGCGTATTTGCTCGATTGCAGCGCTCAGTTTCATCAACTGATTGCTATATTGTTGTGCAGTGATTAGTTCGCCCGGTTTCAACAGTTCGAAGTACAGCACTCATTGCATATCCCACCACACACACAACTCTTTTCTCGTGGATATCCTGTTTTGCAGTGGATGTTGATGGATAGACCCAGGATCGCTTGCGAACGGGGTTGTCGAAATAGACCCATCTTTCATCCCCGGTGACAACCTTCCACAAGAAGTTCTTCTCTTGAAACTTCTTCAGCAACGATATGCAGGTGCATAATCGTTGACCAATATTACGCTCCGTTAAAGTATGCGGAACCCACTTACCAATCTTCTGGATCTTCCCCAAGGCCTGTAGACGCCTTACCACCAGCCAAGTGGTACGTCGTTGTTTTAGCTGCTGTTTCTGACGAGCCAATACAATAAAATGCCAGCAACGTCATTACTTGATTTTCCGATTAGGAACAGCAGATAGAAGAATCAGATTATATAAGGATTTTCGAAATACAGGGTGTCCATAAAGTCTTGCCCACATTACAAAAAATAATATAAAAATGTATTACAAGAAAGGGATTGCACGAAAATGATGGTGCACAAGTAAAGTTTCCTTTCTAGTATCAGTACAATTCCGCATGGGCGCCATTAACATCTAAGCGATGTTCGATTTCACGCCATGTTTTGTTTAACATCCCAGGAGATACAGAACCAGTGACGTCCTTTATTCTGCTCTTCAACGTCTCGACATCCGGGACACGGCTAGAGTGAACTTGGTCTTTCACATAACCACACAGGAAAAAGTCTAGAGGAGTTATGTCGGACGATCAAGGCGTCCATGTCATTAAGGAACTCACGAACCATTATTGACCAATGTGCTGGGGCACCATCTTGTTGGAAAATAACCGAAGGTTGGAGTCCATGCAACTGAGGTGCTACAAAAAGTTCCAGCATATCCAGGTACACGTTACATGTTACCGTGGGCTCTCTAAAAAATAAGGGTCCGATAATTCTGTCCTGCATCAGGCCACACCATACGGTCACTTTCGGGATAGCCCTCTGTTGTTCGATGACATAATGGGAATTTTCTGATCCCCATATTCGCACATTGTGCCTATTTGCTATACCAGAGATGTGAAATGTGGCTTCATCTGAGAAACATTCATGGTGCATATAATCACTATCATGAGCTGTGCGCTGCAGCATCTCCATCGCAAATGCAGCACGGCGAGGCAGGTCATCAGGCTGAAGAGCTTGAACGTTGTGTATCTTATAAGCATACAGATGAAGACGTTTGTGCAAAATTTTGTGAACCGTGGCACGGGGAATCCCAGTTTCCAGTGAAGCACGACGAATGGATTTCCTGGGGCTTCGCAGAAATGTCTCTTGAACAGCTGCTGCTGTCTTTTGTGTAACCTGTGGTCGGCTCACTCGGGGAGATCGCCAACATTACCCGTCGCTTTATACTTTTCATACAAAGCATTTATACTTTTTTTGACCGAAGGTTATCTTCTGTACTCTTTTCTGAAATAACGATGGGCAGTAACCATCGATTTGGTCTCATGGAACCACAACACGCAAGCCGCTTTTTCTTGCATGGAAGCCATTATCGTTGAAATGCTCCTCTTATTGAGCAGTAAGCGCTCACCTAAAGAACAGAAGAAAACTTTATCAGTGCTGTTATATTATGTTGCCAACCATTTTATTTAAACTTACATAAATTTTTTTACATTAATTTTTGTAATGTGGGAAATACTTTAGGGACACCCTGTACATCCCTTAAAAGCCAATTCGCCAGAAAATAGAACCCTGAAAGAGATGTATTTTGATGTATTATTCCTTACGTTTAAATAGGTGTCAGCTCGAATACTCTCCAGATGTTTTGTCAGACAAGAACAGCAGACTTTTTATGCACAATTTATTGGAAAATCAAAATGTGTTTTTTATTGCTTGTCACATTCATATTAAGAAAAGACTAGATAAAAAAATTAGCTGCAATTACTCTTCGAGGCTGAAGAAAAAAAAAGATTTCTCGTGATAATACGTGCTATTTCAACGACCTCAGCTAAAGAAATTCAAGATGGAAAAATGCAGTTAAAACCTTTGTAATCGAGACAATGATTCTACATAAAGCAGAAGTAAGCTGGAGCTGAAAGCCAGTAGCAGGTTTTGACATTTCATATGTTTTATTTTGTTTTTATTCATTCTAACGCAAATAAAATATTTGTGACTTCGAACGTTCACCATAACATCGTAAGGAGGAACACAAGAAAGGCGTTCCCGAACACTAGATCGTCATCACAGCAAATTGGGCTTAATCTAATATTTACTTATTGAAAAGGGGCAGGCTAGCAAAGGAAGACTATTTCTGTTCTTAGCTTGACGTAATGAACTGCAAGAAATGCGATTAAGTTCCACGCAAATGAACCTACAGCTCCGACAGGAGAAAAACCGCTAAAAATCTAATTTCCTCGGCAAACTGTGTCCATTGATTGGCGCACTTAATGTTCGCTGGAAGCTGCCTCTTCAAATTAGAGAGTGTTCTTTTCACGTCTTTATTCGTTCCCACCAATACTTTCCATTGTTAGAGCAAATCCACTCCGTCGCTCCTCCCGAGTATTAGAAGGCGTTTGATGCCTCTGCCACTCGAAACGACGGAAAAATAAAGGAAGAAATAGTAAAAAAAAAAAAAAAAAAAAAAAACGACCAGAGAAAAAAAAGAGAAGGAAAATTCTGGGCCAGGCATCAACTGAGTGAACCTTGCTTTAGAATTTTGCAAGAACAAGAAGCAAAAATTCTTCGACAAACCTTTTGTTGAATTTCCCTTTAAAAAGAGGCACCCCGCGTCTCTGTCAATGGCTGCGTTTTAAAAGAAAAAATTACCTACGGAAATTCTACGCAAAGTGCGTTAAGAATTCTTTTGTACCGAGCACGTTTGATTTGCTTTAGTGAATTACGCTTTGATATAACCGATATTTGGATGAAATCAACGGTGAAGTGGATGACATTCCTATTTAAGGAATTCCTGCCTTGTAAAACACAATCGTGGAGAAAATTGTTCTATTTCCTCAGTAAGTCTGCTGGAGACGGATTGAGAAACAATGAATTCATTCTGACGCGTTTTCCGCTCAAAATACCTTAGTGATATATATATATATATTACTCATATTTACCTTGGACAATAGAAGAATATATACACTCTTTGTCATAAAAATCTGGGCACCAAGGAGGAGGCGTTGGATTGAAATAAGATTTTAGTAGTGAGATAGTACATACCAAGGACAGAAGTGGTTACTGTACAGTATCACAGCAGCAGGACAATTTCCCGCGGACATGCGGCACACATTCCGGTCAGTGTTAGTACCGCGTCGGACTGCCTCGTGCTCGGATATATGCGGTGATACGGTCCGGCATGGAGTCAAACAGACGCCGTATGTTATCCTGGGACAATTTGGCCCAAACGTCCTGCAACTGACGCTCTAAATCATGAACATTGGGACATGGAGAAAGCTATCGTCCCATGTGGTCCCACACGCGCTCGATGGGCGAGAGATCAGGCGATCTGGCAGGATTCAGAAGCATCGAAGCATGACGTTGACAGCCCTGGGAAACCCGAGCCGTGTGCGGACGGGCGTTATCTTGTTGGAAAATGGCTCCATGCCGCTCCTCCAGGAAAGGCAGAACATGGGGCCACAGGATCTCCTGTACATAGCGTTGGGCTGTCAACGTCCCTAGGATCACTGCGCGGGAAGTCCGATTGTCATACACGATGGCTACCTAGAACATCACACCTGCAGTTCGGGGCGTGTGTCGAGAGAGATTACAGTGAGATTGGGATTGTAGCTTTCACCTGCGGTCCTTCACAGTCTAACACGGTGGTCGTCCCTTCCCATACAGAAGAGGATTCGTCACTGAACACTATACGTCGCCAGTCCGTAACATTACACGTTGCTCGCTGCTGACACTACTGCAATCGACCCCGACGATGATCAGTGTTAATGGCAGAAAACGTAAGGGCCGTCGAGAGTGAAGATTCGCCTCTGCCAAGTGTCTGGAAATGGTTCTGTCGGGCACAGTAGTCTCTTGTACAGCCGCCACATATGTCTGGATATTGAACAAGGACATCGTTGCATCTGTGCGTGCCACTCTCATGATTCCACGGTCCTCTCTGCTGGTGGTGTGTCTGGGTCGTCCGGAGCCAGTCCGTCGTGTTCGGTTGCCTTCCCGTGTACATTGCTCCCAACACGATTGCACCGTACTGTACGAGACGACCCGAATGGAGGGCGATGCGGCGCACCGGCCACCCTGCCTCTCTTTTTTTTTTTTTTTTTTTTTTTTTTTGACTGGAGGTTTAACGACCACCGTGAGCAACTCAATGGGCTATAAGCAGTCGCCCGTCCCTAATTTAGGGTCACTGGTTCCAGGGAAGGGAGAGAGCCAGTGCCGTAAGACAAACACAACATCCATGCTTCACCGGGATTCGAACCCGGACCCCGTTCGGACGAATGATCAGAGGCCATCGCTTAGACCACTGCGCCACCGGGGCGGCCCTGCCTCTCTTATCCCGACGACACGACCTCGTTTAAACTCCGTCAGTTGCCCGTACGCACATCTACGGTGGCTCCTCGGCATGTCTATCGCTCATGGATCTCACCGGACTCTTATAGTGCGGTTCGGCACGCAGGTGGAGTCCACTGTGCGGCGCCTTATCAGCTCCAAGGATTGCGATTGCAGCGCCGGTCGTAGACGCGCGGGGATGCGGAATCTCACGAAATTTTAATCATTTGCATGTCTGCCCTCACCGTAGCTATTCGCCGAGTTTGGCGTTAATGGCACGGATTATTCTTGGTGCGCGGATTTTTATGGCAATGTGTTTAAGAACACTAACTGATTCACATCACGGATGAGTCAGACTCACTGTATAAAAGAGCTTTTACAATGTTTATTTACACAAAAAGCAACGTCAAATACATAAGATATTTTTTAATTGTCGGACAGAGAATTTAAAACTACTGCAGACACGCACGAGCCGATTCTTCTGGCTTCCAGCACTTGATTACCCAAATGGAGCTTTAATACACTAACTGTAAGGCAAGGTTTGTAGACAGTAAGATTTGCTCATTCAGCCTTCCTCGCAGGTGAAGAATCGTGACGTCACTGAGTGACATCACCGTCCTAAAATGTGACTCGTAGATCTTTTGTTTGTTTTGTTTGTTTGTTTGGAGATTTAACGACCACCGTGAGCAACTCAATGGGCTATAAGCAGTCGCCCGTCCCTAATTTAGGGTCACTGGTTCCAGGGAAGGGAGAGAGCCAGTGCCGAAAGACAAACACAACACCCATGCCTCACCGGGATTCGAACCCGGACCCCTTCGGACGAATGATCAGAGGTTATCGCTTAGACCACTGCGCCACCGGGGTGGTCTCGTAGATCTGAACTGTAGCTATGAAGGAGGATGTCTTGTCAACAATTCTTACAACTCCAAACACAAAACAAAAGCTCATGCAAAAGAAAATTTATGTTAAATACAGAAGAAATTCACAGTCATGTGAATATTTTACTAACGGAGATTTCAAAAATACCTCACCCACATTTTTGTTACGTAAAAGGCGGGAAACCGGTTGTACTTTTAAATGTTAATTTAGTTACAAGGGGAATTTCTGTTGTTTTTTGCTTACCTAAATTTAGAAGAGAAAACGCACAGCAGGACGTATCATTGCCATATAATAAAGAATTCCTTTATGAGGAACAGGAAAAGTATCTCGGCAACATTACCCAATTTTTTTTAACTAAATTTTGAAAAAATTATAAACACTAAAAAAATCTGACAGAATTTATGGAGATTATTGCAGCTGGTTTACGAATAATTATTCCGACATGCTGCTATGGGGCAAATATAAAAAAATATGGTGAGTAGATAGTCTTACAATGGCGATTTGGACAGTGACGTCACAGAAATTCCCGGAAGTGAAAGACGAGCATAACCTTCTCATCTACTAACCTTGACTGTAAGGTGCAGTTTGATATTTATTGATTTCCCGCAGTGGCGTTGCTGCATGCCATTTCCGCAAAGCAGTGACGTCACGATAAAAACACAAAGAACTTTTTTCATTTGATATAGACACACGTTTCGCAATGCATGGAATGAATATTACTTGGAAAGTCGAGTTTTAAGTCTTCCTTGTGTCGTTGTCAATACATTTCTTCTATCCCCTATTAAACTGACGAAATAGAATAAAAATAGCAACTTTCCTCACAATAAAATGTGTATTATACATCCACTATAGTTTCGCAGAGCGATTGGCTCGGTATCCTCAGGCAGAATAGCGCGTAAATATTCAAATCATTGTAACATCATCAGAATTCTGATGCTCACGGATTTTGGTGAGTTGTTTCCACGCGCTTGAAAGAAATGGAGTCGACGTCATGTCGTTGACAAGCCGTGATGAGTTATGGTATATGTGGAAAGCTTCTAATATATTAAGATTGATAGACGAGCCAGGTTTATCGATAAGTGTGGCGTTTCCAAACAAATATTTGTGGTTATTGTATTACTATGGACGACTTCTTTAGTTCATATTTTCATACGTAATGTTCCTTCACACGGAAACTTTCTTGTCAACGACATGACGTCGACTCAATTTCTTTCAAGCGCGTGGAAACATCTCACCAAAATCCGTGACCGTCAGAATTCTGATGATGTCACAATGATTTGAATGTTTACGCTCTATTCGTCCTCAGGATCCCGAGCCAAACGTTCTGGGAAACTATAGTCGATATATAATATAAACATTTTATTGTGAGAAAAGTTGCTATTTTTATTCTATCTTAACACCACAAGCTTAGTAGTCATAAATTATGTAGAAGAAGATCTAAGAGGAGATGTAAGGACTGTGTGACGACGAAGCAGAAGATTTATAAGTGTGAAGGAAGAAGATGCATATGTAACAACGATCCAATCTAACAATGGAGTTATTTATGCTGTGAAAGATTACAAAATCCTTTGTCGTAAAATGCAAATAGACGAAGTCATCGCTGTATCCAAATTATACACTGGTGGGCAAAAATTAAGCATGAAGAGAAGAAATTAGCATAACAGCGGAACGAGAAGGCAGAACGGACCGAAAGACCACTCAGGAGATAGACTACGGTCCGGTACGGTAGGGCATGCGCATATATGCAGCATGATGTAGAGTGGAGGGGGTGGGGGTGGAGGGTATAAAGCACACGGGCGGTGTACGCTCAGCAATTCGGTGAAAGATATTGCACGGTGCACATTGGTTTGAACAACGTCGAGTTGCTGCCACCGTGTGATATGGTCAACAGGCAATCCCGTAGACGACATCTGGATGACTTTACCCGAGGTCGCGTCATTGGGAAGTTGGAGAAGGTCGAAGTGTGACAAGTGTGGCCGAGGAGTCCGGGATCACTCACAGCATCGTTTCACGAGCTTGGAGAGCATTTCAAACGACAGGAACAGCTGTCCGAGAGTTTAGCAGTGGTCGTCCACGATCAACCACGGCGGCGGACAACAGGTACATTGTTCTACAGGCGAGAAGAGACAGACGGCAGTCAGCGGGAGAAATCGCAAGGCACATGCGACAGACAACTGGACGTCCGTTATCGCGTTTCACCGTGGCCAGGAGGCTGCACAAAGGTGGTCTATTTGCACGGCGACCAGTACGGTGTGTGTCATTAACGCCTGCTCATCGGAGACGGCGGTTTCTGTGGTGCCAGGAACACAAGAACTGAACACATCAGCAATTGGGTCAAGTTCTCTTTACGGATGAGAGTTGATTTAGTCTGACGAGCTATTCTGGACGTATGCACATCTGGAGAGAGCAGGGAACACGCAATCACTCCTCTAACATCATCGAAAGGGACCAGTTTGGAGATGGCGGAGTTCTTGTTTGGTTCGGTATCATGTTTGGTAGCCGTACTGACCTTCGGATCTTCCAAGGAGGTTCAGTCACTGGTGTCCGCTATTGTACCGAGGTTCTCCTGCCTCACGTGCGTCTGCTTAGAGGTGCTGTGGGTGCTGAGTTCCTCTTCATGGACGACAACGCTACACCTCATCGTACAGTGGCTATCGCAGAGCTGTTGGAGAGTGAAGATATTCAACGCATGGATTGGCCCGCAAGCTCCACGGACCTAAATCCAATCGAACACGTGTGCGACTTTCTCGGGAGACGCTTGGCAGCACGTCACTAGCCGCCAACAACGATTCCGCACTGCGATTGGCGCTACAAGAGGAATGGTCCGCGATACCTCAACAGCTCCTTGACAACCTCGTCCTCAGCATGGACAGACGTTGTAAATCCTGCAACGTAGTCGGGGGGATCATATCCCCTACTAAAGACAGGATTTTTCTTGGCAGCCGCCTTTCACATGAAGGTTTCGGTCTTGTGTGCAGTTGTGCTCGAAGCTACCTTTTCAATAAAGCGCCTTTGTATCCTTTGGATTCCTTGTTTGGACGGTTTTGCTCACTTGTACCATATTCTTACATCTTGGGGATCTTATGGTATGATTTGGGTCGATGTGGAGCACTTCTGCACGACGTTACATTCGAAAAACTGTCTCGTCCTTAAATTTTGCACGCCAGTGTATTATAAACAACACATAGCAACTGAATTCAACAGAAAAAAAACAACAATTTCTCAGTTGCTGTGTGTTGTTAATAATATAACGTGGATAGAGCGATGACTTCGTTTATTTGTATTATCTCCACATATTTGAAATATATTTACCATTTCTATCGCCCTTTGGATTTATCAGGTATAATTAAACAGCATGTTCCGTTAAGGCTGTCATTGAAAAAACATATATTAAGGCTCATTTTCTGGATAGATGGGGCGAAAATCACTCCTTGGGCGTGGCTTTTACGTCTTGAGTGACTGCCCCAGAAGCTGGAGTCAGCGAATCACCGCAGACCTCACCATATTTAGAATGGAAGCGGTCTCTCGTTGGCTCCACAATGAAAAGAGAAAATGCGCGCTCTTACGTTTTAACCAATGACGTTATTTCGGGGTGGAATTCAGTAAGTAGGCGGATCTTCCATAGTTCAAGTTCAGGGATTCTCTGCTAATGTACGCATTTTCTCTTCACAAAATGAACGTACAGTAGGATTTAAGATGATTTACGGAAGACAAGATTCCAATCTTACTTTTGGTCCCCATCAATTACTTCTATTTGGTCTAGATAGTTCAAAAAATCAGAGAGAAATGGGAGATTTCGTTTCTTCCAGACCGAAACACTGCTAAGCTGACTTATCGCGCCATCTAGGACCAAATTAGAATACTTTCCAGCCAGATAAATTGAATTAAAAAAAATTATAACGCATTTTTCGGAATAATAACTGTGGCATATATTATCCATGGGTCGTTTCTATTTGTGTACAAAATGTTAAACACTACAAAGTAATAGTGTTCGAGAAAAGGTGTACAAAATAATTTACATTGCAGATATAGGATAGAAATTCTCTTACGCCCATTCAAAGACAGCCTTAAGTGCCACCAGATGGAGACATCTCAGCTGCCGAGCCCCATCAATACAGATTTGTACAGTCAGATGCTGACTCATAAATCACGCATTGCGTAGTGAATTGTTGGCACCGTAGCGTAAAGCAAACGCACTCGGCTAGTTATCTGGAGTTCTATCCTTGCGGTGTTGTAAAAACAATTTTGTGTGGTTTATAATACAGTATAGCGTGGATAGAGCGATGAATTCGTCTATTCGCATTATCTCCACGTATTTGAAATATATTTATTCTTTGTCGTAATAACTGCAATGTTTGTCATAAACACGTATTGTTACTTCATTTTGTGTTTTGAAGAACGAGTTTTTTAACATTCATTGCGGCTGTAATTAAACGATTAAAGGCAACACGTTCCTTCATTATTCATAATTTCCGGATATCATCAAGTAGTCCACTGATTGAAAGATAATTTTCTCATCATGCAAATCATTGTTGCGCTCAAAACACGTTTATCGCGCCTGATAATCGGGGAAAACTGCGAGAAACGGAGAGGATGATGACTACGTTTATCGTCATCCGAAACCCGAGCTTTCATTGCCTTTGCTCGATAAACCTGCGAACATTTCATCCTTAGAGAAACCGAGGATCGGTTCAATGATGCGACTCATCAAAACGACTTTTTGGTGCTCCTGTTTTTTTTTTTTTTTTTTTTTTTTTCGCCCTTCCCTTGGTTCCTTCTTTCTGTTGATGTTATGCCTGCAAGCCATTGCGTTTTCGCAAAGCTATTAAGAAAATTGCCACCGCTTCCACAGTTGATCTCACATCACCCCCAATGCAAATTACTCTAAAAATTATGAGTTTTTTATTTATTTATTCACGTAGGCAATCAAAGGGGAAGAATAAAAAAAAGAGAGATAAGCATAAAAGCAGACGGAATAACCAGAAAGTGTAATTAACATCATCAGAACCGGGAAGGCTTCCATGTGTGTGCTTCCGGAAAGGGACGGAACTCTATTTTAGAAGCTCTGTTTTTTTGCGCGCAATCAATAGAAAAGGATTTCGGAATGTTCGCATTTTCCATCCCCATTGTCACAAAGTTTTGTATTAAACTTGGTACAGATGATGTAATAAGAAATATTTATTAAAGAAGTAATTCTTATTATTACAAAACTAGCGCATAGCTCGTCCTAGGACGGTTGTTTTTAAAATTTAAATAAATATTAATATATAGAGGATGTTGCCCGTCTTATGAGGGAGTGAAATTATTAATTGAAGCAGATTGAAAACAAAATAAATAGGCCCAAGATTTCGATGAGGAAATAGAGTAAAAACTTACACAGTAAGAACTCATTTGTGTTATAACTAAAAATTATACACTGCTTTTTCCGTTTTTTAAAGACTTCGCGATAAATAACATTATGTGTAAAATATGAGTTGTTTAACAATTGAATAAATAAAGACGTTTATCGACGCATAGCAACCGATAAATTGCTATCCGGCAACTGCTGGAATCGTATCCTGGATCTCTAGCAGAGTGCGTTCGCCTTACGCTACAATGACCAACAAGCAACGGCGCTATGTGCGTTTATCTGTCAGCTTCTGACATCACATATCCGTAGGATGTGCTCAGCAACTGAGGCGTCTCCATCTGGAGGGCATTAACGGCACAAGCTATATATTAATTATAGCAAATAAATCCAAAGGGCGAGAACAATAGTGAAAATCCTTTAAATAGTAGCGTCAGTGAATAAACAAAAACATCGCTCTTTCCACGTTTATCAACACATATGAACCGAAAAATTTGTCGGTTGCTATTAAAAAAAATTTCGGTTGGTATGTGTTGATAAACGTGTAAAGAGCGATGTCTCTTTTTATTCACTGACGCCACGAATTTAGGGGATTTTCACTGTTTGACAATTGTAGGTTAGAGCAGTTTAGATAGATCGATATATTGTAAAATGTGTCATATAATCAGCTCTAAACTTGGAAAGCTGTTTTCGTGTAAACTTACCTTAATAACTTTTACTTTGATTTTTCGCGCTAAATTACTTTCTCTCCGGCACACTTGTTATTCCTTTCACGGCTTGTTTGAGACTGTCCTATTCGACGGTTAGTTTGAAACTTCATATCGAAGCTTTTTCTACAAAATAATGCAGCATCTGGTATTACAAATCGGAAATATCTAAATTCTCGACAATGTGCCATTGGGGTGACATCGGCTTTTAGATGCAATTTTGCTCACTTTGACATTAATTGTAGGTTAGAGCGTTTAGATAGGTCGCTATTTTGCAGAATGTATAATATAATCAGCACTAAACATGAAAAGGTAGTTAAATTAAAAAAGTAAAAGTAATTGAAGCGTACAAATTAATATTCGAATTGTGCTAAATTAGATTAATATGCAAAGACAACTTCCCGTGGTTTTAAGAATTCAATTTGAATTTTGTAGATCAGATAAATAGAACTTGAGTCATTGATAATCCAATGTTTTTAAATTAGCACGCGATCACCTTCAGATCTCAATGTGATGGCGTGCAAATTAAGCTTGCTGGGACAATTGTGCAAATTTTGTAGATCGGAAAAATAAAACTCGAGTCATTGGTAATCTAATATTTTTAAATTAGCAGGCGATCACCTTGACATCTAAAAGACAGGGACTGCGTGCTATTACATAGCAGGTAATCACTTTGACATCTCGAGAGCACACACGAATTGATCGATACGTGATGTCGCAACAATGTAGATGTTGCTGTGACGTCAAGCGTTCCAGACAGAGAGAGAGAGAGAGAGAGAGAGAAAGAGAGAGAGAGATCTGGGTGTTCATATGTATAACTAGGCGAAAGCCCATCAACAATGACGGGGAAAAATAAGATATATACCCGGTAGAGTATTTTCTAATAACCATGTATTTTCTTTTTCTTCGTGAATTTGGAATTTCGCAGTTGCAAATGTTAAAATGTTATGGCCGTTCATGCGCAGCAGCACAAACATCACTTTTTCTTTTCTTTCTTTCTTTCTTTTTCACTTCCTCTACAGAAATCAATAAAAGAAAAGAATACCTGGTTATATTCTGTAAAAAAAAAAAAAAAATCAATTATGTTCTTAGAATTTCGTAGTTCAAAGAAAAAGAAAGTTCCCAAATCATATTTCTTCAGCATACGCATGAAATAATAACAACACACTGTTACCTACTGTATTGGAACTCTAAATTGATAGAATTAAATGAGAAAAGAAACTGGTTTGACAATCTAAAATAATCAGTTTAAGTTCTCAGGGGGAATCTTAAAACTAAATTTAATAGGATCGGATTCTGAATGAAAACTTCTGTATGTCGTTTAAGAAATACAAAGTAGAACCAAAATTTCTGACGTAACGTTTCCCTGTTTCTAAAGAGTTGCTGAAACGATTTTAATCGTGTGACGAAACGCATATCTGATGTCATGTCAGAATGATTTGGATGAGATGACGTGCAGCTGTGAAAAATCGAATTTAGTTGCTATTATGACAACAAACAATGTGGTACATGTGTGCACTGTGTTGATTGGCTATATTTTATTGCTGTAAGAATTTTACCTTGATATGGAGTGTCACGAAAATGTACAAAACAATGTTTCGTCAAGTGGAACAGATGTGTTCCAAATGTGAAGCAAGGAACATTGCTACAATAAACAAGAAAGATGACACCTAATTTTTTTGTGTAATGAGCACGTCATTTGAATCCTCTCTGACGCGAATTAAATTTACCGAACCTATTCAAAGTCAATGGAACCGGTATGGAAAAGAGTAGTATCTGACCGAAGAAAGAAGTTCTTCAATCGGGTTTTTAATCCCGCAGATATTCCTGTAAACGGAATCGTGAACCTTATGTCCTCTGGTTGAAAACTTGGTTATTAAGAAAAATATGAAATTATGTGAGAAACATTTCGCAGCGGAAACGCTTTCCAACAAAGAAAGAATTTTTCAAATCGGACTCTTAAAAGCAGTGATATCGATAAATAGAAGATATGCATCTTTGCCTCCTGGCAAGAAAAATATGCATTATTTTAATTATTTTAAGAAGAATGTATTCTTAAAAGGTTTTTCAATGTGAGCGGTACCGGTCCAGGAAGGAATTCTTTCAGGCGAGTTTCCAGGATCTAAGATTCTACTGCAAATACGTCAGAAGCGCAAATTAACACACATGCCTCCTGGTGGCGAAACCATTCTTTAAAAAATATTAGAATTTATATGAAAAACATTTCCCACCAGGTGTTGATACAGGAAGACTTTTTCAAATCGGAGTTTTAGAAGCAGAAATATCGGGGAAAACGCAATTTACCTTAACGGTCTCTAGCGGAAAGTCTATGAATTACTTGAAAATTTTGAAGTTATATGAAAAACATTTCGCACCAGAAATGCAATCTAACAAAGAAGGAATTTTTTCAAATCGGACTCTTGGAAGTAGAGATATTGAAAAAAATAAGGTCGACATCTACTCCCCTTGGAGGAGAAACCATGCATTATTTTATGAAGAAAATATTCCAAAAATATTTATCGACGTGAGGGCATCCACGAACGAATTTTTTCAATCGAGATTTTAGAATCTCAGATTTTGTGGCAAATACATCAGAGGCAGAAATTAACACTTAGGTCCCCCGGTGGCCAAATCGTTCTTTACCAAATATTAGACATTATAATGCAAAAGATTTTCAATCAGGAGCTGTATTTGCTGAATAATTTTTTATTTTCGAAATCGAAGTAAGGACATCGGGTAAACGAAATTTACTTTTTACGTCCCTTAACGGAAAATCTATGCGTAACTTGAAAAACTGACTATACCTAAAGTACTCTTCGACATAGACGGAATCGAAAGGTAAAATAATTTTTTCAGTCGGTTGTTTAGAAGCAAATATATGGAATAATATGTATTTTGAATAACATCTGCATTTACGTCCTCTTGCGGCGAAATTGAACATCTTAAAAAAAACGAAATGAAGGATCATCATTCGCATACTTCCAGCTCCCCAATGCGAAAAGAATATTTTAAATCTGACTAATAGTTGCAGAGATATGGTGTTCATAGACTGACAAGCAGATAACTTAAGCATGATCTTTTCTTGCAAAAGACTTGCTTAAAAAAAGTACATACATTGTTTGAAACAAATATTCAACAATTAAAACAGGCAAGCACCAGGAGGCGCCGACAGAATGGGAACACACGTTCAAACGTTCGGACACCGCCCCGGTGGCGCAGTGGTCTAGGCGGTGGTTTCTGATCATTCGTCGGGTCCGGGTTCGAATCCCGGTGAGTCATGGATGTTGTGTTTGTCTTACGGCACTGGTTCTCTCCCTTCTCTGGAACCAGTGGCCTTAAATTAGAGACGGGAGACTTCTTATGGCCCATTGAGTTGCTCATGGTGGTCGTTAAACCTTCAATCAAAAAAAAAAAATCATTCGTCGGGTCCGGGTTCAAATCCCGGTGAGGCATGGATGTTGTGTTTGTCTTACGGTACTGGCTCTCTCCCTTCTCTGGAACCAGTGGCTCTAAATTAGGGACGGGCGACTGCTTATAGTCCATTGAGTTGCTCACGGTGTTCGTTAAACCTTCAATCAAAAAAAAAAATCATTCGTCGGGTCCGGTTTGGAATCCCGGTGAGGCATGGATGTTGTGTTTGTCTTACGGTACTGGCTCTCTCCCTTCCTTGGAACCAGTGGCTCTAAATTAGGAACGGGCGACTGCTTATAGCCCATTGAGTTGCTCACGTTGGTCGTTAAACCTTCAATAAAAAAAATCATTCGTTGGGTCCGGGTTTGAATCCCGGTGAGGCATGGATGTTGTGTTTGTCTTAAGGTACTGGTTCTCTCGCTTCCCTGGAACCAGTGGCTCTAAATTACAGACGGGCGACTGCATGTAGTCCACTGGGTTGCTAACAGTGGTCGATAAACCTCCAATAACAAAGAAAAAAAAAACGTTCGAACAAAGGAAATTATGTGCGTTATGTGATCAAAAAGGATAAGAAATATTGTTACTCATCTTGGCCAAAAATCACGTTTTATAACTTCTTGATAACCGAATTTGACCCAATGTCAAGAACGAGGCCTCTTCATCGTGAATGGCAAATGTTTAGCTCATACGGCTCTGAATGATGAATAATCCGCCATGACGGTGGCCCATTCTGAAACTGCAGCTCGTTTAATTTTATTCAGTTCGGAAACGAATTCGCAATAAGACAAGTAATGTCGAAAATTATTAGGTGTCAACCGTTAGTGTGAGTGTGCAATCAGCAGTCTCCTGAAAAACATTAGTGAACCTTAAACCGAGAATACGTAGATGCTATTCATTAGAATATGTGCTCGAATCGTTCCGTTCGTTGCAAATCATTCATCGTGAACAGTGATTGATGATGAGCTCGCATTAATTTGGGCATTTTTCCAAGAAGAGCTTTTACCTCGAAAGCCAAAACGGAATACCTGCAGGGAATGATTTGCCCAGTGAGTTTAGTGCCAACCTGGAAATTGGATCATTCGTGAATAACTCTTTTTCGTGAATGATGAATGGTCTCCCAAAAGTATATTCCATCACTGCAACCAAAAAGATACCTGTGAGGATCTCCGCGGAGGGGAGGCCCCTATAAATATATTTTGCGCGAACCTGCTTTTCCAAGTCTAACCACAAATGTTCAATTGGGTTCATTCCAAATGAATTTGGAGGCCAGGGCATTAACAGAAAGTCACCAGCATGTTCCTCAAACCACTCCTTGACGATTCTGGCAGTGTGGCAGGGCGCATTATCCAGTTGGTAATAGCCATCACCAGCAGGGAACATAGTTGCCGTGAATGGGTTAACGTGGTCCGCAACGATGTTCAGATACCTGACAGCTGTCAGAGATTGTACTATTGGGATAATGGGGCCTAAAGTGTCCCAAGAAAACTTCACCGAAAGCACAACACCGCCGCATCCTGTCTGTTTCTACCCAACAGTGCGTCCAGGTGCCACAGACTCCGTTGGTAATCCGCGTATCCGCGCTTGGGCGTTTACGTGATGCACCAGGAATTTTGATTCGTCAGATCAGGCTACTTTCTCCCAATCATCCACGGTCCAATCTCGATGATCTTGGGTCCATTTCATGCGTAGTTAGTGATGACGTGCAGTGAGCATGAGGACTCGACTGAGTCTTCCGCTACGCAGGCCCATGCGCAGAAGGCTGCGGTGAACTGTGAGCTGTGACACATTGCCTTGATCACCACTGTTGTAGCTGCGGGTGATTTGTCTCACTGTGGCCCGGCGATCGCTGTGAACAATGAGCGACAGTCTCCGCTCCCTTTTGGCATCAATGAGCTGCGGACGACACACGGATGGACAATGGTTCATCATTTGGACATCTGGGCACCACTTTTGATACGTACTCACTATAGCGGCTAGTGAACAATACGCGACAGTCTCCGTTCCCCTCTGGCATCAATGCACTGCGGACCACACACGGATGGACAATGGTTCATCATTTGGACATCTGGGCATCACTTTTGATACGTACTCACTATAGCGGCTAGTGAACAATACGCGACAGTCTCCGCTCCCCTCTGGCATCAATGCACTGCGGACCACACACGGGTGGACAATGGTTCATCATTTGGACATCTGGGCATCACTTTTGATACGTACTCACTATAGCGGCTAGTGAACAATACGCAACAGTCTCCGCTCCTCTCTGGCATCAATGTACTGCGGACGACACACGGATGGACAATGGTTCATCATTTGGACATCTGGGCATCACTTTTGATACGTACTTACTATAGCGGCTAGTGAACAATACGCGACAGTCTCCGCTCCCCTCTGGCATCAACGCACTGCGGACGACACACGGATGGACAATGGTTCATCATTTGGATATCTGGGCACCACTTTTGATACGTACTTACTATAGCGGCTAGTGAACAATACGCGACAGTCTCCGCTCCCCTCTGGCATCAATGCACTGCGGACCACACACGGATGGACAATGGTTCATCATTTGGACATCTGGGCATCACTTTTGATACGTACTCACTATAGCGGCTAGTGAACAATACGCGACAGTCTCCGCTCCCCTCTGGCATCAATGCACTGCGGACGACACACGGATGGACAATGGTTCATCATTTGGATATCTGGGCATCACTTTTGATACGTACTCAGTATAGCGGCTGGTGAATACGCGACGGTCTCCGCTCCCCTCTGGCATCAATGCGCTGCGGACGACACACGGATGGACAATGGTTCATCATTTGGACGTCTGGGCATCACTTTTGATACGTACTCACTATAGCGGCTAGTGAACAATAAGCGACAGTCTCCGCTCCTCTCTGGCATCAATGCACTGCGGACGACACACGGATGGACAATGGTTCATCATTTGGACATCTGGGCATCACTTTTGATACGTACTTACTATAGCGTCTAGTGAACAATACGCGACAGTCTCCGCTCCCCTCTGGCATCAATGCACTGCGGACGACACACGGATGGACAATGGTTCATCATTTGGATATCTGGGCATCACTTTTGATACGTACTCAGTATAGCGGCTGGTGAATACGCGACGGTCTCCGCTCCCCTCTGGCATCAATGCGCTGCGGACGACACACGGATGGACAATGGTTCATCATTTGGACGTCTGGGCATCACTTTTGATACGTACTCACTATAGCGGCTAGTGAACAATAAGCGACAGTCTCCGCTCCTCTCTGGCATCAATGCACTGCGGACGACACACGGATGGACAATGGGTCATCATTTGGACATCTGGGCATCACTTTTGATACGTACTTACTATAGCGTCTAGTGAACAATACGCGACAGTCTCCGCTCCCCTCTGGCATCAATGCACTGCGGACGACACACGTATGGACAATGGTTCATCATTTGGACATCTGGGCATTACTTTTGATACGTATTCACTATAGCGGCTAGTGAACAATACGTGACACTCTCCGCTCTCACTGCGGACGACACACGGATGGACAATGGTTCATCATTTGGACATCTGGGCATCACTTTTGATACGTACTCACTATAGCGGCTAGTGAACAACTTACAAGCCGCGCCGTTTCCGAGATCGTAGTTCCGAGGCCCCATGTCATCACAATTTCTTCTTTCTCAAACTCCGATAAATCGGCAACTTTGCCCATTTTGACTCCGAACACTCTTTTAACTGACAGCTGGTCCAGTGGTTGTATATATACTGCTCTGTGAATTTCACCTGCGTCACCATTCGGTCTCCAGGCGCGCTCATTTCTCTAGGCTGGGGGTGATTATAATAGAATGGCTCGTCGGTGTAATTGGGTGAAACACAGCTTGAAGGTGGAAATAAATAAAAATAATCCGTTTGGTAATAATAAAAATGTATTTACATGTTATATGTAAAAAAACAAAACGCAAGAAGAAAATATTAGAAAGAGAGAGAGAGAGAGATTATTAACAAGCTAAGAATATGCCGTGATTTAAAACTCTCGACTGGGGACATCCAGGGTATAGAGTGAGGTTGGCAGCCATTCTTTTTTCTGGGTTTCTTTCTGTTTTGTGTGCAAGCGCAGCCCAGAGAACTCGCAGTGTTTTGTCACCAGTGCAAGAAGTGGGCCTTGGCAATGGAACCGGTATGTGCTCCTTCACGAGGCATATCGGCGTGCGGTATTTTGCGCAGCCAACATGTAATGAGCGATTTAATACGTAACTTGCACTTTATATTGCAGTGTTCCATTTGAATAAATTATAAGTATTTATTTAATATTGTTTGGAGTGTTAACACTAGATTCTAGCTAGCTTCGCTCCTGATCATAAGATACTTTTCATCACACCCGAGAATTCATTGTTTTCTCGTTTTGGAAAACATCTGCCTTCTTTGGCGAATATCAAATTTATTTAAAAAATAAACATTTTCTTGAAAGCTGCACATTAAACGCCTTTCACGCTGATTTTCATTTTGCAATAATTAATACATGTAACGACAATTATATGCGTTTATAGAGATTATTGGTTTCAAAGAAGTTCATTGTTCTTTCATGGGAGAGCGCCTTTCTTCATTTGCATCAGTGTTATGACAAAAATAGAAGCACCAAAGTCAATAAAGTTGAAATTACTTTTTCCTTTGAGCCCTTTCACGACAGGACTCAACAGAGAAGCTCATAAAACTTTAAAATAAAACACAAGAGAAATTCTCCTGCTGTCAAAACATTAATTAAAACTATGATTACGTTGAAGACAAGTGTTTCTTCGTCATGAAAATTCTGCTGTTTCTTTATAAATTAATTAATCACTCTTTTCAATGAGGGAAATTTTTATTCATCCGGGAATTAAATTAGAATGAGCAACACTCGGAACAGTCTCTTAAAATCGATTTGAACCCTAATGAAAAAATAGAAGAATAAACTGAGAGAAAAAAATTGAGTAGCAGGACGCTGATGCTAGATGATCTCTTTAAAGACTATGAAAAAATAATTTGCGTGTTTTTCTTCCTGCTTACTGAACGTTTCGAACTTATCAAGTTGGGCTTTATCTTATCGAGAAAGTGCATGCTTGTTAATAAAAACATCGGTGCTTCAAAAATTGAAAAACAAAAAAAAAAAGAAGCATTGTTCAATTCTGGCAAAATAACTAAATGCGTTTTTATTGGTTATACGTATAATAATACAAACATGAAATAAAAAAAGCGAACAGGCGTAAAGCAAACGCCATTTGGACAAATAAGTATTACGAAGAAATCTGTGGAAATAGGAATTTAGAAACAGTTGATTTAAAAATGTATAAGCGATGTTGAATAAGTGTTTCCCCTCGAGAATTTTGGTGAAACGTGATACTTGATATGAAAAAAGAGAGAGGGAGAGAGAGCTACTGGTAAAAAGGTGAGTAAATAAGAAAAATGGATAGGACAAAAGTTATATTACATCGTGCATTTTTTCTGAGGGTTTGCGGTTACTTCAGCAAAAAAGAAAGAAAAAAAGTATATTGATTTTAGGATAACCTAGTAATGTCGATTTCGAAATTACCGAAATGACACCAATGTTTGAATTGGTGAAAGGATTAATTGAATTTTTAAAGAAACATTCGTACATGAAAGTGAAATAAATAAAAAGATAAAAGTATTCTTGTGTTTTCTATATTTGGCGACACTCTCGTTCAAAACACAGAACATGCAAATTAATGACAAGACAATAAATAAAAATGATATACATAAGTTTTAGGTAGTAAATGAACTCTTACGAAAAACCTAAGACGTACAAAATCTAAGGAAAAAAAAAGAGAAATAAAGTGCAAATCATTATATACAAATATGAGATATTTATTCTGTAGCACGCCTTTTTTTTAGGGGAAAAAAAGGAAGTATTTATGTTATCACTACGTATATGCCCCTTTGTGGACACCATACCTCTGCACTTATTAGTTTGATTTAGGAAATTGTTTATGCGTTGTGAAACCCGAATGCGAAAACGGATTATCCTTGCTCCTTTGTCTTTTCTTTTCGCCGCCAGGGTGCGTAAATGCAGACGGTACATAACTCAAATTATATTTCATTCCATATCATTGCTTCTAAAAATCGGATTCAAACAGTTATTTTAAAATCATTTAAAATGAAAACAATTTTCCGTTTGATTTTTTCTTCTAATAATGCACAATACTTCCGCTATGTGGCGTAAATACATGTTAGACTTTTTAGATTCTAAAAGGTATGTTAGAATAATTCTTTTTTCGCCAGATTGAGTACACGGAGAAGAATGTTCTACATATGATCTTTGAAATTGGATTAATTTTTCTCGATGAATAGTTTTGCCACTAGAAGGAGTATGCCCATTTTTTAAAAAAATTCTCCAACATATTTGCAGCTGTATCTGCACCATTAAAAACTGCATTGAAAAAATTCCTTTCGGCTTGATATCTCTCACCACAAAAACATTTTAGGCGCATTTCTTGGCCATTACAATGCATAATATATACCCGCTTGTGGGGGGAAATATCATATTTATTTTTATCGATATCTTTACTTCCAAATAGAAACTATCGGACCTCCCGACGAAAATCGTCACGGACCGTTCTATGGTGGAGAATCATGACACCAAAGTAACAGGTGTGAAATACGGCATTTCGCAATCGCTCGCAACCCGTACAGCATGGCTTATAAAAGTGGGACGCCCGCCTGCAACGTATGCGGCCATAAAGTGACAAACAACTTGTAAATGTGGGTGTGATGTGATTGGGTGATACTGCGCATGCGTGGAAGTTGTTTCTGCGTTGTCTACGTCAGTGACTGTTAAACGTGAGTAGTGTAAGACAGCGCACGGGCCTCTTCGTACGCATACAAATATTGTGTTGTGTGTTTTAAGAAAGTGGCTTGTAACCCTCTTGCTGTAGTACAGATTCTGGTGAACGAGGTGACGCAGAAATACCAAGCTGACGACACGGCTCCAACAGGCATCGACAGGCGAATTGCAAGGCAGTTGTATAGCGTTTTGGAGCAACATGTCATTGGAGGCGCTGACATGTTTGAAGGACAAATATTGTGGCGTGATAGTGATGAAACGTCGGACACGTTTTCTGAACATAGTGATACACCGGGTACTTCAGCACACAACGTGCCAAGCAGTTCGAGTTCCTATAAATCATCACCCCCAAAGTGAAACGGAAAAGCACTCACGAACAGTTTTCCGGACAAACCATGCAGAGTGTCTATGACAATGTGAAGGTCGCAAAGAAAACCGTTGCAGCAACTGCCCGTAAATACAAGATATCAACAGAAAAAGTGCCGCAAATAGTAACGGCTGTTGAGAGTGGTGGTACGATGGAACACAAAACTGCAAGCATTCGCCAACATATGTGCACCAAATTTCAAGATGCACGTAACATGGGACTCTCAAGTAACTACTGGCGTTTAAAGACGTCGGCGGAGGAAGCAGCTAACGCAATGAACATCCCCATTTTAAAGCCAGCACATATTTCCTGCAGAAATTCAAACGCCGCTATGAAATCTCATCACGCAAGATCACGAGGTTCGTTGCCAGGCGGGATGTTACCCTCGCTCGCAAGGAACAGCGCTTTGAAGTTTGTACGAGATATTACGGACTACATTACTGTCAATGCAATTGATGCCGACATGGTGTTCAATACAGACGAAATTTGATTTGAGTACGAACTCACGTCAAACAGGACGCTATCACTGACTGGAGAGAAGACAACTGAAGCTGTTTTGCAATCCGTTGCATAGACTACCCCCTCCTATAACATTCAGGTTCTTATGTCTATGTCAAGACGCCTTGCAAAGAAACTGTTCATCTGCTTTCAGGAAGCGGGTGGTAACTTGGGCAAACGTGTATCCGAAACAGTACGACGGAACCAACCTCCAAATAAAGAATGTGACTGCAGATTCAGTGGTAAGATGTCCACAACTCTCGTTCTGTCCTGGATGCGTAAGGTACTGGAACCAGAGCTAACAGGACCTTCCCTTCTTTTACTGGATTTGTATTCTGGTTAAACCGAAACCAATTATGCCAGCCAAAGTCTTCGTTGACAGGGACGTCAATTTGCACACAAAAATCATACCACCGAAAGCCTCCAAATACTGCCAGCTCGCTGATGTGTATTTCTTTCGAGAATACAAACTGTTTGCATGACGCACGGAAGAGTACATACGTTCTGATGAGGTGCATGGCGTCAACCTGCATGACAAAATCTTCATTTTCAAGTTGCATTCATTCATATACAACCAGTTGTGTGCACCACAGTACCAACCTATGCTTCGCTATGCGTGAAAGACGTCTGGATACTTTCCACACGAAACGCCTCTTCCGTTCCGTAATGTATTGGGCATCAATGTTGCTGTTCATTACATGTGCAACGCTCCTGACTGTGATTCCATTGCCGTCGTTATCTGCTCGTGGTGCGATATACATTGCCTTCTCTCAACACATTACCGTGACGTGGAGTGAGGTACGCATATAACATTTGCAACTTAATGGTGTTGTGCGTGGTCTCTCTCGACGTTTAGGTGCCTCATATCTAACAGGTAAATGTTTTTTGACGCTTTATGGCTGCATACATTGCAGACGCGCGTCCCACTTTTATAAGCCATGCTCTAGGGGTTGCGGGCGATTGCGAGATGGCGTACTTTACACCTGTTACTTTGCTTGTCCACCATAGAACGTTCCGTGACGATTGTCGTCGGAAGGTCTGATAGTTTCCCTTGTAAGAGAAATATTTCAAACATTCTTTTAACATAGGATAACATTTACTTTGTGGAAAATGTTGCATATGATCTTTAATATTTTAGGATGCATAATTCGGCCACTAGGAGGGGTAAGTGTGTGTGTGTGTGTGTGTGTGTGTGTGTGTCTTTACAACTTTTTTCAATGGGATATCTGCGCTCCTAAATATTCTATTGAAAATTCCTTCTCTATATACTGTGCACTATTTTCGAACAATATATTTTTTACTACGTAGTTTACATTTAAAGTCATTTTTCTATCTATCAATACTTTCAGAATATTTATTTGGAAAATTATTCTTCCATCCCATAGCTTTTGTGGTAAAGAATATTTAGAGCATGTTTCCAACATTTTGGCAATTCATAATTCCGCTGCCAAGGAGTATAAGCTTATATCTACATTTGCGAAAAAAGTGTCGCATTCAAAAAATCCCTTGGGAAACTCCATCCTTGACAAAATAATAATGTTCATAAAGAATATGTTGTTTCCATTTCTTTCTTGAAAAACCCCGAGCTTACCTGCTAGATGGCGTAAAGTTGTTTTGCACCACCTTTTCCTCCACATATGCTGTTCAAAATGGTACACTTGAAAACTACCTATTGACTTAGAAGTTTTCCATTATGTAGAACATCTTATATAGAATTTGTGAGATTTCTTAACACATATTTCTATCTCTAATGGGCAATAGGAATTATTTCTGTATATGAATGCTTCACCAATGTGTAGAAATACGGCTGAAATCTTTTTGCGCTTCTGCGGGTCCCATTCATTGTGAAGAACACTGATCATCACATTGCGCACTTTTAATCAATTTTTAGTTTTCCCATTAGGTGCATAAAAGTATTCCTTTCGTGCTGAATTCGCTCTTTTTCTAAAATTCGACTTCTACAAGTTCTTTTCGAGCCGAAAATGTTAAAAAAAACATGATTCTTACACGCTGGTATTGGATGTCATCGTTCTGCATTTTTAATTTTATGACCATTAGAACGTTGCAATTAGCTATGAATATTTCGGCATGAATAAAGGGAGAACACATTAAAAATATGTCATTCGACATCTAAAGACTCTGTGAAAGGACGAAATATGTATTCGTCTGAAAAATGGATAAATATCCTTAATTCGTTTCCATTTTTTGGTTTCTTTGGGTAGTTGTACTTAAAAGAACCTAAAGAATTTAACGAAAAGTTGAGTAAAATCTGAATGTTTATTTGATTTGTCCATATTAAATGCATGTATTAATTTATTTCATGTTACATTATTATTGCTCGACAAATTACGGCAGAACTTAACATAACTTTTTACCAACCAGGATGGGTGAAACGTTAATATAAGAGAAACTGCCAGAGGCCAGAGGATGGTGGCCTCTGGCAATATCCGTAGTTAAACTTTAAACTACTCACTCCGTAGTTAACTTTAAACACCTTCAACATTTTTTTCAAATCAAAACTGATGTAAAACATGGTGCAAAGACTTGTGACTGATATGAACAGATGGTCTATCAATCCATAACTTTTAACGCACCTGCTCTAGGTATCTGACCGAAATCTTTTTCAGTCTAACCGTATCTAAATTCTGATGCAGTTAATCACTTTTCACCTGAAAATGGAAGCGATGATGGAGTGAGTACTAATACAGGTAAATATGAGAAATTCCATCTAATATAAAAATAAATTAAACGCAGCAATACACGACACATTACAATACCATCCGCGGAAAATGGACAAACAAGGAAAATGTTCTGAATCATGTCAAACAAAGTCGCTCGATCCAAGGGAAAAAATAAGACACTTTATTCTCGAGGATTTCTTGCATCTTCCCAAATTTAGCCCGTAAATCACCAATACAGGATGCGTCCACATGTGAGTGTTTTTGGCCATCGGTCAGTTCTGAAGACTTAACAGAGTTTTACTTAAGAAAATGTGCAAGAGGTAAAAAAAAGAAGGAAGATTTACTAAGGCGAAAACCTCGTTTACTAACCTTAAGAGCGAATGCTAATTTTATGATCAAAAGGACTGTCGACTTTTTTTCTCCAGGATATTATGGTGCCTATAAATTTACGCCTTCCAGCGTGCTGCTTTATTCTGAAGGCCTTCAGAAGTGGAAGTGGCTTATTTTGAGGAGCACATAGTATTCCCTCTTCAGAAACATTCTACAGAATATCACCAAGAAGCAAACAATGGAACGTCTATTTTCTAGAGTTTGCTTCCTTTTGGACATCACTTGATTTAGGATTCAGACCTTACTTGATTTTCTGTTTTGGACAACAATTCAGTCTTCTTCTTGAAAAGTGTGTGGAGGAGAGCATTGTGTGTGTGTGTGTGTGTGTGTGCGTGAGCGAGCGCGCGCGCGCAGGCGGTACAGGGAAATGTATGCAATGTGTCAGACAGTCAGGTACTTGAGATACATGCAAATCATAAAAGATTCAGACCAATTGCTCGTCACTATCGACCGATAAAAATGGGTGAACATCTGTTCCAGGCATTAGAGTTCAAACAGCGATCTTGGTGTTTAAATCTACTTTGGTCTGCGCAAGTGAACTAAAGGACAGTACAATATGGGAAATGCCCAGGAGACGAAAGCGACAACCCTACAGTCAGCTGAATGACTTTGAGAGAAAGCAGATCGTCGTGGCATTTCTACGAGTTAGATGGTCTCTACGGCGTATTGCTGAAGAATTGGATCGCAAAGTGCATCGAGCTTTGCAGCGGTACAACAGACAAAAATCTTATGGCCTGCAACCTGATCGGGAAGAACTAGAATGACATCAAAAACGAAGGACGTCTTCTACGGCGGCAAGCAATTTCTAGTCCTACAGCTAGCCTGTTCCAGATACGACAGGATGCACGCGATGCCGTATGTCGCTATATTAGTCGGCCAATTATTTCCCTACGATTAGCAGAAGGTAGACTTTATGCGCAACGTCCAGCTCGTCATTTATCACTCACGAATGAGTATCGTCAGCATCGTCTACAGTGGTGTCGTGAACGTCAGCCAACGGACGACAGGATGGTGACATGAAATTTCGCTTCTCTTTGGGATTACATGTTGCCGTATGTATGTGTGGCGACGCAGCGGAGAGCGCAATAATCTGTGTGCTATTGTTCGCCGCAACACAGCTCGCATGCCTGTTGTCATGGTCTGGGCAGCGATTAGCTATGACAGGCGTTTCACTCTAGTTGTTATACATGGCACTTTGACAGCTCACCGATACATGAATCTCATTCTGGATCCCCTCGCAATGTCTTTCATAGAACAGGTACCTAGGGCTATACTACAGCACGATAGTGCATGTGCATATACAGCACGCATGGCTAGACAGTGCCGACAGACTCTTAACGTTCTAGACTGGCCAGCGCGATCGCCGGACTTGTCCGCAACTGAACATGTATTGGACATGGTTGGAGGTCAGCTTCACGAACATCCCCAACCAGATCAAAATGTGGTTACGAGGGTCATAACAAAAGTTATGCTCACGTTAATCTAAAAGGAAAGCGGATGATGCAATCGGAAAAATCATTGCGTCATGTCAAGGTCAGACTCTTAGCGACGTAGTGGTGTAAGAACGACGCGATATTATTTGCTGTGCTCTCGTACGTGAAAATAGAAACTCTGCTGGGAAAAACTCCGACACAGATTCACACTGCCTTGCAAGAAGTTTGTGGGGAAAGAACTCTTGATCAAAGCACAATTTCTTTCTGAGGACAAAGTTGAGACCGAAAATTCGATAAAATCGCCCCAACTTGTTCGAAGTGGGAGCGATTTTGCTGTATGACAACGCATCGCGTCGTGGTGCAGTGTTGGTACGGGGACGTTTGTCGAAATATGACTGGGAAACTTTATCCCACCCACCATACAGCCCTGATCTCAGCCCACCCGACTTTGATCTTTTCCCAAAGTTAAAAAATCGGCTCCGTGGCATCCGCTGCGAATCGCTGGACGAACTGTCGTTGGATGTGACCCGAGAAATACGACAGATGAACAAAGATGGCGTACTACTGGGCATCCAGGACCTACCTCACCGCTGGTAAGCTGTCATTAGCAGCGGAGGGGAGTACATTGAACGGCCATAAGGTAAGTTTTCTCAGTTACTTCACACTTTTCTCAAAAATGGACAGTGTGCAGAACTTTTTTATGACCCTCTGCGACAACAGGTACCGCTTGGTCAGCACTATCGCAGGATGATATTAGAGATCTGTATGGCTCAATGCTTCACCGCATTGTCGAATGCATTATAAACGATGTGACAGTACATTAAACTAATGCAAGTTAGGTTTAGACAATAAAAGTGTTAAATCCTTGTCGATTGGCCTCATTCTTTGATCATTTGCTTATGTTTTACGTAATCAACTACCCACTAATTTGCACACATTTTCGTGCATTCTTTCCTGGGGTTGCAATTTGTTTTGGAACTAAGTGTATCTTGTTTCCTAATGCATCTTTTCAGTATCATTTAAAGGCACTCACTCTTCTTTGTTCAGCTGATATACTACTGGTTTTCTAAGTTTTGTATTCATTACGCTTAAACCAAATTCTGCAAAGAACACTAATTGAGGAAATAATCATATTGAATGCTTCTGCGCAACACATGATCTCAAGAACAATCGCCAATCGAATACAGGCAATCGCAGAAGATGCTTCCTCATCGGGGCATGTTGTCTCACAAATATCTTAGATCCCAATTTAAGAGGCGCAGTTTCCCTAGCCAAGTAAGTGGATAATTTCAAAACGAAAGACAACAACTATATGCTAAAATGGGGGAGAGAAGAATAAATATCCTGTGCCACAATAATCAAAATGCATGCGATGAACAATATCCGATCTCGCATTAGAACTTCAAAAACAGATCCTTTAACAGACGATTGAAATTTAACAGACAAGCAAACCTCAAGTTCCGTAGGAGGACTTATCACAAATTAAGTAATTTTTTCATCGTGATTTTTGAAAGCAACAGAATACTTTTGAACTTGAGATCTTTTTAAACTGACAATGATTTTCCATTATCTTCAAGAAAAGGTTAAATATACAGTTTTACGGTATTATTTCATAAAACTCCTAAATAAGAAACTGACTCTTGATGCACTGTTAAAAATTGGTACTTAGAAATAAGCAAAATGTACTCGTTTTTGAGTACATTCTGGGCTTATAATAGCTCCGAGTACTTGTGTCTCATTTTTGGAAAAGACACGTACTCGTTTTTGAGTACATACAGGGAATCACCTATGAGTATATCTGGTATTTTATTATTTTTTGAATGCTCTTCTTGTGTAAGTTGGGCTTAATATTTTCTTTACTGGTGCTTGAAACCATGCCCTTAGGTATATTCATTTATATTTATTTTTACTTTACTTTACAGCATTGTTGCTTTTTAGCCTTTTGATGTGATTATTGGGGTATTTGGTTAGCATGTAAGTTGATTGCATTTTCGTCCTTCTGTTCACTCTTGGAGTTAATACTGTTCTTTTGGGTTTGTGTTGAAGGAGTTGGTCTCCTTCTTCCCAAATTTGGCTGTTGATTTTTTTTCCTTTTGGTTGTCTGCTTTTTCGGGTTTATTTATTTGGTTCATGATTATGTTGTAAATTTTTTTTGTAATTCCTGGGTTTTTTGGCTGGTAATTGGTCTACTTTTTGTAACAAGTTTAATTTTCCCTTTGGTACATTTTTTGGCTGGATCTTAATTGCTCACTCTCTTCAATTTAATTTTTATTGTGAGGTCGGGCGAATGTGTTTTAGCTTGCTGGGTTTGGGTTTTTATTAATTATCCCTTTTATTGACATTTTCCCCTAAATTTAATTGGTCCTTTTAGCAAACTAAAATAGCAGAAACCCACAATTCTCTGGTCTCAGTAGATTACTGAGTGTTTTCTTGTTGCTTGCCCTTGACAAAGCCGACAAGGAGGCAGTCATTAATATGCTTCCCTGCATTCTGTTATTCGGCACTTTGCTTCGTTTGAAGCTTGTCTGGTTCGGAAGTATATTTGGTGTCCGTTGGTCTTTCTATTTTTATTTGTATTTCTCCTGTTCAAATTTTTGCTTTGTTTTGCTTTGTTTTGCCATATGGTATTTCAAATATATATACTCAAAAACTCCATATATTTCAAATACATACACTAAAGAGCAATTGAATTAGAGATAGCTGACGTTATGCAAATGTGGCGCTGTGGGCGGCTCTGTAAACGGAAACGACATGACGTATGCAGCGATCGACAATATAAGGAGTGATGCGACGGGAATCAGTAAGAGTCGGACGCAGTATGGATAAGACGAAGGATCTAAGCGCATTTGATCGTGGGCAAATTGTCGGGGCCCGACGAATGAATCACTCCATCTCGGAAGTCGTGCAGGCACTGGGAGTTTTACGAGGCACTGTGTCACGGGTGCACCGTGAGTACATCGAATCCGGTAAAACCATTCCTGCAAGGCCCAACTGCCGTGGACAACAGCGTGTGGATAAGCGGGGTCATCGTCGGTTAGCTCGCATTGTAACAGCGGATAGACGGGTCATAGTGCAAGAAATCACTCGGCAATTTAACGCTAGTGCACAAAAACGTGTAAACGGCCACACCATCCTAAATCATCTCCTCGCTATGGGGTACATAAGCCATCGTCCCACGGGGGTACCGCTGCTGACAGCACATCACAGGGTCCAAAGATTAGCATGGGCGCGGGAACATCGCCACTGGACCCTAGACATGTTGGAAAATGTTGCCTGGACTGATGAGTCGAGATCCACGTTGGTACATGCGGATAGCAGGATACGAGTACAGCGCAAATAACATGAAGCGATGGATCCTTCTTGCCAGCAGGGTACTCTTCAAGCTGGTAGGGGTGGCATTCTCGTCTGCGGACTGTTTACGTGAAATGAAATGGGACCCATGGTACGTGTGACATCGTCCCTCGCAGGTCAATGTTACCGGGATATCCTGGACGACCATTTGCTTCCGTTTGTGCGTCTTCAACATTCCACTGGGGACTTCATCCTGCAACAAGACAATGCACCGTGCCATCGCTCCCGAATCGTATCCGAATGGTTGGATGAATACTCCACCGACGTGACCCTGCTTCCTTGGCTAGCTAGGTCACCTGACCTCAATCGCTTTGAGCACATCTGGGATGCCATCAAGAGAGATGTTCGAGGCTCTGACACCCCTCCATCAAATCTTCGTGAACTGTGGGAGCTTGTTCAGGGGTCATGGATCTTTATGGCTTCCCAATGCTTCCAGTGTCATGTCGAGTCCATGCAGAGATGAATCGCCGCCGTCATCAGGATGAAAGGTGGTGCTACATGTTACTAGACAGGTAACTCTAATTCAATTGCTCTTCAGTGTATATGTGCTCTAACTTCATTCAGTTTCTGTACGCTTTCGGACAGGGCACAGAAACTGAAGGAAGTTAGAGCGAATCTAGAAGGATAGTTTGTAAGTGAGAGCACACTAGATGGCGACACCGTACAAGCGTACGAATTTACACATATAAGGCAGAGATAAATTAGGTTGGGGCTCAGAAACTTTAACCGCGGTATTGCTACCCTGGGGCCCTCACTTAACGTGCTCGTCCAATGCACGGCGGATATTCAGCGATCGTTAGGAATTCACACCCCCACGGAGAGCCGCTAAGTTCAAGCCTATCTGGCTAGGTTTGAACATGGGGTCCCTCCATCAGTAGTCTGAAACTCTAACCACTAAGCCATCCGCGGCTCGATTTCAAATTTGGAATGCGTGTACTCCATTCGTACTCATTTATTCATAGAATCAACTGGAAGTATATTATTGGATGGCACATCTAGGATAATAGATATACTCGTTTTCAAATGCTGGGCAAATGGACCGCACAATGTTTTGACAAATATAGTGATGAACTGATAATATATTATTTATGCGATCGACACAAATATAGTTAATGTAAAAATGTGCACAAAGATACTTTATGCATAATTAAATTACTTGTGATCAGTGACTTTGTTGTACTAATTATTTATGTGTGTCACTTTACACATTTATTAAACAATTTCTCTTGAAATCTGTAATATCTAAAATGAAGATGAGATTATATTTATATTTATTGACGCAGTTATTTGTAAGTACATATGGTTACTTATATTTGAGCATGTCATGTACACGTTTACGATACAATTGTACCTAAAAACGGGTAGGTTCAGGTTCTCAATTTTTACGCTTTCCAACCGTAGGTTGAAGAAGTGTACATGCTCCAACTTTGTCCGTCTGTTCGCACGATAATTCGCGTAAAAATGGGTTGATTTCGATGAAATTTTAGTATCTGGTAGGGGACCACTTGGGGACGAACCCTATTGAAAATGGATGAAGTGGGTCAAAGGTCAGGACATAGGAGCGGGATGCATTCCATTGCCATTATGCGCCATAACGCGTAAAAATGGTTCGATTTCGATGCAAATTTAGTATGTGGTAGGGAACCACCTGGGGACGGACTCTATTTTAAAAGGGGGAAGTGGGATCAAAGGTCAGGACATAGGAACGGGATGCATTCCATTGCCCTTATGCGTCATAACGTGCGGAAAAATGGTTTGATTTCCATGACATTTTAGTATGTGGTAGAGTATTACCTGGGGAGGAACCCTATTGAAAATGGGATAAATGGGGTCAAAGGGCAAGACATAGGACCGGGATCCATTCCATCACCGTTATGCGTTATAAGTTACGTAAAAAGGCTTCGATTGAGACAAAATGTTATCACGTTGTTCCGGAAGTACACTTTACCAATTCTGTTTAACATCATCGAAACGGGATCAAAGGTCAGGGCACAGGAGCGAGATTTATTGCACAGCCATTATCCTCATAACTATCCTCATAACTTGACTAAAATGCTTCTATTGCGACAAAACTTTAGTATGTTGTTTCGGAGGTGTATTGAACCAATTCTGTTTAATATAATTGAAATGGGGTCAAAGGTCAGGGCACATGAGCGAGATTTATTCCACAGCCATTATCCTTTTAACTTGAGCAATGATTTCTGGTTTGTTGGAAAGCGTATCATAATCAACACATTCCATGATTTTACTAACTTGTTAAGTAGATTTTTTTCACAGTGTAACTAGAATAGCTTTGGTCTTAAGGGCTCCACAGATTGGTACATAGACATCGTGCAATCACTTGTACAATAAATTAAATATACGTTTTTTTCCGGTAGCACAATGTATGTATAATAGCTGGTGCCCAAAATGGGGGAGAGGAGAAGAAATATCTTGTGCCACAATAACCAGAATGCATGCGATATGCTATCCACAATATCCAATCTCGCTGCAGAACTTCAAAATGAGTTCCTTTGACAGACGATTGAAATTTGACAGTTAATTAAATTGCAAGTATTCCCTCGAATCCCTCCTGTTACCAGAATGGTTTCCTCAAATGGGTACAGAAAAAGTGAGAACGGTGTTTTTCCGTTAACATTCGAAACGATTTTAGGAAATGTGTGTGAAAATTCAGAATTCTCCGTTAACACATCCTAAAAACGAAAATTCGACGTCAATATGGGTAATGAATTGAGAAAGGATTCCGAAATTTCAGAATTTTCCTGCGGTACGAAAAATCCGTGAAATTTAAGTTCCTTTCCGTTATTTCACGGAAAAGTTTGTGTCTTAAATATGCTTCGTTACTTCAAAAAGGAATCGCGGAAAGTGGCTCGTGAATTTCAGAATTGGTTTTTACAATGTTGCTACGGTTGAGCGTAAAACGTCCAGAAGGACGGCAGTTCGGAAGATGCTTAAACCTAGTACCAGCTATCATGTAAAAGTTGCTCAGATCACACATTTTACCCATTCTCTGGCTCAGTCAAATGCTAACTAATGCCTAAAGGAATTACCTGCTTGATTTATCTCACACGCAGCTCTCCGGACATCTCCCCTTTTGGAGTGAGTCATTTATGTAATGAGGGCATTTGTACATAATAAACCGGCATCTCAGTGTGTAGTGATGCACAGTACAATGAATTGTGTGTCCCAATTGGTTTCCTGGTCTTACAAAACTCAGATATTGGTATTTTAATATTTGATATCGTATTTTAATTTGCCATCTTAGTGTTTAGTGATGTATAGTACAATGAATTCTGTGTCCTGATTGGTTTCCTGGTCTTACAAAACTCAGATATCGGTATTTTAATTTGCAATCTCAGTGTATAGTGATGTACAGTACAATGAACTGTGTGTCCTGATTGGTTTCCTGGTCTTAAAAAACTCAGATATTGGCATTTTAATGCGATATCGGTATTTTAATTTGCAATTTCAGTGTATAGTGATGTACAGTACAATGAATTGTGGTTGGTTAGTTGGTTGATTGATTTTTATGGCGCAAGGGACATGGTTGGCCAAAGAGCGCCCGACACAAGACAAACAAACAGTATTAAAAGCGTGATATAAAACTTAAAATCTATCTGATCAAATAAAACTGAAGAATGAGATGAATGGAAGGGCTAAAATGACAATGGAACAAACAGTATTAAAACACGGTACAATGGTTAAAAACTAGCTGATTAAGTAAAACTGAGGAATGAGAATGATGATAGGGCTAAAATCTAGATACGTTTAAAAAAGTCAATGTCTCAAAAATGAAAAGACAGCGACAGTATCGCACAATGAATTGTGTGTCTTGATTGGTTTCCTGGTCTTACAAAACTCAGATATCGGCATTTTAATGTGATATCGGTATTTTAATTTGCAATCTTAGTGTATAGTGATGTACAGTACAATGAATTGTGTGTCCTGAGTGGTTTCCTGGTCTTACAAAACTCAGATATCGGTATTTTAATTTGCAATCTCAGTGTATAGTGATGTAGAGTACAATGAATTGTGTGTCCTGATTGGTTTGCTGGTCTTACAAAACTCAAATATCAGTATTTATCTCAACTATTATGGAAATGCATCTTGTGGAGATAATTTGATTGGCCTTTAAACAGTTTTGTTAACTCACCCAAGTGTAGAAATACGAACACCCTCATATTGCGCAGCAACACGAGGTCTTCTTGATTTTCGTTTTCGTTTTCAATACACAGACATACACGTTTCGACTTTTTGCCCTCATATCCATCTGTTCCATATTCAAATCTTAAGCTATCATGACTTTCACGTGAGTTTTCTACATCGCGTGTTGGATAGCGCACGAACGAAAGCATTACTTTTCACACAGTAAATCTCAAGGGAAGCTTACTGAAAGTTGAACGTGTTCACACGACACATTCTCTAGGGATACCTCCGAAAAATAAAAAAAATAAAAGAAGAAAAGATAAATTAGCAGAACAAAAAATGCATGCAGTAGCGAATATTTCCACTATAACAATTGCTGGCTTCGTTGTTTCATTCAGCCAGAAGTGAATAAGTATACCGTTACAAACAGTTACCCTTCTGAACACAGATACGAAAAAAAGAAAGTGTAATTCTTAGAAATCGATATAAGTATACAATAGTGCAATCGTATAAGTATTGCGTGGTTTAAACCCTGTACACTTTAACATGACCAAAATTTCTCAAAAACAATTGCTTGATTATGGGCAGTTATTAGGTGTACAAATAACATTTAAAGCTTTTTAAGACAAGGCAACATGTAATTTGATAGAAAACAACAATACCTTTACGAATCAAAACATGCGCGTCATTATCTATCACCTTCCGCCATCTGTCGGGCAACTGACAGATTCCAGCCATGAAGAATACTTCGTCGTTGGACGTGATGAAGTCGTCAACCCATTTTTGCACTTCGTCATATGTCCGGAACCGTACAGCAGACAAACCATGTTGCATCGATCGGAGCAAATGATAGTCTGAAGGGGCTATGTCGGGACTATACGCCGGATGCTCCAGAACCTCCTAGCCAAACATCAATAACGTTTCCCTGACCGATTTCGCGATATGCAGCCTAGCGTTGTCATGCAGTAATTTCACGGGCCGCAATCCTTTGCCTGTGAATGGAGGTTTCCGACAGATTTCCAAGTTCAATCCCAGCAATTGATGCTTGTAGAAATAAGTAATAACATATTGACCCTGTTCTAGTAGTTCATAATAAAGCATACACTTCATATCCTACCAGATACACAACGGAACTTTCTTGGAGTGAAAATTGCGATTCAGTATCAAAGTCGTTGCTTCACCGGGGTGTACCCAGTGTTCTTTGCTTTTGCGATTGTCGTACTATATCGTGTCTGTGAATAGACGTTTCCGAAACGATTATTCACAGACAAGATACTTTTTTCATCATCCGTAACGGTTTTCCACAGTAAAGACTTTCTGTATTGTTTATTCCACAGATTCAAACACTTCATGACACGCTCATCCTTTTTCCTCTGGCTCAGATCATGTGGCACCCATTTTCCTTCCTTCTGAATCTTTCCCATTTGACGTAAACGATTGGAAACAGTTCGTTGGGTTACCCCTAATTGTTCAGCTAGTTCGTTTTGCGTTTGAGACGAATCTTCATCCAGCAATGCTTGCAGTTCCTCATGTACAACCTTCTGCGTGGCGCCGCCACGTTCTCGATCGCTAACATCAAAATCACCTGCTTTAAAACATCTAGACCGAACCTCACACGTGCTTTTCGATACAATATTCTCCCCCATAACAAAACAGATCAATGCACACGCGTTTGCAGCACTTTTTTCCTTGAAGGAATTCGTAACGAATGCAGTATTTCTTGCCATCTTTCACTTACCGATGTGCAAGTACGTTTGACTGTTAGGCAAACTTCTGCGTCACATTTTACCTCTCGATCAGTTACGGTCACATGACAACAACGCGGCAGAATGTCGGATATGTAAATTAGCTGTATGCATCACACAAAAAAACGCTTTTGAACTTATTTGTAATACTTTTTTTTTCTTTTTTTAGCACAATGCGTTTGGAAAGTTTATCTACTGAGAAGAAATTAATAAATAAATACGAAATACCGCAGGCAGTTCAATTTTTTCGATATTTTACGACATCAACGCGACAGCCGTTTCAAATTTCAGGGTATATGAAAATGTGTTATCTAAACATATATAATTTCCTTTGTCTGAACGCTTTTCCTATTCTGTTGGTGCTTCCCGACGCTTCTCTGTCCTAATTATTTAATCTGTGCTTCAAGCAATATACAGGGTAATTAAAAATGATTAATCCGATTTCAAATTACTGTATTTTATGTGTTTCTAAATATATAGCAATTAAGTGTACATACGATAAAGAAAAAACTGTTCAAATTTTGTTTTCATACCTTATAAATCTTCTATGTGACTTCCTTTGGTCACACGAAGTACGTCGAGGCGATAATCAAATTCCTGCCATACCTGATCAAGCATTTCTGTTGTCAACGACTGCAGAGCACTATGAATGCGAACTTGGTGTTCATCTAGCGTTGTGGGATATTTTGGCACATATGCATTATCCTTAACATACCCCCATAAGAATTAGTCGCAAGGAGTCAGGTCAGGTGACCTGGAGGTCCACCTATATAGCGCCTTGTAGTCATGTCCACATCGACCAATCCAGCGATTAGGAAGCTGTCCGTTAAGGTAACGGCGAACGTCCAGATGCCAATGTGGTGGCGCACGGTCGAGCACAAATATGTAGTTGCGTGAATCTTCATTTAAATGCGGAAATAGCCATATCTCCAATATATCTAAATACGAGTGCCCTGTTGCTATTTTCGTCCTGGAAAAAGAAAGGGCCGTAAACGTTTACACGACAAATCGCACAAAACACATTTAGTTTAAGTGACTCGCCCTCAGTTTCAATCACTGCATATGAGTTCGAGCATCTAGCGGTTGCATTCCTAAATTCGGTGTGTTTCTCTTCATTTTAATGCTTGGTATGCTATTATAACCTGATTTCCACGGAGCTATGGTCTAATAAAATCGGATGAATCATTTCGAAATACCCTGTGCTTTTTTATTATTGTAATGTTCATGTTCATTTTTGTAATGTTCATTGTTTCACATGTGAAACACATCTGTTTTACTTAGACGAAACATTGTTTCGTGTATTTTTGTGACACTCCATATCAAGGTAAAATTCCCCGCAAAGATGAAATGTAGCCAATCAACCCAGTGCACGCTTGTACTATTTTACTTTGTTGTCACAGCAACAAAAAACAGATTTCCCACAGCTGCTGGTGGGACGTATCTCATCCAGATCTAACATTATGTTACGTCCCACGAATAAAATTGTTTGAGCAGCTCTTTAGAAACAGGAAAACGTTACGTCCGGAATTTCTGTTCTAGTTTGTCTTTAATAAACGACATACATAATGTTTCATTTGGAATCTTATTGTATGAATTTTAATTTTAAGATTCCCCGTTGCGAACCTAAAATGATTACTTTAGATTGCCAAACCAGTTTGTTTTCCTCATTCAAGTTCAAAAATTGAGAGTTCCAATGCAGTAGGTAACAGTGTGTTGTTATTGTTTCGTGTGTATTCTGAAGAAATATGATTTGGGAACTGCCTTTACTATTAAACCACGAAATTCGCGGATTATAACTAAATTTTTTATCGCAGAACATAACCAGGTATTCTTTTATTTATATCTGTAGAAGATATGAAAAAGTAAGAGAAAAAGGAAAAGAAAATAATACTGTTAGTGCTTCTGCGCATGAACTACCATAGCATTTTAACATTTGCAACTGTGCGATTCTAAGTTCACAAATAAAAATAAAATCATCATCATTGTCAACCATTATCAATCCACTGCTGGACGAAGGTCTCCCCAAGTTTCCTCCACAACGGTCTGTCTTGTGCCAGTCTCCTCCATGTCACTCCCGCATACTTTCGAATTTCATCCACCCATCCTTCCATGTGGTCTTCTTCTGGGTCTTTTCCTGTCCCTTGGAATCCAATCTAAAATTTCGGCTGTCCATCGATGGTCTGTTCTTCTGGCAGTAAGTCCAGCCCATTGCCATTTCAGGGATTTTACTCTGATCATGATGTCTTCCACTCTTGTCATTTTTCGGATCCACGTGTTCCTCTTCTTATCTCTCCTGGTTACACCAAGCATGCACCTCTCCATGCTGCTTTGAGTTGTCTGCAGCCTTTGTATGTCTCTTTTAGTTAAGGTCCACGTCTCTGCACCATACGTAAGCACTGGAAGGATGCATTGATCAAACACTTTTCTTTTAAGACATAATGGCATATTGCTCTTGAAAATTATGTTGTTTCTTCCAAAAGCTCTCCAGGCAAGTTTTGTACGCCGATTAATTTCTTCACCAATGTGACCCTCACTTGATATCTGCTGTCCAGGATAAACGTACGTGCCTGTTATCTCCAGATTTTCTCCATCAATCGATAAATCTTCATTTCTTATAAAAGCATTGTACATCACTTTTGTCTTCTGAAAGTTCATTTTTAATCCCACTTCTTTACTCTTGTCAGCAAGTTCCTGGATCATACTCTGTAGCTCTGATGGGGTAGTTGCAAAAATGACTATGTCATCAGCAAAACGAAGGTGGGTTAGATAATCTCCATTAATATTTATCCCTTTGTTTTCCCAGTTCAGTGATTGAAAGACATTTTCCAATGTGGCATTAAAGAGCTTCGGAGATATGGTGTCACCTTGTCTCACTCCTTTTCCAATTTATATGTGTGTTGTATTTTCAAACAGCCGAATCTTTGCACTTGCATTTTCATAGATGTTATTAATAATATTAATGTATGCATCTTCAATACCGCAGGATTTCAGAGCCATTGCAACTGCTGATGGTTTCACCGAATCAAAGGCTTTTTCATAATCGATAAAAGCCATGCACAATGGAAGTTCATATTCCCTCGCTCTTTCAATTAGTTCTCTCAGTACGTGGATATGATCTATTGTGCTGTAGCCACTCCTGAATCCAGCTTGTTCTCTCGGTTGAGCCATGTCCAGTGTCACCTTCAAGCGGTGTGAAAGAATCTTTAGTGAAGATTTTGTAAACCACTGATAGGAGGCTGATAGGTCTGTAGTTCCTGAGATCCTCAATGTCACCTTTTTTATGTAGCAATATCATTGTAGCGTTGTTCCAATCCTCAGGAATTTTCCCTTCATTAAGGCATCGAGTGAAAATTTGGGCGAGTACTGTTTCGATTTCTCCACTTGCTTCTTGTATGATGTCTACAGTTATTCCATCTTCTCCTGGAGCTTTTACCCGCTTCATGTTCTTGATTGCATGTGCAACTTCTGCTGGAAGGACTGGAAGAACTCTGGCACTGGTACCTTTCATGATGTCTGGAGTACATGTATCATCCCTTTCATATAATTTGGAGTAGAAATCTTTCACTCTTGTCAAAATTTCGCCTCTATTTCTTGTTACAGAACCATCTTCTTTTCTCAGTGCCATAATCTGTTTTTTCCATTTACTGAGATGTCCCTTTGCTATCTTTAGGCTTTGGTTGTTTTCAATTGCTTTCCTTACTAGTTCACAGTTGAATTTCCTTACGTTTTCAGTGATACTTTTTCGTACTGTCTTGAATAGCTCTATATATTCCACTTTGGAAGTCACATCTTCTTTAGTTGTCCTCATCACTTTTCTTTTTTGCATCAACATTTTGGTTTTTCCTAATAATTTGTTTACATGCAATTTGTTCTTAGACCCAGCTAATTTTTTTTGCTGTTTCCATAAGAGCTTTGGTTACTTTTCTGTTAACTTCAGAAATATCCACTTCTTCCGATGTTAGGCCTTCTAAAGCAGAGAATCTGTTCTTCAGTTCCAATTTGAAGGTATTATGGTGTTTTTTAAGGTTGGTTACGTCAATACATTTTGTTTGTCTTATGAGCTTGCTACGTTCCAGTTTAGTGTTGAGGTGCATCTTACATCTCACCAATCTATGGTCACTGCCTGTGTTGAACTTGTTTAGCACACTGCAGTCTTCTATGACGAATTTTTTGTTACACATAATAAAATCAATTTCACTTGTTGTCCCATTTGGATGTCTCCATGTCCATTTCCTGTGTGACTTTTTCTTGAAAAAGGAGTTCAAGATGAAAAACCCTTCTGCCTCTGCAAACTCTACGAGAGTATTTCCACGCTGGTTTCTGTTGCCGTGACCGAATTTACCTACTGAAGTTTCATTCTGTTGCCGTTGCCCTATTTTTGCATTGAAATCTCCCATAATTATCTTCAAGTGCTGCTTACCTTTATTATTTAGATCACGAATTTCCTCATAAAATTCTTCAATTTCTTCTTCAGCATGACTTGTGGTGGGTGCATAAATTTGAATAATCTGAGCCTGGTATCTTCTCGAGAGTTGGATAACGAGTCGTGCAGATCTGTCAGAGGAACGTTTAACTTCTACAACTTTATCCTTCAGTTTCTTGTTTATTATAAATCCAACACCTCTAGTTCTGCCAGTATCTGTCCCACGATAGTAGAAGAGATGTCCAGTTTTCAGTTCAATGAGATCTTCTCCTTTTCTCCTTACCTCACTTAGCCCGACGATGTCCCACTTGATCCTTTGTAGTTCCTCTTCCAATTCAAGAAGCCTTGAATCAGAAGATAGGGAGCGTCCGTTATACGTCGCCAAGGTCAGCATCAGATGGCAGCCTAGTCCGGTCCTCCGGGGATTCTTAGCACCCTCTGCCTTCATGTCGCACTGGCCGCTGCCTTGGCCAGGTACATTCCAGCTGCCGGAGACTGAGGGCCAAGATTTAAGTTGTGGAGTCATTTTGGAGGGGTTTGGCCATAACTCACCACACTGGCCAAGCGGGTTGGTGAGTGTGGGATAGCATTTCCTCTAATCTCGATGGTATAGTTATATCGCTATTGGCGGTCGTCAGAGCCCCTTTAGTGGGAACAGGATGTACCACGAGAAGGCGGGGTTGACATTTGTCAAGGAGAGGCTGTGATGTTACGCATCACTTGACCTTACATCCCAAAAATAAAATACCTGGCTATTAAAGAATTACTCTACATATCTTGTTTTTCCCCGTCATTGTCGACTGGCTTTGACCTCATTGATATAATATCATAGACATACCAAGTGTAAACATATGACGTACCTTTATCGTTAATTTATAGGAAAACTAGCTGGGATACCCAGTATTTCCCGGGTATATATTCGTGGAATCATCAATTTCATCAGGTGAAATTTTATGAATGAAAAAAAAAGGAAATGGAAATGCTTACGTTCGAGGAGACATCTATAGAACTGCTGTACATATGGCGTGTGCTTCTGAGAATCCCGCGTCACTGGAATGCAATGTACTGATGTCATGTCGCGTGCAAGCGACTTGACCTTGGCATTGATCATCCTTTTGTTTATCGTTTTGAACTTTGAATATCTGAAACTCTCTATTTACATAATTATACCAGTTTTCAGCCTGATGGAGCATCCTGTTGGTGGTGAAAGTTAGCGTAGAACTAAAAAATGGAACCTTTTATGAATTTTTTTATGGAAGCCCCTTGACTCCGAGCTCCGATCCCTTCTGGCAACCGTCTACGGTCAAAGTACCATGACATAGTATACCAAATTTGGTGGATCTAAAATGAAAACTGTAGATTTTACGAAAATTTTGTGTGGGGACCTCTTAACCACGGGCTCCAACCCCTTCTAAAAATCAACTACGATCTAAGTTAGAGTACCATGAGATAGTATACCAAATCTGGTGGTTCTGAATTGAAAACTGTAGAAAAACAAAAATAACGAAAATTTTGTATGGGCGCCCTCTTTACAACCCCGGCTCCGACTGCTTCCAAAAACTGTCTACGGTCTAAGTTAGAGTATCGTGAGATAAAATACCAAATTTGGTGGACCTTTTATGAAAATATTGTATGGGGACCCTTTCACCCCAGACATTTGACCCCCGGGCTCCGACCTTTTCCCCAAACCGTCCACGGTTTAATTCAGAGTACCATGAGATAGTATATCAAATTTGGTGGTTCTAAATTGAAAACTGTATAACTTTTACCTAAAATAACGAACATTTTGTATGGGGGCCACCTTGGCTCATCCAGGGCTCCGTTCCCTTCCATAACCCTTCTACGATCTAAGTTAGAGTACCATGAATAGTATACCAAATTTGGTGGTTCAAAGTTGAAAACTGTAGATTTCTATAGCGGACAAACAAACAAATATACAAACTTTCACCTTTATGCACTGGCGTGCAAAAATTAAGGACGAGACGGTTTTTCGAATGTAACGTCGTGCAGAAATGCTCCACATCGACTCAAATAATACCATAAGATTCCCAATATTTAAGAATATGGGACAAATGAGCAAAACCGTCCAAACAAGGAATTCAAAGGATGCAAAGGCACTTTATTGAAAAGGAAGCTTCGAGCACAACTGGACAGAAGACAGAAACGTCCATGTGACAAGCAGCTGCCAAGAAAAATCCAGTCTTTAGTAGAGGATATATATATACTGATTTCATTGTCCCGTTCCGCCAATCTGTCTTGGCTCCACGGGGACTTATTGAGCTCCTTGGATGTTATTTTGACATGTTGCGACAATTATCCTGCCTTGAGACGCCAGTTCGGACCCTGGCCACCCCAGTGGCCTAGAGACCAGCCCGTGGTGACGTGCTGGCAGGCGACCTAGTATACCTTGTCTGGGTTCCCGCTCTGTCTGGCGGGATAGGTCGTTTCTTACTTTATCGTTGACTGGAAGATTCCTTGCCCTCGAACTTTTTTGGGGAATAATTTCCCTTTATTTTCTTTTTCAAACACCTACACACATGTATACACTATCCTCATGCTTAGGACTTACAACATCAAGAGATAGCAAAAATTTATTTACAGAATATTTACATTGGTGGTCTCTTCGTCTGCTTGCCTACAGACTTTCGCCCTCATTCATCTTCCGAATCGCTTTCGGTGTGCACGTTCACCTCCTGCGTTTCGGTCCCCGTTTGATTGGGGAAGATGGTATGTTGTTGGAGGGTTAGCCTTTCTACAAAGGCTATTATCCCCCTCCTGTTAACGGAAGATTGGATGAGCAGATCCAATCTTCGCGTTCTTTGCACACCTGGGATCAGTGTGTTTCTCCATTCGGCGAAGCCACTGCATTCAAGTACGCAGTGTTCTATGCTTGCCGTTCTCTTTCCACAGGGACAAGTGCAGTTCCTGATGGCAAATCTGCCCAGGTATTCAGGGCTGATGCCATGGCCACTGAGTACCTGATTCAGGAGCTTGTTTGTTTGTGCACGTTTGGTCGAGACCTTTGGAAACACTCTATGTGTCTTCCGGCCTGTCTCTCCCGCGTCCCATCTGACCTGCCATTCGGTCATGGTCTGTCGTGCTAATGCTGCGTGAATACTCCTTCGCGGCGTTCTGCATTGCACGTCAACCGTCTCTTTCAGCGTGGCTGCCCTCGCCAGCTGATCCGCCCTTTCGTTTTCCTGGGTTCCGACATGGCTTCGTACCCAGTGGGAAACTGACTGCCCCATCTCCCTCTGCCCTCAAGAGGGATTTGATCCTCTGGACGATGGGGTTTTTCCCCTGAATCTACTCAGAGCCTGAAGTGCTGCCTCACTGTCCGAGTAGAGTTTTATCCTTTCGTCACTACGCCTGGGGAGTGCCCAGGTGAGTGCCTTTTCGATCGCCAGAAGTTCTGCCTGGAAGACAGAAGCGTTCTGCGATAATTTCACGTATCTTGCAGTGGCTTCGTTCCCATCCGAGAACGCACAGAAGCCTGCCCCCACTTGTCCCTTCCACTTTGAGCCGTCCGTGAACAGCTCGTGCCCAACTCCCGTGGGTTTCTCCTTGTCCCACGGTGGGCAAATCTCTCCTCGGCCGGGTGGATCTGCCATTCCACACTTTCCAGCTCCATGTTGGAGGCTCGATGTGGGACACCGAGTAGGTAGGCGTCCTCGCCTGACCTAAGGCAGTGCATTGCTGCCTCCCTTTCCACTACCAGGTCTGCCGGCTCGCACCCCGCCAGCACTTGGAGTGCTAGGGTCGACGTTGTGCGAAAACAACCGGTTATCCCTAGTAGCGCCAACCTTTGGATTTGGTTTATCCCTTCTCTCATTCTGACTGTGGGAGTCCACCATGCTCCGCTTGCATACGTCAGAATTCTTTCAATTCCTCTCTGATAGATGGCCTTCTTGGTTTTGCCCGTTAACCTCATGCCATTCAATCTATTGAGAATCACCGTGCACCTTGTTCTAAGGTGCCTCAGGTGTGGCAGCCCTGATAGACTCCGATCCAGGACCACACCCAAGTACTTCATTTCACGCACCGCCTTGATAGTGCACCCTTGGAATCTGCACTAAGGTGGTGTTTTCATTACTCCACGCTTAGCTATTGCTAGCAGAGTGGTCTTCTCAGGAGCAAAGCAAAGTTTGTTTTCTTTGCTCCAGTTCTCTAGCACATCCAAGGCTCTATGTGCTTCTCTTTCGATCACGTGTCTCCCTGAGGCGGAGACCACGAGAACGAAATCGTCCGCATAGGCTTGAATTTCCACTGCCGGACCCAGGTCTAGATTCAGAGCTGCGTCTGCCACTATATTCCACCAAATGGGTCCGGAGTTGGATCCTTGCGGACACCCTCTGTGGTACGAGCGCGAGGCTTGCCCATTCCCCGCTTCGAACTCGACCCTTCTATCAGACAGGTAGCTGCTGATCAACGAGAACAAGTTCCTTGGACAGCCAAGTTCTTTCAGTCTGGTTAAAACCATTGGCCACCAGACACTGTTGAATGCCCCCCTCACGTCTAGTGAGATGAAGCAGGTGTGGAGCCCCACTGCTTTGTTCCTCTCTGCCCTCTCTCTGAGGCTGCGAATTGCCTGCGTTGCGCAACGCCCCGGAAGGAAACCAAACTGGTTCCTGTTTAGCTTTCCCTGCTCCATGAGGAAGCTAAGCGCTCTGTTCGTTATGAGCTTGTCCAGCACCTTGCTCCACGCTGAGAGGAGGCAGATAGGCCTGTAGGCTGCGGGATCATTTTTGTTCTTTTCGGTCTTGTTGAAAAGAACTAGCACCGCTGTTTTCCACAAGTCTGGGAAGATTCCCTCCCCGAGGCATTCGTTTAGGAGCGCCACAAAATACTCGGGATTTGCATAGTAAATTTCTCTAACTATGCTGAGGTCGAACCCGTCCTTGCCTGGTGCTTTGCCAGTGTTAAGACTGGAGAGGGCGTTCTCCACTTCCTCTCTTGTGAAGGGGGTCCTCACCAGTGTCCGGTGGGATCCGACATTCATCCCTTATTTCTTTTTGTCGTGGGGAGTCCCCTTCTGCCTCGTCTCCTTGGAAGTGGTAATCCAAGAGACTCTCTATGGTACTATCAAGAGTCTTTGATAGGCTACCGTCTGCCCTTTCGACCGCTGCTAGTTTTAGCGGTTCGGTGATGGATCCCCTCGAGATCTTATAGGGGATCCCGAAAGGGTCTGCCGGTGTTTGGAACTCACACAGTTTTCTCCAGTAAGAGATTTTCGAGAGATTCAGTTCTCTCCTATATGCTGAACGAGCCTTTTTGTGCACTTCTGTGCATTCCCTGTCTTGCGGTGTAGCTTTCGCTCTTTGCAGAGCTTTCCTACTCCGCCTAGCTCTCGCCCTTAGAGCTTTTAGTTTCTCCGACCACCAGGGTGGGGATCCTTGGCTCCCCTTTTGTTTCCCCTGCTACTCTTGCATAGCGCTGTGACTTCACTGGTAAGTTCTTCAAAGAGGGAGTTGAGGTCCGATGTTTCTCCGGCCGCTTCTGCCCTCCTACCCCCCAACAGGGTAGTTAGTTTGGCTTTAAAAGCCCACCAGTCGAGGTTCTTCATTAAGAACCTTTTGCGCTTGGGTCGGATGGGCGTTTCCGATCCCAAAACGAAAGATAGTGCTAGATGGTCACTGCAGCTTTCATCGTCCAGTACTTGACAATCCTGGACGAGGCTGCGCTGCGAGACTCTGACGAGAGTCACGTCGATCCAAGAGGAGCCCCTCGCCCCTTGGAAGGTCGGGGTGCTCTCTGGATCGTTCAAGACTCTCAGGTCTGCCGCGTTGGCAAAGTCCACTAGTAGCTGGCCGCGTTCATCCTCCTCTTGTTGGCCCCAGAGAGGACTCTTCGCGTTGAAATCGCCTGCTATTATTATCTCATGACTGGGGAATTCCCTAATAGAGCCATTAGCTCATTCAGCGTTTCTCTCAAATTGCCTGCTGGAGAACTATATACGTTCACCATTAAGAATTTCTCGACTCCACCTTCCACCCCCAGGGCGACCACGTTCTCGGAGCATTTTACCTCGAGAACCGCTAGGGACGGGTCTTTCACGACCGTGGCCACCCTGGGTTTCTCCACCCTGTGGTGGTAGATCCGGTAGGAGTTAGGGAAGCCCACCACTCTTCCCCCTGTCCAAACGGTTCCTGCAGAAGCAGTAGATGAGCTTTTTGCTCAGTGGCTGTCACCAGGGCCTGTGTTGTTGCTGCCCTTTGCATGGTGCAGATTGATTTGCAGCACCTTAACGCCTCTCTTTGGTCTTTTATCCATAGTGAGTGCGTTCTTTTATTAGAGCCAGTTCTCTGACAAGGCTTGGGCATTCCTTATCGAGGCTCGAGTGGCCTATATCCACTCGACGCCTAAATTTCTTGTTGCTTGCCAGGCAGTTAGTGCAGACCGGGCTGTTGTTGCAATCCTGGCGCTTGTGCCCGGTTTCCCCACACCGGGCACACCTATCCTGCTCTTCGGGACACCTTGCCTTAAAGTGCCCGAACCCGTTACACCTGTAGCAACGGACCTCCCTCAAGTATTCCCTTACTGAGTGGACGGACCATTCCACCCCGAGCTTGCCTCGCTTCATTACTTTTTTGAAGGTTATTGGGTCCGCCTCTACTACCCAGTGGCGTTTCCCACCCTTCACCTTCAAAGAGAACTTGAGTTGGAGGCTGCTCTCCTCCAGCTCTGGGTTCTGTTCTACGAGACATTGCTCGACCTGTTGCCTTGACAGGTTTTCATTAACCCCATAGATTATGAACCTCGGGTTTCTCTTCGCTGGCAACCGCGACCGAAGGTTTTCCTTGGTCACTTCGTTGCTCTTAAGCTCCGAGTCCAATTTCTCTATGTCTCGGGCGGAGGAGCACTCCACCATCACTCCTCCCCCGTTCACCTTCCTGACACTTTTCACTCCAATTTGGAGTTTGGCGGGGCAAATCTGTGTTTGCAGTGCCACCTTGACCTCCTCAGACGTGGGAGATCCCTTGTCTGATACCGGGGGTACACGAGAAGTACGTGCTTCTTCTCGTGCTTCTTCCCGGCTGACTTCTTAGCCACTTTTTGCCTTGGGGCCGTGCTCCCCTTAGTAGGCTTAGTTCGTACCGCATCTGCGTACGATTTTGGAGCCGCGCTAGCGCTCTCCCTTCTCTCCTGGAGTCTCCCTTGGGAGAAACTCATTTCTATCACTTGCTTGGTGCAAGCCTCTTGTAGCGAGTTCGCTACCTTTCTAATCTTGGTCCTGGTGTTAACCAGAACCTTATTAGCTGGATTCTCAATAATCCTCTCCAACTCTTGGAAGAAGGAGTTGACTGCGCTTGCGAATTCCGACGGAATTGCCAAGCCGCAGTCTGCCTCAACGGGCTCACTTGGACCGGGGGTTTGAGCCCCTGCGTCCTCTGCCATCTCTCTACTCGGGTTGCTAACCGAGTGCAAGCCATGGGACCTGTGTCCCTGGTCGGTTAGACTTAGTACGTTCGAAAGTCAAGTGCTCAGCGGTACCCTAGGGTTCTTCCGCTGTAACCTGCACTTGACCCTGGTTGAGTGCGGGATTTGGCCTGATCCGTAGATCAGGGGGACCGGCACGACGACGACGTACCCGCTCGTGTGTCAGAGTTGCGCACCGTGCTCTGACCGCAGCCCGGACTTTGCCCTTACAAGGACAGTTTTTCTAAGTCCGAACTGACTGCACCAAAACACTTTTTTCAAATTAATGAAAAAAAAATTTTTCTTCCCTTCGTTTTGAAAAACGAAGAGAAGAAAAATCAAGTTTTGAGGGGAGAAACAACTCCCCTCGCTCTGCTAACAGAGTCTTATTGGAACAGCAGTCGATTTGATTCGCAATCAATCACACAGTACTCACTCAACCAGCCTCTGACAACGGCCGGTCTAGTAGAGGATATGATCACCCCTGACTGCGTTGCAGGATTTACAACGTCTGTGCATGCTCAGGACGAGGTTGTCAAGGAGCTGTTGAGGCATCGCGGCCCATTCCTCTTGTAGCGCCAATCGCAGATGCGGAATCGTTGCTGAAGACTGGTGACGTGCTGCCAATCATCTCCCGAGAAGCTCCCACACATGTTCGATTGGATTTAGGTTCGAGGACCTTGCGGGCCAATCCATGCGTTGCATATCTTCACTCTCCAACTCCTCTGCGACAGCCACTGTACAATGAGGTGTAGCGTTGTCGTCCATGCAGAGGAACTCAGGACCCACAGCACCTCCAAACAGACTCACGTGAGGCAGGAGAACCTCGGTACAATAGCGGACACCAGAGGCTGAACCTCCTTGGAAGATGTGGAGATCAGTACGGCTACCAAGCATGTACCGCTCCAAACGAGAACTCCGGCACCTCCAAACCGGTCCCTTTCGATGATGTTGGAAGTGTTATTGCGTGTTCCCTGCTCTCTCCAGGTGTGTATACGTCCATAATCGCTCGTCAGACAAAATCGGCTCTCATCCGTAAAGAAAACTCGACCCCATTGCTGATGTGTCCAGTTCTTATGTTTTTGGCACCACAGAAACCGCCGTCTCCGATGAGCAAGCGTTAATGGCACACATCGTACTGGTCGTCGTGCAAATAGACCATCTTTCTGCAGCCTCCTGGCCACGGTAAAACGCGATAACGGACGTCCAGTTGTCTGTTGCATGTGCCGTACGATTTCTCCCGCTGTCTGCCGTCTGTTTCTTCTCACCTGTAGGACAATATGCCGGTCTTCCGCCGCCGTGGTTGCTCGTGGACGACCACTGCTAAACTCTCGGACAGCTGTTCCTGTCGTTTGAAATGCTCTCCAAGCTCGTGAAACGATGCTGTAAGCGATCCCGAATTCCTCGGCCACACTAGTCACACTTCGACCTTCTTCCAACTTCCCAATGACGCGACCTCGGGTAAAGTCATCCAGATGTCGTCTAGTGGATTGCCTGTTAGTCATATCACACTGCGGCAGCAACTCGAAGTCGTTCGAACCGATGTACACCGTGCAATAGCTTTCACCGAATTGCTGAGCGTACACCGCCCGTGTGCTTTATACCCATCGGACACCCCCCCCCTACGTCATGCTGCAAACATGCGCATGCCCTGCCGTACCGGACCCTAGTATATCTCCAGAGTGGTCTTTCGGTCCGTTCTGCCTGCTCGTTCCGCTGTTATGCTACTTTCTCCTCTTCGTCCTTAATTTTTGCAGACCAGTGTATATATAAATGTTGCCTCTTGGAAACAATGCCAAATGTCCGCATTGTTTGAACCTCCTAATAAAGCTAGAGAAATCAGTGATATTGCTACTGTCGTACAAGGAATCATTCACGAAGGATATGAAATTAAAGAAATACCATCTAATTACCTGCCAAGTGCGCCAAGTATATCATCAGATGGCGTAAGACGTGTAGAAACGTTTAAACCGAGCATTTGTAGCACAGAGAATGAAGAAAGGGAAAATGAAGTAAATGTTCCAAATTGGATGGTAACAACAAAGCTGATGGTATAAAGAACACCTGGCTAACATGCACTCGGCAGATTTCAGCAATTACAAATGAAATCAAAGAGCGCAGGTCAATTTTACTGAAGGTTAGAAACGAGGAAGTATTGAATCCACTCTTCTTAATGAATGCTTTCTAAATCATCAAAATCCTCCGAGATGAAAGAAAGCGGGGTTTAAAAAAATACTACAAGTTCTGAAAAATATGACGCAGGAACAAGAGCATGAGGAAGAAATGTTGAATGGACAACAGCGTACAGAAGAAATGTCGAATGAACAAGAACATAAGAAAGAAATATCGAATGAACAACAGCATAAAGAAGAAATGTCGAATGAACAAGAACATAAGAACACCTGGGCAACATGCACTGGGCAGATTTTAGCACTTGTAAACGAAATCAAAGAGCGCAGGTCAATTTTACTAAAGGTTAGAAACGATGAAGTTTTGAATCCACTCGTGTTCTTGATGAATGTTGTCTAAATCATCAAAATCCTCCAAGATGAAAGGAAGCTGGGTTTAAAACTTACTACAAGTTCTGAAAAATATGACGCAGGAACAAGAGCATGAGGAAGAAATGTTGAATGAACAACAGCATGAGGAAGAAATGTTGAATGAACAACAGCATGAGGAAGAAATGTTGAATGAACAACAGCATGAGGAAGAAATGTTGAATGAACAACAGCATACAGAAGAAATGTCGAATGAACAAGAACATATGGAAGAAATGTCGAATGAATAACGGCATAAAGAAGAAATGCCGAATGAATGATAGCATAAAGGAGAAATGTGGAATGAATAACAGAATAAAGAAGAAATATTAAATGGACAAGAACATAGGGAAAAAATATCGAATGAAACAGAGCATAAAGAAGAAATGTCAAATGAACAAGCGTCGAAATCATGTAACGAAAGTAATACAAATAGAGGTGATGATTTAGTGGAGGTTGATCATGGAAAGCGATCAAAAATCTCATAACTAAGCAAATAAATTACTTAATATGTATTAACCATTATCAGTCTAGACTCGTAATTTTTGAGGTATTCCGAAAGAGAAAAACATTTCAGCACACTCTGGTGTAAGGAATATCCTCACATCGAATATTGGATCGATGAAGGTGCTGCTTTTGTTTCGTTTGCAGTTTATTTTCAGAAAGAACAAAGACAAAACTTGTAGCTGCAGCTTGAGTTCATCTAGGTGTAAAGAAGAACAACATAAAATATAGATTGCTGAAAAACAAATAGGGTGAATTTGCGTAACATTTATCTCCAACTGCTCGTAAAGCCACTCTGAAAGACGATTGTCACTTCATTGCAGCAGGTAGTGCGGCTGATGCTCTTTTGTAGAAACCAGTGCGACAGTAAACAATTCAAATAGAATAAGAATGCTTTCAATAAACAAGCACTGGTTGTGTAAAACGATGTTGCCCATACATTAGTAAGACAAGACTTAGCTTTGCAGGATAAACAAAACGACAGAGGCGGACATTTTTATCAGATTGTTCAGCTCTTCTCAAGGTACTGTTTGTTACCCAAAGTTGGATTCAAGAAAAATTAATTTATTGATTTGCTAGCCTCTGAAATACGTAAGAACTTCTTGGAGGAAATTAGAAAAGCTAGTCTATATGCAATAATGTTGGGTACAGCATCTCATGTTTCCAATTAAGATCGTCAAAAAATTAATTGGGCAATGCAGTTGAGCAAGGAAAACCCAGTGAAAGACATCTGGAGGTACCTGAAGCAGCGGATAAAACTGGTTTGGGACTTTGAAGAAACAAAAATTATATTTGGACCAAAAACAAATTTCACGTATAAAACATAGCTTTCCAGTCATACGATTACGTGAGGTCCATGTCCCGAGTGGAGATGAAAAGCTTATGAGCAGCCGCACGATCACGAAAACCCATGGAATGAAGTTCTGTGCGAATGGTACTTGTACATACCGAGGTTCCTGGCATTTTTACTCACCCGTACACTGATGTCTTGTGCAGTACTCCGTCGATTAGCTGTAACGAATCTCCTGAAGCTTCGACGTCCTCTATCAGTGATTTTCTTTAGTCTGCCGGTACGATTTGTTGCTTCAGGCACAGCATGTGTTTCCCCTTATTCAGCACATCCAAAAGAGTTGATTTGGGTATGTTTAAACGCCTCTCAGTTTCTCTTATGGACGATTGGCCTGAAATTCGCAGAACTAATATAACACCCAGCAATCTTTCCTTTCTCAACGTCAGATCTCTCCCGCCGCGACATTTCCACTCAACCTTACAGTGCGATATGATCGCGGTCAGGTGGAGGCCTGTTTTTATACTGTTTGCAGCTGTATCGCGCAACTTAACAACGCAGCTGATCCGTTCATTTGCTTTTCTAGCGGTGTCCAGTGACTTTTGTCAATATAGCGCATATCGTGTTTTTCTCCATATTTCTTCATCTAACAGTCACCTTTGAGAAATTCATTTTTAGGTGAGATGGAGTGCTGGGTGAAGAATATTTCGCAAATAATTGCTAATTGTTATATAAAAAAACACTACAAGGCGAAAGAATTTTTCTTATTTGCGGCGTATCTGTGGCGTAAACATCCCATTGTAAAAATTATCATTCGAACATATACACTGCTGGCCACCCAAAATGTAACACCAAAAAGGAAGCATCCGATTGGCCTGAAATTCGCAGCATGCGTCGAACGCGAAAGGACATGCAAACGATTAGCATTGCAGGACATATGCAAATCATGTGCGCCCGGCACGCCACCGAGAAGCACTATAAGAAGGGTGCACAGAAGGCGGGGTGTAAGTAGTGGAAGTGTGTTGTGCTGCCGGACCTGTGCGTGGGAAGCATCCTGATGCCTCGTCGCAGAATACGGCAGTCATTCCAGCACGTTTCGGAGTTCGACAGAGGACGAATAGTGGATCATCGCGACAGCGGTTTATCGTACCGAGACATCGGCGCCCATGTGGGATGTAATCCAGTCACAGTGAGGCGAGTATGGATTCGGTGGGTGCAGGAGGGACGGACGGACCGACGTAAGCGATTGCCGCAACCGCGGCTCATCACCGTACGAGAGGATCGGCATGTTCTGCGGCGGGCGTTGACGGCTCGCACCGCCACATCACGAACGTTAGCGCAGGAATTAGGGTGTGTTGCGCAACAACCTGCGTCAGCACGTACCGTTCGACGTCGTCTGCAGGAGCGGGGACTTGTCGCACGGTGCCCATTGCTCCGATTACGATTGTTATTACACCACCGGCTAGTGCGGCGGCAGTGGGCCGTTGAACGCCGCACCTGGAATACGGAATGGCACGACATTGTCTTCTCCAACGAATCTCGCTTCTGCCTGCAACACCATAATTGTCGGATCCGCGTGTGGCTGCACCGCTGCGTGAGACTGTATGACGCCTGCATTATGCATCGCCATACCGGTCCGTTGCCTGGTGTTATGGTTTGGGGCGCAATTGGATATGTCATCCGCATCACTCTGGTACGCATCGCCGGTACACTCAACAGCCACGGCTACATCTCCTACATTTTGGAGCCTGTAGTCCTCCCTTACCTGCAGGACCTGCCAGCGGCCACGTTTTGCCAGGACAATGCGCGCCCGCACGTGGCATCCATCGTGCAACAATTCTTCACGGCCCACCAGGTGTCATTGCTGCCGTGGACCGCCTGTTCTCCCGATATGTCGTCCGTCGAACACGTCTGGTCGCTGATCGGCAACCGAATGGCCAGGCAAGCACCACCCGCGGCTACGCCTGATGAACTGTGGAAGCAGCCTTGACCGACATACCCCAAGCCCACATCCAAAGCCTCTTTCGTTCGATGCCGCGGCGTGTAGCAGCCGTTATTGCTAGCCATGGAGGCCACACGAACTATTGATGTCTGCGTGTTTCGCAAGTCGCAAGGGCCTGAAAGCTTAATCGTTTCATTTTTGTATCTGTTGTTATGTGTCCAGTAAATCTGGCTTTGCTATCTCGTGCCCTTTTTGTTGTTGCATTTTGTGTGGCCAGTAATGTATAACTTACTACGAAAACAATTTGTGCGTATGTGCTGCAGAGAGTAAGGCAAAATTTAACTGCTAGATGGCGAAAAGGTGAAATCTGTATTTCTCGATATCTGTGTTTCTGAATTCATTCAACACTTTTCACATTCTGGAACATTTTCTCGGGGTATTTCATGCTGCAGAGTTCTGTGCTAATTGGCGCTGGGTCGTATTTATGTTTGCAACTATACCTCTGCTCCTGAAAATTATATTGAAAAAAATATTTTCTTACTGTATGCTACTTGCTAAGGTAAAGCCATTAGAAAATAATATGGATTAAAGGGTTTCCGCCGTTAAGCGGAAACTCTTTAAAACAAGAAAGATGACACCAAATTTTCGGATGTATTAAGCACGTTTTTTGAATCCGTTCTGACGCAAATTAAATTTATCAAGGCTATTCATAGTCAATGGAACCGGTATGGAAAACAATGGTATCTGGCGGAAGAAAGAAGTTTATCAATCGGGTTTTTATCAGATATTGCTGTAAACGGAATCGCGAGCTTACGCTCTTTGGTTGCTGACTCGTGCGTTAAGAAAAACATGAATTTATATGAGAAACATTTCGCATCGGAAAAGCTCTCCAGCACCGAAAGAATTTTCCAAATCGGACTCTTAGAAACAGTGATATCGACAAAAATAAGATGTGACTTTACGTCCCCTGGTGGGAAAACCATGCATTACTTTAGGAAGAAAGTATTCTCAAAAGGTTTTTCCATATAAGCAGTATCGGTCCAAGAAAAAACAATTTAGTCGAGTTTTCAGGTGCCCAGATTTTGCTGCAAATACATCAGAAGCAGAAATTAACACTTATGCCCCCTGGTGGCCAAACCATTCTTTACCAAACATTGGAAATTATATGAAAAATATTTTCCATCAGGTGTTGTATGCGATACAGGAAGAAGTTTTCAAATCTGAGTTTTAGAAGCAGAAATAACGCAGAAAACGCAGTTTACCTTTGTGCGCCTTAGCGGAAAGTATATGATTTACTTGAAAATTTTGAATTTATAGGAAAAACATTTCGCATCGGAAACACCATCCAACAAAGAAGAAATTTTTTAAATCGCACAGCTAGAAGTAGAGATATTGACAAAAATAAGATATACATCTCCCCCTTGGCGTAAAAACCATGCGTTATTTCAAGAAGAAAATGTTCCTAAAAGGTTTGTCGACATGAGTAGCATCGGTCAACAAACGACTTTTTTTTCAATCGAAATTTTAGAAGCTCATAGTTTGCTGCAAATACATCAGAAACGGAAATTAAGACTTATGCCACCTGGTGGTCAAACCATTTTTTACGAAAATTAGAAATTATGTGCAAAGGATTTCACATCAGGAGCTGTACCCGGTGCAGAAAGAATTTTTCAAATCGGAGATTTAGAAGCAGAGATGTAGGGAAGAAAGCAATTTACCTTTACTCCCCCTAGCGGAAAGTCTACGATTTACTTGAAAATTTTGAAATTATATGAAAAACATGTCACACTGGAAACACTATCCAACAGAGAAGGAATTTTTTAAATCGGACTCCTAGAAGTAGAGATATTGACAAAAATTTGATATACATCTACGCCCCCTGGCGGAGAAATTGGGGAATATTTTAAGAAGAAAATATTCCGAAAAGTTTTATCGATGTGAGTGGCATCAGTCGACGAAAGAATTTTTTCAATGAATATTTTAGGAGCTCAGATTTTATGGCAAATTCATCAGAAGTAAAAATTAACACTTAAGCCCCCTGGTGGCCAAAGTATTCTTTACAAAAAAATTGAAATTATATGTAAAAGGTTTTCCATCAGAAGGTGTATCCCCTGAAGAAACATTTTTTTCAAAACGGAGGTTTAGAAGAAGAGTTATCTGGGAAAATGCAATTTACTTTAACGCCCCCTAGCGGAAAATCTATTCGCAATTTGAAAAAGCAACTATATCTAAATAACTCTTCGATATAAATGGAATCGAAAGATAAAATTATTTTTTTAATCGGATGTTTAGAAGCAAATATGTGGAATAAAACGTGTTTTTGAATTCGACATCATCTGCCTTAACGCCCCTTAGCGGCGAAATTGTGCATTGTAAAGAAAAACGAAATAAAGGATCATCATTCACATATTTCAAGCTTCCCAATGCAAAAAGATTTTTTCAAATCGGACTAATAGTTGCCGAGATATCGTGTGCACAGACGGACGGATTGAGTGACGGACGGCCGGCCGGACGGACAACCCGGTAAAATGAGCACGATCTTTTTTACAAAGACAAGCCTGCAACCAGAGGGGGTAAGCTCACGATTCCGTTTACAGCAATATCTGAGGGATTAAAAACCCGATTGAAAAACTTCTTTCTTCCGTCTGATACTATTGTTTTCCATACCGGTTCCATTGACTTTGAATAGCTTTGATACATTCAGCTTTCGTTAGAACGGATTCAAAAGACGTGCTTATTACACCCGAAAATTCGGTGTCATCTTTCTTGTCAGTATCTGGCGGTAGTTTTACAGTGACAGTTAGCTTTCGCGGATATTCTTAGAGGTGTAAGCTTGCTACATTACGAAAGCACATTACATGAATACATTTTGATGAACACTTTAGTGGTCCTGTTTCAGATAATATATTGCATATTAAAAAAAATATATTTGAAATGAAGTTTGTGTGTGTGCTTGTATATTGGAAGGTGAGGGGAGCAATTACTGTTAATATTGCCTTTAACTGTTTAAGTACTTTCAGCATTTTTTGTTTACAGTCAGCATATGTCGTTTCATCACTCCACATTAATTTTACTTCGAACGGGCCTGTTTACAGTACATCCTTAATCAACAAAAGGTGACACATTATCTATTTTTTATGAAATAACAAAAATAAGGTGACATTTTTATAAGACCTCGGATCCTCAACATGTAAGGTACTGAAGCAGAAGGGAAACTTGTACCATATCCGATGTTTTAGATATATACCATCTATGTTTGAGCATCAGTTTTTAACGTTTTCTTTTTTTAAATACGCGAAAAACATTTAAACATTCCCATTAGAGGAAATAATCTTATACATTCTCATACATTTTTTTATGAATGGTATCTCAAATTACATACAAGTCATTACCATATTTTAGTAAATCGCATCCATGAGCATGCATCAGTGTGTGCTTCATAGCTCTTAGATATTTCTTTTTTTTTTTTTTTTTCGTTTTCTTCTCAGGGAGTTTACCAGCCCTAAGAACATTGAAAGGTAAGAAATTCAGAAAGTTTGGGAGGCTTAAAACCATTAAGGGATATGAGAGTTTAGGAAATTTGTGAGCCCTAAGACCACAGAGAGATATGACATTCAGGAAATTTGTGAGCTGTAAAACCATCGAGGGATAAAAAGTTCAAGGAGTTTGCGAGGCCTAAGATCATTGAAGAATAAGAAGCTCAGAAAATTTCTGAGCCTTAAGACCATTGAGAGATATGAAATTCAGAAAATTCGTAAACTCTAAATCCGTCGAAGGATAAAACGCTCAAGGAGTTAGCGAGGCCTTAGACCATGGAAGGATAAGGAGCTGAGAAAATTTGCGAGCCTTAAGACCATTGAGGGATATGAAATTCAGAAAATATGTGAGCTCTAAAACCGTCGAGGGATAAGAAGCTCAAGAAGTTAGCGAAGCCTAAGACCCTTGAAGAATATGCTCAGAAAATTTGTGAGCCCTACGACCACTGAGTGATATGACATTCATGAAATTCGCAAGCTCTAAAACTGTCGAGGGATAAAAAGCTCAAGAAGTTAGCGAGGCCTAAGACCATTGAAGGATAAGAAGCTGAGAAAATTTGCGAGCCCTAAGACCATTGCGAGATATGACATTCATAAAATTCGTAAGCTCTAAAACCGTCGAGGGATAAAAAGCTCAAGAAATTAGCGAGGCCTAAGACCATTGAAGAATAAGAAACTCAGAAAATTTGTGAGCCTAAATCCATTGAGAGATATGAAGTTCAGGAAATTTGGGAGCCCTAAACCTAAAACCATTGAGGGATAAAAAGCTCAAGAAGCTTGAAAGCCCTAAGAACGTTAAGGATAAGAAGCTCAGGAATTTCGTGATCCCTAAGACCATTGAACGATGAGCAGCTCAGGAAGTTTGTCAAAAAAAACCCCGTTGTCGCATAAAACCATTGAAGGATAAAAAGCTCAGAAAGTTTGCAAGCTATAAGAGTATTGAAAGATAAAAAGCGCTGCTCATGCCCAGTTTTTGATGACTTGCTTCAAGGGAGCAATTTTCATTAGAGAGAGGTGGACACTGTACCTGCTCAAAAATCGGCAATACTTCGCAAATACCTTTCTTATGCCTACATATGCTTTGAAGCGTATGAAACGCCGAGAATAAGACTTGAAATTTCATTTGCTTAATATGAATAGGCACTGCTTTTCTAGGAAGAAATAGCCATACTGAGGAACTGGGTAATGGAAGGCAATGAATGGGTTTCAAAGCCGAGCTTGTTTTTCTTTTTTTTATTGGAGGTTTAACACGACGACCTTGAGCAACTCAATGGGATATAAGCAGTCGCCCGTCCCTAATTTAGGGCCACTAGTTTAAAGGAAGGGAGAGAGCCAGTACCGTAAGACAAACACAACATCCATGCCTCACGGGATTTGAGCCCGGACCCCTTTCGGACGAATGATCAGAGGCAATCGGTTCGACTACTGCTTCAAGCCGAGCTTGAAACCTCAAAGGACGGATTAGAATAAGAAGCAGGCTTTAGTTGATACAGGGTCTCGGCCAACGACTCACTGTGTTTGAATCACTATGGAGGCTATTTGGTGGTAGCTCCGCTCGACCCTGAGTGCTGTTGTCCCCCTGCTGCGTGCCCTTTCTACAGTATTAACTATGTTTTTTTAATTTATTTGCTTAACTGTTACAATAGAATCATTGAGTGAATTAGTTTACAGAGTAACTTAAAGTTTATAACAGTATGGGAAGCCTAAGAAAAGGCATCTTTCAAGAGTCCTGACATAGCTCAGACTTCTCAGTAATCATTTGATAACAGTCAAGTCAATTATATAATTATACAGTGTTAAATTCTCTGCATGCTCATACAACATTTTAAACTGAGAATCAATTTTCTTATTGTTGAAGTATATATGATTTTAGTTTTTTCTTAAATAAATTAAAATTGTTAATATTGGTTAATTCGTTTGGGAGTGCATTCCAGTACATTAGACCACTATATGTAATATTTTGCTGTGTCACTTGTGTTCTTGGTGTAGATATTTGTAAAGATACTTTTGATCTTGTGTGATATAGATGTAATATTGGTGCTAGTTTAATTATTTCAGTAAGATTGTAATTATCTGATTTTATACGTTTAAACATAGTTTTTCCCAGGCTGAAGTTATACAATTGTTTAATATTTAATATTTTTGTTTGTATACATTAGAGTACCTAAAATTATTTATTTGTATAATATTATCCTTGTTATTATTAATTTTGAGATCAATTAGTCTAATGTATTTGTTTTGTAGTATTTGAAGTATTTTGAGGTTAGTATTCGTTGTCTGGCCCCAGGCCAAAAAGCAATAATTTAAATATGGATGAATCAAGGCATAATATAATAACATTAAGGTTTTAATAGTTAGGTTGTTTATCACATTACTGACTATTCCTATATTTTTAGATATTTTTGTTAGTATTGTATCTATGTGTCTAGTCCATTTTAAATCTTTGTAAAGTGTAATTCCTAAGTAAGTAAATTTATCTATTATTTGAATTACTGTATTTTCAATTACCAATTTTTCAATTATTTGTAGAGTAGATAATTGCCGATTAAATATTACTGCTTTAGTCTTTTCTAAGTTTATTATCATTTTATTTGCTGCCATCCAGTTAGAATATTTTTCAAGCAGTATATATGCTTTTTTGATCATTTTATCAATATGATTGCCATAAATTAGAATAGTTGTATCATCTGCATATAAAATTATATTAGTTTCTTTATATACATTGAAAATATCATTTATGTATATGTTAAATAGCAAAGGCCCAAGTATAGAACCCCGAGGAACTCCAGAGTTTATCTTTTTTTGTAGAGATGAGTATTTCTCAATTTGTGTAAATTGAGGTCTATCTGTTAAGTAGTTTTTAAGAAGTGTATATGAGGTGTCTCTTATCCCTATATGCATCAGCTTATTTAATAGTATTTCGTGATTTAATGAATCAAATGCCTTTGTTATGTCTAAAAAAAAAGCTAATGTTAAGCTATGATTTCCAAGATTCTGTTGTATGTTATTTTGAATTGTACTGCCATTTCTGTTGACTTATTTTGTTGAAATCCATATTGATACTGATTTAAAATTTTAAATTTGGTCAGATATGAAATTAATCTGGTATATATTAATTTTTCTAAAATCTTTGCAAAAGTAGATAAGTTTGCAATTGGTCTATAGTTATTTATTATGTTTTTAGATCCAGATTTGTGTTTAGGAAAAATTTTAGTAATTTTTAATTTCTCTGGGAAAATTGGCTTATGTATGCTTCTCAGAGAGTGGGATGCGTTCTCGTTGCAACGATGACAGCTTGATTTATGTCCCAATGTTTGGTGCATCTACGTTTTCATTTGAGCATTATTTGCGTTAGAAAAAAGTCAGTGTTTGGAATAACATTGTTCTGATAGTAAAGTAAATAACAAGACGTATTTCAACGCCGTAAAGAAGTTGGATATATTTTATTTCAGACAGTTTTCATAGCTGTAATAAGTCTTCTGACTGATTATATGTGTTTCTCTTACTTTCCAGTTTTTCTTTTCCCTTCTTTTTTACATAATCATGTGCCTTCAACAATTTTCTCTGATCAGCCATATTTAACGTAAATGTAAATGTACATGGCGAAAGCATTGCAATAAGAACATTATATAATCATACAATAAATACAAGTTCAAATAATGACTTGAATACGATTCGTAAAATTTAATTGATAATAATATATTTTATAAAAAGCAGTTAAATAGATTTGGTTTGCTTGGTAGATAATAATATCTGATATCAGTCTACTGAAACCAACCAAAAGACGTGACTTGATAAGTTGCAAATTTGGTTAATTTAATCTTGGAAAACAAAAATACTTATCCATGAATGTGTATAATGCACATAGACATAATCCAAACAAAGCAATTTCCTTTATGAAAGAAAGTTGTTTGCAGATGATGTATTCATACGTGTCTAAGAGTCAAGACGTTCCCTTTCTTTTAGGAGGAAGGGCCTGTTAATACAGTCTGGAAGCTAACAGTCATTCAGTAGGTGATGAAGAAAATCAGAAGAAGAGCGTAGCCGTATGAAGAATTTACATCCTCATGTTTCGATGCAAAGTAGTCCTCGGCATTCGTCATCCCTTAACTTTCAGTTCGTGTTCAGGGATGCATGGCCTGAGATTTTTTTATGTCAGTCTATGGTGTCTACATTAAATGAGTCACTTAATTGTATATTTTGAGGAAATCCTGTTCTCTTGGCTAATCGCCTGCAAAGGTCTTGGCCCTATAGGAACGGATAGCTATCACAGATCGGAGAACTTTCAAGTCCGAAGGTGAGTTTTGGTTTCATATCCGTGTGTCTAATAGGCCGGGACACAGGGGTTTTGATTTTGCTGTCCTCTGATGCAAAATCAGCAAGTCCTCACTGTCATGCATTGGGAACGGTGGTATTTCCAATGTGGATGAGAGTTCCAGTTCGTTGACTTGATGTCACCACACTAATTGAAAGGGTATTTCCATCATCGCTAGGACGAGCGTTACTATGGAATAAAACCTGCTTCCTTCTATATAACATGTCTGGCGACATCCAGAAGACAAGGGGAATTCTGAAAGAAAGGAAAAAGAAAACTTTTAATTAATTGAATTTAAAACATTCAGACAAAGAACGGTGTGCATGCCTGTGATGCAGTCATTCCAAGAAATGAACTGATATTCATTTCTACAGGACACAACATTTCACTCTATACCGTTGTATGTCTCCAAGTGATGTTCCAGTATCCGAAGGGCATATTCGAAGCACATGCAAGCCGTAACATATTATTCTTCAGAGTTGTATGGCTGGAAGCGATGTTCCGATATTCGAATCACTCGCAGGCAGTAACATCCTACTCTACAGCGTTGTATGTCTGAATGGTATGTTCTAATATTCGAAGAACTGATATTCGGAGCGCTTGTAGGCAGTGTCATCTTACTATACAGTGGTGTGTGTCTGAGTGGGATGTTCTAATATTCAAAGGACTAATATTTGAAGCGCTTGTAGGCCGTAACATTTCACTATATAATGTTGTATGTCTGAAAATGATGTTCGAAGGACTGTTATTCAAAACGCTTGCATGCAATGGCGTTTTATTATACAGCGTTGTATGTTTGAATGGGATGTTCTAATATTCGAATCGCTTGTATTCCGGGACATCTTATTGCACAGCGTTGTATGTTTGAATGGGATGTTCTAATATTCGAATCACTTGTATTCCGGGACATCTTATTGCACAGCGTTGTATGTTTGAATGGGATGTTCTAATATTCGAAGCGCTTGTATTCCGGGACATCTTATTGCACAGCGTTGTATGTCTAATTTTCGAAGAACTGATATTCTAAGCGCTTGTATACCACAACTTCTCACTATAATATGCTGTAAGTTTGAAAATGATGTTCCTATGTTAGAAGGATTGTTATTCAAAGCGCTTGCAGGCCGTGGCGTCTTATCATCATCATCATCATTGTCAACCATTATCAATCCACTGCTGGACGAAGGTCTCCCCAAGTTTCCTCCACAACGGTCTGTCTTGTGCCAGTCTCCTCCATCATACAGCGTTGTATGTCTGAATGGGATGTTCCAATATTCAAGGGACTGATATTCAGAGCTCTTGCAGGCCAGCACATCTTACTATACAACAATGTATGTCTGAATGGGATGTTGTAATATTCAAATGGTTTGTATTCCGTGACATTCTATTGTACAGTGTTGTATGTCTAATGTTCGAAGAACTGATATTCGAAGCGCTTGTATGCCGCGACATCTTACTATTCAGTTTTGTGTGTCTGAGTGGGATGTTCGAATATTCAAAGCGCTTGTAGGCCGTAACATTTCACTATACAATGTTGTATGTCTGAAAATGATGTTCGGATGTTATAAAGACTGAGATTCTAAGCGCTTACAGGCCATGGCGTCTTTCTATACAGCGTTTTATGTCTGAATGGGATGTTCTAATATTCGAATGGCTTATAGTCCGTGACATCTTATTGTACAGCGTTATATGTGTAATATTCGAAGCGCTTGTATGCCGCGATATCTTTCTATATAGTGTTGTGTGTCTGAATGGGGTGTTCTAATAATCAAAGCACTTATATTAGATGTTCCGGTATTTGAACGATTGTTATTCGAAGCGCTTGTAGACTGTAACATCTTATTCTACAGGGTTTTCTGTTTCAAAGTATTTCTCTAATATTTGAAGCGCGTGGAGGCCGTAACATCTTACTCGACAGCGTTTTATATCACAAAGCGATATTTCAGGGCTGTATACTGTTGTAAAGGCTATGCGGTGATCAGCCGAAATTACATCACATGTGTACCGCGACGGCGAACACACACAGAGAGAGAGAGAGAGAGAGAGAGAGAGAAGTGGAGGGTCAAACTTCCCGTCCTCTGTGTACACGTAATGGAAAAACCTATTACTAGCCACATACGTATCAGATGTAAGCACTATCACAAACTACGTCGTTAGTTAAACCGGTTGTGGACTCGAATTAGCAAAGTGTGTTTTCCATTGTACTGTGCGTGCTCGGAAGCTCTTGTTCATGTATGAGCCAGTGTTTTAAAGTCTTTACGTTTGTGTGAGAATGAATATGTTCATAAAAGCCGTGTGTACTAAGAACGAAGAAAAACGACATGAAATTTTGATTCGTCGGTCATAACAGACATGAACTGTCAAATATTACAATAAACTGTTTTTGGACGTATTTTAAACGCTCAGGTTAGCGGAAGGTAGTCCAGGAGCCGTAAAAAGCTTTATAGCATTTCATTTACACTGAAAAGATGGATAAGAGACCCATTCCAGCATCAATAGTACAAGAAGTGTGATTTCATACAATAAATACTGTACAACAAAATACCAGTACACGGTTCAGAGTCTTTTTGGCATTCAGGTGCAAAGCCAAAAGAAAAATAGAAATATTAAGAATCTGGATAGAGAACTCCGATTTGGGAAGAATATAAGCAAAAAGGGAAGGAGAATATATGAGAGTTGAAGTTTTAGATTCACACTAAGCACAGAGTTGGCATCAGGTCCACGGACATAGGAAATCAAAGGAGAGAAAAACAGCATACAGAGCTCGGGAAGAATTAAAGCAAAATATGAATGAGGATATATGAGAGTTGAAGTTTTAGATTCATACTGAGCACAGATTTGTCACCAAGTCCGGGAGGATAGAGGAAACTGGTGAAACAGATCAGCTAGGAGATCGAGGTAATTCTAAGTGCAGCCTAACAATTCCTGTATTTGAAAGTTATGAGCAAAAGGAAAATGTGTTAGGCATCTCAAAAATGGATCAGTTTTGTTTCCTCGTAAAGACGACGTATAATAAACACGCATATGGTTTTGGGCCAAACTAAGAGTTTTATCAAGCATATTGTAGACTTGTTCAACTTCGATGGTCGGACGAGTTATCATTTCACACGTACGCGGTTTAAGCGTTTATTAACGGGAGGAAACATATATTGCTTGAGAAAAGGGAACTATAGATTAAATGGAAACGAAAGGGAAGAGGAGACTGTGATTTATTGAGTTGAAATTTAGAGGTGTAAGGAAGTAAATGAGAGGAAGAATGTACATAGAGTTAAAGGAATGTGTTATTGCTATTACTTTATACACTGAAGTGCCAGAAAAACTGGTACAAACGAGCTTATGCGCGTACTCGGCTGCGTCTGCCAGTGCACTGAGTGGCCACTTTATTATGACCACCTGACAGTTTTAAGCAAATGAGCTATGGCTTCACGCTGTTGCCGCCAGAGGGCGAGGCTAGTATAAAAAGGGAAAGATTAGTGCTTGCGATAGTAGCAGAAGTGATTTTTGGGTGAAGAGATGGGTAAAAAATGCGATTTGACGGACTTTCAACGTGGGATGATTGTAGGAGCTCGGAGCCATGGAGCGAGTATCACCGAAACCGCGGCATTCGTGAAATGTTCCGGAGCAGCTGTTGTAAAAGTGCTTAAAGACTGGACTGTCAGCAAAAAAACTGGGTCTCTACATGCAACGTGTGGTCGTCATCGACTGGTGACTGCTCGGGCTGAACGGAGAGTATCCAGACTGGTAACAGGACACAGAAAGGCAACAGTGCAGTAAATTACAGACCATCTTAATCAAGGATCCCCTCAAATGATCTCTGCACGCACTGTTCGCCGTACACTGCATCGGATGGCATATGGCAGCCAAAGGCTTGTTCCAACACCTTTGCTGTCTGCAGTTAACAAGAGAAAACGTCGATAATTGGAAACAAATTATGTGGTCCGATGAATCATGTTATCAGTTGCACCATGCCAATGGCTGAGTTAGAATTTGGCGGAAACAGCACGAAAGCATGGACCCCAAATGCATTGCTACAACCCTTCAAGCTGGTGGAGGCAACGTTTTGGTTTGAAGAATGTTTTCCTGGCATACTTTGGGCCTTGTAATTCGTTTTAATCAACGTCTGACTGGCACATGATATCTAAACATCGTTGATGACCAAGTGCATCCTGTCATGTGGATGAGTGATCTCAGCAGCGTTGGCTACTTTCAACAAGATAATGCGTCCTGCCACAGTACTCGTATTGTACAGGATTGGTTTCAGGAACATGCCGGTGAGTTTACTTTGCTTAGGTGGCCTCCACAATCTCCAGATCTCCACCCCATTGAGAGTTTATGGGATGAAGTTAAACGAGCCATCAGACACAGCCCTGCAATCTCACACTCCTGGAAAGTGCTATTCATCAAGCATGGTCTCAGATTCCACAAACCACCTATCAACATCTCGTGGAGTCCATGCTACGAAGAATCGACTCAGTATTAAAGGCAAAATGTGGCCAACGAAGTACTGAGGGGGTGGTTATAATAAAGCGCCACTCAGTGTATAAAGCGGTAGATATCCTTGCCAGCTGTCAGAGCTGTTTTCGGCATGAGAATGACAAGTAATAACGATTTAAGCGATTTTCAACGCGGTGTCATAGTTGGAGCTCGTGAGATGGGCCATAGTATTTCGGAGGTAGAAACGAAGTTCGGATTTTCACGGACGATCATTGCAAGGGTGTACCGTGACTACAAGAATTCCGGCAAAACTTCCAACCTACGATACCAGTGTGGCCGTAAAAAAATATTGGGTGGACGTGACAATCGTCGGCTGTCAAGAATCGTTTCACGCAATAGGCGTGCAACACTCTCGCCGGTATAATCGGAATTCAGTGCTGGAGCCTCAACAAGCATCAGCGTCTGGACTGTGCAACGTACCCAGGACGATATGGGCTTTAAGAGCCGAAGCCCAAATCGAGTCCCTTGAATGGGTGCACGACACAGAGCTATGTGCCTCGCTTGGGAACGGCAACACCACTACTGGACCCTTGATGACTGGAAACAAGTAGCCTGGTCTGACGATTCGCGTTTACAACTGTATCGGACAGATGGAATGATTCGTGTGTGGCGCATACCCCATGAAGCCATGGATCCCGCTTGTCAACAGGGAACTGTACCGGCTCATGGGGGCTCCGTAATGCTATGGGGTGTATTTAGCTGGATTCACTGTCACCCTTGGTACGTCTACAAACGTCTGTGACCGGCCAACGCTATGTGCGCATCCTTTCTGACGAGGTACACCCGTTCATGTCCTGCATTCATGCTGATGGGTTGGGGCTATTCCAACAGAACAATGCACCTCCACACAAGTGTCGGGACGCCATATTATGGTTAGAGGAGCGTTCATACGAGTTTGAGGTGCTCCCAAACCCACCCAAATCCCCAGATCTGAACGTGATAGAACACATTTGGGATGCATGCAACGCTCTATCGAACACAGGAATTCGAGACCTCGAAATACACCCGAATTGTGGAACGCTCTGTAGGAAGTATAGTGTGCATTGCCTATAGCATATTTCCAGAAGCTAGTGGAGTCCATGCCCTGGTAGGAGGACCTACCAAGTATTAGACTGGGGTACCAGATTTTCTGGCACTTCAGTGTGGATCAGTTTTGTTTCCTCGTACGAACGGCGTATAATAAACACGCATATGGTTTTGGGCCAAACTAAGAGTTCTATCAAGCAGATTGTAGACTTGTTCATCTTCGGTGGTCGAGCGAGTTGTCATTTCACAAGTAAGCGGTTTAAGCGTTTATTAATGGGAGGCAACATATATTGTTTGAGAAAAAGGAAAGCCGCCCCGGTGGCGCAGTGGTCTAAGGCGTTGGCCTCTGATGATTCGTCCGTAAGGGGTCAGGGTTCGAATCCCGTTCAGGCATGGATGTTGTGTTTGTCTTACGGCACTGGCTCTCTCCCTTCCCTGGAACCAGTGACCCTAAATTAGGGACGGACGACTGCTTATAGCCCATTGAGTTGCTCACGGTGGTCGTAAAACCTCCAACTTAAAAAAAAAAAAAAAAAAAAAAAAAAGGAAATATAGATGAAATGGAAACGAAAGGGAAAAGGAGACTGTGATTTATTGAGTTGAAATTTAGAGGAACAAGGAAGAAAATGAGAGGAATAATGTACATAGGGTTAAAGTAATGTGTTATCGCTATTACTTTATACACTATCTACCAATAAGTAATTGGACACCCCTGCAATCGACTATATCTGCGGTCCTAATACACGTCACTGCCGCCGCCGTTAAATATCGTGTGGGAAACAACAACGCAACCAGTCGCATGCAAGATGCCACGCAGTTCGGAGCTCTCTGATTTCGAGAAAGGTGTAATCGTCGGGTATCACAGAAATGGCCGATCCATACCTGACATATCCAGCTAGTTAAAGTACCCAAAAATTGACCGTGGCATACGTGATTGGCAAGTGGAAGATGAGAGGTGACTGTCGGAATGTGCCCTGACTCGGCAGACCCAAAAGATTGGGAGTTAGAGACCGACGGGTGCTGGCCAGAGAAATTTGGAAGAACCGCACCAAATCGATGGGCCACATCCGCGGGGAGTTTCAACTGGCATCCGCGAGTGTTCTTTCGATGAATACCATCCGTAAGGAAGCCCATCTGCTCGGTTATCATGGACGTGCTGCCGCCTACAAGCATTTGATCACCAAGTCCAATAGCGTTGCTCGGCTAACGTGGTGCAAAGAACGTCGACAGTGGACCATTCAACTGTGGAAACAGGTTTTCTGGAGTGACAAATCAAGTTTCACCCTCTACCGTTCGGATGGCAGGGTCTGTGTTTGGCGTATGACTGGAGAACGCCTCCTGCTGGAATGTATTGTATCAACTGTGAAGTTCGGCGGCGGTGGAATTATGGTATGGGGGTGTTTTTCTTGGTATGGTACGGGAACCTTGGTCGCAATTCCTGGTAGACTCAACGCCGAGACCTACTGCGCCATTTTGGATAACCATGCGCTTCCTACGTTGTGGCAGTTTTACGGGGTGGACCCATGTTACTTTCAGGATGACAATGCCACCTGTCATGTTGCGAGGTCCACCATGGCTGGTATGGTGACATTAGGGTTAATCGAGTGGACTGGCTTGCGCAGAGCCCGGACCTTAACCCTATCGAGCACCTCTGGGACGAGTTGGAGCGTCGATTTAAAGGGTGTCCCCACCGTCTGAAATCGGTGAAGGAACTGACCTGTCTTCTCCAAGCCGAGTGGAAGAAAATACCGCTTGCCGCCGTACAACGCCTGGTTGAGAGTATACCCCGGAGGGTCGCAGCTGTAATCGCCGCTCGTGGAGGCTCCACCAACTATTGAAGTTGAATAAACTTCGTTTTCCTTTGCTATCACAAGTGTCCAATTACTTTTTGGTAGATAGTGTATATCAATGAGAAATTGCTTGGTACTCGCTTCCGAAAAGTAAATGACAGATTTTGACACTTAGCTCTTGAACTCTGTCGCGTACGCAGCGGGGTCGTGTGGAAGCCTAGATAAACTTCCACCTGTAAGAGTAAATTATGCCAGATATTGTGTTATTGCACGTGTTCTATTCCAAATCTGTTTTTTTTATGTTATGTATATTTCTCGACAGTAGTGATGTAAATCTCTAGTAAAAAATTTCGATGTAACGAAAATGGGTAACGGAAATTGTCAAAACCATTGTTGAAATCTGATTTTTGAATACTGTCCCATGAAGTGATGCAACAAGAGTTAATTTCATTGCTACTCAACATGATATTTTAATAAACAATCACATTGCATTGTAATCTACGTATATTACGGAAACCTGATGCTAAATATAATAAAAGCCATTACAGAAATGCATTTTTGATGCTAGAAAACGATGCGTCGTAGCGAAATTATGCTTCCTTCGAACAGAGTTCGAAACGGGTCAAACATTTTGGACCCGGACTCGACCAGGACAAATCTGCTTTGGATCTGTATACAGGGCTTTTAAAAAGTCTCTGCGCAGTAGGTATCTGAGTTTATATAGAAATCAAACAAATGTATTATAGGAACGTATAATTTTTTCACTTACTTAGGGGAAGTATTGAAACTGTCGTCCTTCATTTGCAAAACATAACCTAACCGTTGAACACATATTTTCAAACACATTTACGAGAGTGAAAAAGTCCCCGCCCCAGTAATGTTAAAACTGATCCACCTAATTTTAATGGCGATACAATACAATTTTTTGAATTAAGTTACTTGTTGTATGTTTAATTTCGGTTTTTGCTGTTTTCTTGATAACATATCAAGCTTTAGAATATGTTTCACGGCGACACCAATTTTCACAAGTTTACGATGAGTTGAAACTTTCTAAAATGTGGATGCTGTTTTCATCATTGCCCCTCAGATGGAAAGGTCTCTTTTCCTTTTGAGGTCCCCTTCCTTCGTATTGCATGTCAAATCGTTTTTCAGTCCGCGGGCACAAGTATCTAGTACAAAAACCCACAGTGAAAATTAAAAAAAAAAAAAAATGTTTGCTTTTTAAAAATAAAACATAAATAAAACCAGGTAGAAATCGGGTCAGAAACACCTTGAGCCGCTGGAAGTTTTCGACCTGTTGACCCGCGACCCGTTTCCATCTCTGCTCTCGACCCTAACTAGGAGAAAAGATTACCTGTTATTGATGAGAGCTTTAAAATGAAATATAAGACGAGTGTTAGATATCCTAGACGAAATGTTACCACTCCCTCTCACTAACACATTTGCAATTCAGCATTTCTTTCAATTAGGTGTACAAATAAGCTTTAAAGCGTTTTAAGACATTACAACATGTAATTTGAGAGAAAACAACAATATTTTTATGAATCAAAATATGCGCCATCATTATCTTTCACCTTCCGCCATCGTTCGGGCAGCTGACGAGTTCCAGCCATGGTGAATACTTCGTCGTGTGACGCGATGAAGTCGTCAAACCATTTTTGCACTTCGTCTTATGTCCGGAACCCTACAGCAAACAAATAATGTTTTATCGATCGGAACAAATTATAGTCTGAAGAGGCTATGTCGGGACTATGTACCGCGTGCTCCAAAACCTCCCAGCCAAACATCAATAACGTTTCCTTGGCCGATTTCGCGACATGCGACATAGAGTTGTCATGCAGTAATTTCACGGGAAGCAATCTTTTGCCTGTGAATGGAGGTTTCCGACCGATTTCCTGGTTCAATCGCAGCAACTGTTGTTTGTAGCGATCAGCAGTAACAGTTTGACCCTGTTCCAATAGTCCATAATAGAGCACACCACCCTTCATATCCCTCCAGATGCACAGCAGAACTTTCTTTGAGTGAATATTGCGTTTCGGTGTCGACGTCGTTGCTTCCCCGCGGCCTACCCAGTGTTTTTTGATTTGGGGATTATCGTACTATATCCACTTTTCATCACCCGTAACGCTTTTCCACAGGAAAACTTTCTGTGTTGTTTATTCAACAGATTCAAAAACTTCATGACACGCTCATTCTTGTTCCTCTGGCACAGGCCATGTGGCACCCATTTTTCTTATTTCTAAATCTTTCCCATTGCGAGTAAACGATTGAAAATGGTTTATTGAGCTACCACCAATTGTTCAGCTAGTTCTTTTAGCGTTTGAGACGAATTTTCATCCAGTAATGCTTGAAGTTCCTCATGTGCAACCTTCTGCGTGGCGCCGCTACGTTTTCGATCGCTAACATCAAAATCACCTGCTTTAAACGGTCTAAACAAAAACTCACACGTGCTTTTCAATACAATATTCTCCCCTAGTGCAGAACAGATCGTTGCACATCCTTTTGCAGCACTTGTTTTCTTGATGGAATTCGCAATTAGTGTCGAATAAATGCAGTATCGCTTGCCATCTTTCACCTACCGATGTGCAAATGTGTTTGACTGTTGAGCAAACTTCTGTGTCACATTTTATACTCTGGACCGGTTACGGTCACATGACAACAACGCCGAGGAATGTCGGATATGTAAATTAACGGTATACGCCACACAAAAAACGCTTTAAAACTTATTTGTGCACCTAATACCTTGAGGTCAGATCTTTGCTTGTGCTGGCGCAGATGAGTCTTCGCGCTTGCTCAGAGATTCTTTTACCTTGAAGTCTGATTTAAGCTTGCGCTCGCGTAGATTGCTTTAGCTACATTACATTTCATCGATGTCAGTGTCGTTACATGCATACCTCTAAATCTGAATATTATATAACTAGCCTATAACCGGTCCTAAGACGGTTGCTTTTAACCTTTAAATATAAATATTAATATATAAAGGATGTTGCCCGTCCTAAAACGGTGAAATTTTTAATTGAAAACAAATCAAATAGACGCCGGCTTTTTGTAAGGAAATATAGTAACAATTTATATACTAAAAACTCATTCATGTTAGAACTGAAAATTATATGCTATTTATTTCCGTTTTTCAAGAGACCTCGCTAAAAATATTCTGCACGAAATATTTGTTGTTCAACAATTTTCTTTGTAGTCCAGTTGTTTTTTGTGTAAACTTACTTCAATAACTTTTGCTTTGATTTTTCACGTTAAATTACCTTTTCTCCGACACACACGTTAATCCGCTCATGGCTTGTTGTAGACTGTCCTATCCGAAGTTTAGTTTGAAACTTCATACCAAAGCTTTTTCTGCAAAATAATGCGATATCTGGTATTACGAATTAGAACTATGTAAATTCTCGACAATGTGCTATTGGGGTAACATCTGCTTTTAGATGCAATCTTGCTCACTTCGACATCGCAAGATTTGAGTTTTTATTGTAGGTTAGGGCGTTTAGATAGATCGATATTCTGCAAAATGTATAACATAATCAGCACCAAACTCAGAAAATTAGTTAAATTTAAAAGTAAAAAAATAATCGAAGCGTACAAATTAATATTCCAATTGTACTAATACAAGCGCAACTTGCCGCGATATTAAGATTTTAATTCGAATTTTACAGATCGGATAAATAGAACTCGAGTAATTGATAATCCAATGTTTTTAAATTAGCATACGATCACCTTGACATCTGAATGTGATCGCGTGCAAACTCAATTTGCTGCGATATTAAGAATTCAATTAGAACTTTGTAGATCGGAAAAACAGAACTTGAGTCATTAATAATCCAATGTTTTTTAATTATCACGCGGTTACCTTGACATCTGAAAGTGATCTCGTGCTATTATATAGTAAGCAATCATTTTGACATCGCGAGAGCACACACGAATTGATCGATAAGTGATAACGCAACAATGCAGACGTTGCTGTGACGTCAAACGTTCCAGAGAGACGAATCTGGGTGTTTATATTATCAATAATACAGTGTGTGTCTAAAGTATTTCCCTGATTACGATAAATTGTATAAAATGAACCGAGCTAGTTAGACGTACGCGTTTTGTTGCATTGATTGGGTCATATTCTTAAGTTGTTTGTTCGTTGTACTCTTGGAACAATAGGTGGCGTAGGACAACTGCAGCGTAGTTGTTGAAAGCGTCAGTCGGCGAAATGGCGTCTATGTAGGAGAAGGCTAATTGTGTTCTCTAGTTTCATGAAGCCAAGTCTGCAATTTCAGTGCAGCGGAAGATTAGGCGTGAGTATAATAGAGCTCCGCCTGATGCGAAGAGCAGTAGGAAGTGGTATCAAAAGTTTAAACAGACGGGCAGTGTCCATGCCTCACCGGGATTCGAACCCGGACCCTTTTCATTAGTGAGGAAACTGCGGACGCCGTGCGTGATGCATTCATATGAAGACAGTGCACCGCATTTTAAAAAGCAGCTTCGTTTTTTTGCAAACAAATTGCAAATTGTTCAAGTCTTGGAACCTAATGATAGGATCAGACGTGTGGCGAAGATAATGATTAGCTGAAGCGGATTTGTTTTTCAGACGAATCAACTTTTCATGACTCAGATAAAGTGAACACTCATAATGCCCGTATCTGGGGTTCAGAGAACCCACATGAGTTTTTGGAGAAACAGAGGGATAGCCCTAAAATCAATGTTTGGCGTGGACTAATGCCCAACAAAGTAATTGGACCGCTCTTTTTTATTGAGCCCACCATTACATCAGGTATTTACCTCGATATGATGCAACTGTATGTTGCACCTCAATCGGAAGACCTGCAAGCATGGGTAATGTTCCAGCAGGACGGTGCATCCCCGCACTGGGGTGTACCTATCCGTTAATTCCTAGATGACAAATTCCCTAACAGATGGATAAGCAGAGATGACCCTATACCCTGGCCACCAAGTTCCCCAGACAGTACTTAACACTTTTGAAGGGAAGAATACATGAAGCGTTTGCGACCATCACAGATGACATGTTGCACCAGACATGGGAAGAGATAAAGTACCGGCCAGATGTCCTCTGTGTAACAAAAGGAGCCCTCGTTGAGGTATACTGATGACCCGGAAAATAACTCTGGATTTCCGGTAAGATATATTGGAAAACCCTACGTATCTAACGAGCGTGGTCCGTTTTATACGATTTATCGTAATCAGGGAGAGACTTTAGACACAACCTGTGTATTTAATATTGTCTTTGAAAACCTAAACAGTCGAATTATTTCCGACTCATAGTTTACTATTGGGTCGTTTCATAATTATTGGCCGATTTGGACACAAAGAAACAAACAGCAGTAACAAACGTCGAAATGCATTTTATTCCGAAAACTTTCTGCACTCGGCAGCAATACACTGTGCCCAACGTCTTTTCAGTGCAAAAATGCCACGGTAGCAGAAACTGGCATCACAGTGGTACGAGGAATCGCTAATAGCGGAAATCACAACATCCTTGTTAGCGAACCGCTTGCCCTTCAAGAAGTGGTCCAAATGGCGAAACATGTGAAAGTCTGAGGGGGCCAAGTCGGGTGAATAAACAGGGTGAGAGAGGACTTTGTACCCAAAGGCGTTGATCTTTCGCATGCTTCCAATAGACGCATGCGGTCTTGTGCCATCCTGAAGCAGTATGGGACCCAAACGATTGGCGAGAGATGGTTGTTTGCTGCATAATGTTTGGTGACATTCATTCGGCTGACGGCAGCACACATCCGTTGTGATTGTTTGACCTCGCGGCAAAAACTCATAATGAACCACAGTCTTGGCAGTCCACAAGAGAGAGATCAGAACCTTCTGTGGTTGCAACTCGGGTTTGGACATGTGTTTGGGTGGTTCCCCTTTATCGAGCCAAGACTCTGTTCGCTTCCTTTTGTCATAAAGCACCCATTTTTCATCAACCGTAAGGATCTGATTCAGAAAGGGAGCACTAGCCTCACGTTTTTGGAGGTCAATGCATGTTTCCAGACGCCGTATCTGCTGCTGTTCGGCGAGTTCTTGTGGAACCCAGGTTTCCAGTTTTTAACCTTGCCCACAGCTGCCAGGTGTCTGGAAACTGTCGCTGATGATACGACAAGTTTGGCACTGAGCTCATGTACTGTGGACGTTGGTTTTTCTTCCACTTTCCGCCGTAAATGTACAGTGTCACACAAAACCGGACGACCGGTTCCTGGCTTATGGTCGATGGCAACATCACCGGCATGGAAAACAGTCTACGGACAGTTCTGTCACACGGCGTTCCAACAACCCACGCTCTACTGACATTTGCGACCGTTTCGGACACATTCCGGCCAAGTTTGTATTCGTGCAAAATCCCTGATCTCACGTCGGGTTGCTCCATCACGTCCCCAACTGCTGAGATTTGTCTAAAATATCGCTTTATACACGTGGACTGAACCGATTCAATTTGCATGGGCGTTTGGTAGTTCCTCCCACGAGGCGTCCTTTGTAACCGGCTATGGAAATTCGCCTTGTCGACGTCGGCCAATAATTATGAAACGACCCAATAAATGGCGCCTCTAAATATTTACTTTTGTGACTCACATATCTTCTTTCATTGATTTTACGATAATAACATTCATTAATCCACCTACCTAAGTACAGCGCAATGTCAAGAATTAGTAAACCTTATTGTTTGTCGTCATGTTTTATTTCCACTCAGTATGTACCGGGCTGCGGCTCGGTGTGGTCATGAGTGCCGCGAATAAACGCAATGTGTTGTATGTAAACAAAGGTATACTATCGAATCACTGGTTTTATTTCACGCCTACAAAGATCTTGGCATGCGAAAGATGAAAAGCATAAATTATCTGCATAGCACACCAGGGCACTCCCTCGATTTTTTTATCATTAAGCAACTAATCAATGGTGGGCGATTTGTATTTTGCGCATTACTTTCTACTGCCCCAAGATGGATTATTGAAATTATCGAAAAAGTGCAAGTGTTTTGCTACCGTACAGGGATCACAAGCAAAAATATTTTAACGTATTAAAATTAGTCAATCAACTTATTTTAGTTTTCAATTACTCCTATGGAATACTGAAAAATCCAAGTTTGGAGATAGTTGTCAGTCTGGGACTATGTTTGGGAGGAAGCGGGAGGGAAGTGGGTATATATTTAAATATTCTTCCTCAATCCCTGGGAAATCTGGGGGTTTAGTTCTATAATTAAATACACCAGAAAGAAACTTATGGAATGTGAACGTTATTCCTTACCCTTTTAAGCGGATGGAACGAATTAACTCGGGGTTAAAAAATGGGCTAAAATAAGCTCGAATGAATGTGTTCGCTGTCTAAATGTGGGCTGGAATGTGAACCTGAGTACTAAAAATCGTTACTTTCCCTTTAGCTTTGTTATATAAACTGGCAATTTAGCTGGATTGTTAACACTAATTCTTTCTGACTGCTCATCTGCTTAAAGAGCTATAACAATGGCGACAAACTCGACAATAGACAGAGAGAGCATGTTTGAGTAAATTGTTTCTACCCAGTGGCATGATGTTCGTGTGAGGTGGACTGGCATCGTTTCTTGGGAGCATGTTTTGGGTCATAAATTCTCTGTCCTGTGTTGGATCACGGAACAGAGATAGAAGGACTAGAAGAGAGCACTTCCCACCAGTCACAAGTCCCTGGTCGTTAAAAGGTGAAGGAAGAGGAATGTTTTGCCGTGAAAACAACCAGCTTTCGTAAAACCAGGCAGCTATGTGCAATCATTTCTGTTTGAGAAGCGCAGACAATTTTGAGATCCATTTGGTCCTGATACATCGACCGCTTAAAGTGTTAATATGGAGGTATACAACCACCTGCTTTGACTACAGCTTTAATTTTGTCTGGAAAGCTAAATAAACGACTCAGTATCACACGTTTATCTATTTACTCCACTCTATACACAAAAGATCTCAAAATTCCTCCAAATTTGCAAGGTGTTGTTTTATCTTTGTCACAGACCTTTAACATATCCGAAATTTTTTCGATCACATTTAGATCGGGTGACTTTGCAGGCCAATGGAACGTGTCTCTCATGTTCTTCGAACCCATCAAGTACAGTTCTACCTCGATAGACACGAGAGTTATCATCTTGCTACACAAAAATCACTATGTGTCCTTCCTTTTCCAAAAGCTGGACGAATGGCAATGTTACATTATTTAAAGTGGCACAAATTTCATGCGAATGGACATCTCAGTGAATGGTACAAATGCCGTATTTAAAATACAGCTCCAAAACAAAACACTTCCACCTTCTTTTTTTCACAGCTTTGTGGGCACATTCTAGATTAAACGCTACTCTAGCTTTCAGCACGATCCTGGAGGGACCGTCATTGGAATACAAGCAGATTCGTCTGACCATATTATTCGTCGCCACTATTCAGTTGTCCAGTGACAATGCTGCTTTGCCCAAGCAAGGCGATTTTTCTTCTGGACAGTTGTTAACTTTGGACGTATCCGCGCAACACGACTGAAAATGCCCAAGCTATGCAATTCTTTCCGTAACGTTTGTCCTGAGACTGGTTTACGTAGTCCAGCACTGGACTTCTGAAGCAGTTTTTGACAAATATGGAAACGCGTAGCCGTTGCAAACTTCCCAAAAGTTTGCGATCCCGATTTGTTATCATAGAGCTTCTACCACAGTTGTTCCACCCATAGTGATAGCTTCAATACTTCTTCCACGGGAAATGGACACTACTGACTGTTGACTCGGAAAATCCAACAAACTTCTCACCCTCTTGGAAGGAATGATCATGTTCTCGGGCAAAACAGTGGCCACCTTTTGCCACTCAGTAACGTGAACTTTACCACCCAGAGTTGTGCCTGTAAAAGGAAATAAAGAATACTACAGATGCTTTTAACTCCCGCCTCAGTCATCCACAATCATAACCCAGCAGTTTCACTCTCAAAAAAAAATATTTATATAACTCCTTACGTTCATCAATTTTATGGGCAGCGGGTAGCCTAGTGGTCAACGTTCGTGACTTCCATAGAGAAGACCTCAGGTTCGATCCCAAGCAGGTACGAACGCTCGAACCACTAAATATCCTCCGTGCGTCGGATGGGCACGTTAAGCCGTCGGGACCCGGGTACTGGCCCCTCGGTAATAAATAAGGGCGTCTTTCTACCTCACGTCCGTGTCACTTTCCTATCGGGCACTCTAGCCCAAATCTCCTAGTTTCCTATTTCTAAGGGTTGTTTAAGACCTGGGGTAAGACATTCCCTTCCGAAATTCCTCTACATCTGATCTGATCATTAATTTTATACTTATGTACATGTTTCAATCAGCATTCCGTAATTTTTAGTCTGGTGTGTTTATAAATTTGGTATTCCCTTCTTCGGTTGCGTCATAGATTTTTGTAAATAAAAGAAGAGTATCATGGCAAAATGATTAGCTTGAACTGCTCAAGTAATTTCGGAGTTTTAAACATCGGGGCCAAAAACATTACAAAACTGCCGGTAGTTAAATCCAGAAAAAATGGAATGAAAAGCGCGAAGGAAAACGTTATATACAGCCCAACAGGCGGAAGAAATAAAAAAAAGGGAAATTAAAACGCAAGATTTAACAGAAGATCTATAAAAACTAAGAGTGGGACATAAACAGCATCAAGAACTAAATAGGCATAAAAAATAAAACTTTGCATAGACAAGTGAACCAAAAGGGGAAATAGAGAGACGCAATTTGAATATAACTAACAGAAGAAAAAAAATGGGATTATGGGTTTTAAAGAATCATGTGTACTTTTTTGGATATTGACATCTTCCAAAAGTTCAGTTCAGTTTTTCATCGCGCAGGAAAAATAAAACAGTGGTAAAGGTACAAATGCCAAAATAGCGAAACAGGAGAATCTGTTGACGCACGGGGCGTTAATAAAGTTGAATCTAATTAAAAGGAAGGATTTGTTGCTTTGTCGGCAAGTTTCGGGGAGCATAATTAAAATAATTTGCTTAGCTGGTGCCCAAATACTTACATGTACATGAAGTGAGGGACCAAAAATCATTTATACGACTTTCGAGGAAAAAAAGCATCTGAAGTAGCAGTACAATTACATTTAAACATACAGGGTTTTTTTCTTCATTTTCCAAGACCCCACATACGTTTTTTTTTCAGAGATGTAAATGTTTGCTTTTTCCTCATCTTCAAAAATTCATTTGATAACTGATTTTAATTCACACGCACTGCTAATCCACGAAAAGCTTGAAATGTACCGGAGAACTTAAAAGCATCATAAAGACTTTGTGACTAATTAATTATGAAGAGAATGAATAAACCATGAAACTATCTTCAAATTCATGCAATTAAATTCAAAAAAAAGGAAGCATGTATAAAAAAAAATAAAAAACAAGACGGCCTCATATACATCATACTTAATTTCCGAGGAACCTCGTGTTTAATTTGCTTCTTACAAAAAACAGGAAAGGAAATCAAAATAACAAAAAAAGATGGGAGGGGGGATGAGGTTGTTCGGGAAAAAAGGGAAAAATGTACGTACAAAATGAGGACTTTAATAAATATAGCTGTAATTTGCATGTTGAAAGAAAATCCTCCTCTACCCGCTGCCTTATTTTTATTTTTTCATTTTTTTTTAACATTATGCAAAATAGTTCATGACATTCACTTTGGAAATCCAGCAACATACACGTAGGGTTCTCAGAACTCTAAGAAAAACAGCATCCTGAAAGCTTTAACAGCTTTAATCGGCATATAAATATTATTTAATGATGTGCATATTACAGAACGCAAGAAAACGCTAATTCATATGTTACGCCAGTTTTAATATCAGTAAACTAGCGTATAGCCCGTCATAGGACGGTTGTGTTTAAGCTTTAAATAAATATTAATATATAAGGGATGTTTCCCGTCCTAAGACGGGGTGAAATTTTTAATTGAAGCAGATTGAAAGCAAATGAAATGCACGCCAGGTTTTTATAAGAAAATATAGTAAAAACTTAGACTTTTCCTGCGGCACACTAATTATTCCGTTAACGGCTTCTTTGAGACTGTCCTATTCGACGCTTAGTTTGAAACTTCATACCGAAGCTTTTTCTTCAAAATAATGCGACATCTGGCATTGCAAATCGGAACTACCTAAATTATCGACAATTTGCTGTTGGGGCGACATCTGTTTTTAGATCCAATTTTGCTTACTTTGGCATCTCAAGATTTCAGTTTTTATTGTAGTTTAGAGCATTTAGATAGATCGATATTTTGCAAAATGTTCATTATAATCAGCACTAAACTCGGAAAGTTAGTTAAATTAAGAAAGTAAAAAATAATTAAAGCGTGCAAATAAATATTCGAATTGTGCTAAATTGAATTAATATACAAATTCAACTTGCTGTGATATTAAGATTTTAATTCGAAGTTTGTAGATCGGATAAATAAAACTCGAGTCATTAATACTCCAATGTTTTTAAATTAGAACGCAATCACCTTGACATCTAAAACTGACCGCGTGCCATTTTATAGCAGACAATCATTTTGACATCGCGAGAGCACACACGAATTGATCGATAAATGATGGCGCAACAATGCAGACGTTGCTGTGACGTCAAGCGTTCCACAGAGACAGAGGGATCTGGGTGTTTATAATAGTTATTACTGTATAGTTAATATCTCTCCAGAAACAGACTTTGGACGACACATATCTGAAGTTCTTAGATCCATAAAATACCTGGATAATATTTATCAGACATTTGTTGATTCCTAAAGAATGCGTACTACTCTTATTTCACGAAAGAAGTTGTTTTTTTTTAATTGAAGGTTTAACGACCACCGTGAGCAACTCAATGGGCTATAAGCAGTCGCCCGTCCCTAATTTAGGGCCACTGGTTCCAGGGAAGGGAGAGAGCCAGTGCCGTAAGACAAACACAACATCCATGCCAGACCGGGATTCGAACCCGACCCCTTGCGGACGAATGATCAGAGGCCAGCGGCTTAGACCACTGCGCCACCGGGGCGGCCGAAAGAAGTTTACGCTACAGATATTCCTAGATATATAAGAATAAACAAGTTAAATCCTTGGCGGGGATTCAACTTGTTTAGCGAGGTGTTTCAATGGAAAAGGGGGATAATGTTTCAATGGAAATCTCAGTTGTGCATTTATTTTGTCTTGAATTTAGTGTAATCCCTTTTTGAAATGTAACCAATGATTCACACCTTTATGTACATAACCAATATTTAACCTATGCTTAACTGATTTGCTAAGGGACTGGAGCATGCGCAAATATAACAAGCGCAGTTTACTTAAATCGTAGATTATCCATGTTGCAGCAGCTTTCAGTGTACATACCACCTGATGAAGGAACCCATGGGGTCCTGAAAGCCCTTGTGGCGGTGTTTTAATGTTGTTTTTAATGTAAAGTGCTTTTAAACTATTCATTAAAGAAATTATACCGTGCCAAGACGGCTGATATCGAACAAATCATGGCACGATACTACGTTTTGTTGTGTTCGAATATAATTTTCCAGGAGGTGGTACTATTTCCTCTCCCGGAAAATGGCATTGTTCAGTGTTTAAAACACTTACTGCTACAGAGCCTCAAGCATTGAAAGTCGCGCTTGTTCATTCCTAAGAAGTATCAATATGTGGGCAATTCATGTGATTCTAACATTTTTTTTGGAAGGGGGAAGGGACGATTGCTCTTGAGAGACAAAATCTATGGTGAGTTAACCCTGAGAAAAATCGTTAGATTACTTCAATAGTAGCAGGCAGTAATTTCTGAAAGCTGTAACCGGAAAAAATTTCCAGGGTTGAGATGTACCAGTACTGAATTCTCTGTCAAAGCGTTTAGCATAGCATTTTGTCAGATGCACACTAAACTGGTAAAGAAAACAGGACAAAGGCCGATGGATCTTGATGGTAAAGTCTCGGTTTAATGCTATTACCGGAAAAATGCGACTTCAACACCTAGTCGCCACCGCTGCAAGTGTTTCGACTGCTTGTAATCAATTGACCACCGAAGCGGGTTATGCAAGGCCACGTGTCAAACTGACCACTGAAATGAACAAAGATGTGATGCGGTGCTATACATGAGATGTACAAATATAGAAACGAACGAACATGAGAACCTATAGATCAAAATGATGCACAAAGTAGCGTCAGCCTCAAGTTACTGAGCGATTTAATTGAAAATATTTTTTCTATAAATTCGTTTCATAATGTTCGAAAAAGTCGTTTTTGGGCAAGGCGCTTGTTCGATTAATTTCGTTTCAGTAATTTTGCATTCGATTATTTCGATTTCGATGAATCCGTTTTCGATAGTTTCGTCTTCTATGAAGTCGGTTTCGAAAAAATCGCTTGCTCTCCACTACAGTGGTGGCTGCAGATTATGAAGGCTTCACCCCACTGAACCTGAATACTGTACAGCTCCATCCTCAATCGGAAAACAATTCATTAAAGAGTTGGAAAAGCAAATTTCTGCAAGGAAAACATTCAAACTCTTCAGATTTGTAAAACATTGACTAACGACAATCACTATAATGATTAAAAAAAATTCAGCTTCATCCAAAAACCGTAGGATTTCTCATTCAGTGAGATTCACAACCGCGTTATTGCAATCCAGAACTACAGGAACACATAATGAAAGTTGCAGATCACGGCATATGCAGAATGCGTAGAAAAACCAATGAAATCATGGAACACATTTTCGCCGGCTGTTCTTTCCTTGCATCGAAACAATACCTGAACAGACACGACCTGGTGACTAAGATCCTTTATTAAGTACTTGGCGTTAAACGTGGCTTAATCCAAAGATACACTCCACCTTATCACAAGTACCGTCTAGAACAGGGGTTCTCAACCGGTGGGGAATTCTCCCCTAGAGGGGAATTTCGTAGTTTCAAGGGGGAGTGCGGCGCCAGCCTGGCACATCGTCTTTTCAGTCCCCTGACTTCACCGCGGCACTCGCTGCTGCATCCCAAGTAAAGAAAAAAGATATGAAGAACCGAGAGAGGAATCTGGCGTGCTGCCAAAGTCACCGCTTGCTCGAAACCGGTTGGAAGCGCTTTTGTTGCACAGAAAGAAAAGCAAGTTGTTACGAATTCCTACGTGCTGATATCACCCTGTAACGTCGGAGTTTGTTATTGCGCGTTCATGTTCATTCTTTGCAAGGAAGTTGTAGTTGAGGGAGGGGAGTTTTGTCGCTGAAGGGCTTGTGATACTAATTCGTCGTGAACTTTTTATTTATCAATAGTAAAACAGAATGAGTGTAAAAAAAAAGAGCGTATGATGATCCATATATTCAATATGGATTCACATCCGTTAAAGTCAATGGAGAAGACAGACCTCAATGTGTTATTTGGTAGCAAAGTTTTGTCAAACGATTCCCTGAAACCAAGCAAGTTGAATCAACATTTGCAGAATGTTCATGCTCAACACAAGGGCAAGGACAAAAGCTTTTTTGAGCGGCATGGGAATGCTCTCAAAAAGATGAAACTGGGTTCAACAGGGGCATTTCAAGAAATGAACCACAAGGTTACCGAAGCTTCTTACGTCGTAGCATTGGAGACAGCAAAGCAGAAAACACCACATACAATTGGGGAAACTTTGATCAAAATTTGTGCTCTCAAAATGGTGGAAATTGTGTTGGGAAATGAAATGGAGAAAAAACTTGCAGCAGTTTCACTATCAAACAGTACTTTTGAAAGGAGAATTAGTGACATGGCCATTGTTATCAAGGATCAAGTTATGCAGGAGATTAGGGGTGCAGCATTTGGCTTATTTTCAATTCAACTTGATGAATCGACTGATGTGGCAGTGTGTTCCCAGTTACTGGTGTTCGCAAGATATCTTCACTTAGGTTCATTTAAAGAAGAGTTTATCTTTTGTTCTTCTCTAGAAACAACTACCACGGCCTCAGATATTTTGAAAAAGGTTTCATCTTTCTTTGAGTCAGAAAATCTTTCGTGGGATAATGTATGTGGGTGTTGTACAGATGGACCACCAGCAATATTGGGGACAAAATCTGGATTTCAAGTTAATGTAAAAAAGTTGTCACCAATAGTAAAAAGCATTCTTTGCATAATCCATCGTCAAGCACTGGCCTCAAAAATACTTCCAGCTCCACTATTGATGGTGTTGGATCAAACAATTCAAATTGTGAATTTTGTCAAAGGAGGAGCTCTTAATTCCCGACTTTTCAAGTAGTTATGTATTGACCTAGATGCAGGCCATCATTTGCTTCTTTTCCACACAAATGTTCGTTGGCTTTAAAGAGGAAATGTAAGTGAGCGAGTATTTGAGCTTAGAGATGAGCTTAAAATATTTTGTGAAATTAAGGGTAAGATGGAATTCTTTGCCTGGTTAGACGATGAGGAATGGATCTTGCGCCTTGCTTATTTGGTTGATATCTTTGAGCAGCTGAATAATTTGAATCTTCAGATGCAAGGAAAAATACCAACGTCATAAAATTTATCGATCCTTTGAAAGCTTTTATGAGTAAACTAGAAAATTGGAAGAGAAAAGTTAACATGAAAAATGTTGCAATGTTTGAGAAATTGTCATCAATTCTTGTTACTAGTCGTAATGACGAAGTACTTCCAGAATTTGCAAAAAATGAAATTTTGCAGCATTTGACAGCACTAGAAAATGAATTCAGCTGATATTTTCTTGAACTTTGTGATGAGGAGTTGGACTTCGTGCGAAATCCATTCAAATTATCGGTTGAAAAAGTTCCTGATGCTTTTCAAGATGAATTTTTGAAACTGACGACTGATTCGCGAGCAAGAGACATGTTTGATGAGAAACCAATCACAGAATTTTGGCCTCTGATGTGTGACTCTTACCCAAGAGTGGCTGAGAGAGATATCCGTGCATTGCTTCCATTTGTGTCGACGTATCTTTGCGAGTCTGGCTTTTCAACTCTGTTGCAAATGAAAACGAAACAACGAAGTAGATTGGAGGTTGAAAGTGACCTGCGTTGGGCTCTTTCAAGCACTCCTCCGCGTATCCAAGAATTGGCAAAGAAAAAACAATCACAGGTTTCTCATTCAATATAAAATGGATTACAATATCCAAGGCATGTTATTGAATTTTTTATTAATGGAGGTATGTGTCATTTTATTAAGCCAGATTTAAGTATTTAGTTTACGAATATAAAAAACTAATTTTATTCATGCTCTAAAATTCATCAACATTTTCTATTGCTGTTTATAATACTCTGCAACAAAAATAATCTAAATAAATATATATGTACTAATATAGACAAAAAAAAGATTTTCCGTGGTGTATTCATTAAAATTGGTAATCCATTTTTCGCAGTTTTGGAAAAGGGGGTGGCGGAATGACCTTTCTGACATATGGTGAAAAGGGTGCATGGGGCAATAAAGGTTGAGAACCCCTGGTCTAGAACGTATTCTTGCAAATCAAAACTACACAGTGTGCTAGGATAAACTTGTCTTTACAGACAAAACCATTCACAGCATTCGACGTAACATTATAATTGAAGACTAAAATAGTACAGAAGGCACAACTGATAACCTAATGGTCTTACAGGAAACATTCAAAGAACTATGTCTGAAAGAAACTTGAAATCCGAGAACCCGGAAACCGACACACACACACACACACACACACACACACACACACACAAACACACGCGCACTCGCCCGCACAGAGAAAGAATGAGAAAGGGAGAAAGGAAGAGAGAGAGAAAAAGTGAGAGAGTGAGAGAGTTGTGGTTTTGGGAAATCAAAGCAGTGACTCATAACCTCCAAATAAAAAAAAAAAAAAAAAGGATTGCCCCAAAGACTGCTTCACCGAATCCAAAAGACAGATATTCTGCAGACCTGCCACTTCAGTAAAAAATTCCTTAATTTCCACGCTTGAGATAAATATCTCTGCGCTTGCTAACCTGCACTAAAAATAATAAAAATAATAATAACAATGAAATAGTTTTGAATTTTATTTTTCTGAAAAACCTAGAGAAATTATGATTGCATCAGAGACTGCTTCACCCAATCTAAAAGGCACTCAATTTAGAAATCTCCCATATCACTATAAGATTCGTGAATTTCCAGGTTTCAGATGAATATCTTCGCCTTTTGCCCATCGGCCCTGGCCGTGAAAGTCAAGGACAACGAAACAAATAATAATAATAATAATAATAATAACAACAATAATAATAATTAAATGGGGTGCTTGCCGAAGCTCTCTGCACTGGAAACAGAATAAGAGTACTATGATCATAGTATTCGCAGTACGATTTTATGCTCTGAATATAAAGGGTATCCCCTTCAATTTTCATATAATTCCTTCATCGATTTCTTCTCTTTGAAATCATTCGCACTGATAGCCCAGCGCGATGAATGCCAGTGAACAGGCATGTAAATGTACCCCAGTTGTTTGGAGTTGCTTTTGTTTTCACTAGCACAGGATAAGACAAGGAATCACCAATTGCATTGCACCCAGGAACACTAGATTATGCTACAGTGAAGAGGATTACAGAACAGAGCCAAATCCATGCCATTTCTGAGGTGAAACTTTAGACATCGTGCATTGAAGGCCGCTCGTGACATCAATATAGCATTTGGGGTAGGCAAGTTAGTAAACACAAGACTCAACGTTGGTTTTCTAAATTTCGGTGGGCCGCCCCGGTGGCGCAGTGGTCTAAGCGATGGCCTCTGATCATTCGTCCGAACGGGGTCCGGGTTCGAATCCCGGTGAGACATGGATGTTGTGTTTGTCTCCCGGCACTGGCTCTCTCCCTTCCCTAGAACCAGTGACCCTAAATTAGGGACGGACGACTGCTTATAGCCCCTTGAGTTGCTCACGGTGGTCGTTAAACCTCCAATCAAAAAAAAAAAAAAATTCGATGCTGTGATGTCAGTCTAAAAATGAACCACTCGGTAGACTAGAAGGATTCAGGTGAATCCTATCCTCGTCAAACAGAATGAGAACTTAGCGAGAAGATAATAGTACACTATGCAGCCATTTACTGACATTTAGCGTCCATAGGCAAATCGAAGAAGATGGATAAACTGGGTCCCACATGAGTTTGCGGATCAGCTCAAAACACGACGATTTCATGTCCGCCCCTCTATGCTTATCCACAACCAAACGAGTGACATTTTGCAGCGGCCAGTTTCGTGTGATGAGAAATGGATGCTGTATGACATCAGTCGATGTTCGGTGCAATATGTCGTCCTCTGTGAAGTCCCGATACACACGACGAAGTTGATGATCAAAGATTGGTGGTCAGGAAGATGATGATCAAAGATTGGTGGTCATCAGGTGCTGTGATCCACTCCTGTTATTTACAACCAAGTCAAACCATCACGGCCGACAGGTATTGTCAAGAACTTGACATAATGAATGGAAATTGTCCCCCAAACAGCCGGCATTAGTCAATCGATATGGGCCCATACTTCTCAATGATAACGTGACACCCCACGTTGCACGGCAGATGATCCAGAAGATTGGTCAAAATATCATGACGGACAGGTATTGTAATGAACTTGAAATGGAAACTGTCCACCAAACAGCCGGCATTTATCAATCGCCATGGGCCCATACTTCTCCATGATAACGCGACAACTCAGGTTGTATGCCACATGATCCAGAAGCTTGGGCAAACAATCACGGCGGACAGATATTATCAAGAACTTGACATTATGCATGGAAACTGTCCACCAAACTCCCGGGTCAATCTCCATGGGCCAATATTTCTCTATGATAACGTGAGACCCCCACGTTGCACGGCAGATGATCCAGAAGATTGGTCAAAATATCACGACGGACAGGTATTGTAAAGAACTTGAAATGGAAACTGTCCACCAAACAGCCGGCATTTATCAATCGCCATGGGCCCATACTTCTCCATGATAACGCGACAACTCAGGTTGTATGCCACATGATCCAGAAGCTTGGGCAAACAATTACGGCGAACAGATATTATCAAGAACTTGACATTATGCATGGAAACTGTCCACCAAACTGCCGGCATTAGTCAATCGCCATGGGACCCATGCTTTTCCATTGTAACACATGACACCCACGTTCACGCCATACTGCACCAGTTGGAGGTACGAAACATTATCCCATCCACATTATTCACCTGATCTGTCCCCTACGGAATATCACATCTTTAAGCACCTGGACAACTTTCTACTGGGAAAACCGTTTCCTAGTCAAACGTCAACAGAAACCACATCCCAGAAGTTTGCCTCACACCGAATTTCGACATTTTTTCTCGACGGCATACAGAAGCTTGTATATAGTTGACAAATGTGTGTGTAGCTGTTGGCAGTGATTATTTGGATAAAAAAGAGTTTATTTTGCACTGTATTTGGGGTGTTTGAAGTTTCCATTAATATTCCGATATTTCACCTTTAACAATCTAATACTGTACATGCCTACATAATCTACATGTGACTTTTCTACATAATATTTTGTGATTAATCATCGGTATTTATTTAAAAAATAACTGCTGCTTAATCGTGTTCTTTCTGTGTCACAGCACAGCTAAAACATAATCGCTGTAGAAGTGAAAAAAAAGTTTTCAAAACAAATTGAGGCAAGTGGTGAAGACGCCGTGCTTTGTTGAGGGCAGTTATTGAGAGCCATTTTTTTTTATTGGAGGTTTAACGACCACCGTGAGCAACTCAATGGGCTATAAGCAGTCTTCCGTCCCTAATTTAAGGCCACTGGTTCCAGAGAAGGGAGAGAACCAGTGCCGTAAGACAAACACAACATTCATGCCTCACCGGGATTCGAACCCGAACCTTTTTCGGACGAATGATCAGAGGCCATCGCTTAGACCACCGCGCCACCAGGGCGGCGGCTGAGAGCCATTGGTAAAGAATCTGTGAGGTTTTGCATTTGTTTTTAAACTTATTCTTTTTCATGGGTATTATGCATTATTTGTTTCTGTTTTGTACTTATTACTCTGCAAATTGTATATACTTTCCTGCATACTTCCTTATGCTGAAAGTAAAAAACCATATTTCCTGGAGCCATTCAGAGATTTACCATTGAAGAAACAGGAAAACACCCATAGAATTTTAATTTGAAGGTTTTCGTCAGCGGTATTTCTGAGATGTAGATTAAACTTATTCTGGAGCAATAATGAAGGGTAGAGATATTTATTCAATAAGGCATTGCGTTCTTTCTTTAAATGTCGAATTTGCAAACATTAATGCAGAGAGAATTGAAAAAAATGGAAAAATGTAATTTTACTGAATCCGATGGTGCTTACATTGGCGATTAAATAACAACAATGTTTCTTTTTCTTTTCTTTTTTTTTAATATTACGTGTTCTTTCGTTACAGTTCAAAAATGGAAAAACTTATGAGATGCGTAATAATTACTTTCTCCGAGTGGAAGGAAACCTCTGTGAAATAAAAATGCAAATTAAACGGAAATATAATCAAAAGACATGCGGCACGTCATATTTCTTATTCAAGCTGTTCAAAATCGCGTGATTAGTCAGTTTCGGCTCTTGGCTCATTTTGCTGCCCAAGGAATATTCGGAATTCTAAAACTTTTGTAGTTAACGAATTTGGACTTTTACGATTCCGCTTGTCCTCCAGTCTGTAATAATGTAATTACCGCATGTTTCTGTATGTATGTAAATCGTCTACAGAAGAGATAGCTGAACGCAGGGATTTTAAATTCGGTAAAACACGGGGAAATCATATGAGTGTGTGCACATGGGAGACCTTTTTTCGAAATTCATATTTGAAATTTTTTAATTTTTTTTATTAATTTTTAAAGTTTTTAACCACTGTTGAAGAAATCATTCCTGAAATTTGATCTTACAACTTACTGCGTCATTAGCTCGCTCAACAGCGTTTCATTTCACTTTTGTTTAGTATCATTTAAACGCTATGTTACGCATCAATACTTAATTACACATTTACGAGAACCTCACACCAAATAATAGAAACGATAATATTATTAAGTTGTAGCAAACTTTATAGACTGAACTTCGGAACGCTTATACGTGTGTTATTCGGCCGCAGCTGCAGACCAGTCTGATTACATCTTAGAAATGAGGCTCTTCGTATATAAAAATCCGCCAGAAATTGTAACGAACGGATACACGTAGTAGTCGAACTCCAACAATTTTTTTTTCACAAATAATTCCAACACGCTTTCCAAGAGGAAATAAATTTCAATGAAATTAAAATAAATTACAAAAAAAAAAAAAAAAAAAAGGGAGAGAATACCATGAATCCATTTCATTTCTTCAAATTTTAATGTTGCTATTTCTCCAAAAGGTAATAGAAGCGAATATATGAATAGATTGTGAAAACAAAGGAGGCTCGACTATTACGTGTATCCATCCGCTACAATTCCTGTCAGATTTTTTTACAAATTAGACTCCGGTCTCCGAATGTTACCTACGACTCCTCAAGTATTACCATGCATTAGACTACGGCTCTTTGAGTGTCACGATGCATTAGAATACGGCTATCCGGGTGTCATGACGCATTCGACTATGGCTCTCCGAGTGTTATCACATATTATACTAATACTCTCCGCGTGTTGCCATGCATTAGACTACGGCTCTCCGAGTGTTACCACGCATTCGACTACGGCTCTTTGAGTGTCACGATGCATTAGACTACGGCTATCCAGGTGTCATGACGCATTCGACTATGGCTGTCCGAGTGTTATCACACATTAGACTAATGCTCTCCGCATGTTGCCATGCATTCGACTACGGCTCTCTGAGTGTCACGACGCATACGGCTCTCCGAGTGTCACGACACACACGGCTCTCCAAGGGTTATGACGCATCACAAAAGGCTCCAAATCATTTCTACGGGAAGATTTTGACTTCTTTTCTTCAACCATTGTTTCGAATTTGACATAACGACGAGATTGACATTTTGAGATTTAATCTTGCTGTTTAGTGTGTTGTACTTCTGAGGTATTACTGGTATCTTTCCACCGCAGTTGCCTTCTCTATGCGCGGTTCACATGGGCTGTGTGTGGGTGCGTGTGTGTGTGTGTGTGTGGGGGGGCACTATTTATTCATTGGTCGTTATTTTTTAATCATTTGCATATTCGACCTTGCGTGCGGAGTTTCAACAGGTTCGAACATCTTTCTCGCAATGCTTCGTTCCTTCTTTTGGCGGAGAGAGAGAGAAAGAGAGAGAGGGGGGGGGGGAGTATATTTCAATGAATTACAGATACCCTGCAAGAAGTGCAGTGAAGGAAAATTGCACATTTTCTATATCAGCTTGACTATCTGTGTATTTTATCATGACATAATCTAATTCACCAAAACCTTGCGATGGAATAGGACTGACTGTCAAGAAACACTTGTCAACTTTTATCGAAGCTATCATCATGACTTGCATGCTGCAGGAGACCATGTTTTTATTCTACGCATTCCAACTCTCCCATCTGAAATTCCATTTAAGTATTAACGTCTGACTATTCGTCTGAATTTCGCCATGAGTATAAAAAGGCATAAGGTCAGTCGTTAAAAGTTGTCGGATTAATCTTGCAAAACCCACGCTGTTCACATGGCCAACTATATGTTTGTTGCTCCAGAGCTGGCATAAATAAAAACCTCGTCATGTAGGCATCAAACGGAAGAACACTCAACATCGTTGCGAGGGGCTCTTTAGAGAAAAACGTTCTTGCGTATCGGAAGAATCATACATTGCACTGGTCACAGCACAACAGAAGAATGTAAATCTTTCAAATTTCTTTTATTCACAGTCAAAACGTATTGCCAGTTTCAGCCAATTGTGGATACAAGTGTAGTTTTATTATTATTTGCTTAAATTTCATTTCTTTTCTTTTAATTATGTTTCCATGCAATATAACGAATTCATAATTTCAGGAACGCTCGGATGGCCTAAAAGCCGACTCAAATATTTTGTTATACCGGCACAACGCCGGGTCCCTTTGCTAGTATACACTGAGTGGCCACTTTATTATGACCACCTGAGAGTTTTAAGCAAATAAGATATGGCTGCACGCTGTTGCCGCCAGAGGGCGAGGCTAGTATAAAAAGGGAAAGCTTAGTGCTTGCGACAGTAGTAGAAGTGATGTTTGGGTGCCGAGATGGGTAAAGAATGCGATTTGACGGACTTTCAATGTGGAATTATTGTAGGAGCTCGGAGCCATGGAGCGAGTATCACCGAAACCGCCGCATTTGTGAAATGTTCCAAAGCAGCTGTTATTAAAGTGTTTAAAGACTGGACTGTCAGCCAAAAATCTGGGTCCCTACGTGCAACGTGTGGTCGTCATCGACTAGTGACTGCTCCGGGGGAACAGAGAGTGTCCAGACTGGTAACAGACAACAGAAGAGCAACAGTGCAGCAAATTACAGACCATCTTAATCAAGGATCCCCTCAAATGATCTATGCACGCACTGTTCGCCGTACACTGCATCGGATGGGATATGACAGCCGAAGGCCTGTTCGAACACCTATGCTGTCTGTAGTTAAGAAGAGAAAACGTCTCCAGTTCATACAGGAGCACAAAGATTGGACAGTCGATAATTGGAAACAAATTATGTGGTCTGATGAATCACGTTTTCAGTTGCACCATGCCGATGGCCAAGTGAGAATTTGGCGGAGACAGCACGAAAGCATGGACCCCAAATGCATTGCTACAACCCTTCAAGCTGGTGTAGGTAACGTTATGGTTTGGGGAATGTTTTCCTGGCATGCTTCAGGCCCTTTAATTAGTGTTGATAAACGTCTGACTGGCACATCATATCTAAACATCGTTGCGGACCAAATGCATCCTGTCATGTGGATGGTTTATCCCAATGGCGATGGCTACTTTCAACAAGATAATGCGTCCTGCCATAGTGCTCGTATTGTACAGGATTGGTTTCAGGAACATGCCGGTAAGTTTGCTTTGCTTAGGTGGCCCCCACAATCTCCAGATCTCAACACATTGAGAATTTGTGTTATGAAGTTGAACGAGCCATGAGACAACTTGATTCACAACCCTGCAATCTCACACTCCTAGAAAGTGCTATTCATCAAGCATGGTCTAAGATTCCACAAACCACCTATCAACATCTCGTGGAGTCCATGCCACGAAGAATAGACGCAGTATTAAAGGCAAAAGGTGGCCCAACGAAGTACTGGGGAGGTTGGTTATAACAAAGTGGCCACTCAGTCTATATTAAAGTATCCCCAAATTGTAAACATGTTGGATATCTTAAAGCGAACGTTTGTTTTTTTGGGGGTGAGAGGCACTAACTGGCCCAAAAGCCGACTCAGACAATTTATTATACCAGCGCAACGCTGTGTTCCTTTGCTAGTACGTATATATTAAAGTTTCCCCAAACTGTAAATATGTTGGATATCTTAAAGCGAATGTTTGGTTTTTCTATAGGTGAGAGGCATTAATTTTGGCCTCTGCCGAATGCTCCGAATACACTGGTCGCAAAAAGTTAGACATATTGCGTTTTCGAAGAAAAACGTGCTGATATGCAAATTTAGTAACTACCGAAGATCACATATCAGCTTGGGTAGCTACGTCGTATGTCAATTAGCATCATGACAACAAAGCACGTGGGCGTGCGAGCTCCGAAAAAAGTACTCTGCGAAAACTGAAAAGCGGGTTGTTTCACCGCTTGGTCTAGATGCTTGTTGAATGTATTGTCTTCACTGTGGGATTAACTTGGAATGATGTCCAGACGACATTTAAGCATTGGCAGCAGAAGTAGGGCTGTTTTCATATTACAGGCAGGTGTATGGTAGATCGATGTGGCTGCTGCTTTAGGAGTTTCGCAAAGTGAAGTAAGTCGGCCTCACACAAGATTTCTACGACGTGGAAATGGTGCAGATCGACCCAGGAGAGGACACGCAAAGATAACCACCTGGAGGCGAGATCGCTATCTGATAGTATGTGCTCGGAAAAGTGCTAGTGTCACCAATAGCCAGCTCCACGAATGACTTCTAGCCAGTGGCGCCCATATGAGTACTTTTAGGGGGGGGGGCTAAGAAAAATCCTTACCTCCTTCAAGGCTGTCAAACATTTTAGTAAATGTACAAGATACTACATTACAACAAAAATAATATTGATAAAATCAATCATTAACATCTTATTATTTTTAAAAATGCTTTAAAAAAAGGTTTCGTCTATTTTAGTGTTTTAATTTTATCAAATATTTGGATATACCAACAGCCTGGGTGTGGGGGTGGTGGCCTTGACCCCCTTATGGACGCCCTTGCTTCTAGTTGCTTCTTGTGTCACAGTATGAACTTAAACGGTACGAAACCGTCTTCACGAGTACGGAGTCAGAGCAAGCTGGATGGTGAGATGTATAGCCTTACCATCAGCTCACCGTCCTCAAAGATGTACCTCGGTCCAACAGTACATGTCATGGAATACATAGTGGCTTCATGAACTTTGCACAGAAGAATCCCGTGTTATTCTTTATCTTGGTACTCGACGATGACACATGTGGTGCAGTTCCCGCACACGAATACAACCGCACTATGTGGAGACCGTCCACTCTTACGAGCGGCAGTCAGTTTTAGTCTGGGCAGGAGTGTGTTTTAATGGTCATACTTTCTTGTATGTTTGCCAAGGCAATATGAATACCTCAGTGTACCGAAACGAGATCATTATGCCCACTGTGACACTGTTTCACGCTGCCATTGGACATGCATTCCGTTTCCACAATGACAATGCAACCATTCATTGTGCCTGGAGCGTGATTCATCTAAGAGATGGAAAATCATGGAATGAAATTGTTACAGCTGCCTCCAAGGTCTCCCGATCTTAATCCTATTGAGAACATTTGTGACGCTGCACACGACGTCTGGGTAACCACTTTCCATAACCCAGTACACTGGTAGAATTCTGTAGCGTGTTACCTGCAATATGGGACGAGCTGCCCCAGGCACTCATACATAATATCATTGCCAGTATGTCTCGTAGGTGAAAAGAAACTCTTCGACACAGATATGGTGTTGCCGGGGTGCTGAAATCCATAGCTATGGACATTCTCCTAGTTCCCATTTTGTCTGGACTGCAGTGTATAACGTAACTCTTTTTCGTGTGCGATATTGGTGTTACGCTATGTCTAAAATCATGACTAAGGAAATGTTGAACTAAATGAGAATACCATGCAATAGTTGCACGGGATAGCTCAATTTACGTACGTCCAGACGAAACATATAAAGCATCCAAACTTACGATAACATTTCTTTTGGTCCAGCAACGATTGATGAAATCTACAATATAGCTCTGTGAGTTGTACACTTCACATATAATACCTTAATTATCTATCGTATAATCTAGCTTAACAATGGTCTAACATCTCCACACACACACTAAGGAACTGCTGTATCGTCCTTTTTATCTAACGCTCTTATCATATTAATACGCCACTCTCTCTGACTTCAAAAATGTTGCCAATCTCATTCATGTGAGAGAGAAAATATCATGCTAAGTTTAGAAAGTGCAAAAGAGAACAACCTCAAATTTACATAGGAAAAAAACTAAAAATGAAAGTTAAATTAGAATATACATGATCAGTGCTACCTTTTTGTGTGAAGAAATTTCACAATAAATTGTTTTTGTAAATGCACTCTTTATCGATTGTGTTATGTAGCATAACTGATGTTATTTCACTGCGTGTTACTTGAGCGAGATACATATCTCCTTCATTTCATGAAAAATCCTAAATTTTTGGGACCAGTGTATGAGAAGTGTTCATTCGAGGCGAACTGACAATGGAAGTCCGACGTCTATTTCTAATGCTGAAGCAGAATGTATTCCGAATAGCAACATTCACTATGTCATGGAGTATTTACTAAAAACACGTGTTTAGTTAAGATCTTTTAAACAGATATACTGCGCTAGTATTAGCATCCTTGGTAACATTAGATATCAATCTTCATAAAAGTTCCTTCCATATTACTCGCAATATTATGTTGATAACCATCGGTAATCTTCAGACAGAGAATTTTATATAAGTTTTACCAAGCTCCGGAAATGAAACACAATTTTCGAAGTCAAGAAAGTTGATTAACCTCTTGTTGATAGCACTGATAACATAAATACACTTCCTTTTTCTTAAAGCAGGCCGCCGTTACCATCATAAGGGATTATTCTAATATTATTAGGACTAAAATTAAAGCCTGCTCAATGACCCTTTAAATAGCCGCGGTTTCCCGTGCTAAGGTAGCATAATTATTTGCTTTTAATTGAAGGCTAGAATGAATGGCTTAACATGTTATTATCTTTTATAACGAAGTAAATTTCTCCGTCATTTTTGTCCACGCCAGGGCTCGAACCCTGGTCCCCTCATTCCGGAATAAGTCACTCTACCAATTGAGCTACGCGGACGTTCGTTCTGACTGATATCTGCCTTTCTGTCGTGTGCGTCCTGTTGAGCAGGCACGTCACATCTCTCCCCCCCCGAAAGAGGGCCGGGGGCATGGCCCACGGGTCAGCCGTGACCATGAATCGTCGTAGGCAGCCATCCGCTGAAGTTCGTGCAATTGAGAACTCCCAGTCAATCTGGTGTGTGGAATGCAATGTCACACACATATATTTTTCGAAGCGCTGGATAAGGGATTCTCTTATTTTTCCTGTCTCGCGGTGTGGAAATAACATCACACCATTGCGAGATCTTGAACGGCCGGGTCATCCGGAAAGTTCGGGCGCCATTATAACGAAGTAAATTTCTCCGTCATTTTTGTCCACGCCGGGGCTCGAACCCGGGTCCCCTCATTCCGGAATAAGTCACTCTACCAATTGAGCTACGCGGACGTTCGTTCTGACTGCTATCTGCCTTTGTGTCGAGTGCGTCCTGTTGGGCAGGCACGTCACACTTTATTAAAAGATTTACTTTAACTTTTCTTGAGAGTAAAAAGACTCCCATACGCAAGGAGGACGACAAGGTCCTGTCAAACTTTACTTTCAGTTGAGCTGGGGCGACCAAAAAACAACTTCTTTTAATATTTATTCTCCAAATATTGCTACTTAGGAGCAATCCGGAGCGTCGCATTTTTCGGATTTGGAAAACCAAAGAATTTAAAAAAAAAGAAGGAATTGATAGGCGCCAGATTATGTGCTTATACAATCGTCGTCAACTAAAATAATATGAAGCTCTATTAAAAATTACAGAAATGTTTCTTTTCGTGGTGTCCAAGAAGCTAACTATTAATTCAGAGTGATAAGATGGATATGTAAGTTTAAGAGATACGCACAGCACCACATTTTTGAAAGAAACTCTTCCATATTTTGCTATACTGGTACAGTTAATAAATGGTAACTGACTTTCTAAACTTTTTGAGAGATAAAACGGATCTGAAGATAGTAATTTGCATTATCTATTTATAACGTTCTACAAAGAGTGCACGAAGATGGTTACAAAAGGTTATCAGAATGGGTGTCAGAGCTCCGGGCAAAAATAAGAAAAATTAAATTTAGAAATCAAATTTCTATCTAAATGTGAATGATATTTTTGCAGATATAACTGTGATGATTACAATTAAATGGAGAGTAAAAAGTAACAAGAAACACTAGAGGAAAAGGCTTGCACAAACAAGATAAAAAGTTTATAACACCGGGGCTAGGACATTTGTAAGAATAAAACAGTATAAGCAGTATGGATGCATACATAAACTCGAATAATTAGGCATAACAAGGTCATATTATTTTACGACCTGGCGCTATGATCATACATAGATTTTGCATTTCACTGAGCGAGGTGAAAATGTTTGCTTTAATCTCTTCCTTTTACATGACCGATGTTTTAGGCAAATGTTTCTGGAAAGAGAGAATACCTCTTTTGCTTCTCAAGTAAAGCTTCCGTTTTCGTATCTTAGATTATCTTTAGGTAATCCTATTAATACTTCGCAGCGACTAGAAATCAAAGATTTTACTCCTGACGGGAATGTACTTCTCACGGCAAAACAGTGTTACTTAACTTTGTACTTGACGAACTATTGGAGTCGAACGTAAAACTCGTTTTAGCGGTGCTTTTGCCTCTCTTCTCTGCAGTAAAATTACAAGCAATAGCAGGGGTTGGTTTTGCTTCCTATGCGGAGAGGTTTACTACTCACCCCGATGCTGAAGAGTGCTCACTAGTGGGGTTTGGAAGCTTTTCCAGAAGAGAAAAGGGTCCGTAATGTATTATGATGCTCATTTTTCTCATCTATCGCAATGAGACTTATAGCATGGTATTCTTGTCGTTATGGACATATCGGGTGGTGACGCATTTGTGGTTAAAAAATTCTCTTATTATGTTGGTTAAAAAATTACCATCAGTTGCAATGAAACTAATAGCATGGTATTCTTGTCATATGGACATGTCAAGTACTAGCGTATTCGTTGTTAAAAGACCGTCTAATAGTGATGGTTTAAAAATCATCGTCTATTATAACGAAAGTCATAGCATGGTATTCTTGTCACTTTGGATATGTCAAGTACTAACGTATTCGTGGTTGAAAGATCACCTTATAATGATGGTTTAAAAATCACCGTCTATCATAACTAATTTCATAGCATGGTATTCTTGTCATTTTGGACATGTCTCGTACTAATGTATTCGTGGTTTAAAGATCATCTTATTATGATGTTTTAAAATTCACCCTCTACTGTAATGAAACCATAGCATTAGAAAGTGCAAGATAGGTCAAATATAAGCCTAACGTTATATAGCCAAAATGGAATAATTTTCATTCAAGAAGAAGAATATTATCAGTCTTGAGTAGTCGTAAAATAAAGTAGTTCAATGAAAGTTAGGAAACTTAACAAATGAGAAAGTATTATGCTAAAATCTCTCTTAGTGTTTAGACTGAACATTGCGAAACACTACCAAAACTCAGAAATTATCGATTCCTGAAGGGTGGGTTTTACAATGCCATATCTGAATGAACATCTAGGTAACAAAATGTAAAATCCTAGAGTAAAAGCAAACACGTACTGAACTAACCAAAACATCAATCGACCCCCAAATAAATGATATGTCATAGGAACAGCAGAATAAAAGGAATTATGCTTCGTGCAATATTATTACTAACATACGCACCTTATTTTTAAGGAATTATTTTAGAGGACAAACAACTTAGTGGCAATGTTTTTATCTCAAACTTTGGATGTCCCTGAAATCGCAATAGTTCTTATTTCACAAAAAAAAAAAAAAAAAAAAAAATCTCTAATATTCACATACCTTTCTCAAATGTGTTACTTTTTGCACTGTACTGATAAGTGCACTTCATTTCATTTTACAATGAGCTACCTACTCTGGGATGGTTTTTTCACGACAGTTATGAATTGTTTCGCGTCATATTTATTTCCTATGAATTCCTCGAAACGACTTTGAGAGGACAGTTTTCTTCGTCCTTATGCTGTTAACAACCAGGTCTCTCAGAATATCAAAGCAATTTCGGGCGCTTTGATATTTTGAAATTGTCTGTTGCCACTTTTCGAATTGTTCCCTTTGTTACTGGTTAATAAAAGAATGATTATTGTTGGGTAGCCACACGAAACTTTCTAACTGTAGGGTTGATATGCATAAACTTTTACACCTTTCCCAGGTGCAGACACTGTATTCTTCCACAAACAAGGGATGTCATGTGTAGAGAGAGAAAGATATCACCCGGGAGAAACCAAACACTGGTTCACTTCTTTTCTTAGTGACAACGATGGTGATTCAGGGTGACTTCTGCTAAACGTGCGAAGGAAGTGAAATTCAAAGAACATGCGGAGTAGTAAATTCTACTTCCCTCTAGTTGGGCACTTCTGGCTGCTGTGGTCGTCTGCATATATGGGCGCTTTTGTTGGTATGATATGCTGCACAACAATTCTTGCACCACACTACGTACTTCAACTGTAGGAACTCCTGGTGTGTAATTATTGTGATTCCTTTTATTTCGGAATGAATAATATATTTTTACAGTTATATAGGTTTTCTAGGTAATTTAATCTACAAACTCTCGGACAACAATTGCTTTGCGTTTTATGAGATCATATTTTCATCCTGCCTCTATTTTTTATTCCATTAATATTTTAACGGTATAGGTGATGAACTGTATTCATTATAGTACTACTGCTTCATTTCTTTGATATTTGCTGCAAGTGATATAAGCAAAGATGATTAATACTTCTGCATGTTATATTAAGCTAATGAAGCAGTAATGAAATTATACTTCATGCGCAATGAAGCATAGATGTTCTAGTCCGGTATGTTAGTGGTCAGAGGAGGAAATTTCAGGCTGGTCTTCCAAGCAGAGCCAACTTTCGAGTCCCGGAGGAGGCATATGTGGTGTATTTATCGTATAGCACTGGGTTTCTCCCTTCCCTTGAACGAGGGGCTCTAAAGTAGATACTTACAGCACTTATAGACGCTCATTCTGATCTTTTAAATCCTCCCCTAAATGGTCTGATTGCTTTGTACTTCCAATGTATTTATACACTATAACGAAGTGAATTTCTCCGTCATTTTTGTCCACGCCGTGGCTCGAACTCGAGTCCACTTATTTCGGAACAAGTCGCTCTACCAATTGAGCTACGCGGACGTCCGTTCTTGCTGCTATCTACCTTTATGTCGTGTGCGTCCTGCCGGGCAGGCACGTCACCCCCCCGAAACAGGGCCGGGGGCATGGCCAACGGGTCAGCCGTGACCATGAATCGTTGCAGGCAGCCATCCGCTGTAAAACGAACGTGCACCTGAGAACTCCCAGTCAATCTGGTGTGTGGAATGCGCTGGAGAAGGGATTCTCTTATTTTTCCTCTCTCGCGGTGTGGAAAGAACATCACACCATTGCGAGATTTTGAACGGCCGGGTCATCCGGAAAGTTCGTGCGCCATTATAACGAAGTAAAATTCTCCGTCATTTTTGTCCACGCCGGGGCTCGAACCCGAGTCCACTTATTCCGGAACACGGACGTTCGTTCTTGCTGCTATCTGCCTTTATGTCGTGTGCGTCCTGCGGGGCAGGCACGTCACAACACTTTTTATTTAATACTACACGCTTTCTTGTGCATGAAGCATAATACAATACTTCACGCATATGATTCATAATTGGGGAATAGAACAAGGATCATATGTAGTATTGTCGCAAATACTAGGACAACGAAGTTCTTAAGTACAAAGCCAATTAAGGTTATTACTGTATATATGGGAATAATGAAACCATTACGAAGACTTCTGCTTCATACACAAGGATGATGATGCAATAATATAATTATCCAGGTGACTTTTGCTGCTTTATTCCTTTTAAAAGCAGCAAAGTTAGTGATAACAAAGATTTTCATACATAATGGCAGCGAAGCAAGAAGATAATTGTTATATACACAATGATAATGAAGAAAAAAATTATTTCTTTGTGTAGAATGATAACGAAAATAAAAAGAAAGATCTTTTTTACGTTCAGTAATAATGAAGTAACATAAAAAGTATAACTCATGCCTCATACTACTGTAGTTGAATTGTATCTCGAGATTTTTTGGTATAACTTTTAATGAGCAATTTGTATAATCTGATTTTCACTGAAGTAAATGGTTCGGTTCCTTAATCCGATTTTAATAGACTCTGCTTAAATAGTATTTAATTTAAAAATGTAAAACTGCAGAGACAATTTGATAAAAAAAACACATCCTCTGCAGTCCTTCATGAACCGTGAATGAGATAATTTATTAGTTCAAGAAAATGTGCGAGAGGACGGAAGCGTAACACTGGATCGAAAAAGCAGTTGATTAATCGCTACCGAAGACGTCGACTGCAGCTAGAATAACTACCGAAATGTGGAAAGCCGTTTTGTTTCTCTTGATTCAAAGGTACAAGGACATCCCCCAGCCGGTGCTAGTCAAAGCACAAGCACATCAGAATGACAAAAGGTTACATGAACATTCTCATCTGTTTCTCTCATGACTCCCTGGTTCCCATAGGAACAGCGGTATTTTTACGCTTTCCAGCCGTATATTGAAGAAGCGTATATGCTCCAGCTTTGTCCGTCTGTCTATCTGTCTGCACGATAACTCGCGTAAAAATAGATCGATTTCGATGAAATTTTAGTATGTGGTACGGGACAACCTGGGGACGAACTCTATTGAAAATGGGCGAAATGGGGTCAAAGGTCAGGACATAGGAGCGGGATCCACTTGATCGCCCTTATGCGTCATATCTTACGTAAAAATGCTTCGATTGCGACAAAACTTCATCATGGTTTTTCGGAGGTACACTAAACCAGTTCTGTTGAATATCATGGAAATGGGGTCAAAGGTCAGGGCGCAGGAGTGAGACTTATTCCACAGCCATTATCAGCATAACGTGACTACAAATGCTTCTATTGCGACAAAACTTTAATATGTTGTTCCAGAAGAATACTGAACCAATTCAGTTTAATATCATGGAAATGGGGTCAAAGGTCAAGGCACAGGAGCGAGAGTCATTCCAGATTAATGAGATTTAACTTGAGTAATGATTTCTGGTTTGTTGAAAAGAGTATCATAATCAATGCATTGCATGATTCTACTAACGTATTATTCTAGAAAACTCTGTTTTTTTTGTATTTCGGTTTGAAACCTAGTACTGAAACTCGAAACAAGTGAGAAAAACAAAAATCAAATTTCCAAGTGTGCACCACAACTTTCCAAAGAGTTTTAGCTGCCACTGGCAAACATACACAAACATTTTATTTCATTATTATGACAAAACTCAATTGGTAATAATAAGATTTACTTTCTTTTCCTTTTATTTGTGATATATTACAGTCGCGTAAAGAATTTCAGTAGCTTTCCAGGAAAGTATGAAGTACGCATCAAAAATCGTGTGTTAACAGCTTAGGATAATTACTGAATCCAGGAGTGGCGAATGGTCTTAGGCTTCTGTGAAACCGTTCTGGTTCATGTTGCGGATGAAGCATGGGTTGTATGTCTTCTTTACGACGGTAGCTCTGTTCCTTTGTTGAAACTTGTGGCTCTAAATTAGGGACGAGCAAGTCATTATTAATTTGGATTGTGACAAGGTTCACCATAAATACGCAGCTAAACCGAGGAATGGTTTTTTCGCTATTTTAAAATTTAGCGATTCTTTGAGTATTGAATGACTCGTTTTGTATTTCAGATCAATGATCCAAGGAAGGAAGTGCCATATGAACGACAATATTATTCATGTCTCATCCACGATTCAACCCAGGACATGAAGTTATGAGATATGCATACGAAAATGCGAAAGTGTCGACATGAGTAAAGGTTAATAAATATTTTTTGATATAGGCGATCACTCTGTCTTCATCTGAAAAAAAAAAAAATCTTCGAGCCACTGAAAAGAAATAAGGTGAACAAGAGACAACGGCGTACTGTTAGCTTTTAAAACTTTTGTGAGACAGCACGTGAAGCGCACGTATTTCTTTGACCCTTAAAACCAGAAGTCTAGAAATAAACGCAAGGAAAAAAAGTTAGCAGAACATAAAAAGGGGCGAAAATCCTTTAACGCGTTTGGCGCCAACGGAATGGTGAAGCACTAAATGTCACTGATGGTGAGAACGGGCTGGTTGAAGGAAAATCCCCGCAGAGAGCATCCAGGAGCCTAAGCAGCAAGCAGACGACAGCATAAAACTACTTCCCGTCCCGCAGCGGGACCGAACTAGTATCTTGTTATTGATTTCGCAGTAAAGGAAGAGGGAAAAAATATGATAAAAGGAAGTCGGAAAGGTAGAGGACGCAGCAGCGAGAAAGATAGAAAGAGAGAAATCGAACGTTGGGGGTGGCGGAGAGAGTTGCTTCGTCGCCACGCCCAGCGTTTAATGTGACATTTTCCGCGAACAGATGGCATCGAGAGACACCAACGAGCCGCTTCAGTGAAGTTTATTGTCCGTGTCTAAAACCGATGTCTGCGTTTTTATAGGTTTGCCAGATGAAGGTGGGATGCAGGGTGTGGTGGGGTTGTTGTTGAAGACCCCTCCTCGTGGAATTGTGTTGGAGCGGGGACTCAGTTCTAATGGATTGGACTTTAATCTCCCAGAGATTAATGACTTTTCATTTGCAAATGACCGATGATATTCTATGTCAAGTGGTCGATGCTGGGAAATCTTTTCGCTTTGTGCATCCACGAGAGATTTGTTTTGTGTGGTCCCCCACTGCGAAGAGAAATTTATTGTGATGGGCTCGGGTGGAAAGAAAAGAGTGGACTGGAACTGACAAGATCAGTTTAACATACAAAAACGTGAGTTTGAATTGTAAGATTTAAATTAATGAAACGGATCAGCTCGGAACTCTTGTGAATTTCACTTTCTTAAATTGTAAGCCATTCCAGAAGAAGACGTAATGGGGTCAAAAGGCGAAGAACGGAAGGCAGTGTGTGAGTGGAGGTTGAAGGCTATGAGGTCGAATAATTTCGCTGAAACATATGAAGGGATTCACTAGATGGAGAAAAAATATCTAAGTGGCCTTCTTCAAAAGAAAAAAATGAAAGAAGAGCAAGACACCGAAAAAAAAAAAAAGGCTACTGAAAAAAAAGCCTACCGAAAAATTGTAATCATCAGATTAAAGTTGACATTGATTCATTAGCAGGTAAAATGGATTTTCTTTGTTTTTTTGAAAGATCCATTGGAGAGCCAAGCGCGCAAGCCATTGACAGAAGAGGTGCTACTTATTATTAGAAAATCATATTTCCAAAAGGATAGTGAAAATGGAAGAATAAAGTTTTCTTTGTTGTTGTCAGTTGTTTAACAACTTTTTTGTATATTTTTGAGAAATCTTCAGGGTTAGTCGTGCGTCATTCATAAAACGGGTTGACCCTTTCCAGGAAGGGCTTACATTGAGACCTGTGTTAAGATTCAGGCTGGAGTTTTCTTCTTAAGGACGTACCTTCATAATAACTTAGTCACAAGACACAAGAAAAGAGTGAAAAAGATCTGATTTCAATGACCTACGACCAATCAGATCCATAAGATGCTTTACAGATCTGCGTGCATCATTGCTTCTGGTTATCATACATAAGGAACAAAACAGTTGTAATGGAATTGTATCGACAAGAAGAAGAAGTTTTATGCTTGAGATAGACGGACTGCTTTGACAGCGATATGTAAGAAAAGAAACGAGTGAATACCGAACTCAGCAGAGAAGAAAGATCCTTAAAAGTGACTTTCGTAACTGTCTGGCTGCTAATGCTACAGAAGAAGGATGAAGAAAATAGCAGATGAGCCCTACACGTTACCAACGAGAAATTCGATGATAGTAATGAAAGTTTTTCCATAGGGTTCCAATATAGAACAACAAAGATGACACCGAATTTTCGGGTGTAATAAGCACGTCTTTTGAGTCCGTTCTGACGTAAATTAAATTTATCAAAGCTATTCAAAGTCAATGGAACCGGTATGGAAAACAATAGTATCTGACGGAAGAAAGAAGTTTTTCAATCGGATTTTTAATCCCACAGATATTGCTGTAAACGGAATCGCGAGCTTACACCCTCTGGTTGCACACTTGTGCGTTAAGTAAGACATGAATTTATATGAGAAACATTTCGCACCGGAAACGCTCTCCAACACAGAAATATTTTTTTCAAATCGGACTCTTAGAAACAGAGATATCGACAAAAATAAGATGTGACTTTACGTCTCCTGGTGGGAAAACCTTGCATTGTTTTAGGAAGAAAGTATTCTCAAAAGGTTTTTCCATATGAGTGGTATCGGTCCAAGAAAAAAAATTAGTCGAGTTTTTAGGAGCCCAGATTTTGCTACAAATACATCAGAAGCAGAAATTACCACTTATGCCCCCTTGGTGGCCAAACCATTTTTTACCAAACATTAGAAATTTTGTGAAAAATATTTTCCATCAGGTTTTGTATGCGATACAGGAAGAATTTTTCAAATCGTAGTTTTAGGAGCAGAAATAACGCAAAAAAACGCAATTTACCTTTGTGCCCCTAGCGGAAAGTCTATGATTTACTTGAAAATTTTGAATTTATAAGAAAAACATTTCGCATCGGAAACACTATCCAACAAAGAAGGAAATTTTCAAATCGGACTCTTAGAAGTAGAGATATTGACAAAATAAGATATACATCTACGCCCCCTGGCGTAGAAACCATGCATTATTTCAAAAAGAAAATGTTTCTAAACGGTTTGTCCATATGAGTAGTACCGGTCTAAAAGCTACGTTTTTTTCAATCGAGAATTTAGAAGCTCATATTTTGCTGCAAATACATCAGAAGCGGATATTAAGACTTTACGCTTCTGGTGGCCAAACCATTTTTATTACAAAAATTAGAAATTATGTTCAAACAATTTCCCATCAGGTGCTGTATCCGGTGCAGAAAGAATTTTTCAAATCGGAGATTATAGAAGTAGAGATATAGGGGGAACGCAATTTACCTTTACGCCCCCTAGCGGAAAGTCAATGAACTACTTGAAAATTTTTAAATTATATGAAAAACATGACACAATGAAAACAATATCCAACAAAGAAGGAATTTTTCAAATCGGACTCCTAGACGTAGAGATATTGACAAAAATAAAACATACATCTACGCCCCTGGCGGAGAAACTGTGGAATATTTTAAGAAGAAAATATTCCGAAAAGGTTTATTGATGTGAGTGGCATCAGTGCATGAAATAATTTTTTCAATCGATATTTTAGAAGCTCAGATTTAATGGCAAATACATCAGAAGCAAAAATTAACACTTACGCCCCCTGGTGGACAAAGTATTCATTACCAAAAAATTTAAATTATATGCAAAAGATTTTCCATCAGGAGATGTATCCGCTGAAGAACAAAATTTCCAAATCGGAGTTTTAGAAGAAGAGTTATCAAGAAAAATGTGATTTATTTTTACGCCCCCTAGCGGAAAATCTGTGCGTAATTTGAAAAAAGTAACTATATCTAAAATACTCTTCGACATAAATGAAATCGAAAGGTAAAATATTTTTTTCAATCGGATGTTTAAAAGCAAATATGTGGAATAAAACGTATTTTTGAATTCGACATCATCTGCATTTACGCCCTCTAGCGGCGAAATTGTACATCGTAAAAAAAAAAAGGAAATAAAGGATCATCATTCGCATATTTCAGGCTTCCCAATGCAAAAATAATTTTTCAAATCAGACTAATAGTTGCAGAGATATCGTGGGTACAGACGGACGGACGGACGGACAAACCGGTAGCATGAGCACTATGTTTTTATACAAAAGACGTGCTAAAAATACGTCTCACAAAAGTTTATAGCATACTACTATGGCATGTTCTCACCTATGACAGCGATGTAGGATTGATAGCAATGCTTTATGCTCAAGATGAGGTTTGTCAGGATTTCATCCGAAAATAATGAACATTCATCCAGCAAGCATAAGTATATACTGTCACACGAGCTACGACTGCTGACTTGACTATTTAAGACATTAGAGGTATTCTCAATAGATTTCAAATCAAGGAACTGTATTGTCATTCACTATGCTGCTCATTTCCTTTTCTTATGTTGTGGTTCAGTGGGCTTTCGTAGTGGAGTCACGCGTTTCCGTCAGTTAAAAGGAATACAGTACTCACTGCTCCACACTTTAGGTTCAAGGATAGGATCTCATTTCGATAAAAACTGCTGTTGAAACTCCTACGGCGATTGAAAGAAGTTGTGCTTGGCCAGTCAGAGTGATGCGTACACTCTCCAGGAAATAGACAGAGTAATCGCTTTTTCCACGTTTTCTTTAATTAACACAGCAACCCGAAAAATTGTTATCCAGACTCCTCTGGGATCGTACCCCAGATCTCTTGATAGCTAGCCGAATGGGTTCGTCTTACAGTATGGTGGCCAACAATCCACAACTTTATGTGTGTTTACCTGTCAGCTTCCGACTTCACAAATCCGTAGAAATGGGCTCACCAACTGAGAGTCTCTATCTTGTGGGCTTAACGCACAAGCTATTAAATTATAGCTAATAAATCCAAAGGGCGAGAGCAATAGTGAAAATCTTCCAAATACGTGGAGATAATAGCTTGTGCCGTTATGAGCCCATCTCGACGGATTTGTGAAGTCAGATGCTGACAGGTAAACACACATAGCGCTGTGGAGTGTTGGCCACCGTAGCGTAAGGCGAACCCACTCGGCTAGTTATCAAGAGATCTGCAGTACCAACCCAGAGGTGTCCGGATAACAATTTTTCAGTTGTTGTGTGTTAATTACAGAAAACGTGGAAAGAGCGATGTCCTTGTCTATTCACATTGTCTCCACGTATTTGGAAGATTTTCACTCACCAGCAATCCAGTTACTTCATAACTCTTGATTTAAGAACTTTGACTGCGGGAGTTGATGTAATTTGTTTCTTTGTTCTTTCCAGACGAATGATATGCATCAATATGGCATTTGACTAAATCATGATTCATCCATTTGCAGGACAACGGCTTGATCCTCTGAGATCGAGGCTAGGTGATGACAGTACTGCACACTGCGGCCATTGGATTAGAAATCCTTAAGTAGATGCAAGTAAATGTCACTGCGCATATGCAAAATACGTGGTCACCTGTATCATCACGCTATCTAGGCAACTATTTAGGAATGCTTCTCGTCAGAAATCGTCCGTAGTGTTGATTACCATGGAAAAACAAGTAAGTAAAATCATGCAATGCATTGATCATGATAGATTGTGAAATTTCTAGGCGAGTGAATTAATCTTTGAAAGTCATACCTGCTTTAGGAAGATTTCACAGGTGTGATGGGTTCCCCAATGACTGGTAATGAAAATGTAATCGTTCTTACCCTGATGTATCTCAATGAAACCTGGGAACTGCGAACGAACACTTTGGAGTCCTTTGTGCGCTTTAGGGAAACGTTAACTACAGGGACAAGAGACGTTCAAACCATGTGTTGCAGATGTACATTGATGAACCATTATTACATTACCACCACCTACCTAGTAAGCTGCGTAACCCCCTTTAGCGCGCAAAACAGCGGCCATTCGCAGAGGCATCGATTCGATAAGGTGGCGGTAGGTATCCTGGGGTACCGGGCACCATATTGTCAACAGCAGGTCCTCCAGTTCCGTACATTTCGGGCTGGTGGGGATTTAGCGCGAACCCGCTTTTCCAAGTCGAATCACAAATCTTTGATTGGGTTCATGCCAGGTGAATTTAGGGGCCAGGGAGTTAACAGAAAGTCACCAGCATGTTCCTCGAACCACTTCTTGACGATTCTGGCAGTGTGGCATGGCGCATTTTCCTGTTGGTAATGCCTATCACCAGCAGGGAACACAGTTGCCATGAATGGGTGAACTTGGTCCTCAACGATGTTCAGATATCTGACAGCTGTCAGGGACTTTGCTATTATGATAATGGGACCAAAAGTGTTCTCCAAAAAACATCGTCTACAGCATAACACTGCTGCCGCTGGCCTGTTTTCACACAACAATGCATCCAGGTGCCATAGCCTCTGTTGGTAATTGGCGTATCCGCGCTCGGCCGTCTACGGGATGCACCAAGAATCTTGATTCGCCAGACCAGGCCACTTTCTTCGAATCATCACCGGTCCAATCTCGATTATCTTGGGCAGATATCATTTCATGCGTTATTGGCGATGACGTGCAGTGAGCATGGGGATCCCACTGGGTCTTCGGCTACGCAGGTCTATGCGCAGAAGGCTGCGGTGAACTGTGTGCTGCGACACATTTACCCTGATCACCACTGTTGTAGGTGCGGGTGATTTGTCGCACTGTGGTCCTGCGGTCGATGTGAACAATGCGCTACAGTCTCCGCTTCCCTCAGGCATCATGGAACTGCGGACGGCTCACGGCTAGACGACGGTTCGTCGTTTGTCCATCTGCGCACCACTTTTGATACGTACTCACTGCTGTGGCACGTGGACAACCCATAAACTCTGACGTTTCCGAGGTCGTAGTTCTGAGGCGTCGTGCCATTACAATTTGTCCTTTATCAAACTCCGATAAATCGGCAGCTTTTCCCATTCTGACTCCGAACACTACTAACGGAAAGCCGATCCTCGGGTTGTATATATACTGCTCTGTGAACTTCACTAGCGCCACCGTTCGGTCTCCAGGCGCGCTCATTTCTCCAGGCTGGGGGTTGTCGTAATGTAATAGCTCATCAGTGTTCAATGGGAAGCAAAATGCTGGTGGAGACAAATATTCTGAGATGGTCTATCTAAGATGAAAGAATGAGTAATGAGATGCTTACTAAGAATATTTATTCAGGCCTAGTGGAGCAAAGAACGGTGTAGGAAGACAAGAACATCATCGGAAGACCTGATTAAGGAATGTTAGCATGAGAAAAATATAATGAGTATGAAGTACAAAAGCTCTTCTGTGAGACGTGTGATGGATGACAGTGAAGCTCGTGTTGTATGCAGAGATCGCTGTAAATGAAGACGTTTGATACATCAATAGAAAGTAAAAGCTAGCTCGATCTGTTTTAAATTGTACTTTGACTGATGAGCTTTCTTTGAAGAGCTAACCACCGATTAAAAAAGAACAGCTTAGTGAAATGTATATGTTACTACGTTCAAAAAGTTCCGGAACTTTTTATATTAAAAAGAATGAGTACAGATAACACCTGTTTATGCGGTGCTTCCTTGAAGTAGTTACTCTCTGCAATTAGGCATTTTCCCCAGCGCTCATACAAAGATTTAAATGCAGATTGCAAGCCTTCTTTTGCCACATCCTCCAGTGCCTCCGTCGCAGCTCGTTGCACTTTTCGGAACTTGAGAAGCTTCGCCCCTTAAGCAAATTCTTCATCCGGGGAAAAAGGAAAAGTCACACGGGGCGAGATCAGGGGAATAAGCTGGTTGTGAAAGAATGGGAATGTGATGTTTCGACAGGTAATCGGACAGCAGGAGGGATCTGTGAGGCGGCGTATTATCGTGATGGAGCATCCACGAGTTGGTCTTCCAAAGATCGAGTCGCTTGCGTTTAACTGATTCTTGGAGACGTTTCAGGACGTTGACGTACTCTTTTTTAGTGACTGTACGACCATGTTGAAGGAATTCCTTGTGTACGACCCCCTTGCAATCGAAGAAAACTGTTAACAAGACCTTACCTTTGGAGCGGTCAGCCTTGAACTTTTTGGTAGTAGTGACGACAGTGATTATCACACTTTTGACTGCCGGTTGGATTGGGGGTCGTACAGAAAGCAACAAGTCTCATCGCCAGTGATCAATCGATTCAAGAGATCGGGATCTGAATCCACTGCATCGATTTTATCTCCGCAAACTTGCATGCGCTCATCTATTTTTCCTTGTGTCAGGTTTTTGGGAACAAATTGTTGGCACATGTGATGCAAGCCCAGTTTCTCTGTTCAAATGGCATGGCAACTTCCAACTGAGGTGCTGGCAACTTCTGCAATCACTGCAATAGGCTTTCGACGGTCATATTTCACAATTTCTTTGACAATGGCGATTTTTTCATCCGTTGTGGATGTTGAAGGTCGTCCTGAACTCTCATCATATTCAATACCCTGTCGCCCGTTTTTGAATCGTTGATCCCACTCATGAATTCCAGTTCGACTCATTGCACTCCCACCGTACGCTGACTTAATCATTTGAAAAGTCGCAGCGAAAGATTTCCCGAGCAGAACACAAAATTTTACACTTGAACGCTGTCCTCGCGACGGAGAACCTGGAATGCCTGTAATCACGAACTACGCACATGCGCTGTGCGTGTTGGATCTGGATCAAACCGGTTCTGTTTGGTCGGTCACATCATACTCTTTGCTAGCTCAGCGGGTAATGACGTAATTCACTGACATTTGCCAAATATTAAAAAATTCCGGAACTTTTTGGACGTAGTACGTATAACCCTTTATTAAAAACACGGGAACAGTACAATTGAGCGTTAAAGTAACAACCATAACCAACGTGCTTATATGTTCATAATCAAAACAAAATGGAAAGCATATAAATACGCGAACTTTGTGCAGGACGAAATACGAAATAAAAAGTTACTAGATGACCTCGAGCTTTGTCGATGCACAAATTTGTACACGAGAGTTAATGAAAATACGGTACATGTGGATGTGAAACATGTCTCCAAGAAATGATCTAAAATTGTAATAAGTAGGAAGCATTTAAGGACAGCAATCTCGAAGAAAATTGAAGCAATTTTTGTTTGTCGGTTTTTATAGTCTCATTACAGTAAGCATTGTCGAAACACACAGCACGTAAATTTTGCAAACTCAAATTAATCTCATTGATTCTTTATTCTTATCCTGAGACCTTGAAACAAGGTTAAATCCGTAGACTGAACGGACTTATCTAAATAGTTTGCAGAGGCAATAAAGGCCTTTGGAGAAAACATACCTGGGGTGCCCCCCCCTCGTTTTCCGAGACGTTTCAGTAACTGCGAGCAGCCTAAGGTTTAAAGCGAAACGGTTATGTCTTCATTAATGATAGAGTTCTCGCGTTACCAGCGATCATAACCCGCAGACCGTCACGCAATTTGGAAGTTACCGCCGTCACCGGCGAGAGAAAGAGAGCCCGAGTTTGTGAAAGGAAGGAAGGCAGGCGGCTCAGCAGAATCATTTGTACGTGCTCGCAGCGAATGTCTCCAGCACGAACCCAAGGGACGCGCGTATGGATCATTTGGCGACAACCAAGTCAACAAGATACTCGAAAATCGATCACCCAACTGAAAATCGGCAGTTTTAGATCGGCCACGTAGAACTTGAAGAAACACTACGGGGGTGTTAGCTTTTCCGACATTGACATTCGCTCAACCGGATTGACACAGAGCCTACTGTATTAGTTCCACTTTCATGTCTTCGCAGGGAAATTTAAGAAAGTGGAGAAAGGGAAAGACAAAAAATTTTCTTGGGAAAGAGAAAAGAGTTTTGTGGTATAGTTCTTACATCTGTGAGCTATAATCATCACTTACAAAACTAACCATAAACTGCTCACTACGACCATAACTAACCATAGACAAGTTAGTAAAATCATGCAATGCATTGATTTATTATACGCTTTCCAACATACCAGAAATCATTACTCAAGTTATGAGGATAATGGCTGAGGAATAAATCTGGCTTCTGTGCCCTGACCTTTGACTCCATTTCGATGATATTCAACAGAATTGGTTCAGTATACCTCCGAAACAACATACTAAAGTTTTGTCGAAATAGAAGCATTTTTAGACACGTTATGAGGATAATGGCTGTGGAATAAATCTCGCTCCTGTACTTTGACCTTTGACCCCATTTTGATAATATTCAACAAAATTGGTTCAGTATATCTCCTGAACAACATGATCAAGTTTTGTCGTAATCGAAGCATATTTACGTAAGTTATGATGCATAAGGGCAATGGAATAGACTCCATTCCTATTTCCTGACCTTTGATCCCATTTCGCCCATTTTCAATAAGATTTGATCCAAGATGGTCCCCTACCACACACTAAAATTTCATCGAAATCGAACCTTTTTACGCGAGTTATCGTGCTGTCAGACGGACAAAGCTGGAGCATAAACACTTTTTCAACCTACGGTTGGAAAGCGTAATGAACAAAGAGAGGGTCAGAGGTCAAGATCATAAAGGCCATGACCTATCCCTTAACGGTAAATTTAATGAAATGGATTTTGATAAAAGTCCGGATAACGATCATTGTTCGGAACGGAAAAACTGACCCTGGTTGGCAGATGTCAGTTGTTCGACGGTCAGGTCTAAATTGACATTGCTAGTTCGTTGTGTGAAAGCACAAATTTTCCTGTGGTACGGCTCGAACTTGTATCCTTCTGCTTCTGAGCCGAATGCTTTCCCAATTAAGCTACACCGACATAACTTATCTCTGCAACTTTGACGTATTGACATGTGCTTCACCTCTGTAGCAGAGTTCGAAACGGGTCAAAAAGTTTGGACACGGACCCGACCCGGACGTCAGATAATTGGACCCGACCCGGATCTGTAACTGACCCGGACAAATTTGCTTTGAACTATAATATACATATATCAGGGCGTTCAAAAAGTCTCTCCGCAGTGGGTATCTTAGGTTATATGGAAATCCAAGATAATAATCAACGTGCACTATGTCGAAACAAAGAACTAAAACCGTCTATACACGTTACTGACTTGTAAAAGTACAAAGGTTTACTAGCATTGCAATTATAAAACCCTATATACAATTATAAATTCAGATGTGAGATCTTTCATGGACAATATGTCCCCATCTTTAGACAAACCAAAGATTTCTCAACCGGGTATATACAGGGGTTGTCCAAAATAATGGAAACACCTAGCTGAAAACAGTGACTTCGGTGTTTCCTGCTTTTTGACTAAAACGAGCATGTAGTTACAATTTTTTTGTGAAAAACTGTTGTCAAGGGTCTGTGTGATTGCATTGTATATCGGTGTTTGCATAATTTCGTTCCAGGTGAAGGCACAATGAGTAGTGACCTGTCGGAGTTCCAAAGACGGCAGATTGTAGGAGTTTGTTTGGTTGTTGTGTCGGTAACAACAGTGGCACAGGCATTTGTGGTACCGAGAGGTACCGTCTCGAAGATCATGAGAGCATACAAAGTTCACGGCACAGCATCATCTGCGAGATACAACTGTGGAAGGAAAACCAAACTCCCTGCGAGAGACAGGAGGACATTAAAGAGGATTGTGACCGCAAGGAGGAAGACCACGGCGACGGAAGTGACCGCTGAGCTTAATGCACATCTCCAAAACCCAGTGTCGACCCATATCGTGCGAAGGGAATTGCATAAGCACAATATTTATGGCAGAGTTCTGCTTGCAAAACACCTGGTGTCACAGGTGAATATGAAACGGAGACTACAATGGTGCCAAGAACATAAAACGTGGACTTCGGATCAATGGGAGCATGTCTTGTTTTCCGATGAAACAAGTTTCTCACTATTCCCTACCACAGGACGGGTTTACGTGTGGAGACCCCCCCCGCAGAATCTTACAACCCAGACTGTCTCCTTTCTACAGTGAAGCATTAGGGCGGTTCCGTAAAGATTTGGGCCATGATCTCGTGGTTTGCAGCAGGCCCCATTATCACCTTACACAGACTGATCACTAGCGGTGGCTATGTCACTCTTTTGGCAGACCATGTGTACTCAATGGCGTAGACATTGTTTCCGTCAGGGGACTGCACCTTTCAAGATGATAATGCACCGATTCACAGAAGCGAACTGTTCAATCATGGTTTGAGGAACATGAGAATGAAGTTGTACACCTTTTCCAGCCTGCACAATCACTTGATCTAAACATAATTGAGCCCCTGTGGTCTGCGTTGCAAAACAGAGTGCAATAAAGTTATTATCCTCCAGCGTCTTTCAAGGAATTGGAGCAGTTTCTGCAGGAAGATTGGTACGACATACCACTTACCACTATCCAGGACTTGTATGCTTCCATTCCAAGGAGGATTCAAGCAGTTTTAAATGCCGAGGGTGCTCCCACATCATATTAGGTGCCTAACACCTATTGTTTCAAGGTGTTTCCATTATTTTGGACAACCCCTGTATGTACAAGTCACATGATGAAAGCTGACTGGAAAAGCGCAATGGAACATGCGCAGGCACGTGAGCAAATGATAAGCCTCCAAGGTACCAAATGGAAATCAAACATATGTATTGTGATGAAATCGAATTGAATAGGGTATTCGCGCTGAGTTTTACAAGATCCGTTTTGCGTTTGTTGGAATCGCTTAGAGCTGAAACTCCCCAAAAAGTGTCTATGTAAGTCGCGCAACTTCTCGTTTAAAGGACATTGAACTGTTTTGTTTACAGCAGGCGAGAAAGAGGTATGAGTGCGACTGAGAGAGATCCCTGCCACCCTCGAAAGGGCGTCGGGGTCAAGAGGTCACTGGAGAAGAGAAGCTAACAGCGGTGTGCAACTGGGATCTGGCGAAGAAGGTCTGTTCCGTAGACGAAACGGAATGCAAGAGATGAATTTCTTCGACCCCGCTACAGACGCAATACGTTGATGCCCCAAGATCTTTCTGGATAAAGAGGGAGAGAAAATTAAGATCCCTCAAGATCTTTGAGCGGCTTTGTCTCCTCTGTCCGACAGTTTGACCGGTGTGTAGTCGCGGGAACCTGCAGCTTACCGCCTCGTCAGCAAGTTGGTGCCTACACATCGGAAGCAGAGTGTGTGTGTGTGAGTGCGCTAGCTCAAGGCTGATTATTGCTGACCAGTTCCATCATGGATTGATGAAACCCACGAAAGATGCCTACCTGCAAGTACTGCACATGTTATTACTTTCGCATGCATCTAGCAGAACTGTGCCTAAGCAGAGCGGATTGCCATTTAAGGATCGCAGATCTGAACTTGTGAACTGCTATTGCGTTGATCGGCGCACGTTCTCGCCCTCTTCGCTCCCAGAACTAAATGAGCGGTGTAAATAATTTGTAGATAATTTGTGAATAGTTGTAAATAATAAAATGTGCCTGTGTTGTCCTAAGTCGCGAGCTTGTCAGTGCCTGTCTCTTGATCTCTCTCACGGATCCAAGGCTCGGAGCTATCCCTCCGACCAGTTCTTGATTTTTTAAGAATGATTCGTATCCCAGGGGCCCACAATAAAGGGCCCACGTAACAGTATTATAGGAACGTATAATATACTCACTTACTTACAGGAAGTACTGAAACTGTCGTCTTTTATTTGAAAAACAGAACCTAACTGTTTTACACATGTTTTCAAACACATTTGCGAGAGTCAGAAAGTTTCTGGGCAGTAATGTTAAGGCTGTTTCACCTAATTTTGATGGCGCTACAGTCAAATATTTTGAATTAGGCCACTTGTTGTATGTTTAACTTCAATTTTTGCTGTTTGCTTGATAGCATACCATGCTTCGGACTCTGTTTCTCGGCAACACCAATTTTTGCAAGTTTATGATGAGTTGAAAGTTTCCAAAATGTGGATGTTCTTTTCATCATTTCCCCTCCGAAGGAAGGGACACTTTTCCTTCTGATGATACTCTTTCTTCATATTGGATGACAAATCTTTTTCAGTCCGCGGGCACCAATGTGGAGCACAAAATTCCACAGTGGCCGTTTTTCTTTGAAGAAAACATCTTTCTTTATTTTTTTTATTTTTGCTTTTCAAAAAGAAAACGGAAATAAAACCGGGTCGATATCGGATCAGGAACACCTTGACCCGACCCATTTGAGATGCTATAAATTGTCGACACGTTGACCCGTAACCCGTTTCCATCTGTGCTCTGTAGTATGTCACATATCTCCTTGAATAAGCGGGCAGCACAAAATCGCAGGTTTCGGATCCGCCGCAAACCATGCTTGAGATAACTTCCTGTAGAAGAAGGAATTTTCACTGATTCCAGAAGATGTGTGGAAGAAGGATGACACGATTTTCAAAGCGAAAAAAAAAGAATTTTCATTAAATCCAGACAATGTGTGGAACAAACATCACACATTTTTTGAAGAACCCCAAAGGCCAGTAGATCAATTTCCACAACCGAGCGCCAATCCGAAAACACAACTTTGCTAGAAGTGATGGTCGTACACACCCCCTTCTGCTTCGGAGCCGGAAGCTTTCCCAATTAAGCTGCACCCACGGAATTCATCGCTGCAACTTAGCCGTCGTGACATGTGCTTCACTCCTCTAGTACGTCACACCTGGATTTGTTCAAAAGTGGAATTGTGCATAATAATTGTGCACACACACACACACACACACACAAAACCGTTGCTGCACTTTTGTCCAAATGTATAGCGCTGAAAAAACTCAGTATAATTATTAAATGAATAAATCATGATGTGCATCAAGCCGCCCCGGTGGCGCAGTGGTCTAAGGCGCTGGCCTCTGATCATTCGTCCGTAATGGGTCCGGGTTCGAATCCCGGTGTGGCATGGATGTTGTGTTTGTCTTACGGCACTGGCTCTCTCCCTTCCCTGGAACCAGTGACCCTAAATTAGGGACGGGCGACTGCTTATAGCCCATTGAGTTGCTCACGGTGGTCGTTAAACCTCCAATCAAAAAAAAAATGTGCATCAAACAGAAGTCATCGCTCTTTCCACGTATATAAGTGAGTCACGGAAAAATTCTCATTGGCCGCCACCGGGAATCGAACCAAGGGTCTTACAGTTACGCGCCGGATATGCTTCCACTGCACCACAGCGGCCTCGAAGTTCTCCACACTCACATACACACTCGCTTATAAACGTGGAAAGAGCGATGACTTCTGTTTGATGTTGGTAGTCCACGTCAAGTGTCTGTATTAATTATTCATTCGCCTTCTAATTATTTGTTCAGTTGATGCTTACCATCTTTGGTGAATCCCCAGCATTGTGCAGGGCTCCAAGAAGCAACCTACCAAATTGGCTTGGCAGTTAGTGTATGTGAGTCTGGAGGAATTCGAGGCCGCTGTGGTGCAGTGGAAGCATATCCGGCGCGTAACTGGAAGATCCTGGGTTCGATTCCCGGTGGCGACTAATGATAATTTTTCCGTGACTCACTTTTAAACGTGGAAAGAGCGATGACTTCTGTTTGATGTTTCTGGTCCACGTCAAGTGTTTGTATTGATTAATCATGATGTAGAGGATTATAGGCAATCAGTGTCCTAAATCTGGTCCTGAACAGCCTTTAGGAATAGCCAGCTGGGTGATAACGGTTATGGTACGCTGTACGAAATAAAAATACAACAACATTAGATGATGTGGTGTACCTGCACAGTTATCTGGCCGCGCTCCAGAAACCAGGAACATAACCCACAGGAACCAAACGAAGAAACACCGCCGCCAACAGATAACATTCGAAGCACCCGCGACCACACCCACAGCCTCCTGGAAGACTGAAGCATACATGAGAGCGAGAGCTCATTTCACTTAAACTAACATTTGACTCCTTTCTTTTCCTTTAAGCACACCATTGTACATGCCGTGAACAAAACCATCTTACCCGACACGCAATTCAGTTAGCAATAGTCTGTGACCATATATATCTCTCTCGCCGAAATATTGAAGGAACTATGTAAAATTCTAAGGAACAAGGTGTCCATTACATCTTCTTCTGGACCAACTGGGGAGTCCGTTGGCCGCTGTTCAAAGGTTTCGTTGTTCGGAGGTGTCCGTTAATGGACATTTCACTCTACCTTACTTTTTACAGTCTACACATTACTCAAAGGTTAGACTTGTTTCAACGATTTTAATTATGATAGTTCTCTTAAGTTTTGCTGCAGCAATGAATAGAATTTATCTGTCAAACCTTTTTCTACTTAAACGATGTATATTCATACTTTCACTGCATGGTAATCTCATTTCTGTAAATTTCAGTTTCTTGTTTCACACTTTCCAACCGTAGGTTGAAAAAGCGTATATGCTCCAGCTTTGTCCGTCTGTCCATCCGCATTCGCGTAAGAATGATTCGATTTCGATGAAATTTTAGTATGTGGTAGGGGACCACTGGGGACGAATCCTTTTGAAAATGGACGAAATTTGATCAAAGGTCACGACATACGAGCGGGATCCATTCCATTGCCCTTATACGCCATGACTTACGTAAAAATGGTTCGATTTCAATGAAATTTTAGTAGGGGACCACCTAGGGACGAACCCTATTGAAAATGGACGAAATGGGGTCAAAGGGCACGACATAGGACCGGGATCCATTCCATTGCCCTTATAGTTCATAACGTACGAAAGAATGGTTTGATTTCGATGAAAGTTTAGTATATGGTAGGTGACCAGCTGGGGACAAACCCTATTGAAAATGGACGAAATTGGGTCAAAAGGTCACGACATAGGAGGGGATCCATTCCATTGCCCTTATAGTTCATAACTTGTGTAAAAATGGTTTAATTTCGATGAAATTGTAGGATGGTGCAGGAGACCACCGTGGAATGAATTCTATTAAAAATGGACGAAATTGGGTCAAAGGTCAGGACATAGGAGTGGGATCCATTCCATTGCCCTTATGGGTCATAACTTGCGTAAAAATGTTTCGATTGCGATAAAACTTCATCATGTTGTTCCGGAGGTATACTGAATAGGTTATGTTTAATATCATCAAAATGGGATCAAAGGTCAGGCTACAGGAGCGATATTTATTTCACAGCCATTATCCTCATAACTTAAGTAATGATTTCCGGCATGTTGGAATGATTTCCGGCATGCTTAATCGAAATCGAAACATTTTTACGCAAGTTATGACGCATGAGGGCAATGGAATCGATCCCACTCCTATGTTCTGACCTTTGATCCAATTTCGTCCATTTTTAATAGAATTCATTCCTCGGTGGTCTCTTACCACATCCTAAAATTTCATCGAAATCAAACCATTTTTACGCAACTTATAAACTATAAGGGCAATGGAATGGATCCCCTCCTATGTCGTGACCTTTGACCCCATTTCGTCCATTTTCAATAGGATTTGTCCACAGCTGGTCACCTAATTCATACTAAAATTTCATCGAAATCGAACTATTCTTACGCAAGTTATGAACTATAATCTATGCATTGTATGATTTTACTAACTTGTTTATATCCTTCTGAATTCGTATTTGTATGTTACGCAAGATATACCATTAGAAATTAACTAGTGTAGCAAGCTCAAAATTTGAATGATCTCGTTCTTGTTACTACGCAAGAAAGACAATTATGAACTAACAGGTGCTGCAAGATCGTATTTTGAATAAAAAAATATTTTTGAAAATACTATATGCAATAATAATCTGTAACGTACCAGGAGATGTGACGTACCTGCCAGAAGGACGCACACGACATAAAGGCAAATAGGAATCAGAATAAACGTCCGCGTAGCTCAATTGGTAGAGCAACTTATTCCGGAATGAGGGGACCCGGTTTCGAATCCTGGCGCGGATAAAAATGACGGAGAAATTAACTTCGTTATAAATCCAACAAACATGTGCGCAAGGAACTTTAAAACAAACGGTTTGTCATAGCTAAGAATGTTTTTATCACAGAGAATGCTGTGGAACACACAACGAACATTTCAAATTTGTCTTTTAGCAGCAGAGAAGTGTTTGTACGTAGAAATGTTCCTCTGCCAGAAAGCCGAATTACAATAAAAAAAAATGCACGCTATGTGTTATTCGGAAGAAAATAAATATAAAGAGAAAGAAACAGTTTTTGAAGTCGAAATTTGAGAGATCGAAATTGATCAGTAAAAAAATTCTTTCGCTCCTAGTAGAGAAGTAGGGGATAGCAGTCGTCAGCAGAGGATACCATGCTGACTGCTACCTGATGCAAAAGAAACTTTTTCAGTCGGAAATTTACTGATTCTAGAAGCAAATACACTCTCTGCTAAAAAAAAGAAAAAAGGAAATGCCCAGAAGAAATCATCCAATCTAGATGAAAATTAGTATGTGCAATGTCAATGAATGGGAATGATCGCAATTCCAGAGCAGTTGGAACATTTATTCAGATAAAACAGCTACACGAGTGGAACAAGTCAGTACGTTGTTGCGCCAACTCTGGGCCGCTAAAAGCGGTTACAAAGCTTGGCATTGACGCATACAGTTCACAGATGCTGTCCTGAGGTGCAGCATGCCAGATGGTAAACAATATTATTTTGTTTATAATAACGTGTACAGAGCGATGTCATCGCCTATTTGCATGCCAGTGGGTGTTCAAATTAATGACCAGTTCCCCAACATATGGATAGCCGTAGGTTGCGTCTCATTACGACTCAAACATGTTCGATCGGTGAGAGATCAGGCGATTGGGCTGGCCACGAAGGTCGTCGATATTACGTAGACCGGCTTGGGAGAGCCGGGCAGTGTGTGGCTGGGTTTTATCCTGTTGAAACATTGTTCTGCGACAGGAATGCCAACGCAACAGATGGTAGAATGTCGTTAACGCACCGTTGAGCAGTGATGGTGGTACGGAGGGCTACCAAGCATGTCCGGCTACACAATCACGCCTGGTGTGCGACTGTGTGCCATTCCACCGTAAAGGAAGGATTCGTATGCCAGCCGGCTCGTCTCCAGATACGTATGTGCTGATCATCGGCATCAAGTGCAAACCACGACACATCAGTGAAGACAACACGACGCCACGGGGCACCCTCCCACGTTGGTCGGGCCCGACGCTACTGCGGACGATGCTCGCTGGTCAGTTCTAGGCGACGGAGTGACCTCCTCGAATGTAGTCCTGTGCTACCAGTCGTCTGGCAAAGGTCCGGATGTCCACTTCCGTACCTGTAGACAACATAACATGGCCAAGGATGGTTGAGAGTGACGAGTTCTGTTCTCTTCGTGCGGCTCTCACAATCGCTAGATCCTCGCGTTCTTTCGTTACCCTCGGCCGTCCACTGTCCTCGCGCCTGTGGGTTGTGCCCTCTTCGATGCAATGGCGCACAAATCGTCCGCTGGCCACGTAAATGTCTGGCGATATAGCAACTTGAGAAACCGGACAATATACGTCCTCTCTCAAACTCTCTGAGCTGCTCGTAACGTGCACGGATCCGACGTCGAAGCGTCTTCACAGTCTGTGGAGGTTAATGCAGCTGCAATCCGTTGTCACAATTGTCCCTGCGCAACAGCTTTGCTCTTAATATACTCTCCTCGATGCGCGATTCCCATGCGTTGTGGAGGGCCACTATTTCGTCATTGGTCGTTATTTTTTAATCATTTGCATATTGGTCTCTGAGGTACTTCGAAAGACGCTCTTGGATTGCTTCGTTTTTTTTTCTGTTTTTTTCGTTTTGGCAAAAAGCGTGTCTTCTGCCTTATACCGTCCGAACTGTGTGTTAAAGTGAATTAAAAGCACGCACGTAACGTTACCTATAATAAAAGCTTTAGGACACAAAAATAATTTTTCAAATGAAATTTTCACAAGACGAAATAATGCGAAAAAGAAGGTGAATTTACGATCTCATGGAAATGCTATTATTTATGACACACAACGTGCGGATCCTTCTTGGTAGTGAACGGTATACGGTGCAATAAAGGAACAAAATGCTGAACCAGATTTTTAGAACCGGAAGTACATCTGCACTTAGAAGCACTCATGCTTACCAGCAGGAAAGCTGCCTCCCTCGAAAAATCAGAAAATTTATGCAAAATGGTACTCGTAAAAGAAGCTACAGGAGACAGAAAGAAATTTTCAAATTAGACACTTGGTAGCAGAGTCATCGAAATCTTACCATTCACTTATGCGCCATCTAGCGGTAAAATTCTGCATCATTTACGCGTAAAAATGCTAACAAAAGATAGCTTGATTTTCTCAATGTATTTCTAGAAGCAATGAGTAAAGTATACTTCCAGATTAAAATCTGGATTTACGCTCCTTATTGGCAAGATGACACATCGGGAAAAAAATGTAAGTATCTTCATTTCAACAGTTCAAGTTTACCAATGTTGAAATATTTTTTCAAATCAGATTTAAAGTTACTGAGACATGGTGCGTAAATTCAAATGGACGGACCGACAAATATGGTAATATTATAAGTACGGACTTCGCTTTTTGCAGAAAGGCCTTCTAGAAATGAATCGATTAATTCTCTAAGCGCAGAAACTAAAAATAACCACCTGCTACTACATTGCTGGCCACCCAAAATGTAACACCAAGAAGGACACGAAGTAGCAAAGCCAGATTTACTGGACACATAACAATATATACAAAGATGAAACGATTCAGCTTACAGGCCCGTGCGACTTGCGGAACATGCAGACATTAATAGTTCGTGTGGCCCCCATGGCTAGCAATAACGGCCGCTACACGCCGCGGCATCGAACGAAAGAGGCTTTGGAGATGTGCTTGGGGTATGTCGGTCCAGGCTGCTTCCACACGTTGCCACAGTTCATCAGGGGTAGCCGCGGGTGCTGCTTGCCGGGCCACTCGGTTGACGATCAGCGACCTGACGTGTTCGATCGGCGACATATCGGAAGAACAAGCGGGCCACGGCAGCAGTGACACCTGGTGGGCCATGAAGAATGGTTGCACGATGCGTACCACGTGCGGACGCGCATGGTCCTGTTGAAACGTGGCCGCTGGCAGGTCCTTCAGGTAAGGGAGGACTACAGGCTCCAAAACGTCAGAGATGTAGCAGTGGCTGTTGAGTGTACCGACAATGCGTACCAGAAGGGAGCAGGTGTCTCCAATTGCGCCCCAAACCATAACGCCAGGCGACGGACCGGTATGGCGATGCATAATGCAAGCGTCATACAGTCCCTCACGGCGATGCCGCCACATGCTGATCCGACCATCGTGGTTTTGCAAGCAGAAGCGGGATTCGTCGGAGAAGACAATGACGTGCTATTACGTAGTCCAGGTGCGACGTTCAACGGCCCACTGCCGCCGCACTCGCCAGTGGCGTAACGTCATTGGTAATCGGAGCAATGGGCGCCGTGCGACAACTCCCAGCTCCTGCAGATGACGTCGAGTGTTACGTGCTGACACAGGTTGTTGCGCAACACAACCTATATCCTGCGCTAACGTTCGTGATGTGGCGGTGCGAGCCGTCAATGCCCGCCGCACAACTTGCCGGTCCTTTCGTTTGGTGGTGTGCCGCGGCTGCGGCAATCGCTGGCGTCGGTCCGTCCGTCCCTTCTGCACCCACCGAATCCATACTCGCCTCACTGTGACTGGGTGTCGTACCACACGGGCGCCGAAGTCTCGGTACAATAAACCGCTGTCGCGATAAGCCACTATTCGTCCTCTGTCGAACTCCGCAACGTGCTGGAATGACTGCCGTATTCTGCGACGAGGCATCAGGAAGCTTCCCACGCACAGGTCCGGCAGCACAACACACTTCCACTACTTACACCCCTCCTTATGTGCACCCTTATTATAGTGCTCGTCGGTGGCGTGCCGGGCGCCCATGATTTTCATATGCCCTGCAATGGTAATCGTTTGCATGTCCTCTCACGGGCGATGCATGCTGCGAATTTGAGGCCAATCGGATGCTTCCTTCTTGGTGTTGCATTTTGGGTGGCCAGAGTATATATATATATACTGAAGAGCAAAGCTGAAAACAAAGGAAAAACTTTTGAATTTAAAACGAAAGTTGCAAAATAACCTGAAGATCAAAACGCGCAACGCAGCAGTTATGAAAATTCAGAATTCACATTTTATTAAGAAGAGACCGAAGCAAAAAAATTTTTTCTGACTCATACCAAGTACAACATAGAAAAAGTTATGTATCTACCGGTGTAAGTAAAAAGAGAAAAATAAAAAATAAAATAAAACAACTGAATGTAGAAAGTGTCGAGAATACTGAGCCTTGGCTTTATCAAGGACCATATATATATATATATCACCATCATCATCATTGTCAACCATTATCAATCTACTGCTGGACAAAGGTTTCCCCAAGTTTCTTCCACAAGTGTCTGTCTTGTGCCAGTCTCCTCCATGTCACTCCCGCATACTTTCAAATTTCATCCACCCATCTTCCATGTGGCCTTCTTCTGGGTCTTTTCCTGCCTCTTGGAATCCAATCTAAAATTTCGGCTGTCCATCGATGGTCTGTCCTTCTGGCAGTATGTCCAGCCCATTGCCATTTCAGGGATTCAACTCTGATCATCATGTCTTCCACTCTGGTCATTTTTCGGATCCACGAGTTCCTCTTCTTATCTCTCCTGGTTACACCAAGCATGCACCTCTCCATGCTGCTTTGAGTTGTCTGCAGCCTTTGTATGTCTCTTTTAGTTAAGGTCCACGTCTCTGCACCATACGTAAGCACTGGAAGGATGCATTGATCAAACACTTTTCTTTTAAGACATAATGGCATATTGCTCTTGAAAATTATGCTGTTTCTTCCAAAAGCTCTAAAGGCAAGTTTTGTACGCCGATTAATTTCTTCATAAATGTGACCCTCACTTGATATCTGCTGTCCAAGATAAACGTAGGTGTCTGTTATCTCTAGCTTTTCTCCATCAATCGATAAATCTTCATTTCTTGAAAAAGCATTGAACATCACTTTTTTTGTTCTGAGAGTTCATTTTTAATCCCACTTCTTTACTCTTGTCAGCAAGTTCCTGGATCATACTCTGCAGCTCTGATGGGGTAGTTGCAAAAATGACTATGTCATCAGCAAAACGAAGGTGGGTTAGATAATCTCCATTAATCTTTATCCCTTTGTTTTCCCAGTTCAGTGATTAAAAGACATTTTCCAATGTGGCATTAAAGAGCTTCGGAGATATGGTGTCACCTTGTCTCACTCCTTTTCCAATTTTTATGTGTGTTGTATTTTCAAACAGCCGAATATTTGCACCTGCGTTTTCATAGATGTTATTAATGATATTAATGTATGCATCTTCAATACCGCAGGATTTCAGGGCCATTGTAACTGCTGATGGTTTCACCGAAACAAAGGCTTTTTCAAAATCGACATATATATATATATTGACATGGAGGAGACTGGCACAAGACAGACCGTTGTGGAGGAAACTTGGGGAGACCTTCGTCCAGCAGTGGATTGATAACGGTTGACAATGATGATGATGATATATATATATATATACATATATAATCTAAATCTAATCTAATCTAATCTATTTATATTGGATTCCAAGGGACAGGAAAATACCCAGAAGAAGACCACATGGAAGATGGGTGGATGAAATTCGAAAGTATGCGGGAGTGACGTGGAGGAGACTGGCACAAGACAGACCGTTGTGGAGGAAACTTGGGGAGACCTTCGTCCAGCAGTGGATTGATAATGGTTGACAATGATGATGATGATGATGATATATATATATATATATAAATTACGTAGTAGTGACGTGGCGAATGAATATATACTGTGCGCGCAGGGAGTGCCCTTACCAAAGTACGAAGCTCGAGCAATGGGGAAAGGGAAGGACTAGTCTGAGTTGGAACGGCGAATGATTATCAGCTTGAGTAAGACAGGAACTAGCATCTCATTTACAAAAATTACTGTTCACTCTTCCACGAATTGCGAACTACAAGAGTGGTAGGAATGGTCTTAAAAAGGAAACACATCTATGTTGACTGGAGTTATTTTAACTCCAAATCGTCATACAGAGGGAGCTAAATAATGACCACTGGAAACTAATATCGAATGGCCAGGCCCGAAACTGGGCATTAAACGAGTGGAAAAGAGTCCCTGTAGCCCCGATGGTGCGGTTGTCTAAGCATTGGCTTCTAATCATTCGTCAGAGATGGATCCGGTTTCGGATCCTGTTAGGCATGACTGTTGTGTTCAGCCCCTGGCTCTCTTCTTTCCTTGGAACCAGTGTCCCTAAATTAGGGACGGATGATTATTTATAATCCATTGAGATGCTTACACCCACACACACACAAAAGTCCACAGTTCAACACCGAGCGGTTAAACAGGTACAACCAAACTGCACACGGTTGGGGAGGAATAGGATAATGGTAACCCACATCCAAAACCGGTGTTTAAATGCTGATCGAGCTTAGGCTATCAGCCTCCATTGAGCAGTTGGTCACCTAATAGAAATCCATGGTTCCTCGACCGAACAGATGTTGAGAACTAATGAATTAAGTTTATGGAATAGGTAAATGTAACATCGTTCCCATGGGCAGAGGAAGGCAGAGGACACGGGGGTCCGGACCCCCTGGAATTTCATGGTTGCCCTTACTAGGGGAGTTTTTCAACGAAATATCTTAAAAAATTGTAGTGCGCATACGATTTAACGTTATTTCCTTTTTTTTTTTTTTGTTAATGAAAATTTCCTGGAGACAACCACACGCTTCGCAGTCTTTTGAAAAAGGATTCAAGTACAATTTTAAAAAATTGATTTGGCAGATATAAGTTGAAAAAAATATCGTTAAAGAATTCTCAAAAGGCAATGCGCTAGTTATATTGCTGGAATTTTTCACCGATGGACAACTGAAATAATAAAATGGATACCATGGGACAGGAGAAGAGCAGAAAACCACCTAATTTAAAAGCATGCTAGGGAAACTTGGAAGAGATGAGTTGTGGAAGAGGCTTGGGGAGGCCTTCATCCAGTATTGAATTGATAATGGTTGATGATGATATGTACGAATATATACATATATTCCCCATGGCTTTGTACTCTCTCCGTTTTTTTATTGTTACTCTCGGAAAAGTTGGACACCCCTATAATTAATTATTGGTTCCGCCGACCATGATTTTTCCTTCTCTTTAAATTGCTCCTGTGAAGTTGTGGAATGTGTGGTGTTACCATGTTATGTCACTGTGGATAACTTTCATATTGTGTAGTATTTACCTTTAAGAATTATTTGCAGTATTGGAAATCTACCTTCTGAAAACTTGCCATTAATTAAAGTTTGGAACCGAAAACGCAGATTCTAATTTTTTCTTGTTGCTTTTGTTTATTGTTTTGGGGTTTAAATATCATGACGAGCAATCATAGGGGTTATGGCAGACACCTGTGCGAAGATTATGGCCACCGGTCCTGGAGAACGGACTGAGCTAGCGGTATAATATCAGCGCACCGCCTACGACTCGTCCAGGACTCGAACCCAAGCCCATGTCGAAAGAACGGTCAGAAGCCAGCGCCTCAGAACTTTCAGCCACCGGGAAGGCAGCGAACTCTAAAAATAGAATTTGTTAGTTATAGAGCTTTCGGTACCATGGTTCGAGAAGTACGCATTTACAGAAGAGGGTAATTGCACAAGAACGCAGATGTTTTAAATATGTTTTTAAAAAAGTATGAATGGAATATCAGCAAAACCTAAAACTTGAGAGCATTATGAAAATTATTTACTAAATAGATAATGGTTAGAAAAATGTACATTATAATTAGACTAAGATACTTCACACGCGGTATAGTTTTCTCACATGTGGCACATCTACTACTGCACTGTTCCCATTAGACAAAGAGTTCTGCTAATGATTGAAATTACTGATCAGGAAGATTATTTTTTTACCTAGATTCAAATACGTTTATTTATTCCATCGCTATTTCATTACATTATTATTATTAATAGCTTTTTATGTAACATGTACCATGAAAATATTTATCAAGGTTTTACTCTGAGAAGAGAGTTTTATACGAGTATGTCTTTGAGGCGAACTCAAAGCCTGCTTTGAAAGATTCCTGCCTTTCGTCTAAATCATTTCTCTTCGTCTATCGGCATTGTACTTTTGGAAAATTTAGAAACGGCTCAGCCAATTTGAGTAGGTAATAATGGGTGATTGTAAACTCCTTCAACAAAACAAGAGGGGTGATAGTACACATCAAGACGAACAATATCTGCAATGGAACCTAGGGCCACATTCCACTCCTAGTGCCAGAAAAGAGCACGCTCGAAAAACGTCCAGGAGGCACACGGAGTTCCAACAAGTGCACGAGAAGCACAAGATGCAAATCAGGTGGGCTGAACACTTGCGTAGACGATGATATTACCGTGCGAACATCACATGAGTATTGACGTATTCGTGAAAGGCATGGAGGACTACACATGCGAGGAATTGGCGGATACGCATTTGGCATTTTCAATAGTCACAACCTGCACGCTTGGGCTCAAGAAAATCCACACGTCACGGACCCTCTTAAACACCAGCAGAGATTTGGCGTCAACATCTGGGCAGGCATCCTTGGTAATTGTCTGATGGGACCTTACCTCCTGCCAGAACGTCTGACCGGCGCAGCGTTCCGTGTGTTTCTGGAGCAAGTGCTTTCTGGTCTGTTGCAGAATGTTCCGCTCACCACACGAAGGGACATGTGGTTTATGCATGATGGGGCCCCACACACTTTGCCACATAGGTCTGATACTTACTAAATGCGACATATCCCGGAAGGTGGATTGGACCCGGTGGACCTGTGGCTTGGTCTCCACGCTCACGGTACCTTAATCAACTAGACGTCTTCTTCTTATTCTGGGGGCACATGAAAACATTGGTGTACGAGACACCTGTGGACTCCCTGGAAGATCTCGTCTGACGAATCGCTGTTGCTACGGACAAGATCAGCACCACACCGGGAGTCTACGAGAGGGTGCGACAGTCCTTCATTTGCCGGTGTGGGCTGTGCAACGACGCTCTTGGACGCCAGTTTGAGCAGCTCCTTTGAGTCTTTCTCTAATGCGATTGGAATTGAGCAACTCATAAATTAGGTATGTCTCTTTGTCTTCACTGTTGAAAGCTCAACGTGGATATGTAACTTTACTCTTTTCTGGTACTAGAAGTGGACTGCGGCCCTAGGTTCCATTGCAAATATTGTTCGTATTGATATGTACTATCACCCCTCTTGTTTTGTTAAAGGAGTTTACAATCACCCTGTATATTGCATCGAAATCGGTTTTTTTATAAAAAGGTTTACAGAAGATTAGAAATAAGACCGAAATCAAAATCTCTTTCATCTCAAATGTAATTTATACACATTTTCCATAACTTGACACATGTTTTCCCCTCTGTAGTACGTCACACAAGATTATGTAAAAGATTGGGTTGAACAATACGATTCCGATTTTTAATTACGTCTTCAGTGAGTTGAATTTAGTTTGTTTTCTTCTTTTTTTGATAGTTCGTACGACACTTTGAACAGCAAATTTTCGATCGGGTTTAAGTCCGGTGAATGTGGTGGCCAAACAAGATACTGTACATTTTTTCCTGAAACCACTTTTTCACTACTTTAGCACGATGACAGGGAACATTGTCATCTTGAGAAATAAAAGTGCCGTCACAAAGTCTTCTAGATAATGGTAGCATCTTGTTTTCTAATATCCAGATGTATTTCTGGGCATTTACCGTACCATCGACAATATGGAGGATCGCAGCACCATGTGCACACATGCAGCTCCGAACCACGACCTTCACCGGATGCTTAACCGTAGTCACTAAGCAACTTGGATGGAATTCTTCATGCTGGAATCTCCTAACATAGGCACTACTCTGATTCCCATTGAGGCAAACTTCGGGTTTATCACTGAAAAGAACATTTTCCCATTACACGGTTGTTCATGAGACATACTGTTGTGCCCACTAGACATACTGAGATATACTGTTGTGCCCATGCTGTCTTTGATTCTTCATACGCCTGCCTCTGCAGCCACGTGGGTCATAGTGAAGCAGCCTCCTCCTACGAGTAGATGTACTAACAGTAACATCAGTCAGTTCAGACCATCTTTGAAGCAATTCAGGTGAGTTGAGCCACTTGTCTGTCAAGCTTAGCTTTCTGAGCACTCTGTCCTGCCTGGTTGTAGCGGATCTGGGTCTTCCACTGCGACACATATTTTTAATATCAGCAGTGTCTTTTATTTTCTTCAGTAGCCTAATAACTGTAGATTGATTACAGCCTACGTTTTCAGCAATTTGCCATTAAGAATACCCCTCTTTATGCAGATTAACTATTTTTACACTGTCCGCTGTGAACAATTACGTAGTATAATGAATAAAATGCTTCTTCTAAATTGTTAATTATCGTGAACATAGCTTTCACTAATATTATAATGAATTCAATGCTTGTACTAAGCTAATGCTTCTTCTAATGCTTCTTCAAATGGTTGTTGTTTTGTTAATTATATCATGAATAAACTTTCCTGCTAGTAGTGTAGTAATAATAATGAACAAGCTTTTAACTGCTAGTAATGTTGTAGTAATAATTAAGATGAATAAAGTCTTAATGCTGGTTGTTAATAATAATCACTAATGAAATAAACCTAGCAGCCAGACAGAGGTCTGACAGTACTATGAACTGAGAAAAACGTACTTACTTAAAACCTTTTATTATGAACTTCTACTGGTATCATCACACACACACTTCACACACAGCTACTCAAATAACACGTAGCTCCTTGCACATGAACGAAGCTCTACTCACATAAACAACAGCTCTCTGACACATAAACAACAGCTCACCCTACGCACATCAACAAAAAGCTCTTCCTACGTATCGTTGAACGCGCCTATTTATACTGGCTACCACCGCGTCATGACTTACACTCATTGCCAGATCTCATTCAGCGGGTGAAATAACATCTCGTTCAGTAAGAAGATAATTTACATAGAAAAATAAAATAACCAGAGATAGTAAAATCAAAAGGAAAGTGAATCTAGAGTTATTCAATGTACACAAGTTTTACCCTAATAACAACAAGAAGCGATCATTACAATGCTCTAGTAGCTCTGCGTCAGCCCTTATAAATACTGGAGTAGGATTAGGATAGCATTAGGAAGCTATCCTAATAATAAAAGAATGTCTATCATTGGTTGTAACAACTGGCATGCAGCTAACGTGAATTTCAATGTGCTTGTGAAACCCCCAAAACTTATGTCATATCTTAAGAAAAGAAGTAGCTACAAGAAAACATTACACAGTTTTTAAATCTCCATTAAATTTCGCATTTAATGGCGTATAAACCATGGAATAACTATGAAAATTAATTCATTAAAACAAAGAGTTGAACTTAAAAATTCCCAGTTTTTGCAGGTGATGCGTTACTTTTGCCACCACTTACCTCATCCAAAGAAATCGAAAATTGATGAGATGGTGGAACTGAGAGCTGCTTTATGTTTTCGGAAAGTCCCAACTTAAAGGATTGAGTGAAAGTAGGCATCTCAAATTGATCTGCTTAAACGTACTAAATGAGAAAAATGAATAATCCTAAAGGTCCTAAAATTCTGAAGAGGCACGACCTCCCTTGCCTGCTCCCAGAAGCCGTCACTGTGCATTTTGTTTCTATAACAAGTTCGTTTTGATTTTTAAATGAAATAATTACATTCATTAGTAGCCACCCGTGTGTTTTGTTTCTGTTTTAATAAAAAAGTTCTTATTTTTTACTCTTCATTCTTACATTTTTCTTTTTTTTTTTTCTGCACAGGCACTTTCTTTATTATTATCGATTTACTGCCGATATCATCTTTCCGTAAAGGAGTTTTGAACTTTCCGAAAGATGCAACAGACAAAAGGCTTGGCCCAAGTATTTCGACTGCTTTAAGCAATCGTATTAATCAATTTAACAGGTAATTGGAACTTGTCTTGGAAGTCATTAACTTATGAATTAATTAGATCCTGTTCGGCACTTTGGCTGTTACATAATACTGCAGTTTTGATTAAAACGTACGATTCCTCATTTTCCATGGTCATAATCAGTAGCCAATCAATAAGCAGGCAGCGCTTTGTCTCATGTTCTGATGTTCCAAATGCCACAGATCAAGAGTTTTAGCTACTGAACTGAAAGAAACGTTTAGGAATAATACAATTTTTTTTTCAAAATACGAGTATGTTATTTCTTACCTCACGTTGCGAACACCTGGTAAGAATATAATGTAAGTTCTTTAAGAAACATGACCTCTGCAGGAGAATATCTACGGAGAAGTTTGGGGTTTGACCCAAACCCCTCAAGATTTGGGATTTTATACTTTTATGAAACGCTGGTTGACATCTTGGTTATTTTATTCGGCTCTCAGCCTGTTAGCTGTCAGATCGAATACCGTCGTAACTGGTATTATGTCCTCAATGCCCGCCGCGCCTCAGAGAACTCGTTAAACGGGCGGCCTCAGGTATAGATAGAATATACTATATATTCTATCCATATCTGGGGCCGTCGTTAGAATAAGATCATCACGTCCTTTTCCTTTCTTGCCCATCAGCTTGCCCAATGCATCATATCTATCCCACTATCTTTCCCTGTTACGAATGGATATCTACCCTACTTCTATCCCGTTGGGAATAAGTCTATCACCTCCTTTCTCCTTCCAACCCACTCGCCTGCCTAATATGTATTATCTATCCCACTTCTTTGTTCTTTATGAATCTGTCCTACTTCTTTTTCCGTTAAGAAGAGATCCCCTGTTATGAATAAGGTTATCACCTCTTTTCTCCTTTCAACCCATTCGCCTGCCTAATATGCATTATCTATCCCAGTTCTTTGGCCATTATGAATCTATCCTACCTATTTTTATGTTAGGAAGAGATCCCCGGTTATGAATAAAGTTATCACCTCTTTTCTCCTTTTAACCCATTCGCCTGACTAATATGCATTATCTATCCCACTTCTGATGCAATTATGAATCTATCCTACTTGTTTTTATGTTAGGAAGAGATCTCCTGTTATGAATAAGGTTATCACCTCTTTTCTCCTTTCAACCTATTCGCCTGCCTAATATGCATTATCTATCCCACTTCTTTGGCCATTATGAATCTATCCTACTTGTTTTTATGTTAGGAAGAGATCTCCTGTTATGAATAATAAGGTTATCACCTCTTTTCTCCTTTCAACCTATTCGCCTGCCTAATATGCATTATCTATCCCACTTCTTTGGCCATTATGAATCGATCCTACTTGTTTTTATGTTAGGAAGAGATCCCCCTGTTATGAATAAGGTTATCACTTCCTTCCTCCTTCGAACCTACTCGCTTGCCTAATATGCGTTATCTATCACACTTCGTTGGCCGTTATGAATCTATCCTTCTTCATTCGCCATTAGGAAAAAATCCCCTGTTATGAGTAAGGATATCACCTCCTTTCGCCTTCCAATCATACTTTTCCCCCGCTTACATAATGTGTCGTCTCTCTCTCTCTCTCTGTCTCTCTCTCTCTCTCTGTCTCTCTCTCTCTCTCTCTCTCACTTCTTTCCTATCAGAGTGCTTTAACCGGCATCTACATTTTCATGCTTCAGTACTCCTCAAAAAAAAAATCTGTTTCGGAAGTAGGTGGTTCGTTTAAATGTGGGCTGAGTTGGAATACTTACGGGAACAGGGAACTAAGTTTGACTTTTTATTGTAAATTCACATGCACACGCGTCATAATCATGCTATACATTCACTGTAACAAGCATATAGTAGAATCCCATTGATGATACCTTTCTAACTCATACGGTTTATGTCATTTATACTCGTACATAAAATGATGCCAGTTCAAAAATTCTGAATTTCCTTTAAATTTAAATTTTATCAATTATAATATCGGCTAATTCCGTTTAACTTTTATTTCATCCAATATTTCCTGCCATCCACCTGATTCTCTCTGCTCAGTGAGAGCGGTTCTTTTGAGCTGCCATTGTTCAGCTCAGTTGGCTCCTTCAGTAGACACCTGCTCTTATTTGATTTTGTCATATCGGACTCTTCCTTTGATACCTTCGTTTGCATTTTGATTCCAGGCGAGTCTACATTTCAAGAAAAATCGTTTAACTTCTGACTAGAATGCTGTAATTGAAAAGGAAGATGATTTTAGCTTCCAAGATCACGACAGTTCTGATGGAGATACCTCAAAGTCAAGACTCTAAATGAAGCATTTAGGAAAAAGAAGTGACATAAGAACTCTTCGAGTGACAAGAGAGATGATGATTCCTAGGTAAGTGCATCGGCATCCAAATTTTACGATGAACTGAAACCGTTAGATGTCAGGGATTTCTTTTATAGACATAATGCTGACAAGAAAACAACACCGGTTCTCAGTAGCCTTAAAAATAATGCCATGTTTCAACTTACAGTAAAAGTGAACAACATAAGAAATTAATGATATTTTTAAACCATGTTCATGTATACGCATTTTTTATGATTTACTACATCACATCTTCTTGTGTAAGAAAAATCAATCGCAAATGAACAAGTATTGTATACTTTGTATACTGTGTGTATACAGTATATGTACTATATACTGTATTGTATTGAAAAGTGCTGCAACTTTATGCAGTGTGGTGAATCAAGTTAAAAACAAAACAACTGTGAAAAAACAGGATTACTCAAAATATTAGTACACTAGAATATAAACATATTATATGCTATTAATACTGAGCAGCCAGTGTTATAAACCTAAAAGCTAAGCTATACGTTGCAGCAAAATAGTGTGCTGCCATATAGAGAAGGAAACGTGCCGTGCTACGTTTATACGTCTTCTAAATTATGCGTCAATTTATTTTTTTGCCCCTTTAAAAACTTTTAAACGGGATTTCACTCTTCGTATTTCGTACTCACATCCAGTTCTACAAATTCACTGACTTTATTTTTCGAAAATCAAAAACTAATGTACAAATTATTATTACATAATATTAAGAAAATATTACATCTTGTAATATGATATTATTATCAGAATAGAGAAGAGTGTGTGTTGTGAAAAAAATAAATTTGTCCTTGACGAGGATTGAATCTGCGCCCCTTCACTCCGGATTAAGTTGCTCTCTTAACTAAGCTGCACCGACGGAATTTATCGCTGCAGATTTGTCATCTTGACACGTGCTTTACCTCTTTAGTACGTCACATGATCTCCCTCCTAATTTTTTTTTAATATGAAACGAAAAAGGAGCTTTCATTAATTCTATACCAGTGGTGTCAAACTCACAGCTTTGGAAGGGCCACTATCCAGTTTTGAAGGAAATTTGGAGGCCGCATGAATATTAATAAATTTCTTATGAAGAAATATCAACTTTACAAAACTACACCAATGGTTTGACACTAGAATTAAATATTATTTCAAATTATCAGTAAATAGTAAAAACAAATGCTTCATCAATCACTGGAAACAATCACTTTTACGTAATAATTATTTTCACTTAAATCTTAAAACAATCACATTTTACCAACTGAACACGGTACACGGTACAGAAAATATTACATGTTCTGATCAGAACTTTGAGCTCGCTTTTCTGTCACTAACTTACCGATATTTGGAATAATGTCCTTTGATCATGCTACTTTTAAAAGTGAGCATAAGTGACTGTCACTTAGCCTATTCCTTTCGAGATATTTTACTTGGTTCATTCTTGAAAACAACTGCGCAGCCCCGGTGGCGCAGTGGTCTAAGCGATGGCCTCTGATCATTCGTCCGAAAGGGGTCCGGGTTCAAATCCCGGTGAGGCATGGATGTTGTGTTTGTCTTACGGCACTGGATCTCTCCCTTCCCTGGAACCAGTGACCCTAAATTAGGGACGGGCGACTGCTTATAGCCCATTGAGTTGCTCACGGTGGTCGTTAAACCTCCAATCAAAAAAAAAAAAACCTGTTCACATGAGTATATTGTTCCGAACATAGACAGAACCCATGCAGCTAGGTTATCAATGTTTACTTACTTGTCCTTTGAAATTAACTGGTAAAACTGTTAGATTGCAACTGTTGAATTTTAATTTTAGGAAAGAATCACACTGCAAGTCTCTTAATTTAAGCTGAAGTTCTTCAGATGCATTGTCAGCATTATAGGAAAATGGAGACTTGAATATATTGAAAGTATTTTCCATGTCTTTGAAACATTCAAGCCGCCCCGGTGGCGCAGTGGTCTAAGGCGTTGGCCTCTGATCATTCGTCCGAAGGGGTCCGGGTTCGAATCCCGGTGTGGCATGGATGTTGTGTTTGTCTTACGGCACTGGCTCTCTCCCTTCCCTGGAACCAGTGACCCTAAATTAGGGACGGGCGACTGCTTATAGCCCATTGAGTTGCTCACGGTGGTCGTTAAACCTCCAATCAAAAAAAAAAAAAAAAAAAAACATTCAAACCGCCTGTTAAAATCCTCTTTTAACATAGCTATCTTTGTAAAAAATTCACAAAAGTTGATTTCTTCTTTTTCAGCTGAAGCTTTTAAAGTGGGAAGGTGAGCAAGATTTCCCGCACTGTTCTGAGCTTCTCGAAGCTGAAGTTTCCTCTGAAATGCGTTAACATTATCAATAATATCAGTGACTAGCTTATTTTGGCCTTGTAGTTTGATATTCAAATCGTTTAACTGTCCAGTTATATCTGTGCTTAATGCTAGATCACGAAATAATTTTGGATCATCAAAAAGCGCGACGTCTTGATCTTTACTTTCGAGGAACATCATTATTCCATCTCTCAAATCCCCAAACCTTGTTACTTATAAAGAGGATGGCTTTGCTAAGCATTACTATGTTTATATTATATTTAATATATTGTAATATACTTGAAAAGAAGTGATCTATTTTTATTTTGTAATCATTCATGCGGGCTGCAAAACTGTTGGCGCCGGGCAGCATATAGCCCGCGGGTCGCGAGTTTGAGACCACTGTTCTAGACGATGTGTGGAAGAAACATCAGACATTTTTCCAAGAACCCAACGGCGAGTACACCCATTTTTACGTTCGGGCGTCAATGCAAAAACACAAGTTTGTCCTTGACGGAAATCGAAACCGTTGCCTCTTTTACTCCGGAGTAAGTTGCTCTCCCAATTAAGCTACACGGACCGAATGTATCGCTGCAGATTTGTCGTCTTGACACGTGCTTTACCATTGTAGTACGTCACAGGGTGTATGCGTGTGTGTCCGCTATAACTCATCTGGTAATCTTGGTAAATTCTTGAAGATTTGGCGGATCGTTTTTCATTTGTAACTAACCGAGCGATTTCATCAGATAAATTATGCAGACGTCTGTAGTGAGGGCGTTCGATTACGTACAGTTAATGTAACTATCACTAGAGCACCAATAAATCAAACGTGAGGATCGCAGACATATCAGTAAACATTTAAATTCCACACAACTATTTACAAATATAAGGGTCATTCAAATGAAAACGAGTCAAAGGACATATGAGAAAGATATTGTGACTGACCTTAAAAATAGTCCCCGTGACTATTAAGGTACTCATCCCACTGTGGTACTAGACGTTCGATTCCTCGTGCATAGAAGGTGTTGGGTTTCTTGCGGAACCATTCCCGAAAAATATCCTGCACCTCTTCGTCAAAGTGAAATCTGTGACCCCAGCAAGATGCTTCTTCAGCTCCCCGAAAATGTTAAAGTCTCAGGGGGCCAAGTCTGAGCTGTATGCGTGATGCTGGAGTGTTTCCCACCAGGATTTGGAAAAGTAATCATGGACTATTTTCGTTGTACCAAACAGAGGTCATTGCTCTTTCCAAATTTATAAGTGAGTCACTGAAAACTGGAAGACTCTCGGTTCGATTCCCGGTGGTGGCCAATGATAATTTTTCCGTGACTGACTTATAAATGTGGAAAGAGCGATGACTTCTGCTTGGTTTTGCTGGTGTCCTCGTCAAATGTCTGTATTCATTATTCATTCGCCTTCTAATTATTTCTTCAGTTGCTGCTTACCATCTTTCGTGAATCCCCAGCATTGTGCGGGGCTCCAAGAAGCAACCTGCCAAATTGGCTTGGCAGTTAGTGTATGTGAGTCTGGAGGAATTCGAGGCCGCTGTGGTGCAGTGGAAGAGTATCCGTCTCGTAACTGGAAGACCCTGGGTTCGATACCAGGTGGCGGCCAAAGATAATTTTTCCGTGACTCACTTATAAACGTGGAAAGAGCGATGACCTCTGTTTGGTGTTCCTGGTCCACGTCAAATGTCTGTATAAATTATTTTCGTAGTGTAGGAGTGCGTGTTGTCATGAAGAAGAACGCCTCCTGCGGTGAGTAGCCGCTTAGAATTGAGTAACGCTCGCAGATATTTGAAAGTGTTGGCATACAGGTTTTTTCCGGTGGTGAGAAACTTGATTAAAGGGGGTCCTTTTGGTCGAAAAAGGTCAACATGACATTTCGTTCACTTGTCTGCATTCTAGTTGACTTCTTTCACCCTTTAACAGACTGGAACGAGTTTACTCGAGGTTAGCAAAATGGGCTAAAATCAACTCGAACAAATATATTCGATCTCTGAGAAGTGCGCTGAAGGCGGATGGAACGAGTGCTGAACCTGCGCATCAAAAACATTTGCTTTTCCGTTATTTTTGTTATTCATTGTGGTCATTTAGGAGATGATTGACACTTATCCTTTTTCGTTGATTACCTGATAAAAGGGATATAACAATGGCGACAAACCTAAGAAAGGAGACAGAGAAAATGTTCCAATCGCTAGTTTCTACCTAGTTGCATGAGTATAATGTCAGAGACACTAGCCTTTTCCACATCATTCTTTAGGGTCAGAGGTATTAGCCCATCCTCACCTTTGCGTGGATTGAAAGTTTTGTGGAGCAAAGAATATCTTATCACAAATGACAGGTTTATGCCCCGTACTGCTGAGATGAGAAAGTAAAGGAATTTTTTTGGAAGTAGATTTCGTAAAACCTGGCCGCTATGTGAACATTTCTGTTTGAGGAGCGCAGAAAATTTTGGGCACCGTTTGGTTCAAGTACATCGGACGCTTAAAGGGTTAACAATGGAGACGACGTGTGTTTCCATTGGCTGCTTTGTCTTTTGCTTTCAGGTCGGTAATGAAAGCACCACGTTTCATCACCCACAATGACTGTCGACGAAATGGCGACCTTCCTCATAATACCACAGTAAATGTTCCAAGAACACACCCATGTGAATGCCTTTCTGCACAGATTGTAAGTTGTGTAGCACCCACAGAACGGAAATCTTCCGGTACTGCAGGCGATCCCGGATAATGGTGTGCACACTCTCTACACCGAGTCCAAATTTGGCAGAAGTGCTTCTATTGTGACTCTTGTGTCTTTCCGAATGAGGCTATCCACTTCAGCGACGGAAACTTCGGTGATCACACGGTGTGCTTGCCCTGGCCTCGAATCATCAGTCAACGATGACCGCCCCTCTTGGAACCTCTTACTCCAGTCTTTAACACGTGACATTGACATGCAATTTTTGTACACGCTACTCATGCGGCGATGGAGTTCTGTACTCCGACACTTTTCACGGTTAAGAAACGGTTAACCGCTCTCTATTCAACGTTTGTTGCTTCAATCATGACTTCCTGGATCGAAGACCTGCACGAGATCCTGCACAAAGGCCAATTCCTTCCGACGTCGAGTGATCGCAACTCCACATTTTACTGCGTCATAACATTACGGTGGCGCCACCTAGGTTTTATATCTACTATGCCGCGGTAAACCCATTCGGTAATTTGTTATGTCGGTGGCACGTTTTCATTTGAATGACTCATATGTATCGAAGAAACAAGTCACTACGGCCAATATCTTAACTTCTACTGAATCACAATGTCGAATCGTAAGTACGGAGACCATTAATCAAACATCTTCTAATGCTAAGTTTATTTTCATTATTTCTCTGTGATGGATAAACGTCCCTACCCGGAAACATCCGAACATTAAGAGTCTAAGTAATGGGTACTTACTGTTCTTATTACGATGTAATCCAAACTCCTCACACGCACATATTTCTGAGGAAGGCGTTCACTCCTTATTACCTATTCACAGCTTACCAAAGGTCGTAGCAGACTCACTTCCTGGCTCATAAAATATTGTGGATCTGCACATGGTTTCTTCGTTTAGCCGGCACGACACCATACGGAACAATATACTCGTGTGGACGGTTGGCAAGAAGGGAGGGCAGTATGCCCTCCACCCCACCTGTTTAGTGCTTCTTCCCCCCGTGAATGCGCCGAAAAGACCATGGCAAGAAATTTGAATGGTCAACCGTCGCTCCTCTGTGTCCTACAGTGGAACGCTCATTCGCGAGAACTCAACTATTTCTTTTCCGTTGATTATCCAGATTGTTCCGATCGGCGAATTCAATAGGGGAATTTTCACCGGGGAAATTGTTCAATGACTTTCCGACTTCCGCAATATCCATCTTCGTGTCTTCATGCGGAACACACAACACGCAGCGTAGCTACTCTTCTTTAGTACATATAACTCCGGACAACAACTGAATATTTCTTTTGCTGATTTTCGGTAGACCCTCGCTTTGCTGTCCCCCTCGTATACAGCAACACACCGGGTTTACATGAGATTCCCTTCTTTTGTGCTTGTGTCTGCAATTAGCGAGTACGTTTGACCCTTTCCGACCTCACACCTAAAACTGTGTCTGCTAACAGTGCTTCGGAATCCTCTTTAATCTATGCGTTGTCCCAACCGAGACTAAAAGACGACTGTTTTATCGCACTGGGACCCCACACACATCGAACAAAGCCTTTCCTGAAAGGAACTTCTACATCTGGGAAAACCTATTTTCTATGCGCTGAAACCCAATGAGCGGCTCCGAATTAATTAATCGGGATGATTGACCACGCCCATCAGATCTCAAGTTATGAGGCAAAATTTGCATCACATTGTTGTCCAAGTTAAAGTGATAGTTTGGAAGTCGAAATTCGAAGCGAAGGAAGGAGGAGTTAGCTAGAAAACAAAAATATTTATCATGTCCTTTATACGGAAATTGATTAGATCCTTCACCTTGAATATTGGTGCGCTGGAATTGGCAATTGGAAATTTTCGTGTTACGAATGAATAGCGAGAGGCAGAATAATTTCCCTTATCTGTGGATCATTATTCCATCGATGGTAGGAATGTTTTCCAGGAGAAAATTATGCGTCTCTCTTGCGATTTCTGCAGTGCTTTACTTCCTATCACGAGTTGGAAAAACTTTTTCCTACGGTTCATCAAGGATAAAACAAGATATTTTTGTCAAACAGGTTCCCATTATATTTCTAGGATATTAGTGACAGCGGTTAGAGCTATGGAAACAACGTCGCGTTAACCGCACGGAGTCACGGGTCCTATTCAACCCGGCAAGGAGCTCTTGGCTGCCATCGGGATTACGGCACCAAAGCATATGATGCATTGAAAGCTTAATGCGATTGGCCTTTATGCTAGTAGGTCCATATTTTCTCAAAATAGTATAACTATATACTAAAAATCCGAAAATTTATTGGCGTAGAATAAATAATCAAAATTTCCAAGCTTTCGCACATCAACCAGATGGCTTTCTCAAGGAAGGTAGACAGCTAAGTATAATCAAAATTTCCAAGCTTTCGCACATCAACCAGATGGCTTTCTCAAGGAAGGTAGACAGCTAAGTAGCTGTCTACCTTCCTTGAGAAAGCCATCTGGTTGATGTGCGAAAGCTTGGAAATTTTGATTATTTATTCTACGCCAATAAATTTTCGGATTTTTAGTATATAGTTATACTATTTTGAGTTTAATTTGGTGTACAGTTCCTACTTTTTGAATTTTTGAGGTCCATATTTTGTTTCCCGCTAAACTTGTCTCACTGGAGAGTCCGCTTGAATTGGTGCAGTCAACGTCGTTCCTGAAGCCCAGCCGAGTGTGCCGCTGTACGTTTTATAGACGAGTCGCGATTCAGTCTACAAACGGATTCTCGTCGGCGTTTCATCTGGGAGTGGAACAGGGATCCCGTAATGATCACCAAACGTCTGCGAACGATATTCCTTCGGACGTCCTGGTTTGCTCGTTTCGCGCAGCATTGTGTTCAACGGCTGCACACCACTCCACGTGTTTACTGGGGACAGTGTGAATGCTGAGCGCTATAGGGACGACATCCTAGAACCCTGTATCATACTTTTTCTGTAAGGTATTGGCCCTCAGTTCCTTTTAATGGATGATAACGCTCTCCCGCACAGGACTCAGCTTGTTGATGATTACCTGCAAAGCTGGGATATTCGACGTATGGACTGTCCAGCCAGATCTCAGGATCTGGAGCATGCCTGCGATGCTCATAAAGCAGCTCGTCAACCTATCTCTCAGAATCCTTCCTGAGCTACGCACGGAGTTCATCAAGGAATGGAATTCTTTAGCTCCAGAGTTGATTAACTACCTAGTGGTAAATATATATCGTCGTTGTGAGAGTTGTCTATCGTACGAGGTGATTCCATTTGTGACGTACCTGCCAACAGGACGCACACGACATAAAGGCATATAGCAGACAGAACGAACTTCTGCGTAGCTCAATTGGTAGTGACTTATTCCGGAATGAGGGGACCCGGGTTCGAGCCCCGGCGTGAACAAAAATGACGGAGAAATTTTCTTCGTTATAATGGCGCCCGAACTTTCCGGATGACCCGGCCGTTCAAGATCTCGCAATGGTGTTATGTTCTTTCCACACCGCGAGAGAGGAAAAATAAGAGAATCCCTTCTTCAGCGCTTCCGAAAATAAAATTGTTTGACGTTGAATTCCACACACTAGATTGACTGGGAGTTCTCAAGTGCACGTTCTACAGTGGATGGCTGCCTGCAACGATTCATGGTCACGGCTGACCCGTGGGGCATGCCCCCGGCTCTCTTTCGGGGGGGAGGAGGATGTGACGTGCCTGCCAACAGGACGCACACGACATATAGGCATATAGCAGTCAGAACGAACGTCCGCGTAGCTCAATTGGTAGAGTGACTTATTCCGGAATGAGGGGACCCGGGTTCGAGCCCCGGCGTGAACAAAAATGACGGAGAAATTTACTTCGTTATACATTCCTTATTAAGACATTTTTAGATTGCATCCTTACATCTCACCTTGGTGATATATGCCGATGTGACCCTGTATACGCAAAATGTGTACATATTTGTCGGTTGTTACAAAATGTTTATTACCCTTATGATTGTGTCTCTTTATATGACAAATGTCTCTACCTGCTGTTGCGGGTTTCCTTTTTATCCCTGCGAATGCCTTCCGGACTTCAATTTGGCAGAGCAGTGCATAAATGTGAAGCATTAGGTATTGATTACATTTTCACAGAAAATGGCCCAGACTGAACTAATAAACAACTGGTTATAATTCATAAGATTTTTTTATTTCGGCGTTTAACAACCACTGCGAGCAACAATAAGGGTGATACGTAGTCTTCCGTCACTAATGTTTCATGGTCACTTGTTCTCATACCGAGACAGACAGCCAACGTTCTCAGAGACACACACTATCCATGGCTCCTCATTAACCTGAAGCAAAACCTATCGCGAAGGAATGGTCAGAAGCCAGCTCTTCAGTCGAATCGCCCGCCGGCGCAGCAGAGAGAGATTTTGAATTATTTCACGCTATTGTGATGCCCTGAATTTGTACGTTGATATGAAGTCTGTAATTCGTATCTACCAATTCAGCTCGAATGTGTCATGAAGAAATAGCTCATGGCTCATATTTCGGGAATTTTTCCGTGTGTATGCTGTTGAATGCTGGTGGAAGTCGTGTTGTCTGATAGCAAAACTAAATTGCAGTATTTTGCCCTGATTGAACGAAATTTATTTGAGATTCCAGCTTAGTAAAAATAAGCGAAAACCAAAGTTACGATTTTTGTATGCATCACATGTTTCCATAGTTTCCTTTTCATGATCGGCTGTACCTCTCTCCCGAATTTCATTTAAGTCAATCCAGTCGTCATATTGCTATGTGAATAAATTGCCACAACACACAGTACATCGAATCCTGCTAAAAATAGGACTGCGTAGCCTCAGGCGGATCCGAGTGCCCAGGCCAACCTAGGTTCACTGTAGAAATCTCCTGCAATAAGTACGCGAACATCCAAACTGGGTTTTGAATGATTGGAAGAAGATTTTCAGTTCCGAGGAAGCTATTAGATAACCATAATAGTTCGTGAGGTGTCCGGTAGAGTTCGCTTTAATGACTTGTTTTATTTTATAGTGGTTTGCAGAGCGCAATTTCTTACACTCACGGATAATGAAATTTGCGCACTTAGAAGAAAACGTGCTACAACCCCGAAACTTTGCAAGTAGCTATAGTGCGTGATGACATGCAAATGATCCCCATTTAGTACGAGTGCGCATGACCGCAATCCCTGTGGTGGCGCTGTAAGCCCGAACCAGTAGCTTTATAAACCGACGTGTAGTCGATGTCCCATGAAAGCAAAAAACCGGCTGACGCAAGCAAGAGTACAGAGTGAAAAAAATGCCGGGTACACCAGAGACGTCGATTTACGCAACTTACGGACTTTGAGAGAGGCCTGATCATCCGGCTGAAAACCGTAGGGTGGTCGGCGTGCTGTATAGCCCACTACATGAATCGCTCTGACCATACCGTCCGACTGTGTTGGGAGCAGTGGACACGCGACAGCACTGCCACACGATGGACCGGCTCCGAATGGACCAGGAGTACCACGGGTAGAGAGAATCAACGGATCGTGCGCCAGGCACCAACGGATCACACAGGGACCCGGTCCATTATACAGGCAGATGTAGCGGCTCCTGTGTGACAACGAACAATCTCCCGACACCTCGCAGAAGCGAATCTACGATCCCAGCACCCCTTACGTGTGTTGCCATTAACACCGGAACATCGCCGGTTCCGTGTGCAGTGGTACCATTACATAGCGACGTTGAATGTCACAGACTGGTGACGTGTGATTTTTGGCGATGAGTTCCGCTTCTTCCTGGGGACAGATGATCGTCGTGTCCGGGTGTGGATATCTCCGGTTCAACGACACAATCCCAACCTTATTATTTAGCGCTACACCTCACTCACTGCAGGAATTATGGTCTGGGAAGCCTACGATAGCCGATCAATTCTAGTACTGGTACGTGGATCATTGAAGGGCCAGCAGTATGTGGATGAGATCCTACGGCTCCATGTGCTCCCATCCCTGGCTGGGATTCCAAGTGCGTTATAACAGCAGGATAATACCCTCCCGTACACGGCTCGGGTAGCCCAGGACTACCTACGTCATGTCCAGACACTTCCATGGCCTTCTCACTCCCCGGACATTCCCCCTATCGATAATATGTGGGACCAGTTGAAACGCCAGCTGCCGCCGTGCCGCACTATCCAGGATTTGGAGCACACCGTTCAACATCTCATTTACACTGACTTTGCTAAAGCTTTTGACAAAGCTTGATATTAATTACGCTGACTTTACTAAAGCTTTTGACAAAGTTCATCATGACATTTTACTCAAGAAATTGAACTGTCTTGGCCTCAGTGATAACCTGATGTCCTTGTTTAAGCCCTATCTTTTCAACCGATCCCAGTCTTATTTATAACAACCATGTTTCTGATCCCTATGTTGCCACATCTGGAATACCCCAAGGCTCTAATTTAGGACCACTCCTGTTTTCCATATACATTAATGACCTTCCTTTTGGCATTCATGGCCCATGTCTCTTGTTTGCTGATGATCTCAAGCTTTATCCAAATGTACAGACTCCTCATGACTGCCTTGCTCTTCAAAGAGACGTCAGTAACCTGCTTCAGTGGTGTACATTAAAAAATCTCCACCTCAACATATCCAAGTTTCCTTTTCGCGGAAAAGAAAACCAATTCGTTTTGACTACAAAGCTGGCGACTATACTCTTAGCCGGACAAACGAAGTCCAGGACTTGGGAGTCACGTTTGATTCGAACTTGGACTTTAAAAGTCATATCAAAAGAATTGTACGTACAGCGTGCAGAAAACTTGTTTTTTTCATGCGACATTCCAAGCATAACTCGAACACTCAGACACATATTCGCATTTTTGAGACTACGGTCAGATCCTCACTGGAATATGCGGCGATAATTTGGAGTCCTAGCAAGTAACTCTAGTAAATGAAATCGGGAAAGTTCAGAAAAAGTTTCTTCGACATCTTTTTGATAAATCGACCGGTGTTTATATAGTGGACATCCCGACTGCTGACCTTCTGATATTCTTCAAGATGACCTGTCTGCAATCGAGAAGGAAAGCTCTTCAACTCAAGTTCCTGTACGGCATCATCAATGGAGAGGTAGATGATACTCAAATTGTAAACCACTTAAGTTTCCGTGTACCATATTTACCGAGGACAAAATGTGAACTATTTGCAGTGCCATTTTTCAGAACTGATGCTGGAAAAAATTCTACGTTATGTAAAATGTATAGGCTTCACAACTCACTTGAAGAATGTATGGATATTTTAAATGTAAGTAATAATTTTTTTCATAAAGCATGTTTTGCAGGATTGTAAATATCACTTGGTAATTATCACTGTAAATATAAATATAGCAATTCCTGTAACTAGATTTATCGTCTGCAGGGATGTGCTTACAATAAATAAATGAACATCACTATCCTGGATTTGGGCCAGTCTGCCGCAGGATAACATCAGGCGTCTGTTTGTCGCCATGCCGGATCGTATTGCAGCATGTTTCGCCGCCATGCCGGGCCGTATTGCAGCATGTTTCGCCGCCATGCCGGACCGTATTGCAGCATGTTTCGCCGCCATGCCGGACCGTATTGCAGCATGTTTCGCCGCCATGCCGGACCGTATTGCAGCATGTTTCGCCGCATCAGGCGGTTCGACGCGCTATTGAAGATGACCGGACTGCGTGCCTCAGATGCCTCTGTAATTGTCCTGCCGCTCTGTTTTTGCCGTCATGTGTATCATTACGTCCATAAAATTTCATTACAATCCGATGCTTCCTTCTTGGTGCGCAAATTTTATTGTCGTGAGTGTATGTGCGTCACAATGCAAAGATGTGCATCAGTCAATCGGCGCGCTTTAACTTGGTGTGTACTCTTTTTATGTGACTTTGAATATTTTTAAAGTGTAAGTCGAACCTTATGTAATTCGGGCTTGTTTGCTTTACGAATTTAAACTCAGTTCGAAGACTGCAGAAGCGTCCCGTAAGATACATGTGGCTCTTGGAAAAGATGCGTTAATAATGTACTGCGCAGAAAGGGTTTAAAAATGTGTTTCTGGTGTTGAACCATTTGAAGAAGCACCACGTTCAAGAAGACCTTCTATTATCGATAAGGAAGAATTAAGTGCCGTTGTTGAAAATAATTCTAGATTAACATGACTAGAGCTTTCACAAATATCTAACACGTGAGTGGTGAAACATTCGTTTAGATATGCATCAACTCTGAAAACTATGGAAGCTAAGCAAATGAGTTCCACATGCATTATGAAATCCCACGAACCATTTTAGTGGCCTGACAGTTTTCTGTTGCACCATGTGGACAGCCGGGTACGTGTTTGTTGTTAACTGGGGATGTGTGAGCGCCATAATACACCGCCGGACGAAATCAATCTTGTGGACGAAGTGTAATATTAGGTAGGTGCAAACGTTCTACCCGTTTTTGTAATACATGCAAATTGCGATAGGAGTAGTTACGTCACAGATGATGCTGCGATGCCGAATTTTCGGCCAATAAAGCGTGGAACAGTAGAACATCTTAGAAGCACTAGGCTTGTCCGAGTAAGTCATTCGTAACGGAAATCACGGAAGGTGTAACATGGCATGCAATAAGGAGCACATTAGAAATTGTTTCCTGTACGAGTTCGAGCACTGCAGCCGCGGCTTTCTGCAACATCTGCCAAGTGTATGGGGAGGATGCAGTTGATGATAGCACATATCGCCTTTGGTTTCGAGAATTCCGGGACGGAGACAGAAGTTGTAAAGATCAACCACGTCCTGGACGTCCATCCGTGGTTTCTGACGAGGATGTGGACCAAGCTGTAACAAATGACCCACTTCCAACCGTTCAGGAATTAGCGAACACGTTGTCGGTACACAGAACAACAGTCGAAAAACGGATGCATGCGCTTGGGTTCATCACCAAGTTCGATAACTGGGTTCCGCACCAGTTTCATGCAAAGCAACGAGATGAGAAAATCCATACCGGTGTTTCTTTGGTTTCTCGTCACAGAAATGAACCGTTATTGGTTCGAATTGTAACGGGTCATGAGAAATGGGTACTGTACCATAATGTAAAGCGTCGGCGGACTGTGTGCCAAGATGCGGAGCCTCTTGCATCAACCTGAAAAAGGAGGACTGCATCCTACCAAAAGTTTTTTGTTGTGTGTTTCGTGGGATGTCTAGGGAATAATCCACTGGGAGGTGTTGGTACCTAACCGAACGATAAACGCTGGCCTTTACTACCATACGTTGGACAGATTGCGAGAATAACTGTCATCAAAGCGGCCAGCACTCATCAAACGCAAAGGCGTGATCCTCCATCATGAGAACGCCAGACCTCATGCTACTTTAACCACTCAGCAAAAATTACTGGACTTTGGTTGGGAAATGTTACCTCACCCGACGTATTCCCCTGACCTGGCACCTACGGACTACCATATTTTTCGATCACTACAGAACATTTTCGCTCTCCAAACCTTTGATGATGTGGACGATGAGAAAACTGCATTACATGACTGTGTTGACTAAAACAGAGGAGTTTTTCCATCGTGGGATTCACCTACTCATAGACAGAATGCAAGAGGTCATACAGAATGATGGCAATTATGTGAAATCCTAGGTACGTTATTTCTTGTGTTCCTCTCGTTTCTTTGTAGTCTACGAAAACGGGTAGAAGTTATGCACACACCCAATACTTTGGGAAATGTTCTTCTGGGAAACTCAGGGTCCAATCATTCACGTGTAAGAGACTATGACGTCTACCACGTGCCTAAACTTCGTTGGAGACTAGGTATATATTTTCATTGCAACGGTGTGCTCTCCTCTTGCAGTGCCCTTTTTTAGCAGGATAATGCGCTATACTACACGGCCCGTGTTGTTGGAGAATGGTTCGCGGAACATGTGGAAGAATTCCTGGCCTCCAGATTTTCCAGATATCAATCAAATAGGGCATCTGTGGTTTGTATTGGAATAGCAGATCCGATCTGCAGGCTCAATCACTTAACTTACAAAAGTTAAGAATCTGCTGGTAAAGTGTTAGAAAGAGATACCACAAGACACTTTTAGATATACATTACATTGGCAAAAGTCACCGAACATCTAGAAGAGAAATCCAATGTAGCATTTATTGACATACATTGGTACAGTATCGGTCTACCTTTGGCATTAATGCATGCACTGCTCATTCCCAACATGCTTTCGACAAGGTTTTGAAAGACAGCGATAGGTATGCGCTTCCATTCAGTAAATAATGTTGCAGCTAACTGTTGCTTAGTAGTAGGCCTTGGTTATAAACTTCTTATGCGGCGCTCTAATTCATCCCATAGGTGCTCTATGTGATTATGATCAGGGCTATGTGCTGGCCAGTCCACACACGATACGGAATTATTGTCAAACCACGCCATAACAGTCCTTGCTTTATCCTGCTAGTACCAGCAAGACTGGGTTCCATATTATTGCCACACAGTTGGTAGGGCATAACTGTCCAGAATATCGAGGTAGATGTGCTGGTTAACAGATTTGTCCACAATAACCAATGAGCCGGGACCATACCACGAAAATCACCTCCACACGAGTACATTGCCAGCTCCAAACCTGACCGTAGGAACATTACACTGTGGTAAATAGCAATCTCCCGGCTGCAGCCATACTCACACATGGCCATCAGACTGAAGGATGATGTATCTGGATTCATCAGTCCAAAGGACCTGTTTCCATTGATCTAGGGTTCACGAAGAATGTTCTTTACACCATGCTAAACGACGAGTAGCATTCCGAGTCGAGATGAAAGGCTTATGATCAGTTGCACGACCACGATAATCTATGGAATGAAGTTATCTGCAAATAGTACCTGTACATACCGAGGTTCTAGCGTTTTTACTCACCTGTACACTGAGCTCTTGTGCAGTACTCCGTCCATCAGCTGTAACTACTCTCCTGAGGATTCGATGTTCTCTATCACTGATTTTCGTTGGTCTGCCGGTACGTTTTGCTTGTTCCGTCACGCTATGTGTCTTCCACTTATTCAGTACATACAAAGCAGTTAACTTGGGTATGTTTAAACGCCTCTCGGTTTCTCTTATGGACAACCCACTAATATAACACCCAACAATCTTTTCTTTCTTAAAGTCAGTTCTATCCCGCCGCGACATTTTCACTTAACCTCACAGAGCGATATGATCACGATCAGCTGCAGGCTTGTTTTATACCGTTTGAAGCTGTACCGCGCATCTTAACAACGCAGCGAATCCGTTCTTTTGCTTTTTAAGGGGTGTCCGGTGACGTTTGTCCATATAATGTATATTGTAGCGTCTATGCCTCGCCGGGTAAGGGCCATTTTGGTGGTACGTAGCGAAGCAAGTTGTCAAAATGTTTTGTCTATTCCGTGTGGATGCATTATTTAAAATGTTTCACGGACCGTTCTTCTTCTTCTTAGCCTGTTGACACCCACTGCAGGGTATAGGCCTCCCCCTGTCTTTTTTAACTTCTTGGGCCTTTAGCTTTAGCCCACCATTTACCACCTGTAAGTTTCTGAAAGCCATCTCTCCATTTTATTCTCTAGCGCCCTCTTCTTCTTCATCCATCTCTCGGTTGCCATTCTTGCATTAACCGTGTCCATCTTTCTTATTTCAGTCTTCCAATATGTTCAGCTCATCTCCACTTTGATTCTTTTATTATTTTTATGATATCTAATATTCATGTTTTTTCTCTTATAATTCCATTTCTAACTCTATCTCTTCTTGTTATTCCTAACATTTCCTTTTCATTTTCATTTGGGGTATAATCGGTCTAATCCCTAGTTAGTTTTCTTTATTTGGAGAAAGTTGCAAGAAGCAAATAGCCAGGCAGTATTAAAACTGTAAAATATGCCTAGAATAAACACACAGAATAGTTATTAAATCATATTTAAGTTGAAAGTCGTCCTAAAAAGTCACGACTAAAGCTTATGCTGTTGTAATAAGTCACGGAATAAGTTTTTTAAAACATTCGTGAAGGGTTAAACTCTTGTTCCGGCTAAAAATATGAAACTTAGCTATATTTCTTAAAAAGTTAAGCATTTTTTATTAGCTACTTATAAGATTAGGAGAACACAGGGGGTTTAAACATCTCAAATTGTTTACACGGGTACTAGTTAAGCGTTTCCATTATAACTTAAGTATTGCCGTGCTCAAGCTTCAGCAGCGAACAACTTCATCGTTGCAATAATGGTACTATGGTTTTTCTTTTATTTAATTTTTTTTTCGTTTGATAACCGGATTTTGCAGACTTTTCTATTGCTAGGGGTAAACTGGACTTAGTCTTCCGGGAAAGAGAAATAAATCTCTTTGGCTTCCTTGTAATCTTTCGTAACATCGCCCGATCTTCTTTGAGAAAGAAAAAACCGATAGGAAACTCATCGGCTTTTGCCTGGGCATATCTGTAGTACTTTATATACTTTTTCCAAATAGAAGAAATACTATTTTAGGTAAAGAATACTAAGATATATTATCTTGCAGACATTCACAAATACTTTTAATGAATAACTTAGGATTACGAATGTTAAAATATTACCTTCTTGCACACTGTAAAAATGGTTTTGATATTCACGAGTCACTTTTCATGATTTTTTTTGTTTGTGAATAAACGAAGCATATTTCTGATACATCCTTTTCGACGAAATGCCGAAAAGAAACCAGAACTTCACGGATTTTTGGTACGCCAGAAAAATTCTGAATTTTCAGAAAACTTCCCGCAATTCCTTTCTCTTATTGACGGCAAATTGCCGTTTTCAAGATGTGTTAGCGGAAAATTCAGAATTTTCAGAAACCTTTCCACAATTCCATTCTTATATTGACGGTAAATTGCAGTTTTTAAAATATGTTAACGGAAAATCATAATTTTCAGAAACGTTTCTGCAATTCCTTTCTTATATTGACGGCAAATCGCCGTTTTTAAGATGTGTTAACGGAAAATTCTGAATTTTCAGAAACCTTTCCGCAATTCCTTTCTGATATTGACGGCAAATTGCCGTTTTTAAGACATGTTAACTGAAAATTCTGAATTTTCAGAAGCATTTCCGCAATTTCTTTCGTATATTAACTGAAAAACCTCCGTACGCACATTTTCCGTAACCACATGATGAAAAATTTCCGGTAATAGGAGCTATTCGTGGGAATACTTGAGGTTTGATAAACTGTTAAATTTCAATCGTCTACCGAATAGCGTGATTTTGAAGTTCTGTAGCGAGATCGGATATTGTGTATAGCATATCGCATGGATTTTGGTTATTGTAGAACAGGATATTTCTTCTCTCTCCCATTTTATGCACCAGGTATTACGTATTGTGTTACTGTATGAAACCGGAGAATTAAATTATTGTACAGGTATTATATATAATAATAAGACTAAAGATATAGCCATCAAGAATATCCATAAGACTAAAGATATAGCCATCAAGAATAAATTTCATATTTAGGTGGTTTGTGAAATAACACTGTAAAATGGTACACAGTTACATTTCCCCTTTTCCTAAAGTAATTGTCAGCTTAAACAAATTCCCAGTTCCAATGCATTCTAGTGCTTCGAAAAATCATGATGAAAAAAATACTTATTTTTATGACAAGTCTGCCTGCAGAAAAAATAATTCATTACAAAATATTAAAAAAAAAATAATAATAAGCTTCAGCAGAATATAAAATGAATAAATCGCTCGCATTAACGACGAAAAAGAAATTCTTCATCGCGGAATTAGTTTTATTATGAACGTGCTTCATCTTTCTGAGTCATTCTGGCCCAGTGGTTAAGACGCGCGTCATCTGATAAACAACTAAAACGACGTCGGTCCGGTCCCCACCTCTGCGAAAAGATTATCTGGTGCAAGGGATGAAAAATTCAGCATTTTCGATTTTGCGGAATCGCTGTATGAATACGTAAAAACCTGAAACGGACTAAGTTTAAAAAAATTGGCATTTTTAAAAACGGAAATTTCGTTAACGGGCACCTACCGGCAACTTTGCTGCATCCTATTTCCATGAATTCACATCAATTATTTTTTTTTTTTTTTGTATAGATGATGAAATGTTGGAATATGGATCGAAATGTTAAACACCCAAAATAAGGTGCAAAGCAAACTGTTTTTATCCAAGTAATCCTCGCCAATATCTGTACACGTTTATCAACCAGATACAAACGTTGGTATGCCGTCGTGCAAAAATCTCCAGTTTCGGTATGGGACAAAGAAGTTGTGATATGTGTCGACCCCTGATGAAGCCATACATGACATCTACCATATGTTCTACAACCCTTCCTCTTTTTATCCAGGTAGAAGTACCAGTTTTTAGCTTTGTGAATTCAAAAATAAGAATCTGGGTTTTTTAAGATATTTACAATTTTTATTTTTTTAGGATGTTAGAAATTTATATATATATACACGGTGGAGTCACATTATTGTGATCATCAACTGATATCTAGAATAACCACCGTGTGCAGCGCGGACAGCAGCTAGACGGGATGGGAGTGACTCATTAAGGTGCTGGAAGGTGTTCACAGGTATCTGGAGCCATGCTGACTGCAGTACATCTGACAGCTGCTGGAGGGTGCGTAGCGAAGGATCCATAGAACGAACAACACGATCGATGTAGTCCCCCTAATGCTCAATAGGGTTTACGTCTGGGAAATTAGGGGGACCAGAGAGGTACTTTGAAGTCTTCATCGTGCTCTCCCAACCACTCTCGGACATTTCTAGCTGTGTGGCACGTTGCATTGTCGTGGTGGAAGATCCCATGCGCCCCAAAGAAGACAATCAGCATGAATGGGTGTACGTGGTCTGCCAGGATGAATTCATAACGAATTCGGTCCATATTGTATTCCACAGGTATGAGTAGACCCAGAGAATGCCACAAAAATAATCCCCAAACCATAACACTGCCCCCAGCAGCTTGTGTTCTTCCAGGAATGGTTGAAGAGCGTTTGTTCTCCGATGTTTCTCGCCTTATACGTCAACGTCCATCCGTTCGATGAAGCAGAAAATATGACTCATCGGAGAAGACAATTCTTTGCCAATCAGCGGAGGTCCAATTCCGATACTGCTGTGCAAATGTAAGCTTTTTATGACGATGCACTTTCGTCAACATAGGTGCAGTAGCCATTCGTCTGCATCGGAGCCCCATACGCAACAGGGTTCGCTGAACTGTTGCTTCCGGCACATTTCCGGTAGCCAACTGGTTCATTCATCCAGTGAGTTGCTCCACTGTAGCGTGTCGATCGGCCATCACGCACCTTCGAAGCTGACGTTCACCTCTCACATCAATGGCACGTGGGTTCCACAGTTTCCACGTCGCTTATTCGCAATGGTTCCATTTCCCCAATCACGATGAATTTTAACCACAGCAGCACGAGAACAGTTCACAAACTGTGCTGTTTCAGAAATACTGCCACCCTTGGCCCGAAAGCCGATAATCGTCCCTTTTTGCAAATGTGATATATCGCTTCTTTTGTCCATGACAGCAAGGAGTTATACGTTTTCAGAATGCCTACACCACACTTTATATACCCTCCAAGCCAGCTCACGACACGTGCCTTCTTTCATTGGCTACGCGCTGTTGACGTCAAAAGTAGGAGGTGGTCACACTAACGTGACTCGACTGTATATATATGTATATGTGGGTGGATGAAATTCGAAAGTATGTAGGAGTGACAAGGAGGAGACTGGCACAAGACAGACCGTTGTGGAGGAAACTTGGGGAGACCTTCGTCCAGCAGTGGATTGATAAAGGCTGACAATGATGATGATGATGATGATATATACATACATACATACAGTATATACCGAAGTTAAGATATATATATATATATATATATATATATATATATATATATATATATCTACAAATTGCCAAAACAGCTTTTAGCCGGCTTGTCATGTACGCTAAATGACACGCTACCACCATATCATTTAAATCTGGTAGGCTACGTACTTCAGCAACCGCGTATCCGGTTTTATTTTTTACCACAAACCCCAGATGCCCGTTTGCATTGATATCTGGGCAATTTGGAGGCCAGAGCAATACCTGGAAGTTTTCCTCACGTTCCGTAAACCATTCTGGAATAATCCGACGAGAGTGGCATGGCGCATTATCTTGGTGAAGGAAGGCCCTACTAGAGGGAAATATGTACCTTCCCTATGAAAGGATGTACCTAGTTTTTAGTGATGTTTAGGTAGGTGTTAGAATTCATAGAGTCCTGCACATGAATGACTGGACAGAGGATTTCGTTGCCGAAAACATTACACTTCCTCCACTGGCTTGCTTTCATCCCACGGTGTATCGTGCTGCCCACACTTCTCCAGGTACACGACCCACGCCTACCTGGCCGTCGACATGGCGCAACAGATAACTAATTTCCTCGGACAGTACGAATTTCTCCCGATTATTCAAGGTCCAGTTTCCATGTTCGCTTGCTCATTTTAGGAACTTTCGACCGTGAACCGAGGCTAACACGGCCATTCCCAGGGACCAGCGGTTACGCAGCCCCATCTCCAGCAGGAATCGATGTACTCTGTGTAGTGACACATTACGTCCTTCACCAGAATTCGAATTACCGACGATTTTTGCCACAGTATTCTTTGTATTGGCTCGTATTATACTGGCGAGTCTTCGCTCACCTCTAGCATCGATACGCGTGATCTGCCCAGACCTTGCCGGCGGCTCGTTGTTTTTCCTCCTCGGACCATTTTTTGAAGGTAGTCACCGCGGATGACTGTGAGCACCCTACAAGCTTTGTCATGTCGGAAATGCTCTGACCCATTCGTCTAGCCTTTACAATTTGGCCTTTACCAAACTCGCTTGTGTCCGCTGTCATTCCCATCTGAAGAACAAGAATAACACTAATAAGCACACAGTTCAGTATCAGGTATTACTTGCCACCCCGTAGGCACAGTGGTCTAAGCGCTGGCTTATGACCATTCGTCCGAGATGTGTCCGGGTTCGAATCCTGTTGAGGCGTGGACGTTGTATTTGTCTTACAGCACTGGATGTTTCCCTTCCGTGGGACCAGTGACCGTAAATTAATGACGGGTGACTGATAATAGCCCACTGAGTTGCTCACGATGGTAGTTAAACCTTGAATCATTCAATAAAAAAAAGGGCTACTTATATAGTTTCATGATTTTCACACGCGCCATCGTTTATCTGCAGTGTCTTTGATTTGAATAAAACCCGCTGATGATATAAATTTGGTTCTTTGGCGAACAACCTGATATTGTTTTGGTTCTTCGGCGTAAAGCCTGATGTAAAACTTGATATTCTTTTTGGTTCTTCGACGTACAACCTGATATGGCTTTGTTTCTTCGACGTACAACCTGATATTATTTTGGTTCTTCGGCGTACAGCCTGATTTACAACCTGCTATAGGTTTGGTTCTTCGGCGTACAACCTGATTTACAACCTGATATTGTTTTGGTTCTTCGGCGTACAGTCTGATGTACAACCTGATATTTTTTTTGGTTCTTCGACGTACCACCTGATATGGCTTTGTTTCTTCGACGTACAACCTGATATTGTTTTGGTTCTTCGGCGTACTACCTGATATTGGTTTGGTTCTTCGACGTACAACCTGATTTACAACTTGATATTATTTTGGTTCTTCGACGTACAACCAGATTTACAACTTGATATTATTTTGGTTCTTCGGGGTACAACCTGATTTACAACCTGATATTGTTTTTGTTCACAGGCGCACAACCTGGTATTGTTTTGGTTCTTCGGCGTACAACCTGAGTTAAAAAATCAGGTTGAGTTACAACCTGATTTTTTTGGTTCTTCGGTGTACAACCTGATTTATAACCACATATTGTTTTGGTTCTCTGGCGTACAACCTGATTTAAAACCGGAAATTGTCTTGGTTCTTTGGCGTACAACCTGCTTTACAACCTGATATTATTTTGGTTCTTCGGCGTACAACCTGATTTAAAACCGAAAATTGTCTTGGTTCTTTGGCGTACAACCTGATTTACAACCTGATATTGTTTTTGTTCTCCGGTGCACAACCTGATATTGTTTTGGTTCTTCGGCGTACAACCTGATTTATAACCGAAAATTGCTTTGGATCATCGGTGTACAACATGATATTGTTTTGGTTCTTCGACGTACTACTTGATTTACAACCTGAAAAGGTTTCAGTTAGTTCTTGGGCGTACAACCTGATTTACAACCGGAAATTGTTTTGGATCATCGGTGTACAACCTGATATTGTTTTGGTTCTTCGACGTACTACTTGATTTACAACCTGAAAATGTTTCAGTTAGTTCTTGGGCGTACAACCTGATTTACAACCTGATTTAAATGACATGATGATCCGCGTAAAATCCATGAAATGGACATGTGATCGGCATATTGTTAGAACTGACCATCTTTGGACAAACCTCTCTTACCCGGCGAGGCATAGACGCTACAAGATTTCCGAAGGTGCCATTTAGTTCTTGGTGCCAATGAATTACCAGCAGATCCTATAACTCTTGTAAGTTACGTGGTCGAGCTGCCGTCGATCGTACTTACTGTTCCAACGCAAAACACACATGCTCGATTAGATTCATGTCTGGAGAATTTGGAGGCCAGGGTAATATATTGTATATCGGCAACTCTTCATATTCGCGATCCATTCTCAAACAATCCAGTAAGTGTGGCATGGCACATTGCCCTGCAAAAAAGGCATTATTACAAGGAAATACTGTTCCCATGAAAGGATGTGCGTGGTCTACAATGATGTTTAGGTTGGAGGTGGACGTCATAATTTCCTGCACATGTATGACTGGATTCAGACTTTCCCAGCTGAACATTGTCCAATGCATTAAACATCCTCCACCGACTTGTTTTCGTCTCACAGTGCATTCTGGTGCGAGCACTTCCGCAGGTAAACGATGCACACATACACGGCCCTCCATGTAGTGCAGCAGGAAACGAAATTCAACGTTCTAGGCGACCATTTGTCAAACATTCAAGGTCCGATTTTAGCGCTTTTTTCGAAGGTGATTCATGGCTATCTCCGTACGGCCTGCAGCTCTGCAGCCCCTCTTTCGGCAGGGTTGGATGTACTGTGTGTTGTGACACATTACTCCCGTGTGACGCAGTATCCCTTCTGTTGGTTGGTATCATACGGGGCAGACTTCGTTGATCTCTAGCATCGACGATACGTGGTCGGCCCACTTCTTCCTGATGGTTCGTGGGTTTACCCTCCTCGAACCACTTTTTGAAGGTATAAACCACTGCTGAAAGTGAGCGCCCCACAAAGCTTTGGCGCCTTGGAAATGCTCTGACCCCGTCGTCTGGCAATTACATTATGTCCCTTGTCAAACTCGCTTAAGTCCACTCCGCCTTTCCCATCTGAAGGATAAGAGGTTAACGCTGTTGAAGAGAACTCAGCATCTGGTGCTATTTATACCCTTTCATGACATTCACACGCGTCGTCGTTTACCTACAGTAGCTTTAATTTGTATAAAGACGCGCTGGTCATAGTTTGTTGGGTCTTCGGTACATATTTTCTTCATTCAACGGGAAAATTACAGATTAAAAAAGTCATCTCTATGTGCAGTGGGCACGGGAACATCGTAACTGGGCTCTGGTTGCCTGTAAAAGAATGGTGTGGTCCGACGAGTCCACCTTCCAGCTTCATCCAGCTTCATCATGCCGATACACTGGTCGGTACCTGACGCCGCGCGGGTTAAAAGCTACGACTAAACTACACTTTTGGATGGGAACAAGCCGGTCACAGGGTATCATAAAGCAGAAATTGTTCACAAGTACATCACAGGGTTCTCTTATAGGCAATTTTAGACACATCATCACCGCTAGGTACTACTTAGGCATTGTTTGTACCAAATTTTGCCCAAATGTTGATTGTGATGGCACTGCACCCTTCTACCAAGACAGCCCCCCGTGTCGAGGCTCGCACTGGAGCAGTAATGCTTCAGGAGTTACGCCCCAACATTTCGTCGGTTTCCCTGGAATACAGAATCCCCTGACCTGAAACCCATCGAACATTTGTTGGAGGCAGTTTATGTTTTCTGTTGTCTAGTAGAGCCAATGTGTGACGTAGTACAGATGTGAAGCTCGTATCAAGACGAAAAATATGCAGCAATGCATTCCATTGGCGTAATTTAGTTGGTTAGAACAACTGGCTCCGGAGCGAGGTGTCGCGCGTTTGATCGCCGTCACCGACAAAATTGTGAATTTCGCAGATGGCAGTTGTCGCTGGAAAACGGTACAATACAATATTTGGTAGATTTGGTAGTGACAACGTCATCACTTACGAGGATAAATGCCAGAAATCATGCTTAAGAGGAAGACTCGAGCAGTTTTATGTTCACTTTTGAGCAAAAGCTGTTTTCAGATTTTACCAAGTTACCTTTGAACAGTCCAACCACAATTATCAACATGTAATATGTTTCTGAAGATATCATTGAGGGAGCGTAAATGTGCTGCGAACCTGAACGAAATACACTTTAGCAGCGGGAAATTTATTAGGTGTATTACGGAAAATATTTGGTTACACTTTATGTTGCATCGTGTACTGAGTCTTAAATCAAAATTTCTGTATCATAGGGAAGAAAAACGTTATCTCAAATGCAGATTTAAACTGCTGTCTCGTTTTTCGCACATCATACAAGATGCTCGCCAGACAACATCATTTTCATTTCAGCCTTTCTGAATATTGCAAAAGACAGACGCCAATGATTTTTTTGTGTTTTGTGTTTTAGTTGATATTGCCGCAGGGTATTTAATTTCAGTGCTTTGGAAGATGTAACTGGATATTACTTTTTGTAATGCTAGTACTTGCTCTATTCTTATCCCGCGAATTATTTTTTTTATTGACGGTCAATTCAAACAGCGCATGACTCAAAAATTATTCCTGGTACGACGGAAGAGGACTCAATTTTTGCGGCATTATAGAAGACCCATTAGCAGTCAACCAAAGTCGCTAAAACTCAAGCGTGTTTTTCATCATTTCTTTTCGTTCTTTATTTTTTTTATTTTTGCTTTTTTCTCTTTCATTTTGTGTGTGTGTGTGTGCGTGTGTGGATGTGTTTTCTTATTTCTTCCTGTGTCCCCTTAGTTCAAGAGAGGCAAGTTTCTACCGATGCAATCGATTTCGGTTTCTGAAGGCTCAACACACACAAGACTTGGATGTTTTTGTTCCTTTATTTCACCTTTGTTTGTCTATTTATTTGCTTCAAGCGAAGCAAGGACGCCCCAGAAAATTGGATATCCCATTTAAAAAAAATAACCAAAAGAAACTTTTTTCTTTTTTTGCAATTCGTCTTTTTATTAATGCTAAGAAATGGTAAAATCGTGAATGGATGTAACAACCGTCCTTTCTCTCCTCTACAATAAATGGAATTTAGGACATTTCTTGAAGGAAATGCGATATTTACTTCTAAAATTACGAAAACGTTTCTTCTTTAACTGTACAAGTCCAATGATTTTCGCAAACATTGTTTTCTTGGTTGATCAAATTATATAAACGTTTTTTTTGTTTAACTGTACAAGTCGTACGATCAATGCAAACATTTTTTTTTTATTTTTCTTCAGTGAAACGATGGATTTTTTTCACTGTAAATGCTAAAAGACAATTGCGCGAAAACGTTATTTCTATAGGTCAATAATCAAAAGACGTTTTTTTAGTTTTATTGTATAAGTCAAATAAACATCAAAAAGATCGTCTTCTTTATTAATGGAATTACACAAACATTTTCGTTAACTGTAAAAATAAGCGAAATACTGTACAAATTGTTTTCATGTAAAGGGATTTACAATAAACATTTTGCTTTTAGTGTACAAACAAGTACCTAGTGAAAATATTGCTTTGTTGGCCAAAGGAAGAGTGTAAGAGTTTTTTTTGTTACTATAAATACAACTAAGACAAGCCGCTAACAGTAACCGATAATTCGTGTACAGTTGATAAATTTTTAGTGAAGCTATTGCAAAGTCTTAGCTCATTTAGGCGTCTATTATAACAAATTCTATAAATGAACGCGTAAAATTTATCATGAACTACTTTCCTTCACGCCTTCGCGTTGGTTGTGATCAGGTTGCATGTAAACAAAGCGGAAAGACACTCTCAGGTTGGGAACGTTTTTCGATTTGCATCGCGAAAGACAGACACACATACATACACAAACTTCCTTTTCTTATTATAGATTAAGCAAGTTTTGAGCTAACAGTCGCTGTCTTTCCATTTCTTAGTTTTTCAATTCAAACGATTTTTTTAAATTAATGTTAGTGAGCCGACTTTCGTGAAACGGTTCAAGTAAAAGGCTATCTAATTTTAATTAAAATTCCTCAATGACATGGAATTTCGGGAATCGGAAGGAGTCCAAACCTGACCATGGATGATGTCCAGTCGCATGCCAGAAATCACTGTGATCGGATGTGCCATCTCTTTTCTATGCCCGAACAGCTAATTGTCCCGAGTCTTGTATACAGTAGAGAGCGGATGTTCTCAATTATTATTAAAATTGGTCAGTTTTTAATGATCATTATTTTTATACGACACGACCAATCACCATAATACCAACTCCATGTCCCTCACCGTGTCCTTCCCTTTCTCTGTGGCAAGTGTCACCGCGATCGGCTGAAGATCTTTGGGGGAGTTAGGTAACAAACGATACCTTCTCATAACCCGGAAACCCCCTAAAAATGCAAGTTTTGGGATGATTACTCCTCATTGACGCGGAATTTCGGGAATCGAAAGACATCAAAACCTGACCATGAACGATGTCCATTCGCATGCAAAAAGTTCCGGTGATCGGATGTGTCATCTCGTTCCTATGCCCGAACAACTAATTGTCTCGAGTCTGGTAAAGAGATTTCAAAAATCGCTTTATTGAGGACTATACTGTACATGGAAAATGGACAAAATACATTATGTAAATACACGGAGAGTCATGAGTATATTACAAGGAGCAATAGGAGAAGAACGTATAGAGACACCAGGGAAAACAATAATCATGCAATAAATATCACATAGTAGGGGCGGGCACGCAGGCCATCCCAAGTAGGAAGAGATGTATGTTACATGGAGAAGATAAGATAAATACATGTGGACATAAATAATCGCGAATAAATATTAAGGAACACATTGTGGAGCATAAATAACATAGAAGAGATAAACATTCATGCAGGAGTCTATGGGTTCTCAGTCCGGAAAATGCTGCAGTGATAAGGTACTTGTGAGTCAATAGAAGGATAGATGAAACGAGCACGTTTTTCCCAACGCTGAAAGGCGACTGCATAGTCGCCATAACAGGAAAACTCCTGTTGTGAAGGAGGATCACGAAGGAACAAATATGCAGAGTAAATCATGAGCAAATACAAGGCGTTATACGGGGTCATCGTGAGATTTACAATATAAGTAAGGGCGAATGTCCGGAGCATAATCATATGAATGAAGATGCAAGAAAGCAGTTCTGTGCAGAGTGGGTGACAAGACCCAAACAATATAGGATAAAATCCATATATAGAGCACAGTTCGTGAGAAGTGTGAACAAATAAATTCCTACATAATAGGATAAAAATTAAAGTGCAGGAAGACAGTTCGAGGAAAATGTTGAACATTCACTTAAGTGTGACAAAAATGTCAGTAGGTAGACACATCCCGTGTCGTAAAATACGTACTATTTAGCATGTCGTTTCCACGCACGCTGAGGATGGTGGTATGAGTAAGTCAAAACTCGATCATTGAGGGTAGATTCTTGGTGAAAGGACCGTCTTGGAGACGAAAATGCAGGAGCTGATGACGAACATTGAACAACAGAAGTCACCGTTGATTTAGGCACTGACGAGATGAGCTGTGACGTGGTAGTAGACACAGGTGAGATGGAAGAGGTAGCTTGTAGAGAAGTAGCATGGAATGCCAAAGATGCTCTACGAAAGTTGAAAGAAGATCCTATGTCAAAGAAATCCAGGGCATCACCGCGCTGCTCGAGAGCAGCCTGATAAAGAGCAGAGGAGCGAAAGTGTTTTCTGAAAAGTTTGGGGATTTTGAGAAGTTCAAGATACCGGAGGACTCTAGCAATCCCCTTTGATTCGACCGCTTGACGGGATATGGTAGCCAGGAGGCAACTCTGGGAGGAGGAAATATGAGCAAACGGATACTTAGGTATAGCAGAAGGATCGAGTACACTAGTAAGTGCAGAAGAGGAAGAATCAGGCGGTAGCGACGACGAAGTAGGGGGCGTCTTGAAGACATTCAAGGGATGTTGTGTATAATCCAGAGGTGAGATGAGCTGTGAGGTACAAACGGTCGCTGGCGGAGAAGAAGATGGAACAACACACGTAGCGTCAAGAGGCTGGACAACAGATACAGGTACAGTGTCCGGAGGTGGAGACGAACGAACTGCAGCAGGAGGTTTAGGCGAAGAAGAAGACATAGGCCGCTTGTAAGATGTCCGACCAGAAGATGGAGTTGCAGGAGGTGAGCATAACGGTGTGGTGGTAGCTGAAGAAGGGGCATCTAAAAGGGAGGTCGGTAGCAAGTGAGCAGGTAGCACTGCATCCACATGGACGGAGGAAGAAAAGTAAACAGGAACTGGAAACAATCCACCCAATCCAGTCGCTGATACAGCTGGTGAACACTGCATTGACGATAAGGTAGAGACAGGAGGATGGGAAGCTGAAGTCGCAGCTTGGAAAGTAGCCTTGCCAGGGCATGAAGCACGAAGATAATGAGGGGATTTACAATTGAAGCAAAGCAGTGCGGTATACACATGGAGGATGCGAGGTTGTCGACCACAGACGACTTGGAAAGTGGTGGGACATAAAGCAATTGACGTTTCGTCCGGAAACACGACGAGAGCCTGTCGCCGGAAATCAAGATACGTACGAGCTCCTTGCTAGTCCGACAAAGCAGGAAGAGTACGAATAGGGCCAATGATGAGTCCACATTGGGAAAGCAAACTATGGAGGATGTCATCAGAAATTTCTGGGGGAGCTGGTGACATACTGACAAGAATGGGGCATTGCGCTAATGGAATGGCGAACAAACTTTGGTCGCCTACTGAAATGGGGGAAGATAGAACTTGTGCAACTTGAGCAGGAAAATAAAAATAAATTAGCACTGAATGGGGATTTTGAGCAACATATGCAATAACATCCGGAGGAACAATAACATGAAGAGCTGACAAATAAGTAGAGAGCTTGGTATTGGGAGAGTAACACATTTCACCCCCAAAGCAGAAGTATCAAGCAGAGACTCACCTTTCGGGGAAGTCTCAGGAGTATGAGCTGTAAGAATGGAGTCCTTGCGAGAAATAACGAAGTCTAAACAAGTAGGTAAAAGATCTGAAAACTTGATACTGGAGGTAGACGAGGAAAGTCGGGATGAGCTGTAAAGTAGATCATCAGGTCAAGTGGCGGCGTAAGAGATGAAACATCAGCGGTGGAAACTGCGCAAGCCATGAGCAATAAATAAACAGCTATACAAGAAGAAATGAAGGATGAAACTTTGAAAGCTGTAAGATGAAAGGCACGATAAGAATGGGTGATGCAAAGCCATGATGTCACAAGAATAGCTGATGATCACGGCGTCTAGAGAGAGTGTAATGGTCTGGACAATATTTTTTTACGGAAACATGGACCCATTATTCCCGTAGAGTAGCGAACTCTGCCAGCTGTTATGTATCTCAACGTCGTGGATCACCGAGTACACCCCTTTATGGTGACTGTATACTCCTGCGGAGATGACGTCTTTAAACAGGACAATACTCCATGTCACACTGCAAAGATGGTTCAAAAATGGTTCCAAGAACATAAAGAGGAATTCCATTTATTGCCATGGCCCCTAAATTCGCCGGTTACGAATCATATCGAGCATTTGTGGTTTGAGTCGGTGTGATCATGATGTCTTCCACTCTTGTCATTTTCCTGATGCGCGACTTCCGCTTCTTATCTTTCCTGTTTACACCTATGATGGATCTATTCATGCTTATTTCAGTTGTCTGCAGCCTCTGTATGTCATTTTTAGTTAAACTTGACATCTGTGGTCCATAAGTAAGGACTGGAAGGATTCATCGATTAAACATTTTCTTTTAAAACATAACAGTAGATTGCACTAAAAAATGTAGTGTTTCTTTCAAATGCATTCTAGCCAAGTTTAATACTACTGTTGATTTCTTCTTCTTCCATGCAGCCCGTGCTTGATATCTATTGGCAGTGCTTGAAATCTCTCCTTCTGTAAGTTAATATGTATCCCACTACTTTGCTCTTGTCAGCAAGTTCTTGGATCATACTCAGCACCTCAGAGGGTGTACTTGCAAATGACTATTTGCTTATTATGACATCTAGTCATTTGCCAGTACACCTCAGAGGGTGTACTTGCAAATGACTCCATGCTTATTTCAGTTGTCTGCAGCCTCTGTATATCTTTTTTAGTTAAACTTGACATCTGTGGTCCATAAGTAAGGACTGGAAGGATTCATCGATTAAACATTTTCTTTTAAAACATAACAGTAGATTGCACTAAAAAATGTAGTGTTTCTTTCAAATGCATTCTAGCCAAGTTTAATACTACTGTTGATTTCTTCTTCTTCCATGCAGCCCGTGCTTGATATCTATTGGCAGTGCTTGAAATCTCTCCTTCTGTAAGTTAATATGTATCCCACTACTTTGCTCTTGTCAGCAAGTTCTTGGATCATACTCAGCACCTCAGAGGGTGCACTTGCAAATGACTATGTCTTCAGCAAAACGAAGGTGGGTTAAAGAATCTTAATTAACTTTTATCCTTTTGTCTTCCCAGTTCAATGATAGAAATACCTTCTGCAATATGCCATTGAAGAACTTGGGATATAACCTATGACCTTCTCTCATCGCTTTTCCAACTTTATATGTGCTGAGTCGACAAACATTTGAAACTTTGCATTTACATTTTCATAAATGTTATTAATACTATCAGCATAGGTACTTCTTATACCGCAGGATCTCGAAAGCCTAATAAGTGCTGATGATATCGGAAACCTTTTCATTATCAATGGAAGCCATACCTAATGAAAGTTCATATTCATCTGTTCTTTCAAGTAGATATCTCTATAAATGAAAATGATCCATACTGCAGTAGGCACTCATGAATACAGCTTATTCCCTTGTTTGATCCATGTCCAGTGTTTCTTTCAAGTGATGTGAAAATACCTTTGTGAAATCTTTGTAAAAAGGACTGGTACTGCGTATACCACGTGATTTTCTAAATGCGTTCTTTCTTGGTTAAAGAACACTGAGGATAATTGGTATTATGAACAACATATTCTGCGCACTTAAAATTTGATTTAAAAAATATTTTCGCATCCAATTACTTTGAAGGGACTGAAGGATTTTCCTTAAAATTTTGAAGGGAATGAAGGATTTAGGAAGGATTGAAGGATTTCCTTGGTTTTTACTCTTTTTTGATATAAAATTTTCCATTTGCATGACGCAAGTTTTGATCTTGTTTCTTATGCAGATGATACCCTGAATTGAGTTGAACGGATTGGAAAAATCTTTCGGTACCGGATAGGTACAACAGCATTATATTATATCCACATGCCGTCTAAGTTTCGAGATAAAATTTTGCCTACTATGGATCGTAAATCGTATGATCGCTTTTGTACCATCCAACTTGGAAATCTTTTTGCGGTTAAATTCTGTAAGCACGTAATCGATACAACTGCTTTATACAATTTCCAAATTGTCCACCTTTTCCGATGCACTATTTTCGCGCTAAATTGCCTAAAATTGTGTTTCTTAATGTAATGCATCTTTTCCAACGGCAGTAAAGTAAATATCATGCATATAATCTCGATGTAACGGAAATTGGTAACGGAAGTAGTCAAAGCCATTGTTGAAATATGGTTTTTGAATGCTTTTCCATGAAGTAACGCAATAATAGTTAATTTCATTGTTGCTCAATAATATATTTTACCAAACTATCGTCGAACATTATTTCATCACGTTTTACATAAACGTAAAAGCATCTCATTGCAGTTTGCGTAAATTACGAGAAACGGATACTAAATGTGATAAAAGTCATTGCAAAAATAATGAATTTTTGATGCCATGAAAATAACGCGTCGTAGCGACATTTGGCTCCCTCTTGAAGCCCCCCCCCAAGGAAGGGTTGCCTGCTATTTATGAGAGCTTTAAAATGATGTATATCACGATAGAGTCTAACCTGTAGGTATCCTAAAACAAAAGTAAGTTACAAATTCTTGTCACTAACACACTTGCGATTCAACTTTTCTTTCTATCTTGATCTCAGATTTTAGCTTACGCCTGCGCAGATGGACTTTTGTAGCTACATCTCATTTTGTCAGCGTCAGGGTCGTTTATTACGTTCGTCTAAATCTGAATAAATAATAATAATAAAAACAAATATTGTTTTTGAAAAACTAAACAATCGAAGTACTTACTAATGACGCCGCCATAATTTAGTAAATGTCTACTTTTATGACTCACATATCTGCTTTCATTGGATTTACGACAATTATGTGTATTAATCCACCTACCTAAGCACCTCTCAATGTGCGGAATTAGTAAACCTTATTTATGTTGTTATGATTTAATTCCACTTAGTACGTACCGGTCTGTGGCTCGATGTGATCGTGAGTAACGCAAACGAATACAATGTGTTGTATTTAACTAAATGTATACTCTCGAATCCCTCGTTTGATTTTACATCCATAAAGATCCTGGCAAAGAAAGATGCATATAGAACACATTACAGTTACGGAAAAATTAATAGCAACTCTGGAAATTTCTGACGTTTTTAGATTTTCAGTGTTGCTACAAAAGTAAATGTGCAGATAATACCCACAATATATATATACATCATTTTAAAGCACATTTCATGCAGAAGCCAACTCAGTTTACGGAACGAGAATATTTTTAACAGAACTCAAGTTATGACCAGAAATGTGCAGCGAAGGAAGCACACTTCGTTATGTGAAATGTCATCGACACAATGTGAAAATGTCATCGTCGTTGCTGCAAGCTGACGGAGCTTGCTTGTGCGTCCCTTACAGACGATATAAAGGGAAGGCGAGGTGCGTGGGGTTATTACAGACATTTTTGCAGTGCGCGTAGGTAGTTCGTTTGCATTGGTGAGTATGTAGTCGTTACTCCTGTGGACTGCAGTGCAAATCTGAAGTTTCGAGTGCATTTCGTTTATTCTGTGCAAACTGTGTAGCAGTTATGAAAAGATTAATATTTCAGCACGAAAAGCTTCGCGCATGGTGACTTTAAGTGAATTCGGCAAAAATAATGCAGAAATTGCCCGGATAACTGGAGTGCACAAGAGTACAGTTGGACGGCAGCTGGCGAAGATCTGTGATATGGGTGGTATCAAGAATGGCAGGCTGATTAAATGTGACCGAAAAATGAAAACAACTCCTAGGAGTAACAACACTCTGAAACGGTTATGTCTGCGAAACAGGTTCGTCTCGCCAACAGTTCTTGCCAAAGAATTGCGGGAGAGCTGTGGTACTGTAGTTTGTCCTCGAACAGTGAGGAACAGGTTACGTTCTGTGGGTCTGAAGCCTCATAGGGCGGTAAAAAAAAACATTGTTAACTAATGTACAATGCAAGAAACGTTTAGAATGGACAAAAGAACGTAAGGAGTGGAACACTGACAGGTGGCGTCCATTGTTACCTAGTGATGAGACAAAATTGAACATCGACGGTAACGACGCAGGGTGCTGAGAGTTTGTTTAGACGAAATAACAAGGTGTTGCATCCCTCTTGCACACTTAAGACAAGAAAGTATCCATGTAGTGTTCCTAATTTACGGATTTTTTGCTGCTGCTGGAGAGGGAAGAATCCATGTGTGTGAGAGCACTGTTAATTCACAGGTGTACAAAAGTATCCTCCAGGACAAAATCGTGCCTTCAGGACGTGATTTGTTCCAGGGTCAGCCATACATCCTAAAGGACGATTTGGCCCCATGTCACCGTGTAAAAATCATTAAAGCTTATGTGACGTCTTTAGGCAATGTTGTGCCTCTTTCGTGATCTTGCAATTCGCCTGACTTGAGCCCGATTAAGAATTTCTGGCGCATTCTGAAAAGAAAGTGCACGAACGTCACCCCACAAATAAAGTGGAAATGGTTAACGCAATTACTGGCGTTTGGCACAACTGTATTTCACCCGATATGTTGCGTAAATTGGTTGACTCCATGCCCAACAGGTGTGCAGCCGTTGTTAAATCAAAAGGTCACCCAACGAAATATTTGGTACGTAATTGTCTTTCAATGTGAATATTTTACTTTGTCATGTTCTGCTTCGCAGCATATTTCTGTTCAAAACTTTAGTTCTGTTAAAGAAATTCTTATTCTGTAAACCGATTTGGCTTCTGCATGAAATGTGCTTTAAGATGATATACATATTGTGAGTATTATCTGCATATTTACTTTTGTAGCAACAATGAAAACCTAAAAACGTCAGAAATTTCCAGAGTTGCTATTAATTTTTCCGTAACTGTATCTGTAAAAGTACAGATACAGTTACGGAAAAATTAATAGCAACTCTGGAAATTTCTGACGTTTTTAGGTTTTCAGTGTTGCTACAAAAGTAAATATGCAGATAATTTTTTTTTAAATACACGTCTGAATGATGCAAAATTAAAAACCGTACCTTAAAACATTCTACGTCGTAGGCTTGAACCTTTTGTGAAAAAACGGGCTCATTACATCCTAGAATTCCGTGTTGTTCTTTACGGTGGCCACAAAATAAGAGTCAGTGTTATATAACATCAACTACATTTAGCTGGAATTTTATTTTAGAAATGCTCCAGAATAATGCGAGTTCAGTGCTGAAAAGACGCAAATAATTATTTCCACGAATATTTTCAGCTTTATTGAGCATAATGCTTCCTGTTCTGCAGGATCGATACAACTGTTTCTTGGAGAAACCTCGCTCTTTTACATTTCAGATAGTATCAAAGTTTCCTTTTAGCTAAAGATGAACAAAATATGTGGGAAACAAAAGAAGCAGGAATTTATACTGGGATATATATTCTTCGTTCCATAGTTATTTACCTACCTGAGACAACTAAGACTTTTTGGGCAGAAACTGTTTGAAATGATGGTGCGTCTGCTGATACTTCACATTTGTATGTTCCTGTCGTGAACGTATCGGTGTCGTGTATATATACAGTACCGTTCGTCGATCTAGTAACCTGCAAAATAAATTAAGATTATTAAAATACACATTATGTGAAATACGAATTAGTAAGAACGCGATCTAAGAGTAAACTGTGATAAACACACTAAAACATACTTTTTGTACAGCAAAATATTTCAAGAGAAATGTAGTAACATGTAAAAAAAAATTAATGTATTTTGAACAGGTTTCGTGCAGAATACAAACCAATAGAGGAGAAATCGTTCAACTAAAATGAGAAGCAGCGTATTAAAATACACTATTCGAAAGAAAATACAAAAACGAAGCACCAAGAAGGAATCATCCAATTGGATGAAAATTGGCATGTGCAATGTACATGAACAGGAAAAGAAACATTTGCAATTCCAGAGCAATTGAGCCATTTATTCAGATAAAAAAAAAACACACGAGTGGAACAAGTCATTACGTTGTGGACCACCTCTGGCTCGGATACAAGAGGTTACACAGAGTGGCATAGACCCATACCGTTCACGGATACTGTTCTGAGGTATAGCATGTCAGATGGTTTCCAAATTGCAGGCCAGTTCGCAGACATTCCGGGCGGCAAGGGCATAGCTGTTGTCGCATCATTTCCCAAACATTTTCGATCGGAGAGAGGTCGGGTGATCGGGCTGGTCACAATGGGGTGTCGAAATTACGGAAGCAGGCCTGGGAGAGCCGTGCTTTTGTGACCGGGCATTATCATGTTGAGAAACTGTAAGGTGATGCTGCTACATTAATGGAAGCACAACAGATCGTAGAATGTCGTCGACGTATTAAACAGTGAGGATGGTGCGGAGGACTAATAAAGGTGTCAGGCGATTGTAGGAAATGGCTCCCCAGACAGTCACTCCCCTGTGTGTGAGTCTTGTGCCGCTCCACGGTAAGGGCAGGATCCGTGAGCTGACCTGCCTGTCTCCAAACACGTATGTGCTGGTCATTGGAGCCAAGTACGAACCGTGACTCATCACAGACAACACGAGGCCACTGGGCATTATCCCACGTTGATCGGGTCCGACACCACTGCAACTTGTGCCGGCGATATTCGCTGATCAGTAGTAGGCGTCGCAGTGGCCTCCTCGAATGTAGTCCTCGTGTCGCAAGTCATTTGGGAACGGTCGAGATGGCCACGGATGGTTGAGGGCGACGAATTTGGTTCTGTTCGTGCGACTCTTACAATAGTTCGTTCGATCCTCTCATTCTGTCAACCCCGCGTGCCACTGGGTTGTGCCCTCCTCCACCCATTGGCGCCAACATCATTCGCTTGTCACGTGGTTCCGACTCAAATGCCTGGTGACACAGCGATTTGAACAACCGACTGGCCACTATTTCGTCATTAGTCGTCATTTCTAATTGTTTGCATATTCGACCCTGAGTACTTGTATGCGGAGTTTCATCAGCATAGGACGACTTTCTCTGGGTGATCCGTTTCCTTTTGGCAAGGAGTGTATATTCTATGTGCTCGATAAGTTAGTAAGAATGAAATAGGTAAAACTCTGGAACAAAATTAACATGGTTAAGATATGACTATTGGGCAAAACAGATTTATGAAGTAAACTACCAAAAGATACAAATTGATAAGGAGTAATAAAAAAACTGTCAAATTCAAGCTCGCTACTCCTATGTTGGATGATATAAAGAAATTAGCTAACTACTCTGCCCCTAAATGTACAGCCATTCGGGAAACCTTGACGATCATTACCAACTGCGGTACTTGCAATGATAGCGTCTCACTCGAGTTGCCACGAATTTGGAACCAGTGCTTCAAGTAACGCCTTCTCCCTAACAGGATACCGCGCGCACAACCAACATGATGCCTCGTATCTTTAAACGAATATAACGTCGTATCTTCTTATTGTCAAGTCAAGTTCCCGCGTTCAAATTGTTAAAGCGTTCTATTATTCAGTTTGCAGTTTCTGTCAAACTTCCTTGAAAAAGCCATCTGGTTGATGTGCGAAAGTTTGGAAACGCTTATGTGTCTACTTCCTACGCCACTAAATCGGATTACTAGTATAGTGTTACTATTTCGTACTAAAAGATACACCGATGATCGCAACAATATGATGAAAATATGCTTCAAATTTGCCACAATGTTGTATTATTTTATATTTATATTTACTTCGACAACAGATATTAATCAAGAGCCACATCAAAGAAGACATTAATAAGAGTATAAAATTTGGCTAGAGAAAGAAACGGTACAATTTTCAAGCTCAATTTTCCATTATGTGTTAAAAGAAAAGTAAAGTATTTAATCAATGCCTCCTTTCAGTTTTTGCTTATGAATCATAGACATGGAGCTAACCTGAAAATGATACAATAGCTGCGGACAACTGAAGAAGCATGCAGAGATGCATACTTGGTGTAACCAAGAAAGATAGGAATGAAACTCATGGATCAGCTAAAAGCCAAGGGTAGAGGTCATCATGATCAAAATAAAGGCTCCTCAAGTAGCAGTGGTCTGGACATATTACTAGACGAACTGACCACTATTGGAGAAGCGAAATACTAGACTGGATACCAATGGACAGCAAAAGACCTAGAAGAAGAGTAGGTGGAAGGTGGATAGGATGAAATTTGAAAGCATGTCGGGTTCAAGACAGAGATTTGTTGAAGATACATCGGTAACCTTCATCCAGCAGTGCATTGAGAACTGTTGTTGTTGTTTACGATGATGATAGATTATCAACGAGAACAGGAGACATTTAGACTTGGATGCTGTGATATTGTTTTTGGATGTCTTCAGTAAGGAGTATATTCTACATTGGTGGCGATATAAGCAGCAAGACTTTGTTGCATAGATTCATATAATTATTTCCTATCTTTCACGACCCGACGGTACAGTTTGTTGCAGCGATTCCTGTGGGTTTCGGTTCAGGACTCTAGGATTCCGAAGTTTAACTTTTTAACAATGTTCTCCAACCAGTCTGTAACAGCCCACACAATATGATATGAAGCGTTACACAGACATAGGACTTTCCAGCATTCTCCTGCAATAGAACATATCCTACGGAAGAATCGTAGGAAGGAGTTAGAGAATTTCAAAATGTCATTAGCAAATGTTTCAAGTTTTGGACAAACATCAATGTAAATAATTTCTAGTAGAATTTGTAACTTGTACGAGTGTAACCGAAAACAATTGTGGAACACCTTGTTCACGGTATTTGCAGTAGGCATGAAGCTTGTCTCACCGAATTCCGTGATGCCAGTGTAAAAGCGGTTTGAATGTTTTTCACGGTCTCATTAGAAGCTGGTAGTCTACCAATGAACCTTCTCAGTTCCTATGTTCTTATTTCAGAGAATTTTGCCATCCGCGTCTTAATTAACTTCACATCAGGTGGTTCTTTCCATACTTTGTTCTGAACTTTCGCTGAATCCTGACAGGAGATTGTGTTTCTGCCAGCCACACAACACACTACGCTTCCTCTGTCACAGACGCTATCTTAACTGCATAGCTGCTGCAGCGCTCCTAGTGACCGATTCAGAAGAAAAATAGCACACCAGCACAGATATTTGATACGTGTAGGAGTTCTTTTATAAAAAGAAAACGGGTGTAACTCTAGTCACAAAAAATTTATAGCATACTGTTATCAGACATACTGTCATACTGTTACCATCAAATCATTCATGCACACTAAATACATTCAAGTACATTTGGTCATGAATGTTTTTACTGGTAAAAATGTAGTCCATCTTTAGGTTTTCAAATGGAAAAATAATTATATTTCCAGCATACGAAAAGATACAAAAGATTGTTTATAAATGATGCACAAATTACTTTGTAATCAGTGTTTCCGCAAAAGTTGCAAATTTTTGAAAGACATTGTTTGAGAATCGATGTACAGTGCTTAACGATAACCAGGCGGAGAGACATTTTAGTGTAAAATATGTCCAACCCGAACTGCGATGCAGCTCTCACAATGTCGTGACATGCTGAGCATCAAGTGATGCAGGAGTTCCTGAGACGAATTGTCTCACTCCTCCCTCAGAGAACAGATGAAGCCCTGCTTTTTTCTGGAGGAGGGTTTTGAACAAAATGTATCTCGTTATTGGGACCCAAACGCGTTCGATGTAGTCGATTTCGGGGAAACATGCTAGCCTATCGATGTGATGAATATCCTCGGTCTCCAGAAGTGTCTGCACTGCTTTGGTATGATGAGGTGTCGCGTTTTTATCCATGAACGGAAAGTCTTCGCCTACAGCACCGCGGAATAATCGATTATTGGAATAATCGATTATGAGAATAATCGAACATGATGCAGAAAAACATGGATGCAATGTCTTTCGCCAGTCATGTCTCCAGAACTCTACTAATCAACTTCAACCACTCATTCCTACAGGATTATCTGAAGAAAATAGTAGATAGATTGCACTTGCTCAAGCTGAGAGCATATTGGTACTTCCTCATCACAGATTACCTACGTCGAAAATGATATTGCACTCTAAGAACATTTCTGCAAACCATGAGATGCTGCACTGCACCTCAAACTGGATCTATGAGAATATCTGTTCTAAAGGATTTCAAGTTCATTCGATTTTCTTCATGATATATCTAGCTCGCGTTTTCCTTAAAGCAAGAGATTCGTTAAATTTACCGTTCAAGTCAACACGAAACTCTAAAATAAGTAAAAAGTAGTCTGATCGTCTTGGTATTAATGCCAGATCGAACTAGTCCTCAGCAAAGAGGTTGGCTTATTCGTCAAGCAAATCTCCTGACGAATAGGCAGATAAACAAACAAAAAAAATGACGTTACCTATTAGAAACTAACAAGTGGAACTACTTTATTGACAACACTTGATGCTGGCGATATCTACGTATCAAACCTCTCCGGCGAGGTCTACGAGGCCCCACTTTTCATCTAGAGAGGGAAGAGTGTTGACACGTAGACGTCATCAGGTGGAAATAGAAATGGTTATTCCCTAGTGAATTCGGACAGTAAACCCCATGAGGTGATGCGTACGGGGAAAAGAGAACCTTCTCTACTGAGAAAACAAATCTGTACTCGTTGGTTACAATGACAACACAGAAGAAATCCTTCTATGCGTGCATGGAATCTCCAGAAATTAGCTCCAAAGTGAAAGCTACATTGAATTATTTAAACTGTTTAGCGTGGGAAGGATACGAACGATGAATTTCCGATCAGATCAAGAAGGAAGAGGTTACATAATAACATCCTAGATCAAGAAACAAAGGGTTATGTAATAACTTATGTTTCGGCGATAATTTCATTTATTTCATTTGGGTTTTCGCAAACAAATTACATAGGTTAAGAGAAGGTGATTATGGAGCAGATGAGCAACAACAGGGATGAAAAGAGGGAACAGACCATATGGGCCTAAATAGCCCTCTTCTCCCCCAAAAAATAATCCTGGAAACAAACATCAAGTCTAGCAGACATACTAGTGATTAGCAGAGCTGAGAGATAGTCATCATTATAATTTCAAATTAGTTGCCGAAGCGTTATTATTTTGTCTATATTGGAAATGTGAGTTAAAACAATACCACTTAAGATTGCACCAGATTAGTAAAACGTTTGAGTGGTTATGTTCAGCATTAAGATTGCCTGTAATATCAAACATTAATTTGTTTAGTGATTCAAAGGTTACACTCATTATTACTGATATATAATATTGAATTTAAAAGCTTGTAATCACAGTGACTGTTCCAGTTTAATTATGAAATAGCTGCTACCTTAGTAGAAAAAGGAATAAAAATTACAATGAGACTAATCGTAATAAATATTGTTTAAGGTTTTTTTAAATAAACAAATGTTATTTAGGCTTGTTAAATCACCAGGCAAAGTATTCCAAAAGGTTGGTCCGGCATAATTAATATGTGCTCTGGAACGTACTGTTTGTACAAACATGGGCACTAGTTTATTTCTAGTAGAATGTTGATGAGTGTGAAAATTTAGTGAAATTAAATCACAAAAAAGATTTAATTTCACTAAATTTTCACACTCATCCACATTCTATAATTACAAAACGTTCTGAGTTGGATTATGTACATAGTCAAAACATTAGTTCCTCTTGTGTTTGCCAACATGAATTTACATTTCAATTAAATTCAAAATTTCACTTTGATATCCGTCATGAAAATATATCGTTTCAAAATAAGTGTCATTTCGTTATTACAAAACAAACTGAGCCGCGCCGGTGGCGCAGTGTTCTAAGCGATGACCTCTGATCGTTCGTCTGAGATGGGCCTGGGTTCGAATCGCGGTGAGACATGGATGTTGTGTTTGTCCTACGGCACTAGCTCTATCCCTTCCCTGGAGTCAGTGGCCCTAAATTAAGGATCGACGACTGCTTACAGCCCACTGAGTCGCTCACAGTGGCCGTTAAACTCTCAATAAAAAAAATGATTTTTCACATTCAAAGCTTCTGCGCGTCAACTTCTCTACCGCCAGTTTGGAACTTTCTACTTAGTTCTGTTTGTACCTAATGTTTCACAAAAAGAAGAAGATAAATGTACAAAGAAATTCCACCAATAGTTACCGTGGAACTCGTGATTCTATATTATCTACGTCCAGGGGGAAAGTGTTTGGATGACAAATAAAAGACTGGCCGAAATTGTTGGTTAAAGTTAGACTCCTGTATTCGACATCGTACGAGCCGGAAATAAGTCCTTCCGACGTAACAGGAAGCATCCCATCCCATCTGAAAACTTCAAGCACGACGGAAAATAGCCTTGATGTTGGTGATTCGTTATCACGGTTAAGATCTGATCTGGGGAGAGGAACAACCCACTAGAGTATTTCAGAGAACATTTCCTGTGCTCTGGAGAACATCCCTGGAAGTACGTATTCGCCAATAAGTGGGAATTCATACATTCCCCCTTAGGGTCTTGATTTCTGAAGGGAGGGAGATGTGAGATAATGATCCTTTAATCATAGCCGATTATGAGGTTGAGAAATCGTAACCGGTGGGGACTAACAAGGAGAAACAGGAGAACGCGTTGTGCTCGTGTTATTTCGTGTGTAAATGTGACTTATCACACAGTAATAAATACCTTTAAATTATTTATAGAGCCTCCCAGTCGCATTCTTATGAAATGGCACCACAAAATTATGGTTTCAAGCTGAATTTGATTGTTTTTATTTTACTTTTTAATTTCATCTTCTTATAATACTTACACCCTACTTTTTCCCAATATAAGACATAAAATCTGGAATGATTATGCAAGAAAGTACGGCACGTATTACGTATCCCGTTATCGAAGATGCTCATTAATGGCATTTTTTTTCGTTCGGAGTTTAGCGACTACCATGAGCAACTCTTAGAGCTGTAAGCAGTCGTCCCTTCCTAATGTAGTGCAATTGGTTCCAAGGAAGGGCTATGAGGACAAGCACAACATCCATGACTCATACGGAAACTGAACATTGGTCCATCTTGAAAGAGTGGTCTGTGGACAGCTCATCAGAATGCTCGCCCGCCGGAAAGATACGATGCTTTCCTCCGTAGATTTCGCATGAACAGCCACTTAAGCGGCAGAGTTTTGTGAGGCTCTGGCATCTGACCATTCTTCCGAGTTGGGCATAGTTTCGAGACCCAGTTAAGACATGGGTGTTGGACGTGTCACATGGCGTTGAAGTTCTCACTTCCGTGGAAACAGTGGCCCCAAATTAGAGACGTGCGACTGCTATCAGCCTTAATACTGTAGTTGTTCATGAAGGTCTCTACATTCCCGAAACCAAAATCAGCGAAGAGTTAACAAACTAACAACCAAACCTTTATACGCATATAAAATTACTGCTTGTTCCAGATATGCCTAGTTGATTTTGATTCTTTTTGAGATCGTGTTAAATTGAAAACGCGTCAAGTGAAAACGCTCATCACGACATACAGCCGTATCTGAAGAGGTGAAATCGACTTCCAACGCTCCTGCATTTATCGTCTTTCAGCGTTGTGCCAAGTTCCAATTCTTCTGCTTCACCGCAGTTTTAAAACTAAGCATTCTTAGGGTCTACCGCTCGAACAAATCTGTGCTATCACTGTCCTGTTCATCGGTTTTCTATCTTACGTTGATTTCCTTAATGCGTTACACAATTTCTTTACACCATCATTTTCTTGGGTTTCTACTTCTCCTGTTTGCTCTCACCTCAGTTTCCACTGTTCTCTGTAACGGGATTTTTGTTTCCTTCTCTGTACATGTCAGAATCAATGGTTATTTTAGCTGACATTTTTGTAATAAATATGTTCCTGCATATTCGGTAGCACCACTGTTTTTAATACGGGTGAGCAAAAAGATGTTTCTTTGTGCCACGTATTTGCACTTCGAGAATCTCTACTTTGAAAATTCTTTTTATAGTCCATTCCTGTGACCGCCGCTAAGATTTTCGATTTGTTCCAAAGTTTAGAAGTTTTGGACTAGGAAATAAGTGGAGTGAATTGTTGTTTTGCAGGAGACCCTACAGCAGGGATGGCGAACCCATGACACGCGTGCTATTTGGTGGCACACGAACACGATTTGGGTAGCACGCCTATATGACAGCATTAACAATAAATAAAAATTTAGGTTTTTTAAAAAAGTAGTTTTTCGACAACATGTCTGTAGTGTGCTCTTACTGAGAACACGGCTTCTTCCTTGGTTGAACCCCAGGCAATACCTACGGAAGATATAGAAGAGGAAGATGAGAGTGATGAATCTGAGGAAAATGTCGTCGCGCAGAAGCTTTTGTGGCCTTCTAAATGTCAGGAGGAAGATACAAGTGTATCATCAGTATCTAAACGTTGCAGTGCCAATTCAAATACTAACCAGTTGAAACGCAGTAAATCTGAGAGGTTTCAGCCGGAATTTATACCTGAAGTCGATTTCTCATTTCTTAACGACCCAGAGTGGAAGGATGAGGGAACTGTATCAGCACGGTATCGACTTCTTTTGGAAATCCTTGCAATTTCTTTAGATACAGAGAAACCGTGGGGTACGTTTCAGTTAAAAGATGTTTTTGCACCAAATAAAAAAGCTCGTCCTCTGACTCAAGATTTTTATGTGAAATATGGTCATTGTTTAAATGCTGGTATTGTTCAACCAAATGCTGTATTGAATTGGATTGTAACGAAAAATAATCCCGAACTAGAACTGCTAAAGACTTATTATAAAGTATTTTATAAGCGAATTGAAGACATTAAGGCTTATATAGAAACCATAAAGCAAGTGACTATAATGTATGAGAAATGTTGACTTTGATCCTCACTCCTTGAAGATTATGGTGCGTTTACATGAGTCTATAGACATAGTTCTTTATTAACTAATAATTCAAAAGTTTTGTTGTTATTTCATGATCTACGTTTAAGGTTTTATTAACTTTATAATTGTTTTGTTTGTTATTATATAAATCCATATTTATTTATTCAATAAACCAGGTGTTTTACACTTGCAGATTTTGCCCTACAGATAAGGAAGCTCTGGCAAGAAAATTTATCTAGCCAAGAAGTATCCTCCAAAGGGGTAGCAAAGCAACCTCACTTTATTTAATCGTCTTATGTAATATTTCCCAAAAGCAAGATGCACTTAAGTCTGAACAGTCTTAGTTCACTCTTAGGTGCATCTTGTGTGATGTTGCAGACAACAGGTTATGAACCCAACATAAATGCCTTGGCTAGCAACATTCAGCAACAAGTTTCACACTAATGTAGTTATGTAAGTATGATCTTTCAATTATCTTCTAACGAATTAAATCAGGTTCAAATTAAAATTGTCTTAGTCTTAAAACTCACTTATTCTCCTATTCCGTTATTGTCATTTTTATGGTATTCTCCCCAAAAAATGTCATGCCAAAATGTTAATTAAAAAATGCAAACAAGAGGTGGCACACTAGACACTTGAAAGCAGTAAAGAAAGCTTTAAGTGGAACACTAGTTGGAAAAGGCTCGCCATCCCTGCCCTACAGACTGCAAAGTTAAAATATGTATCATCATCATCAACCATTATCACTCCACTGGTGGGTGAAGGTCTTCCCAAGTTTCATTCACATGTTCTGTCTTGAGACAGTCTCCTGCATGTCACTCGGCATGCTTTTGAATTTCATCCTCCATTCTTCGACGTGGTCTTCTTTTGGATCTTTTTCTGTCCTTAGGTAACCAGTCTAATATTTCGGTAGTCCGTTGACTGTCAGTTTATTCAGCAATATGTCCAGCTCATTAACATTTCAGGGATTTTACTTTGATCTTGATATCTTCTACTATTGGTCATTTTCCTGATACAAGAATTCCTCTTCTTGTATTTCCTGGTTACATTAAGCACGCATCTCTCCTTGCTGATTTCAGTTTTCTGCAGCCCCTGGATGTTTTTTTAGTTAAGGTCCATGTATCTGCTCAAACATGAAACAATTTTGGTTTGTTATTTTCAGACTTTTGTCAAAAGACGGCACATTACAATCATATGAATTCTAGGCAGCTAAGAACATCTCTGGTTACTCCTGCGTACCCTTGAACACAACCAAACAGTTTTTTAAGACATCAACGCGCTGTATCTGGGTTTTCTTTGTTTTCGAATATACGTAGGCTTACCAATACATAATGTTCGATTATCTTTGAAGACAGATTCGAGACACATGACTGAGTGTCTCCCAAAGTCATTACACTCTCCTGGCTAGAGGGCGTTATGTTGTTACAAGGCTATTCACTGAGTTATCTTTCGGAGTCCTTGTGTCAAGGGATCTTTAGACCTTCGCTTGTAGAGAATTTTCAAGTGCTGGGGTTTAGCCTGTATTTTTCCACAACGAAGAAAGCAAATAAATAAAGTCCCGGCTAAAATTAAGGGTCGTTCTTTTGCAGTGAAGAATATGTTTACTCCGTAAAGTTATGTGGAAGATCTTTCAGCTTTGGACTGATTTCTTTGTATTAATATTATAAACTCGATGATCCGTCTCTGCTTATTATTCTATCGGACTCCTTTCTCAACTATCTCGCTGCTAAATTTACATTTTCTCACTTTGTTTTTCATTTTGCTTTGACTACAGCGAACTATAACGAAGTGAATTTCTCCATCATTTTTGGTCTACGCCGGGATTCGAACCCGAGTACGCTTATTCCGGAACAAGTCGCTCTACCAACTGAGCTACGCAGACATGTATTCTGATTCCTATCTGCCTTTATGTCATGTGCGTCCTGCTGGCAGGTACGTCACATCTCCCCCCCGAAAGAGGGCCGGGGGCATGGCCCACGGGTCAGCCGTGACCATGAATCGCTGCAGGCAGACAACCACTGAAGAACGTGCACTTGAGAACTCCCCGTCAATCTGGTGTGTGGAATGCAACGTCACACACATTTATTTTTCGAAGCACTGGAGAAGGGATTCTCTGATTTTTCCTATCTCGCGGTGTGGAAATAACATCACACCAATGCGAGATTTTGAACGGTCGGGTCATCCGGGTAGTTCGGGCGCCATTATAACGAAGTAAATTTCTCCGTCATTTTCGGTCTACGCCGGGATTCGAACCCGAGTACGCTTATTCCGGAACAAGTCGCTCTACCAACTGAGCTACGCAGACGTTTATTCTGATTCCTATCTGCCTTTATGTCGTGTGCGTCCTGCTGGCAGGTACGTCACAGAACATTCTATCTCCTGCCATCATTACGACCCGAAGGAAAACCTTTTCAACCACTATCTTCCAGAGCCACGATGGGACGTCCTCTTCTTTGTTCATTCTCATCTCGACCACTGCGAGACCGCATTTTTACACCCCTATCCAGCTCCTCGCAGGAGGCGCGCGCGTTACTTCCAGTTGCCTTCTCCCTCTCGTACACATACGCGTGATTCCTACTTTTACACACTTACGTTGCCGCACCGGTGGAACAGTGGTGTAAGCGATGACTATAGACCATTCGTTCGAGGTGGAGCAGGGTTCGAATCCCACTGAGGCATGGGCGTTGTGTTTCTCTTACGGCGCTAGCTCTCTCTCTTCCCTGGAATCAGTGGCACTAAATTTGGAATGAGCGACTGCGTATAGCCCACTGAGTTGCTCACGGTGGTCGTTAAACCCCCAATAAAAGAAATCAAACACCAACATAAAAAAAAAAAAAACACCTTTACGTTAAAGCCTTACTTCGATATTCATCCTTTACTGCTGAACCCTCTGACCTATCAATTGTTCTTCGACCTTCACACAACAATTTCACACAACTGACTTGAAACTGCATCTGGCCAAAGAGGGAAACCCTGATTACCAGCGGGGGCGGAGTCAGACAACTAAACCAGGCCGGGAATTTTAGCCTTGCGGCCCACGACAGAAACACATGTACCACAGGGGAATATTTGGTAAATTCCGACATAAAGAAAAAAATCTTTTAGATTCTGGACGAAAGAGAACTAATGTTAAAACATACATTTTAAACTGAATTCAGTAGTGAACAAATTTTGAAAAACCATTTAACACAAAAGAAGAATTTGGGAAATCCGCTCATGATTCATTATAGAATCAAACCACGCTCAAAACGTGGTGTTGTAGCAGAAACCCATTTTACTTTGATAAATTTGGTTTTGATAAAATCGGGAGTCTCTTGAAGACAACATTTCTAATTTAATCACGGTAATTTTGAACAATTAACACCGACACCCGACGTGGACTAGGAACATCCAACAGAAGTCAACGCTTTTTCCACGTTAATAAGTGAGTCACGGAAAAATTCTCATTGGCCACCTCCGGGAATCGAACCCAGGGTCTTTCAGTTATGCGCCGGATATGCTTCCACTGCACCACAGCGGCCTCGAATTCCTCCAGACTCACATACACTAACTGCAAAGCCAATTGGCGTATTGCTTTTTGGAACCCCTCACAATGCTGGGGATTCACGAAAGATGGTACAGTGGAAGCAAATCCGGCGCCTAACTGGAAGACCCTGGGTTCGATTCCCGTCGCGGCCAATGAGAATTTTTCCGTGAATCACTTATAAACGCGGAAAGAGCTATACCTTCTGTTTGATGTTCCTGGTCCACGTCGGGTGTCTGTGTTAATTATTGATTTCCCTTCTAATTATTTGTTTAGTTACTGCATACCATCTTTGGTGAATCCCCAGCATTGTGCGGGGCTACAAGAAACAATCTGCCAATTGGCTTTGCCGTTCGTGCATGTGAGTCTGGAGGAATTCGAGGCCGCTGTCGTGCAGTGGAAGCATACCCAGCACGTAACTGGAATACCCCGGGTTCGATTCAAGGTAGCCGCCAAAGATAATTTTTCCGTGACTCACTTATAAACGTGGAAAGAGCGATGACTTCTGTTTGATGTCATTTTGAAAGTTGAAATGAGCACATACGACACAACAATTTTCCAACGCAATTGATTTTTGTACTTATTTGGCCATTGATCACATACTGAGAAATAATATTGGTACTTCCTTCCTTGAGTTGAGGCCAATTTTGAAGTCTAACCATTATTTTGACCCATAAACCAGATTGGCAAATGAGTTCTTTTAAGGTAAATGTGGGTATGAACACTGATATTAAAATATCTCTACTGGAGAATCTCTTTGTGCTATATGTCAGTATCGATAAGAATTTTGGGAAGATGAGGCCATCATAGAGGGTACTAGTCTTTCCTTCAAAATTTAAAAAGGAGAGTAGAGCTTACCAATTACCCTGGGCCAATGACCTACGTCTAACTGTAATTAGCTTTTTCTTAATTAATTTATAAGAGTGTGCTTGATTTGGCGTCACGTTTCTCACATAAGGCTAGAGAATTTTGCTATCTTTTCAGAGGAAATGCCCAAAATATAGAAGGAAACTCGTTTTTTAAGGAAATAACGTTTCAGACAGATATAAAAGTCAAATAAAGTTAACGATTATTGATACACACTAAAATAAATATTTGTTCATTACAAAAAATTCAGACAGAAAGCATACGTGAAAGTGGACCATTTCTGAAGTGGTCTACCGGGAAATAGTCGGGTGGGCCAATCCGCCCCTGATTACCAGTTTCCTAATAGCGGATTAACAGCCGATTCGAAAATTCAGCTTTTAATCCGCTATTTAATTCGCTTTGAAATCTTCGCTATTATCATTCGAAGATTTCAAAGCCGATGTCCATCCGCCTATTACAGATAACATATTAAATCTCTGCTCTTTAAATATTTTACTTCCACGGTTAGGTACGTCAGATATTACAGTAAATCATACACTTAGGAAAATTCGTTCATGGCAGACCTCTGGCTAGATAATGAATCACTGCGAGTGACATGTATATATTTTACTTATGTTTAATTGGTCTATCGCTGGCTCTAGATTTGGGCCCCACTTTTTAAAAATAGCATTCCTAAAAATACAAGAATTATCTCAGAGTGACCGTACTATCTTTCGATGTATGTGGGACGAAAGCGAGTTTCGCCGCCCCGGTGGCGCAGTGGTCTAAGGCGCTGGCCTCTGATCATTCGTCCGTAAGGGGTCCGGGTTCGAATCCCGGTGAGGCATGGATGTTGTGTTTGTCTTACGGCACTGGCTCTCTCCCTTCCCTGGAACCAGTGACCCTAAATTAGGGACGGGCGACTGCTAATAGCCCATTGAGTTGCTCACGGTGGTCGTTAAACCTCCAATCAAAATAAAAAAAAAAAAAAAAAGCGAGCTTCCTCACACTACTTACATTACCCCCTATCAGTACCGTCTACCCTGTTCCGGCGGAACATTGTCACATCTTCTGACCTGTGCCCATTTTGTGGTGTTACAGTAGAGGCAATGCACATGTATTTTCATTGTCAATTTTTACTGCCACTTTCCCACTGCATGTTTAGCCTGGCTAACACATCGAGCTCGCATGATTTAAATCTTCAACAATACTGCTTTCTCGGTCGCTTCTCTCCGAGCTTCTCATCTCTGCCTCCGGTGTGCTCATACTTATTCATTGCAACGAAGTTTATTATCTTCACCCACCTTCTCCAATGACCACTTCCTGATGCAGTCTCATTCTCCAGTTCCTTAGTAGCTCACTTCAGGACCAGAATCAAAGCTCGGCTCAGCCTTGGATATACCTTGGAGATTTACACATCCAATTTATCTAGCTTTTTCACAACATGGAATCCACGCAATACCTGGTTCTAAATCTCAAGTGACAACGCAGTTAACCTTCTCTTCTAAAATCCAGCTAACACAGTTTATTTCGCATGCAATAGTTGTAACATACCAGGAGATGTGACGTACCTGCCAGAAGGACGCACACGACATAAAGGCAGATAGGAATCAGAATAAAACGTCCGCGTAGCTCAATTGGTAGAGCAACTTATTCCGGAATGAGGGGATCCGGGTTCGAATCCCGGCGTAGACCAAAAATGATGGAGAAATTTACTTCGTTATAATGGCGCCCGAACTATCCGGATGACCCGACCGTTCAAAATCTCGTAATGGTGTGATGTTATTTCCACACCGCAAAATAGGAAAAATCAGAGAATCCCTTCTCCAGAACTTCGAAAAAAAAAAAAAAAAAAAATAAGGGCGAGATGATGTAACGTACCAGGAGATGTGACGTACCTGCCAGAAGGACGCACACGACATAAAGGCAGATAGGAATCAGAATAAAACGTCCGCGTAGCTCAATTGGTAGAGCAACTTATTCCGGAATGAGGGGACCCGGGTTCGAATCCTGGCGCGGATGAAAATGACGGAGAAATTTACTTCGTTATATAGTGTAACCTCCATCTTTTCCTGGGATTTAATACTTCGTTTGCCAATGATGTCAATTTAATTACTAAGAACTTTCCTACGTAGAGACACTTTACCCAGATAGACTCCCATTCCGCAGCAAATGTGCTTTCTTCTCCAGGCAAGTAAGAACTGCTCCAGCAGTGTTTATTATAATAAAAAAAGTAAGTTTCCTACGGCATGTTCAATTCACTAAATACTCCAGTCATTTTCCGAAGTGCACGTTCTGAAGTTTCCTAGTGCAACAATTGATTTCTCAAGTGCATTCTGAACTGTTCTAGAAAGATGCACCTTCACAAACATTAAAAACTTTTCAAGTTATGTTTCTGCCAACTAATGCCAATTCTCCTTGAGCTACTGCTGTTGCACAGCACTCGATGTAATAATTCGCATCGCGCGTCTGTATATATTTCCTCGTTGTAAATATTATTACGTGTGTATATTGTTTTATTTATCCCCGTTCTTCGCACTGCGTGTGGAGTCGGGGATTTAATGTAACTATATTTCATGTATTTTAGAAATCAATAAAAGCGAATTTTAAAAGAGATGACAGCCATCGATTTTTCCAGATTTAAGAGAATCCGTGAAAATATCTCGGAAATTTCTTTTCATGGCAAACATCCTAAATAGTGGAACACCATTTTTACTCTGAAATGATTTTATGGAGATAAACATCGCTTCCTAGGTACTCGAAGAGTTAAAAGGTGGATAGTACTGTCTAGTCGTTGAAACGGAATTCGGGTTCGAGTTCCGCATGAGGCATAGTCCATATGGAACTAGCGCTTTCTCGTCCTGGAACAAGTGGTCTGGACGCCCAGCTAGTTCAGTGCTGGCTTCTGAGCATACGTCGAAGCGGGCCCGGGTTCGAATCGCGGAGAGACATGGATTATCTGTTTTTCTCACGGTAGTGGCTCTTTCCGTTCCATGGAACCAGTTACCTTAAATTGGGACAGGAAACGGCTTATAGCAGTTCATATGTTTACGATATGGTTAACCCCCTCCCTCCCCCCCCGTAAAAACATTAGCCATAAGTTAGGAAGGAACGATGATTCCTTATAACCTGCACTGCGGTATTTAAACCACGAAACAACAAAAAGAAAACATTTAAATATTACGAAAATTCTTTTTTTTTTCAGGTTTCATGTGGCACACTCAGTATGCATATGGGAACGATATCTCCTTCTTCCCCTCAGTAATTTCAGCTCAACAAGCTTGAATGCTTAAGAACCCAGCCTGCCAACTTGATCATTGCATCGTATTTACATATTTATCTAGTTCTCCTGCCAGAGAGGCGAGCACCTGAACGTAAAGAATGCAAATCTGAACATATACACATGTGTAGGGATAAAGATTAATGGGGTTTATCTAACTCACCTTCGTTTTGCTGATGACGTAGTCACTTTTGAAACTACCTCATCAGAGCTTCCGAGTATGATCCAGGAACTTGCTGACAAGAGTAAAGAAGTGGGATTAAAAATGAACTTTCAGAAGACAAAAGTGATGTACAATGCTTTTACAAGAAATGAAGATTTATCGATTGATGGAGAAATGCTGGAGATAAAAGATGTGTACGTTTATCTTGGACAGAAGATATCAAGTGAGGGTCACCTTGATTGAAAAATTAATTCACGTATAAAACTTGCCTGGAGAGCTTTTGGAAGAAACAGTATAATTTTCAAGAGCAATATGCCATTATGTCTTAAAAGAAAAGTGTTTGATCAGCGCATCCTTCCAGTGGTTACGTGTGGGGCAGAGACGTGGACCTTAACTAAAATAGACATACAAAGGCTGCAGACAACTCAAAGGAGCATGGAGAGCTCCGTGCTTGGTGTGACCAGGAGAGATAAGAAGAGGAACTCGTGGATCAGAAAATTGACAAGAGTGGAAGACATCATGATCAGAGTAAAATCCCTGAAATGGCAATGGGCTGGACATACTGCCAGAAGAACAGACCATCGATGGACAGTCCAAATTTTAGATTGGATTCCAAGGGACAGGAAAAGACCCAGAAGAAGACCACATGGGAGATGGGTGTGTGTTTACGCACGGAGCAGAAGCGCGGACCTGAACTAAGCAAGTTAGTAAAATTATGCAATGCATTGATTATGATACGCTTTCCAGCATACCAGATATCATTACTCAAATTATGAACATAATGGCTGTGGAATAAAAATCACTCCTGTGCCCTGACCTTTGACCCCATTTCGATTATATTAAACAGAATTGGCTCAGTATACCTCCGGAACAACACACTAAAGTTTTGTCGCAATAGAAGCATTTTTAGTAAAGTTATGAGGATAACGGCCGTGAAATAAATCTCGCTCCTGTGCCTTGACCTCTGACCCCATTTCGATGATATTCAACAGAAATGGTTCAGTATACTTCCGAAACAACATGATAAAGTTTTGTCGCAGTCGAAGTATTTTTACGTACGTTATGACGCATAAGGGCGATGGTGTAGATCCCGCTCCCATGTCCTGATCTTTGACCCCATTTCGTCAATTTTCAAAAGGGTTTGTCCCCAGGTTATCCTCGACCACATACTAAAATTTCATCGGAATCAAACCATTTTTACGCGAGTTATTGTGCGGACAGACAGACGTACAAAACTGGAGCATATACGCTTCTTCAACCTACGGTTGGAAAGCGTAAAAAAGACATACAAAGACTGCAGACAACTGAAAGAGGCATGGAGAGATGTATGCTTGGTGTAACCAGGAGAGATAAGAAGAGAAACGCATGGATAAGGAAAATGACAAGAGTGGAGGACATCATGATCAGAGTAAAATCCCTGAAATGTCAATGGGCTGGATATTTTACTAGAATAACGGATCACCGATGGATAACTGAAATTCTAGACTGGTTTCCAAGGGATAGGAAAAGACCCAGTAGGAGACCCCATGGGAAGATGGGTGGATGAAATTGGAAAGCATGCCGGAGTGACCTTGAGGAGACTCTCGCAAGATAGACCGTTTTGGAAGAAACTTGGGGAGACCTTCATCCAGCAGTGGATTCATTATGGTTGATGGCGACCCCCCTTCCCCCTCCCACACACACAGAGTAAAACCCACTTATAATGGTACCATATTTAGAGAGATACCGGATTTGATGAGCGAAACAGGAATTTAATTTTTGTTTCGTATAGTATTAATTAAAGCAAATTTGAACGATTTTAACGGACGAAATAAGGGATGTCTACAAAGTCGTTCCCACATTACAAAAATCAATATAAAAAATCTATGTGAGTTAAAATAAAATGGTTGGCAACATCATATATAACAACCCTCATACATTTTTTTTTCTGCTCTTTAGGTGAGCACTACTGCTGAATAAGAAGTGCATTTCATCGATAATGGCTGCCATGCAAGAAAAAGCGGCGTGCGTGTTGTGGTTCCATGAGACCAAATCGGCGGTTACCGTACAGCATCATTTCAGAAAAGAGTACAGACGATCACCACCGGACCAAAAAAGCATAAAAGCTTGGTATGAAAAATTTAAAGGGACGGTTGTGTTGGGGATCTCCCCGAGTGGGCCAACCACCGGTTTCACAGAGACAGCTGCAGCTGTTCGGGAGATATTTCTGTGAAGCCCCAGGAAATCCACTCGTCATGCTTCACTGGAAACTGGAATTCCCCGCGCCACGGGTCACAAAATTTTACACAAATGTCTTCATCTGTATACTTATAAGGTACAGATAGTTCAAGCTCTTCAGCCTCATGACGGGCTGCATTTGCGACGGAGATGTTGCAGCGCATAGCTCATGATAGTGATCATCTGCACCGTGTCTGTTTCTGAGATGAAGCCACATTCCATGTCTCTGGTATAGTAAATAGGTACAATGTACGAATCTGGGGATCAGAAAATCCCCATTATGTCATCGAATAACAGACGGCTAGTCCGAATGTGAACGTATGGTGCGGCCTTGCGGCCTGATGCATGACAGAATCATCGGATCCTTCTTTTTTACAGAGCCCACGGTAACATGTAACCTAGACATGTTGGAACTTTTTGTAGCACCTCAGTTGCATGCACTCCAACCTTCGGTTATTTTGCAACAAGACGGTGCCCCACCACATTGGTCAATAATGGTTTGTGAGTTTTTGAATGTCACATTTCGGGACAGATGATTTGGCCACGACGGTCCCATGTCATGGCCACCTCTATCGCCCAACATAACGCCTCTAGACTTTTTGCTGTGGGGTTATGTGAAAGACCAAGTTTACTCTAGCAGTGTTCCCAATGTCGAGACGTTGAAGAGCAGAATTACGGACGCCACTGGTTCTGCTGAGATGTTAAACAAAACATGGCGCGAAATCGAATATCGCTTAGATGTCCTCCGGGCCACAAATGGCGCCCAAGTGGAGGTGTACTGACACTGGAAAAAAAAACTTTATTTGTGCACAATCATTGTAGTGCTATCCCTTTCATGCACCTGTAATACATTTTTTATATTAATTTTTGTAACGTGAGAAATACTTTATGGACACTCTGTATAATAAAGACCTCAATTTTGGCAAGGGAGTGAACATCTAATTTGAGTAATTTTTAGCACCTTAAGTTACAAAACTTATTTAAATTCCGTATTTAACGAGGCAGAGTAAACCACATTCGTGCTGTGTCCTGAAATAAAAATGATGCCATACAGGACGAAATTGGTACAGCGCCGTGGAACCTTGGCGTGCTAGTAGATGAATGTTGATAGAAAATCAATGAGAAGGGAGCACATCAATCGCTCAACGAGCGTGTTGTGCAAGAGAATCTCCACCACCCACTCCAAGGAGCTATACCTTGGGAGTATAGCGTCCGAATAGTTCAAAACAGGAGCCCACTCCTTGGAAAAAAGACAATGAGTGGGGATCACGCACATGCATTTTGCGCATATGTGGGCTACTACTACGGAGATGAATACAGGAGTAATGTAATGGGATATGGCCTGAGAGGTAACAGGAGATGGACATTTCTGCAATTGTGTCCATTGCCCTTTTCACCATCTCAGTGGCCATTTTTTTATTGGAGGTTTAACAACCACCGTGCGCAACTCAATGGGCGATCAGCAGGTTCCCGTTCCTAATTTAGGGTCACTGGTTACAGGGTGGGAGAGAGCCAGTGCCGTAGGACAAACACAATATCCATGCCTTACCGGGATTCGAACCCGGACCCTTTTCGGACGAATGATCAGAGGCCATCGCTTAGACCACTGGGCTGCGTTGCATTGGGAAGATCGGTACTGCTTTTGCTTCACGTGTTTCGCTAAACAGTGGCCAAATCACGTAGCAGTCAAGAAGGAAATCCTGAACTTTTATAAGTGACACAATGCCGAAAATAATACGTTATCCGTAAAGCACGAAGTAGCCATCATTGGAAAGCCAGAAAATGGTGATACAATGTTGCCATATGTTATGATATACACTGAGGTGCCACAAAAAAAAAAACCAAAAAAAAAACAACTGAGAAGGGCGTTTCCGCAATTCCATGCTATGGTCATCACATGCCACAGCAGCTATGCGGTCAATGATATCGTCTGCAAACGACGTATATATAAAGCCTGATATCTTCGCAAGCTCAAGTAGTAGCATTCGCTGTTCAGAAGACAGCTTATCAGGAGTTAACACTTTAACGACCATGACCCCAAAATCTTGTATCACTCTAAATACAATAACGCCCGAAACTATCTGCGTTGGTTCACTTCTTTGTTTAGTAAAAACAATAGTGACTGAGGGTGACACCTGCTGACTTCTCATAGGTCGGGCAAATTTGAACAGCTGGTAAGGTTGGGAAACCTAACTCACACTAGACAAGCGTTTAGGACGACTTGGTCATTTGTATGTACGGGCGTTTTAGGCGTTATGGTCGTTAAAGGGTTAAGCGATTTCGAACGTGGTATGAAAGTCGGCGCCCGGGAGATGAGTCACTCCATCTCGGAAATTACCACGAAATTTGGATTTACACAGTCAACGATTTCGAGGGTGTACCTGGACTACATAAACTCATGGAAAACATCCCGAGTGCTTGACCGGTGTTGGCGTGGACTATCGTGAACAGCATTGTCTGGCACGTATCGTAACTTTCTCCAGGAGCGCAACATTGAGGCAAATCACAGCGCAATTCAATACTGGGGCCAGTTGTATCACCAGCGTCTGGACAGTGAAACGTTCCCTGTGTTCTATGGGGTTTCAAAGTGTTATATTACTGACCTGACGCACAACGGTGCTCGCCTCGCCTGGGCTAAACACCGCTATCGGACGCGAGATGAGTGGAAACGTGTAGACTGATCCGACAAAAGCGCGGTACCAACTGTTTCGTGCAGATGGCCGACTTCGGGTATGGCGACGATCCACGAAGCAATGGATTCAGCATGCTTACAACGGGTTATTTGTAGGCCAGCGGTGGCTCTGTTACGGTATGGGGTGTATTCAGCTGGCATGTATAAGGTCTTCTGCATGTCCATACCCACTGTTGCGGGTCTTTCGGCTTTGGGACGTTCTCGCAGGTCAAAAGTTTACTCTCCAACCCGTTAGAACCAACGACGGCACTGACGATGTTGATATGGCATTGGGGTATAACTTGCACTGGTAATGTTCCTTCCAGCACTTGAGGGAGTGCTTCCGCGACGAAACTCATTTATTAGGAGTACGCAAAAGTTTCCGCCACCCCGCTAGCGGGGGCTGTAGGGTCTAACCGGCGGGCGACCCGAGCTGTCAGTTCGTGCATAAAACCCAGGCATGGCGGTCGAAAACATTCATTTGCGGCGCTGTTTGTTATTCATGTTTAATTTAGGGAAAAGTGCGAATGAAGCATACGGTTCAATATGACAGCCGTATGGTGAAAGGGTTATGGGTGAACGGACGTGTCGAGAATGGTTTGCCAGGTTCAAGAAAGGTGATCTAAGCTTGGAAGGTAAACCACGTGTAGGTAGACCGCAGGAACTCGCAGGTGGAATTGCTGTTGCAAGAGGATGCCACACAATCGACCACGCAACTGGCGAAACGTTTGAAAGTGGCTCAATCGACGGTGGTACGGCGTCTACAGGCCTTGGGGTAGATCCAGAGTATTGGTAAGTGGGTTCCGCATACTTTAAAGGAGCGTGATATTGGTAAACGATTGGGAATCTTCATGTCGTTGCTGAAGAGGTTTCAAGAGAAGAATTTCTTGTAGAAGGTCTTCACCAGGGATGAAAAATTGGTCTATTGCGACAACCCCGTACGCAAGCTGCTTTGGGTCGACACAGGCCAGCCATCAACATCCACTGCAAAACAGGATATCTAGGGGGGGGGGAGTGCTGTTGTCCGTGTGTGTGGTAGGATATGCATAGAGTGCTGTACTTCGAACTGTTGAAACCGGGCGAAACTATCACTGCACAACGATGTAGCGATCACTTGAAACTGAACACCGCAATCGAACAAAAACGCCCATGGACAGGTAAAGGAGGCCGCCCAGTCATCCTGTTACATGATAATGCCAGACCACATGTCGGTGCCACCACGAAATCAACCCCTGAACAGTTATACTGCGAGGTTTTACCGCACCTGGCTAACTCCCCGGACACTGTACCATCACACTTTCATCTGTTTTGCTCTATGCAAATGCCTTAGCCGAACAGCGTTTCACCACAGTTCCAGAGGTCGAACTTTTGCGTCACTGCGTTCTTCAAAACCCGAGTCCTTCTATCAAAGGGACATTCATTTGTTGCCTGAAGAATGGTGAAAGGTCATTGACGCTAACGGCAAATATTTCGTTGAATAAATGTGTACTGGTTTCCTGATTGTTCCTCTTTCCTTTATCTTTAAAACAGCGGAAACTTTTGCATACCCCTAATAAAAGGCAATGGTGGATGTTCTCCTTGTCCACTTCCATGTTGGCTGGTGCTTACACTCTTCGGCTTCTAACGGCTAACTGCCACTGACTTGAGCCACCTACCTGCTGATGTCATGCCGCTGTGCTGGGCAATCTCAGTGGCCAATATGCGCCGTGACAGACTTCGGGTACCTCGTCATGGAACATTACTTTCTTTCCAACCCAATATATCATTATCATGGAGTGTGTCTTATGAGATATATTCTAAACCAAAGCCCATTTTTAAACGGAGTTCTGGCAAAAGTGATAACACCATAAGGCTGCATATTCACTTACAATTTGAGTTACAGCGCCCATGACATGAGCGTAAAATATTTACGTTATGTAAGGCAATTTTCCAACGTTACTGTAGATCATTATTACGAGAGAAGAGAGCAAAGTCTTATAAAAATACCAAAACTCCCACCCTACATTCATACAGTGCTAAGTTTTGTAATTCATAAATACTTTTTCAATTTTTCAGGAAGAGGGAATGGGAGAGGAAAATATGTCTTACACTTTTATGAGAAAAGAGCATATCCAGAAATTCCTGGCAGTTACCAATGCCTCTACACCATTTATAAAATTAATTGCGGAAATTAACGCACACTTTTTTTAAAGAAGGCTTTGATAGCATAGCCCAGACGAATCCTTCCGGTGGAGCACGAAAGATCGGCTTAAATTGTAAATTAATTTTACGCCATTAAAGGAAGTGTTTTAATTCTTGACGGTATTGGTTAAAACAGAACTGAAACCTCGTAATACCGTTGTAGCCTTGTCCCATAAATGTAATGTAATGTACTGTCTATGTGTTTATACAGTACATTACATTACGTCCGAGAAAAATATTCCAGTCTTGATCGAAATTTTCGTTTATACAGTGTCAAAAGGGTCAGGGGAAACGTGTCATATCGCTCGCAAGGGAAATTCTGTATTTTTTAAAACAAATTTGGAGTGGAAGAAATAATTGGCTATGAAACATTGTGCGAAATATTTTGGCCAAAAATTTCTCTTTGGAAAGTGCTCCTTGTCTAAAGGTTTTCTGAGAAGAAAACTTCTAAGCTCTTTCGGAAATTTTAGGCAGCTTCAAGGGAAAAAAAAATCGTGACGTCTTTTTTCTGGTTAGAAAGATAAACAGTAAACAACTCGAACCTTTACGTGGCAAATGTGTACAAACGTATGCAGGATAACACAACATGAAATCAAGCAAAAATGGCATGAGAAAACCTCTCAGCCTGTAAGTCGTTTTTGCTTCTTTTCAATTTAGCCGAATGGATACCGTAAAAACACCAAGTCGGAGTCTCAGTTTAAATAGACGACGACACTCTCTATGAAGAGACAGAGACTGATTCGTTCGTTAAGTAAAAGGGGAGGCGTTTGCGTTTCTTCGCTCGAAGAAGCTAAATCCCCAGATCTCTCTGTCTGTGTGCAAACGTTGATTAATCTTATGGGTGGGCAAATGAAATGGCGCGCACCCTGGGATCAAAGACAAATGACAGTTGTGCGGAATTAATGAGACCGGAGCCTTTTCCAGCTCGAAACAAAGGAACTGGAGAAATATGCCCAAGGGATTAAGGTGGCACAGGGGAAGAGAGCACCACTGCGGCGTTACAATAATCACTTCGAATGGCCGTTTCTCTGGCGGTGTTCGTCACCAACAGAAACAAAATGGGGGAATTGCAGATCGACGATTGGCATCGGCAGATAAAGCTGGAGATCGCCGAAGAAAGACCCGACATTAACTAAATCCGTTTTTATTTCCGCTGCGCGCCGGTGTAGGTACATTTCAGTTCCTTTGATCGCCCTTCTTTTTCAAAATGCTTTCCTTCAATCTTTCTTTTGGCTTTTAATTCTGAGAAACCTGCACCTAAGTACGGTTAATATCCCTTACGCCGTAGAAATATGGCGCCATTCCATTTATTAGTAGAGCTATTCCAATTCTTGTGGAATACAAATGGAAAGGCCTTAAAAGCCCTGAATATATATATATATATATATATATATATATATATATATATATATATATATATTTTGTCCTGATTTTTTGATCTTTATTCTTTCCAAAAGCGATTTAGGAAGTTTTAATTTTTAAATGCACGACGTTTCGGAAAATAAATTATTCAATTCATTCCCTTTTAACATTAGTCACATGCATTTGCTCAATCTGTTACGAAACTTCTAATGCCACTTTCAAAACTTTCATTGAGTAAACCCTGAACGACTTTTTTAATTAGAAAACTCTTTTGAGAAAAAAAAGATTCAATTTAAAAACTTGAACAGCGTTCCAAAATTAAAATGGAACCATCTTGAGAATTCTAAAGTGCCTATAGAGAGAGAGAATATAAAAAAAGAATGCTTCTCATCGGTTATCGTCTGGAATTCATTTTTGTTACTGAATGCTGAATGAATAAATAGTAGTCACCTGTTCATGCTTTCAATTTTGAACAGCCGGTGCTTACATTTTCAGCTGCGATTCATTTACGTACACCCACATAACACGTCATTGAAAAGAAACACTCATAGTCACCATAAGAATTTAAGGAACTGTTTACCGGGAAAGAATACGCTTAAGGTTCTACGAGACCTGCCATCTTGTATTGCTGCCTTCTTTTGTTAACCAACGGGCAAGCGTATTTCACAAATAGCTCAGGCAATTTTGCACATTTTGGAACACCGTTTGTGGCTAACGCAAGATATATGAAAAATAAAGAGTTCCCTGGTTTCAGAATTTTTATTGACCTTTCCCTTCATTTTTTATCTGCAGCGAAAGTCGTACCAAGGCGTCTTCCATAGTTTTATTAATTAATAAAAAATACATAAAGAGTCCAAAATGAAAATCTGAAACCAGGGAACTCTTTAGCTTTAAAATGATGTGCAGCACGACGAGGTGTAGATATTTTAGAACAGAAGTTATCCATCCCTCTAAGTAACTCTCTTGCGATTCAGCTTTCCTTTCTATCCTGAGGTCAGATTTTAGCTTTCGCATGCGTAGAGGGACTTTCGCAGCTACATCATCAATGTCAGGCTCCTTCTTTAGTGTCGTCTTAATCTGAATAACACGTAATACTAATAATAAATATCGTTTATGAAAAAAGTAAACAGTCAAAATACTTTCTATTACCGCCGCCATATTTTAGTAAACATTTACTTTTATGACTCATATCTTATAAAGTACAAATTTGTCCGCGCCGGGCATAGAATACGGGTCCCCTCACTCCGGAGTATGTGGCTCTCCCAACTGAGCTACGCTGACAGAATGTTTCACTGCATATTTGTCGTCTTGACATATATTTTCACCTCTGTAGTGCGTCACATCATCTCCCTCTTATTATTATTATTTTTTGTCTTTGAAACGAAGTAGGAATTTTTCATTAATTCCAAACAATGTGTGGGACAAACATCACACATTTTTCGAAGAACCCAACTGCCAATGGATCCATTTTCCACAATCGGGCGATAAAGTGAAAACACAAGTTTGTCCGCGACGAGCATCGAACCCGTGTTCCTTCACTCGAGTAAGTTGCTCTCCCAACTGAGTTACGCGGACAGAATGTGTCGCTGTAGATTTGCCATCTTAACACATGTTTTCGCCTCTGTAGTACGTCACATCATCTCCCACTTAATTTTTTTTTTTTTTTTGAAGCGAAGTAGGAATTTTTTATTCATTCCGAACAACGTGTAAAACAAACATCAAACATTTTTCGAAGAACCCAACGGTCAGTGGATCCATTTTCCACAATCGGGCGCTAATGTGAAAGCACAAGTTTGTTTGCGCCGGACATCGAAACCGTGTCTCCTCACTCCGGGGTAAGTCGCTCTCCCAACTGAGCTACTCGGACAGAATATATCGCTGCATATTTGTCGTCTTGACACATGTGCTCACCTCTGTAGTATGTCACAATCTTCTTTCATTGGTTTTATGACACCCTACGCCACCCCAGTGGCGCAGTGGTCTAAGCGTTGGAAAGAGAAAGATTCCATCAAGAATTGAAAACATATATCATATCAGAAAATATGGAATACGAATACGATTGTGCATTACATTGTTGGACGCTGTAGAGGAGGATTCCAGTGAGATATATATCTGTGGAGGGAAATCTTGGGAACAAAACTTATGCAAATGGATGCATATGTATAAATTCATTGTACTTAACAAAAATGCACGTGTACTGATCAAAATACATTTATGTGCGGAAATAATTGTATGGTAAGATTTTTTATTACTATAATGGAAAATCTATTAAAATGTAAATATTTACAATATATACATTTAATAGATTTTAAATACAAATTTTGTAAATATTTGCATTTAAAATCTATTAAAGATATTCTTTATCTCAAAGACTACTGTCGTGTGAAGATTATATATAGATTAAGATAATACAACGTAGTTGTCACAAATGTTTATTTTTTCAAGCCGACCATGGTTTCGCTGGGTATTGACCTAGCTTCATCAGCACGAATGGCACGTAAATATTCAAATTGCATATGACATCTGAAATGGTGTTTACAGTCACGTGTTTTGGTTAGATGCTTCCACGCGCTTGATAGAAATGGCGTGGATGCCATGTCCTTAACAAGTTGCGAAATACTTCTGATTATATATCATCATCATCATCATTGTCAACCATTATCAATCCACTGCTGGACGAAGGTCTCCCCAAGTTTCCTCCACAACGGTCTGTCTTGTGCCAGTCTCCTCCATGTCACTCCCGCATACTTTCGAATTTCATCCACCCATCTTCCATGTGGTCTTCTTCTGGGTCTTTTCCTGTCCCTTGGAATCCAATCTAAAATTTCGGCTGTCCATCGATGGTCTGTTCTTCTGGCAGTATGTCCAGCCCATTGCCATTTCAGGGATTTAACTCTGATCATGATGTCTTCCACTCTTGTCATTTTTCGGATCCACGTGTTCCTCTTCTTATCTCTCCTGGTTACACCAAGCATGCACCTCTCCATGCTGCTTTGAGTTGTCTGCAGCCTTTGTATGTCTCTTTTAGCTAAGGTCCACGTCTCTGCACCATACGTAAGCACTGGAAGGATGCATTGATCAAACACTTTTCTTTTAAGACATAATGGCAAATTGCTCTTGAAAATTATGCTGTTTCTTCCAAAAGCTCTCCAGGCAAGTTTTGTACGCCGATCAATTTCTTCACCAATGTGACCCTCACTTGATATCTGCTGTCCAAGATAAACATACGTATCTGTTATCTCCAGCTTTTCTCCATCAATCGATAAATCTTCATTTCTTGTAAAAGCATTGTACATCACTTTTGTCTTCTGAAAGTTCATTTTTAATCCCACTTCTTTACTCTTGTCAGCAAGTTCCTGGATCATACTCTGTAGCTCTGATGGGGTAGTTGCAAAAATGACTATGTCATCAGCAAAACGAAGGTGGGTTAGATAATCTCCATTAATCTTTATCCCTTTGTTTTCCCAGTTCAGTGATTGAAAGACATTTTCCAATGTGGCATTAAAGAGCTTCGGAGATATGGTGTCACCTTGTCTCACTCCTTTTCCAATTTTTATGTGTGTTGTATTTTCAAACAGCCGAATCTTTGCACTTGCATTTTCATAGATGTTATTAATAATATTAATGTATGCATCTTCAATACCGCAGGATTTCAGAGCCATTGCAACTGCTGATAGTTTCACCGAATCAAAGGCTTTTTCATAATCGATAAAAGCCATGCACAATGGAAGCTCATATTCCCTCGCTCTTTCAATTAGTTCTCTCAGTACGTGGATATGATCTATTGTGCTGTAGCCACTCCTGAATCCAGCTTGTTCTCTCGGTTGAGCCATGTCCAGTGTCACCTTCAAGCGGTGTGAAAGAACTTTAGTGAAGATTTTATAAACCACTGATAGGAGGCTGATAGGTCTGTAGTTCCTGAGATCATCAATGTCACCTTTTTTATGTAGCAAGATCATTGTAGCGTTGTTCCAATCCTCAGGAATTTTCCCTTCATTAAGGCATCGAGTGAAAATTTGGGCGAGTACTGTTTCGATTTCTCCATCTCCATTCCATCTTCTCCTGGAGCTTTTCCCCACTTCATGTTCTTGATTGCATGTGCAACTTCTGGTGGAAGGACTGGAAGAACTCTGGTACTGGTACCTTTCTTGATGTCTGGAGTACATGTATCATCCCTTTCATATAATTTGGAGTAGAAATCTTTCACTCTTGTCAAAATTTCGCCTCTATTTCTTGTTACAGAACCATCTTCTTTTTCTCAGTGCCATAATCTATTTTTTCCCCTTACTGAGATGTCCCTTTGCTATCTTTAGGCTTTGGTTGTTTTCAATTGCTTTCCTTACTAGTTCACAGTTGAATTTCCTTACGTCTTCAGTGATACTTTTTCGTACTGTCTTGCATAGCTCTATATATTCCACTTTGGAAGTCACATCTTCTTTAGTTGTCCTCATCTCTCTTCTTTTTTGCATCAACATTTTGGTTTTTCCTGATAATTTGTTCACATGCAATTTGTTCTTAAACCCAGCTAATTTTGTTGCTGTTTCCATAAGAGTTTTGGTTACTTTTCTGTTAACTTCAGAAATTTCCACTTCTTCCGATGTTAGGCCTTCTAAAGCAGAGAATCTGTTCTTCAGTTCCAATTTGAAGGTATTATGGTGTTTTTTAAGGTTGGTTATGTCAATACATTTTGTTTGTCTTATGAGCTTGCTACGTTCGAGTTTAGTGTTGAGGTGCATCTTACATCTCACCTATCTATGGTCACTTGTTTAGCACACTGCAGTCTTCTATGACGAATTTTTTGTTACACATAATAAAATCAATTTCACTTGTCGTCCCATTTGGATGTCTCCATGTCCATTTCCTGTGTGGCTTTTTCTTGAAAAAGGAGTTCAAGATTGAAAACCCTTCTGCCTCTGCAAACTCTACGAGAGTATTTCCACGCTGGTTTCTGTTGCCGTGACCGAATTTACCTACTGAAGTTTCATTCTGTTGCCGTTGCCCTATTTTTGCATTGAAATCTCCCATAATTATCTTTAAGTGCTGCTTACCTTTATTATTTAGATCACGAAGTTCCTCATAAAATTCTTCAATTTCTTCTTCAGCATGACTTGTGGTGGGTGCATGAGTTTGAATAATCTGAGCCTGGTATCTTCTCGAGAGTTGGATAACGAGTCGTGCAGCTCTGTCAGAGGAACTTTCAACTTCTACAACTTTATCCTTCAGTTTCTTGTTTATTATAAATCCAACACCACTAGTTCTGCCAGTATCTGTCCCACGATAGTAGAAGAGATGTCCACTTTTCAGTTCAATGAGATCTTCTCCTTTTCTCCTTACCTCACTTAGCCCGACGATGTCCCACTTGATCCTTTGTAGTTCCTCTTCCAATTCAAGAAGCCTTGAATCAGAAGATAGGGAGCGTCCGTTGTACGTAGCCAAGGTCAACATCAGATGGCAGCCTAGTCCGGTCCTCCGGGGATTCTTAGCACCCTCTGCCTTCATGTCGCACTGGCCGCTGCCTTGGCCAGGTACATTCCAGCTGCCGGAGACTGAGGGCCAAGATTTAAGTTGTGGAGTCATTTTGGAGGGGTTTGGCCATAACTCACCACGCTGGCCAAGCGGGTTGGTGAGTGTGGGATAGCATTTCCTAAACTTGATATACGAAGATATGAAGTTTGGTGGTTGACTCTGTCTTGTCAATTAGTTTTGCTTCTTCAAAGAGCAATGTGTGGTCCTTTTCGTAACAGTGTCTAGCCATCGATGACTTCTTTAGGTCACAGTTCCGAATATAGGTCTTGTGCTCCTTCAATCAAAAACGCAAGGCTCTACTGGTCTGTCCTATATATGAAGCGCCACATTCAGATGGAGTTTGATAAATTCCCCACGAGTTTTTGTCTTCAACATAGTCTTTTGATCCTAAATATTCCAAGGGTGATTGGACTTGGCATGTGGAGGTGAGGAAACAGCGAAAGGCTTCCGATGAAGCTAGGTCAATACCCAGCGAAACCATGGTCGGCTTGAAAAAATAAACATTTGTGACAACTACGTTGTATTATCTTAATCTATTAAAGACATATTTGCATTTAATGAAAATCTATTAATAAACGCAAATATCCTCTTTCGCAGTTTCGAAAAAAACCTGACGTGACAAGGAATAAATGCAATATATTTTGAAATAAGTGTGCAAAAATGATGACGAATCCTTTATTACTTTCAAAGCATCAGGAAACCTATTTTAACATACACTCCAGTGTTATTGGAGTTCTACGAGAATAAAATGTGAAAATTCCCTACCAAAGATTCCATCAAGAAATACCAAAGTGATACTGATGCTGTACAAGGTTAAACGTAATAACAGCATTTTACTGCTGCTCTACGAGACCGCAACATGGAAAAATAAGTAATGATTCCATCGAGAGGGGCCAAGGAGATATTGTTGCTGTAAAAAGTCACACCAAGCAGCAGCACGTTATTGATACTCTGCAAGGCTAGAATGTGGAAAATCCTAGCAAAGGTTGCCATTAAGAGATGCCAAGGGACTACAGATCCTGTACAAAGTCACAAGGAGAACAACATAGATGATCTACGATTCCGGAATGTGGAAAATCCCACTAAAGGTTCACTAAGAGATGGCAATCTATTATTGATGCTATACAGATTGACAAGGAGAACAACAAATTATTGGTGATGTACTGTGCCCGAACGTGGAAAATTCATACCAAAGGTTCCATCAAGAGATGTCTACATATTATTGATTTTAAACAAAGTCATGAGGAGAACAACATATTGTTTGTACTCTACGAGACCCGAATCGGAAAATCCTCAGCCAAATGTTTCCTCAGGAGACACCAAGTCAATGTTGATGCTGTAAAATGTCACAATGATAAGACTACTGGTGCTATTCGAGTCCAGAATGAGAAAGTTCATACCCATAGGTTCCATCAAGGGACGCCAAGCCATTCTTTATGCTATACAAAGTCACGTGGGCAATAGCATAGATTTAGCGCTGTAAGACTCCAGAATTTGGAAAATTCCAACCAAAGGTACCAATAACATCTTGAAACAGCGTCACTAAGGCCTGTCAATATGATATTGGTGCTGTACGAGGCTTAAATAAAAAATAAGCTCAAAAGCTTTATGAAAAATCTCCCGTAAACAAGAAGAAACGCGTCCAGTTTGTTCAGGAATACAGGAATCGGACAGCAAATGAGTGGAAAAGGGTAATGTGGTCTGACCAATCAGGTTCCACTACACCATACAGATGGAAGGATGAGGATATGGTGACACGAGCATTAAAGCATGGAGACATCTTGCATCGGCAATTCTCTTGAAGCTGGTGGAAGCAACCTTATGGTCTGCGTCATATTTTCGAGGGAGTGTTTGGGCCCTTTGATTCCTGTGGAGCAACGTATGACCGCCGAAATGTATTTAAATATCGTTACCGACCAAGTACACTCAGTTAGGTTGTTAGTTTATCCCAACGGAGATCGATACCTCCATCAGGACAATGCTCCATATCATAATGCTCACGTTGTACGCGAATGGTTTGAGGAGCATCACGGAGACTTTCCCCTGTTATATTAGCCTCCTTAGTCACCGGTGCTCAATCCAATGGAGTATTTTTGGGGTGAAGTCGAAAGAGGCATTTGACAGCTGGATCCTCTACCATACAATCTTTAAGAGCTGGAGGTATAACTCTTCGCATTTGGGCTAATATATCACAAACCACTTAGAGACATTTGATAGAGTCTATACCAAGACCAATTCATGCAGTATTACGGGCAAAAGGGCCACCCTTTTGGCGCAGTGGTCTAAGCGATGGTTTCATACTATTCGTCCGAGATGGGTTTTGGCTCGAATCCTGGTGAGGCATGGAAGTTGTGTTTGTCTTACGGCACTGGCTCTCTCCCTTCCCTGGAGCCAGTAGCCCTAAATTAGGGATGGGCGATTGTTTATGGCTCACTGAGTTGCTCACGGTGGTCGTTAAAGCTCCAATAGAAAAAAAGGGGCAAAAGATGACCCAACAACATATTCAATAAGTAGTCATAACAATTTGGCCACTCAGCTTATTCTCATTATTAAATGTTTAGGTTAAGAACACAATATAATAACAAATAATGAAACTTTAAAGGAGGAATTAAAAGGAAACACTTCAAAGAACCTTAATTTCGTATCATCATCATCATGGAAAAATTGGGTACAGGTTATCAAGCGATAATTACAACATTCACTTACTCTCCAGATAGTTATTTCCGTCGTTGCTAAATCTCTGTCTCTCTCTCTCATCTCACACACACACATACACATTTTCCCTCATACAATCTTCCGTCCAAACTCTTGGTCATTCTAAAGGTCTCACACTCCTAGGTTTGTCGTCCAGTACAAGTTTAAATAACTGATTCCTTTATTCTGGTCACATATCTGACTCAATACCGTAGCCTGATGGTCATTACTCCAATTACGTCTTTTCCTCCATGTAGTTCTTCGAGACCTTCATTATGTCTTCTTCTCCACTCAGTGTCTAATACATGACCATAAATATATCTAAAGATTCTTCTTTCGAAGACCCTAAGTTGTCGTAGATATTGTTTTCTGATATACCACGTCTTGCATCCATACAAAACCACAGGCTGTTGTACCAATGCCCTACATAGCAGTATTACTGTATTTTGGTGAAGTCCAATCAAGTCAACTTGGCTGCAACGGTGGCGCAGTGGTCTAAGCGATGGCTTCTGATCATTCGTCCGAAAGGGGTCCGGGTTCGAATCCCGGTGGGGCATGGTCGTTGTGTTTGTCTTACGGCACTGGCTCTCTCCCTTCCCCGGAACCAGTGGCCCTAAATTAGGGACGGGCGACTGCTTATAGCCCACCGAGTTGCTCACGGTCGTCGTTCAACCTTCAATCAAAAAAAAAAAAAAAAAGAAGAAAAAAAGAAGTCAACTTGTATTAAAATCGAAAGCAAAATCCCATATTGCCTTGCAGCTCTTTACAACAGTTAATGTGAAGTTTGGCAAGGCCACCCCGGTGGCGCAGTGGTCTACGGCGTTGGCCTCTGATCATTCGTCGGAAGGGGTCCGGGTTCAAATCCCGGTGAGGCATGGATGTTGTGTTTGTCTTACGGCACTGGCTCTCTCCCTTCCCTGGAACCAGTGACTCTAAATTAGGGACGGGCGACTGCTTATAGCCCATTGAGTTGCTCACGGTGGTCGTTAAACCTCAAAAAAAAAAAAAAAAAAAAAAGTTTGGCAATCAAAGAATGATTTAAACATTATGATTTTATATAACGTGTACATCTTTAAAAGCTTGGAAATGTGTAACAAATGTATAATGCGTACATCTTAAAAGCTTGGAACTCATCTTCTAGTTATGGCTTCAGCATCTAGCTCATGACAGCATTATCCGTCTTCACGCATTAATGGATTTTTCAGTTTAGTGCACCTGGAGTCAAAAATTGACAAAATACGCTTTCTTGAAACGATTGTTTCCTATTGAAGCGCAAAGATCATGCCATCCTCTATAATACAGATTTCACCATATGTCTAATCTACTAGCGATTCATGTCAGAGTGCTAAGATTGTTTCACATTATCTAGTAAAGATTGTACCACACTACACCGAAGAGTGAAATCATTACCAAACCCCAGCCTAATACGAAGTTCATCTCCCATGTGCGACTAAAATAGCTCTTATAGAGACTACAATATTTCTAAAGGTGTTCTGAGGTATCTGGTAGAGCTGAGACGGGCTGAGCCCGAGCCCGAAAGCCCGGGTCCGAATCAGGCTCGGGCTATAGAATATTTATTGCGGTTCGGCCTCGGGCGGGTTCGGGCTCTTAGGAAGAGTGAGAGCGATGGCATTTGTTTTATGCATAAATGGGATTTCATATGATTTAGCAAATGAGACACTTTATAGTTGGTAAAGGGAATTCTTCGGCAACTGGTTCTGATTGGGTAGCGGGCATTCGAGATGGCTATTTATTCAGGGCCGCGCATTAGTGTGCTACTGCAGAGAAGAAAAAGCTTTTTCAAGAACAATAGATATTGGATAGTTGATAGCATGCCAATGATAATTTACCCCCTATCTCCACGCAGTAGCTCCCTGCTAATTCTATTTAGCAGCATGCATATTGTAGCGCACTGTGGCGCGATAATATTAGCGATAATATTAACATTATTTGAGCAACATACAATGGCAGCACCGCATAACCATTTTGGATGGCCGGCCACCCGAAGCACTGAGATGGAAACGAACGGTCAAAGAAAATCGTACAGTTACACTAAAAAATAGATAGAGGTCCCTTCCCCACTCCCTATTTGAGAGATACATTAGTTAATTGCAGGAGAAGGAGAGAATGGAAGTGAGGTAAAAAAAATATTTCTTATTAATGGTTGAACAGGTTAGACATTTCCGGGCTCGTTCAGGCCTGGGCTCTATCTTTCAATATACAATTCGGACTAGGGTGGACTCGGGCTGATATACCACGGGCTCGGACGGGCTCAAGCTCCGAAAATTGAGCACGAACTCGGCTCTAGTATCTGTTGCCAACGCGTTACCAGGAGATCCTTTAACTCGCGCTGCGTTATGTGGTTGAGCCGCTGCAGATCGGATTAGACGTTCCATTGCGAAGGATAGATGCTTGATCGGATACATATCTGCTGACTTTGGAGTCCAGAACAATATCTGGATGTCTTCCTTATGTTGCGCGAACCATTTTTGAGCAATATGGGCAGTATCGAATGTGGAACCATTTTCGAGCAATACGGGCAGTATCGAATGCCGAACCATTTCGAGCAATACGGGAAGTATCGCATGCCGAACCATTTTCGAGCAATACGGGAAGTATCGCATGCCAAACCATTTTCGAGCAATACAGACAGTATCGCATGCCGAACTATTTCGAGTAATACGGCCAGTATCGCATGAGGAACCATTTTCGAGCAATACGGCCAGTATCGCATGAGGAACCATTTTCGAGCAATACGGACAGTATCGCATGCCGAACCATTTTCGAGCAATACGGGCAGTATCGCATGCCGAACCATTTTCGAGCAATACGGGAAGTATCGCATGCCGAACCATTTTCGAGCAATACGGGCAGTATCGCATGCCGAACCATTTTCGAGCAATACGGGCAGTATCGCATGCCGAACCATTTTCGAGCAATACGGGCAGTATCGCATGCCGAACCATTTTCGAGCAATACGGGCAGTATCGCATGCCGAACCATTTTCGAGCAATACGGGCAATATCGCATGATGAACCATTTTCGAGCAATACGGGCAGTATCGCATGCCGAACCATTTTCGAGCAATACGGGCAGTATCGCATGCCGAACCATTTTTGAGCAATACGGGCAGTAATCGCATGCCGAACCATTTTCGAGCAATACGGGAAGTATCGCATGCCGAACCATTTTCCAGCAATACGGGAAGTATCGCATGCCGAACCATTTTCAAGCAATACGGGCAGTATCGCATGCCGAACCATTTTCGAGCAATACGGGCAGTATCGCATGCCAAACCATTTTCGAGCAATACGGGCAGTATCGCATGCCGAACCATTTTCGAGCAATACGGGAAGTATCGCATGCCGAACCATTTTCGAGCAATACGGGCAGTATCGCATGCCGAACCATTTTCGAGCAATACGGGCAGTATCGCATGCCGAACCATTTTCGAGCAATACGGGTAGTATCGCATGCCGAACCATTTTCAAGCAATACGGGAAGTATCGCATGCCGAACCATTTTAGAGCAACACGGGCAGTATCGCTTGCCGAACTGTTTTCGAGCAGTACGGGCAGTATCGCATGCCGAACCATTTTCGAGCAATACGGGCAGTATTGCATACCGAACCATTTTCGAGCAATATGGGTAGTATCGCATGCCGAACCATTTTCGAGCAATACGGGCAGTATCGCTTGCTGAACTATTTTCGAGCAGTACGGGCAGTATCGCATGCTGAAAGGAGGCTGGCCAACAATGGTGCTTAGGTACGTATTAGACGTCATAGTTTCCTGAATACGAATAACCGGAACCAGGGCTTTTTCTGAAATACATTGCCCACAAGAAGAACACTTCCTCCACTGGCTTGTTTTCGTCCCACGGTGCATCGTGGTGGCAACGCTTCCCCAGGTGAACTGCGCGAGCGTACCCTGCCGTCCACATAGTGCAACAGAAAAAAGAGATTCATCGGACCAGACGACCTTTTTCCAATCCTTTAAAGTCCAATTTTGATGCTTGTGTGCTCGCAGCAGGCGCTTCCGACGGCTAACCTAGGTTAGCAGCGGCACTCGTAGTTGCCTACGGCTAAGCAGTCCCATTTTGAGCAGGGCTCGATGTACTGTGTGTTTTCACACATTACTTCCGTCAGCAGCATTAAAATTGCCGGAGAGTTGAACCACAGTATCCCTTCAATGGACTCCTATCACATAGGATAGCCTTCGCCAACATCTAGCATCTTTTAACCATTGTAGGCCCACACATTGCCGGTGGCTCGTTGCTTTTCCCTCCTTGGAGAACTTTTTTAAAGTTCTAACCACGGCTAACCGTAAGCTTCTGACAAGCCTACCCAGTCTTGTAAATGTTCTGACTTTGTTGTCAGGACATTACAATTTGGCCTTTCTCAACCTTTGCCAAAGTCCGCTGCGTTTCTCATCTGACGAACAAGAATAACACTTATTAACAGAGTTCAATTGGTATTATTATATCGTTCCACGACTCACACGCACCGCCGTTTTCCTACAGTTACTTAGATTTCCATAAAGACGCGCTGACCATAGTATTTTGTCTCTTCGGTATACACTGAAGAGCAACTGAATTAGAGACAGCTGGCGTTATGCAAATGTGGCGCTGTGGGTGGCCCTGTAAACGGAAATGATATGACGTATGTAGCGATCTGACAATATAAGGAGTCATGCGACGGAAATCAGTACGAGTCGGACGCAGTATGGGTAAGGCGAAGGATCTAAGCGCATTTGATCGTGTTGATCGTGGGCAAATTGTTGGGGCCCGACGAATGGGTCACTCCATCTCGGAAGTCGTTCAGGCACTGGGATTTTCACGAGCTACTGTGTCACGGGTGCACCATGAGTACATCGAATCCGGTGAAACCATCCCTGCAAGGGCCAACTGCCGTGCACAAGAGCGTGTGAATCAGCGGGGTCATCGTCTGCTAGCTCGCATTGTAACAGCGGATAGACGGGCCACAGTGAAAGAAATCACTAGGCAATTTAACGCTGGTGCACAAAAACGTGTAAGCAGCCACACCATTCAGAACCATCTCCTCGCTATGGGGTACAGAAGCCATCGTCCCACGAGGGTACCGCTGTTGACCGCACATCACAGGGTGCAAAGATTAGTATGGGCGCGGGAACATCGCCACTGGACCCTAGGCATGTGGTAAAATGTTCCCTGGACTGATGAGTCGAGATTAACGTTGGTAAATGCGGATGGCAGGATACGAGTACGGCACAAACCATATGAAGCGATGGATCCTTCTTGCCAGCAGGGTACTCTTCAAGCTGAAGGGGGTGGGGGCCATTCTCGTCTGGCGACTGTTTACGTAGATTGAAATGGGACCCCTGATACGTGCGACGTCGTCCCTCACAGGTCAATGTTACCGGGATATCCAGGAATACCATTTGCTCCCGTTTGTTCGTCTTCAACATCCCACTGGGGACCTCATCCTGCAACAAGACAATGCACAGTGCCGTCGCTCCCGAATTGTATCCGAATGGTTGGATGAACACTCCACCGACGTGAACTCGCTTCCTTGGCCAGCTAGGTAGCCTGACCTCAATCCCGTCGAGCACACCTGGGATGCCATCAAGAGAGATTTTCGAGGCTCTGACCAACCTCCATCAAATCTTCGGGAACTGTGGGAGCTTGTTCAGGGGTCGTGGATCCGTTTGGCTTCCCATCGCTTCCGCTGTCTTGTCGAGTCCATGCCGAGACGAATCGCCGCCGTCATCAGGGCAAAAGGTGGTGGCACACATTACTAGACAGGTATCTCTAATTCAATTGCTCTTTGGCGTATATGTTACCGGCAATGTATAAAAACCAGGCATTCTATAGAATGCATATGCAATGTATAGAATGCCTAGCGTTTTTAGGCGAAGTATGAAATTTTCAAATATTATATATACTGTACTTTACCTAGGCATTGTATAGAATGACTAATGCTATTTAGGCAAAGCATTAAAAGAGTTTCATGAAAAGGCTTTTATTGAAAAGACGTATATGAAAAAGAATGAAATCAGGAAATATGAAATGAAATACAGAACTTTCTAACCTACTTGTTGCAACAAGGAAGGCTTGTATGACATTTTGAATTGCAATTTCATAGACTGAAAAGCAAATGGCGAATTCTCCGTCTTACACGAGCGTTGAAAGTCACGTGCCTTACGACGTCACGTTAGAAACTTCATTGGCGGGAGTATTTTAAACTTGACTTCCGAACAAAGACTGAAATACAAATTGCGAATTCTCCGTCTTACACGAGCGTTGAAAGTCACGTGCCTTGCAACGTCATATTAGAACCATCATTAGCGAGACTATTTTATACTTTGCCGGTTTCTGTTTAGGCATTGTATAGAATGCCTAGGAAATATGTGAAATATTAACAATTTCATACTTTGCCTAAAAACGCCAGGCATTCTATACATTGCCTAGGCATTTTGTAGAATGCCTGGTTTTCATACATTGCCGTTAACATATGCATATATTATATTTACTTAGGTTTTATGGTGTCTGATAAAGGTATTTCTACATCTCTTTGGTTGCAGAAGGTACACATTTTCCTGATTGGGAATCTGCACACCTGTAGGCCAATATCTCCAACAAGAAATCTATGTTATTTTTGGAAAGTGTTTATATTCATTTATACGGTCATGAATGTTGTAATTAAGACATCCCATTTTCTATTTCTCATGTTTGGAAACTTCTGTTCCGACAACAAATGCTGAATGATAATACCTGACTGCTTCTTTATCGTATGTGCTTTTACTCTACGTGGCACTCCAAGAGGAGCGGTTGTGACATCTAAGAACACGTCATTTGCGTACATGTAACACGTGGCCTCATTTGACATTAACTGTATATCTGTATATATATGACTTGTGCTGTTGTACCCACTGCATAGTCTTTTACCTGAGGATGTGCTAGTTGCTAGCACGAAAGGTCTAGTACTGTAACCTACTGTACACAGCGTTTCTTAACTTCTATATGGTTTTTAACTTAATAGTGTTTTAGTAAATAGATTTTATTAATTGAAGTACCGTCATCATGCAACGTATACTCTAGATTCACTTTCCTTTTGATTTTACTATCTCTGGTTATTTTATTTTCCTATGTAAATTATCTTCTGACTTAACGAGATGTTATTTCTCCCGCTGAATGAGATCTGGCAATGAGTGTAAGTCATGACGTGGTGGTAGCCAGTATAAATAGGCGCGTTCAACGATACCAGGGAGAGCTTTTGTTTATATGGAGAGAGCTTTTTGTTTATGTGCGTAGGGAGAGCTTTGTTTTATGTGTAAAGAGATCTTCGTTTATGTGAGTGGAGCTTCGTTCATGTGCAAGGAGCTACGTTTTATTGAGTAGCTGTGTGTCCTGTGAAGTGTATGTTGGATCATATCAGGAGTTTCTCTAATAAAAAGTTGTTCTAGTAAGTACGTTTTTCTCAGTTCATAGTTTTGTCAGATCTCTGTCTAGCTGTTAGGTTTATTTCATTAGTTTTTATTATTAACAACCAGCATTAAGACTTTATTCATCTTAATTACTACTACAACATTACTAGCAGTTAAAAGCTTGTTCATTATTATTACTACACTACTAGCAGGAAAGTTTATTCATGATATTATTAACAACACAACAACCATTAGAAAAAGCTTTATTCATTATAATCACTTCAAATTCATAGTGCACATACAGCGTTTCCCAATCCTTCAATATTTCTAAATTACCCTGGATTACTTTAAATTATTTAGCAGTATTTATTTTTACATCATACTGATCATTTCATACTATTTAGCTAAGATATTTTTCATATTGAAAGTCAACTTGGTTTCTGGCCATCAAGAAGTAAAACCCCCGGGATTAATTAAAGCAAACATTCTGTAGCTTTTAATTTTCATGCCTAATTTTTCAGTAAAAGCCATGCCATAGTTAAAGCTCAGCTTTGTTTCCAATTCCTTGAAGCATTATATGTTAAGAGGAAAAGAGTTCAGCGCTTTAATATTTCACATTGCATTTCTGCCTAGAGCAAAAATAGTGGTTGCAACTACTTAACAAAATGCATCTCAACCGATGAAACACTGATTTCATTATCGAGAATGGGACTGGCAAAGTATTACCCAGGAAAAAAGTTTGCTTGTGCTATCTGCACCCCCGTATCGCCGATGAAAATCAAACAGGAAGCATAGAAATCATATCATCTATGTGAAGCAGAGTAAACCGCGAGCCCATCCCCAGCAGGGATATAAATTTTTTATTACCTGAATCCTCCAGTTTCTGAGATTGTTTCAATGAAAAATGTGAAAGGAGCCTTTCTTCTCCTTCAGGATAAAGCCGTCTGTCTCTGTTTGCCTACGAGCTTTGCATATTTCAAAACAACAGGGTGTTCCTGTTGTACACTTAGGAAGTACTCTAATTTCAATATTGAAGACCAAAAAGCGGTATATTGAAAAATAGGAGAAACACATTCTTCATTTTGTATGACTGTTATAAAAGCGAAAGAAAAAATCCCCTCTTAAACGGTTAAATCTAATCAATAAGTTCAACTTAATGAATTGTGTGAGAGTAATTAGGCAAAATAAATTGGTTGGGCTCTAAAAGAATTATTGTTCAAAATGAATTAATAGGTTGTGTTACCAATAAGTCCAGAAAAGATTATGTTCTTGCAATTCGCTTACCTTACTACGCTGTGGAAAGGTGAGTGGATAAAACTGGTCTCGAATCTTCATCATAAAATCAAAATCCTACAGGACTATCTAAACACAACTTTGTTTAAGAAATTTTTAAATCATTGCGCATTGTGGATGCAAGAAGATATGCTCAAAATAATATAATCAGAATCGGTGGAAGCTGCGTGTTTTTGGATGAAACGTTTGATGTTTTTCTCACACTGCTGCTGTGAATCACCTATTTCTTCTTGGAAAAGTGCTTTACAACAGCTGACGAAAATCATAGCTATACGTAATTTGCTTCTTTTTTAGCACGTCTTTTGTAAAAAAACGTCTTTTGTAAAAAAACGTCTTTTGTAAAAAAAGATCGTGCTTCTGTTATCGGTTGTTCCGTCCGTCAGTCCGTCCGTCCATCTGTACCCACGGAATCTCTGCGACTATTAGTCCGATTTGAAAAATTCTTTTTGCATTCGGAAACTTGATATATGCAAATGATGATCCTTCTTTTCTTTTTTTTTTTTTACGATGCACAATTTTGCCGTTAGCGGGCGTAAATGCAGATGATGTCGAATTCAAAATTACGTTTTAATCCACATATTTACTTCTAAACATCCGATTGACAAAAATATTTTTTCTTTCGATTCCATTTATGTCGAAGAGTATTTTAGATATAGTTTGATTTTCAAATTACGCATAGATTTTCCGCTAGGGAGCGTAAAAGTGAATTACATTTTTTCCGATAACTCTTTTCCTAAAACTCCGATTTGAAAAATCTGTTTTTCAGCGGATACATCTCCTAATGAAAAATCTTTTGCATATAATTTCGAATTTTTGGTAAAGAACACTTTGGCCACCAGGGGGCGTAAGGGTTAATTTTTGCTTCTGACGTATTTGCCATAAAATCTGAGCTTTTAAAACATCGATTGCAAAAATTCTTCTGTGGAATGATGCACTCATATCGATAAACCTTTTCGGAATACTTTCTTCCTAAAATATCCTACAGTTTCTCCGCCAGGAGACGTAGATGTATATCTTATTTTTGTCAATATCTCTACTTCTAGGAGTCCGATTTGAAAAGTTTCGTCTTTGTTGGATAGTGTTTTCCGTGTGACATGTTTTTCATATAATTTCAAAATTTTCAAGAAATTCATAGAATTTCCGCTAGGGGGCGTAATGGTAAATTGCGTTTCGCCCTATATCTCTGCTTATAAATCTCCGATTTGAAAAATTCTCTCTGCACCGGATACAGCTTCTGATGAGAAATCGTTTGCACATAATTTCTAATTTTTGTAAAAATGGTTTGGCCACCAGGGGGCGTAAATCTTAATTTCCACTTCTGATGTATTTGTAGCAAAATGTTAGCTTCTAAATTTTCGATTAAAAAAAACGTCATTTGTAGACCGATACTACTCATGTCGACAAACCTTTTAGGAACATTTTCTTCGTAAAATAGTGCAGGGTTCTACGCCAGGGGGCGTAGATATATATCTTATTTTTGTCAATATCTCTACTTCTAGGGGTTCGATTTGAAAAATTCCTTTTTTGTTGGATAGTGTTTCCGGTATGACATGTGCTTCATATAATTTCAAAATTTTCAAGTAATTCATAGACTTTCCGCTAGGGGGCGTAAAGTTAAATTGCGTTTCTCCCTATATCTCTGCTTCTAAATCTCCGATTTGAAAAATTCTTTCTGCACCGGATACAGCTCCTGATGGGAAATCGTTTGCACATAATTTCTAATTTTTGTAAAAAAAAAATGGTTTGGCCACCAGGGGGCTTAAACCTTAATTTCCGCTTCTGATGTATTTGCAGCAAAATATGAGCTTCTAAACTCTCTATTGAAAAAAGCGTCGTTTGTAGACCGAACTACTCATGTCGCCAAACCTTTTAGGAACACTTTCTTCTTGAAATAATGCATGGTTTCTACGCCAGTGGGCGTAGATGTATATCTTACTTTTGTCGATATCTCTACTTCTAAAAGTCTAATTTGAAAAATTCCTTCGTTGTTGGATAGTGTTTCCGATTCGAAATGTTTTTCCTATAAATCCAAAAAATTCACATAAGTCATTTAAGACTTTCCGCTAGGGCGCATAAAGGTAAATTGCGTTTTCTGCTCCTAAAACTCCGATTTGAAAAATTCTTCCTGTATCGCATACAAGACCTCATGGAAAATATTTTTCACATAATTTCTAATGTTTTGTAAAGAATGGTTTGGCCACCAGGGGTCATAAGTGTTAATTTCTGCTTCTGATGTATTTGTAGCAAAATCTGAGCTCCTGAAAACTCGACTAAATTTTTTTCTTGGACCGATACCGCTCATATGGATAAACCTTTTGAGAATACTTTCTTCCTAAAATAATGCACGGTTTTCCCAACAGGGGACGTAAAGTCACATCTTATTTTTGTCGATAATTCTGTTTCTAAGAGTTCGTAAGCTTACGATTCCGTTTACACCAATATCTGAGGGATTAAATACCCGATTGAAAAACTTCTTTCTTCCGTCAGATACTATTGTTTTCCATACCGGTTCCATTGCATTTGAGTAGCTTTGATAAATTTATTTTGCGTCAGAAGGGATTCAAAAGACGTGTTTATTACACCCGAAAATTCGGTGTCATCTTTCTTGTTCTGATATTGTGTTACACCTATTTTAATTCAATTATTCTGGTGAAAACACCAGATCTGATTGCGTTCAGTATTCTTACAAAACAGTACATTAATTTTATTTTGACATCCCTTGACATGTTATCATTAGAATCGCTCGAAGCTTCGTGTTTCTCTCACACTACCATTATAAAACGCCAATTTTTTCTTCGAACCTCTCGACAAAAACCATAAATATAATTTGGATCTTCATTCTGATCTTGTGCACACCTATTTTAAATCCGGTAATTTTGATGGACACACGGATTATGTTCAACATTCTGGCTTAGTAGAATACTGATTTTATTTTGAGAACCCATGATCAAACCACTGTACGTACTTTATTTTGTCTGTCAGTGTGATCTTTTAATAAATCAATTTAATTCTCGCAATCCTAAAGAAATGAATGATTTTCGTTTGTTCCTCGTGCAGACCGAATGCCAATTAGATGTTTCTACATTGCATGGGCTGCATAAGCAGACGGACAGGCCGTCAGCTTATGTAGCCCATACGATATAATGTGCGGCAAACTCTACGTTGAGAGGCCATCGGACTTGGTCCCTGATTCAAATTATCTGTGATCTAAAGGAGTGGGTACCAATTCTTTAGATCACAGATAATCTGAATCAGGACAAGATAAAACACTATCTGTTTAAAACACACCACTAACTTAGATAATCTGAATTTGGACTGAACAAACTGCCTACTCTTCTTTCAGCTCGTTCATTCAGTAGTCATTGACGACGACACGCCTTGCGCTCAGACCCGGGCTTTTGACGGTTGGTCCATTCTGTGTACACTTTAACAACTGCTGCCCTCAAACATTTCACAAGCGGATAACTGTTTGTATACCATCGCAGGAGACTAGAGAGTACTATAGAAACGCAACGAACTGTTGCAATGTTTTGAGCTAATTAGTTGTTTTGTATCTTAAAATTAGCTTTACTTCACTCTAAAACACTAACAGCCTTAGCTCAGTAAGGTTTAGCTTCAACTTTGGGAATTGGCATCACTGTTGAATCCAGATACCTTACTGTTCCTTGAAGTTGAAAATATTTTACCTAGACATTGAATATACTTTTAGAATAACGTCCAATGGTATTATTATACGTGTTGAATGAGTAAATGCTTCTGCGCAAGTGTCTCTCGCATGTCTTTGTGCCAAGCAGCCAATCAGACGGCAAACGATTCTTTGTGCCATTGGCTTCATTCTACTGCATAGTCGAGTTATTTGTTCGTATTTAATTATGTTTAAAATTTACGATTCAGCTGTGTCAACGGGTGTCAAAAAAGATTAGTTATAGAGTTTTCGACTCATGAAAATTCACCTCCCAAAGAAATTCACGCTAGATTAGTGGCAGTGTATGGTTCTGGAACTTTGGACATACGCTTTGCTCGTCGTTCAGTAAGAAGATCAAAGAACAGCGGAGGAATGTTGGCTGTAAAGGATCAACCGCTGAGTAGAAGGCCCGTAATCGCAACTTGCGATTTGAACAGGCAAACGTCGATGAGCGCATCAGGGAAAATAAAACAATAATCAGAAAATATCAACTGAACATTAGTTTAGGAAGTGTTAATGACATTGTTAACGTTTCAGGATACAACAAATGTGTACTCGTTGGGTGCCGCGCCACCTAATAACTGAAATGAAGAAATTGAAACATGACAAAGGTTGCTCGTTCTCTATGAAAAATATGGAAGTGATTTTCTCCAAAGCACTGTGACTGATGATGAGCGTTGGGCTCACCAGTTTGCCCCAGAAAGGAAAACTCGATCGCTGAAATTCCACACCCATCTTCTCCTCGAGAGAAAATACTCAAAGCTAAAATTTTTGCCAGTAAGTTTATGTTAACTGTGTTCTGGGACAACAGATCTGTTATTCATTAAGAGTATATGGTCAAAGGTGCGATTATCAACTCTGAGAGCTACGCGAACACCTTAAAGAAGTTAAAGCAAGGAATAAACCCTGTGCGTAGGAAAAACAAGGCAGTTATTCTGTAGCATGACAACGCTGAACCCCATGCAGTGCTTTCATTTCAGAGGCCATACACAAAATCGAGTTTGAAGTTCTTGAACACCCTACCAACAGTTGAGAGCAGCTGGTTGTTTCCTGCTCTCAGCAGACACCTGTGACGATATTCAAACCGCTACGAGAAAATGGCTCTGAGAACGATCTAAAGATTTTTGCAGATAGGGTTTTAAAACCTTTTAAACGTTGGCGTACCTGCATCGAGAGTGAGGAGGAACTATGTAGGAAAATAAAAGATGTGAATTAAAGTAGAAATTCTGAGATTTGTTCTTATTTTGTTTCAATTTAATAACTTGCCACTGATCTTGCATATACGAGTATGTATGGAGACACTGCTTTCTGAACACCCTCTGTAAATAAACGCCTAATACACTGTGACTTACGTCTAATGCACTTTATTTGCTGTTATGCCATCCGTACTTAGTCGGAAAACACTTGTTGGCTTCGAATCAAATCACAATAACACTTGTGAAATTCAACATCCAATTAGAATTATTTCTCTCTACTCTTAACAGTTTTGAGCTCAGAAACTTTCGCCCGCCCGTTCGTCACTTATGAATCAGTTTATAACATTACTCGAGAATGGGCTACCCAAGAAAATCAGTGTTGCTGGGCCAGCACTCAAGCAAGCACTGGCAGCCAAGAGTGCCAGCAGTGGCCCGGAACTATGTTGCTGCCGCCCAATCGTCAATAAAATGTCCCGGCGGCCACCACATGATCCAGAAGTTCAGGCCAGCAGCTGGCCAACAGTTGGCACCCCATCAGTTGTCATATTCCGGAACAGGGCAAACAGTTATCCATCTCAGGTAGTGGCTGCCACAAGTAGGCCTTCAGCGGCCCTGCAGCACGTGCGATAAATGATGGCTAGCCTAATATGGTCCGCTAGTTTCCCAGCAGTGGCAGCCGGCAATCACGTGACGTAACTGATGGCTTGCCGAATCTTGTTCGCCAATATCCCAGTAGTAGCCATAAAAAACAAAAACAGACAGCAACAGTTCCCTAAAGCCACTTCTCTTTTCTCCTTGCGAAACTTCTGCATGACGGCACTGCTCTGGCGAAATTTTCTCAACAGGTCCTGAAAAACATCCGTTTGGGTCTGGCTGGAAACGAACTAAAGACAGTCTGCTTGCGGAGCGAGCGCTCTGCCGACAGCACTGACTTGCCACGCACGAGGCTTCGCTTAAAGCTGAGCCCCTTTACAGCGGGATGTGATACTAACGGTTCTCTTTTCAATTTTACAATATTGCGAGGTATTTTTCATAAATGTCAGTTTCATAGAATTCATAAATTTACTTTTTCAACGTAACGATTGTGTTATTTATCTTAAGGGAACTTCACTCATTTTCAACGAGTGTACTCACTTAAAAGCGATGTCCAAAGCTTTGTGCTCTCCTTGTGGTTTTCAAAGGCGATTGTTTAATTAATATATTTATCCATTCATGTCCCATTCTGTTACATTTTTAACGTTGTATCTTTCCGTTCCGCGGTCCGAAGCTACATTTGTTTTAAAGAGGAAAGTTAGTTTATTTTATTTCTCGTTAATTTTAGCAGCGAATTCCACCAGTCTTGTGTATTCAACCCATGGATGCGAACATTATATCCACATAGTGTTGTTTTTTTTCTCTCCAAATAATTGATAAATTTTGTACGTGCATAATTCTTATTTTTTTCCTAAATAACGTTTTTTAAATGCTTTTCCAGAACTTTTGTTCAAAGCGGTTCAGTGCGGTTTAAAACGAAAGATTACACAGAAATTATTTCTTGTGTTTCATGGAAATTAAGTGGGTGTGTTTGGTGGCTGCCTGTGTTCTAGATTCTTTGTGTCTTAGTGCAGGAAATTTGCAACGAAATTAGTTCTTATAAATACACGAGAGTAATTGACTATTTCTTACAGTTCATTAATAGTTATTTATATATTTTTCTTTCGACGGTAATCTTCGTCGACTTGGCATTGTATTAGGTAATAAATTCGTATCTCACCATATGGCTTTTTTTTTCTTAACATCCATTAAAAAAACACGATGGCGATAACGTCGTCTTCAATTAACTGGTACCACGAGAGACACAGCACGCGTTGCTTCTGCGCATGCGCAGTCCCTTTGCTTCCACCTCGTACTGGGGTTGTGTCGGTTGCCAGCTACGGGCCACTGGTGGCACTTGCTTGGTGGCCCTCAATTGACAGCGATGCTGTCGGGCCATGAATGGCTGCCAATTGATGGCGCTGCCACCAACGAACATGTACCGTACCGTCAGCGGCATAATTGAGGCAGCAGTAAACCATCACTTGTGTTTTTGCTGGGTAAGAAAGGCTCCCTAAGAAGCGCCTACGGAAACGTAGAAACATTTCCTCAGAATCGGCTGAGCCACCATTGATTAAGAGACACCAACCAAAACATTGCCTCATCTCAAATTGCACACTAGGCTGTTATCTTAGTAGTCATACTATGTAGTTTGTCTTTTGGCACGCTGTCAAGTGTTGCCAACTTCAAATTTATTGAGCGAAACTCTATGCCTTAACGTTAGAAAATATTGAACGAGAAGAAACCAAATTTAAATAAGAACAGAGAAACCCAAAGGGAAGCTTAAATTAGAGGTATGCGTCAAGAATGCAAGGTAAGCCCCACTTCTGTCACCGGGGAACAAGCGAAAACGTTTAGCAGCCGTTACTCGAATTCTGCAGCGATATGAGAAAGAGGGAGTCCAATTTGTGGATTCTATTGTGACCTGTGATAAGATGAGTGTACTACTTCACTCCTGAGTGAAAAAGGCGAGTGCGCAGGAATGTTTCGGAAACGACAGATTTCGATACAACGATGAAGTCATTGCCTTTGTGAAAAATTAGACTGACAAGCAAACAAAAACTTTCTTTTAAACTGGAATTAATTAATAAACGTCAAGCACGTTAGAACAAGCGCATTGTAATTAACGGGACCACGTTAAACAGAAGTATGTTTGAAATTAAGAAGAAACAGTGTCTATGCACAATAATTTTACTTTTCCTATCGACTAAGGTTTCGCTGTGCTTTAGTTTAACTTCTTAAGGACAATGAACACTTAAATACTCAAATCTAGGGATTCCAGACATCCCGTAAAATACGGGATCGTCCCGTTTTGGTTAATGCGTCCCGTTGTCCCGAGAAAACTCTTCGGGACAGCTTTTTGTCCTGTATTTTAGAGTTCAAACCGAAAAACAAAATCAATGAGTTACGATTTCCGTTCTTTTACAAACATATTTTTAAACCTGCACGCCAAGCTTCCCCCAAGCTGACTGTTACCTCCCGTGACGCTATCTCTCGCGTCTAACTCTGTGGTCAATGCTCTCATTACGTAGGCAAGCACAGCCGTGGTAGATTGATATCGGGGGAGTGGAGGGCGTGTGACATCAACACCTAGTGGATGCAGCTCTGAAGTCCAAAGAAGATAGTGAAGTGAAGGACATGTTGAAATCCAAACATTTAGACGAAGTCTGGGTGGATCTCTTCAAAAATGTTAAAGGGGAACTATCATATTTAAGAAATTAGTGGAGTTCGTTATGTGTATCTCTGGAACAAATGCGTGTGTCAAAAGATTATTTTCTCGCATGAACGCACTATGGACTGATGAGAAAAACAAATTTTCTGTAAAATCAACGTTTATTGTAAAATCATACTTCAATGAGGATTGGCAACCTCAATGAACTATAGGGGAGCTGCGCAAACGTAAACAAACTTCTTTTAGTACGGATAACGTCGCACGTGTTCCCGTGAAGTCGTATGTAGGAATGGCGGGTTTAACACTCTCAATCTTAATGAAATTTGTGGACGCTACAAAAATTCACGATGCATCAAAGCAGAAGCAGAGATTCTTAATGTTGGTCATATCATTTCATGTGGAATTAAGAAGGAAGATAGAAAAGCAATCCACGTAGTTTCACATTGCATCCAATCCACCGTAATGACGTGGTCGCTATTTTCGATTAATGGTGTTTTAGACAGAAATAATTGTGTATGAGTGTTCTTGTAAAACAGGCAGAAGTGGAACGTGTAAGTATTGTGTAGAAGTAATGCTTTACTGTAACGGGTAATTTTTATTTTTACATTTTCAGACAAGTGATATAGTAATACCGACAGGGACGCAGCAAGAATTAGTGGGATCCTGGAAAAGTCACATTTTCGTGCCCCCTTCACCCGTCACACCACTAATAAGCATACTGACAGATTAAGGTTTTGTTTTTTCCATCTCTAATTCAGACAAAACAATTGGATATGTAAAGTCAAAGTGACTTTTGACAGAACATTGCAAATTTTGGGTAAATGTGTAGATTAACGTCCTAAATTACTTTGTCGAAAAAATGTTAGTGCCTGAAAAAAGTGCGACGTACAGATTTTACATTATGGAAATTAATGGCAAATGGTGCAAAAATTTCATGTTTTAAATATTTTTTAAATATTTTTATCGTAATATTTACCTGTAAGTGCGATGCTATGAAGAGATGCTGTGGTAGGCCTAACGCATCGTTACCGCGACGATGGCAAGCTTCGCTCCGTTGAAAGGAAGATTCGTTGTGGCGTGTAATTCACGCGCGAATCACTACAAGTACAGCAGCGTACGTTTCTTGCCAGGAGAGCGAAGCATCATGCACTCATGCGCTACAAAATATAGTTCGTTCGTGTTTTGTCATTGTTTTTAAAGCAGATGTTGAGAAATGTTTCGTTCTTTCACACATTATTCCAATTACAAAGTACGAATATGCCTTTCTACGTTGTACAGGAAACTGGGAAAGTGTAACTCTGCTTTGAACGGCTTCCATTCGTAGCTGATTTGCTCTGCCACTGTAATTTTGGTTCTCCTATTATTACTTTCTTCGTAGGTTAGTTTCTACCTCACTGATACGTATCTTTTGCAAATCAAAGAGGTGTTTTCCTACTTTTCTTGCGAACAACGTACGGGATACAGCAAAATAAAGGGTGGATAATCTGGACCTATTTTCTTTAGCGTAGCAGTACAACATTTATCGCTTTTCTACCAACAACGTAACCGCTTTCTCTTGTACTCTTTCGCCCGTCATTTCGGTACAGCGACGAACGAACTTTCCTTTTAATGGAGCAAAGTTTGCCATCGTAGCGATGCGTTAGGCATACCGCAGCGTGTCTTCACAGCATCGCACTTACAGGTAAATATTACGGTAAAAATCTTTAAAACACATTTAAAATATGAAATTTCTGCACTATTTGCCATGATTTTCCCCACTCTAAAATCTGTAATACCCCAAAACAAGCAAACCAAACCTAAGCAACGATATAACAGTGAAGAATGTTATCCGTACTATAGCAATTCTTCCTTTCGCCGCTAGAGGGAGAGAAAACCGCTGAGATTGCCAATTGTGTAGCTTTCCATGACGTGATTCTTAAAAACAAACAATTATTAAGTGATATTCATTCTTCAGAAAAATATTGCAAAAGTGAACAAGACTGATTGATTAATACGAATATTGATTAATAAGAATAGTTAGAATCATTTTGTAAGACTGGCATATGTGATGGATGCGCATGCTAAACTTTCACCCTCAGTCGAAAGTGTTCCGTATTTTTTTCCAATGTATCTGGGATACTATTCAAATCGCATAGGACATCATCAACTGTGCTGACAGTCACGTGTTTTATTGAGTTGCTTCCACGCGCTCGACAGAAATGATGTAGATGCCATGTCGTTGACACTTTGCGAGGAATTTTGATGTGCAGTAAACTCCCGATCATCCGTCACTCGCGGGGCTGGAGGTGTGACGGATAAGCAAAAGTGCGGTAGAACGCCACCTAGTGAAAGTTAAACATATCACTTATGATCGCGAAATTTCTTTTATATCAAGAACAACACGTTTTCTTTTCGCACTCATTCTGTTAATCTGGAATGAAATGAAATGAACTCCCTAACGGTGGTGTGATTTACACCCCAGTGGGGAATGTCCAATCACGCACCGTCTCACATAGGTGGCGTGATCTGTGTCGCAGTGGAGAATCTGTGTCGCACCGCTTAATGTAAGCTACGTCCTCCTGCCCCGGAGCACGGGAATAAATAAACTCAGGAAGAAACCATCTGCTTAGAGGAAGATTGGATAGAGGAATACAAGAAAGAAAAGGACTGACTCTCGCCATGAAGCAAAAAAAAAAAAAAAAAATGGAGCGAGGAGTGGCGGTTAACCGGCTGTGGCGGATGATAGACTGGCGGATAAACGGGAGTTCGCTGTATCTGGGAACCGGCGCGTACTGGTAGCCCCCGCAACCCCGCATTGCGGGAGGGAGGGGGGGGCGGGCTCTTAGCTAAGCGGGTTCTATCCTCAGCAAAAACATTTTACAGTATGTTTTGAGGGAAACTTCATGTGAATAAAGAAATAACCAGCAATTTTTTACGGCAGCTTTGAAAGAAGTATTAAAAGAAATGTAATTTTTGGTTGTTTTTTTCCGCGGTAAAAATTTGTAAAAACTGGATGGCGGGAAAGCAGCTATTTCAGAAGAAGACCTGAGGCCTCTTTTCACAGTCATAGCAATAGTTCCTCTACATGCACAGTGTAAAAAAATTTCTGAAATTCACCAGCCACTTTCCGTCATTTCATTCGTGAATCAGCGAAGCATATTTCTGATACAACCCTTTCCGTGAAATGACGGAAACAAACCTGAATTTCACGGATTATTCGTACCATAAGAAAATTCTGAATTTTCAGACACCTTTCCGCAGTTTCTTTCTTATATTGACGATAAATTACGGTTATATAGCTGTGTTAACGGAAAATTCTAAATTTTCAAAACCCTCTCCGCAATTCTTTTCGCAATTCTTAACATATGCGTTCTCACTTTTTCCGTATCCGTATCACGAGAAATTACTGGTAATAGGCGCGGTTGGTGAGAATTATTGAGGTTTAATTAACTTAAATTTCAATCATCTGTTGTATTGTGGATAGCATATCGCATGAATTTTGTTTATTGTGGCACAGGATATTTCTTCTCCTATCCCCTGTTTTGAACACCAGCTATTTAATATATATATTGTGTTACTGTAAGAAACCGGGTACTTATCAGATAGTTATACGATGTCTATATATCAGTCTTTGGGCAGCTTAAGACAAAAGCTGGTATAGCTATCAAGAGTAAATTTTATATTTAGGAGCTTTTCTTTTGGTGAAATGATACTATAAATAATTAATTGCATTTCACTTTTTTTAAAGATAACTGAAAGTCATTGTCAGCTAAAAAAAAATAAAGGTGCAAAGCATTTCGTTACTTAAACCACGATGAAAAATGCTCATTTGTAAAAGGTCATCCTACAGGAAAAATAAATTATTACAAACCTATTCAGAAACAAAATAAGCTCCAACAAAAAACAAGATGACTAAATCACTCGTATTAATGGCAAAAAAAAAAAAAACAATTTCGTTGTCGGGCAGTTTGTTTTACGATGTACATGATTCGAATCGCCGAGTGTGCGTTATCTGTTCAAGCGGCACGCGTTCGATTCTGACTGGAACAAAAGGATTATCTGTGGAAAGAGCTGAAAAATGTAGCGTCGTTGGTTTTGCGGAATTTCAGTTTAAATACGGAAAAACCTTAAATTGACTTTTTTAAGTAAACGGAATTTCTGACTACGGAAAATCTTTGAAAATACGGAAGTTAAAATAAACGGGCACTTTTAAAAAGGTAAATTTCTGAAAAACACGGATACTTACCAACAACTTTCCTGCACGTTATTTTCAGAAACTTTTCGTAAATTCACACCACTTATTTTTCACAGTTCTTATTAACAAGAGAAAGGGAAAGAAATATCAGTTCAATCAATGAAAAGTTTTTACCAATGAGGATAAGGCGCAATACATAACACAATTGTTTGCACGTAACTACGCATGCTTCAGAATACACTGAAGAGCAACTGAATTAGATACCTGTCTAAGAACGTGTAGCACCACTTTTCGCCTTGATGACGGCAGCGATTCGTCTCGGCATGGACTCGACAAGACACCGGAAGCTTTGCGAAGTCAAACGAATCCACGACCCCTGAAAAAACTCCCACAGGTAACGAAGATTTGATGGAGAGGAGTCAGAGCCTCGAACATCTCTCTCGATGGCATCCCAGATGTGCTCGATGGGATTGAGGTCAGGTGACCTAGCTGGCCAAGGAAGCGAGGTCACGTCGGTGGAATGTTCATCAAACCATTTCGGATACAATTCGGGAGCGATGGCACGGTACATTGTCTTGTTGCAGGATGAGGCCCCAGTGGGATGCTGAAGACACACAAACGGGAGAAAATGGTCGTCCAAGGTATCCCTGTAATGTTGACCTGTGAGGGACGATATCACACGTACCAGCCCAGGTAGCACAGTCTTGCAATTTAACGTAGGCCCAACATTGAGCCACCGTCTTCTATTCCTAAAAGACGATGGCTCAGTGTTGGGCCTACGTTAAATTACAAGGCTGTGCTACCTGGGAGGGGTCCCATTTCAGTCCACGTAAACAGTCCCCAGACAAGAATACCACCCCCACCAGCTTGAAGAGTACCCTGCTAGCAAGAAAGATCCATCGCTTCATGTGGTTTGCGCCGTACTCGTATCCTGCCATCCGCATTAACCAATGTGAATCTCGACTCATCAGTCCAGGGAACATTTTTCCACATGTCTAGGGTCCAGTGGCAATGTTCCCGCGCCCATACTAATCTTTGCACAATGTGATGTGCGGTCAACAGCGGTACCCTCGTGGGACGATGGCTTCTGTACCCCATGGCGAGGAGATGGTTCTGGATGGTGTGGTTGTTTACACGTTTTTGTGCACCAGCGTTAAATTGCCGAGTGATTTCTTGCACTGTGGCCCGTCTATCAGCTGTTACAATACGAGCTAGCCGACGATGACCCCGCTCATCCACACGCTGTTGTCCACGGCAGTTGGCCCTTGCAGGATGGTCTTACCGGATTCGATGTACCCACGGTGCACCCGTGACACAGTGGCTCGTGAAAATCCCAGTGCCTGCACTACTTCCGAGATGGAGTGACTTATTCGTCGGGCCACGAAAATTTGCCCACGATCAAATGCGCTTAGATCCTTCGCCTTACTCATACTGCGTCCGACTCTTACTGATTCCTGTCGCATCACTCCTTATATTGTCGGATCTCTGCATACGTCATGACGTTTCCGTTTACAGGGCCGCCCACAGCGCCACAATTGCATAACGCCAGCTGTCTCTAATTCAATTGCTCTTCAGTGTATAATGAGCTGAAAGGTGCTATTCGCTGGTAGAGGCAGAGACCTGTGCCATTTTTTATAACAGAGTCAAGAGAGTGATCTTTACTATGTGAAAAATCCTGTAGCATTATGTTAAATGTGTTTTTTTATTCAATAGTAAGTAATTTAAGTATGTTTATTTTTTGTGCCACAATTCTTAACTGTTACTTATTTATTTGCTTACATATATTCTGTATTTTTGTATAAATCGGAAAAGGTCATTACACACTGTCTGACAGACACGTGAAAGTTACGTGTTTTGTATGTGTGATCGTGGAACATTTCTTAGAAGCTGGTCTTAGTTCTCTAAAAGAATAAAATTTGCATGATATACACCGATAAGCCATTGCATTATGACCACCCCCAGCCTAGAGAAATGAGAGCGTCTGTAGACCGAACGGTGGCGCAGGTGAAGTTCACAGAGCAGTATATATACAACCCGATGATCAGCTTTCGGTTAGTAGAGTGTTGGGAGTCAGAACGGGAAAAGCTGCCGATTTATCAGAGTTTGATAAAGTACACATTCTGATGGCACGGCGCCTCTGAACTATACGATCACGAAAATGGCACGGCTTGAAGGTTGTTCACGTGCAACTGTAGTGAGTACGTATCAAAAGTGGCGCAGAAATGGTCAAACGACGAAATGTCGTTTGACCATTTCTGTAGCTCACTAATGCCAGAGGAGAGCGCAAACGGTCGCGCATTGTTTACAGTGACCACAAGGCCACCATGTGCAAGAAATCATCCACAGCTACAACCGTGGTGATCAGGGCAATGTGTCACAGCACACAGCTAGCCGCAGCCTTCTGCTCATGGGCCTGCGTAGCCGAAGACCCAGCCAGGTTCCCATGAGCACTGCAACGTCATCGCCAACGACGCATGAAATGGGCCCAAGATCATCGAGATTGGACTGTGGAATATTGGAAGAAAATGACCTGGTGTGACGAATCAATGTTTCTGGTGCATCACCGAGGCGGCAGAGCACGGATACGCCGATTGCCAACGGAGGCTATGGCACCTGGATGCACTGTTGGGCAGAAACAGTCCGGCGGCCGAAGTGTTATGCTGTGGGCGATGTTTTCTTGGGACACTTTAGGCCCCATTATATACCAATAGCATAATCTCTGACAGCTGTCAGGTATCTGAAACATCGTTGCAGACCGAGTTCACCTATTCATGGCAACTGTGTTTCCTGCTGGTGATGGCTATTACCAGCAAGATGACACACTACCAGAATCGTTAAGGAGTGGTTCGAGGAACATGCTGGTGACTTTCTGTTAATGCCCTGGTCACCAAATTCACCTGACATGAACCCAATCGAACATTTGTGGATCATCTTGGAAAAGCAGGTTGACGTTAAATCATCACCACCCCGAAATATACGGGAATTGGAGGAGCTGCTGTTGACACAATGGTACCAGATACCCCACGAAACCTATCGCCACCTCATCGAAGCGGTGCCTCGCTGAGTGGCCGCTGTTTTGCGAGCAAAAGGGGGTCCTACAGCTTATTAGGTAGGTGGTCATAATGTAATGACTAACCGGTGTATTCAACTTTGGCGTAACTGTTTTGTAGTACTTTCTTTCGGTATAAAATCCGGGCAGCCATTTCAATTACAGCGTACACATTTGTGTTACACACAGTAAAAAGTACAATAATTTTGGTTTTGAGCAAAATACTTCTAGGTTCCAATAATTTTAATAATTAAAACGCCTATAAAGCCCAATAAATAATATGGAATAAAAATATTTAAGTACCTGAGTGCTAATAAATTTTCGGAAAAAGTCCCCGAAGAGATTTTCCGGTGCGCCGCTGTTTGAAAATCTTCCAAAATATAAAGTTTGATAGTCGAACCCGGCTTGTCAATATGCTTTGCTTCTGCAGAAATCTGTGATCATTTTCATGGAAATGCTTAGCCAATATATCTTTTGATCGCAGTTTGTATGTGCGTCTCGCATATGCGAACGTGTTTGATCCAAAAACAGTTTTGTTTATGTAGGAGGCGGGACGTTTTAAACTAACTACACGATGATTACACACGATATGCTCCCACGCATCTCTTTAGGTTCTTTGCTTGTAAAACTGAGATCTCAGATACCCCACCTTTTTTTTTATATTGATCTGGTTTTGAAGTAGAGTGTAAGTGTTCGTGTAATTGTGAAAAACGCAAATCCGTCGGTGACGCAGCTCGAAACTGCATCCCTCTGCTCCGGAACAGATTGCTTTAACAAACAAGCTACACCGATGGAATTTATCGCAGCAAACTACCCTTCCTGGCATGTTTTTCACCTCAGTACTACGTCATATCATTTCTCTCGTAATTTTTTTTCGAAGCAAACGTGATTTTTTTATTAATTCCAGACGATGTGTGGAGCGAGCATTACGTGTTTTTTCCAGAACCCAACGGCCAGTAAATAGATCATTTACATAATCGGGAGCCACCGTGAAAACGCAAATATGTCAGTGACGCAGCTCTAACTTGCATCCTTTTACCCCGGAGCTAATTTCTTTTCCAATTAAGCTCACCCGACGGATATACAGCTGTAACTTTACCATCTTGACATGTGTTCCACCTGTATAGTACGTCACAAACAGTCGGGTCACCTTATTGTGACCACCTCCTACTTTTGACGTCAACAGCGCGTAGCCAATGAAAGGAGGCACGTATATTGGGCTGGCTTGGAGGGTATATAAAAGTGTGCTTTAGGCATTCTGAAAACATTACATTCGTTGCTGTCATTGATAAAAGGAGCGATTTATCAGATTTTCAAAAAGGGATGATTATCGGCTTCCGGGCCAAAGGTGGCAGTTTTTCTGAAACAGCGCAGTTTGTGAACTGTTCACGTGCTGCTGTGGTTAAAGTGTATCACGATCGGAGAAATAGCACCATTGCGAATAAGCAACGTGGAAACTGCAGAGCACCACGTGACATTGATGTGAGTGGTGAACATCGGCTTCGAAGGTGCTTGAGGGCCGATCGACATGCTGCAATGGAGAATATCACTGGGCAAATGAACCAGGGAGCCACCAGAAGTGTGTCTAAAACGACAGTACAGTGAACCCTGTTGCGTATGGCTCTCTGATGCATACGGAAAGCCACTGCACCTATGCTAACGAAGGTGCATCGGCAGAAAAGGCTTACATTTGCACGGCAGTATCGGAATTGGACCTCCGCTGATTGGCAAAGGATTGCCTTCTCCTATGAGTCACGTTTTCTGCTTCATCGAACGGATGGACGTTGGCGTATAAGGCGAGAAACATCGGAGAACAAACACTGTTCAAGCACTGCTGGAAAAACACAAGCTGGTGGGGGGCAGCGTTATAGTCTGGGGAATATTTTCGTGGCATTCTTTGGGTCCACTCATACCTGTGGAAGGCACTATGTACCAAATTCGTTACGAATCCATCTTTGCAGACCACGTACACCCATACATGCCAATTGTCTTCAATAGGACAGACGGGATATTCCAGCACGACAATGCGACGTGTTGCACAGCTAGAAATGTCCGAGAATGGTTGAAAAAGCACGATGAAGACTTCAGAGTACTTCGGAGGCCCCCTAATTCCCGAGACTTATACCCAACTGAGCATCTGTGGGCCACCTCGATCGTGTTGTTTGCTCTATGGATTCTCCACCACGCACCCTCCAACAATTGTGAGATGCACTGCAGTCAGCATAGCTCCATATACTTGTGAACACCTTCCAGCACCTTATTGAATCACTCCCAGCCTGTCTAGCCGCTGTCCGTGTTGCACATGATTGTTACTCTGGATATTAGCTGGTGGTCACAATAACGTGACTCTACCTTGTATAATTGGTAGTCACATCAAGGCGATATTTTTTCAGGAAGCCATAACTTTTTACTATATTGAAAAACACAGACCCCCCAAGCGATCTTACTCTCCCATCCGAATCTTTAGTTGCTCTCCCCAAACCGGGAGCCTTTTCACTAGTCCCACTCCGGAAATATGCCCCCTACACTTTTGTCGCTCTCGACGGTGATGGCAATCGCCACCTTTACATTTGACCGGAGCTACTGGTCACTCTTCCACAAAAAGCCGAGCTGCCATCACCTGGCCACTTATGTAAGAACCCTTTATGTAAAGAATCCCTTAAGGATCCCATATTTGAGAGCAGTCACACATGCCGTGGAGAACAGACGATCACCGGGAGAAAGTACACAAATATACAATCCATAGAGCAATTTATTTCTCAGTTGACAAATAGACTGCTCTTAATTTATAACTTCAGAGGATCAAGCTCTTTGGGACACTTTTGTGCGCGCCCGCCATCTATTTCTGACTTAACGCTGGTCGAGCCATAGGATGAAAACACAGTCGTATCAGAATAATATGACCACCTACCTAACAATGGGAAATGGGAAAAACCACAGTTGGGCTGAATGACAGTGCGAGATGACTTGACATGGACGCAGTGAGGCCCTGAAGGGTTGCACGAGGCACACTGCTCATTTGGACTGCAGCAGAGAACGGAGGTCCCGGAGATGATATGTTTGTGGGTCGACACTTCGAACCTGTTGATCCAAATAGTCCCACAAGTGCTCGATGGGATTGAGGTCGGGCGATTTCGCCGGCTAAAGGGAGTAAGGAGACATTGCTGCAGTGTTCCTGGAACTAGCCACGCGCCCCCTTAGTGACGTGGCACGGCGCATTGTCGTGTTGGTAGACACCACCACTACCAGGGTAAACGCCCATCGTAAAGGGATGCAGTGGTCAGTGAGGATGGAGAAGTAACCATTGGCGTTAAAAGATCCATTCAGTTGTACCAGTGGTACCAGGAAAACATCTCCCAGACATGTACACTGCCACCACCGGCCTGTATTTGACCGACAAGCGTTTCCGGGTGTTAGTTATCGTTTGTCTGACGCCATATCAGCCACTCGCTTCGGTGGAGTGGAAAACTCGATTCGTCGGAGCAAGCAACCTTTTCCCACTCTTCCACTGTCAAATGACGGTAATCCCATGTGAAATGCAGGCGTTGTTGCCGATGCACCTGGGTTAACATTGGCACCTTGACGCAGCTTCGACTACGGAGACCCATGCGTAACAGGGTTCGCTCTACTCTTATCGTGGACACGTACCTGTGTGCCCCAGCGTTCATTTGCGTGATCATTTGCTACACTGTTTCACCGCCGATTGCCTTTTGCCAGTCGACGGAGGCGACGTTCTCTCCTGGTATCGATGGCCTTTGGCGCTCCACAGTTATGACGTCAGGAGATACTCGGTGTGCCAGCGGTCAATTCTTGGTACACCCTTACTGCAGCACTTCGCAAACAGCCCACGGAGTCTGCTGTATCTGAGATGCTTTCACTCTTGGCGCGGTAGCCGATTATCATTCCTTTTTTAACGTCTGTCAAATCACTACCTCTGCTCATTGGGCTCAGGTAACGCACTATGGCTCATCTGTCCTGGCCGGCCCCTTATATCTCCGTGTGGTCGACCTTGTCGCGTGCACTCTTTGACGCGCCTGGGCGGGTTCACTGTGATTCCGGGGATGGTCACATTATTTTGATACGACCGTACAGACGGAGTGTCCTAAGCGCCTTTCCTTAATGCAGGCATATTTCCGGAATTCCACTGCTAAATAGGTTCTGGCATCGGCAGGCAGGACAAATAAATTTGAATATTATGAAACAATTAAAAATAACAGTATGTACACGAGTACTTCGAAGACTGATTTATCTGTTTCTAATGTATCAGGTTTGCGTTTAGCCGCTATGCGCCAAAAATGTTGTATAATGTTCGTCAACCTAACTTCTATCCATCCAGAAAGAGTATTTGTAATCTGTTTCCTAGAACCAAGAGATTTTAATAAACACAGATATGTTTACACACGGTCGAGTCACATTATTGTGACCAACACCTAATATCAAGAATGACCGCTATATGCAGCGCGGACAGGAGCTAGACGAGCTGGGAGTGACTCAGTAAGTTGCTGGAAGGTGTTCACAGGTATGTGGAACCATGCTGACTGTAGTGCACCTGACATCTGCTGGAGGGTGCGTGGTGGAGGATCCATAGAGAGAACAACATGATTGAGGTGGTCCCTCAGATGCTCAATTGGGTTTAAGTCTGGGGAATTAGGGGAACAGGGAAGTACTTCGAAGTCTCATCCTACCACTCTCGGGCATTTCTAGCTGTGTGACACGTCGCATTGTCGTGCTGGAAGATCCCATCCGCCCCAGGGAAAACAAGGCACGACACGTGCCTTCTTTCATTGGATTTTGTGTGTGTAAGTGGCCTGCAAGGATGGATTCATAACGAATTCTGTCCATGGTGTCTTCCACAAGTATTAGTGGACCCAGGGAATGCCACGAAATCATTCCCCAGACCATGACGCTGGCCCTACCAGCTTGTGTTCTTTCAGCAACGGTTGAAGAGTGTTTGCTCTCTGATGTTTCTCGCCTTATATGCCAACGTCCATCCGTTCGATGAAGCAGAAAACATGACTTATCGGAGAAAGCAATCCTTTCCCAATCTGCGTAGGTTCAATTCCGCTACTGCAGTGCACATGTGCAGTGACCATCCGTCTGCATCGGAGCCCTATACGCAGCAGGGTTCGCTGAACTGATGGTTTAGACACACTTCCGTTAGCACCCTGGTTCAACTGTCCAGTGAGTTGCTCCACTGTAGCATGTCGATCGACCCCCACGCATCTTCGCAGCCGACGTTCACCTCTCACATCAATGGCAAGTAGTGATCCGCAATTTTCAGGTCGCTTATTCGGAATGGTCCCATTTTTGAAATGACGATGCACTTTAACCACAGTAGCACGCGGACAGTTCACAAACTGCGCTGTTTCAGAAATACTGCCAACTTTGCTCCGGAAGTCGATAATCATTCCTTTTTGCGAATCTGATAAATCGTTCCTTTTACCCATGACAGCAACGAGTAATATGTTTTCAGAATGCCTATATAGCACACCTTTATATACCCTCCAAGCTAGCTCACGACACGTGCCTTCTTTCATTGGCTGCGCGCTGTTGACGTCAAAGGTAAGAGGTGGTCACAATAATGTGACTCGACTGTGTACATCTTTGTGAGAAAATTCTTATTAAAAATAAAGAGAAAATGCATTGGTCGGGATTACATTTTCCCTATATAGATGCTGCAATTGGAGGAGTAATTTTCATAATGGAACGAACGGACCGACGCACAGATTCCTAACATAAAATTGTCAGTTCTTAAATACAATCAAAACCTATGACAAATATAAAATGGACAAAGTGCGTAAGCCCAGGATAAAATTGCTGTTATTTTCAGATATTTATGGGAAAAATCTATTTAGCGTCTTTCTTTAGAAAATCGTAAAATTCTCGTTTGGAGAAATCCCATCTGTCGCATTTCTAACATATCTTTTCCAGAAAATGAAACGATCTGTGGTTGTTTGGGAATAACTTTATTTGCTTGCGTCTCCCATCTTGTGCTCTTGCGCTCCTTCTTTCCCCCATCGAGCAAGAGGTCATTTGTTTCCGGAGGGAAGGAACCTTTCCATTTGTCATCTGTGTGAGGAGTGAAGTAGTTTGCCATACCGTTGTATATATGGTAGAGATATGGTACCTTTTTTACGAACCATTACACGTCGCAGACTTCGTTTTCTGTGCTCTTTTCTGGATGCTCCGAAGGCTATCGAATTCCGTCAAATAGGGTATTGTGAGTTCAGTTCTTTCTCTTTAACGGCTACACATGGGACCTAGTCGTAACTTTACCACGAAGCCTTCAAACGCGGAGGGTTTCAAAAATAACTGCGGCTATGGAATCAACAACTTTATTTGGTTTCTCTGTCGGATGCGGCGTTTTTATTTTTGAAGAAGCGTAAAATTCAGATCACACAGTTACGGTACACATCGGCTTGGCTTTATCTTGTGATAGGACAACAATGTAGTCTCGTTCTGAGGTACATTTCGCTCCCACAAACACAAAAAGATAACAACACTTTTCCGTTATAACCCGAATTCTTTTTTAATTGGGAATTGTACCAGTAGAAAGCAAAACCGTGTGATGCAGTTTTGTACTCTTACGCTGAAAAAAACCCAAACGTTAAGGCATAATTCATACTGCATTCTAACCCAATTCAATATAATCGATATTGATCAATAAATTAGCACCCCTCTTGCAGAATTCACTACAATTAAAAAAAACAACAACAACGGAATTTTGTTCTCTTAATAATTTAATACACTGACGGAAAAAAAATCCCAACACCAAGAACGGGTTGTTTTAGATAAACGACAGTTGGTAGGCGGTGAGAGTACATCTGTAAGATGACGTCTATGCAAATTTCGCGCTCGGCGCATACGTGTGGCGCTAGTAGCACCCCTCGGAACATGCAAAGCAGGTTTGCTGTAAATACGCATTGTAACGTTCGTGAGCGTTAGTTATCGTTGAGATTCGACACAGTGTGTTGATGTTAGTCAAGAATGCCTTTAAGAAGACGAAGAAGCCATTATCAACAGCTCACGGAGTTTGAACGAGGTCGTGTAATAGGGCAACGAGAAGGTGGATTTTCTTTCCACAATATTGCAGAACGACTTGGCAGGAATGTAGCCACTGTGCATGATTGTTGGCAGCGGTGGTCAAGGGAAGGTACTACCTTTAAGAAGACCGGGTTCCGGCCGGCCACGTGGTACTACTAAGAGGGAAGACCGCCGTGTACGGCGTATGGCCGTGGCGCATCGTACCGCGTCTGCGGCAGCAATTCGAGCTGCAGTTGCCACCACAGTGACAAAACGAACTGTTACAAATTGGTTACTTGAAGGACAGCTCCGAGCCAGACGCCCTGTAGCGTGCATTCCACTTACTCCAAACCACTGCCGTTTGCGACGTCAGTGGTGTCAAGCTAGAGCTCATTGGAGGACGGAGTGGAGATCTGTTGTGTTTTCTGATGAAAGCAGGTTCTGCCTGGGTGCCAGTGATGGCCGTGTGTTGGTTAGAAGGAGGCCAGGTGAGCGCCTGCAACCAACCTGTCTGCGGTCGAGACACACTGGACCTACACCTGGAGTTACGGTCTGGGGAGCAATTTCCTATGACAGCAGGAGCAATCTCGTGGTTATCCCACACACACTGACGGCACATTTGTACGTCGGTCTGGTGATTAAACCTGTTGTGCTGCCATTCATGAACAGCGTTCCAGGGGTTGTTTTCCAACAGGATAACGCTCGCCCGCATACCGCTGTTGTAACCCATCATGCTCTACAGAGTGTCGACATGTTGCCGTGGCCTGCTAGATCACCAGATCTTTCACCAATCGAGCACGTATGGGACATCATTGGACGACAACTCCAGCGTCAACCCCTACCAGCATTAACCGTCCCTGTTTGACCGACTAAATGCAACAGGCATGGAACTCCATCCCTCAAACTGACATCCAACACCTGTACGACACAATGCATGAACGTTTGCGTGCTTGCATTCAACATTCTGGCGGTTACACCGGTTATTAATGTACCAGCATTTCACATTTGAAATGGCTGTTCTCGCGCTTACAATAAGCTGTGATCTTGAAACTTTAATCGATTAAATATGTTACCTATGCAAATGTATTGCCGCCATTTCATTCCTCTACAACTATTATTTCGTAGTGTTGGGATTTTTTTTTCCGTCAGTGTATTTTCTACCTTGTTTCCGTTTCTATTCTCTTGGTAATTATTCGTTTAAGCTTTAGAAACTAAAACACTCTAAATTTTCGTGTACTAAACATGAAACAGAACACTTAAGATATAGTGGACATAGGAAGAAATTGCAGATAATATTTGTACATTTTTGCATCGATAAATCATGCAACTAGTTACAAAAAACCACACGAAAAAAAACGAGGTAGAAAAGGTTAAAATTACTGAAACAAAAGAAAATCTTTTCTAGCGAACATGTCGCTTTTAAAACATTCCAGAAAAAAGCGAAGATTTATTTATAACAACTACCCCATCAGAGCTGCAGAGTATGATCCAGTAACTTGCTGACAAGAGTAAAGAAAAGGGATTAAAAGTGAACTTTCAGAAGACAAAAGTGATGTTCAATGCTTTTACAAGAAATGAAGATTTATCGATTGATGGAGAAAAGCTGGAGATAACAGGCACGTACGTTTATCTTGGACAGCAGATATCAAGTGAGGGTCACATTGATGAAGAAATTAATCGGCGTACAAAACTTGCCTGGAGAGCTTTTGGAAGAAACAGCATAATTTTCAAGAGCAATATGCCATTATGTCTTAAAAGAAAAGTGTTTGATCAATGCATCCTTCCAGTGCTTACGTACGGTGCAGAGACGTGGACCTTAGCTAAAAGAGACATACAAAGGCTGCAGACAACCCAAAGCAGCATGGAGTGGTGCATGCTTGGTGTAACCAGGAGAGATAAGAAGAGGAACTCATGGATCCAAAAAAAATGACAAGAGTGGAAAACATCATGATCAGAGTTAAATGCCTGAAATGGCAATGGGCTGGACATACTGCCAGAAGGACAGACCATCGATGGACAGCCGAAATTTTAGATTGGATTCCAAAGGACAGGAAAAGACCCAGAAGCAGACCACATGAGAGATGGGTGGATGAAATTCCAAAGTATGTGGGAGTGACATGGAGGAGACTGGCACAAGACAGACCGTTGTGGAGGAAACTTGGGGAGACCTTCTTCCTGCAGTGGATTGATAATGGTTGACAATGATGATGATGATGATGATAATTCATGCAAAAAATGTTTCATAAGTGTGTCAAAAATTATTATAGATATTGGTAAAGTGTAGTTGTAAAGAGACAAGTCTTTTAGCAAGAAAAGGAAGTAACAGTGTAAAATGAGAAACGGCGTCATTTTTTTTTTGAAATTTTAACGACCACCGTAAGCAACTCAGTGGGCGATAAGCAGTCGTGCGTCCATAATTTAGGGCCACTGGTTCCAGGGAATGGAGAGTGCCAGTGCAGTAATATAAACACAACATCCATACCTAACCAGGATTCGAACTGGGACCCTTATCTGACGAATTGTCTAAGCGCTGAGCCACAATGGACGACCTTTAATTTTTCTGAAAACCAAAATTTGCCTGTGACAGAGCTTGAATCCGCATTCTCCATCCCAGGTTTCTGTTCAAGAATTATTTCGATGCTCTTAAAGTTCACGGAAGACTACCTACAATTTCTCATCGTTCTCTTCAGGAATTGGTTTGAAGCCTGAATCTTAAAGCTCCTTGAAGATTGTCAACAATCGCCCAGTCTGTTTGGGAATCATTTTGAAACCATTCAAGTCGCCCCGGTGGCGCAGTTGTCTAAGCACTGGCTTATAACCATTCGTCCGAGAATGGTCCGGGTTCGAATCCCAGTGAGACATAATGTTGTGTTTGTCTCACTGCACTTACTCTCTCCTTTCCCTGGAATAAATGGTCCTAAATTAGAAAAGAGCGACTGCTCATAGCCCATTGAGTTACTCACGGTGTTCGTTAAACCTTCAATCAGACAAAAACAAAAAATTCCACGCAAAGTACAAATGGTATTACAAGAAAATGGCCGCATAACATCACATGAATAAATATTCACGGTTCTTTGTAGCTATTGTTTCTATCTCCTTATGAATGCCTTGTGTGTCAAAAAGTGTGCTGAAAAAAATACCTGATGATTCTTTTCGTGGCAAAAACGTTCCTCTTTTCTTAATGTGAAATTCTTCAAGGAATCGCAGTTTTGATCACACATATTTATGATAATGTGCTGAGACTTTGCAGTTAGGTTAGAAAATTATGTCGCCTCAAGTCGAATTGAGCATGAACGTGAAATTTTACTAAAGGTTCCAGAGTTTCCTAAAGCATAATTTTACCCTTAGGAGACATAAATGCTAATTTGAAATCTAAATATACACTTGAGATCACTGGCACTGATGTGCCGAATTTTCAGAAAACTTGAAGATTGCATTGCATTGGAGAGGGAATCGAATCCGCTCAGGGCAACGTAATTTTCAAATTTTCTGAAAGAGTTGCTATATGGACAACAGTGAAAATACGGCACTTCTGATGCGCAGGATTCTGAACGGTATTTCACGAGTGGCCTTGGTTCAATCCACGAATGAGGTATGGCCCATGTGTACATCGGATATGTTATCCGTGATGCTTCGAATCGCGAAACACTGGTGCTTGCTGCAGATCGTGAAGATTGCAGCGTTAAAAGGAGTCACTGACCTTTTTTGTGTTCTTCGAAACAGACGCGTTGTTTATGTGCTGCAAATCACCAAACAAGTGATAGTTTTAAAGAGATTGTCCAAAATACGACACTATGTGTTAAATCACACCAGGGACGGCGCCACCGGGGAGGAGCTGGGGAGGGCGGAAGTCCACCCAGAATTTTTGGTGATCTCCACCGTCAGCCCCCATAATATTTTGGATAAATGTAGAAATTGTAGTGCGCTTTGCTATCGGAGCTGCATGTTCTTCTGTGGTAATAGAAGAGGGGTGGCATTATGAAATTACGTTTCTCCAACCAAGTGTCTCTAAAACGACACTTCAGCTAACCCTGCTGCGGATGGAGCTCCGATGTAGACGGATGGTCACTGCCCCTATGCTAACGAAAGTACATCTGCAGAAATGGCTTACATTTCACGATACATGACTCAGACGGGAAACCTTACTTGCATGTTGCGTTTCCGATTTGGCACACAGAAGCCCGGACGGAAGTTCGAAGATCATCGTCAATCCAATGCCACTGGGTTGTAAAGTTGAATATGCATCACTCTGCCAATCCCATACCGGCCCTGGCGCCCTCGCAGATTATGACAAATAGTGGGCGTTACCACGATCGACGAAACCAGCAGACAGTTATCGGCGTCTGGGCACTACCAGACAGTAAGAGAAATTTTTCTTGCCTAGTTAGTAGTTACACTCATTTTATTTCTCGTTCTAATGAAAAGTCTATTTTTTCCTGCTTGAAGTATGTTTTTGCGCGTATTGTGCGTGATACATGAAAGTGAGGTATTTCTTCCCAAACCAAACTTTGAAATAACATGTCCGCAAAATGATCAATCCATGATTTTTTTCGAACAAATGTTAATATTAATAAGAAAATTAAATTAAGCGATAGTGTCCACAAAACGGATAATGATTGAAACAACAGTGCATCTTTTTTCTACCGTGCGTGATTCGGAGGCAGAGTTTGCTACACATTTTGATGAGGCAACAGATATTGCAGACGCAAACGGTTTGAAAGGGTTCAGTGAACAGAAATCAAGGAGGAGAGAAAAGTTCCACCACAACTGGCCAAGTATGTTACTGAAGTTTCGACTCAGGTTATCCTATTAATTAAGGAAGATTTTCGAATGCACTTTTATATCCCTGTTTTGGACACAATCAATGAAGAACTCAAAAGACGTTATGCAACACTACTGCGCACTCATTCGTGGCTTTAGTTCTTTGGACCCCAGAAATGAGAAATTTTTATTTATCGACGATTCAAGGCCTCTTGCCGAGCACTATAAATGCGACATAGTGTGGAATCGGAGGTCGCCTTCTTACCTAGAATGATAAAGCGTTATGAAAAAGAAAGAAAATGCGTTGTGGAAACTCTCAGTAAGTTAGCTGAAGTTTTAGAGGAACGCAAATGAGCTTTTCATGAACTGTATAAGATTGTAGTCATTACACTAACCATACCAGTGAGTAGTGCATCCTGCGAAAAAAGATTCCATGCATGAGAGGGTTGAAACATTATCTCGAAAATCGAACGGCTAACGGTCGTCTACATAATCTTGCTGTCTTAACTACAGAGTCTACAATTGCAAAGCAAGTTGATTTAAGCAAAGTCGTTGATCGATTTGACGCAACCCATAAAAATCGACATTTTGTCGCGCGATGTGGATACCCGGCTGTAGACCTTAAAAATGAGATTTCCTGCCTTTATTATCTTTTATTATTGCTGTTAGATATGCAAATGCAGACGTTTCGAACATAAACTGTGAATGAAATCGGATGCTCAGTTGTTAAAGGTAAATATTTTACATTACTCATCATTTCAGAAATCCTGTCTTAATATTAATAGAGAACGGAAAGGCTGACTATATGTTTTCCAATCAAAACCTTAATAGCCTTACAGGACATATTTTATTCTCAGGGGTTATTTGAAAGTAATTTTCTTGTAATTTACTAATGCTTTTATTTCTAGCCTTTATTGCCAGAGAAATGTATTTACTTAAAAACTAAGTAATGTTAGTACACACACACGCGCGTATGTATGTAAATAATTAGAATAATATCTAATTTTTTAGCAAGTTAAGTGTAGTAGATGCATTTAGTAGTTTATTGTAATAGATGCATTTAGTAGTTTCTTTTTGTTTTGTAGCAGATGCATTTACAAGGAACAGTAAATGCATTTGCTCAAACAAGAGCTTATTCCTCTCACAGCCACGAAGAGGTTTCTGAATCTGGTTGGCCGAAGAATGATCTCTGCCAGATTATATATATATATATATATATATATATATAAAGCATATTTCACCCTCCTACAGATTTGAAAGCGCCCCTATTGTGCCCCCCCCCCCCCGTTGAAAAATTTCTGGCGCAGTCCTTGGATTACAACATTCTAAATACTGCAGTCTGCGAAAAGCTCTTACCCAGTGAAAAAACGTTTTGAGCACCACTCTTAGTGAACACAAAATCCACAACATTACAATTCATATACACTATACTGACAAGGTCACCGGACACCCTTCAAAAGCAAATGAACGGATCCGCTGCGCTGTTAAGATGTGCGGTACTGCAGCAAATGATATAAACACAAGCCTGAAGCTGACCGCAATCATATCGCACTGTGAGGTTGAGTGAAAATGTCGCGGCGGGAGTGAACTGACTTTGAGAAAGGAAAGATTGTTCGGTGTTACATTAGTGGATTGTCCATAAGATAAACCGAGAGGCGTTTAAACATACCCAAGTCAACTGTTTTGGATGTACTGAATAAATGGAAGACACATGGCGTGCCGAAAGCAGCAGAACGTACCGGCAGACTAAAGAAAATCAGAGATAGAGGATGTCGAAGCCTCAGGAGAGTCGTTACAGCTAATCGATGAAGTACTGCACAAGACCTCAGTGTACAGGTGAGTAAAAATGCTGGAGCATCGGTATGTACACGTACCATTCGCAGATAACGTCATTCCATGTATTATTGTGGTCGTGCGGCTGCTCATAAGCCTTTCATCTCCACTCGGAATGCTACTCGTCGTTTAGCATTGTGTAAAGAATATTTATCGTGGACCGTAGATCAATGGAAACGGGTCCTACGGACTAATGAATCCTGATAAACGATCCATCAGTCTGATGGCAGCGTTAGGAGCTGGCAGTGTACTCGTGTGGGAGTGCTTTTCGTGGTATGGTCCCGGCTCATTGGTTATCGTGGACAAACCTGTTGACCACCACATCTACCTCGATATCCTGGAGTATTATGCCCTACCAACTCTGTGCCAATACTATGGAACCGAGCCTTGTTGGTAGCAGCAGAATAATGCACCGAGCCACAAAGCAAGGACTGCTAACGAGTGGTTTGACGATAATTCAGTATCGTGTGTGGACTGGCCAGCACACAGCCCGGATCGTAATCCCATAGAACACTTATGGAATGAATAAGAGCACCGTGAACTAAGGCCTACTACTAAGCAACAGTTAGAGGCAGTATTATGTACTGAATGGAAGCGCATACCTATCGCTGTGTTCCAAACCCTTGTCGAAATCAAGTCTCGAAGGGTCAGTGCATGCATTAAGGTGAAAGGTGGACTGACACCGTACTAATGTGTGTCAATAAATGCTAGTATGTGTTTCTTTTCTAGGTGCCCGGGGACTTTTGTCAATATAGTGTATATCTTCTACCTTTTAAATATCTTCATTTGGGCTATATATGTTTGTTATTTTATCTTTTCTTGTGCGTGTTTTACCAATTAAAGGATTTAATCATTTCTGGATACTTCTATGCGATCAAGTTACGTTACATTAAGTTTTGTTTCTACACTGTCGTGCACAAAATAAGGACGAGACGGTTTTTCGAATGTAACGTCGTGCAGAAAAGCTCCTCATCGACTCAAATCATACCATAAGATCCCCAAGATATAAGAATATGGGACAAGTGAGCAAAAGCGTCCAAACAAGGAATCCAAAGGATACAAAGGCACTTTATTGAAAAGGTAGCTTCAAGCAAAACTGAACAGACGACAGAAACGTCCATGTGGCAGGCGGCTGCCAAGAAAAATCCAGTCTTCAGTAGGGGATATGATCACCCCTGACTGCGTTGTAGGATTTACAAATGCTGAGGTCGAGGTTGTCAAGGAGCTGTTGAGGCATCGCTGCCCATTCCTCTTGTAGCGCCAATAGCAGCTGCGGAATCGTTGGTGACGGCTGTTGACGTGCTGCCAAGCGTCTCCCGAGAAGCTTCCAAACGTGTTCGATTGGATTTAGTTCAGGGGACCTTGCGGGACAATCCATGCGTTGAATATCTTTACTCTCCAACAGCTCTGTGACAGCCACTGTACGATGAGGTGGAGTGTTGTCGTACATGAAGAGGAACTCAGGACCCACATCACCTCTAAACAGACGCACGTGAGGCAGGAGAACCTTGGTACAATAGCGGACATCAGTGACTGAACCTCTTTGGAAGATGTGGAGGTCAGTACGGCTACCAAGCACGATACCGCTCCAAACGAGAACTCCGCCACCTCCAAACCGGTCCCTTTCGATGATGTTGGAGGTGTGATTGCGTGTTCTCTGCTCACTCCAGATGTGTATATGTCCAGAATCGCTCGTCACACTAAATCGGCTCTCATACGTAAAGAGAACTCGACCCCATTGCTCATGTGTCCAGTTCTTGTGTTCCTGGCACCCCAGAAATCGCCGTCTCCGATCAGCAGGCGTTAATGACACACTCCGTACTGGTCGTCGTGCAAATAGACCACCTTTGTGCAGGGTCCTGGCCACGGTAAAACGCGATAACGGACATCCAGTTGTGTGTTGCATGTGCCTTGCGATTTCTCCCGCTATCTGCCGTCTGTCTCTTCTCACTTGTAGGACAATATACCGGTCGTCCGCCGCCGTGGTTGCTCGTGGACGACCACTGCTAAACTATCGGACAGCTGTTCCTGTCCTTTGAAATGCTCTCCAAGCTCGTGAAACGATGATGTGAGCGATCCCGAACTCCTCGACCACATTAGTCACACTTCGACCTTCTTCCAACTTTCCAATGACGCGACCTCGGGTAAAGTCATCCAGGTGGTCTACTGGATTGCCTGTTGGCCATATCACACGGTGGCAGCAACTCGACGTCGTTCAAACCGATGTACACCGTGCAATAGCTTTCACCAGAATTACTGAACGTACACCGCCCGTGTGCTTTATACCCTTCCGACACTCCCCCCTATGTCATGCTGCATGTATTCGTATGCCCTACCGTACCGGACCCTAGTCTATCTCCTGAGTGGTATTTCGGTTCGTTCTGCCTGTTCGTTCCGCTGTTATGCTAATTTCCCCTCTTCGTCCTTAATTTTTGCACACCAGTGTATTTCCGTTTACATGCTGTGATGTCGTTATGATGAGATACAGGCATCGCCGTTCCTCTGCGATTTACTCAATCTTCACTGCTGACATCCTTATCGTCCAAGAGGATGAAGATTGCTTCGTCCATTTCCTAGGGACGGACGACTCTTCATAGCCCTTAGATTTGCTTGTGGTGGTCGTTAAACTGTGAGCTGTAGTTATAGAAGTCGAGACGAAGAAATTGCCACAGGTCTCAGAGACCTTGTTGATAAAAAAGAAGCGGAAAACACAGTAAAAGCTAAAATCTTACATAATACCATTAAATAAAAGAAATCCGCCACGGTGGCGCAGTGGTCTAAGCGCTGGCTTATGATCCTTCGAGCGTAAGGGGTCCGGGTTCGGATCCCGGTGAGGCATGGATGTTGTGTTTGTCATACGGCACTGGCTCTTTCCGTTCCCTGGAAGCAGTGACCTTAAATTAGGGATGGGCGACTGCTTATAGACCGTTGAATTTCTCACGGTTGTCTTTAAACCTTCAATCAAAAAAAAAAAAAAAAAAAAAAAAAAAAAGGATAGAAAAGAAAAAAAAAAGAATCTTAATCCTGAAAAGTGCAGTTTTATTTCAAGCGTGCAGAATCTTACGTGAAGGAATACCGTCGGAAAGGGCGTGATGAAATTCAACTCAAGCGTATGGCCAAGAATCAAAGCTAGTGGGGATTTGTGGTGTTTATTTAGTGAGTAATAAGCAAAGAAAAGCTCTTCAGCTGCTCAGATTAGGACAGATAAATAATGCTATATAATTTATATATAATTTATGACTAAACAACTTGTGATGTTGAGATAGAATAGAAATAGCAACGTATATTCACAATTAAATGTTTATTTAACATCGACTATAGTTTTAGCAGAACGTTTGGCTCGGCATCATGAGGAGCGTAAACATTCAAATCATTGTGACATCATCTGAGTTCTGAAGGTCACGGATTTTAGTGATTTGTTTCCACACGCTTGAAAGAAGTGGAGTATACGTCATGTCGTTGACAAGTCGTGAAGAGTTCCAGTATATGTGGAAAGCTTCTAATACATTAAGCTTGATAGTCGAATCAGGTTTAGCAGTACGCGTTGCGTTTTCAAACAGAAATTTGTGGTTATGTAACAATGTTGGGCTACAGACGACTTATTATGTTCATATTTCCGTACGTAAGTATTGTGTTCCTTCACACGGGAACTTAAAACCCTGCGGGTCTGCCCTACATATATGAAATACCACATTCACAAGGTATCTGATAAATTTCTCAGGAATTTGTGTCTCCAATGTAGTCTTTTGATCATTAAAAATTCACCTTGTTTATGGGTTTGAAAATAATTTTGAAATTAAAACTTTTGGGAATTTTGGAAATTCCGAAGCAAATTGAGGACCAAATGACGTCTATTTCACTTCTTTCAAGCGCTTGGAAACAATTCACCATAATCCGTGACCATCAGAACTGTGCTGATGTCACAATGATTTGAATGCTTACGCTCCATTCGTACTGATGATGACGAGCCAAACGCTGGGCAAAAACCGTAGTCAATGTTATAAAACATTTAATTGTGAATAAACGTTGCTATTTTAATCCTAAACATAGCTATGTTTGTAAAGCTGAATAAAGCCATCACGAATTCTCACAAAAATTGCTAGCTTTGCAGTTCGTAACAACTGCAGAACCATATATCACTTGGGGTACCCTAATCTGAAAACTATCAAGGATCTTGTATACAGGCGTGAATTTAGTAGATTAAACTACAAAATAATGGTCTTAACTGATGGCTACGTCATTGCGAGCCGATTAGGTAAACATGCTATCGCCTTCATATTGGGTTGTCGGACAAGTCATGACGTATTTTAGCCATGTTTTGCACAGATCATTTATTTATAGAAAGAACAAAGATCAATCAACGACATAATGCTCGTTTTGTTCGATAACCTTTTGCCATTTTTCAGTGAGCTGCAGAATGCCTCTTTCATAAAAGGACCTGCTTTTCGTGGCGAAAAACTCTACAAGGTGCTGATTTACAGCCTCATATGAATTGAACGTTATACCACGCAAGGACTGTTGAAGAGAACGAAACAAGTGGAAGTCTGACGGCGCAAGGTCAGGCGAGTATGCTGGGTGTGGCAATACATCCCACCCAAGCTTCAAGAAATTTTGGCGTGTGATCAAACTTGAGTGTGGTCTCGCGTTGTCGTGATGGAACACAACACCTTTACGGTGAACGAGCTCTGGACGTTTCTGAATGATGGATTAGTTGAAACTGTGCAATTCCCGACAGTACACATTCGAATTGATTGTTTGGTTTCGTGGTAGGAGCTTGAAAAACACGACACCTTTAAAATCCCACCACACAACCAGAGCCTTCAGCTGATGAATGTCTGCTTTGGATGTCGTTTGAGTCAAAGCATCACGTTGGGACCAAGACCGTTTGTGCAGCACATTGTTGTACACAATCCACTTTTCGTCACCAGTTATCAGTCGCTTCAAAAAAGAATCGTTTTCCTCACCTTTAATGAGCATATCGCAGATGATTATACGCGCCGTCAATTGACCCTCTTTGAGTTCCTGAGGATCCCACACATCGAACTTTCTTACGTATCCCAGCTTCTTCAGGTGGCCATGAACGCTTGAATGATGGATGTGCAATGTGGATTCAATCCTTGTGTCGTGTAACGTGGGTTTGACTTGATCAATGTCTTGATTTGGTCGTCATGAACAGCGGTGAGCCTCCCCGACCGAGGAGCATCGTTGAGGTCAAAATCAGCAGCACGGAATTTTGCGAACCACCGCTGGCACTGGCGTTTTTGTAGAGCATTATCACCGTACACTTTACGCAACTTTTCACAAGCTTGACGCGCGTTCTTCCCTTTACGGAAGTAAAACATTAAAATATGGCGAAAATGCACAGTTTGGTCTTCCATCTTCAACTTGATGTCAGATCTCCGCAAATCAACCAAATCTCTCACTATTCCTTTTAAACTGCAGCTAGAACTGGCACCTGTCGAATGCCATAGCGATAACATAGCTGCGCATGACTCTAGTACTTCTAAAACCGTCCAATCGCCATCAGGTGCCAAAATACGTCATGATTTTTCCGACAACCCAATAGAAGATTTAATCCATAAAATCTACACTGTGGGTCCGAACTTTAAGAAAGCTATTAACTTCCTGTGGCATTTCAAGCTAAACAATTCCAAGGGAGGATGGAGAAAGAACACAGTTCCCTATGTTGAAGGTGGTGGATTTGGAAATAGAGAAGAAAAGATCAACCGCTTGTTGAAGAAAACTATATAAGCTGGAAATTTCATCAATTAATTATTTATGCCCCAAGACAAAAATTTTTTCATGAGGTGCTTTGTGTATCGAAAAGCATTCGTGTTTCCTTCGTAATATCTGTAGTAATATCTCTGTAACTCAATATCCATAACTCCATAATCTGTGTGTGTGCGCGCGCGCGTGCGTGTGTGTGTGCGTGTGTGTGTCAATTGATGTTCTCATTTTACTCCCAAACTTCCCGAACCGGCATTTTTCTCTTCCAGTATTATGCAATATTTAAAGAAAAAACAGAATTAAATTTTAGCATCCTTACAATACTTGCCTCAATAATCTTCGAAGACGCTTACAGAAAAAAAAAACTGCAGATAAAGGTCTTGCACATCGTAGTGTATAAGAACAATGAAGTTTGTTTCTTTTACTCCGGCTAGAAAATTTTATGGGCAGTTTTTGTGACTCATAAAATGTGTGGGCTGTGGTCGACGTCCAACACTTTCTCCATGTGACGCCAGCTGGAACTTTTGTAAAAGCTACCATAAGTCTTTAATGCAGTTAGTCTCAGGGTATGGGATGATAAGAAAGGAAAGTAGCATTTAGGTCCCTTGTGGGATGCATCTAAAGAGATCGTGACCACATTATTTTTTTCGTATCACTAATCTTCATATCAGAGAGAGTAGATTAATTTTTGCAGCTTCGTCATCAATGTAATTAAATAAATCTTCCATTTAATTAAGGTTCCACTTTAATCAGAATAGAAATGTGCTTCTGCTGCCTTCTCCGTCAATTTAACTAGAAAATCTTCCATTCTGATGGAATTCAATATTAAACGAAGAGCGAAAACAATTGCTTTTTTCTTCAGTTAAATCAACTAAACATTCCATTTTATTAGAATACCACGCCACGTGGAATGAAAATAATTCCATACGTTTTTCCGCCATTTCAGTTAGTTAAATACCCCATTTCACTTGAAGTTCAATCAGATCGAATTGAAACGACTTTTCAAAATTCACTGTCGACTTGTTAGCCAGATCTACCTTGTCACATCAGGGAGGTCGGAGACCATTCTGTAATCTTGTCCGTCGATTCAGTTAAACATATATTTGATTTTACTGTAATTCCATATTAAATTGAAAGGGTAAATAATTTTGTCTGTTCCTCCATCAATTTTCCCTCAGTTTAATTAAACAAATATGCTATTCTATTGGAGTTTTATTTCAGATAAATTAGAAATAATCCGACAATTTTTTGTGTCCATTTAATCCAGATAATCTTCCGTTTTACAAAAGCACGGATTAAATTAGTATGAAAACTCATTCAATCTGTACTTCTTGTATAGCAAGCATTAAACAGCTTTTTGTTTTCTCTTCCAATTCATGTTTGACTTTGGGAAATGAAATCGCAATCAGCGCATTTCTGTTTTTATGTACAATTGGTAGAAAGCCTCATTTACCACAAAACAAAATACAGTAATTACAAACTGTGTATACGTTGCAGTTCTCTCACGAATAAATCTATGATGGAAAAAACGCGATACACAATATGTAATAATGATACAAGAAAAGATATTATCTGCTTTCTGTCATGCGCGTGTGAAACCTTTTTTATTTTTTGATTGAAGGTTTAATGACATCGTGAGCAACTCAATGGGCTATAAGCAATTGCCCTCTTAAGAAGAATTATAGAGGAAAAACAGTGTCTCCTTTAACTCAGTTGACATTCATCATTCTCTTTGTGTTGGTGCCAGTATTCTTAAAAATGGACCATACGAAATGAGAGGTCCTTTCCATTCCTGTGACTAATTTTTCTTAGTAATTTTTTTAAATGTTTTACATTTTTTTCATTCCGTTATCCCTCAGGAGAAGCACTGTCCGCAACAAGAGAAAATCATACAATTTAAAAGTACCCATCTCAAGTTTTTTGGTACAGAATCTCAAGTTTTATAGTTAAAAATATTCTCACCGTAAGCAATGTATAACAGACGCAGATCTAGTCACTTTTTTTATTTGTTCTCTATGTTTGGATATTGTCTCAAAAAAAGACTGGAAACCGCCAGCAAAAGGAGATGGCGGCATTATATACCCCAATTCTTACCATCCTTCTGAAAAATATTTTTTTTAATTTCAACACTTACAACACAAAGAGAGTTAAACCGTGTTGGATTTTACATAAATTAAAAGAGATGTTTTTTTACACAAAATATATATATTCGGTAAACAGTTTGGATTTATTTCAGTGGAAATACTGACTGCTGGTTTTAGTTCAATGTTTTCGAGACTTCGGAGTTTGCATGTTGTCCACATGTACTCCTTTCTGTTCTTCCTTCTGCTTACATGCGCCTTCCTTCGACTACCCTTATTTTAAGTTCTTTGAATTTTTCTCGAAAGTGAACAGAACGGAAATTGTTAAGTGGCGTCATTAATCTGCTCTGAAGTGATTATGACACTGAGTGATGCAAAACCAATTTGGCAATTTTAATCTTCATGGAGTTTTACTAAATAACACCCCTGTCAAAGCTATTATTATTAATAATAGTACAAAGATGTCTGATAATTGATGATACTAAAAAAATCTTTATTTGGTGACAGATGATCCCTCTTGTTAAAGTAGCAGTAGCAAAACCCACCGTTAAAGTTCTACATCTCCTTACCATGCCTTTTTTATTTCTTTCTGCAGAGATTTTCATCTTTCTCGAATTGTTCAATTGCTTACTGTTGTGCAATCCGAGGACATAATAGCCTTCATTAACTGTAACAAATTTCTTTATGCTATCGCCAATTCAGTATTTATGTACCTGAAATTGTTTATTGTGCATTAAGTTCGCAGTCACACAAGCCTTTTGAAAATTTATAGGTTGTTCCCCTTTGAGAGACGAATGTCTATCTCAAGTAATTTATCATAATAATACTAAAAGTGAAAGCAACCAAAATATTAATCAGCGAAGTGAAAGTAACCAAAATATTAATCAGCGAAGTGAAAGCAACCAAAATATTAATCAGCGAAGTGAAAGCAACCAAAATATTAATCAGCAAATCACTCATACAAAATAATACTATTATCGTTCTCGAATTTTTTCAGCTAGAGCTAAGGAGTTAAATGCACAGCAATCCATATCTGTCCTGGAAATTCGGGAATTTTTAAGTAATAAGTCGGATCCCCAAAATGTTTACCGGGTGAAGCAGAAGTGGAGTGGCACTCCAAGTCACTACCGGGTGGAGCAGAAGTAGAGTGGCACTCCAACTTCTTCAAGGATCTTTCAGAAAGTTTTTAGACACAACCCCTACAGTTGAGTAAATGACAACTGGCTCGATGTGTGTTATGCTCTCATTCGTAGGTTCTCGTATTTCGATATTTCTTCAGACACGGTTCTTTGAATGATATTTGTAAGGGCAACAGCCACACCTACGGCTCGTGTCTTCTTCAGGCTTTTTAATAAAATTTTAATGTAAGATCAATTGTGGTGGATGATCTTTTATGTGATGAATGATTTGTTACAGCACTTGAGGAAGTTTGGAATTTCAAGATGATGCTATTATTACTATCGAGTTTCTCTATCATATTCACTGAACAGTAAACAAGAGAGAAAGGAACCGTTCTCAGGCCTGGGTATTTGAAATTTTCGAATAATGTGCCAGGTTTGTAGAGTGACTGCCTTTTTAATTAAGTGACGAAGCAGTTGTGCCATTCTTCGAGGATTTATAGGAAGTTTTTAGGAAGTACTACTGCACCTGCTAAAACTGTAACTCGTCACTGACCCAGCGGTCTGAGGAGCTGGGTTCTGACTATTCGTTTGAGGTGGGTCTTTGTTCGAATCCCGTATGAGAGATGGGTGGTATGCTCTTCTCGGGAACGGATCACTTTGTCCGTGTTAATTTCGTCCACCGTTCACTTTGCCCACATTCATTTCGTCCTCAGAACGGATTGAATACCGTGGACGTTTCTGCTTTGATGGAATTTTTGTTACTACGCATAAAAAAAAGGTCAGTGGAAATTGCTTACATACGATTGTTTTCTTGTTTAAAATTTTCGATTAAAACATTCGATTTTTTATGTTATTTAAAGTGAAACGAGGAACTGAACTTTGAAGAGCTGTTTAATTCTTTTGTATTGTATCATGTAAATCACGACGGCATAAATCAAAGTGTTACATTATCCATATACAATAACAAGAAGAGCATTATTAGAGAGAAAAAAGCTGTGTACCCTTTTAATACCCCAATTGTAGTGTATTTTATTATTACCATAAATACTACACTATCTACCAACAAGTAATTGGACACCCGTGATAGCAAAGGAAAACGAAGTTTATTCACCTTGAATAGTTGGTGGAGCCTCCACAAGCGGCGATTACAGCAGCGACCCTCCGGGGCATACTCTCATCCAGGCGTTGTACGACGGCTAGCGGTATTTTCTTCCACTCGGCTTAGAGAAGACAGGTCAGTTCCTTCACCGATTTCGGACGGTGGAGGCACCCCTTAAGTCGACGCTCCAACTCGTCCCAGAGGTTCTCGATAGGGTTAAGGTCCGGGCTCTGCGCAGGTCAGTCCATTCGATTAACCCCATTGTCACCATACCAAGCCATGGTGGACCTCGCAACATGACAGGTGGCATTGTCATCCTGAAAGTAACATGTGTCCACCCCGTAAAACTGCTACAACGTAGGAATCGCATGTTCATCCAAAATAGTGCAGTAGGTCTCGGCGTTGAGTCTAACAGGAATTGCGACCAAGGGTCCCGTGCCATACCAGGAGATACACCCCCTTAGCATAATTCCACCGTAGCCGAACTTCACAGTTGGCCCAATACATTCCGGCAGGAGGCGATCTCCAGGCAGACGCCAAACCCAGACCCGGCCATCCGAACGGTAGAGGGTGAACCTTGATTCGTCGCTCCAGATAACCTGTTGCCACTGTTCAACGGTCCACTGTCAACGTTCTTTGCACAACGTTCGCCGAGCAGCGCTATTGGACTTGGTGATCAAAGGCTTGTGGGCGGCAGCACGTCCATGATAACCGAGCAGATGGGCTTCCTTACGGATGGTATTCATCGAAAGAATACTCCCGGATGCCTGTTGAAACTCTTCGCGGATGTGGCCCATCGATTTGGTGCGGTTCTTCCGAATTTCTCTGGTCAGCACCCGTCGGTCTCTAACTTCCAGTTTTGTGGGTCTGCCGGGTCAGGGCATATTCCGACAGTCACCTCTCATCTTGCACTTGCCAATCACGTAGGCCACTGTCGATTTCGGGTATTTCAACTTGCTGGATATGCCACGTATGGATCGGCCATTTCTGTGATACCCGACGATTACACCTTTCTCGAAATCAGAGAGCTCCGAACTGCGTGGCACCTTGCATGCGACTGGTTGCGTTGTTGTTTCCCACACGATATTTAACGGCGGCGGCCGTGACGTGTATCAGGACCGCAGATTTCGTCGATTGCAGGGGTGTCCAATTACATGTTGGTAGATAGTTGATATTAAGTATTAGTTGAGCAATATTATATATTATTCGCAAAATCAGATTTGTAAAATGTTTATTCCAATGGCCATAGATGTGTTGGATTGAAGACGAAAAGTTTAGACACCCCTCCCCTCCTCCCCTTCATCCTCTTTTATGCACAAAGTCTCTATTTTCTTTTTCTCATACCACAAGTTCACAGTAAATATCAATCTAATTTTTTTGCACCATTATACTTTTTTGGATTCTTTTTTAAATAGCTATGACACATACACAGAGAATTACAGTTCATTCCTATGAAAAACAATAATATACATAGAAAGTATAAGCAATTAGTAATAAAAATAAAAAATAAATGTACTGAAAAGATAAGAACTATATGAAAAAAATATACAAGACGTATTTCAAAACATTAAAATATTTTTGTAAAGCTTTGATTTACGTCATAATGATTGACATCGTACAACGCAAAAGATTTAAAACGCTTTTCAAAGTTCAGTTCTTCGTTTTACTTTAAAAAAACAAATACATTTTTAAGTTTTAATCAAAAAATTTAAACAGGAAAAACAATACCGCGTAAGCAGTGTCCATTGAACTTTTTCTTTCTACCTAGTAACAAAAATTCCATCAAAACAGAAAATTTCCACTGTACTCCATCCATTCCGAGGACGAAATGAATGTGGATAAAATGAACGTGGACAAAGTGTACGGTGGACGAAATGAACTGGACCAAGTGTACGGTGGACGAAATGAACTAGACTAGGTAAACATGGACGAAATGAACACGGACAAAGTGAGAGGGACTGGTTGGTGTGATTAAGTAGGAGATGTCCTTGGATTAACGAGACCATGCTTAATGTTGTCTTTCATGGAAGATCTCAACTACTTGGTCTTGACTTTGTAGGGATTTGTTGGTGCGAGATGAGGAAAGCCATCAAACTGTTCTCTATAGTTTCAGTAGCTTTATCATGCTTTCTGCGGGTGCCATCTTCAGCAACTTACATTATGTGCCTTTTTCGGTTGCACGAACGGTCTTTAAATCCAATAAATAATCCAATCGTTTCTGGATATAGTTCATTTTGTTTCGGCCAATTGCATTATTATTACAGTAAAACTTCCATTAATGAGTACCCCTCAGATACGTACCGCCTTAAGTTACGTATTGTCAATCTCTTTTTCAGTCTCCCTTAGATATGGATGTGAACATTAGTCACAACATCGTAAATGCATATTTGGAACTTTCCAGTTAAAGTTAAGAAACGGTTGTATGTATGACCTCACCTGTATAAATAAACAGGATTTCGTAAACGACTGCGCCGGAAGCAGCTGCATTTCCGACAAATTGACAAAAGATCCTGAGGGATTAACTGTTCCCAAACTTTGGCCCCGGTCTAAAGTCTCCAGTTTTTCTCCTTTGCCTCCCATTCTGACTGCTTCTGAGTTTGCAATTGCGTACGTGATAATTTTACTTACAGCCTGTAAACGTAATACGTTAACACTGCGAATAAAATAGAAATGCGCTGGCTGTGAGGGAAAGAAGAAATGTAGTATGCGTATCAGTTTCTAGAAATTATTTGATTGGAAAATCTCAAATAAGTAACATCCTCTTTGAAAAAATTCAGGTGTGGACCCACTTCTTGACAGCCAGTTTCACCTCGTCTGTGTCATCAAATCTTTGTCCCCGGAGACTGTCCTGTATTGGACCAAACAGGCGGATATTGGAAAGCACCAGATCTGGGCTGTACAGTACATGGGGGGACCACCGACCATCCTGATTGGCTAATTGCCTGATTTGTTGACAAAGATGTGTGCGGTCTCGCATTGTCATGGTGAATATGGATCCTTTTAGATTCCTGTTCGGTCTCTTCCTCGTTATGGCATCTCTAAGCTTCTTGGGTGTCACAAAGCACCGCTCGTTGGTCACGGTGTGGCCACGTTCCAGAGAGTCAAAGAGAATAACACTCCTGTCATCTCAAAAAAACTAGTCACCATGATTTTCTGTGTTGATCGGTGGGGTCTTGTACTTCTTAGGCCTTAGTGAAAAGGTGTTTCGGCGTTCCATGGAGTGATTCTTCACTTCCGGATCGTAAAGATACTCCCACGTTTCATCCCCTGTCACCATATCGAAAACAAAACGTTTCTGCATTGGCTTCAAACGCTTCAAGCAGATCAGAGCAGACTTCCACCTTTCTCTCCTTCAAATTAGGTGAAAACTGCCGAGCTACTCACTTTGCACACACTTTCTGATACCCTCAGTCTTCCACCCTCTTCTGTATGGCATTATAACCACAGTCCAGCTGTGCAACAAGCTCACAGATTGTGACCCTTTTCTCCGCGCGAATCAATTCATCCACTCGCTGAAGATTCGCGTCAGTGGTCATAGATGATGGTCTCCCACTTCGTGGTTTGTCTGCAATGCTGGTTTCCCCTTCTTGAAACTTCTTCATCTATCTGTGCACATTTCTCTTGTCAATGGTGTCATCTGCGTAAACATTCTGTAGTCTTCTGGGGATGTCGGAGAACCTGCATCCTTCCGTCGTCAGGAAATCAATGACAACATGTTGCTTCTGCTTAGAATCTATTACTTACCTGCGGTAAAGAAGAATGGTTACTGTAGAGGAAGAGATTTTGAAGGACCTCTGTCAGTTAATAAAAAGTTATGCTCACTAGTTACATAAATATCATCATCATCATCATCATTGTCAACAATTATCAATCCACTGCTGGGCGAAGGTCTCCCCAAGTTTCCTCCACAACGGTCTATCTTGTGCCAGTCTCCTCCACGTCACTCCCGCATACTTTCGAATTTCATCCACCCATCTTCCATGTGGTATTCTTCTGGGTCTTTTCCTGTTCCTTGGAATCCAATCTAAAATTTCGGCTGTCCATCATCGATGGTCCGTTCTTCTGGCAGTATGTCCAGCCCATTGCCATTTCAGGGATTTAACTCTGATCATGATGTTTTCCACTCTTGTCATTTTTAGGATCCACGAGTTCCTCTTCTTATCTCTCCTGGTTACACCAAGCATGCACCTCTCCATGCTGCTTTGAGTTGTCTGCAGCCTTTGTATGTCTCTTTTACTTAAGGTCCACGTCTCTGCACCATACGTAAGCACTAGAAGGATGCATTGATCAAACACTTTTCTTTTAAGACATAATGGCATATTGCTCTTGAAAATTATGCAGTTTCTTCCGAACGCTCTCCAGGCAAGTTTTGTATGCCGATTAATTTCTTCACCAATGTGACCCTCACTTGATATCTGCTGTCCAAGATAAACGTACGTGTCTGTTATCTCCAGCTTTTCTCCACCAATCGATAAATCTTCATTTCTTGTAAAAGCATTGAACATCACTTTTGTCTTCTGAAAGTTCATTTTTAATCCCACTTCTTTACTCTTGTCAGCAAGTTCCTGGATCATACTCTGCAGCTCTGATGGGGTAGTTGCAAAAATAACTATGTCATCAGCAAAACGAAGGAGGGTTAGATAATCTCCATTAATCTTTATCCCTTTGTTTTCCCAGTTCAGTGATTGAAAGACATTTTCCAATGTGGCATTAAAGAGCTTCGGAGATATGGTGTCATCTTGTCTCACTCCTTTTCCAATTTATATGTGTGTTGTATTTTCAAACAGCCGAATCTTTGCACTTGCATTTTCATAGATGTTATTAATAATATTAATGTATGCATCTTCAATACCGCAGGATTTCAGAGTCATTGTAACTGCTGATGGTTTCACCGAATCAAAGGCTTTTTCATAATCGATAAAAGCCATGCACAATGGAAGTTCATATTCCCTCGCTCTTTCAATTAGTTCTCTCAGTACGTGGATATGATCTACCGTGCTGTAGCCACTCCTGAATCTAGCTTGTTCTCTCGGTTGAGCCATGTCCTGTGTCACCTTCAAGCGGTGTGAAAGAACTTTAGTGAAGATTTTATAAACCACTGATAGGAGGCTGATAGGTCTGTAGTTCCAGAGATCCTCAATGTCACCTTTTTTATGTAGCAAGATCATTGTAGCGTTGTTCCAATCCTCAGGAATCTTCCCTTCATTAAGGCATCGAGTGAATATTTGGGCGAGTACTGTTTCGATTTCTCCACTTGCTTCTTGTATGATGTCTACAGTAATTCCATCTTCTTCTGGAGCATTTCCCCTCTTCGTGTTCTTGATTGCATGTGCAACTTCTGCTGGAAGGACTGGAAGAATTCTGGTGCTGGTACCTTTCATGATGTCTGGAGTACATGTATAATCCCTTTCATATAATTTGGAGTAGAAATCTTTCACTCTTGTCAAAATTTCGCCTTTATTTCTTGTTACAGAACCATCTTCTTTTCTCAGTGCCATAATCTGTTTTCTTCACTTACTGAGATGTCCCTTTGCTATCTTTAGGCTTTGGTTGTTTTCAATTGCTTTCCTTACTAATTCACAGTTGAATTTCCTTACGTCTTCAGTGATACTTTTCCGTACTGTCTTGCATAGTTCTACATATTACACTTTGGAAGTCATATCTTCTTTAGTTGTCCTCATGTCTCTTCTTTTTTGCATCAACATTTTGGGTTTTCCTGATAATTTGTTCACATGCAACTTGTTCTTAGACCCAGCTAATTTTGTTGTTGTTTCCATAAGAACTTTGGTTACTTTTCTGTTAACTTCAGAAATATCCACTTCTTCCGATGTTAGGCCTTGTAAAGCAGAGAATCAGTTCTTCAGTTCCAACTTGAAGGTATTATGGTGTTTTTTAAGGTTGGTTATGTCAATACATTTTGTTTGACTTATGAGCTTGCTACGTTCGAGTTTAGTGTTGAGGTGCATCTTACATCTCACCAATCTATGGTCACTACCTGTGTTGAACTTGTTTAGCACACTTTAGTCTTCTATGACGAATGGTTTGTTACACATAATAAAATCAATTTCACTTGTCGTCCCATTTGGATGTCTCCATGTCCATTTCCTGTGTGGCTTTTTCTTGAAAAAGGAGTTCAAGATGAAAAACCCTTCTGCCTCTGCAAACTCTACGAAAGTATTTCCACGCTGGTTTCTGTTGCCGTGACCGAATTTACCTACTGAAGTTTCATTCTGTTGCCGTTTCCCTATTTGTGCATTGAAATCTCCCATAATTATCTTTAAGTGCTGCGTACCTTTATTATTTAGATCACGAATTTCCTCATAAGATTCTTCAATTTCTTCTTCAGGATGACTTGTGGTGGGTGCATAAGTTTGAATAATCTGAGCCTGGTATCTTCTCGAGAGTTGGATAACGAGTCGTGCAGCTCTGTCAGAGGAACGTTCAACTTCTACAACTTTATCCTTCAGTTTCTTGTTTATTATAAATCCAACACCACTAGTTCTGCCAGTATCAGTCGCACGATATAAGAAGAGATGTCCACTTTTCAGTTCAATGAGATCTTCGCCTTTTCTCCTTACCTCACTTAGCCGGACGATGTCCCACTTGATCCTTTGTAGTTCCTCTTCCAATTCAAGAAGCCTTGAATCAGAAGATAGGGAGCGTCCATTATACGTAGCCAAGGTCAGCATCAGATGGCAGCCTAGTCCGGTCCTCCGGGGATTCTTAGCACCCTCTGCCTTCATGTCGCACTGGCCGCTGCCTTGGCCAGGTACATTCCAGCTGCCGGAGACTGAGGGCCAAGATTTAAGTTGTGGAGTCATTTTTTAGGCGTTTAGCCATAACTCACGACGCTGGCCAAGAGGGTTGGTGAGTGTGGGATAGCATTTCCTCTAATCCCGATGGTATAGTTATATCGCTATTGGCGGTCGTCAGAGCCCCTTTAGTGGGAACAGGATGTACCACGAGAAGGCGAGGTTGACATTTGTCAAGGAGAGGCTGTGATGTTACGCATCACCTGACCTTACATCCCAAATATCATCATATAGGGATTTAAATATTAAATAAACGTACCGCATAATCCATAATTGATATAAGACACAGTATAGGTGTGACACTGCTTTTGTGGATGCATTGATGAACATCAACCATGCCACTATTCCTTCAAGCACAACTCCATTGGCAGGTGAATATCTTGCCTTTATTCTCCAATTCACGTACAAAAATTAAACATTGCTTCTAACTCCTTGAAATGTTAAAATATATTGTATACACGCTGGTAACAATTCTCATTCAATCGATGTTCACATGCAATAGTTGCAGAACCAGTTTAAAATTGAAGTCTGAAAACATTTCCCTATTAAACACAAATAAGCGACAACATTCTAAAATCACCGCATGCTCAAGAACACCAACCATTCTATCATGGAATACTGCTTTAAAAGGTTTTCAACTTCTATCATGGAATACTATCTATCCTCTGCCGCCCTGGTGGCGCAGTGGTCTAAGCGATTACTTCTGATCATTCAACCAAGACGGGTCCGGGTTCGAATCCCGGTGAGGCATGGATGTTGTGTTTGTCTTACGGCGCTGGGTCTTTCCCTTCTCTGCAACCAGTGGCCCGGGCGACTGCTTATAGCCCATTGAGTTGCTCACGGTGGTCGTTAAACCTCTAATAAAGAAAAAGAACTATCCTCTGGTACATGATGTTTAGATTGACCATGTGCTTTAGATGATCCTTCATGGGGTCCATCAATGTGTGAGAAGGAGCTGTATGGTCACGTACTTCCTCTCTCTATATTCTTAAGTTTTTAATTTTTTTGATGCTGTGCTGCCATCTACCTTCTTATTCGCTGTTTAATTCTCCTGTATTTCTTTCTTTCCTTTTCTTCCTATTTTTCTTTTTCCATTGTTGTTCGTTATATTCTTTCTCTCTTTTAATCAATGCTTTCCAAGGATCTGCTATGATATATTTTTCGTTATTATTACAAGCTCTGTTTTTTACGTTTTCCAACCGTAGGTTGAAGAAACGTATATGCTTCAGCTTTGTCCGTCCGTCCGTCCGTCTGTCTGTCCGCACGATAACTCGCGTAAAAATAGTTCGATTTCGGTGAAATCTTAGTATGTGGTAGGGGACCATCTGGTGACAAACCCTATTGAAAATGGGACAAATGGGGTCAAAGGTCAGGACATAGCAGCGGGATCCATTCCATTGCCCTTATGCGTCATTACTTGAGCAAATATAGTTCGATTTCAATGAAAGTTTAGTATGTCATAGGGGACTACCTGGGAATGAACCCTTTTGAAAATGGGTGAATTGGGATCAAACGTCAGGACATAGGAGCGGGATGCATTCCATTGCCTTTATGCGTCATGACGTGCGTACAAATGGTTCGATTTCGATGAAATGTTAGTATGTGATAGGGGACCAGCTGCGCACGAACCCGATTGAAAATGGGACAAATGGGGTCAAAGGTCAGGATATGGGATCGGGATCCATTCCATCGCCCTTATCCCATACTTTAAAAGGAGCAATTCTTGTATGTATGTAAATTTTATTTTGAAAACGGCTCTAAGGATTTTGATGAAAGTCGTTAACTTACCGTTTTCTGGTACTAGAAATCGATTTAGCTTAATCTCGACTTTAGGGAAATTTGTTTAGTGGGTTAAACAACCACCCCGAATTACCACGTTTCTAGTGTCATTGCGTCGACCCATAAATATTACCCAAGCTTCGAAATCTTATGACGTCACACTCTCGCGATTGAGATGTTGGCGCGCAGTCACGCCATCTGTATCATTACGTCACGCGTTGTGTGTGGATCCTATTAACATATTATGACGTCACACTCTCGCGATCAGATGGTAGCGAGTCCCATCTGCCTCATTACGTCACGCGTTGTGTGCGTATTACCCATTACTTCTAATTTCTTCTAAAACAAAAAGTGAGTTGTGCTAGCTGCTTTGAGTTGATGCGTAGTACAGTATAAGCAGCGGAACGCTGATGTGTTTTTTCTTTAAAAGGTAAACTGTTAATACAGCATTTTTTTGTGTTACGTTTTTGAATAGTCACTTGATGACGAGCGTATCCGCTGTGCTAAAATATGATTAGTTCATTTTTATTAATTACTATTAACTGAGTGTCACGTGGATGGTAAAACCTTGTAAAACAATATGGCTAGTCGACCCCCTACGAAACGTGGACGTTTCAACTTTAATAAGAAGAATAAGTAGAATACGGCACTGCTGGAAAACGAACAAGCGGAAGAAGTAAATATGGAACAGCTTGGACATTCAGGAGCCAATGGTTTCCGATCACATTCCAGTCTCGAAACATATGACTTTCCATTGGAAGAAGATCAGCCTACAAAAAGACCATTCCGAGCAGTTAAGGCGAGGAGCATGGAAATAATATCCGACGTTATTATAACCCTCAATGAATCTATATCGGAAGAAAACCTCGAACAAATGCGGGGAATAAATAGACAGCGAATCGCAGCTGAATCATCCGAAGAACGTAACCAGCGCTTGAAAAACTACGAAGCCGTTCATCACAGTGAATCGCAACCGAAACCGCGGATGAACGTGTTCAGCGACTGGAACACTTGGGACAACGTGCAACTGAACGACTTAGCATTACAATACTTGGAAACAACATATCAAATAAAAAAAATTGTGCCTTCATCCCCCCTTTAACCGAGCGATGCTCGATTTCCTGATATTGCGTTATAACTTACGTAAAAATGCTTCGATTGAGACAAAACGTTATCATGTTGTTCCGGAACACTTTACCGGTTCTGTTTAATATCATCGAAATGAGGTCAAAGTTCAGGTTATAGAAGCGAGATTTATTCTACAGCCATTATCCTCATAACTTGAATAATAACTTGAGTAATGATTTGTGCTATGCTGGAAAGCGTATCATAATCAATGCATTGCATGATTTTACTAACTTGTTATTTTTTTCTATGGTAACAGCATCGCAGTACCTTAGTTCTCATTCATTTTTTGAGGTTCATAAATGCACCCACAAAAACAGTGTCACACTTATAATGTGCCTTATTTCAATGATGGATTATGAGGTACTTTTATGTAGTATTTAAAACCATATATGATGATATTTATTTAACAATTGAATACTTTGGTGTGAAGAACGTGTTCGTGGGTTACATGTATATAACCCATGAACAAGGTTTTTTGGGTTTGTATAAGATTTCTGCTAGTTATGCCCACTTTTGCATTAGTTTCGGTAGAACCCTCGTAAATTCCTCAAAGCCAAATGGATGCCAACTGAAAAAGTACTCGCATTTTAGCTATGCCCACTTTTACATTACGCGACAACCAATACAACCCTCATAAATTCCTCAAAACCGAATGGATGTCAGTTGATAAAGAACTCATATTTTACGAATGGTTTTTTACTTCCAGTTCCAAATGCATTCCCATCTTTGGCCCATTTATTCAGAAGAGCGTTCTGGAATTTGCAAAGGAACTTGAATGGGCAGCCTATTAATTTGAATAAAGCCACAAGCTAAGATTTGGTAGATGAAATTCCCTCTATAATTGAAAGTTACTCAGAGAACGAAGTTTATGGTACTCTTCAATTATAGAGTGGTTTTCGAGAACGGTGTAATTTCTTCTATAGTGCAGGTGCAATTACACTCTTCTTAAAAAATTCTACCTTAAAATAAACAAGTTAGCAAAATCATGTAATGCATTGATTATAATGATGCGCTTTCCAACATACCAGAAATCATTACTCAAGTTATTACTCAAATTATGAGGATAATGGCTGTGGAATATATCTCGCTCCTGTGCTTTTTTATTCCGATTAATATAATCGAAATTTTCCCATTTCGATTATATTAATCGGAATTGGTTGAGTATTCTCTCCAGAACAATACACTAAAGTTTTGTCGCAATAGAAGCATTTTTAGTTAATTTATGACGCATAGAGCATAAGAGCGATGATAAAGACGATGGCATTCCGCTCCTATGCCCTAACGTTTGAACCCATTTCGTCCATTTTCAAAAGGGGTCGTCCCCTGGTGGTTCCCTGTCACATACTAAAATGTCATCGAAATCGAACCATTTTTACGCGAGTTACCGTGCGGATATACCTACGGTTGGAAAGCGTAAAAAAAGCGATGGCTCTGATAGGTGAAAAATGCCGATTAGGAAGATTTCCAGAGAGGGCCCCACAGCGTTATTGTAAGCAAGTATGGACCCAGACAAAAGACAAAGCCCATGTAATTGAGAAAACCTAGAAATCTCGAGATAAACATTTTGATAGCATCAAGCTGCCAATGGGTCATAGGTCAAATACCAAAGCACAGATGACTGGTGATAGCACGTCTGAATGGTTGTAAAACTTTAATAAAAAGTGAGTAAAAGTAAGAAATAAATTATTCTTTTGGGGGGTAATGCATCTTCTCATACAGACTGGAAGCTTCAAAACGTAGAATTACGCTTTTTTCAAAATCTTTTTGTCAGAAATTGTACCAAACCCTAATTTATTCTTAACTAGAAAATCCTGAGTGCATACATGCACATAGTGAACTATACGGTACTAAGAAAATTAATCTATAGCTACAAATTACAGTAGCAAAAATGCTGTTCGTCACGTGTTTATACCAGCGATTTTAAGCAGAAATCAACAGGTTCCCGGTGATAGTAACAAAAAGCAAACTACAAGCAGCAAAACTAAAAGGACTTACCCCAACTTCGAAAAGTAGGCCTACATCCATTGTCGTCCGGATTCTTCTACACGAGAACAAGTATAAGCGGTCGACAAGATATATACTACAGCGAAAGGTTAAAATGACCAACTGAGTATATTCAATTTTCACTCAATTGGTAAAATTCACTTTTCACTCAATTGGTAAAATTCACTTTTCACTCAATTGGTAAAATTCACTTTTCACTCAATTGGTAAAATTCACTTTTCACTCAATTGGTAAAATTCACTTTTCACTCAATTGGTAAAATTCACTTTTCACTCAATTGGTCATTTTTACCTTTCGCTGTGGTATATATCTTGTTGACCGCTTATACGTATTCTCGTGCAGAAGAATCCGGACGACAATGAATGTAGGCCTACTTTTCGAAGTTGGGGTAAGTCCTTTTAGTTTTGCTGCTTGTAGTTTGCTTTTTGTTAATATCACCGAGATCCTGTTGATTTCTGCTTAAAATTGCTGGTATAAACACTTGAAGAACAGTATTTTTGCTACGGTAATTAGTAGTTATAGATTCATAATTTATTCGTTTTCTGTTGTTCGTATGTACAGACAGCTAGATTTAAGGCACTTAATTTGCAAAATGCAGATTATGGCATCAGCAAACAGTTTGTCAAAAACAGTCAACATTCTCGTTGTTATTCAGTGCGTTAGCTTCGCATGGAACATACTAGAATCCATCATAAAGAATTGTTTTCTGATAGCCGGATTTTATTCTCCAAACCATATTGCGAAAGATATGCCAGAAACTGAGTATGAAGATGGACTGCATCTATTGATGAAAGAAGATGAATACAGATACATATCACCTAGCTGTTGATAGTGGAATGTAATGTCGAAGAATATGAACTGGAGATCAGTAGTTTGTTACAATAATTAAAATGGGTGGAATTGATAGTGGAAATGAGAAAGTACAAGAAGATGTGTTTGAAAGAGGTTCTGGTTCTCTTGTAAAATGTTACATTGAGGCTTGGAAAGCATAGGAGTTTCTTCTGTTAAGCATAATGATGGTGAAGCTTTGAACTTGATAGCTCCGTTGCAAATACAATTTGAGCACGAAACCGTAACAGAAAAAAAGTTCTGAACGAAAGAACATGGCAAATGTTTTCATGTTCTTTGCAATATAATATACACTAAGGAGACAGAAATCATAGTTTACCTGGTTCCTCAGCAACGCGACGCTGTAAACCCTCTCGCTAGTGAACAAACCTACCGCTTGGCACATATTGGGGGCACCGGGAAGTAATAACGTTTTTGGAAACGAAGAGAAGCACTGTTTGTAACAGAAGAAATTTATTTCTTATTCAAGTATATGATCGTCATAATTATCGATCCCACTTGCCATTCGGGAAATCAAACTTTCAATGCCATCTTTATAAAAACACGTTGGCTGGGATGCGAAGAAGCCCGAGAGCCCCGTTTTAACATCATCAATATTGTGGAATCTTTTCCCATTAAGAAAGTGGTGCAGAAATCTGAACAAATGGTAATCAGATGTTGCAATGTCAGGGAAATAAAGGGGGCATGGGGCAGAACTTCCCAGTCATAATCTCTGATCGTCTGCTGGGTTCGTCTCGTCGTGTGAAGTCTCGCGTAGTTATGATGGAGGATGACACCTTTTCTGTTGACCAGTGCTGGTCAGGATTTGCCTCAAGGGCTGCACACATAAGGTCATTGTCCAGCCCCATGGATAAGGGGGCATTATAGAGGTCAAAATTGCCCGACTGGAATTGGGCGAACCAAAGCTGGCATTTGAGGACATTTAACACATTCGGATAAGCAGTGCAAATGTTATTGGTGGGCACAGTTGCACTGCTCCCCTTGTGAAAGTCATGCAGCTATGACGAACATGGTTCTCCTTGGGTTTTATGTCACTCATTTTGTTCTGCAAATCTGGAAGACAAAAAAACACCTTCGCAAGTTAAAGGCGAATAGTGCATTCACTTGTACATATACTTACTTTACATTGAATGTACATAGACACATCACAACTGCTCCCCAAACTTAGCCCCTCACAAAACGACATTACTTTCCGGTCTCCCCAATATTAAGGTAGGAGGACATCACTGCATTCACGTAGAAAGAAACTTGATGTGAGTACGAATGCACGCCGTGAGTTAATAGAGTTTGTAAAAGTGTTGATAGTGGGTGACCGACTCATTGGTCAATACCTGTTGCACCTAGGCTCTATCGCGTAGGTGGTACAAATATTGCAGTATCCCCGTTTGACAGTACCAAGAGTGTGTGGGGGAACATACCATTTCCGCAATAAGACCGCATCGTGGAGGGCCCTGTGGGCGAGAAAGATGTTGAATGAACGTGTCCGTCGACGTTTGTCGCATAGTTGACACCAACGGCAGAGAGCCAGGGGCACTTGTCACTGTCGACTTCAACATGTGCCAGAAACGTCACCCTCAAGACAACCAGGCGATCATTGATAGATGTAGCCAATGGGACCAGCCACCTGCAATTACTGGCAGCCGCAGGCTAACCACGGACCAGCCGAACTTCCAGAGTCACATTGCTAAAACCGTATCCCCGCACTGCACCCATGCTCTGGGTGAAAAAAAAAAAGCTCGGGGCTAGTCCTTGGATGATTGGAGACTAGTCTCTTGGTCCGATGAGTCCCGTTTTCAGTTCTTTCAAACAGACGGGAGGGAGTGGAGCACACACAAACCGCATGAGGCGATAGACCCGGCATGTAGACGAGGAACTGTTCAGGCTGGTGGAAGCTCGGTTTTGGTCTGGATTGTGTTCAACTGCTCCACGTTGGGAACTCTGGTACTTATGGATGAATATCTGAACGATCCCCGCTTCTCCATTCTTGCAGACGATCTGCATCTACTCACGGTCACCATATACCCACAGAATAATGGAAAGCACAACTATGCGCACGCGGCAGACGTACGTTCAAGAGCACGCGGCAGACGTACGTTCAAGAGCACGCGGCAGACGTACGTTCAAACTCGGAAATGGCCTCCACTTTGAGCGGACATAAAAACTGCGGAAATTTTCTGGGATGCTATAGAAATGTCAATTCTAGCTTTCCATCCTATATTAGGATATTATGGACAGTTTTGCAACAGGCTTGGGTGGAAATATCGGTGGAACTCCGTCAAGACTTAATGGACTCAATCAATGCCTCGCCTGTTACTTTCCTTATCTGGCGAAAGATAGGCCTGCCTGTTACTTTCCTTATCTGGCAAAAGATGGGCCTGCCTGTTACTAGTTAGGTAACCCATGATGACAATTAAAGAGAAACGCGGAAAGAGCGATGACTTTGTCTGTTTATATTGTCTCCACGTATTTGCAACATTTTCACCATTCCTCTCGCCCTTTGGATTTATTAGCTGTAATTAAATACCTTGTGACGTTAAGCACCAGCAGATGGAGACGTCTCAAGTTGCTGAGCCCATCTCTACAGATTTGTGAAGTTCAGATGCTGACAGATAAACACACATAGCGCCGTGGATTGCTGGCACCGTAGCGCAAGGCGAACGCATAGGGCAAGCATTCAAGAGATCTGGGGTTCGATCCCAGTGGTGTCGAAATGCAATTTTTCGGTTGCTCTGTGCTAATTAAAGAAAAACGTGCAAAGAGCGATGACTTTGTCTATTTACTAGTTAGGTAACCCATGATTTCTTCCCCTCAGCGTATACAATAATAGCTGTAATATCTCCACAGCGGTGTCTGAAAAACAATTTTCCGGTTGCTGTGTGTTTCTGGAACGTGGAAAGAGCGGTTTATTTACTGTCGCCACGTATTTGGAGGATTTTCAGCTGTAATATCTACTTTTTTCGAAAGTATGTATAAAACGCTAATTGATGCTACGATATTATACTATGAATGCCAAAAACATTATCCGTAATAACAAGATTACCGTGCTTATCAGTCGTCTAAAGAAGAAACTACTGAACGTAGATGTTTGAAATTTGGTTGAAACCATCAGAAATGGGGTCTGCATCTTGGAGCTCTTTTCTGAAAAATAAAATTTACGAATCTACAGTTAATTTAGTTGGGGTTCAAAACCTTCAATCGTGGTTGAAGTTTGAACTTGCGGTGCGCGGTGCCGGACACACATGTAAGAATAATTAATTTCATTTTTTTTTTTTTTTTTTTTTGGTTGGAAATTTAACGACCACCGTGAGCAACTCAATGGGCTATAAGCAGTCGCCCGTCCCTAATTTAGGGTCACTGGTTCCAGGGAAGGGAGAGAGCCAGTGCCGTAAGACAAACACAACATCCATGCCTGACCGGGATTCGAACCCGGACCCCTTACGGACGAATGATCAGAGGCCAGCGCCTTAGACCACTGCGCCACCGGGGCGGCTAATTTCATTTTTGCATAACAATTTTAAATTACACTCTTCGCCAACAATATTTACTTATACTTTGCGGAAATGTCATGCATGTAGCAATATTTCACTGCACTGTTAAGCAAACAGCGAGAACCTTACGTTAAAGGTAAAAGCAATAATTTTTATAACTTGTGCCAAAAAGCGTTTTGTTCGGCTGCGCTTCCGAATTGTTACGTGTATCTTTCCACTGATGTTGCCGGAGGATTTGTTTCTGTTATAGAACACCGCTCTCCGAATCTTACCACTCACATTTCTACAGGAAGATTTTTATTTGTTTCTTCAAACATTGTTTCGAATTTTGCCTAATATACGCGGTCTTTAATTTGAAATTTAAGCTTGTTGTTTACTATGTTAGACTTCGGAAGTGTCGCGTATATCCTTCCGCCGTAGTGATCAGCAAGTTTGTTTACGTATCAGACCATTGCTCTCCGTGTATTACTACGCATTCTAAATAGTATCAAAGTATTTCTATGGGAAGATTTTGACTAGATTTCTTCACCCAGTATGTTGAATTTGAAATAAAGCGCTTTATTTACAATTTCAAATTTGATCTTCTTGTTTACTGCATTAGACTTCTGAAGTGTTTCATATATCCTTCCGCTGCAGTTGTTTACGGGTTTGTATACGTTTCAGACCTCTGCTTTCTAAAATAGTTCCACTATTAAAAAAACATCAGTTCCGCGATTCTTTTAAAGAGGAAATACACAGTAGTGGCCAAAACTGTGGAAACCTTTTGGGAAAAGTGTATTTTTGAGGTTTGAGGGCTCATAACACCGCTTTTGTTATATATCAATGGAAAGAAAATTTCATAAAGAATGTAATGCAACAAAGTTTGTTCAATGATCTGTATTCTATGAAAAGTTATAGCCAAATAACCAGAAAAAGGAAGCACAACTTGCTTAGGTTGATATGAAGTAGCTTTCCTTCATTTGAATGTAGCCAATGAGCATGAGTGTTTAGAAAGCCAATTAGGTGTCATCTTGTTTTGGCATGAGCCAATCAGGTCACAGTAGGATTTAGCTATTGATGTCATGTATTGGAGCTGAGAGGGCATTTGTCCATGTGTTATGTGACTGCTATCAAGTTGGTTGGTTTTGTTTTGTTTTTTCATTTAGTGAGCTTGTAAAACGTAATAAAATTAAAAAAATGGCGCAAAGATTTGGCTGGTTACCCAGAAAGCGATGTAAAATAGTACTATTAAGTGAACAAGACTTCAGTTATGAAGAAATTAGAAGAAAAATTGGTAACTAAACCAAAGGTGGCATTTCTAAATTTTTGAAGAGGTATAAGGACACTCAGTCACTACAAAACCAGACTGGTAAAGGCAGGAAAAGGTGCACAACAGCAAGTGATGATAGAAGAATTAAGAGACTGTGCCTAGGTGACAGAAGAAGTCATCTGGGTGCATACAAGATGAAATGGCGTGGTTTCAGATGAGGATGTAGACCAAGCCATAACAAATGACCCACATTAAACTGTTCAGGAATTAACGGAAACGTTGTTGGTATACTGAACAACAGTCGAAAGACGGATGTAGGCGCTTGGGTTCATCACCAAGTTCGATAAATGGGTTCCGCGCAAGCTTTCTGCAAAGCAACGAGAGAACAGAGTCTGTACTTGAGTTTCTTTGCTTTCTCGTCACAGAAATGAACAGTTTTTGGGACGAATTGTAACGAGTGATGAGAAATGGGTACTGTACCGTAATGTAAAGCGTCGACGGACTGTGTGCCGAAAGGTGCGGAGCTTGCTCCCTCGACCTCAAAATGAGGACTGCACCCCAAAAGGTTTTGTTGAGTGTTTGGTGGGATGTCCAGGATATAGTCCACTGGTAGGTGTTGGCACCTAACCGAACGATAAATGCTGACCTCTACTGCCAATAGCTAGACAGACTGCGAGAACAACTGGCATCGAAGCGGCCAGCACTCGTCAATCGCAAAGGCCTGATTCTTCATCATGATAACGCCACACCTCATGCTGCTTTAATCAATCGGCAAAAATTACTGGACTTCGGTTGGGAAGTGTTACCTCACCAGGCGTATTCCGCTGACCTGACATCTACGGACTACCACCTTTTTCGATCATTACAGAACGATTTCGCTCTCTAAACCTTCGATGATGTGCACGATGTGAAATCGGCATTACATCACTTTTTTGACTCTAAAACACCGCAGGTTTTCCGGCGTGGGATTCACCTACTCATAAACAGATGGCAAGAGGTCATACAGAATGATGGCAATTATGTGAAATGCTAGGTACATTATTTATTGTGTTCCTCTCCTTTCTTTGTAGCCTACAAAAACTGCTTGAAATTATGCACACAGCCAGTACGTAAAAGTCGAAGCTTTTTATAGTGTGCTTTTAAATGCACAGTATGTTTTAATGGAAGCGACGCATATACATACATTCCCATTATGTAGAAAACAACTTTTAAGTTTCTCTTAGAAAAGTCAATAAATAAAAGCCATCAGGAAGGGGTGTAAACAACATCAGAATATTTTATTATTCAAACTATATTATTACAACGAACCAAACGCTTCTTTTATAAAAATATTGAATTAACTCTCACTCACGGTGCTTGTACAATAAAAACGTGTTCTTGGAGATAAGAGACTTTTGGATTGCATTCGTGAACCAAGGAGCTCAGCAATTTCTTTCGGTAAATTCAGATCTCATACAAGATTATTAAATTCTAGCTGCAGAAACAATTGAGTAGGAAACTTAGTAATCTCAAGCATGTTGAAATCCGATTTTTTTCTGATTCACTATTCTCTGTTATTATATTCTCCAGTGAAGTTGGAGGCAAAGGAATAGGAATATCTCCGTGCTGCACTGGTTTAATTGCAAAGTGCATGTTAGGGTAAACAATATCTTTTTTTTTCATTTTTTGAACTGTAGCCTGCAACTTTAATCAAGGAAAAATAGGCTCTCTCCGTACCACAGGAATTTCAAACTTCATAGTAGTTTTCATTCCACTTCTCCGAAGCCTAATGCCCTCCACCTAATTTTGAGGTGCCCACGGTTTATCTCGATCACCTAATTTAACATTGAAATAGGCAAAGTAAGGGCCTTTTTTTTCAAAATCTTTAATATTTTGCCTTTGTTTATATACAATATAGCTTCTACATATGCAGCTGAATCTACAAGGATTGTTTAATCACCTACAGAAGAAATTTCTGCAGGCAATTAGTTACCAAATGCTCAGCATTTCTCCTTTTAAAACAACAGTTTTAATAAAGAAACAGAATCGTTAACACAAAGGATTTAACAAAGAATGTGAGCTATGGCGGAACTCCAGTAGAATTCAAGGTTAACTAGTCATGTAAAAGAATGTGAGCTGTTAATAAAGAATGTGAGCTGTGGCGGAACTCCAGTAGAATTCAATGCTAACTAGTCATGTAAAAGAATGTGAGCTGTTAACAAAGAATGTGAGCTGTGGCGGAACTCCAGTAGAGTTCAAGGTTAACTAGTAATGTAAAAGAATGTGATCTGTTAACAAAGAATGTGAGCTGTGGTGGAACTCCAGTATAATTCAAGGTTAACTACTCATGTAAAAGAATCCACTATCAACCCTTTCAGTAGCGTTGTCCATCATAAACACCCAAATATTTAAATGCAATTTAATATTTCATGTTCAAATTTAAACTGAATTTGAACATGAAATATAAAATTGCGTTTAAATCTGTACTCCGTTTCTGTTGGCTTTCGAGAATGAAAACTTTGTTCTTTTCTGAAGACGTCCCAAATTGCGCTAAAATGGTGTCACGTCAATTCGTCGCGTGCGTCAATTCGTCGACTACGTCAATTCGTCGCCTGCGTCAATTCGTCGGGCGTCAATTCGTCGACTACGACATTTCGTCGCGCGTCAATTAGTCGACCACGACGATTCGTCGCGCGTCAATTCGTCGCGGACAAATTCGTCGACTACGTCAATTCGTCGCGTTTACAGATTTTGGTTACATACAAAACGAATGGTACTCTAACTTAGTCGGCAGACCGTTTTTGGAACGGGTCAAGGCCCGAGGGGGACAGAGCCCCCACATACAAAATTTTCTTAAAAACTACAGTTTTCAATTCAGAACCACCTAATCTGGTATACTATCTCATGGTACTCTAACTTAGACGCTAGACGGTTTTGGGAAGGGGTTGTAGCCCGGGGGTCAGACCCCCCCTGAATAAAAACGTTTTCGTAAAATCTACAGTTTTCAATTTAGAACCACCAAATTTGGTATACTATCTCATGGTACTCTAACTTAGACGCTAGACGGTTTTTGGAAGGGGTTGGAGCCCGCGGGGACGCCCCCGCCCCTCATAAAAATTTCGTAAAATCTACAGTTTTTATCTTAGAACCACCAAATTTGGTATACTATCTTATGGTACTCTAACTTAGTCGGCAGACCGTTTATGGAACGGGACAAGGCCCGGGGGTCAGAGCCCCCACATACAAAGTTTTCTTAAAAACTACAGTTTTCAATTCAGAACCACCTAATCTGGTATACTATCTCATGGTACTCTAACTTAGACGCTAGACGGTTTTTGGAAGGGGTTGGAGCCCAGGGGTCAGACCCTCCCCGAATAAAAACGTTTTCGTAAAATCTACAGTTTTCAATTTAGAACCACCAAATTTGGTATACTATCTCATGGTACTCTAACTTAGACGCTAGACGGTTTTGGGAAGGGGTTGGAGCCCGCGGGGTCGGGCCCCCCTTCATAAAAATTTTCTTAAAAACTACAGTTTTCAATTCAGAACCACCAAATCTGGTATACTATCTCATGGTACTCTAACTTAGACACCAGACGGGTTTTGGAATGGGTTGGAGCCCGGGGGTCAGACCGCCCCCCGAATAAAAACTTTTTCTTAAAATCTACAGTTTTCAATTTAGAACCACCAAATTTGGTATACTATCTCATGGTACTCTAACTTAGACAGTAGACCGTTTTTGGAAGGAGTTGGAGCCCGGGGGTAAACGCCCCCCCCATAAAAATGCCGCGTAAAATCTACAGTTTTCAATTTAGAACCACTAAGTTTGGCATACTCCCTCATGGTACTCCAACTTAGACGGTAGACGGTTTTTGGAACGGGTCGGGCACGGGGTCAGAGTCCGTCCGCCAATAAATATTTTTCGTAAAAACTAAAGTTTTCAATTTAGAGCTACCAAATTTGGTATACTATATAATGGTGTTCCAAATTAAACGGTAGACGGTTTTCAGAACGGGTCGGGGCAAGGGTGGTTACCCCCCCCCTACACACAAACTTTCGTAAAATCTATAGTTTTCAATTTAGAACCACCAAATTTTGTATATTATCTCATGGTACTCTAACTTAGACGGTAGAAGGTTTTTGGAACGGATCAAGGCCCGGGGGTAAGACCCCCCCCACATACAAAATTTTCTTAAAATCTTTATTTTTCAATTCAGAACCACCAAATTTTGTGTCATGAAACTCTAACTTAGCGGGAGACGGTAAGTGAAAGCGCAACATTATTGACTTAATTTGTTATGCAAACCTTATAAATACGACCACAGCGATTAAAAGTTACTATAGAGTCCTTGAAAGTAATATTTTTTGACCGAGTGCAAGTACAATTTACGAAATGTCAACAGGTCAAAATATCTAAAGTAACAATGAAATTTGGAATATTTCTTTTTTCTTTCTTTTTATTTCAGTTTTGACACTTGTATTAAGTTTTAAAAACATATATTTCTCCTGTCGTATACCTTCATTGTGCTTTAAACAGAATTTCTTACCATGTTTTGCGTATTTTGTTTCGTGTGGTTGCAGTTTTTTAAATTTTTTGGGCATTTCATTTTGTGTGGTTACTTCTTTTTATGTTTTGGGCATTTTACTTTGAATGGATGTTTTTGTTATGTTTTTGTTCTTTTCTTTTCTGTGGTGCTTGTAATGTCGACAGGATGAAAAGGGGAAACTGTGGACAGTCACGATGCCTACTTGCTTCTAATTTTTTTTTCAAATACAGCACATGATTTTGTATTGAGTTATACCACTTACTCATTAAGCGACCACAGGTTTCTTTAAATATGAACGTTTTCTTAGAGCCTTTTGTTTCCTCTACCTAGCTTTTTCGGTTCCGCAATTTCTTTTTTGGTTTTAGAATATTTTCCATATTATTAATCTACTTTCTCATGCAAACTCTTTATGTACGGTATGTTTATTCTATCGAAGTATTTTGCAATTATACGTGAAGCCCTGTTGCAGAAGTAAAAATAAATATTTCCAACTGAAACAACGCAGTTCAGTTATTTTCCCGCTGTTAACTCAAAGAATGAAAACAAAAACAACAAATCTGTGCAAAGGTTGAGGCATGAGACAGTACTTACTGGTAATCAGGCAAAGTTTTAAGGAAGAATGAGCTTAAGAATTTCTAACTGCAACAAAAAAGAGCATCCGCACTGTATCCCTCCCCATCCCCTAGTGCCGGCCTTTGGACTTCTTGAAAGAGAAGTCATAAGGGCACATCTGTATCGTAATTGCCTGAGCATTCGCGACAATCTTCTGGTGTCGTAGTAGAAAAACACACTTCCTACTTCGCCTAAATTGCTTGGATGTAATGCCAACGAACAAAGTTTTGCTCTCGCATTGGATTTATGTTGCTTTTGATGGAATATTTTTCCCCTGGGGTTCACCGCTGTCACTATAGTCTTCAGGACAGGCGGCAATACACCCCAACGTAAAACACCAATTTCACGGCAATTAACTGCAATTAGCGAAAGAGAGGGGCGGTACAGGAAATACGTCGAACGAGACAGATCTGAACTTAGAAAGTCGGGGGAAGGTGTTGCATGAAAGCTATGTTTGGCTTACAGATCATTTGGCACGTAGGGACGTAGGTTTCGCTTAATATGTTACGGGGTAAACAAATTGTCTTTTCAGTATAACAATTTTCTTTCATACGCATGGTGCAACACAAAAAATTTGAATTTATTTTTGAGAATTAGCATGACGCCTACCGGCCCAGAGTACAGCTGCCCAGTCCGCGCCTGCTGCCGCCTCCGGAACCTGGCTCCCGGGTTCTTCGCATCTGTTGATCCCCCGCCTGGAGCGTCCCAGCTGTGAAATACATGTACCTCTGTGTTTTCGAAAAACAAAAGATAAGATGCCGATCCTTAAAATTAACCACTTCTTGTGACCGCAGGTACGAAAATCTTGAACTTCGCTTAAACCCTAACTGGAGGAACAAGCTTCACGTGATTGTCTGTATTCTGAGTGTTTTACTGAATGGTTGCTCATTAGTTCGTAGTTGACTGGAGAACAGAGAACGTGCTTGTTGAAACCTTTGTTGTGCGTTTTCAAGTGATAATAGTGGAAATATATCATTCTAAATATTTTGGAAAGAGAAAGTGCATTGTTTTCCGAAGGCACTATGCAGATGAAGAATGCAACATAAATAGTTAACTCACAAAAAGAAAATGATTTGCTGAAATGGAAAGGGTATTTATTTTGCCATAACAGAGTGCGAGGTGATTTACGGTATTGTCACTATATTGAAAGAAATTATGGAAATTGTACTGGCTTTGCTAGTACTATTCTTATTGGAGATGAACACAGGATGCGCAATGAGAAACCACATAATCATGCTCCAAGACCGGAGAAAAGTGATGTTGCTGTTGCAAGAGCGCAAATAAAAGAACGAGCGAGAAATACGGACGAAGCCCCTGCACAAATTATTCAAACCGTGACAACGTGAATGGCTACAGTAAATGCAGCTTACATGCCTAATATGGATGCACTAAGGCAAGTTGTAAAAAAGAGAAGACATGCCAAGACATGCCTGCGGAGCCTACGACTTCAGAACGGATCGATGCCCCAATAAATTTACAGGAGAAGATGGTGCAAAATTTCTTGGCAGAGATAGCGCATTTGGACATCAAAGAATTATTTTATTTTTAACAGAGAATAATTTACGAAAGCTTAAAGAAGCACCCCTCTGGATTATGGATGGGACATTTGAAACTTGTCCAACCCTTTTTAGGCAATTATGTTCCATTCATGGTATGGTTGAAACGAATCCAGAGATGCACAGACTTGTCCCACTAGTTTATGGGTTACTTTCCAGCAAGTATAAATAATATAATACCATTATAAAGTATTTTTGTAGGATTTACAAGACTATGCATCTGACTATGATATTCAGCTTGCACCACAATATACGCATAATAATAGATTTTGAAATAGCTACCGTTATAATGCTGCTAAAAAGGAATTTGGAAGCAGCACACACAAATGTTGTTGGTTTCATCTCTGAAAAAAATGTGCTGAGGAATATCCATCCTCTGGCATAGTCTTGGAATATAAGGAAAACAGTGAGTTTGCTCTCAAAGTTAGACATTTGCAAGCACTCGCATTTTTTTCATCTGATGAAATTCCAGCTGCTTTTGAAGAAGTGAAATCAATTTTACTAGAATATGCAGATTCTGTAGTTCAGTGGTTTGAGGAAAATTATGTTCTTGGAAAATTTCGTGGAAGCAGATGAAACTATCCAAGCAGAAGCCCTCCGCTGTTCCCGCCAACAATTTGGTCAGTTAGTGAAAACAATTATTTGGCTTTCCCAGAACACAAAACGAACTTGAAAGATTAGACAGACGCTGGAATACAATTATGGGAGAGAAAAAACTGTGACTGTACGAAATAATCAGTGAAATTGCGAAAGAGCAGAGAACAACTATGGCTAAAATCGAAAGAGTGATAGCACAGATTCCAACAAATCCACCCAGAAGAGAAACGCTGGCAAGATAAAAAGGAATTCGAACTTCTTTGGTGCACAGAGACAATGTTAACATGCTGGACATTTTAAGAGGAATTTCATATAAATCTACCCTTTACTAAAATGTGCTGGTATTTCTCACTAATTGATTTATACCTTTTACTAACTTGTATTTGAATTTTTCAAGAATGTAATTCCGCCGAAGATGCAAGAATGTAAAACACAACGCAAAATTAAAAAAGTCAAAATTTTCAAAATAGCATGTCAAAAACATAAAATGTCAAAAAGTAATCCAAAATGTGAAACATATAAAAATTCAAAATGCAATCCAAAATGTGAAACAAATAAAAATTCAAAATGCAATCACAAGTCACAAGCATTACAAAAATGCGAAACGCTATGTAACAAGTACTACACAAAATAAAACAAATGCCAAAAACAAAATGCATACGCTTTGTAAAATGTACAAAATAAAACAAATGCCAAAAACAAAATGCATACGCTTTGTAAAATGTACAAAATAAAACAAATGCCAAAAACAAAATGGATACGCTTTGTAAAATGTACAAAATAAAATAAATGCCATATTCACAAGGATTTCATGAAGAGTCAAGTTAAAAATGAGCTTTTACTTAGACTTCAAATAATAATTACTAGCCTCTACACCTTTTTAAGTCTTTAATAAGTGCAACATCATTAACCTGACTTGTCATCAAACATTATCAATATGACCATAGCATACAATCACTTAAAATACTTGTTAATGGATGAATTGAGGAATCATCAAGTTCAGCGGGTGAAAGTTAATGGCTGTTTATAGTTTTGTACTCGAGTAAATGCGCAACACAGTAAACTTGACTTTCTCTGAAAATTTTATGTATATGAGCACGGGTGATTGAAAACTGATGAAAAGGCTTAAGGCCTGTTTTTTAATTTTTGTGCCTCAGTCAAAACGCAGTACCATAACCTTGGCATGTTATCGAAACCTTATGAATACGTCGGACTAAAAATTCCTAAAAAACGTTTACACCTAAGGTCTTGTAACTAAAGTTTTGTGACAGGGTAAAACTGCAACATTAATAACTTGACATGTTATGTTAACGTTGTAAATATGAGCACGGCGGATTACAGATTTCAACAAATAGCCTTTGGGATTAATGTGTTGTAGCTGAGTAAAAATGTGACATTATCTTGATTTTCTATATAAACCAAACTACGTGCTGAAATGGCCCAACTATATATACGTATACTTCAACCATATACCGAAGCGCTGACAAGGTGAAAGCAAAAGTGCAATTTTGTACGGTCCCCTAACATTTTATGGCCAGCCTACATGGAAGTGGACACCTTGATATCAAAAACATACTTTTTGTACGGTCGAGAACAAATAGCAATGGACACGTCGCAATCTTTGGGGGGGGGGGGGTTAACGACCACCGTGATCAATTCAGTGGGCTATAAGCAGTCGGACATTCCCAATTTTGGGCCACTGGTTCCTGGGAAGGGGGACAGCCAGTGCCAGAAGTCAAGCACAACGTCCATGATTCACCGGGATTTGAACCAGGATCCTTCTCGACAAGTGGTCAGAAGCCAGCGCCTAGATCACTCCGCCGCCGTAGCGGCACACGTTGAAATGTAGTTTTCATACGGCCCCAAACGCTTCTATGGACATACTAGATTGAACTGGACGCAAATAAATCATTAATATAATTGGTACTAGCAGGGATACCAGTTATTTGCCAGGTACATATTACTATTCGTGGAATCACCAAGTTCAGCAGGTGAAAGTTAATGAATGAAAAAGATATTCCTGCAATTTTCCAGTAAACTTATTTTAAATTTTTTGATTTAGTTAATTTAATTTTGCGAAACAAAAAAAGAAAGAAAAAGGAATGGGAATACTTACCTTCTAGGAGACATCTATAGAACTGCCGTACATCTGGCGTGTGCTTCTGTGAATCCCGCGACACAGAAATGCAATGTACCTATGTGATGTCGCATGCATACGACTTCACATTGGCATTGATAATCTTTTCCTTACCGTTTTGAATTTTGAATATCTGGAACTCTCTGTTTACATTACATTATGTTTCTTTCTGATAAGCCGTTCGTTGGTAGTGAAAGCTAAACTATATAGATTTGTGTTTTTAATACATCATTAAACGCATATTTTTGCACTTTATTGTTATCTACAGTCCCTAACTTAGACCGTAGGTTGGTTAGTTGGTTGGTTGGTTGATGGTTTATGGTGCAAGGCCCTCAAAGGGCCAAAGAGCGCCTTAGAACGTAAATAGGGTATTCTTAAGAGTAAAAAACGGAACTTTTTACGAAAATTTTGCATGGGGCTACCTTGACCCGGGCCCCGACCCCTTCCAAAAACCGTCTACCGTCTAAGTTAGATAACCATAAGTAGTATACCAAATCTGGTTGTCCTAAATTGAAAACTGTAGATTTTACGAACTTTTTATGAGGAGGGGGAGGGGCTCTCACCCCGGGGTTCAAGCCCCTTCCAAAAACCGTCTAGCGTCTAAGTTAGAGTTTTATGATACCAAATTTGGTGGTTCTGAATTGAAAACTGTAGTTTTTAAGAAAATGTTCTATGTCTGTGAGTGTGTGCGGGGCGGTGGGGGGGGGGGGGGGGCTCCGACCCACAGGGCCTTGACCCGTCCCAAAAACCGTCGACCGTCTAAGTTAAAGTACCATGAGATAGTATACCAAATTTGGTGGTTCTAAATTGAAAACTGTAGATTTTACGCAGCATTTTTATCGGGGGGGGGGTCTTACCCCCGAGCTCCAACCCCTTCCCAAAACCGTCTAGCGTCTAAGTCAGAGTACCATGAGATAGTATACCAAATCTGGTGGTTCTAAATTGAAAACTGTAGATTTTACGAACTTTTTATGAGGAGGGAGGGGCTCTCACCCCGGGGTTCAAGCCCTTCCAAAAACCGTCTAGCGTCTAAGTTAGAGTTTTATGATACCAAATTTGGTGGTTCTGAATTGAAAACTGTAGTTTTTAAGAAAATGTTCTATGTCTGTGAGTGTGTGCGGGGCGGTGGGGGGGGGGGGGGGCTCCGACCCACAGGGCCTTGACCCGTCCCAAAAACCGTCGACCGTCTAAGTTAGAGTACCATGAGATAGTATACCAGATTAGGTGGTTCTGAATTGAAAACTGCAGTTTTTAAGAAAATTTTGTATGTGGGGGCTCTGACCCCCGGGCCCTGACCCGTTCCAAAAACGGTCTGCCGTCTATGTTAGAGTACCATGAGATAGTATACCAAATTTGGTGGTTCTAAGATGAAAACTGTCGATTTTACGAAAATTTTTATGAGAGGGGGCTCCGACCCCGCGGGCTCCAACCCCTTCCAAAAACCGTCTAGTGTCTAAGTTAAAGTTTCATGATACCAAATTTGATGGTTCTGAAATGAAAACTAGATTTTACGAAAATTTTGTCCGTACGGGGAGGGGGAGCTCTGACTCCCCGGGCCTTGACCCGTTCCAAAAACCGACAACCGTCTAAGTTAGAGTACTATGAGATAGGATACCTGATTTGGTGGTTCTGAATTGAAAACTGTAGATCTTACGAATATTTTGTGTATGGGGGGCTCTGACCAACCGGGCCCCTGACCCGTTCCAAAAACCGTCTAAGTTAGAGTGCCATGAGATAATATACCAAATTTGGTAGTTCTAAATTGAAAACTATATCTTACGGCAATTCTGTAGGGGGGGGGCTCTACCCCCCCCCTCTCTGCAACCGCTTCCCAAAACCGTCTACAGTCTAAGTTAGAATACCACGAGATAGTATACCAGATTTGGTGGTTCTGAATTGAAAAGTGTAGATTTTACGAAAATTTTGTATATGGGAGGCTCTGACCAACCGGGCTCTGCCCCGTTCCAAAAACCGTTTACCGTCTAATATTTTTAGTGCCAAAGAAAAACGTAATATTCCTATCCTGTCTGCGTGTCCAAACTTTATAAATTTGATCAGGGAGGAAGATGTTCGAAATCGTACGTTTTCCTGAATTCGTTTTGTATGTAACCAAAATCTGTAAACGCGACGAATTGACGTAGTCGACGAATTGACGTAGTCGACGAATTTGTCCGCGACGAATTGACGCAGTTGACGAATTGACGCGCGACGAATTAACGCGCGACGAATTGACGCAGTCGACGAATTGACGTGCGACGAATTGACGTAGGCTACGAATTGACGCGCGACGAATCGTCGCAGTCGACGAATTGACGCAGTCGACGAATTGACGCACGCGACGAATTGACGTAGAACCCGCTAAAATTGGAATAATGCACCAAAAAATTCCTACACAGTCTAGACCAAGTAGTTGAGATGTTCCATCAAAGACAACATTAAGCATGGTCTCGTTAATCCAAGGACATCTCCTACTTAATCACAATTACCAACCAGAACCAGTTCTTTGAAATCAGAATCGCGTCATGCAATGGGATAAAACCTTCACAAGAATCGTTGACATTCTCTGTGATCAAATATAAGCGGAACTCACTGGTGTCGCAGTTACTTTTATAGAAAATACAAAAACAGTTCCTGAGGAAATAACAAAATTATAAAAGCATACAAATGGAAATGCACAGGTTCTGAAAGAGCATGACTAAGTTTTTCTTTTGTTTCGCGGTTTGATAACTACGGTTCGAGTTTCATAGTTCCCATGGAATTTTTTTAGTAGCGCTGTCCATTATAAACATCCAAAATTTTAAATGCAATTTACTATTTCATGTTTCAGCTTAAACTGAGTTTGAAGCGCTATTTCAAAATGTGTTGGTCATCCTGGTGGCGCAGTGGCTTAAGCTCTGGTTTCTGACCATTCTTCCGAATTAGGTGGTTTCTGACCGTTCGTCCGAATAATCCCTGTGAGGAATGGATATTGTGTTTGTCTTAGTGCCATGGTTCTCTTCCCACTTTGGAACCAGTGGCCCTAAATTAGGGACGGATGATTACTTATAGCCCATCGAGTTGCTCACGGTGGTTTATAAACCCGGATAAAAACAATGTTGTAAATATTCCGTATTAATATCGTGACACCATTTTCAAAATTACGCAGTTGGTCTGCAAGCGCAAAACGCATTGATGGAGATGAGGCGTCCAATGACTTGGCAGGAAATGCCCTGGAGTAGCATAATAATGTTTCGGTCTCCTCCGTCATTCGATGTTAGGATTTGTCCAAAGGCGTCTGGTCCAATGCCGAATCATCCAAAGGGAACAATTAGTCCAATACTGATTTTTACAAATGGGCAATCGGGAGAAACAAAACTCATCCGTTCTCATGATGGTTTTGCTGTCATATCAAAGTATCAGTGGTCAACTATATAAAAAAATATAGCATTTCATCCGTAATTTTGTGTTTATGGAATTCTTTTATTTTTCGAGAAAGAAAATGTGCTGATGCTGTCCTCTGTCGTATAAAGGTATTGATGTAAAAACCATTTAATCGACTTCGGTGAGACTATACGTTTTTATTTTTTTATTTTTTTTTATTTTTGCGGGTTTAACGACCACCATGGGCAACTTGATGGGCTACAAGCAATCTTCCGTCCTTAATTTGAAATGGCTACTGATTCCTGAGAAGGGAAAGAGCCAGTGCCGTAAGACAAACACAACATCCATGCTTCACCGGAATTCGAAACCCGACCCTTCACGGACGAATGGTCATAAGCCAGTACTTAGACTACAACGCCACTCGGCGGTGACTACTACTTAATCGAATACTTTTTCTGTAAATATTGAAAAATACAATTTTCCATTTCCTTTTGTCTGTACATACGTACAGTATCTTTGGAAATAATGATGCAAGCATTTTTTTCGTAAATCTTTTACGAATGAAGAAAAATGGTGAATTTTTTGCACTTTCAAATCTTCAAATTCCCAAGCTTTGGTAATAATAGGGAAGGAAGTTTTCACATGCAAAAAAAAAGCTCTTGTTTTTCAGTTAGGATAATTGGTTGCTTTGCTTTCTCTTTCGCTCTAGAAGGCGGGAATTTCCCCCTTTGTCTCTTCTTGCTGTTCGTCCGTTGTCATTGTAAAGGTTTTGTTTTCTATTTTCTCATAAGGTTTATTCAAAATGTATTACAATGGGGATATTGAATTACACTGCAAATAACAAACTGGTTAATATTCGTTGCCGTACAAATATGAGAAATATATGGACTAAAGAATGCATGCAGCGGAAAAGAAACCAAAAGAAAATCGCGAAGCACCTATTCGTGTGCTATAAGATATTACCATTTATTATCTCGACGAGGAAATCAGAGTATGTTAAAATTGATATGGTTTCTCGAATGTATTTATGGTTATTTACGTTTTTTTTTTGTGTTCTTTTAGTTTGGATTATGCAGTAGTTAGTCCGATTTTCTGTTTACTAGGAAAAAGTGCACATTACGTTGCAGAATATTTTTGAGAACAATTGCAATTCACCCACGTCAATATAATTGTTGCCTTGTTTTTGCGTGTCCATGGTTTTTCCATTGACTACACGAAATAGATCTAACATTTTTTAAGCTATTGAAAAAATTCTAGTAATCATATAAAATTAACTACTACTAAAACTTTGCCTATATTTTCCACTCTAGTAGAAGTCGTTCTTCAGGGCAAAAATTTTGAGAGATATCGTAAACTCTTTAATATATGATTTCACATTCAAATAAATGTTTGATTAAATAAAATGTAGTAAAACTATATTAGTAATCCGATTTATTGGAGTTAAATGGAAATATACGTTTCGAAGCTTTTTGTACATCAACGAGATCGCTTTCTCTTGGAAGGTAGACAGAAAACTGCAAATTGAATAATAGAAACCTTCAACTATTCGAACGCGGTGACTTCTCAGGATATTGAACAAAGAGATGCAAATGCAATTTCTGTTTTACTGTTTTATGTATATTTGGTGTAGAGTTCCTCGTTATTAATTAAATGTTTTATTATTACTGCATTTCACATTACACTTTCTTCGGTTCAGAAGACATCATTCATCTCGAAAATTCCATTCTATTATTCTTTTGCCGTTGGCTTGGACGGCTTGTTTATTCAGTAAAACAATTTTTTTTGAAGTAGACTAGTGAGGTTGAATACAAATATACGATAAGGAAATAAAATGAACAACAACAATGTATCCTTGTTAAAAGTGTATAAATTTGCATTTATTTTCCATGTTAACCTTCCCCGTGCCATCACGTTCTAGGTAAAACCTTTACAGTTTTTCATAATATTATTAGGAAATGTGGAAATCCAGCCCCCGAAATACTTTGGGCTACAGTTATTAAGTCCTCGTTTTTATCACGTCTACATACTTATCCTTGACATTTGATGCGGAAGGCCTCACACCTACGAAAAGGATTATTAAAAGAAACGAATGATGAATAGAGAGTTATAAAATAGTTGATAAGATTACCGAATGTTAGCGAATGCGGGAAAAGCTCTATAACGTACAAGTTTTGTCTCGTTGCTCTCTGCCTTTATATCATGTGCGTTCTGCGGGGCAAGCACGTCACATCTCCCCCACCCCCGGAAGAGAGCAGGGTGCCTGGCCCTCGGGTCTGCCGGGACCATGTGTCGCTGCAGGACTTGAGAAATCCCAGACAATTTGGTGTGTGGAACGTAACATCACACTGATTTATTTCTTCGAAGCACTGAAGAAGGAATTCTCATTTTTCCTGTCTCGCCATGTGGAAAGAATATCACATCATTGCGAGAAACTTAACAGCCGGGTCATCCTAAAAGTTCAGGCGCCAATACAACGCACACGTTTTGTCCGCTCCGGGCATCGAATCCGGGTCCCCCTTCACTCCGGAGTAAGTCGCTCTCTCAACTGAACTACGCGGACATGTGCTCTCACTGCTATCTGCCTTTATCTCATGTGCGTCCTGCGGGAAAGGCACGTCACAGCTCCTAATACCAATGAAAACACTTCTTTTTCCAGTTGTGAAAACCTTAATATTGTAGAAACTCTGAAAGTATCTCAAAAGAAAAAAAATCTTGCCATATTTTTACCAACGTTTGCAATTAGTAGAAGATCTTTGTAAATAACTTTTTAATATTTTACAAAATTCAGGACATTTGAAAACATTGATAATTTGAGAAGTTCAATTATTAAAGGATCTTCAGTGTGATAAACTTCAAAGTTTGAACCTCATTAATTTATTAGTTGCACAATAAACCGTAAAATCTGGTTGAAACATAAGCTTTGGGGACAAAATCCTTTCTGGAAACAATAAAGAAAAGAGAGCAATTTAACTTACTGTTTATTTCTTAAAAATAGACAAAATGGCGGTTGGTTGAATGATATCATTGGAAGCATTGTCATTAAACCTGTCGTACCACTGAACAAATCAGCATTAGAAAAATCGTACCACTGGACCAATTGTTCTCTTTGCACTAATCGGCATTTGACCAATCATCAGCGACCGGTTGAAGATGTTCACGTGTAGACAAGAAGGTACGACTTGAAGCCTTTGTGACGTGCCTGCCCAGCAGGACGTACACGACATAAAGGCAGATAGCAGTCAGAACGAAATTGGTAAAGTGACTTATTCCGGAATGAGGGGATCCGGGTTCGAGCCCCGGCGTGGACAAAAATGACGGAGAAATTTACTTCGTTATACCTTGTTTTGATGCAGCCAAAAGATGCTGATATGCAGTACAAGCTATGCTTTCCAGCACATCACATGACGAAGCAGTAATGTGTTGATATCTGACTCATTAGCAAGTTGTAAGCCAAATATTTTTCGTATAATGGATACATCGTCAAGCGGGACAGATTCGTAAGTACAGGACTTGCTATAAGCAAATGCTTACTCGGATACTATTATGCGGAGAACTGGGACAGCCTTGATTCTGTTTAGGTGTTTGCTAAGAAAAGGTTTTCTTGGAGAGCGTTGTGCCCAATCAAATGGGATACGTTTGTTGCTATAGAACTTTCTATGAGTAAATGATTTCTTGGATGATATTGTGTACAGTCAACTGAGACACCTCCGTGACTACAAAACGTGTAACAAGCAACCATTTTCGTAATAATATTGCAGACGGTCATCTGGCTGAATCCCGTGCCAACAGAACATTCAACAAGCAAAGGATTTCTATATTGTAGGCAGTGAACAGAGATGCCTTCGTGGCAACATTTCATCCAGCAAATAAAGTTTCTTTTGGATGATATTCTGCCTGAAAAGTCGACTGAGACAGTTTGTGGATGCAGGACTTGCTACAAGCGAAGGTTTTCTGGAATGATATTGCTGACATTCATCTAAGACAACTTACTGGCTACGTATAAGACATATTATAAGCTAACGTTTTAATAGTGATATTGTAGACAGTCATCTGAGACACCTTTGTACTTACACAACTTGCGCAAAAAAAGTTTTTTGGCAGTATTTCATACAGTGAACAAGGTATCGTGTCACAGGATAGCGTGAGCAAAGGATTTGCCGGATGATATTCTGGGCAGTCATCTGAGATATCTTGGTTTCTCCAGGACTTACAGTGGAGGAGGGTTTTTTCTGTTGATGTTTTCGTTAGTCAGCTGGGACACCATTTTGGCTTTGGCGACTCGTTTTTGAGTTACAGTGTTCTGAATTACTCTCCATTGCGTTCAGTGCACAAGCTGCGTATTTTTTGCTTTTGGAAATAGGTTCATTGGCTTGTTCCTCTTTGTCTTATTGATATACTGTTCACTGCCGAAGGAATGCACAAGTCACGAGGTGGAGCTTTTTTTGGTTTTGGAAAGAGATAAATGGTATGCATCTATTTAGATATTCTGAACATTTGTGCATTGTAAACATGGTGATATTTTTGGTATCATTCTTTTGGTTGTTTGCAGTACAATAACGTCGCCCCGGTGCCGCAGTGATCTCATCGCTAGTTTGCGATCATTCGTCCGAGATGGGTCTGAGTTCGAATCTCGGTGACGTATTAATGTTGTGTTTGTCTTACAGAACTGGCTCTGTCCTTTGGGTGACTGCTTATAGGCCATGCAATTGCTCACGGTGGTCGCTAAATCGTTGAACAACCAAGCAATCAGTACAACTATCATTTTGAGTTCTGCGTAAAAGGTACGGTTTATGGCAACAAGAAACCTGTTCCGGTAGGTTTAAGTAGTCGAAATAGGATTAATAGTACCTAGTCATTTGTTTAATTTCAACAGTTTGCAATGATGTGCCTGATCAACAGACTGTTGATTAATTGTACTTCTTCGCGTAAAAAGATAAGTATTTGCAGAAGAAACAACGGAACATTTTAGTAATCAGTTGCAAAAATCTTTCCTTCAGAAAATTCGTAGAATTATTCAGGTATGCATGAAATCAAAAAGTGAACCCACTTGTTAATAAACAAGGCTTTTTTTAAACGCCTGAAACTTCCACTAGCTCTTGGCGAATCAAAATATCAGAGAGCAAAATCCAAAAAACGTTTGCTACATTTCTTAATTTGCGAAATTGTATTGTTAAGAAAAACAAATGAAAAATGATTGTTCACTGCTGGTTTTGCAATCTTTGCAGGAAGGTAGGGTAATCACACTTGCTGTTACTTTATTTGAAATGAACGTTTTCCGTTTTGGCGCCAGAGCAAGAAAATGAAAGAAGTGGTGAAACGACGTTTTGGGCTTCCATCTACTTGCATCGTTGGAAAATAAATAAATCCGGTTTAGTCGCTGGCGGTTCTATTTAGCCCGTAAAGAATCAAGCAAGAAGAAACTGAACCACAATGCATCATCGTTTCCTTGGCGTGGCCACAATAAGCGGGAAGCCATGTTTCGAATAACATAAGGGCCAGTGTAATGCTTTCACTTCAGGAGAAATCGTGAAGAAATCGATTAAGTTTTCTTGAAATCAGTCTTGTGATGATTATATTAATCGATTAAGTTTTCTTGAAATCAGTCTTGTGATGATTATATCATCATCATCATCATTGTCAACTATTATCAATCCACTGCTGGACGAAGGTCTCCCCAAGTTTCCTCCACAACGGTCTGTCTTGTGCCAGTCTCCTCCAAGTCACCCCTGCATACTTTTGAATTTCATCCACCCATCTCCCATGCGGTCTTCTTCTGGGTCTTTTCCTGTCCCTTGGAATCCAATCTAAAATTTCGCCTGTCCATCGATGATCTGTCCTTCTGGCAGTATGTCCAGCCCATTGCCATTTCAGGGATTTAACTCTGATCATGATGTCTTCCACTCTTGTCATTTTTCGGATCCACGAGTTCCTCTTCTTATCTCTCCTGGTTACACCAAGTATGCACCTCTCCATGCTTCTTTGAGTTGTCTGCAGCCTTTGTATGTCTCTTTTAGTTAAGGTCCACGTCTCTGCACCATACGTAAGCACTGGAAGGATGCATTGATCAAACACTTTTCTTTTAAGACATAATGGCATATTGCTCTTGAAAATTATGCTGTTTCTTCCAAAAGCTCTACAGGCAAGTTTTGTACGCCGATTAATTTCTTCATCAATGTGACCCTCTCTTGATATCTGCTGTCCAAGATAAACGTACGTGTCTGTTATCTCCAGCTTTTCTCCATCAATCGATAAATCTTCATTTCTTGTAAAAGCATTGAACATCACTTTTGTCTTCTGAAAGTTCATTTTTAACCCCACTTCTTTACTCTTGTCAGCAAGTTCCTGGATCATACTCTGCAGCTCTGATGGGCTAATTGCAAAAATGACTACGTCATCAGCAAAACGAAGGTGGGTTAGATAATCTCCATTAATCTTTATCCCCTTGTTTTCCCAGCTCAGTGACTGAAAAACACCCTCCAATGTGGCATTAAAGAGCTTCGGAGATATGGTGTCACCTTGTCTCACTCCCTTTCCAATTTTTATGTGTGTTGTATTTTCAAACAGCCTAATCTTTGCACTTGCATTTTCATAGATGTTATTAATAATATTAATGTATGCATCTTCAATACCGCAGGTTTTCAGAGCCATTGTAACTGCTGATGATTTCACCGAATCAAAGGCTTTTTCATAATCGATAAAAGCCATGCACAATGGAAGTTCATATTCCCTCGCTCTTTCAATTAGTTCTCTCAGCACATGGATATGATCTATTGTGCTGTAGCCACTCCTGAATCCAGCTTGTTCTCTCGGTTGAGCCATGTCCAGTGTTACCTTCAAGCGGTGTGACAGAACTTTAGTGAAGATTTTATAAACTACTGATAGGAGGCTGATAGGTCTGTAGTTTCCGAGATCCTCAATGTCACCTTTCTTATGTAGCAGGATCATTGTAGCGGTGTTCCAATCCTCAGGAATCTTTCCTTCATTAAGGCATCGAGTGAAAATTTGGGCAAGTACTGTTTCGATTTCTCCACTTGCTTCTTGTATGATGTCTACAGTAATTCCATCTTCTCCTGGAGCTTTTCCCCGCTTCATGTTCTTGATTGCATGTGCAACTTCTGCTGGAAGGACTGGAGGAACTCTGGTACTTTTATCTTTCATGATGTCTGGAGTGCATGTATCATCACTTTCACATAATTTGGAGTAGAAATCTTTCACTCTTGTCAAAATTTCGCCTCTATTTCTTGTTACAGAACCATCTTCTTTTCTCAGTGCCATAATCTGTTTTCTTCCCTTACTGAGATGTCCCTTTGCTATCTTTAGGCTTTGGTTGTTTTCAATTGCTTTTCTCACTAGTTCACAGTTGAATTTTCTTACGTCTTCAGTGATACTTTTTCGTACTGTCTTGCATAGCTCTATATATTCCACTTTGGAAGTCACATCTTCTTTAGTTGTCCTCATCTCTCTTCTTTTTTGCATCAACATTTTCGTTTTTCCTGATAATTTATTTACATGCAACTTGTTCTTAGACCCAGCTAATTTTGTTGCTGTTTCCATAATAGCCTTGGTTACTTTTCTGTTAACTTCAGAGATGTCCACTTCTTCTGATGTTAGGCCTTCTAAAGCAGAGAACCTGTTCTTCAGTTCCAACGTGAAGGCATTATGGTGTTTTTTAAGGTTGGTTATGTCAATAGATTTTGTTTGTCTTATGAGCTTGCCACGTTCAAGTTTAGTGTTGAGGTGCATCTTACATCTCACCAATCTATGGTCACTACCTGTGTTGAACTTGTTTAGCACACTGCAGTCTTCTATGACGAATTTTTTGTTACACATAATAAAATCAATTTCACTTGTCGTCCCATTTGGATGTCTCCATGTCCATTTCCTGTGTGGCTTTTTCTTGAAGAAGGAGTTCAAGATGAAAAACCCTTCTGCCTCTGCAAACTCAACGAGAGTATTTCCACGCTGGTTTCTGTTGCCGTGACCGAATTTACCTACTGAAGTTTCATTCTGTTGCCGTTGCCCTATTTTTGCATTGAAATCTCCCATAAGTATTTTCAAGTGCTGCTTACCTTTATTATTCAGATGACAAATTTCCTCATAAAATTCTTCAATTTCTTCTTCAGGATGATTTGTGGTGGGTGCATAAGTTTGAATAATCTGAGCCTTATATCTTTTCGAGAGTTGGATAACAAGCCGTGCAGCTCTGTCAGAGGAACTTTCAACTTCTACAACTTTATCCTTCAGTTTCTTGTTTATTATAAATCCAACACCACTAGTTCTGCCAGTATCTGTCCCACGATAGTAGAAGAGATGTCCACTTTTCAGTTCGATGAGATCTTCTCCTTTTCTCCTTACCTCACTTAGCCCCACGATGTCCCACTTGATCTTTTGTAGTTCCTCTTCCAATTCAAGAAGCCTTGAATCAGAAGATAGGGAGCGTCCATTGTACGTTGCCAAGGTCAGCATCAGATGGCAGCCTAGTCCGATTATATACATTAAGAAAATCCTACGTTTGTCCCAAATATTTTATTTTTTCAAGTCCACCAAGGTTTCGCTGCACTCTGACCTAGCTTCATCAGGACGAATGGCACGTAAATATTCAAATTGTACATGACATAAATGGTGTGTACAGACACAAGTTTTGGTTAGTTGCTTCCACGCGCTTGAGAAAAATGGTGTGGATGACATGTCATTAACAAATTGCGGAAAATTCTGACATATATCAGAATTCTGATATTCTTATATATTCTGATATATATCGGAATTCTCATGTATTTTCTGATATATATATATATATATATCGGAATTCTGATGTATTTTCTGATATATATCAGAACTCTGATGTTCTGATTTATAATGATATGTATGTATATATATATATACACCAGAATTCTGATATTCTAATGTATATATACTACATTCAGAAAGTTCCGAAACTGTTTGAATATTTGCCAAATGTCAGTGAATTACGTCATTCCCCGCTGAGCAAGCAAAGAACATGATGTGACCGACCAGCCAGAACAAGTTTGATCCAGATCCAACACATGCAGCATATGTGCGTAGTTCGTGATTACAGGCATTGGACGCTCTCCGCCGCGAGGACAACGATGTCGAATTTTGAACAGCGTTCAAGTGTAAAATTTTGTGTTCTGCTCGGAAAATCTTTCGCTGAGACTTTTCAAATGATTAAGTCAGCGTACGGTGAGAGTACAATGAGTCGAACTAGAGTTTATGAGTGGCATCGACGATTCAAAAACGGGCGAGAGAATAGAGGATGATGAAAAGTCAGGACGTCCTTCAACATCCACAACGGATGAACAACTCGCCATTGTCAAAGGAATTCTGAAAAATGACCGTCGAAAAACTGTTGCAGCGATTGCAGAAGTTACCGGCCGGCAACTTAGTTGAAAGTTGCCATGGCATTTTAACTGAGAAATTGGGCATGCATCACATGCGCCAACAAACTGTTCCCAAAAACCTGACACAAGAAAAAATGGATGAGCGCATAGGGATAACATCGATGCAGAGGATTCAGATCCTGATTTTTTAAATCGATTGATAACTGGCGATGAGACTTGGTACTTTCTGTACGAACCACGATCCAACCGATAGTCAAGTGTGGAAATCACCGTCGTCACCACAACCAAAAAGTTCAAGTCTGACCGCTCCAAAGGAAAGGTCTTGTTAACAGTTTTTTTCGATTGCAAGGGAGTCGTACTCAAGGAATTACTTCAACATGGTCTTACAGTCACTAAAGAAGAGTACGTCAACGTCCTGAAACGTCTCCGAGAATCAGTGAGACGCAAGCGACCCGATCTTTGGAAGACCAACTCGTGGGTGCTCCATCACGATAATGCCCCGGCTCAGAGATCCCTCCTGTAGTCCGATTACCTGTCCAAACATCACACTCCCGTTCTTCCACAACCAGCTGATTCCCCTGATTTCGCCCCGTGTGTCTTTTTCCTTGTTCCCAGCATGAAGAATTTGCTTAAGGGGCGAAGCTTCTCAAGTTCCGAAGAAGTGCAACGAGCTGCGACGGAGGCACTGGAGGATGTGGCAAAAGAAGGCTTGCAATCTGCATTTAAATCTTTGTATGAGCGCTGACAAAAATGAATAGTTGCACAGGGTAACTACTTCGAAGGAAACACCGCATAAGCAGGTATTATCTATACTCATTATTTTTTAATATAAAAAAATTCTGGAACTTTTTGAACGTAGTAATATATTATGATGTATGTCAGAATTCTGATATACAGTATTTATATATACTGACATATTCTGATATTTATATATACATTCTGACATATATAAGAATTCTTATATACTAATATACACTATATTGACAAAAGTCACTGGACACCCTTCAAAAGCAAATGGACGAATCCGCTGCGTTGTTAAGATGCGCGGTACAGCTGCAAACGGTATAAAAACAAGCCTGCAGGTGACCGCGATCATATCGCACTGTGAGGTTGAGTGAAAATGTCGCGGCGGGAGAGAACTGACTTTGAGAAAGGAAAGACTGTTGGGTGTTATATTAGTGGGTTGTCCATAAGAGAACCCGAGAGGCGTTTAAACATATCCAATCAACTGTTTTTGATGTACTGAATAAGTGGAAGATACATGGCGTGCCTGAAGCAGCAAACCTTACCGGCAGACCAAAGAAAATCAGTGATAGAGGACGTCGAAGGCTCAGGAGAGTCGTCACAGCTAATCAACGGAGTACTGCACATGACCTCGGTGTACAGGTGAGTAAAAAGCTGGAACCTCTGTATGTACACGTACCATTCAGAGAACTTCATTCCATGGGTTACCGTTGTCTTGCAGCTGCTCATAAGCCTTTCATCTCCACACAGAATGCTACTCGTCGTTTAGCATGGTGTAAAGAACATTTATCGTGGACCGTAGGTCAATGGAAACAGGTCCTATGGACTGATGAATCCAGATACAGGATCCATCAGTCTTATCGTCGTGCGTGGGTATGGCTGCAGCCAGAGGAACGCTATTTACCACAGTGTACTTCTCCTACGTACGGTCAAGTTTGGAGCTCTCAGTGTACTCGTGTGGAGGTGTTTTTTCTGCTATGGTCCATTTGCTATTGTGTATAAACGTGTTAACCAGCAAATCTACCTCGATATTCTGGACAATTATGCCCTACCAATTCTGTGGCAATACTATGGAACCGAGCCTTGTCGATACCAGCAGGATAAAGCACCGAGCCGTAAAGCAAGGACTGTTACGACGTGGTTTGTTGATAATTTTGTATCGTGTGTGAACTGCTCATCACAGAGCCCTGATCGTAATCCCATAGAGCACCTATGGGGTGAATTAGAGCGCCCCATAAGAAGTTTGGAAGCAAGGCCTACTACTAAGCAACAACTAGCGGCAGCAATATGTACTGAATGGAAGCTCATAACTATCGCTGTGTTCCAAAACCTTGTCGAAAGCATGTCTCGAAGGATCAGTGCATGAATTAAGGCCAAAGATAAACCGACAGGGTACTAATGTATGTCGATAAATGCTATGTTGTGTTTCTCTTGAGATATCAAAATTCTGATATTCTGGTATATTTTGATATCAGTGTTTTTTCTGGCGGTACGCAACAGTACGCAGTACCGGCGCCTTGTTTCTTAAGGTGTTAAAAAATTGCGATTTATTGACAGCAAAGTGTGTTATAAAAATTCCGGCAGATGGTACTGTGTTCACGAATTGAGGCTACTGCAAGACAAGTTTCCTAGTGTTATTTTCTGGCATTGTGCTAGCCATCGCTTTGAATTGTCTGTTAGTGAAACAGCAGTGAACAATGTGGCAGGAGATAATCGCTCTAAGAGTTTCATGGACAGACTTTATATGACTTATCATGCTTCACCTAAGAATGCTAGAGAACTACAGAAATGTGCAGCGACTCTAGAACTTCAACTTCTTAAATGTGGCAGAATTTTAGGCCCTCGCTGGGTTGCATCTAGTTTTCGCACTGTTTCTGCAGAGTGGCAAGACTTTGAAGATCTCGTTCATCACTTTCAGGAGGGGAAAAAGACTGCAGAAGAAGCAAAACAGATCGCTGTCTTTATGAGGGCTTTTTAAGAAAAGTAACGTCATGGGAGTTTGTTCTTGATTTGAGCCCTATGTGTGAAACTAAGTCTAGATTTACAAGAGAGAAATATTGACTTGTACAAAGCAGACAAGAAGATGAAGAATACAGTTCAACTTTTTGAGGAAAGAATTGAAAATCCTGGTCCGTTCTACAGTATGTCTCTTCAAAGTCAGAAGAACATGATTCAAAGGGATTGAGCTCCACACAAATGAAAGACACAGTCCTGTCATAAGTTCATCTGCTTTTTATATAAGTCTGAAAGAGGCTGTTAGAAAACGTTTCCTTAAAGAAGAAGGTGATGCTGATTTTCCTGAACGTGATAAGATTTTAGATTCCAAGTATTAGCCAGAAAATCCTGGGAAGCATCTGACATTTGGTGAAGCTGAAATTAGAAAGTTAGCACGCGAATTCCGCTTAAATGAAAGAGAAGCAGTTCGTAGATTCCGTGAGTATCTTCAAGTAAAAAAGTCCCAGACATACTATTTCCTCTAAAGCACACTTTGAGCACAATTGCAATATCTACCAGTGAACGTGAAGGGGCTTTCTCTCAGATGCATCTTATAGTAACTTCATCTAGGTCATCTCTGCTTGTACGGACAACTTCTGCACTGATGTTCATCAGGATAGTAGGACCTCCTATCACTCAGTTCAACCCTAGCAAATATGTGGACTCATGGCTGCTTCGAGGTCATCATTCTGCAGTTGATACCAAAAGCAAGAAGCGATCTAGAAACGACGAGGGAATATCGGAGAATATGTTTAAAGTGTGGAAGTTGCTGTAATAACATCTTCATGGTGAGTACCGGCATCTTTTTTTCCAGAAAAAACAAACACTGTTTGATATATATATATATATATATATACTGATATATATCAGAATTATTCGCAGTTTGTTAATAACATGGCTTCCACACCATTTCTATCAAGCGCCAGGAAGCAAATACCCAAAACCCGTAACTGTAAATGATATGCATATATCAGAATTCTTCGCGACTTGTTAATGACATGTCATCCACGCCATTTCTATCAAGCGCGTGGAAGCAACTAACCAAAACCTGTAAATGCAAACATTATTTATGATGTCGCGTACAATTTGAATATTTATGTGCCATTCGTCCTGATGAAGCTAGGCGAGAGCCCAGCGATATCCTCGTCGACTTCAAAAAATAAAATATTTGGGACAAACGTTGTATTTTCTTAATATATACAGATTAAGTTTTACTTGCGTATTATAAAGCCATTGTAACAATGCAACAAGTCAAATATGAAACAGAGCAATATTGGCAAAGATATGTGCATTCAGGTATCCTCATTGTGAATTCATTTTCTTCCACATTTTAAATGTTTTTAAGCTTTTGTCCAGTCTTGTCAACAAACAATTTCCAGGGAGGAAATGCAGGGGCTCGTTGCTTCACCTAATTCAAAGCACTAGTTACGGAAAGAGGGGAAGCATGTGAAGAGATTGACATGCTCTCGTCCACATGCATTTTCCTACCAAGATGCACTCACAGAAAGGAAAGCTTCTTTTCCCCTTCCTGTCGACGGTTTGATCGCCCTCCTGCTCTCTTCGCGTAAAACGCAATGAATGTTCGCGGGTCTTAATCTCAGTTTTATATCCTTTCTATCAATTGCACTGCAGACATAAATCACACTTCTGTTAACTGTTAGTGCAACACTGTGACGTACGTGAACGTTAGAGGTCACGAAACCTCGCACTCCATCGTTAAAACCTCAGGTCGAGGTGGCTGCCGGAGCGGGGCGCTCAAATTTGAGCAATAAACCGAGGTGATCACTCAACGTCAAAAGAACTTGGACAAGTCTAAAAGCATCAGATTTCTCAATGGCTACGGCACGGTACGGCTGTCGCCGCACCCGGCGACGGAGACCGCAGCCATCGAGTGACAGCCTCGGCCTTTGAATTGTCACGCAAACAAAACTAATTTCAAAGGCAACCAGGGAGTGGTTCTTTGATTCATTGTATAATAACAGGGTAGTAGATGTGCTCTGCAGAAAATTCTTGTCATGCTATGCTACGTTACGGCAGGATTTCGAAAAGGCCTTTGAAAAACTTCCCAAGGTTATCCAACAGAACAATAACCTTGAACGAATATAAATTGCAATACTTAATCAACTTCCGATGCAAGCATTGCTGTACAACGCAGATAAGTAGAAAAGAATGATACGAATATTATTTAATATCCGTAATCTTTAAGGCAGCTAACTCTGAAAAAACCCCCAATATTTTCTTATTTGTAAATTATTATCATTGCGTTTTCTTGAATTCAAGAACTTTAGCTTATCATTGTATGCATTAAGGTCAAAAAGGTGCATTCACTGGTAATTTAGGATACCAAAAAATAAGAAATCACCTAAGAAAGAAACCTATCAGTATCTCACATGTAACTAACTAGAAGCCAGAGCAATTAACAGCTTTAATCACAGTCTCGGCGATCAAATCTAAAAAAACAAAAAATATTTTCGTAGCGTGCAAGAACATCGAATGTAACCGTACGTTTTTAGCACGGCTTTTGTAAAACAAGTTAGTAAAATCATGCAATGCATTGATTATGATACGCTTTTCAACATACCAGAAATAATTACTCAAGTTATGTGGATAATGGCTGTGGAATAAATCTCGCTCCTGTGTCCTGAACTTTGACCCCATTTCGATGATATTCAACAGAACCGGTTCACTATACCTCCGGAACAACATGATAAAGTTTTGTTGCAATAGAAGCAGTTTTACGCAAGTTATGAGAATAATGGCTGTGGAATAAATCTGGCTTTTCTGCAATGACCTTTCACCCCATTTCGCTGATATTCAACAGAACCGGTTCACAATACCTCCGGAACAACATGATAAAGTTTTGTCGCAATCCAAGCATTTTAGGTAAGTTATGATGCACAAGGGCAATGGAATGGATCACACTCCAGTGTCCTGACCTTTGACCCCATTTCGCCCATTTTCAATAGGGTTCGTCCCCAGTGGCTCCCTGCCACATAGTAAAATTTCATCGAAATCGAACCATTTTTACGCAAGATATGACGCATAAGGGCAATGGAATATATCCCGCTCTTATGCCCTGCCTGACCTTTGACCCTATTTCACCCATTTTCGATAGGGATCGTCCGCAGGTGGTTCCCTACCACATACTAAAATTTTATCGAAATCGAACAATTTTTAAGCATGTTATGACGCATAAGAGCATGGAATGGATCCCGCTCCTATGTGCTGACCTTTGACCCTGCTTCGCCCATTTTCAATTGGGTTCGTCCCCAGATGGTTCCCTACAACATACTAAAATTTCGTCGAAATCGAACCATTTTCACGTGAGTTATCGTGCGGACGGGCGGACAGAGAGACGGACGGACAAAGCTGGAGCATATACGCTTCTTTAACCTACGGTTGGAAAGCGTAAAAAAGATCGTGCTTATGATATCGGTTTGTCCGTCCATCCGTCCGCCTACTCACGATATCTCTGCAACTATTAGTCCGATTTGAAAAATTATTTTTGCATTGGGAAGCTTGAAATATCCGAATGATGATCCTTTATTTCGTTTTTTTTTTTTACGATGTACAATTTCGCCGCTACATGGCGCAAATGCAGATGATGTCGAGTTCAAAAATACGTTTTATTCCACATATTTGCTTCTAAACATCCGATTGAAAAAATCTTTTATCTTTCGATTCTATTATGTCTAAGAGTATTTTAGATATAGTTACGTTTTCAAATTACGAATAGATTTTCCGCTAGGGGCGTAAAAGTAAATTACATTTTTTCCTATAACCCTTCTTCTAAAACTCCGATTTGGAATTTTATTTCTTCAGCGTATACACCTCCTGATGGAAAATCTTGTGCATATAATTTCAAACTTTTGGTAAATAATACTTTGGCCACCAGGGGGCACAAGTGTTAATTTTTGCTTCTGATGTATTTGCCATAAAATCTGAGCTTCTAAAATATCGATTGAAAAAATTCTTTCGTGGACTGATGCCACTCACATCAATAAACCTTTCGGAATATATTCATTCTAAAATAGTCCACAGTTTCTCCGCCATGGGGCGTAGATGTATATCTTATTTTTGTCAATATCTCTACTTCTAAGAGTCCGATTTGAAAAATTCCTTCTTTGTTGGATAGTGTTTTCAGTGTGACATGCTTTTCATATCATTTCAAAATTTTCAAGTAAATTATAGACTTTTCGCTAGGGGGCACAAATGTAAATTGCGTTTTCTGCGTTATTTCTGCTCCAAAAACTCTGATTGGAAATTTTTTTTCCTGTATCGGATACAAGACCTGATGGAAAATATTTTTCACATAATTTCTAATGTTTGGTAAAGAATGGTTTGGTCACCAGGGGTCATAAGTGTTAATTTCTGCTTCTGATGTATTTGTAGCAAAATCTGGGCTCCTGAAAACTCGACTAATTTTTTTCTTGGACCGATACCGCTCATATGGATAAACCTTTTGAGAATACTTTCTTCCTAAAATAATGCATGGTTTTCCCACCAGGGGACGTAAAGACACATCTTATTTTTGTCGGTAGCTCATGATTCCGTTCACAGCAATATCTGAGGGATTAAAAACTCGATTGAAAAACTTCTTTCTTCCGTCAGATACTTTTGTTTTCCATACCGGTTCCATTGACTTTGAATAGTTTTGATAAATTTAATTTGCGCCAGAACGGATTCAAAAGACGTGCTTATTACACCCGAAAATCCGGTGTCAACTTTCTTGTTTTTTCTCGTTCCAAAATCTACTTTGAACAATTTTGTTCGTGTCAGAAAGGATCAAAAGGCGTTTTCATTTAAATTTTTATTCCATCGATATCAGTTTTCTTGTTTTCATTGTTTCTGTGCTTTACGATCCTTGTGAGCATGCACGTCGATAAATAATTACCCATTAGTAATTTACGTCCACTGATTCCAGGAAAGGGAGAAAATCAGAACCGTATGTACACTGCTCGATTTAGAAATTGTCCCATCTAGAAGGAATAAAAATAGAGGGTTGAAATTCAGCATCCAAATGGGAATACCTAATTTTATATTTTACTGTTATTTTCAGCCACGTACAGCGTTTATCAGATGCGATAATGCAGCACAATGGGTACCCATCAGTAAGTGGTTGCATCGCCGCGAACGGCAATGTAGGCAGCAATACGGCGTTGCAATGAGTCATACAGTCGACGGGTTTTGTCCTAATAAATGAAACATTAAACACAGTTGACTTGCTTCCATAATTCATCTAGATCGTGCGCAGGCCAAATCAATTGCAGACGACGTCTAATGTGGTCCCACAGGATTTCGATTGGAGATAAATCGGGCAATCTTGCTGGCCATGGCATTCTTTGAACATGTTGCAAACATTGTCTGGAGACCCGTGGGGTGTGTACACTCCTGTTATCTTGCTAGAAAATGGGGTGCTGTATGTCATTCAGGAACGGTATCAAAATGGGATGCAGAACCTTGCTCACGTATCATGCAGCTGTCAATATGCCTGTGATGTGGACAAGAGCTGACTTGCTGTCATGCGCAATAGCACATCATACCATAATGCCTGCCTGACAGGCGGTGTGGCGGTCGCGAACGACATTGGGATGCGTCCGCTCACCAGGGTGTCGCCAAACACGGATCCGTCGATCGTCAGCACCCAGACAGAAACGGGATTCATCACTGAAGACCACAATGGTCCATTCGTGACCCCAGTTCGCATGACCTCGGCACCAAGCCAGACATGCGCTGTTATGGCTGTTCGTCAATGGAAGTCAACGTAACGGTTGCCTATTGCGCAGGTTTGTCAAATGTAACCTACGGTTCAGATTGCTACCTGGACGTCCATGGCCGATGACACAACACGCCGAATATCAGCTGCAGTACTTCTGGTAACGAACGAGCTTGTCGAACAATCCGCCGGTCCAAGCGTGCTGACGTGTGTCGGACTGCACCACTGTGGCTCCGACGCACGTACGAACCTTCCGTTAATCACTAGTGTCCAACAGTTCGTGCATCACGTTAAACATTCGCAGCGATGCGACGTGTATACCAGCCCGCTTCACACAAGCCTGCAATTCTTCCTCTCTGAAACGCATGCAAATGGCGATAAACCTGCCGACTGCGTGTACCTGGAATTTTCTGCCTTTCGCAGAACAGTTTTCCCACACATTACCATCAAACCTATGACGTCATTGGTTCCGGTTTAACATCATTTGCATATCTCAAATGGGTACACCCGTCCTGCGATTTGCATGTTTGTAGCACACCTCCTTTTCTATGTCGGGCAGTGTACAAACATAATGTGCACGTGTTTTCTCGCGATTCGAATGTAGAACCAGCCGTAATTCTCAGGTGTAACGAGAACGTATTTTGTCAAAAGTTTTAAACCCAATCATTTAAGGCACGTCATTTGAAAAATAGGATGCCCTCATACACTATCTACCAACAACTAAATGGACACCCCTGCAATCGACAATATCTGCGGTCCTGATACACGTCACGGCCGCCGCTGTTAAATATCGAGTGGAAAACAACAACGCAACCAGTCGCATGCAAGATGCCACGCAGTTCAGAGCTCTCTGATTTCGGGAAAGGTGTAATCGTCGGGTATCACAGAAATGGCCGATCCATGCGTGACATATCCAGCAAGTTGAAGTACCCAAAATCGACAGTGGCCTACGTGATTGGCCAGTGGAAAATGAGAGGTGACTGTCGGAATGTGCCCCGACCCGACAGACCCACAAAACTGGGAGTTAGAGACCGACGGGTGCTGGCCAGAGAAATTCGGAAGAAGCGCACCACATCGATGGACCACATCCGCGAGGAGTTTCAACAGGCATACGGGAGTGTTCTTTTGATGAATACCATCCGTAAGGAAGCCCATATGCTCGGTTATCATGGACGTGCTGACGCCCACAAGCCTTTGATCACCAAGCCCAATAGTGCTGCTCGGCTAACGTGGTGCAAAGAACGTCGATAGTGGACCGTTGAACACTGGAAACAGGTTCACTGGAGCGACGAATCAAGGTTCACCCTCTACCGTTCGGATGGTAGGGTCTGGGTTTGGCGTCTGCCTGGAGAACGCTTCCTGCCGGAATGTATTGTTCCAACTGTGAAGTTCGGCGGCGGTGGAATTATGCTATGGGGGTGTTTCTTCTGGTATGGCACGGGACGCTTGGTCGCAATTCCTGGTAGACTCAACGCCGAGACCTACAGCACCATTTTGGATGACCATGCTCTTCCTACGTTGTGGCAGTTTTACGGGATGGACCCATGTTACTTTCAGGATGACAATGCCACCTGTCATGTTAGCGAGGTACACCATGGCTTTGGTATGGTGACAGTGGTGTTAATCGAATGGACTTGCCTGCGCAGAGCCCGGTCCTTAACCCTATCGAACATCTCTGGGACGAGTTGGAGCGTCGAATCAAGGGGTACCCCCACCGTCCGAACTCGGTGAAGGAACTGACTTGTCTTCTCCAAGCCGAGTGGAAGAAAATACCGCTGGCCGTCGTACAACGCCTGGTTGAGAGTATGCCCCGGAGGGTCGCAACTGTAATCGCCACTTGTGAAGGATCCACCAACTACTGAAGGTGAATGAACTCCGTTTTCCTTTGCTATCACAGGTGTCCAATTACTTGTTGGCAGATAATGTATTATTACTATGACACCATAACACTGCACTGAATAGGCCGATTTGAAAAAAAAGTTATATTGCGTTGGGAATCCACATCTGAGAGGACTATTATCCTTGCCCTTTGGTCTTTTTTTATGCATACCTTCGTCGGTAGGGGACGCAAATACAGATGCAATCGAATTCAAAATATGTTTTATTCCATTCCATTACTTCTAAAAATCTGAGTTAAACAATTCTTAGTTTTCTCCGAGGCCATTTACAAGTTCTGTAATATTATTGTTCTCTCGTGTTTGTTCTCGTAAAGCACGTACCACCGTATTAAGCGCACAACTAATGGTTACAACTCATTTCGCTATGCATAACACGATCTCAAAGAAGAATTTCTCCAGAGACTGGGATCCGAACTTTAGATTTAATATCTTCAATCCCAGATGCAAGGAACTGAAAGCAAGTTTCATGGGACATGGGCTGCAAGAGTTCTTGGTTCAACGTAAACAACGACTTTATTTAGGTAAAATATATGACATCACGTAAGTATCCCAACAGCATCTTCTAGCAATAAATTTAAGTTACCGCATGCCATACAAAGCAAAACATAACAAGCTTGTCTATCAAATAAGATAACCCAAATACCTCAATACACATTCCGGACACTAAGCTAGAAACCTTTATTGAATACCGGGTCGTAACTCCTGCAGCCCTAATTACAGTACTTATGACCCCCTGGAGCGTTGGTTCGTCTTTGATGGGTTGGGGTTCGAATCCGGACGAGCCATGGATGTTGTGTTTGTATTATGGCACTGGCTCTCTCCCTTCTCTGGAAACGGTGGCCCTAAATCAAGGACGCGGGACTGTTTATACCTCATCGAGTTTCTCACGGTGGTCGTTAAACTTCTAATCGAAAAAAAAAACCCAGCACGTATGCTGTTTGGCAAAGATTCCACACGATGTTGGACTGCATCTAAATCTACAGCATACCAGGCATTCAGATTCCACAAGTTGCTGGCCTTCATCTAAATCTACAGCATACCAGGCGTTCAGATTCCACAAGTTGCTGGACTGCATCTAAATCTACAGCATACCAGGCGTTCAGATACCACAAGTTGTTGGACTGCATCTAAATCTACAGCATACCAGGCGTTCAGATACCACAAGTTACTGAACTGCATCTAATTCTGCACATACCAGGCGTTCATATTCCACAAATTGCTGGATTGCATCTAAATCTACAGCATACCAGGCATTCAGATTCCACAAGTTGCTGGCCTTCATCTAAATCTACAGCATACCAGGCGTTCAGATTCCGCAACTTGTTGGACTGCATCTAAATCTACAGCATACCAGGCGTTCAGATTCCACACGTTGCCGGACTGCATCTATATCTACAGCGTACCAGGCGTTCAAATTCCACAAGTTGCTGGACTGCATCTAAATCTTCAGCATACGAGGCGTTCACCGGACTGCCACTTAACTGGCTCAGATTTAACGAAAGGGTACTTACTTTTCTTCCGTATTTGTTTTTCTAACACCTCCTATACATTCTCAATGGGGTTCACTTCCGGGATTAGTGGTGGCAGAGAAAGACGATGAAAGTATCTGCCCTGCTCTCTGAACCACTACTGTACACATCTTGCTCGATGGATAGTAGCATTGTCGTCCATGAAACTGCCTTCAACTGCTGAGTAAAATATCAACATTGCAGGATGAACTTGATCGGGAACAATGTTCAGGTAATCCTTGGAGGACACCGACATTCCAGCAATGTTAAGGAACCCGTTTGTTGATACATGACGTGTTCTAATCACCTCCAGAATCTTGAGTTGTGTTCACAAGGCACGTCCGGTCCAAAGTTTCATGGAGCTCCTGCCAAACTCTCTGCCAACCATCGGTACAGAACAAACTGTACAGCGACTCTTCGGACCACATAACTTTATCTCGTCTTCCAGTATCCAGTCACGGTGTTATGACGCCACTTTGTACAAATTTTACCGTTCTTCGAAGAAATCATTCAATTCCGTATCCGCATGCAACTACCAATACCAATCTTCTTAAATTCCCTGCGCATAGTTCACTGAGACATGGATCGGGAACAACCTTCAGTGAGTGCTTCGGCCAATTGCTGCACACAGGAAGCCCTGTTGCTCCGCACAAGCTTTCTCAGGCGACGGCGATCTCGTTCTAAACAGACTATCGTAGCGCCACTGTTACACCTCTTGGACAAGCAATATGGGTTATTTCTTCATTGGTTCAATACTCTGGATATCTCACCTTTTTTGAAACCAGTCAGCTTTGCGGTTTTCAAAAATTTCGCTCCAACGAAATGTGCACCCACAACAAACTGTTAATTGAATTCCGAAAGATCCTTTGTTTTCCCCATTGTACTCAATACTTATGACGATTACTGACGAACAGCATTCTTAAATGGTTGCCTAGATCACGTGCTGACGCACGTGACCACGTATTTTACAGATACGCTGCAAAGTGATCCTTACGTACATGTGCATAAAGGTTTCTAATTCAATGGCCGGTGGATGTATTGCCATTCTCAAAGCTGCGAATGTTTGTAACCGAAAGTTGAAGGAGTTGTGTTTGCATTTGCCTACGCTCTATCTGACAATGCAACTGAACATACACTATAAATAACATATTAGCAACGACCATAATGATACAGATCCAAAGGCAAAATACAGTATTGAGACCGTTCTAAGGGAACTTATTTTAAAACGCTTAGATCCCAGACTTTAGTGAAATACTTTGAATTTCTTTTATTTCGGCCTTTTTAATGACCACTATGAGTAATTTGGTGGTCTGTTAGTAGTCTCGCGTCTATAACTCCGGACTACAAGCTTCAAGGAAGGGAGAGTGTGAGTACCATTGGACTAATACACGGCTCATACATCATCCGGGTTACGAACGAGGACCCATCTAGGACTTAGAAGTACCCCAATAGAAACTTCATCCAAAAGTAAGTGCCACAATATAAAAACTTCATCCAAAGATTCAATAGACATACCAAACATAGTGAAGACATCCCAAGAAGGCAACTTCCGCTTACGGACAATGCAATTTGCGCACCTAGAAGAAAACATGGTACAGCCTCAAAACTTTGCAAATAGCTAGCGTACGGGACGGCATGCAAATGATCCACGTTTGGTGCAAGTGCGCATGACCGCACACCCTGTGGTGACGCTGCACGCACGAACCGGCAGCCTTATAAACCGCGGCATGTAGTCGATTTCCCATGAAAGCGAAAAACACCGGCCGACACAAGCTAGAGTACAGAGTGACAAGAATGCCGGGTAAACGACAGAGACGTCGATTTACGCAAAGTACGGACTTTGAGAGAGGCCTGGTCATCTGGCTGAAAACCGAAGGGTGGTGGGAGCGCCGTATAATCCGCCACGTGCATCGTTCTGACAATACCGTTCTACTGTGTTGAGAACAGTGGACAAGTGATGACACTGCTTCACGGCGGAGCGGTTCTGGACGGACCAGGAGCACCACCGGTAGAGAAGTTCGACGGATCATACGCCAGGCACGAGAGAATCCACCGGGAACCCGGTCCACTATACAGGCAGATGTAGCGGCCCCTGTGTGCCCATGAACCGTTTCCCGACGCCTCGCGGAAGTGAATCTGCGATCCCAGCGCTTTTTACGTGTGCTGCCATTAAAACCGGAACATCGCCGGCTCCGTGTGCAGTGGTGCCAGACCAGAGCGAAGTGAAACACCACAAACTGGCGACGCGTGGTGTTTAGCGATAAGTGCCGCCTAGTTTTGAGGACAGATGATCATCGTGTCCGGGTGTGGAGATTCACGGGTCAACGGCACAATCCCAACCTCGCTATCGAGCGCCACACCTCTTCAAATGCAGGCATTATGGTCTGCGGAGCCATTGCCTATGATAGCCGATCAGCTCTAGTAGTGGTACGATCATTGATGAGCCAGCGGTATGTGGATGAGATCCTATGGCCCCATGGGCTCCCATTCCTGGCCGGGATTCCAGGTGCGCTATACCAGCAGGACAATGCCCGTCCGTACACGTCTTGGGATGCTCAGAACCGCCTACGTCATGTCCTGCCCACTCCTTGGAGATGTTCCCTATCGAGCATGTGTGGGACCTGTTGAAACGGCGACTAGAACCGTGCCGCACTATCCGGGATTTGGAGCACGCAGACAACATCAGGCGTCTGTTCGCCTCCATGTCGGACCATGTATCGCCGCACGAGGCGGTACGACGCGCTATTGAAGATGACCGGGCTGCGTGCCACAGATCCCTCTGTAATTGTCCTGCAGTTCTGTTTTTGCTATCATGTGAATCATTCATGTATATCATTACGTCCATAAAATTTCAGTTCAATCCGATGCTTCCTTCTTTGTGCGCAAATTTCACTGTTCGTGAGTGTACATTGATCTGGGACGCCTCCAGATGATCATCAATTGCCTTTTCAATACAAAACAGAACTGCAAGCTAACGTTTCTGCCAAGATGAATCAAATTTCAAGCTCCGATGGTGCAGTGATCTAAGCTCTGGCTTCTGACCATTCGTCCGAGATGGGTCTAAGTTCGAATCCCGGTGAGGCATACATGTTGTGTTTACCTTACGGCACTGGCTCTCTCCCTTCCCTGGAGCCAGTGGCATAAATTTGGGACGGGTGACTGCTTATTCCTCTTTGAGTTGATCACGGTGGTCGTTGAACCCCCATGCAAACAAAAATGTCTGGAATCGGCTGCACACAAGAAAGTTTTCAGTCAGTTGAAATTATCTGTGTAGAACAGCTGAAAAAGATCGCTTTCGATTGCTTTTAGCTGAGATGAACAATATTTGAGAACAACAAGAGGTATGACATTTCAGCCACATGCTTTACTGGTTTTAAGAGTCTGAAATATTCAACGTATATTATGATGGTGAAAGAGCATTTAAGAAATGATATCAGAATCATTCGGCGCTGAATTCCTGGGGAATAAATGGGAGCCAAGCATTTTTGCTATTGTTCAGTATCATCTATTTTGAGATAGCATTTGTAAAGAGAGATGTACACAATGACTTATCCCGTGTTCTCGCAACTCTGTGCTTACACTAGCTGAAGTTTAGATTTCACTTGTTAAACATCTATTTGTAGATGAAGTAAATGTTGTGACAAAGCGAAGGCTTTTCATTTGAATCAGAAAAGAATAGTAAATGTGTTACAATAAAGTTGGAATTTCACATGCAGAAATCGGAAAGTAGAAACATGAAGGAAGCCGCACATGCGGTAGTTCAGTATATAGACGGTAAGAACCATTTATGACAAACCAAATTCTTTAAATGAAAATTCCTTTTTTCTGTGATAATAAATACTAGTCTTCCGATTTCCTGTATATGAATTTACATCTTACTACACGGCTATCGAAAAGCCTCCGCACAATTTTTTTTAATTTTTCATTGATGGTTTAACGACCCTTGTGAGCAATTCAATGAGCTACAAGTAGTCGTCTATCCCTAATTTAGGACCCTTAGTTCCAGGGAAGAGAGAGAATCAGTGCCGCAAGACAAACACAACATCCATGTCTCACCGGGATTCGGATCCGGACCCTTTCTCGGACGAATGGTCATAAGCCAGCGTTTAGACAACTGCGCCACCGGGGTGGCCTGTACAATTGTGATAACAGAAATACAATCAGCGAAAATTATATTGCGTTAGTTCAGGTTCTAACAAGTCAAACAACACCAAATCAAGTTACGAGAAGCTGTGGAAGCTTAAATCTAAGTACCGTAAGTACAGATCATCCCATCTCGTCTTATTTGAAAGATATGCACCAACTCAAAAATGATCTTCTAAATAAATTCAATAAAGGGTTCTTTTGGGTACTTCTTTGTTGCTTTCATACACTATAGCTTTCGTTCATCCCCCAAACAAAACACAAGGAAAGAAGTATAAAAATACTTTCAATAGGAAAATATCCGTTGGTGTAAGTATTTTTTAAAATACGCTGCCCAGTAGCGCCATAGAACAATTTGGAGCTTGCGTTGCAGCACCATTTTCCAGAAAGTTGCCCTGCGAAATTAGTACATTTAAGTAGTCAATAAAAGAGTAAAGAAACTTTTCGCTGCAAAGTTTAGTCTTCCGATTGGCTTTAAGAGGATTTGGTACCAATGATCAGATATCCTGATATGACATACTAGCTGCGTCATCACGCAGCGGTATATCCATAATTGCGGTCACATGTAGCTGTACAGAATATTAACGTACCTTTATAAGTAGACCCAGACTATATCCATAAAAAACAGATATAGATGAAATGGAAACATGCACACTCTTGAAGATGTCTTTCAGTTCGTACACAAATGCGGTTTTGTACAAACTCAGATGTAGTATCTGTTCAACAACTTCCTGTGTTAAAGATGTTGATGGCCAGTTTTATATCGCAATTTTCGAGTGAATTCTTTCAGTGGTTTCCCTGTATAGCTTAAATGCTCAGCGTCTTGTTTGCTCTTGACCCCAGTGACCTACCAAATCGAGGTGAGACATTAGGGACGCCATTTTCCCCTAAGATTGCCAATCACCTGCCACACTTCGTAGCACTTCGTTACTGGAAACACCGCATATTTCTCTTTGAACTCTTGTTGCATTCAGCTCGACAGCGAAACACGTGTTTTGCCACAAACACGCGATCTCTGAGTGACACCATTTTCATCTCACCTCGTCTATATAGTTCAACTTCCGCAGGGTGATTGGCTGAAGGAAGTGATCAGGGTGACACCACAATCACGGGGCAGTCGCGTGACGCACGCGAGTTGCATACTCCACGCCATCTACGCATATTTCCAACGGTTTTAGCCACACACGCATAAGCGAAATATGAATACAGGTGTGTGTGTGTGTGTTTGGATTTCTGAATCACTCTGCAGAAAAACTCAATTTGAATGATGCAAAGTTTGAGAAAAGACAATACCTGAGTCGCACAACTTGGACGTCAATAATACTACAACTCATTTCATTAAATGCAATTTTTTCCCGAAACATTTCAGAAAGAAAAAGAAAGAAAGAATTAAAAGACAGAAACATTACGTAACTAAAAGGCTTGGAATTTTTTTTTCGTTGAGTGGACTTTATAGGGATTTTTTTCTTTGTAAACGCTGCGAGCTGTTCACTTCACAAAAGCACTTTCGAATTTGTTTTTAACAGAAAGACAAAAAAGCAAACTGGATTTGTTCTGTACATTTCATTTCTACTCTATCCAGGGATTGTTCTAGCTACCCGAGCATATGCTTCAGCAGGAGTACTCCGATGGACGGCATTCTGTTCCTCTTCGTTTTCTTATGAAAATCCAATGTACGAAGAAACGTATATGAAAAATAGTTTAATTTTTGTCTCGCTTTGGGGCCAGTTCATAGTTTGTGTTATTAGTTACGGTTGATCTGATTTTGGTATTTAAAGATTTTTTTCTTTAGAGAGATTTATGTCGACGATTATAGGAAAGGAGTGTCAAATCCCAGAAGAAGTAAGCTAGGAGTTTCGGGCTGGAGTGTCTAATAGGATAGTCGCACCTAAAAGAGGTATAAAAGGGGAAGAAGACGGCCTTATTTATTACCCGGAGGCAAGAACCTGGAGTATGAAGGCTTAGCATCCCCATCTTACGCACGGCGGATATTTTGTGGTTCTAGAGTTCGGACGTACCTGGGATCGATCCTGCGACCTTTCCGTGGCAGTAATAAAATTTGACCACTAGGCCATCCGCGGCCATTTTGATATTTAGGGATGTACATAGCATGTTATTCACGCCGTGCGCATTTAATTTCAATTGAAAGTGACTTTTCAAAAGATTTATATTTCATTAAATTACATAAAGACTGTGCTAGCATAAAAACTAGAAAATTTCAGTTAACATAAATTCTCTTAAATTACCAGCAACTGCAGCGGAAAGGTTGCGATATTTTTCGTTATGATGCTTAGTTAAACCGAAATTATTTGCATCTGTGATTATGCTAAAATTAAAAAGGAACACTTAACCGAAATTGTTTTATTCTAGAAAATAACAGTTTTCCTACTTTTTGGATTTTAAACAGTAAAAAAACTAAATAAATAAAAAGCAAAACGTAGGAAAGCGCAAACATGTTTAAAAAGTTGTGCAAAAATGAGTGGAGATCAAAAATTGATTGGCTTGGAAAGCACCTTTCCTGAGATATTGCAAAGCGTTTTTGTCGATTTAGAACATTTTGTGCATTTATTTTACTTCACATGCCTTTGTTCAAATGTGAATTAGCTGTGATCAATATCCGTGAAAAGAAAACTTCCTTATATTTTGGCATAGTAGCAGCATACAGTTCTGGCTAAAATTATGATATATGAATGACGTGCTGAAATGAAGAATAACAAACGAATTGGATTCGTAAGTAATTTTCTTTGTCATTAAACTCTTGTCTGTATTGTTGTGATGATACAGTTACACTGCTGGCCACCCAAAATGCAACACCAAGGAGGACACCAGATAGCAAAGCCAGATTTACTGGACACATAACAACAGATACAAAGATGAAACGATTGAGTTTACAGGCCCGGGCGACTTGCGGAACACACTGGCAGCAATAGTTCGTGTAGCCCATATGGCTGGCAATAACGGCCGCTAAACACCGCGGCATCGAACGAAAGAGGCTTTGGATGTGGGTTTGGGGTATGTCGGTCCAGGCTGCTTCCACACGTTGCCACAGTTCACCAGGCGTGGCCGCGGGTGGTGCTTGCCGGACCACTCTGTTGCGGATCAGCGACCAGACGTATTTGATGGGCGACACATCGGGAGAACAGCGGGCCACGGCAGCAGTGACACCTGGTGGACCGTGAAGAATTTTTGCACGATGTGTGCCACATACGGGCGCGCATTGTCCTGTTGAAACGTGGCCGCTGGCAGGTCCTGCTGGTAAGGGAGGACTACAGGCTCCAAAACGTCGGAGATGTAGCGGTGGTTGTTGAGTGTACCGGCGATGCGTACCAGAGGGGTGCGGGTGTCATATCCAATTGCGCCCTGAACCATAACGCCAGGCGACGGACAGATATGGTGATGCATAATGCAGGCGTCATACAGTCTCTCGCCGCGGTGCCGCTACACGCGGATCCGACCATCGTGGTATTGCAGGCAGAAGCGGGATTCGTCGGAGAAGACAATGTCGCGCCATTCCGTAGTTCAGGGGCGGCATTCAACGGCCCACTGCCGCCGCACTCGCCGTTGGTGTAACCTCAATGGTAATCGGAGCAATGGGCGCCGTGCGACGAGTCCCCGCTCCTGCAGATGACGTCGAACAGTACGTGCTGACACAGGTTGTTGCGCAACACACCCTAATTCCTGCGCAAACGTTCGTGATGTGGCGATGCTAGCCGTCAATGCCCGCCTCACAACATGCCGGTCCTCTCGACCGGTGGTGTGCCGCTGCTGCGGCAATCGCTCACGTCGGTCCGTCCGTCCCTCCTGCACCCACCGAATCCATATTCGCCTCACTGTGGCTGGATGTCGTCCCACACGGTCGCCATGTCTAGGTACGATAAACCGCTGTCGCGATAAGCCACTATTCGTCCTCTGTCGAACTCCGAAACTTGCTGGAATGACTGCAGTATTCTGCGACGAGGCATCAGGAAGCTTCCCACGCACAGGTCCGGCAGCACAACACACTTCTACTACTTACACCCCGCCTTCTGTGCACCCTTGTCGTAGTGCTTCTCGGTGGCGTGCAAGGCGCACATGATTTGCATATGCCCTGCAATGCTAATCGTTTGCATGTCCTCTCGCGGGCGACGCATGCTGCGAATTTCAGGCCAATCGGATGCTTCCTTCTTGGTGTTGCATTTTGGGTGGCCAGCAGTGTATATACTAGTTAAGATTTGCAGCTTCTACGACGAGCAGAAATCCGAGGTGTCACAGTGAAGCTGCACTGTAAAACATATTCTGGAATTCACTAGCTACTTTCCGTGACTTCTTTCGTGAATTAACGAAGAATATTTCTGATACAAATTTCCCCGTGAAATGATAAAAAGAAACCTGAATTTCACGGATGTTTCGTACGTCAGAAACACTTTGAATTTTCAGAAACCTTTTCTACAATTTTTTTATCATTTTGACGATAAATTACATTTTTCAAGATGTATTAGGGGAAAATTCTGGATTTTCAGAAACCTTTCCACAATTTCTTTCGTACATAAATGGAAAAACTGTGTTCTCACTTTTTTTCCATATGAGGAAAACTTTCCGGTAATACGGGAGATTCACGGGAATACTTGGGGGTTTGATTAACTGTTAAATTTCAATAGTCTGTCGAAGTATAATTTTGAAGTTCTGTAGCGAGATCGGATATTGTGGATAGTATATCGCATGAATTTTTGTTACTGTGGCACAGGATATCTGTTCTCCTCTTCCACATTGCACTAGTTATTATATATTACGTTATCATAAGAAACGAGGTACTTAATTTATTGAACAGGTAATTGATTGTACGATATCTATGTAGCAGTCTGTGGAGTCCTTAAGCCAAAGCTACAAGGAAATTTGCGCACCTAGAAGAAAACATGCCACCACCGCGAAACTTTGCAAAAAGCTAGAGTGCGAGCTGGTATACAAATGATCCACGTTTAGTGCGAGTGCGCATGACCGCACACCCTGTGGTGGCGCTGAAAGCACGACCCAGCAACCTTATAAACCAGAGTGTACTCGATGCCCCATGAAAGCTAAAACCACCGGCCGACGTAAGCAAGAGTACAGATTGACAAGAATGCCGGGTAGATGCCAGAGACGTCGATTTACTCAACGTACGGACTTTGAGAGAGGCCGCATCATTGGGCTGAAAACTGCAGGGTGGTCGGCGCGGAGTATAGCCCGCCACGAGGATCTTTCTGACCATACCGTCCGACTGTGTTGGGAGCAGTGAACACGTGATGGCACTGCCACATGGCTGAGCGGTTCCGGACGGACCAGGAGGACCAACGGTAGAGAAGATGGACGGATTGGATCTGGAGGACCAACTGTAGAGAGGATGGATGGATTGTCCAACTGTAGAGAGGATGAAACCGATTCACGAACGGATCCCACGGGGACCCGGTCCACTATACATGCAGATGTAGCGGCTCCTGTGTGTCCACGAACCATTTCCCGACGCCTCGCGGAAGATAATCTGTGATCCCAGCGCTTTTTTACGATTGATTCCATTAACACCGGAACATCGCCGGCTCCGTATGCAGTGTTGCCAGGCCAGAGCGAGGTGGAACGCCACTGACTGGCGACATGTGGTGCTTAGCGATGAGTGTCGCTCCGTTTTGGGGAGAGATGATTATCGTGTCCGGGTGTGTAGGTCCCCGTGTCAACGACACAATCCCAACCTCGCCATCGAGTGCGACGGCTCCTCCACTGCAGGCACTATGGTATGAGGAGCCATTGCCTACGATAGCCGATCGACTCTAATAGTGGGACGTGGATCATAGACAGACTAGAGTTATACATGTATGGATGAGATCCTGCTACCCCATGTGCTCCCATTCCTGGCCGGGATTTCAGGTGCGCTAAACCAGCAGTCTAATGCCCGCTCTCATACGGCTCGGGTTGCCGAAGACTACCTGCGTTATGTGCAGACACTTCCATGGCCTGCCCGCCTCCTAAACGAGTCACGTATCGAGCATATGTTCGACCAGTTGAAAAGTCAGCTGCCACCATGCCGCAGTATATAGGATACGGAGCACACCGTAGAACAAATGTGGGCCAGTCTGCCGCAGGCGTCTGTTCGCCTCCATGCCGGACCGTATTGCAGCATGTATCGCCGCACGAGGCGGTGCGACGTGCTATTGAAGATGACTGGACTGCGTGCCACAGATCCCTCTGTAATTGTCCTGCAGCTCAGTTTTTGCCATCATGTGTATCATTCATCTGTATCATTACGTCCATAACATTTCAGTTCAATCCGATGCTTCCTTCGTGGTGCGCAAATTTCATTATCCGTGAGTGCATATAGCTATCAAGAGTAAATTTCTTATTTAGGTGTTTTGTGGAATAATATCATAAAACGGTACATTAAATCTTTTCTTAAAGAAAATTAAAAGTTATTATCAGTTAAAAAGAAAATCTCAAACTCCAAATCATTCTGTTGTTTCGAAAATTCGCGATGAAAATTTTATTTGTAATAAGACCTCTTACAAAAAAATAAAATTATCACAAACATATTCAAAAAATAATAAGCTACAATAGGAAATAAAATAACTAAATCACTCGCATTAATGAAAAAATAATTCATCATCGCCCAATTAGTTTTACCTTGAAAGTAAGTCTGATTCCCGTGACATTCTGGCTCAGTGGTTAAAACGCTGGGCTTCAACGCAAATGACCTATGCTCGATCACAGGGGCAAAAGGATTCTCTCACGTAATGGCCAAATTACCCAGCTTGTTAAGTTTTGCGAAATTTCTGTATAAATACGGAAACACTTGAAACGGACTTTTTAGAAATAAATGGAATGACTGACTACGACGAAAAATCTGTAAAATTACGGGTTAAAAAAAATGGAAACTTTTAAAAACGAAAATTCCGATAAAAGGCCGACAGTTATCGGCAACTTCGCTGCATATTAGTTTCAGGAATTTTCCTTGATTTCACACCAACTTATTTATTACAGTATAATTTACTACGCAAATTAAATCTTACGCGAAAAAAGTTGTGCAGTGTTTTACAGTGAAACTTAAGTTAAAGGTAAACTAACAAGCTCAAAGCTTTAGTATTCTACAAGGAAGAAAGCTTAACATTAAGATACTAGTTATAAACACACCTATATATTCAACTATTATTTTACAATTTCATGCTTTTGTATTAAAGACGATAGGTGTGTTTCTTGTATTATAAATAATCTTTTTGAGTATTTATTTTCTTACGTAAATTTAATTAATTCGTGGTTAAACATTTTCTCTCTGAAAGTCACATTACTCGCCCGAATATCTTTTACAATTTGACAACGCTGACAGTGGATCACAGAAAGATAAAACGACTTTGAATGTGGCAGAATGAAATTGGAGGAGTTGTCTAGATCTATGTACGCGGAGTTGTAGAGATACAACTAGATTGTAAGTCGTTGATATATAGCTTATTGAGGTATTCGTGAACGAAAATTTGTGTCCCTTGATTGGATTTTGTGCGAAGACCTGAGAGTCATCTAGTATCAGTAAAAATCTGGCAAAGAACTTTGTATATCCTGATTATCTAGTAATGAAAATAATTAAGAAAACCATGATAACGTATGAAACCACCCTAATTTCCGAGAATTCTATCACAAGATACATTGGTTCAGTGGACTTTCATCCATCTCTAACCCCAATCTTTAGGAACATTTGCAGAAGACAGCAATTGGGGATTGGGATCCGAACCCGGAATATTTTTTTCTCTTGTACGTTCAAACCGTGACAAAGTCAATAAGGACAAACAACATGGTGTTTATAAGATACCTCTACGAACCCTGGACCCGTCATTGCCACCTTCCTGCTACATAGGCTCCACCCGCAGGAACCTAGGGTTGCGTTTCAGAGAACATAAAAATGATTTGAAACAGGGAAACTTGCCCACGGCTCTAGCAAGAACTGTAAGATTGGATAACTACGTTCCACAATGGGACGAGGCAATAATGATCGCTTCAGCCTCTACTCAAACCAACTTTTTATTCTTAGAGAGTCTGCATATTTACCATTTGGGTGACTCCTGTTTTAATGACAGCTCTCCTCGTCAAATTCCAGGGCCCTGGCAACATCTCTTCCACCCAGTCACATCATTGGGAACTGGAGACTTTTAACCGTGACCATTACGTCAAGACTGATATGAAAATTTTCTTTTAAAATTGGCCGTTTACCGTTGCCTATACAACTTGGATGTACAATCTAATTTTACCATCAGAAGATGGGCGTATAGTAATGCCCGAAAGGCCTAATGTGTGTCAATGCTTTTAATAAAGTTTTAACTTTCAATGCAGTTTTAACTTATTTATCGTGCAACTAGACGGAGATCGTTAATTCTAAGATTTGACCTTTCAGTGAGTGAAGAAATGAAGCGTTGGATTTGTAATGTGACTCTCTTCAGAAGATTCTTTTCCCTAGCGTTTAATTAATTATTCAAAGAGTTTGAATGCATGTTATACACTGAGTGGCTACTTCATTATGACCACCTGACAGTTTTAAGAAATGAGCTATGGCTGCACGCTTTTGCCGCCAAAGGGCGAGGCTAGTATACAAAGGGAAAGCTGAGTGCTTGCGACAGTAGTAGAGTGATTTTTGGGTGATGAGATGGGTAAAAAATGCGATTTGACGGACTTTCAACGTGGGGTGATTGTAGGAGCTCGGAGCCATGGAGCGAGTATCACCGAAAACGCCGCATTCGTGAAATGTTCCAGAGCAGCTGTTGTTAAAGTGTTTAAAGACTGGACTGTCAGCCCAAAACTGGGTCTCTACATGCAACGTGTGGTCTTCATCGACTAGTGACAGCACGACAGACTGGTAACAGACAACAGAAGGGCAACAGTGCAGCAAATATTGCAGACCATCTTAATCAAGGATCCCCTCAAATGATCTCTGCACGCACTGTTCGCCGTACACTGCATCGGATGGGATATGGCAGCTGAAGGCCTGTTCGAACACCTTTGCTGTCTGCAGTTAACAAGAGAAAACGTCTCCAGTTCGCACAGGAGCACAATGATTGGACAGTCGATAATTGGAAACAAATTATGTGGTCCGATGAATCACGTTTTCAGTTGCACCATGCCGATGGCCGAGTGAGAATTTGGCGGAAACAGCACAAAAGCATGGACCCCAAATGCATTGCTACAACCCTTCAAGCTGGTGGAGGCAACGTTATGGTTTGGGGAATGATTTCCTGGCATGCTTTGGGCCCTTTAATTCGTGTTGATCAACGTCTGACTGGCATATCATATCTAAACATCGTTGCGGACCAAGCGCATCCTGTCATGTGGATGGTTTATCCCAATAGCGGTGGCTACTTTCAACAAGATAATGCGTCCTACCATAGTGCTCGTATTGTACAGGATTGGTTTCAGGAACATGCCGGTGAGTTTACTTTACTTAGGTGGCCCCCACAATCTCCAGATCTTAATCCCATTGAGAATTTGTGGGATGAAGTTGAACGAGCCATCAGACAGCTGGATCCACAATCCTGCAATCTCACACTCCTGGAAAGTGCTATTCATCAAGCGTGGTATCAGATTCCACAAACCACCTATCAACATCTCGTGGAGTCCATGCCACGAAGAATCGACGCAGTATTAAAGATAAAAGGTGGCCCAACGAAGTACTGAGGGGGTGGTCATAATAAAGTGGCCACTCAGTGGATCAGGTTCTCGAAAGACAGAAGGACTAGGGATGCAATCGGAGAGATGAGGACCATATGCGAAAAGAAAATGGAAGTAAATAAAGAAGTATATATATGTTTCATCGACCTAGAAAAAGCATTTGATATGGTGAATTCGGAAAAGCTGATGAAAGTGCTAAGTAAAATAGGATTAGATTGAAGAGACTGAAGATTAATAGCCAAAACATACATGAAACAGACTGCCATAATAAAGACAAATGTCGGAAAAACTAAAAAAAGTATGATTGGCGGGCTGTAAGACAAGGATACTCTCTGTCACCAACGCTCTTCAATATGTTAGAAGAAGAAATGATAAAAGAAGCATTTGTTGAAAAGAAAAGAGGAATCACTATTCGAGGAAGAATAATAAATACATAGTATTAGATTTGCAAATGACCAAGCAATATTAGCTAATACTGAAGATGAACTACAGCATCTAAAGCAAAAATCTGAAAGTATCCAAAAAATATGGTATGAAAATTAACACAAAGAACACAAAAACGATGAGAGTCTCCAGAAACCAGGAAATGTTGAGATGATGATGAACGGAGAAAATGTAGAGCAAACGAGACTATACAAATACCTTGGTAGTATTATCCAAGAAAATTGAAAATGTTACATGGAAATAAAAGAAAGAATTAGGAACGGAAAATATGCATTCTATAACAAGAAAAAAATTTTTATTAATAAAATGAATAAAAATTCAAAGAAAAGTCTTATTAAATGCTATGTTTGGAGTAAAACTTTATGTGGGGCGGAAACGTGGACAATTTGGAAGAAAGAAGCTAAAATGTTGGAGGCATTTGAAATGTGGTTACGTTGAACAATGGAGAAAATAAAGTCGATTGAAAAAATTACCAATGATGAAGTACTGCAAAGAATTGAAAAAGAAAGGAATTTACGTAAGACCATAAGGAAAAGAAAATATAACTGGATAGGACATGTGTTAAGAGGAGACAGCCTATTGAAAGGAATGATAGAAGGGAAAATTGAAGGAAAGCACCCAAGAGGAAGGGGAAGACTGATGATGCTTGATCATATAATGGGCACAGGAGGATATCAAGATATGAAGGAGGAACAAGGGACACAGGAAACTGGAGGAAGAGAACTTGCTGATATACCGTTGGACCTGTCAACAGGCAGAACACTAACGATGATGATGAAAGTTCTCTAAGAACGTTTAGCTAGGAACTAAATTAAGCAAGTAAAGCTACAGCTATTAGAAACTTAAAATATGTTAAACAGCTAATTAAAACACTATCAGCATTCATATCGCAGTTATTTCGGTTTCAGTAATTGTAGCAATTAAGATGTGTTCACGTAAGTGTGAGTAAGTGGTAATAAATCTGTTTACAAAAAAATAACACCGAACAAAATCGGTTAACAGGCTCAGAGCGATTAGTACATTCACTTTTTAGCTCGTGTTTTTTGAAAAAACGTACGTACAGATAGTATCACTTTGTTCGTCCGTCTGTCCGTCAGTCCGTCTTTGCAACTATTATTAGATGCCATATCTTTGCAACTATTAGTTTGATTTTAAAACTTCTTTTTCATTACAAGGCATCAAATGTTGAAATGATGATCATTGCTTTTCGGTTTTTGTCGGTGCATATCTTCTCTGATTGAGGGCGTAAATGCGGATGCCATCGAATTCAAAACAGATTTTATTTCACGTGTTTGCTTCTGGATGTCCTATTGAAAAAATGTTTCTTCTTTTCGATGCCATTTATAATAAAAAATATTTTGGACAGTTTCTTTTTTAAGTAATGCATAGATATTTGCGCTAAATAGCCTAAAAGAAAATTTCGATTTTTCCAATATAGCTGCTTTTAAAAGTCGTATTTGAAACATTCTTTCTGCATCGCATGCAGCTCCTGGTGGAAAATGTACTATATATAATTTCTAATTTTTGCTAGAGAATAATACGGCCAGAAGGTGGCGAAAGTGTTTATTTCCGTTTCTGAAGCATTTGCAGAAAAATCTCAGCATTTGAAAATCTCTCTACTCTAAAAAACGGTAACTGCTGCCGCTGCTGCTGCTGCTGCCACTGTTTTAAAAATTTTGCGCCACTGTTTTAGAAATTTTGCGACACTCTTGCTTTCCTAGCACGCAGCGCAAAACGTTTTAAACACAAAAATATGAAATTTGCATCGTTTGTAGAGAATTGTTTGGAGAACACGCTGAAATAAACCATTTCTCGATTCTGGCGTTACTTCAAGAGCTATTGTATTTCAAACTTAAGGTAAGCAAAAAAGTGCTATCAGGTCGCGTTCCGGACACACTAACAGCAACAGAACCATGGAACTTTGTACGCATGTAGCGCCATGACCGAATTTTTGCACCTTGTCTCCCTTCTTTTGAATCTCGATTTATGTTCCGAAAAATTCAATTTCTAAATTTTACAAAATTCTCTGTTTCGCGATGGGATCCATTTAAAAAAAAACGGATATATGGCAAACTATAAATCATAAAGCATTGCAATTTCTACAGCATAAACTTACAACTATCATCCCTTTTTTACAAAAAAAAAAAATTAAGAAAAAGTCATTTTCTGATCTGTAAGGATTTTTTAAAGACGCAAAAGGAAAGAAACGAACGGCTTGTCTGTTTTCACGATAACCACAGAAGAAAGCTCTGGTCCCGTGACCTGCTGCCATGGTGACGCAGAGAATTTGTTATGCATATGTTTTGTTGATAAAGCTATCTCAGTTGTTTAAGGTGGACGTCAAGTAATTTTGCTTCTTATACTTCCAATAAAAAACTTTCTGTACACATTTTCTTCAAAATTACTGCGTTCCCAAGGATATAAATTTGAGCATCGATTAAAATAGCTTCATTTTATAACTTGGAATACTTAATATTTTCTAAAACATAACCATAATTATGCAATCCAACATTTGTTTGTCTACTGACGTCATCAAAGTACAGATCGCGCCATCTTTTGTTTGGTTCCAACACCACCAAGGGAAAAGTTATTGATTTTTAATATAATTATGATTATGTTTTAGAAAATATTAAGTATTATAAGTTATAATATGAAGTTATTTTAATCGATGTTCAAATTTTCATCCTTGGGAACACACTAATTGTGAAGAAAATGTGTACAAAAGTTTTTCCATTGGAAGTATAGGAAGCAAAATTCTTGACGTCCACCTTAACGGTTTAGCATAACGGTTTACGGTTTATGGAAATGCTTTTTGGACCGCTTTTGTTTTTTTAGTGGTAAATTTAGTAAGTGCTATAAGTTCAAGCAACAAAAGTCCGCCCTTCCAAAAATTAACGACAGTAGAAAAACTCTGAAACTTCGGAATAACACGCCTTATTTGCTTAGACATGCAATCAAAATTGAAATTTATATGAATTTTACAGTTTTTATTTCATGTGATATACTGGGAGACCGGGCTGCAGGGCCCGAGCACTACTCTGGAAACGAACGTAGCGAGCCTAGAGGCGCCACCCCTGGTTAGATTAAAAAATTATTTCCTGGACCAATACCGCTTACCTTGTAAAACCTTTTGAGACTACCTTCTGCTCAAAATAGTACATAATTTCCTGCCAGGTGGCTTAGATGTGTAACTAATTTTTGTTGAAATCTCTGCTTTTAAAATTTCTTTTAAATTTTTTTCTTTATAGGAGAGCGTTTCTGGTGCGAAATGTTTCTCATATAATTTCATATTTTTCTTAAGGCACAAGTGTGCCTCTAGAGCGCGTAAGTTAACTTTTCTGTTCATAGCATGCTTGCCTCAGTAATCTGCAAGACTAAAAGCCCGATTGAAAAAAACATTTTTTGTTCAGATACTACTAACTCTGAAAAGAGTTATTTGCCTTAATATACTGATTTCCCTTCTGTTACTGTCTATTGAATATAACACTTGAGGTCTAATTTAGTTAACATGTTGTATTTTAAATCTGCTACTCTTTTCATTTCTTTTTTTTTATGTTCTTTTTTCTTTATTACTTTTATTTCTTTGTTTTTCTTTCCTGACCTTGCTGCTGCTATTATGTGAATGATCTTCCCTAGGGAGATAGTGGCTAAGCCAGGTATCTGTGAGGCTTTTTCCTTGATCTTCCCTGCTGTTATATTTAGGTTTATATCCAACTGTTTAGAATTATTACCTTTTTATGTAACAACAAGATTTAATTGAGTTCATGTATATTTCTTTCCCCAAAATACAAAATTTCACCGATAATGGCGCAAATATTTTATAAGTTTTTCCTCGATATCTCTGCTTCTCAATGTACAATTTAAAAACAAATTTTACACCGGGTATCTTTCACGTTGTTCAACTCTTTAGGTGTGTACTTGAGGAGTTTTTTGTAGTTCACAGTTATGTCGCCAGGTGGTGTTTGTGTATTTTTATTTGCAGCTGTATCCTCGCTTCTAAAAACCTTATTAAGAAATTTCTTTTTTCACTGTGTGTCATTCGCTGCAATAAAGATGAGGAAATTATCTCCTTTTAATAATTCACAGCTTTCCTGCAAGGGCAGTAAAGGTCAAAACCTTTTTCTCGCTTTCTCTGCTGCCGGGAGACGTATTTGAAAAGTTATTTTTCTTTAGCATAGGTTTTGTCATAAATAATACATCGCATATTTTGAACTTTTCCATTATGTAAATTTCTTCCGTTAGGAGGCGTACATTTATTTTATTATGTCCTCTTGTATATTCCCCCTTTATCTGTTCGATTTGAAAATCACTTTGTCTTAGATATTGCTTCTGCTACGAAAAACGTTTTGTGAACCATTTGTTAACTGTCGTAACGTACTTTTAGGCCACTGGTGAAAGTAAGTTGCACTTTCTATTTCTGGAAATTTTATCGATTGTAGATATCCGATTGATTTTTCTTCTCACCGGTTCCACTGCCTATGAATAACTCTGATAAAATTTATTCGCATCGGATAGGATTCAAAATACGTCCTCATTACAACCAAAAATTCTGTGTTATCTTTCTTGTTTTCTCTAAAGCCTGAAGCTAACAGCTTGTTCCTCATTCCTTTCCTTAAGTACATTTCTCTCGTAAACAAGTATTTACTTATTTATAAGTGAAATATTTACTTGCGTCAGTACAGATATCTCTTTTGCGCCCCGGTGGCGCAGTGGTCTAAGCGCTGTCTTATGACCATTCGTCCGAGAAGGGTCCGAGTTCAAATTTCGGTAAGGCATGGATGTTGTGTTTGTCTTACGGCACTGGTTCTCTCCCTTCGCTGGAATAAGTGACTCTAAATTAGGGACGGGCGACTGCTTATAGTCTATTGAGTTGCACACTGTGGTCGTTAAACCTTCAATAAAAAAAAACAGATGTCTGTTATGCTATTAATACGAGTGGAAATATTCACCAGCCCAGTTATATTATTTAGGGTTTAACGACCACCGTGAGCAACTTAATGGGCTATACCCGTTCCTAATTTAGGGCCACTGGTTCCAGGGAAGGGATAGAGCCAGCGTCGTAAGACAAACACAACATCCATGCCTCACTGGGATTCGAAACCGGACAAATGGTCATAATCCAGCGCTTAGACCACTGCGCCACCTTATTTTTTGAATTCTTAACAAGAAATATTAATTCTTGACATATTTGAATTCTTAATCCTTACATATTTTGAATTCTTAACATGCTCTTCCTTAACGCCAAATTCTTTCAACAGGCTAGCAAAGAAGTGGCAGTTGGTATTTTCAAAGAATGCATCAGATTTTGAGGAAAATATGTGGTTCTTAACGCTAAAGCTTAACTGTATCGTTATACTGTATATAATTTATGAATAAGTAGCGATGTTTATTTACATTTGTCCTGATGATGCCGAGCCAAACACTCGGCGAAACTATAGTCGATGTTAAATAAACATTTAATTGTGAATAAACGTTGCTACTTTATTCTATCTTAACAGTACGACTCGATTCGCATCACAAACATATTTTCTTCCTGGAGAAAAAGAAGCAATTTTTAGTAAGCTAAAGTACAAATTGCATAGCCTGGTTCCCACTGCAAAACGTAATTTCTATTTCTGCAAGTGCTTTCTACTGTGTCAAAATGTGAAACACATCATTTTCTAATATAAAGTACAATTACTTCTGTGGAAAAAAATCCCAAAAGAATAGTTTCCAATAGATGACATGTGAAATAAATAGCTCAGTGCAAAAGCTGAATTTATCGTAAATCATTTCGATCGAAATTTAGATGAAATCATTTCGATCGTGGAGAAATATTAAGAGTATAACTGGGCTTCTGAAACAAAATTAGCAAAATGTTTTCTTAAAAAACAAGGAAAGTATTTAAAAGCCATAATATAAAAGAACTATTTTTCCAAAGTATGATTTCTAATCTTCCCTATGTGAAGTATTAAAAACACGGTTAAACAACAATTTATCCTTAACGAAGAAACGAGTTTCTATGTTTTACAATGAAAGTGCATTACGCAGTTGTCAAAGTAAAAAAATAATTATCTCTTCCTCCCAAAACAAAAGAAAAAGTAATTTCTACAGCGACGTAATGAGAAACGCAATATTCTGTTTCTAATGAAGATTCAATTCAAAGAAATGCTGTCGAGATATGAAATTCGATACAAATGCGATGTACAATCATTTCTCACAAACGAAAGATAAAAAATGATTACATATCCATTGCTTTTAGAATATGAAAGGCATCATACGGTTACCACAGTAAAATATCATTACTGCTACTTCTTAGAAAAACAAGTCCTTGAGATAAGTCGGCATTATCGAATTGATGAGCTGGTAAGAGAAGACCTACCTGACGTTCCGTGTGTTTTAGATTTGTGCGTAACACGCTGTTAGTCATCTGTAAAAGACATAATCTGTCAGCCTGCTATCGGTTTCATCATCTCTTGAAATTCAAGAACTCAGCGAGGAAAGAAGAGAATGAGTCAGTGATTTATAACGAGATAATAAGAAGTGAATACTAAGAAATACATCCATTCAATTTAATGGAAAAGTAATAGATGAGGTTAACAGTCAGCGAAATAAATGATGACGAAACAAAGTTGTCACTTTGCTTAACGATTACTACCGTTGGCCACTGAAGTTCTAAGAAAAGAGAAAAAGTTATTTGGAGAATATTTTGATTTTTGTGAATAAAAATCTTGTGTTATAAAATAAATTCAATACCAGAGGGAAGAGTGGGAGATAGCTTTTATTTTATTCTTCTTTAAGTTTTTTTCTTATCTCGATGTCAGAACGTAACCCTCCATCCAAAAGCCAATTTCAGGTCACCAATAAATCGATTATTACGAAGAGTTAACCTCGGTTAGGAAATCCATCCGGCTTGTTTCAATATATTGGTGAAATGTGCGCGATGTATTATTGTATCATTCGTAAATCACTCACGTGCATTGTATCATTGTGTCTGGTACGATTCGTCCAACGACGATGGGTCCAATACCGATTTGTCCAATGGGGCAACTCGTCAAATAGATAATTTGTTATAAGGTATGATTCGTCCAATGATACAATTGGTCCAATGCCAATTCTCCCAATGGTACGATTGGTCCAATGCTAATTTGTCCAATGGTACGATTGGTCCAATGCCAATTCGTCCAATGCTACGATTGGTCCAATGCTAATTCGTCCAATGCTACGATTGGTCCAATGTCAATTCGTCCAATGGTACGATTGGTCCAATGTCAATTCGTCCAATGGCATGATTGGTCCAATGCCAATTCATCCAATGGTACGATTGGTCCACTTCCGTCCGAAGTGCTACTCGTGAGAAACAAATCTCATCTGTTATGATTCTGCTTCGATGTTGTATGTACAGTAAATACCAGTAGTCCAAATAATATCAAAATAATGTTATATTTCATGCGTAATAATGTGGTTACATTTTTTTTTTCGGATTGTTTTTTTTTCTTGTTATACTGTCCTTGCTGCCGTATGAAGTTACTGATGTACAAGCCGAAGTTCAATCAACTTTGATGTCTCTCTCTTGCATTAAATAATAGAAAAAACTAGTTTCCCCGTTTCTGTTTGTAGCATGCAGAGGGGTTCGGCTAAGTGGCCACTGGAAAACTGGACGGGGTTCGGACCAAAGCATTTTAAACTATTTTGATTCTACCGATGCCATAATCATAACTTTTGTATATCAAATCCAATTAATAATATTGCGCCTTTACTTAGGCACTAAATATTAATTCATAGGCCATAAGCGTAGGCTTTTTTTAACAGTTTTTATTCTATCGATGTTATATGTACAACTTTTACACATCAATCCAAGTTAATAGCATTGCGCTTTTACTTAGACTCTAAATATTAAATGAAAAGCCCGCGGGCTAGGTATCTTGTAAAGAGGTGAAAAATAATCCGCTGAGTGCCTTTCATAAGGTTTTATAAAATGTTTAATAATACCAAATATTTAGGTTGTAACTTAAAACCTTCTGTAAAAGCCTGCGGGCTAGGTGCTTTGTAAACAGCTGTAAAATGTTCCGTTTAGTCTCTTTTCTCAGGTTTATAAAATGCTTTCAAATACCAAATATATGGAAATCATTTTTTTAAAAGGATATAAAGAGGAGAATAACTTAAATTATTATTCCTTTCTTAAAAAACAAAACAATGTCCGCTGGTTGAATGATACCATTGGGCGAATCAGCATTGGACCAATCGTCCCGTTGGACGAATCGGTATTGGATTAATCGTACATTGGACGAATAGTCCATTGGACCAAACGGCATTGGACCTATCGTCCCTTTGGACCAATCGTTATTGGACTAATCGGCATTGGACGAATTGTCTGGGACCAGTATCATCATTATAAAACGCTTTCGTTTCACTACGATTTCTGTATAATATTTTTTAATGATTACTTATAAAGGATAGGCAATGCAGTTTATTATGATTTGACCCCACCCAGAACTATGGGGTGTTAAACCCAAATTTACTGGTGGCGGCTCGAAACCCAGATTCTTTTGTTCCGGAGCAGAATGTTTTTTCAATTAAGCTACACCGGCAAACGCGTATGCCTGCTACTTGCCGTATTGACATGTCCGTCACTTCTGTAGTGCGTCACAGGGATCCTTCCAGAAATTCAAAAATTCCTAGGAAAGGTAAGCACTAAAATAATAAAATGTATTGATAAATATTAACATATCAGCTTCAGCCTATAAACGTTCGATGACTGCTACGGAAAAAAAACTCAGGTTCGATCCCAGGCAGGTACAAACGCTCGATCCACTAAATATCCGCCGTGCGTCGGATGGGCACGTTAAGCCGTCGGACCCCGGGTACTGGACCCCTGGTAATAAATAAGGACGTCTTGCTCCCCCTTTCTACTTCACTTCCGTGTCACTTTCTTATCGGGCACTCTAGCCAAAATCACCTAGCTTCCTATTTCTAAGGGCTGTTTAAGACCTCGGGTCAGATACTCCCTTCCTAAAATCCTCTACATATGATTAGATCAGATCAGTCTATAAAAGATGTTTTAACATCAGTCTATAAAAGATGTTTTAACAAAATGCGTGGTATAAATGTTTTATTCAACTCAGTGGACGTTGTATACCTAATAGAGTGTTAGTCCTCCTTTAGATCGAACAACAGCTAGTAAACTTCAAGCCATCGACTCCACCAGATGTCCGAGGGTGTCCGGAGGTAATGCCAGCCATACCTGTTGCAGCATTGTTCACAACACTGCCCGAAACGTTCGTCCAGAATCCATAGATCAGGTGTTTCACTCCAAGACATCACAGAGAGCTTCTGCAGGGTTTCATCCGGGAGCCTCGGGGGCCATTGGACGGTTCCAAACTCGGGTGAGTGATTTTCCATCCAAGCCTGGGTTGTTGTGGCACTGCGGGGAGGGGCATTGTCGTTATGAAACAGATCATTGGCCGCAGTCCTTGAAGGCCATGAAAGCGTGTTGGTCATCCGCCAGCATATGCTGATGCCTCTCTAGACACACTAAGGGACCTAATGTGTGCCATGAGAAGGCTCCCAAAGCCATCACAGAGCCACCACCGCCTTGAACAGAGACTACCTAGCACGACGGGTCCATGGCCTCATGCTGTCGTCACCGCCCTCCCGTAAGTTCGGTACAGCTGAAAAGGGGATTCATGCGCAGCCGTTGCCACCAAGTGGTTGGTCTGTACCAGCCCGGAGAGTCTAGATAGAGCCCTGTCATTAATGACATGTGGTCATTCACTGCTTGGTCTCAGAGCGCTGTTACGTCCGTCGATAGTATCCTCCCTGTACACCCTTGCCGTCCGGAACTCTAGGGTTCTTAACACTTGGACGATAGAATGACCCATCTGTTTTGCGCCGGCAATTCGTCCACGATGAAAGTAACTCAAATCACTACATTTACTCACGTCCGTCGATTGCTATACACCGTTGGAAAGCTCTGCTGCTCTCCTATTTATCTCGCGCTTTCGGTTTGGGTCTGTTCCACCCTGCATGGAGGATGCCCATGTCACTTTCCCATCACTCCTATCTCTAACGTTTTCTCTACTGAGTGTAGTGATTATTAATAATTTTGTAAAACATTATAGAAATTTTCGAACACTGGGAAAGAAATTCTGGAAATTGGGCAAGGGAGGGTGTTAACATTTGAAAAGAAAAACAAGTGGTTGTACTTAAAAACAAATCATTCCAATTGCAGAATATACTGGAGAAAAGAAAAGTACACTGTTACTGCCTGAAATTCAACTATCAGAGTGAGGTAAATGTTCGTCCCGTTTTGAACTAAACGTAATGTAAAACTCCGTCCCTGAGCAAAAGGCGCGCCAACGTCGAGTGGGTACCGCAATGTCATTTAACACACGAGGTACCGCAATGTCTTTTCACGCCAGAAAAACTGATACAGACGAGCTTATGTAAAATACATAGCAACGTCACCTATGCACGTACTCGGTTGCGTCCGCCAGTGCGTATATAAAGCAATAGACATCCTTTCCAACTGACAGAGCTGTTTTCGGCATGAGAATGACAAGCAATAGCGATTTAAGCGATTTTCAAGGCGGTGTCATAGTTGGCGCTCGTGAGATGGGCCATAGTATTTCGAAGGTAGAAACAAAGTTCGGATTTTCACGGACGACCATTGCAAGGGTGTACCGTGACTACACGAATTCCGGTAAAACCTCCAACCTACGATAACAGTGTGGCCGTAAAAAGACATTGGGTGAACGTGTCCATCGTCGGCTGTCAAGAATCGTTTCACGCGAGAAGCGTGCAACACTCTCGTAGGTATAATCGGAATTTAATGCTGGAGCCTCAACAAGCATCAGCGTCCGGACTGTGCAAAGTACCCTGACCGATATGGGCTTTGAGAGCCGGCGCCAAACTCGAGTCCCCTTGATGGGTGCACGACACAGAGCTATGCGCCTCGCTTGGGAACGGCAACAACGCCACTGGACACTTGATTACTGAAAACAAGTAGCCTGGTCTGACGAGTAGTGTTTCGAACTGTATCGGGCAGATGGAAGGATTCGTGTGTGGCGCCAACCCCATGAAGCCATGGATCCCGCCTGTGAACAGGGAACTGTACGGCTGGCGGGGTGAGGGGGAGGGTATGTCCGTAATGGAATGAAGTGTGTTTATCTGGATTTTACTGGGGCCCCTGGTACGTCTACAAATGTCTGTGACCGGCCAAGGCTATGTGCGCATCCTTTCTGACGAGGTACACCCGTCCATGTGCTGCATTCATGCTGATGGGTTAGGCCTGTTCCAACAGGCCAATGCACCTCCACACAAGTGTTGGGACGCCACATTATGGTTAGAGAAACATCCATCTGAGTTTGGGATGTTGCCATTCCCACCCAAGTCCCCAGATCTGAACGTGATATAAAACATTTTGGATGCCATGCAACGCGCTATCGAACACAGGAATCCGAGACCTCGGAATACACCCGAATTGTGGAAAGCTCTGCAGGAAGTATGGTGTGCATTGTCTACAGCATATTTTCAGAAGCTAGTGGAGTCCATGCCCAGTCGTATTTCGGCAGTCCTGCGCTCCCGTGGGGAATGGGGGACCTACCAAGTATAGACTGGTGTATCAGTTTTTCTGGAACTTCAGTGTATTTCGTTATCAGGTGAGCACAGGATGGAAGACGATAAACGCCCTATTCGGGTGCTCCTAAACCATTCTTCGAAAAGGAGGTCAAACTCAGCAACAACACAGAGAGACCATGAATGAAATGCGGGATTACACCGTATAATGTAAATTTTGAAGATGACAATCCGTTTTTGGTGTGATTATGACAAGGATGGTAAGTCAGATAATAACCAAAAACTTGAAAATTTTTGTCAAACCTACATAAATTTTAAATAACATTTTACGTCAGACCTACATCGAATTCCCGCTCCAAGATGACGAAATTTCTCAAGTTTTCGGATATTATCTGACTAACCATCCTTGCCATAATTACACCAAAAAACGGATTGTCATCTCCAAATTTTGTAACACAGAGAGATTGTGTGCTCCTAAAGGAGAGGGAACAGTAGACAGAAGCATTGCACGAAAATAGTTCCGTCGTTTCAATACTGGGGACAGCAGCCTTGAAGGCAAACCAAGGTCAGAATGTACTACACCCACTTACACTGACAACCTGATCAAAGCTGTGACAGTGAGCCTTGCCACCAGCAAGCTACAATTGGCAGCTGAGATGGGGGTTTCACAATTTAACACCTTACGTCACCTGCATCAGCTTGGCATTTCCTCCAGGAGACATTGAATAATCCCCGGTGTTCGGGAATTGAGACATCGAATTGACGAACCAGCAGGCAAAACAATGTATCGCTCTGTATCGGAGGTTGCTATTAGATCCACAGGACGTTGAATGTTTGCGTCTTATCGTCACAGGTTTTAAAAGTCCATATTCCTCCGTAATCATACCACTGGGAACTAAAGTTTCAAGCTACGCCAGGAAGCATAGCCAGTAAACCAAAAAACCTTTTGTGTTGAAATTTAATCATACGTTTACGGAAATCTGGCAATGTGTACGTTATATTAACCTGTGTGATCTCTAGGTCGTGTTCATTTCATCTGAGGATGGTCCTAAAGTAGGATTGAAAGTACTCATGAACTTGGTTTTAATTAATCATTAAAGGTTTTTAAATGCCATTTTCGTCATATTTATCGTGTATAAAACGGCATGTTCATAGTTTGGAGTATTTAAGTCAATTTATAACTCGTGATATTACACTGTATCATCTGATGATGAAGATGATGTGTCTTCGAAAGATCTAGTGTGTTTTTATTAATAAAGTATTTTAACATGTGGTACGTTGTGCACTGCATTTGATTTTATCGTGTTCAGTCGACATTTTATTCTACTATTGGATTTTAACACGAATTAGTTTCATCAACGTCTGTGTCGCTTTTAACTTGGTATGTATGTTTTAGGTGTATCATGACTTGGACTATTAGGACATTTTTTAAACTTCGTCGCAGCCTGGCACTACAACACGCTCATCTCAATTTCCTTACAAATTGTAGGGATTTGAACATTGTGCCGAAGTATCTGACCTTGAATTGTCACGCTCGCTCGAAAAGGGACGACTATATTTTAAGAACAACTGAGAAAAGACGTCTTGCTTGTGAAATCAGACAGAAGAGATATTTTATTGACCTTTTAAATAGACGTTGTTATGACTCTCATTTATTCCTTTCAAAAGTGATGAATCCCATCATTATGGACAAAATTATTCTTTTGTCAAGGGCCTCCAATGCTACCGGAATTAGTGGGGTACAAGACCCACACATTCACACGTTAAGGTTATTAGCTGCGTGGTCTGCGTCTCTGAAGCATTCAGCTGTTGGTTATACTCCAAGGCATAAACAGTTGGACCTACTTCAAAAACTTCCTTATGTTAACCTCAGTTATTTGGTACTGAATTCCTGCCAAACCAGAGCAGTACAGCATGGACTTAAGTTTGCGTGTCCTCAGAATCCTCCTAATGACTTTTCACTAATTTCGCAAGTTGAAGCTCTTGTACAGAGGTTTCCAGAAGGTGGACAAGAAGCGCTTCGGTGTAAGCTTGCCAAAACTATACAGTATGATAGACATCAAGTTGAGCACCGCCCTGATAAACTATTTATTGACGAGCGTAAAGGCTTAATGCAACTCCGTGACAACCCACTAGTTTCAGTAATCTCAGCAGATAAGTCAAATCAGACAATTATTATGAACCAAGCTGAGTATCATCAAAAAATGCTTACAGCAATCCCTAAAATATCTAACACTATCATACAATCAGATTCCACCCGGGCTACTATTTCTGCAGTTGCAGTTTGAAAGCCCTACACTCACTTCCTACTTCCATAGCTTCAACTTTAGCAACCCCTTGTGGTCCTAGAGTCCCTGAGTTTCCTTGGTCAACAGACATTTCAAAAAGCTGGGCATCCATTAATACCTCTTGTTTCCAGTTCATTTAGCCCTACTCGTCCGCTGGAGAGGACATTAGCTACATACTTAAAACCTCTTATTGCTAATTCAAGTTTTTTAGTCCTAAATTCTAGTCAAGCGTTAGAAAGGATCCGTCCGTTTTTATATTATGATTTTAGATTTTTTATGGCTTCGTCGGACGTAGAAGCGTTGTTCCCTAGAGTTCCGTTTGATGTAGTCCATAATGTCATTGAAGCTAGGCTTTTAGCTCTTGGTACGTCTACTTCTGAGATTCAAGCCGTACTTTCCGCTCTGAGACTGGTACAGAAGAGGTCTTACTTCAAATACAACAATATTATTTACCGTCAATATAGTGGGGCACCCATGGGTTCCCCACTATCCCCCATTCTCGCTGAAATTTACTCCAATCTCTTGAAAACGACATTATTTCCAAATATCCTAAGCCACCGCTTTTATTTATAAGGTATGTGGATGATGCTATGGTGTTTTGGACGTATTCTGCAGCTGACCTTGTTACATTTTCTGTTTTTTTCTCTTCTCAATATGAATCCATTAATTTCAATCTTGATATGGAAGAAAATAATTGTCTTCCTTTCTTGGATTTTTTTGTTACGAAGGAACCCCGCTAATCTCATTCAATATTCTGTTTATCGTAAGCCGTCTTCCAGCATTGATATTATCCCGATGTCCTCCTTCCACCCTCTAAGTTATAATCTTTCCGCTATTAGGTTTTTACTACGCAGAGCCATTACTCATTTGTCCAACCCTAGGTTGAGGTATCTTGAAGTGGATAAGATTAAACAGATTGCTTCACACCATGGTTATGAAGTCTCTGTGGTAGACAGACTATATCGACAGATTAAAAACTCTAACCTTTCGACACTCAGGCAACAGACCCGCAAACCTCAATATGTAAGTTATTTGCCGTACGTTCCAAGAGTCACTAATATTTTGAAAAATAAGTGTAAACCACTAAATATCAATATTGGTCGCAAAACTCGAAACATGTTTAGTTTGATTAGGAAGGACCGGGACCCTGCTGCATTGGAACATAGGTCTGGCATATACTCAGTTCCTCTACAGGCCATCGACCTGGAGGCACAGGATACGGTTTACATCGGCTTCACCAAAAGGTGTTTAAGCACCAGAATAAAAGAGCACAAGTATAGCCTCAAAACTGGAAGCCTATCAACTGCCCTGTCTCGTTTGGTGGCGTACGGATCCCACTTCCCTAAAATCACTCATGCTTTTCATGGAAAGTTTGTATATTACCTCATTTGGACACAGGTGTTGTAATGATTATGTACCGAAAATGATAGCCAAACCCTGGACAAATGTGTTAGTTGGTATGTCTTCATGTTGAGGTTGTCTTTGAAATTCTCTCTTTTCAGCATTGTTCTCTCATAGATGGAGTGGTATGTGTGTTTGTGACGTCGCCCAACAGTATTTAAGTCAATGTCCATCTAGTGATATTACACTGTATCATCTTATGATGAAGACGATGCGTCTTCGAAAGTCCTAGTGTGTTTTTATTAGTAAAGTATTTTAACATGTGGTACTTTGTGCACTGCATTTAATTAACAATTGCTTTAAGTTCCTGTTGTCGTTGGTACCAATACGGATTTGATCCACGTATTTTAGAGCCCCAGAACAAAAGCCTTTTTATTAATCTGGGATTAGTGGCAACTTCATTTCTGAGCTCCTCTACAGTTCCACTGAAATCAACTTTTTCGCAAAAATAGATCTTTTTTGAGTCCCTTCATGGCGTTAAATTGTGTTAAGAATAAGATATCTGAATCTAGGAGCTTGTGCAAATCGCTGGTATCGGTAACACATTAAATGATCAGCCCACTGTCGAAATGTTGGCGTGTTTTCTGGTGCTTGAGTTCTATGAATGAGATTAGGTTTGCCGCTAGGAAACAGGTGCGGGAAGTCCATCGGAATATATCCATAACACATAAATTCACTGACTGGGGTGTCGCCCGATGTTGGCCAACTGGCAATGTTGCGAACAAGTCGTTCCCGTCGTTGGCGCTCATGCAAACGTAGAAGCGTTTCAGTTACACAGTCGCTGTCAAACTCTTCGTTAACGAATCCGCCACTGTGAACGTGATGCAGCGATTCAAAAATGTCTCCGTCCTCAGGCAATGACTGTGGCGCATCATTGTCAATGCGTACATCACGGTAAAAGTAATTTTGTTGCCGAAGCCACTCTAAAGTTTTTAGTACTTTTTGACGACGTACACAGAAGTTCTTGTAACCCTGAGCCCTTGCTTATGCATAAGTACATACGACACTGATATTTGACGGAATTCGCGAGAGAGAATCAGCTATGTCCTGGACATTTCGTTCTATGTTTACTACGTTGCCTTGCTACCGATACTGGCCGTTTGAATCACAGGCACGCAACTGGTATACTTTTAGAACAAGTTGAACTTGTGCGATTAGCATTTCTTCTGACACAGTGAGTGCACAAAGTTCAGAAGGTATTGTAGCCGGCATCATATTGTTTTCACGTGTATATTTTGTAGGGTATTTATGGCATTTTTGGCATTTGGTATTTTGAAGAGTGTCTTTGAGGTATAAGCCATGACACGATGCGCATTGAAGAAAGTTCTTTCTATCTAAAACATTCGAAAATTCGTCGGCAAAATCTTTATGAGTTTCTAAACGTTGCCGCGCACGAACACAATGAGGTTGCTGAATGCGTGTGAGTGCCATGTGAGCAGCGTCTCTAATTTGTCGTCCAAAATTAGGCCTAGTAGGAGGTTTAAAATAATGAAGGTGAGCAACACTTTCCACTTGTTCAACCTCTATCTCTCTTGGTACTGTTGTAACAATTGTGGCATTATCGTTCTGTCGAGTCTCTTGCATACGTATCGCACGAACAATTCGTCGACTTAAATTTCATCCAAGAGCTCGACGTGACATTTATGATTTTGAAAGAAGAAAAAAACAAGGAGATTTGATCGCGGCCATATTCACATACACTCATCTGACATACAATTTCGAAGGCTGAAGATAATTTGAGCATAATTTAGGCTTACCGGTGCAAATTCTAACTTTTTTGTTGTGTCCACAACGTGTTCCGCGTCCTCTTTTATAAATTAGAATCAAAATAATTTAAAATTGACGGCAATAAAGCGAAAAAACTCGAGTAAAATTCTTGGGAAAAAATTGCGACTATCGAATGTAAACAAATGAAAGACTCACCGAAACGACGAGCGGCGTCATTGGCGCCATATTGCTGGCTTCTACCACGACTTCATCAGTTACAATTAGAAAAGAAACAAAAGCAAAAAAAAAAAAAAAAAATGGCTTACCGGTGCCAATTCTAACGTTTTTCTTGTGTCCACAATGTGCTCCTCTTCCTTTTTTATCAGTTTGAACCAAAATAATTTCAAATTAACGGCAAAAGAACTAAAAAGGTCGAGCAAATTGCGACTATCGTATGCAAACAAATGTAATGGAATGTTTGCGCATGCTTTTGTAATTGAAAAAGTCAATGATCAGTGACATGGGGTTGGTATCCCAGTGATTGGTCGTGTCCTATAGTAATAGTGACCATTAAAAACCTGACCAATTTTAATAATTTTAATTGAAATTCCTTAATGACACTAAATTTCGGGAATCGGAAGGCGTCAAAACCTGACCATGGACGAAGTCCAATCGAATGCCAATAATCACGGTGAAGGGTTGTGTGATGTCGTCTCGTATAGAGAGCAGATTTTTTCAATTATTATTAAAATTGGTCAGTTTTTTAATGGTCATTATTTTTATACACGACCAATCACCATGATACCAACCCCATGTCACTCACCATGCATCTCCCTTTCTCTGTGGCAAGTATCACCGCGATCGGCTGAAGATCTTTGGAGGATATATGTAACAAACAACCCCTTCTCAAAACCTAGAAACCCCCCTAAAAATGCAAGTTTTTGGATGATTGTTCCTCAATGATACGGAAATTTGGGAATCGGAAGACTTCACAACGTGACCATGGACGATGTCCAATCGCATGCAAAAAATCACGGTGATCGGATGTGTCATCTCGTAGCTATGCCCGAACAACTAATTGTCTCGAGTCTCGTAAAGAGAGCTCCGCTCAATAAACGCGATTTTTCTATAAAAAAATCCAGAGTATCTCAAAGTAATGTAAATATTACATCCAAAACCCACTATAAGTCAAATAAACAACATGCTTGTTCAAGATACATTCAGGACACATTTACTTTCGAGTGATTTTCAGTACGACAATTTAATCGTTAAATTTAGAAATAAATCCTTACAATGCATTCGTACAAAGAATTGGTTTCGAAACACAAATTAAGATTACTTAGGTGCAATGAATTTAAGATGCGAAATTTGATCCTAATGAAAAAAGCGAAACGGTGCTTTTTGCTGCCTTTTCTTCCTTTTTATTTAGTTTCGGACACTCAACGGCATGAAGGAAAATATGAGGATGGTGCAAAATGATGTACTTAAAAGAGTATTTTCTAAGTTGAAATATTCTCAAGTAACTGATATTGTTACACAGATTCCCGACAAAATACGGGGATCTGGAAACATTACTATGAGCCAATGGGTAACATTTAACTTAAAACAGCATTTCTCCTAAACAGCTCCACTTTCAGGAATTTTCAATTTCTTATCGTTCCTTGTATATGAATGCTTTTCCTTGACATTGTTTCGCTGTTTAGGACTTTATAGATCTTTTTGCTTGTCATTTCTTTCAGCCGACTCAATCTTTTTCACCTGATCTTCTTTATTTTGGTTCATATTGTTGAACAATCCATCTACCCGTTCCCTAAAGAATTTTCTTTTCTCCTACAGGGAAGTCCCAATCTCATTTATGTAAGCTTTCATAGTTTTGTTATTTGATAAACAGCTGATGGTGAATTTCGGTATTTTTGATAGATTCGTCGAGTTCTGAAGTTCTAAGCTCAGCTTTTCACGAGAGCTTTATTTGTAAAACACTCCAGTGCGAGTTAGGATTTCCCGGAGTCTACATTTGTAATCCGATAATGGTTTTGTAATGCTACACAGCCGTCGGGGCTCATAGATGTAAGATCATTTTTTGCCTTCCCTGATGTTGTTGTTTTAAATCAACTAAAACGAGTTGTTATTCGTCCGTCCTTACCTTTCCAGGACGTCTGACGAAATTGGTTTTACATACTGTATGAGCTAAACTCATGATAAACATTGTGCTAAAGAAATTGGTCACACTTTAATAATTGTTCTGGGACACTTATTGTACTTTTTTGTTCATCTAGGCACATCTATTGCATTTCTTCTTACATAGAAGGGACATTTGCACTATGGTGTTACGCACATTGTGTACACTTTTGTGGGTCTACTCAAACTGTCGACTACTTCTGTTGTGCCAGGAGCATTTTAATTATTGTGCTATTGACATTGATTTTGCTTTCGTTATGTTTTGAGAACGCAGATCTTCTTTTCTGTTATGCAAGGGCTATTTTCTTTATTATGGTACGGAAACTGATTACGCCTTTGCTGTTATTCTACACCGGTGTACAAAATTAAAGTTTGGAAGGCACCCGTAGGAATAGAAAGAAAAACATTTAACAGACTGTGGTGACGTTTGGTATGTATATAGACACAAACCTAATTTTAATATACATTTTACTACAATAGATAGAAACGTATACATTTTGCAAATGCAGGGCCATATCCACAAATGTCACCAAGATCATATGTAATCATATAAACTAAAAATGTCTTAAGCAATAAATATTGAAGACTCGTGCGACATTAATCACTGAAGCGATGAAAGATTTCCGTCTTTAGCACGATTTAATGATTAAAAAATGAGAAATATATACAATTAAAACCATGAGAACTTTCGAGGCAGCGGCTGCCTCTTCTTTAGATGTAATAAATATATACACATTTAATCTATCCCACACTAACCAACCAGCTTGGCCAGCGTGGTGAGTTATGACCAAACACCTCCAAAATGACTCTACAACTTAAATCTTGGCCCTCAGTCTCCGGCAGCTGGAATGTACTTGGCCAAGGCAGCGGCCAGTGCGACATTAAGGCAGAGGGTGCTAAGAATCCCCGGAGAACCGGACTAGGCTGCCATCTGATGCTGACCTTGGCTACGTATAATGGACGCTCCCTATCTTCTGATTCAAGGCTTCTTGAATTGGAAGATGAAATACAAAGGATCAAGTGGGACATCGTCGGGCTAAGTGAGGTAAGGAGAAAAGGAGAAGATCTCATTGAACTGAAAAGTGGACATCTCTTCTACTATCGTGGGACAGATACTGGTAGAACTAGTGGTGTTGGATTTATCATAAACAAAAAACTGAAGGATAAAGTGGTAGAAGTTGAACGTTCTTCTGACAGAGCTGCACGACTCGTTATCCAACTCTCGAGAAGATACCAGGCTCAGATTATTCAAACTTATGCACCCACCACAAGTCATGCTGAAGAAGAAATTGAAGAATTTTATGAGGAAATTCGTCATCTAAATAATAAAGGTAAGCAGCACTTGAAGATAATTATGGGAGATTTCAATGCAAAAATAGGGCAACGGCAACATAATGAAACTTTAGTAGGTAAATTTGGTCACGGCAACAGAAACCAGCGTGGAAATACTCTCGTTGAGTTTGCAGAGGTAGAAGGATTTTTCATCTTGAACTCCTTTTTCAAGAAAAAGCCACACAGGAAATGGACATGGAGACATCCAATTGGGACGACAAGTGAAATTGATTTTATTATGTGTAACAAAAAATTCGTCATCCAAGACTGCAGTGTGCTGAACAAGTTCAACACAGGTAGTTACCATAGATCGGTGAGATGTAAGATGCACCTCAACACTAAACTCGAACGTGGCAAGCTCATAAGACAAACAAAATGTATTGACATAACCAACCTTAAAAAACACCATAATACTTTCAAGTTGGAACTGAAGAACAGATTCTCTGCTTTAGAAGACCTAACATCGGAAGAATTGGATATTTCTGAAGTTAACAGAAAAGTAACCAAAGCTCTTATGGAAACAGCAACAAAATTAGCTGGGTCTAAGAACAAGTTGCATGTGAAAAAATTATCAGGAAAAACCAAAATGCTGATGCAAAAAAGAAGAGAGATGAGTACAACTAAAGAAGATGTGACTTCCAAAGTGGAATATATAAAGCTATGCAAAACAGTACGAAAAAGTATTACTGAAGATGTAAGGAAATTCAACTGTGAGCTAGTGAGAAAAGCAATTCAAAACAACCAAAGCCTAAAGACACCAAAGGGACATCTCAGTAAGGAAAGAAAACAGATTATGGCACTGAGAAAAGAAGATGGTTCTGTAACAAGAAATAGAGGCGAAATTTTGACAAGAGTGAAAGATTTCTGCTCCAAATTATATGAAAGGGATGATATATGTACTCCAGACATCATGAAAGGTACCAGTACCAGAGTTCTTCCAGTCCTCCCAGCAGAAGTTGCACATGCAATCAAGAACATGAAGCGGGGGATAGCTTTAGGAGAAGATGGAATTACTGTAGACATCATACAAGAAGCAAGTGGAGAAATCGAAACAGTACTCGCCCAAATTTTCACTAGATGCCTTAATGAAGGGAAGATTCCTGAGGATTGGAACACCGCTACAATGATCCTGCTACATAAAAAAGGTGACATTGAGGATCTCAGGAACTACAGACCTGTCAGCCTCCTCTCAGTGGTTTATAAAATCTTCACTAAAGTTCTTTCACACCACTTGAAGGTGACACTGGACATGGCTCAACCAAGAGAACAAGTTGGATTCAGCAGTGGCTACAGCACAATAGATCATATCCACGTACTGAGAGAATTAATTGAAAGAGCGAGGGAATATGAACTTCTATTGTGCATGGCTTTTATCGATTATGAAAAAGCCTTTGATTCGGTGAAACCATCAGCAGTAACAATGACTCTGAAATCCTGCGGTATTGAAAATGCGTATATTAATATTATTAATAACATCTATGAAAATGCAAGTGCAAAGATTCGGCTGTTTGAAAATACAACACACATAAAAATTGGAAAAGGAGTGAGACAAGGTGACACCATATCTCCGAAGCTCTTTAATGCCACATTGGAAAATGTCTTTCAATCACTGAACTGGGAAAACAAAGGGATAAAGATTAATGGAGATTATCTAACCCACCTTCGTTTTGCTGATGACGCAGTCATTTTTACAACTACCCCACCAGAGCTGCAGAGTATGATCCAGGAACTTGCTGACAATAGTAAAGAAGTGGGATTAAAAATGAACTTTCAGAAGACAAAAGTGATGTTCAATGCATTTACAAGAAATGAAGATTTAGCGATTGATGGAGAAAAACTGGAGATAACAGACACGTACGTTTATCTTGGACAGCAGATATCAAGTGAGGGTCACATTGATGAAGAAATTAATCGGCGTATAAAACTTGCCTGGAGAGCTTTTGGAAGAAACAGCATAATTTTCAAGAGCAATATGCCATTATGTCTTAAAAGAAAAGTGTTTGATCAATGCATCCTTCCAGTGCTTACGAATGGTGCAGAGACGTGGACCTTAACTAAAAGAGACATACAAAGGCTGCAGACAACTCAAAGCAGCATGGAGAGGTACATGCTTGGTATAACCTATAACCAGGAGAGATAAGAAGAGGAACTCGTGGATCCGAAAAATAACGAGAGTGGAAGACATCATGATCAGAGTTAAATCCCTGAAATGGCAATGGGCTGGACATACTGCCAGAAGGACAGACCATCGATGGACAGCCGAAATTTTAGATTGGATTCTAAGGGACAGGAAAAGACCCAGAAGAAGACCACATGGGAGATGGGTGGATGAAATTCGAAAGTATGCGGGAGTGACACGGAGGAGACTGGCACAAGGCAGACCGTTGTGGAGGAAACTTTGGGAGACCTTCGTCCAGCAGTGGATTGATAATGGTTGACAATGATGATGATGGATCTATATATAATATAAATCATTGCATTGTGGAAAGCATGATAAGTTATTAGCCAATAGTAATCTACATGCGCCAAAAATGTTGCGTATACTGTTGGCCCAATGGTCTGAAGAAAACATGGAAATATATAAATAGAAATAAATGGTGTAGGGTGGGGTGAACATTCAATTTTAAGTTTATATTACAATTTATAATTTACATTTTTAATAAAGGATTTCCAAACGTTATGTAACTCATAGGGGCATGTTCATTACAACGTTGCTCACCGGAGGCCTCTATATACACACTTTCTGCAATTAAAAGATCACCAGGTTTACTAGGAGTATTAATTATTCTTACATTGCTCCAGTCGGGATTAAGATCATCTTGTATAACAGATTTGGCTAGTGATGTACAATACATGCCTGTTTTAATATTGTATTTGTGTTCTTTAATTCGTAATGCAATATTGCGTTTTGTAGAACCCACATAATTAGAAGCTGCTTGTCCTGTAGTTGCCTTAACCAGAGGGATATTGTAAATACCCCACTGTCCCATTTTGTTATTCTGTTCACGATCCTTACCAACTACTGAAAATAAGTTTCGTGTTCGTGAACCAAATTTCAAGCCATATGGTTTACATAGTTGTTTAACGAGAGCCTTAAGACCCCGGGCACTGCCCCCGGTAATAAATAAGGGCGTCTTCCTCCCCCTTTCTACTGCGCTTCCGTGCCACTTTCCTATCGGACACTAGCCCAAATCTCCTAGCTTCCTATTTCTAAGGGTTGTTTAAGACGTGGGGTCAGACACTCCCTTCCTAAAATCTTCTACATATGATCTGATCTGATCTGCGGAGCGAAAGGACGTGTTTTCAGATCACCACCGGAAGAAAGAGCGTGAATTTCTCAGCTTTCACATAACAGTGTCCTCGAGCGCTATTTCATCAGCTGGTTTCGTGATATCACGAGTTGCAGGGTAGTAGTTTTCGCTTTATCTTTGCGAGAATGGAGCAAAATGAACAATTTTTATTTTCATTTCAGGTTATTGATCACATAAGAGGATATCTGTCCCATTGGAATAATCATTCAGTTTTGCTTTAGTCCTTCACTGTGTGTGGTGCGGATACTAATTATCACTTCTCTTTGTACGGAAGACAGTGCCTCATTGATTAAGCTTCTGTTATTGGGACACTGATGACATATTTGGCATTATGTTAGGACAATTTTTTCACATTGTTGGAGACACTAATCTTAATCTGTATTGTGGAAGGTATATTTTAATTATTATAATAGTAATTATGAGATTATGCTTTTGTTATTGTCCTACAGACACTGCTTATGCATCTTTCATTGTGTTAGAGATACTGATCGCACATTATATTTTGCACGGGGAATAACAGATAATTTTGTATAATCCACAAATACAAAACACACTTTCTTGTAGCAAGAAGTCAAATAGTAACTGTCGTATACAGCTCAAGGTTGTTAATGTAAGTAATTTAAAAAAAAATATTAAAAACTATGCCATTTTATTCCTTCACATTATAGCTAAATTCGTTTTAGAACTTTTATACTTTTTTAAAATTGAAAGGAAACTAATTTTAAATCACCGTGCATCTACAGACTTTCTCATATTTTGAAGGAAAATTTCATACTTAGATAATTGTTACATTTTTGAGAGCCAGTTTGCATAATACACGTGAAAACTTTATTATGAAAGAAATACGGGATTACATTATATAATACAAATTTAGAAGATGACAATCCGATTTTCGGTGTAAATGTGACAAGGATGGTAAGTCAGATAATCCTTGTCACATTTACACCAAATATCGGATTGTCATCTTCAAAATTTATATTATAGGATGTAATCCTGTATTTCTTTCATGATTTATCTGCTCCACCAGGAAATCACGAGATAGGATTTCTTTACCTCCAAATTCGCTAAACATGAATGCCGGTTACTTCGACTTGCGAATCCTGTGATGGTGATATATTCAAATTAATCGGAAATTTAAGACTTGGTCGTTCTGGGTGGTGTACTGGTTAGCATACCCGAGCGCTATCTGGAAGACGCGGCTTCGAGTCCCTCTCCAGGACGATGAAAAATTTCAAGTTTTCGGATATTATCTGACTTGCCATCCTTGTCACATTTACACCAAAAATCGGATTGTCATCTTCAAAACTTTATTATGTTCGGTATTTACAACAAAGGACAAAAAATTGCAAAAAATCAACTCAATGAGGTTATTCTTGCTAGCATGAGAAACAGCCTCAGTTCCGGAGGTTTAAAGAGAGAGATCGATACTACAACTTATAGCTGTTCATAATAATCACAAAAGTGTGAATATAATCTATGAATTAATGTTTACAAAATACTGCTTAAGCCAGAAAGGAATTATAGCTGTAAATAATAATAACAAACATGTGAATAATCCATGCAATAAGGTTTATAAAATGCTGCTTAAGTTAAGAGGGAATCAAAAATTTTTACACAGCAAGCCTTGAAGTACATATCCACACATTTTAGACAATATAATTTATGGTTAACTTTCTGAAAAAAAGAAATTTATTAAATAGGACTACTAAATAAAGAATCGATAATTAAATTTTTTGGAACTGACTAAAATACTTCTTAATTCGGCGTTAATGTTTTTTTATTTTATTTCCATCTTCCTAATTGAGATCCATTGCCATAGAAAAAAGCACTCACACTTCGAATGAGATTATAAAATTTAGTTAGTAAATAAATGAAAGGAGCTGTGGGGGAAAATCCATCGACCAAAATGGTCACTGCTTCACCATAAAACAGTCTACGAAGGGGAAAAAGGACTGAATGTGAGATGTAGAAAGCCGGCAACATATCGAGGATTCAAAGCTCTTGATACTGAAACTTCACAGCAATAAAGCTGTTTCAAACTTTACTCGTTCTCTTTTAGTGCCTATCTGTCTCTTCTCTTCCTGAGTTTATCTACCCAGAATAGACCATACATAGAATTGCTGCTGCCATACTTTGGGTAAACAACATCCGACTGCATTTTCCTGCTACTTCAGCATTCGCAATGTCAGGAGCAATAAATAACTCCAGTGTCTATTCCTTCTGTTTTGAAGCGCCTTCTACCCACCACCGTGCAGTCCAATAAAGAAACTGCTGCTGTACCATAAAACTTCCTCGGCATGGTAGTTTAACATGGCTATTTCTCACCCTCGGTTCATGGTTTTGACGTGGATATGACGATAACCTGGAGGGAAAAAGGACAAATTTCTCGTTATTGCAATGAAACTCTCATTTCGACTTCCGAACGAAGTGGAAAGTTCTGTTTATAAAGTTAAGATCCTATACACGCAAGTGGGGAAGTTACGGAAGGCTGTCATGTCCTGATATCGCCAGCAAGGTAAGTCCAAGGCACAACAATATCATGGGAAATAACTTTTTTGGGGGGAAGCAACATGAAAATCAGATTGAACGAAATCAGATGAGCTGGTTTCGGCGGTACAGAAACAGGGAACAAAGAACTATTCGAAGGAAAATATAATTTACCAAAATTTCTTTGCAAACTAAAGGATGAAAACGAATCTTTCAATGAAAAGTTCACTAATGCGTATTAGCAAGGTATGGCAAACCTTTTCTCCCGGAGGGTAGAATAAAACTTCGAACTCAACGTTTATGGGACATTTACTTTTCCCTAAGATGAATTACTGCACTTGATGCATCTATATCTGGAGAAAGCACATGGTACAGTAGCAACGCAGAAAATTAGCCTATGGAAGGAAATGGCAACAAATTTGATGTGCAATTGATGTAGAAAGCACACAGATATTCTCGCACATAGCCACCTTGGTGGCGCAGTAATCTAAGCGCTGGCATATGACCATTCGTCGGAGAAGGCTCCGTGTTCGACTTCTGGTGAACCATGGATGTTGTGCTTGTCTTACGGCACTGGCTCTCTCCCTTTCCTGGAACCAGTGGCCCAAAATTAGAAACAGGAGACTGCTTTATAGCCTATTGAGTTGCTCAGGGTGGTCGTTAATTCTTCAATAAAAGAAAAACTAGAAGAAACCTGTCGGAATCGACGGTTAGTTTTTTTTTTTTTTTTTTTTTTGAAAAGAATAAACTCATATGAAACAACAAATGTAAACTTTATTTGATTGAAAAATACATTCAACCACTTTCGTAAAGACAATAGTCCCGGTTCGCGATTTTGACTGAAGGTTTAATGACCACCGTGAGCAACTCAATGGACTATAAACAGTCGCCCGTCCCTCATTTAGGGTCACTGGCTCCAGGGAAGAGAGAGAGAGAGCCAGTGCCGGAAGACAAACAGAACATCCATGCCTCACCGGGATTCGGACCCGGACCCTACACGAACGTATCGTCATAAGCCAGCGCTTAGATCACTGCGCCACCGGGGCGGCCAGGTTCGTGATGATTATCACGACTATACCCTTTTTCAGACGTAAAATGTGAGGCGGAAGTCCACTCATCTCGATCGTGTGCAAACATTCAACTGGATAGCGCACCCTTTCACTCTCATCTTCAGTTACAACTGTTATTGCAAATGTTGTTGGAATGAGATTCGCGTTGCGAATACCCTTCATCTGTCGAAATCGACGGTTAATTTTTCTTTCCTTTTTTTTTTGAAAGGAATAAACTCATATGAAACGACAAATGTAAACTTGATTTGATAGACAAATTCATTCAACCACTTCAGTAAAGAATATAGTCCAGGTTTGTGATTTTTTTATTGAAGGCTTAACGACCACCGTGAGCAACTCAATAGGCTATAAGCAGTTGCCCGTAATACTTTCACTAACAATGGTCAACGGAATGTTTATTTACATATTTACATAATGGGAAACGTCTTACCTACGTGAATAAACTGGATCGAATGAATATTAAATTATATATTTACATCACACAGTCCAACGGCATAACGCAATCAGGTCTTTGAGAGTGTTCGCTGTTCTGCTGAGAAGAACTTTAATATGAATGCCTGCTAGCGTTGTTTTGCGCAACGGTTCGCTCAGGAAAGAGACTTCGGGTTTTGGACTATCAACAGCGCGTGAGTCAACCGCACGCTTCTCTAATGATAACTTTGCCGCCCCATCACGCTCGAACCGTCGCCCCAATCTTATTTTGTCTTCGACTGGCACATCAACATGGTAAGATTTTAATTTTGATACCTCAACCATATCTTTACGTTCAGCCGTTTTCTCAAAATAGGACTCACAGTAAAAAACCTTATAGAATTAATATTCATATTCTCGCCCATGAATGTCAACTAACACAGAGAAACTGTAGAAATTTAACGTGAAAGCTGGAGTGCACGAAATACAGGCATTTAATTTGACATCACTTTGAATACTGTAATAGCAGGTATTGAAAAGTATCACCGTAGAACATACTGTTTGAAAATCGGGTATTGATAAGTGATAAAAGTAAATAGTAGTATTTTGAATGTCTTGAACTAGCGTAGAGCAGAACGAGAAGTGGCTGCTACTTACCTTTTCGTATTTCTGTAACAGCTTCAGTGCGTTTTAATCCTTTTATCCAGTAATGATGTAAAACTGCACGAATTTCAGTACTAAATCATGTGACGTACCTGCCCCGCAGGACGCACACGACATAAAGGCAAATAGCAGCGAGAACGAACGTCTGCGTAGCTCAGTTGGTAGAGCGACTTGTTCCGGAATAAGTGGACTCGGATTCAATCCCCGTCGTGGACCAAAAATGACGGATAAATTTACTTCCTTATAATCACCACTCTAAAATGTTTTGTAAACTGTGATCACTGTTTCAGATAGGCATTGTCGGATCAGCGAAATTTATATTTCCCTAGATTCACGTCCTACTGTTCTGCATCAAATTCAACCTAGTGTCTTATCAAGTGTAACACTTTATAACATTTTATAAATAATTATTTCAGCAGATGGTTTTTTTATTTGGGAGTTTAACAACCACTGTGTGTAACTCAAAGGGCTATAAGCAATCACCCGTCTCAAATTTATAGCCACTGTCTCCAGGGGAGGAAGAGGGAGGCAGTGCCGAAGGAAATTACGTCATTCATGCCTCACCCGGTATGCGAACCCGGATCTACTCGTATCTTGGACGAATGGCAAGATGCCAGCGCTCATACCACTCGGCTACCCAGGTGGCATTACAATGGATTAAAAACAGTCACTGAAAATTTCATAACAAAAGTAGGTTCATTATAACAATATACTGCACTCATCGTCAAAAAGGCACCCAGAAGAACGCTTCGGATTGCAATGCTGTTCGCGAGAAAGGTAAAGGTTACCAGGAACAATAAATGATTAAACATTGAGACTGATATGGGAAATATTTATTAAGCCACATGCCTAAAAACTATTTGTGCCATTCAATCAATACTACTCAAATGACTACGGTCCGTTCACGATTGAAAAATAAGGGTAAAACCCTATAAAACCTTTAATGGATCTAAATAAAAGAGTTTTATTACTAATAATAGTTTTATTTAGATCCATTAAAGGTTTTATAGGTTTTTACCCTTATTTTTTAATCGCACACAGACTGTAGTCATTTGCCAAACTATGAACTTGCCATTTTATACACGATAAAAATTACGAAAATGACTTTAAAAACCATTAATGATAAATTAAAACTAATTTCATTAGTACTTTCAATCCTACTTTAGGACCGTCCTCAGATGAAATGAACACGACACAGACATCACACAGGTTAATACAACATACATGTTGCCAGATTACCGTATACGCATGATTAAGGTTCAACACACTAATGACGTAAGCAATCAGTGTCCTATGAAACAGGGTCAGCATTCACGGTGAAGGACGGGGTTGTGACTTCCAGACCGTATGAAGTTCTTCTACACTCCCGACACAGATACCGGAACATTATCATCGCAGCATCGGTTCATGTTCTTAAGAATTAACGAACTCTCTGTGAATAACAAAGATGACTTTCTTGATGGGATCACCACTACAGCCGTTTTGTCCCATTCCGGTTCATATCCTCCTCCGCAAGCAGTCCTTGCCAACGCTGCATTTTGTGCACCATTGTAGACACTGTTATTTGGAGATGGTAGTTTTTTAGATGATGGTAGTTTTTTAGGTGATGATAGTCATTTGAATAGTAAAGCAACACGCCAATAAGTTGTGTCTCTCAGCATGGCGTCGAGTCGCCATGTTTGCTCATACAGGACGCCAGCCATCTCGGCATGGAGTTGTACAGGTTCCTAATGGTGCCCTGCGATAAGCCATCCCATGCAGTTTGAATCTTCTCACGCAGTTCTTGCAGATTGTGCGGTAGGGGTGGAGTGTGGATAGCGCGTCCAATAGCATCCCACACATTTTCAAGCGGCGATAGGTGTGGCGATGTGGCTGGCCATGGCAGAGTGTCAGTGCTTTGAAGGCAAGCTTTTGAAACAGCAGCAGTATGCGGACGAGCGTTGTTCTGTTGGAAAGTCTCACCGGAGTGAGCGTTCAGAAAAGGTAGGGCCACTGATTGTAAGACCTTATTAACGTAACTTTGGGCTGTCAAAGTGATTGCAAAGAACACCAAAAATGATCTGGCATCGTAGGCAATTGTACTCCACGCCATGATACCAGGCCTTCTGGACGTGTAACGCTCAACAACAAACTGTTCATCTTGGTGCTGACAACGGTGCCACCACACACGGTTTCGTCGGTCGTCTCCTTCAAGACAAAAGCGGGACTCGTCAATGCAGGTTGCCCGCTGCCATTTTGAGTGGCTCCATGACAGTCTGGCACGACACCATTGCAGTCTTTGGCGATGATGCACTGTTGTTAAAGGCAGTCGTCGTAACGGTCTGTGTACGTGTTGTCCTACGTCGTGCAGCCTTATTGCAATGGTGCGCCGGCACTAATCGGACGATGCATGGAGAGCACCACTGCACGCTGAATATCCGCAATCGTGGCTGTTAGGTTACTCCGCGCATGTCGGACAACCCGTCGGTCCTCTCTCTCCGTGGTACGTCTAGGTCTCCCAGACCCTTCCTGTCGTTGCTGTGTTCCTTGCGCTATCCACTGCCGTCAACTGCGTGCTATGGTGATTTCCGCCTGACCGGTATGGCTCACAATACGGCGATAAGACCATCCCGCTTCCCCGAGTCAGACGAAGCAGCCACTCGCGAACTCCTCCAACTGCTTGAACTGCTTCCGAACTTTTCTCTGAGGCATACTTCACTTGCAAAGAATGCAACCAATACAACAGCACGAGGGAGAATGGCAAGCGCGCGCAACGGGTGACCTTATATAGCCGGTCAGGCACAGCATTGCGACCCCTCAGTTCCTGCGTCACATGCGCAGCCGAGAGTGATATTTGAATTATTTGCATGTCTCACAATGTTACACCTACCCACCAAGTTTCATTCCTGACGGTTGCTTCGTTCTCACTGCAAATATTTTTTGAAGATGCGTGTAATTTTTTTATTTATCTCAGTAAAAGGAAACGCATAAATAAATTAATTGTTGAAATGCTAATTTGCATTCCAGATTACAGTAAAAAACAAGAAAGATGACACCGAATTTTCGGGTGTAATAAGCACGTCTTTTGAATCCGTTCTGACGCAAATTAAATTTATCAAAGCTATTCAAAGTCAACGGAACCGGTATGGGAAACAATGGTATCTGACGGAAGAAAGGAGTTTTTCAATCGGGTCTTTAATCCCTCAGATATTGCTGTAAACGGAATCGGGAACTTACGAACTCTTAGAAACAGAGTTATCGACAAAAATAAGATGTGACTTTACGCCCCCTGGTGGGAAAGCCATGCAGTATTTTAGGAAGAAAGTATTCTCAAAAGGTTTATCCATATGAGCGGTATCGGTCCAAGAAAAAAAAATTTGTCGAGTTTTCAGGAGCCCAGATTTTTTTACAAATACATCAGAAGCAGAAAATAACACTTATGAACCCTGGTGGCCAAACCATTCTTTATCAAACATTAGAAATTATGTGAAAAACTATTTTCCATCAGGTCTTGTATGCGATACAGGAAGAATTTTTCAAATCGGAGTTTTAGGAGCAGAAAACGCAATTTACCTTTGTGCGCCCAGCGGAAAGTCTATGATTTACTTGAAAATTTTGAATTTATAAGAAAAACATTTCGCATCAGAAACAATATCCAACAAAGAAGGAATTTTTCAAATCGGACTTTTAGAAGTAGAGATATTGACAAAAATAAGATATACATCCACGCCCCCTGGCGTAGAAACCATACCTTATTTCAAGAAGAAAATGGTCCTAAAAGGTTTGTCGGCATGAGTAGGATCAGTCAACAAACGACATTTTTTTCAATGGAGATTTTAGAAGCACATATTTTGCTACAAATATATCAGAAGTGGAAATTAAGACTTACGCCACCTGGTGGCCAAACAATTTTTTACTAAAATTAGAAATTACGTGCAAACGATTTCGCATCAGGAGCTGTATCCGGTGCAGAAAGAATTTTTCAAATCAGAGATTTAGAAGCAGAGATATAGGGGGAAACGCAATTTACCTTTACGCCCCCTAGCGTAAAGTCTATGCATTACTTGAAAATTTTGAAATTATGTGAAACACATGTCACACTGGAAACACTATCCAACAAAGAAGGAATTTTTCAAATCGGACTCCTAGAAGTAGAGATATTGACAAAAATAAGATATACATCTACGCCCCTTGTCGGTGAACCTGTGGAATATTTTAAGAAGAAAATATTCCGAAAAGGTTTATCGATGTGAGTGGCATCAGTCCACGAAATAATTTTTTCAATCGTTATTTAGAAGCTCAGGTTTTATGGCAAATATATCAGAAGCGAAAGTTAACACTTACGCCCCCTGATGGCCAAAGTATTCTTTACCAAAAATTTTAAATTATATGCAAAAGAGTTTTCATCAGGAGATGTATCCGCTGAAAAAAAATTCAAATCGGACTTTTAGAAGAAGAGTTATCGAGAAAAATGTAATTTACTTTTACGCCCCCTAGCGGAAAATCTATGTGTAATTTGAAAAGGAATTTATATCTAAAATACTGTTCGACATAAATGGAATCGAAAGATAAAATAATTTTTTCAATCGGATGTTTAGAAGCAAATATGTGGAATAAAATGTAATTTTGAATTCGACATCATCTGCATTTACACCCTCTAGCGGCGAAATTGTACATCCTAAAAAAAGGAAATAAAGGATCATGATTCGCATATTTCAAGCTTCTGAATGCAAAAAGAATTTTTCAAATCGGACTAATAGTTGCAGAGATACCGTGGGTACAGGCGGACGGACGGACAAACCGATAACAGAAGCACGATCTTTTTTTCAAAAGACGTGCTAAAAACTGATAGGTAGATGGACTAACTTATAAATTTTTGCACATAGACGGTTTTTTAACGTTTTTTCTTATCTTTTAACCTGATATATTTTATACTCATTAGAGAAATTCAAAAACACCGAAAAAAATCTTACGTAAGTGCTGAAGCGAATATTTTTGCAAAAAGTGGCTGATTAGATATTTCACCACAGTTTAAACTCGATCTTCTTAACCCTAGTTCGAAACCGTGATATTTATCTCAGAAGAAATGTAATACAGTATGAGATAATTATATTCGTTTCAGTTCTTCCTGGCCATCCAAATATTTCTCTCTACTTTGCATATTCTTTATCTCATCACAGTTGTTTTTTTCTCCTTCTGACATGTCCACCACTTTTTTCTTTACAGACGGCTGATTGATTTCGCCGTGTAGATTCCCTTACAGCAAGGAGAGAAGAAAAAAAGAAAGGGAATAATAAAGAAAAATGAAACAGTTGTTATGATTAAGCAGCTTGTCCTTCAACTCATTATTTGTGTTCTACTTTACCTCAACAAGGTATCGACGTTTTTAGGCGGAACGAAGTTGAAGAGTCTTCAGGAAAAAAATCCACATTTCTCTTCTTTTTTTTTTTTATCCCTTCTTTTATGAGTTTGCGCTTCTTTGGAGGAGAGACTCCTCCAACGACACAAGCCAAGTCCGCGAAGCAATTATTGGTTTAAGAGCAAACTGGAAATTCCCGTTTCAGTGTTGCGTGGAAACCTCTCTCCCTGCCTCCTCGAATTGCAAGGTCTTCTTATCGTTTAACATGTTTATTCATAAACGTTCTTCTTTCCTTGTAAAAAATAACAAAAAAAACCGTTGGTATTTCAAGTTAATTGGATAAAGTTATGTGCAGGCAAGATAATATTTGAAAATTGGGTATGCACGAAGCGTTAACTGTGTTGTCTGTAAGTCCACTATTCTGGGCTTCTTATGTGCAAATTACCTTGTAATACATGAATGCATACAGTGCACTGCACATCCTATATTCTATGCAAGATCTGAACACATACACAGTGTAGCAAATAATTTTTAACACTGGGTCTGTAAAATGAAATAGAAACAAGAAATTATAATTTGTTTTGGTTTGTTATTCAAAATAAGTCCCTCCGGCTTCAATACACTTGTTACAGCGATTTGATAATGATTCGAATGCCTGTTCCAGTTCACTTTGCGGAATTGCCTCCAAAGTACGCGTTGAAGCTGTTTGTATGGTCGAAATATCATCAAAATAACACCCTTTTAACGTCATTTTAAATTTTGGGAATAAAGAAAAGTCTCAGGGTGCTAAATCAGGTGAATACGGTGGTCTACGAACAAGAAGTGAAGTGTGACTGGGTGCATTATCGTGCAACAAACACCAACTGTTTTCATCCCGATATTCTGGACGAATGCGACAAATTCTGCCCATCAAACGCCTCAAAACATTTAAATAAAACTCACCAGTAATTGTTTGTCTACTTGGAACAAATTCTTTATGGATAATACTCTTACTATCGAAGAATGTAATGATCATTGTTTTAATTTTCAATGGAACTTTTCTTGTTTTTTTTTGGCTTGTTGTGAGTTTTTTGACTTACATTCCGCACTTTGTCGCTTTGTTTTAGGATCATATTGAAAACACCATGTTTCATCACCTGTAACAATCAATTTTAAGAAGTTCGGATCATTTTCAGCGGCTGAAATGATATCTCTGCAATGTGCACTTCTCCTTGATTTTTGTTCATTAATTAACGTGTGTGGAACAAATTTAGCACAGACTTTTGTTTTGCCCAAATTTTCATGCAGGACGGTTCGAATCGTTTCTTTGTTGATGTTTAAAGACTCTTCCATCATTCTTAGTGACGCACATCGATTGTTTGCCACGAAATCACGCACTTTTTCAATAATCTCAGGTGTCCTAGATGAACTTGGTCTTTCGGTATGCTTATCATCTTCTAGCGTATCTCTTCCGTCCAAAAAACGTCTGTGCCACAGGAAAACGTTTGATCTACTTAAACAAAACTCACTGTAAACTTGTTTCATAATTTTGTTCGTTTCCGAGGCACTTTTACCAGGTTTTGCATTAAATTTAATAACAGCCCTTTGTTCCATCTTAACAATTCAACATGAAAAAAATTTACTTTTCTAATGAACGGCCGTTTCGTTTGAGTTACTTTAACAACTGCGCAGTACTTTTGGCAGAAAGCAAGGAGATGGTCACGGTTTATAACGCATTCGCGATTACACTGGTGGCGCCACCGTAGGCTTAAATCTAGCGCCAGTCTTGAAAATTCTTTGACGCACTGTGTATAATGCAGTTTAAGATCAGTGTTACGTGTTTCCAACGCACAAATCGCTTTAAAGGCCTCGAATTATTTGGATGTATTGCAAGCCCATTGGTTTGGGATTCCACCACGCACAGAAATGCGCGCGTGCTCGCGCACCGCATTGTGATGTCTGTACCCATCAGATAACCTATACAGCCCATTATGCTTATGCAAAGCACCACTCGCTTTATAATCCGATACGCATACAATTCAAGGCAACACTAATACCCAGCATTTCACACAACACTGAACTAGCTTTATTTTTAAGACCTAGGTGCATGCGATGGATTGCAAGAGCAGAATATTGGGATTCACACACACACACACACACACACACACACACACACACACACACACACCGTTCTGTATTGTTTGAATGCATACATCCATTGCAAGCCCAATATCTCACGCTCCCAGTCCGCACGAGCGCGGGCACACACACACCACTGTTCTGTATTCCCTGAATGTATAAATGCGTTGCATGCCCAATTGCTTACACCAAATGCACAAGCACAAATACATAACCCCTGTATTATTACCCCTGAATGCATAAATGCATTGCAATTCCAACACTCACAAATCTTTCTATAATCCAGGAATGCATAAATGCAATGCAAACCCAATATCTTGGGCTTCCAGCACGTACACATCTTTTTGTGATCCCGGAATGCATAAATGCATTGCAAGCCCAATGTCTTGGGCTTCCAGCACGCATGAACACACACACACACACACACACACACACACACACACCGCTTTATAACTCCTCAACGCATAGATACATTGCAAGCCAACAACTTGAGCTTCCGACAGGCCCATATCGTTTTTGTAATCTTTGAATCCGTAAATGCATTACAGGCGCAAAATCTTGGTCATCTGACACACACAGCGTTTGGTAATCTGTTAATACATATACATGTACGTATTGCAAGACCAATATCTTCGGCTTCCAAATCACACTTACAGTTTTGTAATACCTGAAAGCATAAATGTAAATCAAGCCCAACACCTTGGGCTTCCAAAACATACACACCGTTTTGTAATCTCTGAAATCATAAATACTTTGAAAGCCCAATACAAGGGGCTTTCAAGTAAACTCACACACTGTTCTGCAATCCCTGAATGCATATATTCTTTGCAAGCCCAGTATCCCGGGCTTCCAACACATGTACCTTTTGTAATCCCTGAATGCATAAATGCATTGCAATCACAATGTCTTACCTTCCAAGACATATACACCTTTTTGTAATCTGTGAATGCATAAATACATTCCAAGTTCAATATCTTGAACTGCGAACACACATGACACTTTACACGACCTGTGTACATCTCTGAGCAATGTATTTCAGTACCTTCATTTCGCGTTTTTAACACACTTAACGCGCTATAACACCTGCATTCAGATAATATATTGCAAAATGAGGAATTGTCTAATGCGTCTCAAGCCCAGAAAGTGTGCTGTGTATTCAACACACTCAATACCTTATGAGCCTTGAACGCAATACAGGGTGTATCTAAAGTCTTTCCCTGATTACGATAAATCGTATAAAATGAACCACGTTTGTTAGACACATACGGATTTCCAATACAGTTTACATGAAAGCCAGAGTATTTCTTCGGGTCACCAGTATACCTCAATGTGGGCTCTTTTGTTACACGGAGGTCATCCAGTCGGTACTCTATCTCTTCCCATGTCTGTTTGAACATATTATCTGTGATGGTCGCAAATGTTTCAGTTATTCTTCCCTTAAAAGTGTTAATATCTGCAACTGGTGTTGCATAAACTTGATCCTTAATGTAACCCATAAAAAAGAAGTCAATTGGCGTAATGTCTGAGGATCTTGGTGGCCAGGGTATGGGACCATCTCTGCTTATCCATCTGTTAGGTAATTTGTCATCTAAGAATTGACGGAAAGGTACACATCCCAGTGCGGGGGCTCACCATCCTGCTGGAACATTACCCGTGGTTGCGATTCCTCCGATTGAGGTGCAACATACAGCTGCATCATGTCGATGTAAATTCCCGATGTAATGGTCGACTCAATAAAAAAGAATGGTCCAATTACAATGAAGAGCAATTGAATTAGATACAGCGGGCGTTGTGCAAATGTGGCGCTGTGGGCGGCCCTGTAGACGAAATCGACATGACGTATGCAGCGATCCGACAATATAAGTGGCGATGCGACGGGAAGCAGTAAGAGTCGGACGCAGTATGGGTAAGACGAAGGATCTAAGCGCATTTGATCGTGGGCAAATTGTCGGGGCCCGACGAATGGGTCACTCCAACTCGGAAGTCGTGCAGGCACTGGGATTTTTACGAGCCACTGTGTCACGGGTGCACCGTGAGTACATGGAATCCGATAAAGCCCTCCCTGCAAGGGCCAACTGCCGTGGACAACAGCGTGTGGATGAGCGGAGTCATCGTCGGCCAGCTCGCATTGTAACAGCGGATAGACGGGCCACAGTGCAATAAATCACACGGCAATTTAACGCTGGTGGACAAAAACGTGTAAGCAGCCACACCACCCAGAATCATCTCCTCGCTATGGGGTACAGAAGCCATCGTCCCACGAGGGTACCGCTGCTGACCACACATCACAGGGTGCAAACATTAGCATGGGCGCGGGAACATCGCCACTGGACCCTGGATATGTGGGAAAATGTTGCCTGGACTGATGAGTCGAGATTCACGTTGGTACATGCGGATGGTAGGATACGAGAACGGCGTAAACCACATGAAGCGATGGATCCTTCTTGCTAGCAGGGTACTCTTCAAGCTGGTGGGGTTGGCATTCTCGTCTGGAGACTGTTTACGTGGACTGAAATGGGACCCCTGGTACGTGTGACATCGTCCCTCACAGGTCAACGTTACCGGGTTATCCTGCACGACCATTTGCTCCCGTTTGTGCGTTTTCAATATCCCACTGGGGACCTCATCGTGCAACAAGACAATGCACCGTGCCATCGCTCCCGAATTGTACCCGAATGGTTGGATGAACACTTCACCGACATGACTTCGCTTCCTTGGCCAGCTAGGTCACCTGACCTCAATCTCATCTAGCACATCTGGAATGCCATTGAGAGAGATGTTCGAGACTCTGACTCCCTTCATCAAATCTTCGTGAACTGTAGGAAATTGTTCAGAGGTCGTGGATCCGTATGGCTTCCCAACGCTTCCGGTGTCTTGTCGAGTCCATGCCGAGACGAATCGCCGCCGTCATCAGGGCGAAAGGTGGTGCTGCACGTTATTAGGCAGGTATCTCTAATTCAATTGTTCTTCAGTGTAATTTGTTGTGCATCAGCACCAAACATTGATTTTAGGACTGTCCTTCTGTTTCTCGAAAACGACATCTTTGTTCTCTGAACCCCAGATACGGGCATTATCCGTGTTCACTTCACCTGAGGTATGAAAAGTTGATTCGTCTGAAAAACAAATCCGCTTCAGGTAATAATTATCTTCGTCTATTCGTCCAAGAATAAACATAGCGAATGTCACACGTCTAGGCCCATCATTAGTTTCCAAGGCTTGAATAAGTTGTATGCATGAAAACTAAGTCGCTTTCTTAGAATGCTGTCCACTGTGTGCATAGGCATTCCCAGTTCACTAGAGGCATGCCGAATTGATTTCTTCGGGCTTCGTACGAATGCATCACTCACGGGGTCCACAGTTTCCTCACTAATGGAAGGTCTTCCACTTCTCGCACGGTCACTGACACTTCCCCTGTGATTAAACTTTCGATACCAGTTCCTAACGCTCTTCACATCAGGCGGAGGCTCTATCATACTCACGCCTAAACTTCCACTGCAGTGAAATTGCAGATTTGGTATCATGAAACCAGAGAACACAACTAGCTTTCTGCATAGATGTCATTTCGCCGACTGACGCTTTCAGTAACAAACTACGCTGCAGACGTTCAGACCCACATATTGTAATATAAGTACAACGAACAAAGAACTTGAGAATATGACCCAATCAATGCAACAAACCCTGTACGTCTAACTAGCTTGGTTCATTTTATGCGATTTAGCGTAATCAGGGAAAGACTTTAGACACACCCTGCATAATCGATTGCAAGAACACAGCAGCCTCTTTGTAATATCTGAATGCACTTACACTGATGCTCAAAATTAAACGATAGTTTATAAATTTACACATAACTCGAAGTATTTAAAAGATGAAATTTGGTAAATATATTTACTATAATATTTTACACGCAACTCAAGGAGTCGAAAATCCTAATCTTATAATTTGAATGTGTTAATATCATAATCATGTAATTTACATGTAAAAGGGGTCCTTGGAACGATATTTAAAGTTCATTGCTTAAGAATATGGTATATTAATGTGGAGTAAGATCACTTTGACAGCCATAAAATTCAAGCAATGAATCCTCATACTGTTTATGAGGATATTGATTAAGAGTTTGAAGACAAGTGACCACTCTTCAAAAACAGCTGTTCTAGTAGGGTGCTAGCAAGCTTACTAATGTTTTTACATAGGGCATCTCATACGTGCTGAATAAAATTGAGATCAGTGGATATGGACGGCCACCCTATTCAGCGAATTTCATCCTCTCAGAGACATTTGTCGAGCAAATGATTTGGACAAGGTTGGGTTTTATCATTCGTAAAAATGAAATCTGGGCCGACATTTCCTTTGAATGGCCTCACGCATGGGTTTAGGACCTGAGTTCTGTAACTCAGGTCATCAACAGAACGACTCTGAAAGGTGTGCAGGTATGTGCAACCGTTCGTTATGATTCCTGCCCAGACAATCACATCACCGCTACCAGGGCAGTCCCTTTTTCTGATGTTAATTTACGCTTTCCAACCGTAGGTTGAAGAAGCGTATATGCTCCAGCCTTTTCCGTCCGTCCGTCTGTCGGCACGATAACTCGCGTAAAATTGATTCGATTTCGATGAAATTTTAGTATGTGGTAGGGGACCACCTGGGGACGATCCCTTTTGAAAATGGACGAAATGGGGTCAAAGGTCACGACATAGGAGCGGAATCACTTCCATCGCCATTATGCGTCATAACTTGCGTAAATATGGTTCGATTTCAATGAAATTTTACTATGTGGTAGGGGACCGCTTGTGAACGAACCCTATTCAAAATGGGTGAAGTGGGGTTAAAGGTCAATACATAGGAGAGAGATGCATTCCATTGCCCTTATGCGTCATAACGTGCGTAAAAAAGGTTCGATTTCGATGAAAGTTTAGTATGTGGTAGGGGACCGCTTGGAGACGAAACCTATTCAAAATGGGTGAAGTGGGGTCAAAGGTCAATGCATACGAGTGGGATGCATTCCATTGCCCTTATGCGTCATACCGTGCGTAAAAATGGTTCGATTTCGATGAACCTTTAGTATGTGGTAGGGAACCACCTGAGGACGAACCCTATTGAAAATGGACGAAATTTGGTTAAAGGTCAGGACATAGGATTGGGATCCATTCCATCGCCCTTATCCCATATTACATATTAAGGTGGACGTCAGGTAATTTTGCTTCCTACACTTGTAATGGAAAAACTTTTGTACACATTTCCTTCACAATTAGTGTGTTCCCAAGGATGGAAATTTGAACATCGATTAAAATAACTTCATATTATAACTTGGAATACTCAATATTTTCTAAAACATAACCATAATTATATAAAAAATCAATAACTTTTCCTTTGGTGGTGTTGGAACCAAAAAAAAGATGGCGCGACCTGTACTTTGATGACGTCAGTAGACAAACAAATGTTGGATTGCATAATTATGGTTATGTTTTAGAAAATATTTAGTATTTCAAGTTATAAAATGAAGATATTTTAATCGATGTTCAAATTTTCCTCCTTGAGAACGCATTATTTGGGAAGAAATTGTGTACAGAAATTTTTCCATTCGAGGTAGGAAGCAAAATTACTTGACGTTCACCTTAAAGGAGCAATTCTTGTATGTACGTAAATTTTATTTTGAAAACGGCTCTAAGGATCTTGATGAAAGTCGTTAACCTACCGTTTTCTGGTACTAGAAATCGATTTAGCTTGATCTCGACTTTAGGAAAATTCCTTTAGTGGGTTAATAACCACCCCGAATCACCAAGTTTTTAGTGTCAGGGCGTCGTCCCATTAATGTTATCTATGCTTAGAAATCTTATGACGTCACACTATCGCAATTCAGATGTCGGCGCGCGGTCACACTATCTGTCTCATTACGTCACGCGTTGTGTGTGAATCCTATTAAAGTTTTATGACGTCACACTTTTGCGAGCAGATGGTCGCGATTCCCATCTGCCTCATTACGTCACGCGTTGTGTGCGTATGTTCGTCCGCTTGATAACTCGCGTAAAAATCGTTCGATTTCGATGAAATCTTAGTATGTGGTAAGGGAACACTTGGGAAGAAACCCTAATGAAAGTGAACGAAATGGGGTCAAAGGTCAGCACATAGGAGCGGGATCCATTCCACTGCTCTTATGCGTCATAACTAACGTAAAAAGGTTCGATTTCGATTAAACTTTAGTATGTGGTAGTGAACTACCTGGGGACAATCCTATTTGAAAATGGGCGAAATGGAGTCAAAGGTCAGGACAAAGGAGCGAAATCACTTCCATCGCCATTATGCGTCATAACTTACGTAAAAATGTTTCGATTTGGATGAAATGTTAGTATGTTGTAAGGGCCTGCCTGGGGACGAATTCTATAGAAAATGGGCGAAACGGGTCAAAGGTTAGGACACAGAAGCGGGGTTTATTCCATAGCCCTTAGACATCATAACTTACGTAAAATTGTTTCGATTGCGACAAAAGTTAATCATGTTATTTCGGAGGTATACTGAACCTGTTTTGCTGAATATAATCAAAATGGGCCCAAAGGTCAGGGTACAGGAGCGAGATTTATTCCACAGCCATTATCCTCATACATAACTTGAGTAATAATTTCTGGTATGTTGGAAAGCGTATCATAATCAATCTGCATTGCATGATTTTAGTAACTTGTCTGATGTTAAAGGGATTATTGCGGTTCCCTGATTCTCTCCAGACGAGAATACGTCGGGAAGTGGTGCTTAAGCTGAACCGCGATTCATCTGTGAAAAGAACTTTCACCCACTGGTTGAGATCCTGAGTTTGGTATTAGCGACTCCATGCTGAACGACTCCGCCGGACGAAGGAATTTAGAAGGACACAAATAGCTGGACTCCTTGCAAGAAGACATTGCTCACGAAATCTTCTACAATCAGTATTTCTTAAAACCCTCATTCCTGTAGCTTCTGCAAGTTACAAAGAGATTTGCCTATCGTGCAGTTTTCAAAACAACATAAAATACCAGCAGTGCTATTCAGAGTTGGCAAGTACCGAAATATGTGAAGCAAAATCAAAAGGATGTGTAACGTACCAGGAGATGTGACGTACCTGCCAGAAGGACGCACACGACATAAAGGCAGATAGGAATCAGAATAAAACGTCCGCGTAGCTCAATTGGTAGAGCAACTTATTCCGGAATGAGGGTACCCGGGTTCGAATCCTGGCGCGGATAAAAATGACGGAGCAATTTACTTCGTTATAATGGCGCCCGAACTATCCCGATGACCCGACCGTTCAAAATCTCGCATTGGTGTGATGTTATTTCCACACCGCGAGATAGGAAAGATAAGAGAATCCCTTCTCCAGCACTTCGAAAAAAAAAAAATAAATAAATAAAAAAAAAATACGGGGGAGATGATGTAACGTACCAGGAGATGTGACGTACCTGCCAGAAGGACGCACACGACATAAAGGCAGATAGGAATAAGAATAAAACGTCCGCGTAGCTCAATTGGTAGAGCAACTTATTCCGGAATGAGGGTACCCGGGTTCGAATCCTGGCGCGGATAAAAATGACGGAGCAATTTACTTCGTTATAATGGCGCCCGAACTATCCCGATGACCCGACCGTTCAAATTCTCGCATTGGTGTGATGTTATTTCTACACCGCGATATAGGAAAGATAAGAGAATCCCTTCTCCAGCACTTCGAAAAAAAAAAAAAAATAAATAAATGAAAAAAAAATAAGGGGGAGATGATGTAACGTACCAGGAGATGTGACGTACCTGCCAGAAGGACGCACACGACATAAAGGCAGATAGGAATAAGAATAAAACGTCCGCGTAGCTCAATTGGTAGAGCAACTTATTCCTGAATGAGGGGACCCAGGTTCGAATCCTGGCGCGGATAAAAATGACTGAGCAATTTACTTCGTTATAGATGCGGAAGTGAAAAGGTTGAGGTGAATGTTCATTTAAACAAGAACATTTATACAATGTTCAGTTATACCAGAAGAACATTTATATAATGCTTAGTAATATAGGGTGTCCCACTCGCTACCGAACCCGGCATTTCTTTAATAATATTAACACCAATGAAGATATTAAAACAAAATTTGAAGTCGACTTACTTCGTTTCGTGCCAAATGTGATGACATCACAACATTTGCTGGAAGTAGCCACCACTTGCGTCCAGACAGCATTGAAACCGACGCACCATATTGTTTACAATCCTTCCCAGTACGTTCGCCGTCACTGCCAAAATGTCTTCAGTGATGTTTGCTTTCAAGGCATTTATGGTTCACGGTTTCTTTTGGTAAACTCTCCCTTTTAAATAGGGACATAAAAAGTAATCAGGAGGCGTCAGATCGGGCGAACGCGGCGGCCATAGACCCTTCGAAATGACACTGTCGCTGAAAAAGGACTGCATTTAGGTCATACTGGTGTGTGATGTCCTCCACGGTCGTCTAATAAAATCCCTTGGTTTCCAATTTCTTTGGCAATGCCCAAATGGTGGACTTGGTCGAAGAGTGTCTGCCTGCAAGCCTCTTCAGGAATTACTGTTGACAAGACTTTATCGATTCTGTTTTATAATACGTGCGAACAATAAACACTCGCTCCTCCAGAATTTACCGATTCATTTTCACATGCACGCGAACAGCCACGAACACGAGCACTTACTATCAACAACCGTATTATGTAGACACGCTCAGCGAAATGGCATAACAAAGCAGCAGACAGACGCGTCCGGCTGGCTGGCAGACTGCTCCTCAGTGGCGCCACACTTAGGAATGCGTCTGCCACTAAGGAGTACACTAGCTGGCTGGCGGACAGCGTCGGGTTCAATGCTGTCCGGACGCAAATGGTGCCCACGTCCAGCACATGTTGTGATGTCATTATATTTCACACGAAATAAGGGAAGTCCACGTCAAATTTCATTGCAACATCTTCATTGGTGTTAATATTATTAAAGAAGTGCCGGGTTCGGTAAAGAGTGGGACACCCTGTACAAGATGAACAGTTGTACAATGTAAAATAAACAGTTGTACAATGTAAGAAGAACAGTTATACAATGTTCAGTTATACAAGGAAAACAATTACACAAGTAGAACAGTTATACGATTTGCATTTATATAAGGATAACAGTGATTCAATGTTCAATTACACTAGAAGAGAGGTCGGGAAACTTTTGAGATGGAAGAGCCAAACCTGTCCATCACAACAATTTAAAATTTTTAAAGAGCCATACATATATTTTTACAAATAAGGAAAATTTAAAGTAATATTATAACAAATTATAATATTACTTATATCTTTATTAATAGTATTGAGTTGTCGGAAAAGTCATGACGTATTTTGGCACCCGATGGCGGTTGGGCGGTTTTGGAAGTACTAGAGGCATACGCAGCTCTGTTATCGCTATGGCATTTGACAGGTATTAGTTTTAGCTGCAGTCTAAAAGGAATAGTGAGATATTTGGTTGATTTTCGGAGATTTGACACTAAGTTGAACATGGAAGACCAAACTGTGCATTTTCGCTATATTTTACTGTTTTACTTCCGTAAAGAGAAGAACGCGCGTCAAGCTTGCGAAAAGTTGCGTAAAGTGTACGGTGATAATGCTCTACTAAAACGTAAGTGCCAGCGGTGGTTCGCAAAATTCCGTGCTGCTGATTTTGACCTCAACAATTCTCCTCGGTCGGGGAGGCCCATCGAGGTTGATGACGACCAAATCAAGGCATTGACCAAGTCAAACCCACGTTTCACGACACAAGAGATTACAGCCACAATGCACATCCATCATTCAAGCGTTCACGACCACCCAAAGAAGCTGGGATACGTAAGAAAGCTCGATGTGTGTGTGTTCCTCATGAACTCAAAGAAGCTCAATTGACGGCGCGTATGAACATCAGCGTTATGCTTATTAAACGTGAGGAAAACGATCTTTTTTTGAAGCGACTGATAACTGGTGACGAAAAGTGGATTGTGTACAGCAAATGTGCTGCGTATACGGTCTTGGTCCCGACGCGCTGCTTCGCCGCAAACGACATCCAAAGCAGACATTCATCAGCGGAAGGTTCTGGTCTCAGTGTAGTGGGATTTTAAAGGTGTCGTGCTTTTAGAGCTCCTACCACGGAACCAAACAATCAATTCAAATGTGTACTGTCGGCAATTGGACAGTTTGAACGAATGCATCATTCAGAAACGTCCAGAGCTAGTTCATCGTAAAGGTGTTATGCTCCATCACTACAACACGAGACCACACACAAGTTTGATCCCCCGTCAAAAATTATTGAAGCTTGGGGTGGGATGTGCTGCCACACCCAGTATACTCCCCTGACCTTGCGCCTTCAGACCTACACTTGTTTCGCTCTCTTCAACAGTCCTTGCGTGGTATATAACATTCAATTCATATGAGGCTGTAAATCAACACCTTGTACAGTTTTTCGCCACGAAAGACTGGTCCTTCTATGAACGAGGCATTCTGCAGTTCACTGAAAGATAGCAAATGGTTATCGAACAAACCGGGCATTATATCATTGATATATCTTTGTTCTTTCTATCAATAAATGACCTTTGCAAAACATGGCTAAAATACGTCATGACTTTTCCCACAACCCAATAGTTGTTTTTAATTTAGGGCACGACTCCAAGTTGGCATCTGTAATTTGGTTCCTCAATTTACATTTAATGAAATTCATGTTGCCACCCCGGTGGCGCAGTGGTCTAAACGATGGCCTCTGATCATTCGTCCGAAAGGGGTCCGGGTTCGAATCCCGGTGAGGCATGGATGTTGTGTTTGTCTTACGGCACTGGCTCTCTCCCTTCCCTGGAACCAGTGACCCTAAAATTAGGGACGGGCGACTGCTTATAGCCATTGAGTTGCTCACGGTGGTCGTTAAACCTCCAACCAAAAAAAAATCGTGTTAGAAACGATTGCTCACACAAATACATAGAACCGAAGATACTGAGAACACCAAATGCAAATTTCTTTAACTCATGATACGAGTTAAAATAATAGAGTCGAATTTGTGTCGAAGTAGTGTCGAAGTTTTGAGATACCTATGAAATAAATGAAATCACCATTATGTAAATAAAATCCTCTAAACATTTTATAAATGAAACTACGATAGTTTTATTTTCATTTTCAATGTTACTTCAGAGCCACATGTACGTAAACAAAGAGCCACATGTGGCTCGTGAGCCGCAGTTTTCCGACCCCTGTACTAGAATATAAGAATACCAGCCACGTTTGTTTCAACTGATCGAGGTTTCGGTAGAAGATTCAGGAGGAAAGAAGACCGCACTTGTATGGAGGAAAGAAGACCGCACTTGTATGGAAGTGTTTTTAGAAGGAAGAAAGGGTACGTGGTGAGTTTGATTTAGTGCCATGGAGCCTGTGGAAAAGGAAAGCGTGGGAAGACAGCATAGAGGGAACATATTTGAGAGATTTTACGTCTTCCCGGTGGCTAAGTGGTCAATTGTAGTGGCCTATGGCCAGTCGTCCGTGCTGAGATTGGGCTCAAAATTGGATCATGCATAGGTACCATGTCCGTCCTACAGTGCTAACCCTACCTGGTACCAGTGGCCCCAAATTAGGGACTGCCGAGCGTTTATGGCCCAAAGACCTTCTAATCGTTTAGTACCCCCGCCATCCCCAGAAAAGGAATATTTACTATTTCACTATAAGTAAATACGGGAATAACAGGGCTATTAAAGAACATACTGATATGTAGCACTTTGTGACTGATAATTGTGTAATTTTCTAATAAACAATACATTTCTTATGTGCAACGTCATCTCATTATGTGTTTACTAACGTATAGTGATTTCGCCTCTTCTGTATTTATAAACTAGTAACACATTAATTTCTTGTTTCATTTAAATATTCTCTGGTATCATATAACTATATTTTTATTAGATCATAGTATATATTCTCGACCTGACGTTGGCACATTGTGCGTACTGATTAATTACATGTTTTTCCGTTTACTACGCCGCCTGATACCTGTTTGTTGATGTATAGTACGTTTCTCCGGTCATTTTACTTCGTTTCAGTGACGAAAAAGAAGCTTTTAAGAGGTTGCTTATTCAATTTGCACGATGTCTTTAAGTTCGACACCAATTCCTTACTATAGGGTCCCCCTTAATTGGGTGAGGGCCGGATCTGAGCCCCTGGTAAGAGAGGGAAGATATGTTTTCACAAAACTGTGCCTTACTTTTCTAAATTTAGTGACCCCAATATAGGGACGACAATATGATCACGGTGATCGTTAAATCAACAAAAGATTGATGTAATGTGATGATGTATTTACCTATGGCTAGCGTGTTTTACTGATATGAGATTCATTTTTACTAATGATCATTACATAATATTGTGCATGATGTTCTTCGGGAGATTATGAAAATATACTGATATGAGATTCATTTTTACTAATGATCATTACATAATACTGTGCATGATGTTCTTTGGGAGATTATGAAAATATACTGATATGTGATTCATTTTCATTAATGATCATTACATAATACTGTGCATGATGTTCTTCGGGAGATTATAAAAATATACTGGTATGAGATTCATTTTTACTAATGATCATTACATAATACTGTGCATGATGTTCTTCGGGAGATTATAAAAATATACTGGTATGAGATTCATTTTTACTAATGATCATTACATAATACTGTGCATGATGTTCTTCTGGAGATTATGGAAAAAAACGATATAACGTCATATTTTGATTATGCTGATTGATGTGATTAACATATTAATAACGTAGTATGATTAATAACTCGTTTTTAATATATAGTATCCGACATAACTAAGTAATTGCATATTTCCTCATTAAACAGGTTGCGCTTTCGTTAACGCTTAGGACCGGAAGTGTTTCGGACTCCTCTTTCTTTGTTTTTCTTTTTTTGGAGTATTTGCGTACGATATGCCTGTATAATGAGATAGCTTAGGACGATATCAAATCCAAACACTAAATCAATTTGAATTTCAAAAAAGTAAAGTCGTTTTCGATCGATTCCTTCGAGAAGATCGAATCGACAAACTAAGTCGTTTGCTAACTATTCCTATGAGAAAAAAGAATCAGCAAACTGAGTCGTTTGTGAACGATTCCTTCAAGAAGAACGAATCAGAAAAGTCAGCCGTTTCCAAGCGATTCTTTCGAGAAAAACGAATCATTAAAATTGAAACGTTTCCGAACGATTTCTTTGAGAAGAACGAAGGAGCAAACTCAGTTGTTTGCAAAAGATTTTTTCAAGAAGAACGAAACACTCAACTGAGTCTTCTTCTTGAGAATGATTCCTACGAAAAGAATTTGCAAACCGAGTCGTTCCCGAACAACTCTTTAATGATAATAATTCATTCTGTTGAAGAGCCGATTCCCTAATAATCGGTCTGAATAACTTTTAACAAGTCATTAAATATTCAGCAGTGTGTATCGATGAGTTTCGTGTTCGTATCAGAAGACGTAACCTTATACAGAAGAGTTTAAAATGCAATAAATTTCGTGAACATTTTGAAATCAACTTATCTAAAAACTAAGAACTAAACTTAAGTTCTTTTTCTTAAAGTTCGTTCATTAAACTGGAAGACTCAAACGAACGACACAAGGGGATATGATTCAAAAACAATTCGCGATAGTTATTCCCTTTGGAAATCGTTCACCGGAAGTGTCAACAAATGAATCAATGAGAACGAATTGTTTTTAGTCTGTCGAATGGAGGTAATCGGTTCTTTCAAAAGAATTTGTTTGGCCATTGCAACAACAGAACAGATACCCACCATGGTATCTGAGGTAACATGTTGCAACCGTAGAGGTGCTCAGAGACCTGTTCAGCTCTCGGGAACCTACCCAGATGCATCTGGAAGTTTCCATTTGTGACGTCATGTTGGCGCTTGAAAAAAGCTTTGGATTTCGGATGTTTCCGATTTTGAGATTTTCGGATAAGGGATGATAAACCTATGACAACTTAATTTATGTTTATCAATTTGTTATCTTATATTACACTTATTGATTTCCAATCTTAAACAATATAATATCCCTTGCCTGAATGCTTGAACGATTGTCCGACTTTGATGGCGCAGCAGAAGGAGCGCTTGCCTGTTTTTTCACTAGATGGTGCCAGTACATAATTAGGTGCACAACTGTTCTGAGCAGTCAGAGTTATACAGAAAAATACAAAAAAGAACCAGTCTGTTAGACAATTATTTATTATTCATAGCATAAAAATAACAACGTTTCTCACAATAAAATGTTTATTATACAGTACATCAACTATAAATTCACAGAGTGTTCGGCTCAGCATCATCAGGACGAATAGAGCGTAAACACTCAAATTATTGTGACATCATCACAATGATTATCAGATACCTTGTACAGACCCGCAGGGTTTTTAGTTTCCATATGCAGAAACACAAGACCTACGTACGGAACAATGTACTGAAGAAGTCGTCTATAGCCCAACATTGTCACGAAACTAACCATAAATGTTTGTTTGGAAACGCTACGCTTATTGAGAAACCTGATTCGAATATCAAACTTAATTTATTAGAAGCTTTCCACATATACCGGAGCTCTTCACTGCTTATCAACGATATGACGTCGACTCCAAATCTTTCAAGCGCGTGGAAAAAACTCACCAAAATCCGTGACCTTCAGAACTCTGATGATGTCACAATGATTTGAATGTTTACGCTCCATTCGTCCTGATCATGACGTGCCAAACACTCTGCGAAACTGCAGTGGATGTATAATAAACATTTCATTGTGAGAAACGTTCATATTTTTATTCTATCTTAAAACCACCAGTTCAGTAGTCAGAAACTATTATTCATGCTCATTGTTGTAATGTTCATGAAACATTCTTTCACATTCGGACATCGCAAACAAAAAGATACCTGGTCATTAATACTCTACATGTTATTTTCACCCGTCATTATTACGGGCTTACATCTAGTATACGGTATAATTTGTTTTATATTTAATAGTTTCCTGCACATTCCCATGGAAGGGAATCATCCGATTTTCGTTTGATTCATGAACATATATTTTTTCTAATATGAGATGTTTAATTTATATTTGTTGATCAACAGCATATTGCATCTGTCTATGAAACAAACATTTCCACTGGATGAAATCATTTCATTTTGTGTTTGCAAATGAATAATAGACTCGCTGAGAGTTATATCGACTTAATGTTGATCAATGCAAATCAATATTTCTCGCTATAAATTCCCCTCTTTGTGGTTGTTTATTTCTCCAGTATGACATTATCCGAATTTGTTTTTATTGATAAACTGTAAATTTTTCAAATATTCATCTTACTTTGTGTTCGCTGATGGAACAGTGCGTGTTTTTATGTGACGTCAGACGTTTGGGAAAAATAAAATTTTTATATCAATGGTCTTGTTGTACAAGTGATTATTCACCAAAGTGCAAGAAGTACTTAAAAATAAAATCATTCAGAAAGCACGTTATCTCATTCTTAATTGCATTTTTTTGTGTTTATTTACATTTTCGGCAAATGTTGTTTTACCTTCGTGGTTGAAAACATTTGTCTTTTGCTGAAAGACACGTTCTCAGGACATATTTCCAATATGGTAGATTTGTTTCACGACCAAAAGTTAATGAATTTACGTACAGTCGATACACAACGCCAGAACCAGCTCCTCTCGGGATGAAAATACCCTCGCAACAGATTTCTAGAGCTACTAATGTAAATATACTATGATCGAATTTCGAGTTTACGAAAGGGAAAAAACAAGGAAAGGGAAAAAAGAAATCTTGGCTGAGAGCACACATTTAAAATGGAGTAAGAGAATAGAAAAGAGACAGATATATATTGTGTTTACCAAACGAAAGGGAGATGGAGTCAGTATTTTCATAAGTATTATGACAGAGATCGCTGGAGCGTCATGCAGAACGGGTCTTCCGAAGAGAGAGGAAAAAACACACATCCTGTTCTGCATCAGTGCGTCTCTGTAAATATGAGGGAAACGCAACTGCATCATTGGGTTGTTGAGAAATGTTACTCTTCCTTTTCCAAGTCATGTTCCCTGTTCTTTACAGACTGAAAAAAAAATGAAGTGATCGATGCTCAAATTGCTGTCATAAAAAGCACTTTTGAAAAAGGTATCGCACACATATTTAATACAGGCTATAAATCCCGGATTGCACGTTTATCTTAGCACTTAAGCTCCATAATATGCCGTTCATTTTTATACTCCCTTGTCTTTATGATCATTCATCACTATTAGATGGGCCGTTTCGATGATCTTCGTACGAAATACCTTTCCTCAGCTGAGAAACAATTTCCCAATGAGGAATAGATTTACGGCGTTCAAAGAAAAAGAAAAAGGAATTCCCAGCATCTTTGACACCAAAAACTATTTTTGAAGATCTTATCATCAGAAGCTTCACAGTTGTCACGCAAAACCTTTCGTGCTCGGTGCGTCGTAAACCAAAGGCGGCGTAAATCGAAACATTTATAACAAAGAGAAAATCGAATTATAGACAACCACGTTTTCTGGAAAAAGCAAAAAGACGTTAAATTTGGTTATACGTATAATTACAATAGGCTACGTCTGTCCTTAATGCACTGACGTCATTCAATATGTGTAGCGCCATCTGCTTTTATCCGGTGGCCGAAATCGGAACTAAGCTCACTACTATCGCACGATGCGTAAAATCAAGGAGAAATACAGGAAAATAAAATAAAGTTAGTAAGACAAACGACTTCAACAGTGGCAACACGCACGTGTCCAAACAACTGCACTGAGAAAAACGTTTTGTTAATTCTGCAAAAAACATTGTTGAATCAACCAAAAACTTTTGTCGATATGCAGTCAACAAAAATGTTTGTTGAATTTACTAATGCATTTTGCTGAAAACTATTGTTGATTCAACAAAATTTATTGTATTCATGACAAAACGTTTTGTTCGATTTACAAAATGCCTAGGTCGATTTTTGGAAATTCGTTTGATGCAAAAATATGTATTGTTAGCGTGATAAAACGTTTAGTTGAATTAGCAAAATATAGCCAACGAAATAATTTTGTGTTGCCAACAAAACAGATCGATGGAGTTTGGATAAAGCAATAAGATAAGTCGACAAACAGCTCAACAAAACTATTTTGTTGTTTCAAACAAACTTTTTTCTCAGGGTGTCTGTGACGTTTGTTCTGTTACGTAGGTGTTATGTCATTATATAATTCATTTTCTTCTCATTGCAAGTAATTTCTTAAAAAGGAATAAAACTGCAGAGTAATTTCATAAAAGTGAATAAAACTCCTGAGTAATTTCCTAAAAAGGAATCAGCTTTATTTTATTTCATAAAAAGGAATTCATTAAAAGGAATCAGCGTTATTTTATTTCATAAAAAGGAACACGTAAAATTGTAAGAAAGTAACTGCAAGCGTAGTTTTTATTCACTGTGCTGGAAATTAAAAAAATATATTGGTTCCGTGGTATTTTTTCTTTGTAGTATAAGATGGAAGAAGATAAAGCTGAAAGAAAACGTCGCTTAAATAGAGAACGACAACGGCGATGGTGTACAAACCAATTTGCATAACTTGAACGAAGCTAGAGTTAGCTAATCGCAGACGAAATCAAAGTTTTGAAGAAACATAAGCTAAAGATACATATTACTCATGCTCTTGCGCATGCTAAAAGCCGACAGCAAGAAACTCCTGAACAACTACAAGCTCGACGTAGTGTAGACATTATTATGATATTACGTAATCTGAATCCCAAAAGGGGGCTTTGCAATTGAACACGCTTGGTAATCAAATCTCTTCAAAACAACTTTCTCACTGAAGAAATTGTTCCTGAATGTAATCAGAGAGACATTGACCTTATTTCAAGAATTGACTTAACTCCAAGTGAGGCAAATCTTCCTTTTATTCTAAAGCAGCGCCAGTTCTCCATAATTCCCGCCTATGCAATGACAATCAGTAAGGCACAAGGTTAGTCCTTTGATCATCTTAGTGTCACCCTAACAGAGCCTATTTTTGCTCGTGGTCAACTCTATGTTGCGCTATCAAGTTCAAAAAATCTACAGCACATGAAACTTTTTGTCAAACACAATGAACTGCAAAGAAATCTTATGAACAATCAAATGACAATAACACAGAACATTCTATATCAAGAAGTCTTTCATGACTTTTAATCAACACCATTTTTATTACCTAAATTTTTACATTATGTGATTTTTAACGAACTGTGACCGTCATATGACGGGTTAAAATCTATTAACCTATATAATAAGCTTCTGTCATGGGAATAATTACAAAAATGTTTTTGTTGGTGACCTATCTTATAGACTGCCCATTAATAATTCAGCCGTTTATTATATTGGGTTGGTGCATAAGTTCATGCCGTTGTATTTCACGAGTGTTTTCCAGGTCAGTAGTGACAGTGCAGATGGCCAGTTGTATATCAAAATGTAGCCAGTAATATAGTGTATCTAAATTATATTGCGTTGTGTGATTGTGGCTAATGGTTTTTTGGTTTTCAGGTCCGGAAGTATGAGGTGCCAAGTAGAGAGGAATGAACATTTCCGACAACTGCTCCTCTACGAGTTTAACAAGGGGACCACAGCCGCCGAGGCTACTCGATACATTTGTGATGTATATGGGGAGGATGCTATTGCTGTGAGGACAGCTCGCAAATAATTTGAGCGGTTCAGAGGTGGCAATTTTGACCTCAACGACTCTCCACGCTCAGGTCGTCCATCTCACTTTGATGAGGATCGTTTGAACCATCTCATCCACCTGGATCCGCCGTCAAACCACACGCGAATTGTCCACTGAGATGGACTGTGATCGGGCCACAGTTGTGTGACACATGGAACGTATGGTAAAGGTCAAGAAATTGGGGTCTTGGGTGCCTCACATTCTCACCGAGGACAACATGAGTCAACGTGTTGCCATATGTGGTTCCTTGCTCGCCTGTTATCGCGAATGTTCTCAGCAACACAAACCCTTTCTGACACGTATTGTTACTGGAGATGAAAAATTGTGCCTGTACGCGAATTTCAGGCATCGGAGGGAATGTTTGAGCCCAAACAAGACGCCCGCACCACGTCCAAAACATGACCTTCTTCCTGCGAAGATCATGTTGTGTGTCTGGTGGAACATGGAAGGCATTATTCACTGGGAAATGCTGCCGTGGAATCGGACCATCGACGCTACTTTCTATTGTGAGCAACGCCGCAGTGTGGAGGAGAAATTCAGCAGAAACGGCCACATCAGCATCAGAGCCATGGTGACCTTCTCCAACATGATGACTCAGCCGCCTTCACAGTGCAAACATGACCAAAATAGCCATTCAGGACTTGAAATGGGAGACCCTTCCACACCTGGCCAATTCCCCACATGTCTGCCCTCCAGACAATAACCTGTTTCGAATTCTGTCGAATAAACTCCGTGGCAGAACGTTCAACAATGATGTTGATCTCCAGAATTTCCTTGATGATTTCTTGCAGCAAAACCTGTAGGTTTTTTCAAGAATAGCATTGCAGACCTATCCAGACGTTGGGACACCATCGTAAACAATGGGGGGGGGGATAAATAGTTGATTGATTCCGTTTTTCCTTCTGATGTAATACATTCCTGTAGAGCGGTTAAAAGAAACGGCATGAACTTATGCATCAACCCAATAATTATGTATATGTATTTTCCGATTCGTGTTATAAAAATTTCCGTCACAGCTTTTTGCACCCGTGCATGGCACGAGCTATGAGCTACAAGGAGAGTTCAAATGAAAAGGTACGAAACGACACTGTGGGTATAAATGAAGACTTTATTCAAAGTATACACCATAGGCCGTAGCACAACGATCCCATTGATTAACGAGCCGAAGGATTCCTTGTTTCCAGAATTCCTGTGGCCGTGACGAGACCCAGTCCTGCACAGCGTCCATGAGTTCGTCGTCCGAGTGGAAGCGCTTCCCTTTCAGATGTTTTTTCAGGGGACCAAACACATGGAAATCGCAGGGCGACATGTCCGGGCTGTAGGGCGGATGGTCAAGCTGCTCCCACTGGAACTTGGCCAGTTCCGCGTGTGTGACCCTGGAGACGTATGGACGTGCGTTATCATGGAGCAGAACCACACCCTCCGTGAGCAGCCCCGGTCTTTCGTTCTTGATGGACCTGCGTAGGCTTCGGAGTGTCTCACAGTACACATCGGAGTTAATGGTTCGCCAGCCTGTCCTCACACGCACTGCCGCGTCAATTGGACGGCGCTCTTTATAAGAGCCTCTGCTCTCTCCTGCGCATGCGGGCGCCCGCGCATGCTACGATCCACGCCGGCGACTTCAATCGCATCCCTAGATGTGTCGCTACGTTCTCCCATAGCGGCATAGGCAAATATGTTAACGGTTACGTTCTTATGACGTTTCGTACCTTTTCATTTGAACAACCCTAGTAGTTAAGCTATAAAAGCAATACCAGTCCGTAATGACTGTACACTGAGTGGCCACTTTATTATGACCATCCCCTCAGTATTTCTTTGGGCCACCTTTTGCCTTTAATACTGCGTCGATTCTTCGTGGCATGGATTCCACGAGATTTTGATAGGTGGTTTGGAGAACCTGAGACCATGCTTGATGAATAGCACTTTCCAGGAGTGTGAGATTGCAGGGTTGTGGCTCCAGCTGTCTGATGGCTCGTTCAACTTCATCCCACAAATTCTCAATGGGTTTGAGATCTGGAGATTGGTGGGGCCACCTAAGCAAAATAAACTCACCGGCATGTTCCTGAAACCAATCCTGTACAATACGAGCATTATAGCAGGACGCATTATCTTGTTGAAAGTAGCCATCGCCATTGGGATAAACCATCCACATGATAGGATGCACTTGGTCTGCAACGATATTTTGATATGATGTGTCAGTCAGACGTTGATCAACACGAAGTAAAGTGCCCAAAGCATGCCAAGAAAACATCCCCTAAACGATAACGTTGTCTTCACCAGCTTGAAGGGTTGTAGCAATGCATTTGGGGTCCATGCTTTCGTGCTGTTTCCGCCAAATTCTCACTCGGCCATCGGCATGGTGCAACTGAACACGTGATTCAGCGGACCACATAATTTGTTTCCAATTATCGACTGTCCAATCCTCGTGCTCCTGCGCAAGCCGGAGACGTTTTCTCTTGTTAACTGCAGACAGCAAAGGTGTTCAAACAGGCCCTCGGCTGCCATATCCCATCCGATGCAGTGTACGGCGAAAAGTGCATGCAGAGATCATTTTAGGGGATCCGTGATTAAGATAGTCTGTAATTTGATACACTGTTGCCCTTCTGTTGTCTGTTACCAGTCTGGACACTTTCCGTTCCGCCCGAGCAGTCACTAGCCGATGTAGACTACACGTTGCACTTTGAGACCCAGTTTTTTCGCTGACAGTCCAGTCTTTAAACACTTTAACAACAGCTGCTCTGGAACATTTCACGAATGCAGCGGTTTCGGTGATACTCGCTCAATGGCTTCGAGCTCCTACAATCATACCACGTTGAAAGTCCATCAAATCGCTATTTTTACCCATCTCGTCACCCAAAAATCACTTCTACTACTGTCGCAAGCACTAAGCTTTCTCTTTTTATACTAGCCTCGCCTTCTGTCGGCAACAGCTTGCAGCCATAGCTCATTTGCTTAAAACTATCAGGTGGTCATTATAAAGTGGTCACTCAGTGTATAACGAAATGTCTTTCTCGTGAGCAAGATTGGTGTTACTCTATGTCTAAAATTATGACTAAGGAATGTTGAACTAAATAAGAATGCGACGCAATAGTTCCTAATTAAGCTTTTACGGCCAGACAAAACATAAACAGAAGTCATACTTACGATAACCTTTTATTGGTCCAGCACGAATTTCAGTAGAACTTCACAATATAAGAGAGCAGATATCAGATTACATTTAACTAATTGAACGTCTACACATACACAACCATCTGAGCAACTGTCGTATCGTCCTTTTTTATTTACGCTTTCCACCCGAAGGTTGAAGAAGCGTATATGTTCCAGTTTGACCGTCTGTCCATCCGTCCGCACGATAACTCGCGTAACAATAGTTCGATTTCGATGAAATTTTAGTATGTCGTAGGGAACCACCTGGAGACGAACCCTACGGAAAATGGGTAAAATGGTGTCAAAGGTCACGACACAGGAGCAGGATCCATTCTATTGCCCTTATGCAACATAACTTGCGTAAATATGGTTCGATTTCAATGAAATCTTTGTATGTGGTAGGGGACCACCTGGGGACAAACCCTAGTGAAAATGGGTGAAATGGGGTCAAAGGGTAAGACATAGGATTGGGACCCATTCCATCGCCATCATGCGTTATAACTTACGTAAAAATGCTTCGATTGAGACAAAACATTATCATGTTTTTCTGGAAGTATACTTTACCGGTTCTGTTAAATATCATTGAAATAGGGTAAAAGGTCAGGTCATAGGAGCGAGATTTATTCTACAACCATTATCCTCATAACTTGACTAATAACTTAAGTAATGATTTCTGGTATGTTGGAAAGCGTATCATAATTAATGCATTGCATGATTTTACAAACTTGTTATTTTGTACATTGTTCTTATCACATTCATACGTCATATTCTCTCTGACCTCAAATGTGTTGCCAACAGTGTTCTCGTTGGAGGGAAAAGACATAACGTTAAGTTTGGAAGTATAAAGGAGAACAAACTCAATTTTACATAGGAAAAGAAACTAAAAATTCAAGTCAATTTAGAATATACGTCACAGCACTTTTATACTCTCTGAGACAAAAAAGTCAAAGCATCCCTATAAAAATATTCCGCGGACCATGAAAGTCGGGTGCAAGACCAAGCATGCGACTAACTAGCATTTCACTGCTAATGAACGTGAGCGCATTGCAACCGCGCTTCCAGATGCTTAAAGAAGGCCCGTCAAGCCGTCGCTTTGAACACTGTGCCTGCGTAAACTTAGACCGTTTGCGGATATTTGGTTCTTGACAATGCCATGTAAAGCACTCAACCCTCGCCCGAGATGTCTTTATATCGCCAAGCGTCTTCTTTTTTTGCCTTGGATACTCATCCGTACAGGGGAAAACGTAGTTGCTGTCAGTTTTCAAAGGATGCCAGATACATAAAAAATGGAATTTACCGTTTGTTTCAAAGACCCCACATTCTCCCTTTCAGCAGAATAAACTGGATTTGGACAGAGCTTCAGCTGCCTTTTAACTTCCCTGAAGGTTTAGGTTTACCGTGATGCCTTCATTAAGAAAGGATAATTATGTTGCCTTGTTAATGCACATATTAAGTTATATCATCTGACAGAGTCACCCTTATAGATACATATTTCCCTGTGCAAGAATGACGGAATTAAATTTTCAAATTGCTATTCAGCTAGTTATAATTGCCGCGAGGTTTTCTATCATGCGTTTGCTAAACTTAGCAATTTGCTGTTTTTGCGTGGTTGCTCAGCCGCAACCACGCAAAAACAGCCACAAAGTCAGTTTGGGTGTCTGCATGTATAAAAAGCACACAGTTCTGTTTTCTGCAAATCTAGCTTTTGCAACGCTTTCTAACGGCGCTGCTGATTTAAGGAGCACGATATCATTTACCATGCATGTAAGTTTTATGTTTTTCAACATGGAACACTGAGTTCAAGAGACATTATTTTATTTGCCAGATATTTATTTTTTGCAGCGCTTTTTAAAGTAAGTTACGACTTAATAAACAGCTAATTTAATTTTGGATACATCTATGTTTTGCAGCACTGATTTAATAAAAGATAATTTCCATTTTCTGGAATGAAATTTTTGCAGCGCTTTTCAACCAAGACTGTCGAGAAACAATACAATTAAATTTCAATTCACCTTACTTGATCTAATGTTGTAGTATTTTTAAGATCTACTCCTTATTTAATGGGATAGAAGACATCTCATTTCTTTCGGAACTTTTCAACATAAGCTACTTAATTTCCTTTCAAAATTTTGCAGCCTTTCAGATGTGGATTGCCAACTCAAAAAGCATATAATTCACCTTGTCATATCTATTTCTGTAACGCCTTTCGGCTTGAGCTATTGACTAAATGATCACATGATATCAATTTCCATATATCTGGTTTATCAGAAGCCTGAAGGAAACGTGCAGACGTTACTCTTTTTTTTTTTCAGACGCTTGTAACCTTGTGACTAAAACTTCTGACAAAAGAATTATTCTTTGCCCAAATTTTTACGAGAAAGTCCAGCCAGATATGATGTCGGAAGAACTGCACGTTTATCATCAGCCGCACTTTGAAAGATTAAGAAGCGCGGAGGCCCAAAAAGATCTACGGGTTCATAAGTTCCCTTTGAGGAGAAGACAAATATATATCGATGAAAGAACAGAGATAGAGAACTAGAAGTGTAAGTGGAGTGTAGGAAGGCAGGAGGAGCTTAGGGCCGAGACACAAAAATTGTACTTACTTCGGTAGCAAAGCATGAGACTTCTATCGATCTAGAAAATAGGACTAATCCCTCGCTGCGGTGTTGGATCCTAGCGGCGGTTCCAACGGAGCCTTTAGAAGAAAGAAACTATCTTCTTTTGTTGACAATTGCAAGTCTCTCCTCCGCGTAGAGTGTTGAAGCAGCAGTGAAAGAGATCATTCCGTTGTTGCAAGACTCGGACTAAAAGATACGGCTGTAATCACCCTTTTTTTATTTTTTTGTATTGATTACTGTAGCATGTTACACGGATAATAAGTCTGTAACTAGGTCTTTGACAAGAGAACTCCTAATGAAACATTTTTATGGATGTTTTTTCATACTTATTGCAACAATGGTACAACATGTATTTTTGGTGACCTTTCGCTATACTCACCGAAAGATCCCACCAAGAAAAGCAAGTCTCCTTAGAAGTTACTTTTCGTTTCTTAATAGAAAAGTGGTTTTAAGTAATCGCGGATAATATTTACAAATGTGCATGAAAACTTATTGCGCACACATTAAAAATTGTTTTTCTGTAAGGCTAAAGAAGTTATCAGAAATGCATGAACTCATGTTCCATATAAACACCACTAATAGCGATACATTAATATTATTAATAACATCTATGAAAATGCAAATGCAAAGATTCGGCTGTTTGAAAAAACAACACACATAAAAATTGGAATGGGAGTGAGACAAGGTGACACCATATCTCCGAAGCTCTTTAATGCCGCATTGGAAAATGTCTTTCAATCACTGAACTAGGAAAACAAAAAGATACAGATTAATGGAGATTATCTAATCCATCTTCGTTTTGCTGATGACGTAGTCATTTTTGCAACTACCCCATCAGAGCTGTAGAGTATGATCCAGGAACTTGCTGACAAGAGTAAAGAAGTGGGATTAAAAATGAACTTTCAGAAGACAAAAGTGATGTTCAATGCTTTTACAAGAAATGAAGATTTATCGATTGATGGAGAAAAGCTGGAGATAACACACACGTACGTTTATCTTGGACAGCAGATATCAAGTGAGGGTCGCATTGATGAAGAAATTAATCGGCGTACAAAACCTGCCTGGAGAGCTTTTGGAAGAAACAGCATGATTTTCAAGAGCAATATGCTATTATGTCTTAAAAGAAAAGTGTTTGATCAATGCATCTTTCCAGTGCTTACGTATGGTGCAGAGACGTGGATCTTAACTAAAGGAGACATACAAAGGCTGCAGTCAACTCAAAGGAGCATTGAGAGGTGCATACTTGGTGTAACCAGGAGAGATAAGAAGAGGAACTCGTGGATCCGAAAATTGACAAGAGTGGAAGACATCATGATCAGAGTTAAATCCCTGAAATGGCAATGGGCTGGACATACTGCCAGAAGGACAGACCATCGATGGACAGCCGAAATTTTAGATTGGATTCCAAGGGACAGGAAGAGACCCAGAAGAAGACCACATGGGAGATTGGTGGATGAAATTCGAAAGTATGCGGGAGTGACATGGAGGAGACTGGCACAAGACAGACCGTTGTGGAGGAAACTTGGGGAGACCTTCGTCCAGCAGTGGATTGATAATGGTTGACAATGATGATGATGATGAATAGCGATACAACTTTCATGAGCGTATGCTGATGTAGAACTGAAATAGTTCATTTTGATCTCATTGATATTAGTATACTTAAATATAGCGATTCACATGTAATAAGGTTTGAATTCAGAGTGTATTTTCCAGAAAGTGAGTGCTTCAAACTGGTTTTAATTTAACCCTACCAAGATAATTGTTTAGCATAAATTGCGGTAAACTCGTGATTCAGTAACTTTGAAAACTTTAAAAAAGGAATGAGTGCTTAATCAAAATACCTAGGTCACTACAATCTTCTCAACTACTATAAATGCTTCTCTCCGGGGCGATATTTAGCGCTAAGCTGAAAAAGTAACATATAATGAAATTTAACCTTCATGTTTAGTTCCTGTCTTCGTATATAAATTTGGATTATTCTCGGTAAACGTTTCTGCTCCGAACGCCACATTCATTTTCTCGAAGAATTTGTGTTTGGCAACTCTGAGAATAGATCAAAAGACAATCTGACAATCGAAAGCTGGAGATAAGAATTGACGTTTTGAGTGCATGATTAGCATTGTTTTGTCGGAGCCCTTTTTGGCAGGAGGGTTTGTTAACACGACCACTGTTTATTACGAGCACTTGTTTATTACTGTAACTTGTTTTAGGCATTAGCATTTGTTTCTCCGTAGCATTTGTTGATAAATCTTATTTGTTTTAAGTTCATGATGCTTTGAGTGAGACAGTTTGAATTGTTCGATTCTCTATTTACGATTGTACAAAACCGAGCGATTTCTTGTAATACACCAGCGTATAGGGAGGATTGTGTTGTACTCTGTGGGTCAAGTATATTTATTGAACAAAATGTCTGTCTAGTGACATACTTCCTGTTTCAACTAATGCAACAGGCTTTCATTTGATCCTTGTTTGCATATGCGCGACGATGATGAGCTTGCGCAGAAGACACCAGAAAAGGTAATCAGGAGATGATGCTTTGAAAAGCAGATTAGTTGCTAACCAAATCTAACTAAACGTGATCACACTAACAGTAGTTATTCAATGTTTAACTGGAAGAAAACCGCGTAACTTCCACTAACAAAATATCGTTTAATTTGCATATAGCTTGCTAACATCTAAAATACCTAACACCCTTAACACATCTGACACCTCGTTTTCATTTCATTTGGCTATACCTGACTGACTGCTGGTGATGCCACAAGAAAACAACTCTTAGAAGTTTCGATGTAAATGTAAATTATAACAAGAAAGATGACACCGAAATTTCGGGTGTAATGAGTACGTCTTTTGAATCTGTTCTTATGCGAATTAAATTTACCAACGCTATTTAAAATCAATGGAACCGGTGTGCAAAATAGTAGTATCTGACAAAAGAAAGAAGTTTTTCAATCGGGTTTTCAATCCCCGCAGATATTGCTGTAAACGGAAGCGTCACCCTACGCCCTCTGGTGGCAGACTTGTGCGTTAAGAAAAATTTGAAATTATATGAGAAACGTTTCGCAGTGGAAACGCTCTCGAACAAAGAAATACTTTTCAAATCGGGCTCCAAGAAGCAGAGATATCGACAAATATAAGATATACATCTACGCCCCCTGGGAAAAAAAACATGCATTCTTTTAAGAAGAAAGTATTTTCAAAAGGTTTTTCGATGTGAGCGGTATCGGTCCATGAAAGAAGTTTTTCAATCGAGTTTTCAGGAGCTCAGATTTTACTGCAAATACATCAGACGCAGAAATTAACTCTTGTGCCCCTGGTGGCCAAACAATACTTTATCATATATTAGAAATTATATGCTGAGCATTTCCTATCAGAAGCTGTATCCGGTGCAGAAAGAATTTTCCAAATCGGAGTTTTAGAAGCAGAGATATTGAGGAAAACGCAATTTACCTTTACGCCCCCAAGCGGAAAGTCTATGGAATTTTGAACTTATAGGAGAAACATTTTACACCGGATACGCTAGCGAACAAAGAAAGAATTTTTCAAATCCGACATTTAAAGGCAGAGATATTGACAGAATAAGATAGACATCTACGCCATCTGGAGGAGAAACCATTCATTACTTTAAGAAGAAAATATTCTCAAAAGTTTACCGACATGTGCGGTATCGGTCCACGGAAGAATTTTTTCAATCGTGCTTTTAGAAGCTGATATTTTGCTGCAAATACCTACGAAGCAGAAATTCAACGATTACGCCCCTTGGTGGCCATAACATATTCTATAAGAAATCAAGGTGAAAATACTCCAAATAGGTGGCGACAGTTAATAAATAAATACATCGCTCTTTCCACGTTCCATAAACAACAATTTTTCGGATGCTGTGTGTTTATGGAACGTGGAAAGAGCGATGTATTTATTTATTAAAAGAAATCAGAAATTACAATACAAACATTTCCCACCAGAAGCTGTATCCGGTGCTGGAAGATTTTTTCTAATCGGAGTTTTAGAAGCAGAGATATCGGGGAAAGCGCACTTACCTTTACTCGCCCTAGTAGAAAGTCAATGAATTACTTGAAAATTTAGAAATTATATTAGAAACACGTCACACCGGATAATCTGTCCAACAAAGAAGAATTTTTTCAAATCGGATCGTTAGAAGCACATATACTGACAAAAACAAGATATACAACTACGCCCCCTGGCGGAGAAACCATGCATTATTTTAAGAGGAAAATATAACGAAAAGGTTTGCCTACGTGATTAGTATCGGTCTATGAAATAATGTTTTCAATCGCGATTTTAGAAGCTCAAAAGTTTGCTGCAAATACATCAGAAGCACAAATCAACATATACGCCCCATGGTGGCCAAACCAATTTGTACGAAAAATTAGGAATTCTATGCAAAATAATTCCGAGCTGTATCCGCTGAAGGAAATATTTTTCAAATCGGAGTTTCGGAAGCAGAGATATCTGACGAAAAGCAATTTACTTTTACGTCCCCTGGCGGAGAACATATGCGTAACTTGGAAAAGTGAATATGCTTAAAATAACCTTCGACATGAATGGACACGAAAAGTAAAAGTTTTTTTTGAATTGGATGTTTAGAAGCAAACAGATGGAATAGAATGTGTTTTGAATTCGATATCATCTGCATTTACGCCCTCTAGCGGCGAAATTTTGCATCGTAAAAAACAAACAAAATAAAGGATCATCATTCCCACATTTCAAGTTTCCTAATGCAAAACGAATTCTTCAAATCAGCCTATTAATTGCACAGATATCGTGTCTACGGACAGACAAACCCATGACATAAGCACGATCTTTTTTTACAAGGGACGTGCTAAAAATATAATGAGTGGAAAACAAAAATTTATACACTGAGTGGCCACTTCATTATGACCACCCCCTCAGTACTTCGTTGGGCCACCTTTTGACTTTAATACTGCGTCGATTCTTCGTGGCATGGACTCCACGAGATGTTGATAGGTGGTTTGTGGGATCTGAGAACAGGCTTGATGAATAGCACTTTCCAGGAGTGTGAGATTGCAGGGTTGTGTATCCAGCTGTCTGATGGCTCGTTCAACTTCATCCCACGAATTCTCAATAAGGTTGAGCTCTGGAGATTGTGAGGACCACCTAAACAAAGTAAACTCACCGGCATGTTCCTGAAATTAATCCTGCACAATACAAACACTATGGCAGGACGCATTATCTTGTTGAAAGTAGCCATCGCCATTGGCATAAACCATCCACATGACAGGATGCACTTGGTCCGCAACGATGTTTAGATATAATGTGCTGGTAAGACGTTGATCAACACGAATTAGGGGGCCCAAAGCGTGCCAAGAAAATATTCCCCAAACCATAACGTTGCCTCCACCAGCTTGAAGGGTTGTAGCAATGCATTTGGGGTCCATGCTTTCGTGCTGTTTCCGCCAAATTCTCACTCGGCCATCGGCATGGTGCAACTGATAACGTGATTCATCGGACCACATAATTTGTTTCCAATTATCGACTGTCCAATCCTTGTGCGAACTGGAGACGTTTTCTCTTGTTAACTGCAGACAGCAAAGGTGTTCGAACAGGCCTTCGGCTGCCATATCCCATCCGATGCAGTGTACGGCGAAAAGTGCGTGCAGAGATCATTTGCGGGGATCCTTGATTAAGATGGTCTGTAATTTGCTGTACTGTTGCCCTTCTGTTGTCTGTTAACAGTCAGGACACTCTCCGTTCCGCCCGAGCAGTCACTAGTCGATGACGACCACACGTTGCACGTAGAGACCCAGTTTTTTGGCTGACAGTGCAGTCTTTAAACACTTTAACAACAGCTGTTGTGGAACATTTCACGAATGCTGCAATTTCGGTGATACTCGCTCCATGGCTCCGAGCTCCTACAATCATCCCACGTTGAAAGTCCGTCAAATCGCATTTTTTACCCATCTCGTCACCCAAAAATCACTTCAACTACTTTCGCAAGCACTAAGCTTTCCTTTTTTATACTAGCATCGCCCTATGGCAGCAACAGCGTGTAGCCATAGCTCATTTGCTTAAAACTGTCAGGTGGTCATAATAAAGTGGCCACTCAGTGTATAAAAGAGGGTAAACAAAAAAGGCAATTTAGATAGGAGGCAAACGTTAGTTTCAAAAAGTGTAATGAGAAATAACTAAAACTTTTCATAAAGCACAGTAAAGGAAAGCGGAACTTAAATGGCTTACATGCACAACTGTTTGTGAAAATCGCGCTATTCAAACGAAATTTATATCACAGATTCCTCATGTTGTAGGATGATTACATTTGTAGAGCGATACAAGATTGTTTTTCGTATCCAAAGTCAGTATCGTGTGAAACCACCTAAAGCAAAAATAAACACGGCGTGGCATTAAATGGAAGAGAATTTCGATATCGTCCTGGGGGAATAGCTTGCAAGACTGCTTGTATGCAAGACCAAAGTTCACTTGTGTAGATTCGCGGAAGTGCTCAACGGGCCAGTTACTTAGCTACCATGTACCAAAGATGTTCGATCGGAAACATATCCGGCGAGCGTGCTGGGTAAGGAAGAAGTGGTATCTTCCGTACATGGAAACAATCTTGGACATTCCAGGCCACATATGGCCGCCCATTGCCATTCTGGAAGACAGCATCCAGAAAACTCTAATGAAGGGTATCATCGCTCTGCCTCTAAAACACCTGTGGCGTATCTCTAGCTGCTGCGATTTCTTTCAATCTGGAGAGATCGCGAATTGTACCCAATAGTGCTTCAAAGCATGACGTTTGGCGTTTGGCCGGCATAATGAACGCTGCAAGGTGCAGTTCACCACGATGTCTTCGAACACGTATGCGACCATCATGGTGCACCAAGTTGAAGCGTGACTCGTCAGAAAACATGATCTGTTGCCAATCAGCGTGCCAATGTCTGTGTTGGAGATTCCATTGCGACCTGAGGCGTCTATGGTTCGGGGTCAAAGGAATGCGCAGAAATGAGCTGCTAGCGATCAGTCCTCTGTTACGCAGACGACGTCAACCTTTGCTGGAGGAGAAAGCCTGACCCGTGACAGTGCTCCAATGCTGCGTTAACACCGTGGATATCGCTATACGATCGGTCACTGCCATGCGGTAGAGGTGTCTGTCATCCCGCGCAATCGTGGGATTTTGCGGTTATTTCCCGGATTTTTGTGCGTCCGTGCCTCATCTTACCACTGACAACATGGGTTCACTTCGCAGTGGGAGTTTCTGTCCCGTTCGATTGACAATTTCGCGATAGGAAAATTCACCTTCCTTCATCTCAACAATCCTTTCTCGGTAAAAGGCTGTCAGGTATTCATAAGGCGACCTTCTTCAACGACGGAGAATATACAGAGAGACACAAGAAACACCTTTTGGACTCAATGTCAGCGAGTCACTGATTGAAACATATCGTTTGACCCAGCTGTTTGCACACAAGTCCGGATAGCCCAGAGGGCACTGCACCAAAACCGCATGAGCATTTCCACTGATACTTTAATTGTTTGTATGTCCTAACCTTTTGTATACACCGATGACCCGTTACATTATGACAACCTACCTAATAAGCTGTAGAACCCCCTTTAGCCCGCAAAACAGCGGTCACTCAGCGAGGCATGGATTTGATGAGGTTAGCAATAGGTATCCTAGGTATCTGCACCCATAATTTCAACAGCAGGTACATTTCGGAGTGGTGGTGATTTAGCGCGAACCGGCTTTTACAAGTCGAACCACAAATATTCGATTGGGTTCATATCAGGAGAATTTGGATGCCAAAGCATTAACAGAAAGTCACCAGCATGTTCCTCGAACCACTCTTTGTCGATTCTAGCAGTGAGGCATGGAGACTGACAACAGCAGAGAGTAATGGCCATCACAAAAAGGGAACTTTGTTGCTATGAATGGGTGAACTTGGTCCGCAACGATGGTCAGATACCTGACAGATCTCAAGGATTGTGCTATTGGGATAATGGGGCCTAAAGCGACTCAAGAAAACATCGCCCACAGTATAACACCGCCGCCGCCGGCTTGTTTCCGCCCAACAGTTCATCCAGGTGCCATAGCCTCCGTTGGTAATCGGTGTGTCCGCGCTCAGCCGTCTACGTGATGCATCAGGAATATTCTTCTGTCATACCAGGCCACTTTCTTCCAATCATCCACGGTCCAACCTCGATTATCTCGGGCTCATTTCATACGTTATTGGCAATGACGTGCAGTGAGCATGAGGACCCGGCTGGGTCTTCGGCTACGCAGGCTCATGCGCAGGACGCTGCGACGAACTGTGTGCTGTGACAGATTGTCCTGATCACCACTGTTGTAGCTGCAGGTGACGACAGTCTCCGCTCCCCTGTGGCATCAATGAGCTGTAGGAGACACGCGGCTGGACGACGGTTCGTCGTTTGGCCATCTGTGCACCACTTTTGATACGTACTTACTACAGCAGCACGTGAAAAAACCCACAAGCACCGCCGTTTCCGAGATCTTAGTTCCGAGGCACCGTGTCATCGCAATTTGTCCTTTTATCAAACTCAGAAAAATCGGCAGCTTTTTCCTTTCTGACTCCGAACACTCTATTAACCGAAAGCCGGTCCTCGGGTTTTATATATACTGCTCTGTGAACTTTACTTGCGCCACTGTTCGAACTCCAGGCGCGCTCATTTCTTTAGGCTGGTGGTGGTCGGTGTGTATCCTGTAAGTTTCAAACTAATACCAGCAGCCATTTATGGTGTCACAATTTTGACGAAGAGTAGTATATGTTAAGTACCGTAAGTATAATAAGCGATAACCAAAAATGTACATAAAACATAGTAAACAGAACCTGAAAGTAAAATGCGTAGTATGCGTTACGTTCCGTAGGTTAAATGAGCAATAACCAAAGATTCACATAAAAGACTGTGACAAAAACGAAAAGCTAAATGGGTAATAGTAAAATGCGTAGTATGCGTTACGTTCCGCAAGTATAATGATCGATAACCAGACATTTTCCAACCGTTGGTTGAAGAAGCGTATTTGCTCCAGCTTTGTCTCTCTGTCCGTCTGCACGATAACTCGCGTAAAAATGGTTTGGTTTCGATGAAATTTTAATATGTCTTAGGGGACAACATGGGGACGAACCCTACTGAAAATGAAAGAAATAGTAATCAAAGGTCAGGACATAGGACCGGGATCCATTCCATTGCCCGTATGCGTCATAACTTACGTAAAAATGCTTCGATTGCGACAAAACTTTATCATGTTGTTCCAGAAGTATACGGAACCAATTATGTTTAATATAATCGAAATGGGGTCAAAAGTCAGGGCACAGGAGAGAGATTTATTCCACAGCCGTTATCCTCATAGCTTGAGTAATGATTTCTGGTATGTTGGAAAGCGTATCATAATCAATGCATTGCATGCCTTTACTAACTTGTTGGAGATAAGCGAGCTGTAATGTTCGCTCGTATAAGTATTAGGGATATGCAAAAGCTCCCGCCACCCCCACTAGCGGGCGCTGTAGAGGTCTAACCGGCAGGTGGCCCTTGCTCTCAGTTCGTACATAAAACCAAGCATGGCGGTTGACAAAGTTCATTTGCGACACTGTTTGTTATTCATGTTTAATTCAGGGAAAAGTGCGAATGAAGCATACGGTTCAATATGTCAGGCGTATGGAGAAACTATTATGGGTGAGCGGACGTGTCGAGAATGGTTTGCCAGGTTTAAGAAAGGTGTCTAAGGTTGGAAGCCAAGCCACGTGCAGGGAGACCGCAGGAACTCGCAGACGAGGAACTGGAATCTCTGTTGCAAGAGGATGTTTGAAAGTGGCTCAATCGACGGTGGTACGGCGTCTACAGATCTTGGGGAAGATCCAGAAGATTGGTAAGTGGGTTCCACATGCTTTAACGGAAAGTAATATTGGTCAACGATTGGGCACCTGCATGTCGTTGCTGAAGAGGTTTCAAGAGAAGAATGTTTTGTAGAAGGTTGTCACCGGGGATGAAAAATGGGTCTATTTCGGTTACCCCGTACGCAAGCGATCCTGGGTCGACCCAGGCCAGCCATCAACATCCACTGCAAAACAGGATATCCTCGAGAAAAAGGTAGTGTTGTGTTTGTGGTGGGATATGCAATGAGTGCTGAACTTCGAACTGTTGAAACCGGGCGAAACAATCACTGCACAAAAGCATAGCAATCAGTTGATGAAACTGAACGCCGCAATCGAGCAAAAACGCCCATAGATAGATAAATGACGCCACCCAGTCATCCCGTTACACGATAATGCCAGACCACATGTCGGTGCCACCACGAAATCAACCCTTGAACAGTTACACTGGGAGGTTTAACCGCATCCAGCTTACTCCCCGGACATCGCACCCTCAGACGTTCATCTGTTTCGCTCTCTGCAACATGCCCTAGCCCAACAGCGGTTCACCACAGTTCCAGAGGTGGAAAATTCGTCGCTGCGTTCTTCAGCTTAAAACCCGAGTCCTTCTATCAAAAGGACATTCATTTGTTGTCTGAAAAATAGCAAAAGGTCATTGGTGCTAACTTCCAGTATTTCGCTGAATAAATGTGTACTGGTTTCCTGATTGTTCTTGTCTCCTTTCTCCTTTAAATGGCGGAAACTTTTCCATATCCCTAATAAAATGAACAAAGAGACTGTTTATTGGAACAGCCTTTTAGTTTATTAAGGGATGAAGAAAAAAACTGTTAAAGATTTGGCCCCAAATCGATCAAACATTTGCTTGGTGCAAAAACATAGGAATCAGTCTAGAACTTTTAATGTGGAGTTATAGAATAATGTCCTGGTTAACTAGAAGCGAAAGTGAACATATTTTGTTTTGTGTCTACTGTTTACTACTGTTTTGTTTCTATTGTTTATTACTGTTTTGTTTCTATTGCCTATCACTGTTTTGTTTCTACTGTCTACTACTGTTTTGTTTCTACTGTTTACTATTTTTTTCTACAGTTTACTACCGTTTTGTTTGTACTGTTTACTACATCTCATTACTGTTTAGTTTCTACTCTTGACTACTGCTTTGTTTCTACTGTTTTGTTTCTATTGTTTATTACTGTTTTGTTTCTATTGCCTATCACTGTTTTGTTTCTACTGTCTACTACTGTTTTGTTTCTACTGTTTACTATTTTTTTCTACAGTTTACTACCGTTTTGTTTGTACTGTTTACTACATCTCATTACTGTTTTGTTTCTACTCTTCACTACTGCTTTGTTTCTACTGTTTTGTTTCTATTGTTTATTACTGTTTTGTTTCTATTGCCTATCACTGTTTTGTTTCTACTGTCTACTACTGTTTTGTTTCTACTGTTTACTATTTTTTTCTACAGTTTACTACCGTTTTGTTTGTACTGTTTACTACATCTCATTACTGTTTTGTTTCTACTCTTCACTACTGCTTTGTTTCTACTGTTTTGTTTCTATTGTTTATTACTGTTTTGTTTCTACTGCCTATCACTGTTTTGTTTCTACTGTCTACTACTGTTTTGTTTCTACTGTTTACTATTTTTTTCTACATTTTACTACCGTTTTGTTTCTACTGTTTACTACATCTCATTACTGTTTTGTTTCTACTCTTTACTACTGCTTCGTTTCTACTGTTTTGTTTCTACTGTCTACTACCGTTTTGTTTCTACTGACTACTACCGTTTTGTTTCTACTGTTCATTACTGTTTTGTCTCTACTGTTTCGTTTTTACTGTTTATTACTGTTTTGTTTTTACTGTTTACTACTTTTTTGTTTCTACTGTTTACTTCTGTTCTGTTTCTACTGTTTATTACTGTATTGTTTTGTTTCTACTGTTTACTTCTGTTCTGTTTCTACTGTTTATTATTGTATTGTTTTGTTTCTACTGTTTGTTTTTTATGTTATACAGCACTGCATATAAATAAAGAAAATTTCTACTTCGTTCTATGTGGTTAAGTACGATTTCAGCAGATGGCGTTTGTAAACCTCACAATCCACTGAAATTATATTTCACAGTACGCAAGAAAGCAACTTTTAAAATAATTAACCCGGGATAAATTTTCGGTCATCCTTCGTCACTGGGTTTTAATGACTACCATGGGCAACTCGACGGGATATTCGCAGTCGCTGGGCCTTAATTTAGAGCCACTGGTTCTAAGGAAGGGAAAGCGTCAGTTCCGCAAGACAAATAAAGCATCAAGACCTCACCGGCATTCGAACCTGGACCAATCTCGGACGAATGGTCAAAAGGCAGCGCTTCGACCACTGCGCCGCCGGGGCAGCCCAATCTTCCTCATTACAAAATCTTAACTGTTACATTGTTTTTCCAAAATTTTCACATATTCTCCTGCTTTTCATCTGGCAGAATTTTCACACTAGATATCAGAATTTTTTTTTTTTCCGCTTGTAACGAAATCTATGCTGTTAGCATAAGATCTGCAAAGCTTCCTTTAAAATCGGAAAACGTTAACAGAATCAGTAACTTCCACTTTTTGCTAGCATAGAATGAATAGTGTAATGAAGCTGACGAACAAAATAATTTTTGACAATATCTATTTGCAGAAAACGTATCTCCGGCACTAGAAGGCTGTTTGTGAATTACGGAAATTTATGGACGTTCCGAATTTAATTTTTTTTAAAAATCAGAACGGCAGTTACTTCTCTGGTTCTAGAGAACGCACGGAATCAGATCCTTCTGGCAGGAACAGTCGTAAACATGATAAAGAATTAACTATATAACTAGGGTAAACCTATTGAATCACGATCTTGAAGAATCAGACGTAAAAAACACAAGTGTATACTCCAACTCATAAAAATACATCAAATGTATTCTACGTTAAAATATACACAGGTTAAAAGTCCTACAAGTACTGTCGGGTGGACAATCCACCCATATTCAGGTAGTACAAGCTAAATGAGACCTAAGAACGGTGTTGTATATATACATCGTAAAGATAACAATTTATAACGACATTGCGTGGATACTGCGCAATCTCATCGACTCAAAGGGCTAATTCATATGAGGTGTAACCATTTACTCTCTTGCATCAAGTACTATATTTCTACCATGTGGCATATTCTGGGATGATGACTATATAAGTGATCTCCATATCGTAGGAAGAAAGTATGGCATGTCGTCGTTACAGCATTGGTCTGCATATCTGCAAATATTTCTTAGGAAAGAAATTCAATGATAAAAAAATTTCCAGTTTTCCTTCGAGTAAAATATTCCCTCAGTTTCAATTAAACTGCGATTAACTCATATAATGCATAATTGTTTCTTAGGAAGGAAATTCAGTAAATTGAACTTCCAGAAGATTATAGTTGATTGTGAAATATTATGAAACTTACTAAAAACTGAATATTTGCTTCCTGTCGCTTTGTCGAAATAAGTTAGCATAACAACAGATATTTTTGTCGTGCCATATTTGCTGAACATTTAATTTTCTTTCATAAACTTTCATTTAATCTCTTATTACACTATCTGGCTTAATGAACTATTTTACATAAAATAAGGCACGAAAATTATCAGAGCTATTTGAAAATAATAAGGAATTACTTTAATATTTTCGAATGTTTTTCAGCACTTTTTTGATACTTTTGTCACATGTCACAGCATCTTACAGTGGTAATTAAGTCCAGCGATAATTAAAATCCATTTGATCATTTAATTAATGTGTTTATTCGTCAAACGTTAATGGATCCAGAAAGATAATTCTGTGATTCATTCTAAGGAAAATTCTAGAAAAAAAGGGGGGGGCGGGGTTGAAAATGAAAGATTCCGATCTGTCTTGTTACATCATGTAAATAATGCCCTCAGAAATTTTAATGATATCTTTACTTTTTTTGCAGGAATTAATCTTCTTACTCGTACTTATGTCTGTTTCACTTTCTGTGTTCTTCACTACATTGTCGGACCCTACCATACACAAATCTGGGAACGATTGACTTCCCTAATCCTAATCCTCTTATCGTCGCCTAACATAAATTAATTCCGACAATGAGCTTTCCTTTATTCAAAGAATGTCATGGTCCCCCAGGCTGGAAGTAGAAGCACAGATTACTTCACATAAAACTATGTATCATCTTTCCTGAGAATCCATAGGCAGTGACTTCGTTCTACAGCATTAAAAGTTCTTTATTCAGGCGTTTATTTTCATGTTAAAGTAATTTGTTTCAGATTTTTCATACGCAATGTACACCCACGTTCATAAAAAAGCAAAACACCTAAAAGGAGTCACATCCTGTGTTGCCAGGTCAGATGTTAGAAAAACAGCAAAAATAGCAAAAACGTGACATCCGAGTTCCAATAAAAGCTTAAAACATAGCATTTCAAGAACAAAAAATAGGACTTCAAGAAACTTTATTAATTTCTCATACTTTAGTACTGCAGTTGTACATAAAAACTTTGTATACCATTCATTCAATTGTGAAAATCCCATATCTCATCAGAATGCCGCATTTTCCAATAAAAAATTAATCATATGTGGGCACATAATTTAAGGGTGCAATGACACAAAACAAAGAATAAGTGCAAATAAAGCAAATCATGTCTATGAAAGTAAGATACTTGGTTTAATCGATTATAATTAAGCATTCGTTGTAATAATAAACTCTTCAATAATGTCAATACCATCATCATAATTATAACTGTCCTTACGATACATGCATGCATTTATTGTACATTGAATTTTCAAAATTTTTTAGCGTTTTGCTAGTAATCGGAAATTTGTTTTGCACCATTTTGCTTCAAAATTCAAATGACACCTGATTCTCAGAGTCTGGAGCATTTCAACTTTCATGCAATTTGGAGTTGCACTTTTCAGCAAATTCAGTTTAGAAAATATTCGTTCAACAACTGCATTGCTGAAGTGCAGCTGAAACAGTGAAATAATTGTAAATGGATTGCCTCCATACAATCTTGGTACGGAGTAACCCCCATCCCTCAAATTCAATTGGATATGTCGATACGCTACGCTAAAGTGCTTAGCCGAATCCAAAAGCAGTAAATTCATGTGTTCTGCTTCTAATTTTGACATTTGAGCATTTTAGTCTTTAAAATTAAGAGGAACATCAGTCACTGGACTTCTGATTTGCGGCATATATGGGTGTCTTAACGTGGTACGGTTTGGGTCATCTGGTCCTCGTAAGCACGTCATTAACCGGTAATCCTTTTGTTGCGTTGCTGGGTGACCATTTGCCGCCTTTCATGGACTTCATGTACTCCAACAACAATGGGATTTTCCAGGCTGACAATGCCCAAGTTGTCCAAAATTGGGTCGAGGAGCTTTTGGACATTTTCAACGGATGGTGTGGCCATCACGTTTGCCCCATATGAACCCAACAGGACACTTATTGGACGTGGTGGAAAGGTCCATTTCCACCCAAGATCCTGCACCTACAATTACCAGGGAACGGTGGGTTGGTTGGTTGGTTGATGAATTTTAATGGCGCAAGGGCCAGGTTTGGCCAAAGAGCGCCAGACAAAGAACTATCAGCTACAGGTTTCGAAAAGCGTGGAAAATGACCAAGAGCAGACAAGCTGGGCAAAAGCCAGAAAAGAGAACGATGAAAACTGTGAAGAAAAGTTAGGCAACCAGGTGTATAAAAAAATGATCAATTCACTATTATAATTAATATTATTATTATTAATTGCTTTTTTTATATACACAACAACACAAAGGATGAGTCACCAGGAGGGGGACGAACCGTCACTCTCCTCCCCCCACACTCCTCTGCAATGCTGGCCGAGGCCGAGGGCGGGGACGAACCGTCACTCTCCTCCCCCCATGTTCCTCTGCAATGTTGGTGGAGGCTGGGTCCGAACTGTCACTCTCCTCCCCCCATGGTCCTCAGCAATGTTGGTGGAGGCTGGGTCCGAACTGTCACTCTCCTCCCCCCTATGTTCCTCCACAATGTTGGTTGAGGGTGGGGACCTCGCTGAGTCCGAGACAGGTGCAATGTTGGTCAGGCGGACCGCGACAGTTGGATGGACACTGCACACCTTCGCGGATTGAGGGCCGGGTCTTCCGCACGTGCAGGCTGTCTGCCGGGAACCGGAAGAGTCGGTCGTCTTCAAAAGAGAAGGCGCAGACTCAGCTGGTCGAATAAGCTGGAGCTCGGTGAAATCCACCTGTGTCGCCTGTTCAACTGTAGATCGCTTGGCAAGTGCGGCGAGAGCTACAGGGCGCGGAACAAAGGGCTGCACGGGTTGTGGCAGAGACTTAACAACTGCGGCAAAACTACGCTGTCGGGTGTTGGGAATACCCAACTTGGCTTTGGCAGCAGGGTACGAGAGGCCTTCCAGGGTCTTGAGGCGCTGGATCGCCATCTCTTCCTTCCATTTCATACAGTTGCGGGAGTAAGCTGCATGGGCCTCAGCGCAGTTAACACAGCAGGCCGCAGAGGTGCAACCATCCCCGTCATGTTCACTGGAGCCACAATTTGCGCAACGAGCGGAACTCTTACAGAATCGTTGTGAATGCCCGTACCTCTGGCACCTGAAACAGCGCAGAGGACTGGGAATGTACGGGCGAACTGCACAGACCAAGTAGCCTGCTTTGATTTCTGTCGGAACTTTCGGGGAGTCAAAAGTCAAGATGACATTTTTTGACTTAATCATGGAACCATCACGCCGGAACATCATACGACGTGCAGCAAGAACACCCTGATCCGCAAGTTCAGTCACCAATTCATCCTCACTGCATGGCAAGAGATCAAACTCCGAAATAACACCGCGAGAGGTGTTAAGAGCACGGGTGAGGTGTCACTCTGACAGGAATGCCTTGAAGACTAGAAAGGCGCAGAAAAGTGTTACTCTGAGAAACACTGCAAGTTTGAACAAGCAGGTCCCCAGAGCGAAGCTTCCTCACAGACTTCAAGGGGCCAACCGCAGCGTCCAAAGCTTTAGAAATGAAAAATGGAGATCTGGTGGACAGTCTCTCATTCGGATCGATGGATTCTACAAGTAAGTGTGTAGCATGCGTAGTCACAGCAATCGATGGGAGACGACGCTTCGGAGCGACTGGTACAGCTGCCGAAGAAGAAGTTCCACATTCTGGGTCCAGGTCATGGTCTAAAGACCGTTTAAGGTTATGAGACTTGGCAAGGTGAGAAGACGAAGGAGAGTCGTTTGCAACTATCATTGTCTCAGGCGACTTAAATTTGGAGCGTTTGTTTTTAGGTTTACCCATGGAAAAAAAGAAAGAAGATTCGTCTGCAGACTACTCCACCCACCACCGAGCCCTACAAGGGAGAACTGGAGGTCCGCAAACCAAGAAAATGACGCTAGACACAGTTCTGGAGCTTATACGTTGCAGATATAGTCCGTTGGCTGTGATCACACGCACTCGGCGGACACTTCGGCCTCCTGGTACCGTCATGCCAACGCCTTTGGCATGATCCCACAACCCCCGGGCTCACCCTGCCGTGCCATACGACAAAAAAGCCGCTAAAGCCATGTACACAACTTGGTACATGACTTCTGACTAGAGGTGGGTTAGTCTCTAGCCTCCCGTTTACAGCGAAGCCGGGGTCGAAGAGGAGTGTTGGTACACAGGAGGCACTTATCCGGTCTCCTGCGACCTCAGCCGCCAGACATCCCATTTCCGCCTCACGGGTCTCCGCACGCGGCAAACATGCAGGTAGGTCTAGCACCCAAACCAGCTAAAAGGAAAAAAGGAAATTTAAAGAAGACAAATCCTGGCAGGGAACCTAAACGGAATCTCAGCAACCTACGAACTGAGCGGTTAATATTAAACAGTTAGTGGTGGAGGGTAACAAAACCACAAGACCGGGGTGTTAGTACATAACGTGGTAGCGATTAGGTAAAGTATACAACACGGGCAACTAGCCAGTGGAGAAAATTAATAAAAACGAAAAAGCGAGACACAAGACCAGCTCGGGATCGTGGGGCCGCGACTCCCCAACAGCTGGATGAACAGCCGTCCCTGCAAACACCAATAGCACCAAAATAAAAATCAAGCGGTGGCATGACATCAGATGTTGACCAGTCACAAGGTCAGCTCGGGCCGTGGGGGCGCCGCTCCCCAAATAACTGGTAAACCAGTTATCCCCGTGCAGGGAGGGAACGGTGGGTGGCTGTTCAGACGACATGGCTCAACATCTCTCCAAAAGTCTTCCGGCTACTTCTGGAATCCATGTCACGTTGAGTTGCTGCACTTCCCCGGGATGAAGGAGGTCCTATACGATACTAGGCACATATCCCATTACTTTTGCCATTTCAGTGTATATGTGCGATTGCTGAAAATGTTTCAGAAGTCCCGGAGTGTTTCACATTATCGTACAACCATCCACGATCCTTTGGAGGACAGCCTGTTCATTACGCATAGGTGTAGCATTAAAAACTACCTTAAACTTCATTAAAAGCATAAACGTCTGCTATACTCATAAAAAGGAATTTAGTGGGTACATATCGGGAGAGGTGCTGGAAACGCTATTGGCACCACTCTACCTATCCAATGTTAAAAGCATAAACTTCTGCTGTCCTGATAAAAAGAACCTAGTGGAAACATATCGGGAGAGGTGCTGGAATCGCTTTTGGCACCATTCTACCTATCCAATGTTAAAAGCATAAAGTTCTGCTATCCTCATAAAAATAACCTAGCGGACACATATCGAGAGAGGTGCTGGAATCGCTTTTGGCACCACTCTGCCTATCCAATGTTAAAAGCATAAACTTCTGCTATTCTCATAAAAAGAATCTAGTGGACACATATCGGGAGAGGTGCTGGAAACGCTATTGGCCCCACTCTACCTATCCAATGTTGAAAGCATAAAGTTCTGCTGTCCTCATAAAAATAACTTAGTGGACACATATGGTTTTAAGTGCTGGAAACGCTATTGGCACCACTCTACCTATCCAATGTTAAAAGCATGAACGTCTGCTATCCTCATTAAAAGAACCTATTGGACACATATCGGGAGAGGTGAGAGAAACGCAATTGGCACCACTCTGCCTATACAATGTCAGGAATGGGTACGTTTAAGATGTTCTCTAACACTTCAACGAATACGCGCCGATGCCCCTTCATGCAAGAACCACATGCCCCGACTTTTTGCAAATGACACGGCTTCCAACAACACCGGTAGTGTTTCCTCCAATAAGCGATGGTCCCGTTGGCTGTTCAGCGTCGGTGCCAAGAACAGCGGACAGATCAGGTGGTTTTCAATGGTGCTGATCTAAATATTCACGTGGTATCTTTGTTGTTGCATCAGTTTATGCGGATTGTTTCGCGTCCAGTGATGCATGCTATGAAACTCAACTCAGGCAAACTGCGGTTCATCCGTACCAAAACACACACCGTAGAGAAAGCCAAGTTCTCTTCACTTTTGAAGAAGCCATTGAGCAATGCTATGTCGAAGGGGGAAAAACCTGCTGCTTAATGTGCTAGTACCCGTTTCACCGTGGTAAGAATATAAGTGCTCCTTATGGCTGATTCGTCTTATAGTGGATTTTGATGAGCAAACGTGTGAGAATGCTCTCTTGTGATAGTTCCAGGCTCTTCCACCAGTATGTCCAGGACCAATTCTTCTAACGCAGGTGCACAAACATGTGTGGGTAGCCCTCGACAGCTGAAAACGTAGCTCTCATTCATGTCCAGTGCCGAGTCATACGCAAATGATATTTATTTTCACAGCACCCTGTCTACTGCGCATTCTTCCGTACACAGGCAACGCTGTTATCCTCGCGCCGCTTTCCGTACAAACAACATGCTATATCTCTGTAGGAATGCGTTAGCTTCCCTATGTTTATATGACTGTATCTTGCTAAATAGAATAAGAGGTACAGCATGTTCTCAAAGATTGGCCAAACATTTCACAAACATCCTGCGTATTAAGCAATGAGAATCTTTTAGGTTCGGGAGCTAACGAGGCTCCCCACGTCATAATGAATTCCAACTCACTGCCGTAATTTGACATCCCAAATCAGTACAGGTTGAATTTTCAGGCAGAATATCCTACTAGGGGATTAAGCGAGGAATCCTCTGAGGAATCTAGCATTCTAGCCGGTAATATAACACACACATACACTGTAAAAATAAGTGGTATGAATTCACGGAAGCCGCCAGTGGCGCAGTTGTCTGAGCCCTGGCTTATGACCATTCGTCCGTGAAGGGTCTGGGTTCGAATCCCGGGGAGGAACGGATGTTGTGTTTGTTTTGCTACACTGCCTTTCTCCCTTCCCTGAAACCATCAGTGACCCTAAATTAGAGACCGGCGACTGTTCATAACGCATTGAGTTGCTCACGGTGGTCGTTACACCCCCAATCAACAACAACAACAAAATAATTTACGGAAAATTTCTGAAAATAACGTGCAACACTGTTGGCGATCGGTGTCCGCCTTCTTCAGAAATTACCTTTTTTAAAAAGTTCTCGTTTATTTTAACCCGTATTTTCACAGATTTTTCCGTAGTCAGAAATTTCGTTTATTTCAAAAAAAAAAAAAAAAAAAAAAATCCGTCACAGGATTTTCCGTATGTAAAGTGGTATTCCGAAAAATCAACGAGCCTGCATTTTTGAGTCATTACCCCAAGTAATCCTTCCACATCGGTCAGAACCGAACCCCTGTCGTTTGGATTGGTTCAACAAGTAACGCACGCCATCAACCACTGAGTCCCAAACGCTCGGAGATCCGGGTCACGTACATCGTAAAACAAATTGCGCGAAGATAATTTTCTTTTTTTAGTCATTAATGCGAGTGATTTAGTCATTTTCTTTTCTGTTTGAGCTTATTATTTTTATGAATAGGTTTGTAATATATTTTTTTTTTTTCTGTAGGGGACTTTTCATATAAACTAAGCATTTCTCATCGTGATTTTTCGAAGCAACAAAATGCTTTGCAACTTTATTTTTTAAACTGATAATGGCTTTTCTTTAAATAAGTTAGTAAAATCATGCAATGCATTGATTGGGACACGCTTTCCAGCACACCAAAAATCATTACTCAAGTTATTATTCAAGTTATGAGGATAACGGCTGTAGAATAAATCTCGTACCTGTGCCCTGACCTTTGACCCCATTTCGATGATATACAACAGAACCGATTCAGTGTACCTCCGGTACAACATACTAAATTTTGTCGCAATAGAATCATTTTAGTCAAATTATGAGGAAAAAGGCTGTGGAATAAATCTCGCTCCTGTGCCATGACCTTTGACCCCATTTCGATTATATTCGACAGAACCGATTCAGTATACCTTTGGAACAACATACTAACGTTTTGTCGCAACAGAAGCATTTTTAGTCAAGTTATGAGGATGATGGCTTTGGACTAAATCTTGCTCTTGTGCCCTGACCTTTGACCCCATTTCGATGATATACAATAGAATTGGTTCAGTTTACGTGCGATACAACGTGATAAAGTTTTGTCGCAATAATAGAATTTTTACGTAAGTTAGGACGCATAAGGGCGATGAAATGGATCCCGCTCCTACTTTCTGACCTTTGACCCCATTTCGCTCATTTTCAACAGGGTTCGTCCCCAAGTTGTCCCCTACCACATACTAAAATTTCATCGATTTTGAACCCCTTTTTTACACGGGTTATTTTGAGGACAGACAGACAGAAAAATCTGGAGCATATACGCTCCTTTAACCTACGGTTGGAAAGCGTAAAAAAAGGTGAAATGTACTTTTTTTATAGCCTTATTTCACAAAAATCTCCTAAATATAAAATTTAATCTTGATAGCTATAATAGTTTTTGTCTTAAATTGCCCAAAGACTGATATATAGTCATTGTATAATCATCTATACAATAAGTTGAGTACCCGGTTTCTTATTGTAACTAATATATGATAAATAGCTGGTGCACAAAATAGGAGAGAGCGCAAGGAATATCCTGTGCCTCACAATAAACAAAATTCATGCGATATGCTATCCACAATATCCGATACGGAACTTCAAAATTCGATGAACGATTGAATTTTAAAAATTTATAAATCTCAAGTGTTCTCACCAATCGCTCCTATTACTGGTAATTTCTCGTTATACGGATTCGGAAAAAAGAGAGCTGAGTTTTTCCGTTAATATACGAATGGAATTGTGTAAAGGTTTCTGAAAATTCAGAATTTTCCATTACCACATCTCTAAAACGGTAATGTACCGTAAAAAAATGAAGAGAAAATGAGGCAATGTTTCTGAACATTCAGAATTTTCTCTTGGTACGCAAAATCTGTTAAATCCTGTTTCTTTCTGTCATTTGACGGAAAAAGTTGTATCAGAAATGTGCTTCGTTACGTTAATTCACGAAGAAAATCAAGGAAATAACTCGTGCATTTCAGAAATGTTTTTACTGTGTACACCTGTCTCCTCCTCACTAAAAACAATAAAAAAAAGATAGGAAATACTATACATAATAAGTGGTGTGAATTAACTGAAAATTCCAATAAATAAATAAATAGTGTGCAGCAAACCTGCCCGTAGGTGCTCAGCTTTTCACAAATTTTCCATTTTCAAAAGTTTCCGTATCTTCTAACTTCAGTATTCTGACAGATTTTCCGTAGTAAGTAATCCCTACAGGCAATTGACGTGTATTAGGAACATAAAACAGAAGTCATTGCTCTTTCCACGTTTAAAAGTGAGTCACGGAAAAATTCCCATTCGCCGCCACCTGGAATCGAACCCAGGCCAGACATGCTACCACTGCACCACAGCGGCCTCGAATTCCTCCAGATTCACATACGACTAACTGCCAAGCCACTTGGCAGGTTGCTTCTTGGAATCCCGCACAATGGTGGGGATTCACCAAAGATGGTACGCAGCAAATGAACAAATAACTAGAAGGCGAATGAATAATTAATACAGACAAATGACGTGGATTAGGAACATCGAACAGAAGTAATCGGTCTTTCCACGTTTATAAGTGGTAGCATGTCCGGCGCGTAACTGGAAGACCCTATGTTCGATTCCTGGTGGAGGCCAATGAGAATTTTTCCGTAACTCACTTATAAACGTGAGAAAAGCTGTGACTTCTGTTTGATGTAAGTAATTCCCATTATTTCAAAAAAGTCAGTTTCTGGTTTTTCCTCATTTTTACAGAAATTTTGACTTCTCCAGTCTTTTTACCAGAGATCCTTCTTTTCTAACGTACGAAGACTTTTCTTTTCCCCCTGGTAGGGTTCAAACCCAGTACGTCTTCGATAACAACCGCGCATGCGACCGATTTAACCAGAAAGACACGTAACGCACAGTCACGTATAAGGTAGAACTCGAATCGCGCGATGACGAAATTTGTTTTTCGCTAGTAATGCGGATTAATTAGTCATCTTACTTTCAGTTGGCAAAATATTATTTTTCTGAATAGGTTTGTAACAGTTTTTTCTTGTAGAAAGACTTATGACAAATTACATATTTTTTTTCATTGTGATTTTTCGAAGCAACACAATGCTTTGAAACTTGCGATCTTTTTCAACTGAAAATGACTTTCACTTATGTTTAATTAAAAGTAAAATGTACTGCTTTATAGTATTATTTCACAAAATACCTAAATATAAAACTTATTCTTGATAGCTAAAATAGCTTTCGTCTTATAAGGTAAACGGACTGATAAATAGATATCATACAATCATATGTATAATAATTTAAGTACCCGTTTCTTACGGTTATACAGTAGCGGGTACATCAAATGGGGGAGAGAGGATGAAATATTCGGTGCCGCAAACCCCAAAATCTTATGCGATATGCTGTCCATAATATCCAATTTCGCTACAGAACTATGACGTATACTCTAATTTAACTTTCAATTTTTGTTTCTTCCTTTATGTAAATTTGAGTTTATTCTCTTTAAGCGTTTTCTATCTTACCGTCACATTTTCTCACTCGCTGAATGGTGATGGAAACAGTCTTGAAGTCAGAGTGCGTGACACGTGGGTGTTGACAGATAAGAACAAAGATATATAGTGGTGAAGCAAGCAGCGATAAGAAAAACGGTGGTGGTGTGGTTTGCGTAATCGTTATACAGTAGACTCTCGCTAATCCGGCCATTTCTTGCACAGAGGGGTGCCGGATTAGCGAGAGTGCCGGACTACTGAGAGTGCATAAAATTTCAGCTTAATTCTTCATTAAATTTAATCTTAGAATTACAAATTTACTACGTGTTGTACATACGTATTTAAAACAAAACATAAATAAGAGATAAGCATATGATAATAGTAAAATAACACGATCAGTACGTACTATACTCTCTCATTTGCAACAATGAAATGATCTGTTCATATTGTCAGTACAGTATAGCACAATATGTATGTGTACGTACTATACACAGTAAAAGAAACGTGCAATTGCAATACAGCACAGAAGAAATCTTGCATTTGCTACACAGTGTGGTCACTTCGAAACATGTCTTAGATTTTTGTCTGCTTTAATGAATATGCTCTTTGTAATATTCTTAATTATTTTGAGGATCCTTCCTACTTGTATTTTAAATAGAATTACATGAACTTTAGTGCCAATTCAAAACAAAACATAACGTTCAAATTGAAAACTTCACTCGTGTATGAAGTATAATTCATTCCGCTCTGATATTAACATGATTTCTGCAACCAAAATCCACGCAAGGAGAAGGAGGCCGGATTAGCGAGGGCCGGATAAGCGAGAGTCTACTGTACATGTCATGTAGAGTATACCGCAAAATATTGTTGTTGGATGTGAATAAGTAGAACCAAAGTTGTAACTGATGTGGATGTGATCATCTTTTATTAATTTGAAGTACCGTGTAGCATGTTTTTGCTGTTCCTGGAACTCCATTGGAGACCATTTATGAGAGTAATTGAAGTTTTCTTTCTCTTCTGGCAGTTGCGTCGTCTAATTTAGCTCAGCGTACAATTAAAGATTTTTGTGTGCTAGCTATCGGGTGCTTAAGACTTCGAAATTACAGTGCTATGAGTTCAACTGACTGAGAGTACGATAGATATGTAGTGACGTAAAGACGATTAAACGAAAAATATTATAGAACTTCAAAATCAGGTCTTCTGACAGACGATTGAAATTTAAAAGTTAATGAAACCTCAAGTATTCGTGCGAATCACTCCTACTGCAGGATATTTTCCGCCTTATGGATACACAAAAAATGAGAACATAATTTTTGCGTTAATAAACTGAAGGAATTGTGGAAACGTTTCTTAAAATTGAGAATTTTCCATTAACACATTTTAAACAATAGAGATGACACCGAATTTTCAGTTGTAATGAGCACATCTTTTGAATCCGTTCTGACGGTTATTACGTTTATCAAACCTATTCAAAGTGCATGGAACCGGTTAGGAAACCGATCAGCAATTTTCAATAATTGACAAAACATACCGAAATACACTGGTGTGCAAAAATTAAGGGCGAAGAGGAGAAATTAGCATAACAGCGGAGCGGGAAGGTAGAACGTACCGAAAGACCACTCAAGAGATAGACTAGGGTCCGGTAAGGTAGGGCACGTGCATATATGCAGCATGACGAAGAGGGTGGGGGGAGGGGAGGTGTCAGAAGGGTATAAAGCACACGGGCGGTGTACGCTCAGCAATTCGGTGAAAGCTATTGCACGGTGTACATCGGTTTGAACGACGTCGAGTTGCTGCCACCGTGTGATATGGCCAACAGGCGATCTAGTAGACGACATCTGGATGATTTTACCCGAGGTCGCGTCATTGGGAAGTTGGAAGAAGGTCGAAGTGTGACTAGTGTGGCCGAGGAGTTCGGGAACAATCACAGCATCATTTCACGAGCTTGGAGAGCATTTCAAATGACAGGAACAGCTGTCCGAGAGTTTAACAGTGGTCGTCCACGAGCAACCACGGAGGCGGACGACAGGTATATTGTCCTACAGACGAGAAGAGACAGACGGCAGACAGCGGGAGAAATAGCAAGGCACATGCAACAGACAACTGGACGTCCGTTATCACGTTTTACCGTGGCGAGGAGTCTGCACAAATGTGGTCTATTTGCACGACGACCAGTATGGTGTGTGCAATTAACGCCTGCTCATCGGAGACGGCGGTTTCTGCGATGCCGGGAACACTAGAACTGGACACGTCAGTAATGGGGTCGAGTTCTCTTTATGGATGAGAGCCGATTTAGTATGACGAGCGATTTTGGACGTATACACACCTGGAGAGAGCAGGGAAAATGCAATCACACCTCCAACATCATCGAAATGGACCGGCTTGGAGGTGGTGGAGTTCTCGTTGGGGGCGGTATCATGCTTGGCAGCCGTACTGACCTCCACATCTTCCAAAGAAGTTCAGTCACTAGTGTCCGCTATTGTACCAATGTTCTCCTGCCTCACTTGCGTCTGTTTAGAGGTGCTGTGGGTCCTGAGTTTCTCTTCATGGACGACAACACTAAACCTCATCGTACAATGGCTGTCGCAGAGCTGTTGGAGAGTAAAGATATCCAACGCATGGATTGGCCCGCAAGGTCCGCGGACCTAAATCCAATCGAACACGTGTGGGACGTTCTCGGGAGACGTTTGACAGCACGTCACCAGCCGCCAGCAACGATTCCGCAGCTGCGATTGGCGCTACAAGAGGAATGGGCCGCGATGACTCAACAGCTCCTTGACAATTTCGTCCTCAGCATGGACAGACGTTGTAAATCCTGCAACGCAGTCAGGGGTGATCACCCTACTAAAGACTGGATTTTTCTTGGCAGCCGCCTGTCACATGGACGTTTCTCTCTTCTGTCCAGTTGTGCACGAAGCTACCTTTTCAAGAAAGTGCCTTTTTATCGTTTGGATTCCATGTTTGGACGGTTTTGCTCACTTGTCCCATATTCTTGCATCTTGGTGATCTTATGGTATGATTTGAGTCGACGTGGAGCACTTCTGCACGATGTTACATTCGAAAAACCGTCTCATCCTTAATTTTTGGACGCCAGTGTAGAACATCTGCTTAGTTCCACCAGCGGCTATAAAGCATGTTACGAAAATTAGCAAATGGCGCACAAAACGTTTCTCATAGCACAAAGAAAGTATCAGAGGCAAAAAGAGTTTATAACGAAGTAAATTTCTCCGTCCTTTCTGTCCACGCCAGGATTCGAACCCGGATCCCCTCATTCCGGAATAAGTCACTCTACCAATTGAACTACGCGGACGTTTTATTCTGATTCCTATCTGCCTTTATGTCGTGTGCGTCCTTCTGGCAGGTACGTCACATCTCCTGGAACGTTACATCATCTCCCCCTTATTTTATTTATTTATTTTTTTTTGTCGAAGTGCTGGAGAAGGGATTCTCTTATTTTTCCTATCTCGCGGTGTGGAAATAACATCACACCATTGCGAGATTTTGAACGGTCGGGTCATCCGGATAGTTCGGGCGCCATTATAACGAAGTAAATTTCTCCGTCATTTCTGTCCACGCCAGAATTCGAACCCGGATCCCCTCATTCCGGAATAAGTTGCTCTACCAATTGAGCTACGCGTACGTTTTATTCTGATTCCTATCTGCCTTTATGTCGTGTGCGTCCTTCGGGCAGGTACGTCACAAGTTTCAAATCGAACAATTAAAAGAAGAAAACATTATATAACTATGCAGCTTCTAGTGGAAGAATATTTTTTTTGATTGAATATTTAACAAACACCGTGAGCAACTCAAGGGACTATAAGCAGCCGCCCGTGCCTAATTTAGGGTCACTGGTTACCGTGAAGGGAGAAACCCAGTGCCGTAACACAAACACAACATCCATGCCTCACTGAGATTCGAACCCGGACCCTTCGCGGACGAATTGCCATAAGCCAGCGCTTATATCACTGCGCCACCGGGGCGGCGGTAAATTTATGCGTAATGGAAAAGTTGAAAATAGGCGAAAAATATTCTGCATAGAAAAACCTATGCTAAGGAAAAATAATTTTCAAATGCGTCTCCCAGAAGTAGAAATAGGGAGAAAAACGTTCCGGCCTTTACGCCTCCTAGCGGGAAATCTCTGCATCATTTAAAGATAATAATGGCCCACATCTCAAGTGTAGCTAACGGCATGCAGCAAAGAAAAAAATTCTCAATGGTATTTTTAGAGGAGGCGATACAGCTGCAAACTGAAGTACAAAAACAGCACATGCTGACAGAACTGTGAACCACAAAATTCCTCATTTCTAGCTTAAAATGATCTACAAGATAAATGACATCCGGTGTTGAAATAATTTTTTAAATCGCACATGCAGAAGCAGAAATGTTGAGAAAAACAGATTAAACATTTGCGGCGGAATTGTGCATTAATTTGAGATGAAAATACGCACACAGGATTTGCATAGTTGGTAGAATCTGAACAAAGAAAGAAGTTTTTCAGTAGGGTTTTTGTCCCACAGTTATTGTTGTAAACGGAAACGTAAGCTTACGCCATCTGGTGGCAGACTTATGCTTTAAGAAAAATTTGAAATTTTATGAGAAACTTTTAGCAGCGGAAGCACTCTCCAACAGAGAAAGAACTTTTCAAATTGGACTCTTAGATGCAGAGATATTGACAAAAGTAAGATATGCATCTACGCCCCCTGGCGGAAAGCCATGAGTTTTTGAGAACAAACTATTCTCAATACGTTTCTCGATGTGATCGGTATCCGTCCGCGGAAGAATGTTTTCAATTGAGTTTCCAGGAGCTCAGATTTTGCTGCAAATGCATGAGAAGCAGAAATTTGCGCTTTCTCCCCCTGCTGGTCAATTTTTTATTATTTTGTTTTTACCAAATATTAGAAATTATATGCAAAGCACTTTCCATCAAAAGCTGTGTCCGGTGCATAAATAGTTTTTCAAATCGGAGTTTTAGAAGCAGAGACATCGGAGAAAAGGCAATTTACCTTAACGCCCCTTAGCGGAAAGTCTATGCATTACTAGAAAATTTTGAAGTTTATATGGAAGACATTTCGAACCGCAAATGATCCAACAAAGAAGGACTTTTTAAAATCGGTCTCTTGGAAGCAGAAATATCGATAAAATAGGATATACATCTATACGCTCCTGGCGGAGAAACCGTGCATTTTTTTAAAGAGAAAAATATTTCGAGAAGTTTTATCGACGTGCGTAGTATTGCGCCACGAGTGAATTTTTTTAATCGAGATTCTGGAATCTCAGGTTTTGCTGCAAATGCAACAGAAGCATAAACTAACACTTACGCCCCGTGGTGGCCAAACCATACTTTACCAAAAGCTAGAAATAATATGCAAAACATTTCCCATGTAGGGCGATATCCGCTGCAAAAAGAATTTTTCAAATTGGAGTTTTAGAAGCAGAGATATCAGGGAAAACGCAATTTACTTTTAGGACCCCTAGCGGGAAATCTATGCGTACCTTGAAAAAGTGACCGTCCCTAAAATAATCTTCGACATAAATGCAATCGAAAGGTAAAATAATTTTTATAATCGGCAATTCAGAAGCAAATATAGGGAATGAAATGTATTTTGAATTCAGTATCATCTGCGTTTACGAGCTCTAGCTGGAAAATTGTGATTGGTGAAAAAAAAAACGAAATAAAGGATCATCATTCGCACATTTCTAGCTTCCGAATGCAAAAAGAATTTTTCAAATAGGATAATTAGTTGCAGAGATATGATATCCACAGGCGGACAAACTGGTAACATAAGGGCAATCTTTTTTTGCAAAAGACATGCTAAAAACAGAATTTGAAGTTAATGTGAAAAGGAATTGCGGAATGTTTTCTGAAAATTCCTAACGCATAAAAAATCCTAAGTATTCAGTACTTTTTAGTCATTTCACAGAAAATGTTGTATTAGTAATCCTCTTCATTAATTGACAAAAGGAATCGCAGAAAATGGCTTCAGAATTTCAGATTCTTTTTTTTTTTTCAGTGAGCGAATCTCTGGTGTATTTGTTACTTGCGACGAATGATATTCCACGTGTCATGCAGGTAAATAACACACGCTGTGCCATTTTGTTCCAAGAGCTACTGCTGTTTTAAACAGAACTAGTTAGAAACACGGCACTCGATTTCTTATTTGTACAGATTGTACAGAACAGCTGTTTTTAACAAAGCGAAGTAAATACGCATTCAACAAGACAAAATTAAAAGTATGCAAATACAACGAGGAAATCGTAATAGCTATTCGTAACTACATTCATAGATTTTCCGCACTCTCAGTTTCATCTTTTAATTACATTAGCGAATCAATTTTTCCAAGAGTGTAGCAAAAGTTTAGTTGTAAAAAATGATTTAATTCGCTAATTATCTAAGGTATTCAATTTCCAGTGAGAATTGGTTCATACCACCTATACAAATAATATTATCTCCGGAGAGAGAACATTAGCTTGTACTAAAACGAGCATTGTAGTGAAAAGGCTTTTTGTTTTGTACGAGATCACCACTATATTATTGGTGCTCTGAAAAAAATCATTGTACCTGTTTCAAGTGTTCTGATTAGCTTCTGTGACGAAATGTAACAATACTTTTTAATAAGTTAAACCAGAATAATTATACAAGTGAATTCTCTGCTTATATATATAATTTAACTATAAAGCTTGGGACGTTGAGATAGACGATAGAATAAAATAGCAACATTTATTCACAATCAAGAGTTTATTTCAACATCACATTTTGAAATAAAAATTTAATTGTGAATAAACGTTGCTATTTAATGAATAGTCTGATTATAAAGACAGCAATAATTTGTAGCCAAGTGTGGAGGAGAACTATGTAGCTATTGTGTTCAAACATTTAAAAAGTTATTTGACGATCCTGGCTGAAAATAAAACCTGCACAGGCTTGGACATCCAAATCGGCGGCGAAAACTCCGTTGTGTGCGAAAATATATATTCTCTTTTCCTATTACTCTAATTTTCTCCTCGTCTAAAAATACCATCTCAAAAACTGTTTCTGTGTCGGACAGATTCTATTGTGTGCAATCTTTTCATATACACTCTTTGCACAGTTCTGCCGCTGAGAGGCAAAAATGGATATTAGGATTCGAAGTCGTATCTTCGAATCCAAATATCCTTTGAGAGTACGAAATGTAAATCGATTGAGACAATATCTTCTGCATTAGATAGCAGTTACTATGACAAAGATTAACGTACGTTTCCTGCTTCCAATAATGTACATTATTTGCTACTAAAGCGCAAGTGCAATCGTATCTCCGTTCCTGAAAGTCGGAACGAAGATTTTTTTTTTTTTTTTTTTTTTTTTTTTGTGCTTCAAAGAAATTTCTTTTATCTTTTGCTTTTTCTGAATATAATTTTTTGTGTAAATTTTCTATTACAGTTATTCATTGCTTTGTAGGAAACAAATGGGCATTTCTGTTTACAACCGCTCATCTGTTTTTAAAAGACCGAATTAAAAAGTCATTTTCTTTGTTCCAATTGCATTATCTATGAACAGATATTTATTTATCATCGCACCAAAATTATCATCAACCTTTAGGAATCCACTGCTGAATGAAGACCTTTTTAGGTATCTACTTCAATTTTTCGTCTTTAACAATATTCTTCCATGTCATTTCGGCATGCTCTCAAATTTTATCTACCCATTGTCTACGTGGTCTTCATATTTATTACATAGTCCATAATTATTACATTACATAATATTAGATTACATTTTATATTATCATCAACCTTTAGGAATCCACTGCTGAATGAAGAACTTTTTAAGTCTCTACTTAAAATTTCTGTTATGAGTAATATTCATCCATGCCATTTCAGCATGCTCTCGAATTTTATCTACCCATCATCTACGTGGTCTTCATAATTATTACAAGGTCTATAATTATTACATTACATAATAATAGATTACATTTTACATTATCATCAACCTTTAGGAATCCACTGCTGAATGAAGAATTTTTTAAGTCTCTACTTCAATTTTCTGTCATGAGCAATATTCTTCTATGTCATTTCGGCATGCTCTCGAATTTTATATACCCATCGTCTACGTGGTCTTCTTCTAGGTCCTTTCCTGCCCTTTGTTGTCCAATCTAGCATTTAAGCTGTTCAACTGCGGTCAGTTCTTCTAGTAATATGTCTAGAGCACTGCCACTTGAGAGTCTTCACTTTGATCATGATATCATCAACTCTGATGATGTTCCTAATCCATGATAGCTGCTTTAGGATAATTTCACAGGAATGATGTTTTCTCAACAGAGTCCCCTGTGCATGAAATTGTAATTGTTCCAACTCTGATTGTAACGTATACTCTCGATTCACTTTCCTTTTGATTTTTACTATCTCTGGTTATTTTATTTTTCTATGTAAATTATCTTCTTACTGAACGAGATGTTATTTCTCCCGCTGAATGAGATCTGGCAATGAGTGTAAGTCATGACGTGGTGGTAGCCAGTATAAATAGGCGCGTTCAACGATACGTAAGGAGAGCTTTTTGTTGATGTGTATAGAGAGAGCTTTTTGTTGATGTGTGTAGGGAGAGCGTTTGTTTGTTGTATAGGGAGAGCGGTTGTTGTATACGGAGAGCGTTGGTTTATGTGAAGGAGAGCGTTGGTTGTTGATAGAGAGAGCGTTTGGTGCTGTATAAAGAGAGTTCGTTTATGTGAGAGCGAGAAGTCAATAATAAAGAATTTGTTGTAAGTACGTTTTTCTCAGTTCATAGTACTGTCAGACCTCTGTCTGGCTGTTAGGTTTATTTCATTTAGTGTTATTAGTAACAACCAGCATAAGACTTTATTCATCTTAATTACTACTACAACATTACTACCAGTTATAAGTTTGTTCATTACTATTACTACACTACTAGCAGGAGACTTTATTCATGATCTTAATTAACTAGTAACAACAACCATTTGAATTCACTATTAGAAGCTTAGTACAAGCATTGAATTCATTATAGTATTAGTGAAAGCTATATTCACTACAATTAGCTTAGTAGCAGAAGAGATATTCACGATAATTAGCTTGGTTAGTTAAAAGCTTTATTCATTATATGATGTATGGCAGTGAAACCTGGGTATTGCAGAAGAAACATAGGAGTACCTTGTAGGCTGGAGAGGGCCTTGTTTTAGTTTAGAGAACAAAGCAATGGGCCGGGCTTTTTCCCAGACACTTACGACCGGGTGTGGCCTGGCCGGGCCGGGGCAAGTCGACTCATTCTTTTTTTCGCAATGGCAAAGAAGGAAAAAACATCGAAGTTCCCGATTTCATGGTGTATTTAACTGTTTTGCTGGCTTTACTTACTTTCATGACATTGCTCAGGGAAGTACGTAAAGCCAGCAAAACAGTTAAATGCACCATAGACCGTAATCAGAAATGCAAGGAGAGGCACTCACAGTGTTTTTACCAATCTGTTGGTATTAAGATGGCAAAACCACTTTGATGCTTGTTGACAGCAAAAAGATTCGACCCCGAGCGAGTGTGTGTGTTGTGTAGAGTGGGGAACCGGGAATGTCAGCAGTGGAGTGCGGTGTACATGTGTGTGTTTGTATGAGAGAGTGGGACGAGATCGTTTTTTTCGCCTATCATTAATCTGTATAGGAATTGACTTTCGTAGTGTTACCGCTTAGTAGTTCAGGAATATTCTGAACTAGCTTAGTCTTCCTTTTTCTCTCTCTTTAAAGGTCATATTTTTCGGCAATTGTCAAAGTTTAGTTAATATTTTTAGGCTTACATTCAACTAAATATTTTCAATAATATCTCATTTCATTATTTAATTTTCCCATTATAATAAAATACAACAGATGGACAAAATAATGCCAAATGGCACATAACGGCCTAGGCCTAAATTAGATCTGCAATTGATGGGCCCTGGACGGCACGGGCCGAGTGTGTGAATATTTGAAACCGGACGGGCTGGGCTGGATCTTAAACTCACGGGCTTAAGCCGGGCCGGGCTCACCAAATTAGGCCCGTGCAGACCTTTGAAATACTCTCTGATCATGTGAGAAATGAAGATATGTTACAGTTGTGTAATGTGAGGCAACATGCTGTCAGTAAAGTGGAGACTAATATTCCTAGGTGGTCAGGCCATGCTGCAAGAATGAGTAATGAAGTGCTGACTAGGAGAACGTTTACAGCCCAAGTGGAAGGAAAGAAAGGTAGAGCAAGGTCAAGGAAATGATGAAAGGACCAGATTCAAGAGTGTCTGGGTGAGAAAAGATTGAGTATGAAGTGCAGAAGGCCTTGATTTCCTCGTGTGATGGATGTTAATTAAACCCGAGATGTGTGCCAAGATCGCTGCAAATGGAGATGTTTGGTACGGTAACAGTAAGTACATAATCAGTTAAAAATGTATGAGGTGGATTGTCTCTCTTTGGGAAGCTAACCTCTGACTCGGAGAGAACAGCTTAGTGATATGTATGTATGTACGTATGAACCAGTTCTTTTCCGTATCCTCCTTGGTTACACTAATCATAGGCCTCTACAGGCTACTTTGAGTTGCTCCCAGACCCTGTATGCAATTTTTATTTCCCTGTTTTTTATTATTTTTGGTTTAACAACCGCCGCGTGCAACTCGATAGGCTCTGAGTTGTCTCCCGTCCTAAATTTAGGGCCACTGGTTCCAGGGAAGGGAAAAAGCCTGTACCGTAAGGCAAACATATTGTGATGACCTAGGTTTTAAGGTTTTTAATACGTGTGCAAAGTTAGTTCAACTTAAAACCAATACCTTACGTGAAACTTGCTCTTCTAACTAATTCACTTTAAGTGAAACCTAAGTTAGATTAACGACACAAAAATGCCACTTCTGTAAACCTTCAAGAAAGAATTACTTATAGTTCACCCTTTATTCAGTTAGTATTAAAAGTCACGTCACGCCGACAACCGAAGTCCAATAATGATGAATTACTTTTAGATACTCACTGAACTATCTCTTAACAAGAGTAGCTGTAACTTTACTTGATTTAAAATGAATTAGTAATCACAATAATACATTCACAAAACTCTTCAACGAAATATATGCTAAACACATGTCAGATTTACAGAAGACAGATCAATGAAAAGACAGCTTACACTTAACACAACTTTCACGACTACCAGACACTTTGCTGCCCACTCTACACATTATATACAGGGATCTGAGCTTGTCAGACATGCTCATGTCATACAACCTGACCTAAAGACTGTTTCCGGATAACATTCAGTGAGTGAGAAAACGTAACGTTAAAACTGAAATGTTTAAAGAGGGCGAACTCGAAATTTACACAGGGAAAGTATCTAAAAATGAAATTTAAAGATAGAATGTACGTCACAACACCACCCATGCCTCACCTGGGAATCGAACCTGGACACATCTCAGACGAAGTATCAGAAGCTAGCACTTAGACCACTGTGCCAACGGTGCGGCCAACGTTTTGTTAACGTCTTTGATCCATAAGCAAGAATTAGAAGGATGCATCATAAGAATTGAAAGGATGCATCAACACTTTTCGTTCTAGACGTAATAGTAAATTGCTCTTGAAAACTGGACTTTTTCTTAAATGCATTCTAACCAAGTTTACTTCACCGATTAGTTTCTTCTATAATCACATGTCTTTTTTTAAAAAGAGGGGCTCGTTGCCCTCGATATTTCAATGTTATATTTCTTTTTTTAAAATAAATCACAGGGGTTAATGATACTCGTTAGCAATTTAAAAGCAGTCGCCATCTCTAATTTGTTGCCCATGGTTCTAAGAAATAGTTAGACGACCTGAATCGGGACAAACACAACTTCCATGCCTCACACGGAATTCAGTCACGGAGCAAACGGTGCATATTTTTTATAATCTGCATGGTTAATAACCAGGAATTTCACTTGAATTGCAAGTGCCTTATTACTGCCCAGGCTTTATTTTGTTGGGAGTGTATCACCTTTTCTTTTCTGGTGGTCGTTTTGAACTCAAATTTTCGAAATTGTTTAATATTTAGAAGCTATGCGGGTGGTCTAAGATCTCACATCTTAATTGCAAAAAACTAATCCGCAAAGCTTTTTGATTTTCATAGAACATCACGCTCAAAATATTCTGCGCAATCAGTTCTCTTGAACAGACGATCGTCCTACCGACACGTCTCTTTACAAAAGAATAATGGCCACAATTAAGAATTTTATGGCGAAAGCACTGACCGTGCAGGGTGTGTTATTTCCGTTTATCATGCATAAAAGAACGGTGACTGTTTGGATGGAGTATTTTTGCTAATTGAGCGGTCAATGTGCACATTCCCCTTTCTTCCATGGATCTGACAGAAATGTCATGCAACGTGACCTGTGCTCGAAATGAGAGGTTCGTAAGTTTATGAAGATGAGATACATCCATAAAGCCTAGTATTTTCACAAAATTGGAACTGCAAGTCGTGAAACCCTGGACTGTAACTAAATCTATATCTTACGTGATGAAATTAGTTTGGTATTCAGTGTTGGAATGTCCTTAGGGATATGTCGTATCAACGCCTCTTTTGGAGTCTAATGCTGGTATACAAAGACTGTGTGGTAACGATATGAGAATGCACATAGAAAATTTATTTCCGAAGAGCTATTATTAAGTCTTTCATATGCGTGCAACAGATTTCCCTTGGCTAACATAAATATGCAAATAACCACAACAAAAGACATCAAAGTAAGATAATTGTTTTGTGACAGAATAGGAAATTTTGTGGCTGAGCATATCGGTTGCAACTGGGAAACATTTTACTAGAATTATTCGGTATGTGAACCAGTTAATGTCTCTTCTTGTAGAATTTAAAAATTAAAATACAAAATTCCAATATGTCTGCATCAAAAATCATATTTTTGAGCTTACATCTGAGTTACATGAAACGTAAATTATTTACCTAAACACAGCTTTGCCCCAATGGTAAAGAACATGCTTGAAATTTCAACTCATAAGCGGGATTCGTGGCATTTCTTGTTCTACCTTACAATTTCTTTCTTGCTGTTCCGAAATTCCATTAACGACGGCATTAACAGTATGTCGTTTGAAAAATAAAGAACGTGTTTATACTATCAAATGGTTTTCTATTGGTGCAGGAGTCAGGCAGAGTTATGCAATGTCACCATGGCTGTTTAATATATTTATGGATGCGTGCATGCGTGATGCCAAAATAGATAATACTGGTTTATGTCTCTGTGACATCCATGTGTGCAGATTGCAATATGCTGATGAAATTGTCCTGTTGGCAGAGAGCAAAAGCGAGTTGCAGAGTTTCTTGTCCCGGATGTACGAAGTTTGCATGAAATTCAAACTGAGTGTAAATAAGGGAAAATCCAAAGTTATGGTCTTTGAGAGAGGAACTGGTAGCACTGAAAGTAATGTAAATATAAATGGCACAGTGATTGACCAGGTGAGGGAGTTTGTGTATTTAGGAAGCATGTTTGACAAAGAGAACAAATTGGATGGTGAAATTAGTAGGCGAGTGAATTCTTCATTGAAAGTCATAGATGCTCTGGGAGGTTTTCGCATGAATGATGGGTTCTCTAGAGAGTCCCCCATGGCTGTGCATGAAAGTGTAATTGTTCCTACTCTGATTTATGGTAGTGAAAGCTGGGTACTACAGAAGAAACATAGAAGTCGTTTGTGTGCTGGAGAAATGCGTTACCTACGGGGCGTTTGTGGCAAGACACGTTCTGATTGTGTGAGCAATGAAGATGCGTTACAGTGGTGTGATATGAAGCAAAATGTTGTTAGTAAAGTGGAGACTAATATGCTTCGGTGGCTTGGCCATGTTGAAAGAATGAGTGATGAGATGCTTACTAAGAAAATCTTTTTAGCCCAAGTGGCAGGGAAGAAAGGCAAAGAAAGGCAAAGGAAGACATGGGTGGATCAGATTCAGGATTGTCTGCATGAAAAAAAGATTATGAGTATGAAGTATAAATGATCTTGTGTGAGACGTGTAATGGATATTAGTGAAGCCCGAGTTGTATGTCAAAATCGCTGTAAATGGAGAAGTTTGATACGGCAACAGTAAGTAACAAGAAAGATTACACCAAATTTTCTGGTGTAATAAGCACGTCTTTTGAACATGTGTGACGTACCTGCCAGCAGGACGCACACGACATAAAGGCAGATAGGAATCAGAATAATCGTCTGCGTAGCTCAGTTGGTAGAGCGACTTGTTCCGGAATAAGCGGCATCGGGTTCGAATCCCGGCGTAGACCAAAAATGACGGAGAAATTAACTTCGTTATAATGGCGCCCGAACTATCCGGATGACCCGACCGTTCAAAATCTCGCATTGGTGTGATGTTATTTCCACACCGCGAGACAGGAAAAATCAGAGAATTCCTTCTCCAGCGCTTCGAAAAATAAATGTGTGTGACGTTGCATTCCACACACCAGATTGACTGGGAGTTTTCAAGTGCACGTTCTGCAGTGGATGGCTGCCTGCAACGATTCATGGTCACGGCTGACCCGTGGGCCATGCCCCCGGCCCTCTTTCGGGGGGGGGGAGATGTGACGTACCTGCCAGCAGGACGCACACGACATAAAGGCAGATAGGAATCACAATAATCGTCTGCGTAGCTCAGTTGGTAGAGCGACTTGTTCCGGAATAAGCGGCCTCGGGTTCGAATCCCGGCGTAGACCAAAAATGACGGAGAAATTTACTTCGTTATACATGTTCTTACGCAAATTAAATTTATCAAAGCTATTCATAGTCAATGGAACTGGTATGGAAACCAATAGTATCTGACGGAAGAAAGAAGTTTTTCAATCGAGTTTTTAATCCCTCAGATATTGCTGTAAACGGAATCGTGAGCTTACTCCCTGTGGTTGCAAACTTGTGCGTTATGAAAAACATGAATTTATATGAGAAACATTTCGCACCAGAAACGCTCTCCAACACACAAAGAATTTAATAATTTTTTCAAAGCGGACTCTTAGAAACAGAGGTATCGACAAAAATAAGATGTGACTTCACGTCTCCTGGTGGGAAAACCATGCATTATTTTAGGAAGAAAGTATTCTCAAAAGTTTTTTTAATATGAGCGGTATCGGTCCAAGAAAAAAAAATAATTTAGTTGAGTTTTCAGGAGCCCAGATTTTGCTACAAATACATCAGAAGCAGAAATTAACACTTATGCCCCCTGGTGGCCAAACCATTCTTTACCAAACATTAGAAATTATAAGAAAAACATTTCCCATCAGGTGTGGTATGCGATACAGGAAGAATGTTTCAAATCGGAGTTATGGAAGCACCTTTTTGTCCCCGAGCGGAAAATCTATGATTTACTTGAAAATTTTGAATTTTTAAGAAAAACGTTTTGCATCGGAAACATTATCTAACAAAGAAGGAATTTTTGAAATCGGACTCCTAGAAGTAGAGATATTGACAAAAATAAGATAGACGTCTACGTCCCCTGGCGGAGAAACCATGCATTTATTCAAGAAGAAAATGTTCCTAAAAGGTTTATTTGTCGACATGAGTAGTATCGGTCAACAAACGACTTTTTTTACAATCGAGATTTTAGAAGCTCATATTTTGGCTGCAAATACATCAGAAGCTGAAATAAAGGCTTACACCCCTGGTGGCCAAACCATTTTTTACAAAAATTAGAAATCATGTGCAAAGGATTTTCCATCAGGAGCTGTATCTGGTGCAGAAAGAATTTTTCACATCGGAGATTTAGAAACAGAGATATAGGGGGAACGCAATTTACTTTTACGCCCCCTAGCGGAAAGTATATGAATTACTTGAAAATTTTGAAATCATATGAAGAACATGTCACACTGGAAACACTATCCAAAAGAGTAGGAATTTTTTAAATCGGACTTCTGGAAGTAGAGATATTGACAAAAATAAGATATTCATCTACGCCCCCTGGCGGAGAAACTATGGAATATTCTTAAAAGAAGAAAATATTCCAAAAACGAATATTCTTAAAAGAAGAAAATATTCCAAAAACGTTTACCGATGTGAGTGGCATCAGTCCACGAACTAATTTTTTCAATCGATAATTTTGAAACTCAGATTTTATGGCAAATGCATCAGAAGCAAATATTAACGCTTACACCCCCTGGTGGCGAAATTATTCTGTACCAAAAATTTGAAATATATGTAAAAGAGTTTTATCAAATGGTGTATCCGCTGAAAAAAAAAACATTTTTAAATCGGAGTTTCAGAAGAAGAGTTATCGGGAAAAATGTAATTTACTTTTACGCCCCTAGCGGAAATCCTTTACGTAATTTTTAAAAGTAACTATATCTAAAATACTCTTCGACATAAATTGAATCGAAAGATGAAAGAAGTTTTTCAATCGGATGTTTAGAAGCAATTATGTGTAATAAAACGTATTTTTAAATTCGACATTGTCTGCATTTACGCCCTCTAGCGGCGAAATTGTACATCTTAAAAAAAAAAAACGAAATGAAGGATCATCATATGCATATCTCAAGCTTCCCAATGCAAAAATAATTTTTCAATTAGGACTAAGAGTTGCAGAGATATCGTGTCTACAGACGGACGGACGGACGGACAAACCGATAACATAAGCAAGATCTGTTTCTACAAAAGACGTGCTAAAAATATCTGGTGGTTTGTATTTCTTTTTGGAGTTAACCTCTGAATCTCGGAGAACAGCTTGGTGGTGATATGCTTTTATACTATCACAAAGTTTGTCTGTCCGTCTGTAGACATAACGTATTTGCGTCTATTACTCCAATATAAAAAATTCGTTTTCTGTTGGGAAGCTTCAGTTGTGAAAACGAAGTTACACACTCTCTTTGTCTCTGTTCCCGGAATGACCTTTCGGCTTGGAATTGCAATTAAAGATCCTACTGATATGAAACTATATTTTACTTCCAAGAATCCAACTGAAGGAATCTCCATTTCTTTCAATAGTCCTTATCCCAAAACATAAAGTTTCTACTTCGAAAATTCCAAGCCGATGGTGCTGTAGTTTAAACGCTGGCTTATGACGATAGATCCGGGTTCGAATCCCGGTGAGGAATGTTCATTGTGTTTGTCTTACAGCACTGGCTATCTCCCTTTCCTGGAGTCAATGGCTCTAAATTAGGGACGGGCGACAGCTTATAGCCCATTTAGTTGTTAATGGTGGTCGTTAAAACTCCAATAAAAAAATACATAGTTTTTTTTATTTGGAGGCATAAACATATTGGTATATTTTTTCCATATCTCTGCTTAAAGTATTCAGATTTAAAACGTTCTTTTCGCGTCATGGAGAAGAACAATTTGCACATCATTTCAAATTTTTCTTAACAAATGCTTTTGCCACAAAATGACGTAAAAAAACGTTTTGGTTTGCCATATAATTGTAGGATTCAGAAATACTGATTAAACATTTCTCATTTGGACAGAGCCTGCTTGCGCAGTGGTCTCATTTCTCATTTGGACAGAGCCTGCTTGCGCAGTGGTCTCATTTCTCATTTGGACAGAGCCTGCTTGCGCAGTGGTCTCATTTTTCATTTGGACAGAGCCTGCTTGCGCAGTGGCTTGCGCAGTGGTCAAAAATACTGATTAAACATTTCTCATTTGGACTTTCCTGCTTGCGGAGTGGTCTAAGCGATGGCCTATGATCATTCGTCCGACAGGGGTCCGGGTTCGAATCCCGGTGACGCACGGATGTTGTGCTTGTCTTAAGGCACTGGCTCTTTCCCTTTCCTGGAACCAGTGGCCCTAAATTAGGGACGGGCGACTGCTTATAGCCCATTGAGTTGCTCACGGTGGTCTTTAAACCTCCAATAAAAACAGAAAAAAAAAACATTTGGACAGACACCGCACAATACGGAAAACATTTCACCCCATATTTCGTTCTCAAAATAATACATACTTTTCCCGCCAAGGGGCGTAAACGTATATCGTAATTTACTCGATGTATCTTCTTCTCCTTGTCCTATTCGGAAAGTTCTTTTTGCCTCCCCTAGCGTTCACAATGGAATATATAGTATTTCTCATACACTTCCTGATTTCCGCAATGTAGAGCTTTGACACGTAAGTGGATGTTTCTTTTGGCAGCATTATCTACGTTTCTAAAAACCTATTTTGGAGAAAAATATTCTGTGAGATATCATTCATCATCGAAAAACTTCCTATAAACAGTTCGCCCACTGAAGGTCATAAATATATATTTTATGCATCTTGATATCTTTTCTTCTAATGGTAAGATTTGACAAATTTACTTAACGTACAATACCATTATCCACTTGTAATATTTTGCACATCCGCTAGGGTGTGCAAAAATATTACAAGTGGAGAGTCTATAAAAACAGACCTAAATGAGTGTATTACAGTGTGGTTTGCACGAAACGCAGCAGCTAGAAGGGAGATTTATTATGGTAACGGAAAAACGTTTAGTTCAAAAATGAGACTCGAGGGTGCGCTTTACACGCATGCAAACCATGAAAGATACGCAAATATGAAGCCTTTAAAAGCATTAATTGATGAAATTCAGCTAGTAATCATTTGGAAATTGCCTTCATCATTCTCATTATTGAAAACAGTGTTCAAGAGGAGTTTGACTTTCCCGCATAAAGCCTTGTTAGTGAAGCCTTTTCACGCTAGCGGAGAATCGATAACAGAAGTTTTGCGATTGTTCCCGACACCGAAAGGACTAAAGAAGGCTCAAGCTTGTATCACCTGTACCAGTTCACAGTGTCTGATGTGACAAGTGGAGGAAATTGGAAGTTTGTTAGATATTCCCCGAAGCTAGAGACCAGAGTTAAGGGAGCCCCGTTCGAATGCTGTAACATCCCAGATAGGCGAACTAGCATCTTAAACCACAAGTACACTATGTGGAAAAATCTGATTGGACATTGTAAATAAACAGAAAAACGGTATTGTATTTACATCTGTAGCATATAGGTCTTCCATTTGCAGAGAGTACAACAGCCACCCGTCGAGGTAAACTGTCCACAAGCGTTCGTGACTGCCATGGAGATAACCTCAGGTTCAATCCTGGGCAGGTACGAACCACTAAATGCCCACCGTGCGTCGGATGGGCACGTTAAGCCGTCGGAGTCCGGTTACTGTCCACCGGTATTAAATAATGGCGTCTTTCTCCCCTTTTCTACCTCGCTTCCGTGTCACTTTTTTATAAGGCATTGTAGCCCAAATCTCCCAGCTTCCTATTTCTAAGTGTTGTTTAAGACCTGGGGTCAGACACTCCTTTCCTAAAATCCTCAACATATGATCTGATCTGAAACTGTCCACAAGTCCATGGAGTACAGAAAGCGCGATGTTCCTCCATTCCGCCTTGAGTACATCGACCAAATCTGTCAGTGAAGAAGCATGTGTTTGTCTAGACCTCACTCGTCGTTCAAGTTCATCCCACAGGTGTTCAATGGGATTGGGGTCCGGGATCTAAGCATGCCAATTCATCTGCTAGACCTGATTTTCTTCGTACCACTCCATTGTAGCCCTGTAAACATGACAAGTGGCATTGTCGTCCTGGAAGAAACGATCATGTCAGTAGAACTGCCACAACGTCGGGATCATTAAGTTATCCAGGACATCTCTATACAGCACGGTGTTCATGCTGCCATGAATAACAGCCGGTGCACCCACACTGTACCAGCTGAAATAGACCCATACCCTAATTCCACCGCCTCCCTGCTCACAGTCAGCGCCGTACACTCCAGAAGCAGACGATCACGAGGTCACGTGAGCGTGCATGGGCGGCTGCTTGACCACGATACTCAAATGCATGGGCGGCTGCTCGATCACGATACTCAAGTGCATGGACAGCCGCTCGACCACAATACTCAAGTGAATGGGCGGCTGCTCGACCACGATACTCAAGTGCATGGGTGGCTGCTGGACCACGATACTCAAGTGCATGGGCGGCTGCTCGACCACGATACTCAAGTGCATGGGCGGCTGCTCGAACGCGATACTCAAGTGCATGGGCCTCTCTTGGAAGTGTCTTCGTGGAGACCATACCCTCTGTGGCCTGGAACTCATGTGCCATAGCGTGTATTGGTGGGAACCTGGTTTTCCGGATCTCCCTCTGCAGTACCCTCCGGTCTCTGGGTCGCCGTTTCGTGGGTCTTCCAGAGCGAGGTGAATCCCTGCAATGTCCCGAATTCTTCTGCTTGTTGATGACAAAGGCCACAGTCGATTTTGCGACCTGTCTGGCATCAGCAATGCTTCTTATGCTCATACCTCCAACTGAGCAACCTATTATAACGCCCTCTTCAAACCCTAAGAACTCTCTCCTGTAGCAATTTTATCAGCGATGGATATGAACGTACTCCCGTTGCTGCTTTTATACCTTACCGACCACGTGTTCGTTACGGGAGCACACCTTGGCGCCTGCGTGGGTGTACCCAATCACTTTTGCCCACATAGTGTCGAACGAACAGCGCTCGTCAAGCCGCGAGATGTTTGTTTGTACCGAGAGCATCAGTAAATAATATCACTTACATTGTGTTAAATCTGTATCTACACGAACTACAAACTTTAGAAGAGTGGTAAACAGTGAATACCAAACAGCATAGGGAATTCGCCTAACTGGCATCGCCTGCTGATCATCAATGATTGCTAAATGTGTTGTTAACAGACAGAGCTCATTTTTTGTCACATGGGCCTGCAAACACTCATTATTGCCGAATAGGGGCACAGAATAATCCACATGTGCAGACAGAGGAACCACTGCATTCTCCACAAGTTACGATATGATGCAGATTCACGACACCCGTTATTCTAGGGCCTTTTTTCCCTGAAGAACCGTGTCCCAGAAGCGGGTGGAAGACCTGCTCAATAAATGCCGAACTCAACTTGGAACTGTCACGTGAAAACGTGCTGCCATGCTTTCAAGAACAAAATCTGTTGCACATTGTCACGTTCTAGCAGGATGATGCGCCAGCTTACGTCGCATCTCCAGTAAAGAACTTTTTCTCACCACATTTGGTGCAGAAAGACAAATATGCAGGTACTGCAGCATCATTAAACCACCTCGGTCTCCAAATCTGACACGCGTGAATTTCTGATAGAAGGATTTATAGTCCATACAAGACCTTACATACTGCTACAACTGAAGGAAACCGTTCGCCGCAAAGTCAGTTTCATTCCGCCGGATTCGGCGGGAACTGTAACTGCCAATGCTAGAATGCTGTAATTTCTGGTAATGGAGGACATGTTGAACAATTATTTTGGTGATAATGCCACCAAATTAATACAAATTATAAATTTTAATCGATTTTCACTGTTTGTTTTTTTAAATTAGACGTTAACGCCCTGTATCGGCAACTACTTGAACAAACTTTTTTCCATTGTCAAACAAAATCCCCTTACTAAATCATGCATTTCGTGCAAACCGCACAGTATTACACGCATTTGTTTTGTTTTTCGTTTTTTGGTTATGAAATTTTATAATTTTAACGGAGTTTTGAGTCACCCAACACAATTCAATATCTCCCTACATAGGTCAGTTGTCCATGCCGGGTAGATATTCCTCATGGTTGCAGCTTACCAGTCTTTGCGGAGAGCAGGCACCGACTCGGGAACACTTCTCTGCAAGTCGTGTTTCTGCTAGGTCGTCCTACTCCACAACATGTATTGACGTTTGTTTCCAGCAGTGGGGTAGTGAAACTATTACTTATTACACGTGATCAGCCTGGCAAAGAAATTTTCGTGGGCCTTGTTATGAATCGCGAGTAGTTCATTACATGCTTGAACCCTTGTCTCCTTTCGCTGAGGCGTAAGTTCGTGTGGCAACTAGTGTACTCACACTTTCTTCATTTTCAGTTGCACGTGGATTGTTACATGAAATAACAATTCCTCTATTGTCACACGTTAGCTGTTTATGGTAATCTCGGACTGACCCTGCACATTTTCTGTTGTGTGGTCTGTTGTCGGTCGAACTGGAATGACTCCTTTCGTTACAGTTTCATTTTCGTTGTTGAAGGCTTCCGTTCATCGAAAAGTGGACATGCGGATAAGCCCCGCTTCATCACACCGTTGGATAAGGGCGGTAACCGTTATCCAACGGTGTATGTCAGCATGTGTCACGTCTTCGTTTCAAATGAGTCCTGAGGTCCAGTGCTGTCCGTGATAATGCCTTCAATGTTGTTTTCCGCTCTCGCGTGCGACAGATATGAGAAATAAATATCCTGCACGCGACGCTATCGAGCCTCAATTGCTATCTCGTGTGTTAATGGTGTACTAACCCAAGATTATCCAGCGTGTGGGAGCAGCATCCGCCAAGATACCAGCTATCATGCAGTTTTGACAGTAGTCCCATTTATTTGTGATCGACCCTCGTACATAGATTTAGCTTCAGTTATTTCGAAGTTCGTTGTTCTGGGTGATGTAACAGTAGCATACTGGAACGGAAATCGTTCGTTGTCCTGGGTGATGTAACAGTAGCACACTGGAACGGAAATCGTTCGTTGTCCAGGGTGATGTAACAGTAACATATTGAAACGGATATCGTTCGTTTTCCTGGGTGATGTAACAGTAGCATACTGGAACGGAAATTGTTCGTCGTCCTGGGTGATGTGACAGTAGAATATACTAGAACGGAAATCGTTCGTTGTCCTGGGTGATGTGACAGTAGCATACTGGAACGGCAACCGTTCGTTGTCCTGGGTGATGTAACAGTAGCATACTGGAACGGCAACCGTTCGTTGTCCTGGGTGATGTAACAGTAGCATAATGGAACGGAAATCGTTCGTTGTCCTGGGTGATGTAACAGTAGCATACTGGAATGGAAATTGTTCGTTGTCCTGGGTGATGTGACAGTAGAATACTGGGACGGAAATCGTTCTTCGTCCTGGGTGATGTAACAGTAGCATACTGGAACGGAAATCGTTCGTTGTCCTGGGTAATGTAACAGTGGCATACTGGAATGGAAATAGTTCGTTGTCCTGGTTGATGTAACAATAGTATACTAGAACGGAATTCGTTCATTTCCTGGGTGATGTAACAGTAGCATACTGGAACGGAAATCGTTCGTTGTCCTGGGTGATGTTACAGTAGTATAGAGGAACAGAAATCATTCGTTGTCGTGAGTGATGTAACGGTATCATACTAAAAGCTTACTGGAACGCAAATCGTTGGCAGTTCTGGCTTACTGGAACGCAAATCGTTGGTAGTACCAGTAGCTTACTGGAACGCAAATCGTTGGTAGTTCTGGGTGGTATAACGATATCTTACTGGAGAGGAAACCATTTGTTGTCCTGGGTGGAGTAACGGTAGTTCCATTGAACGCAAGTTTTTCGTTTTTCTTAATATTGAAACGATAGCATAGTGGTAAGGAGGTCTCACGTTTCCTTTTTTTTTTTTTTTTTTTTTTTGATTGGAGGTTTAACGACCACCGTGAGCAACTCAATACGTTATAAGCAGTCGACCGTCCCTAATTTAGGGTTACTGGTTGCAGGGAAGGGAGAGAGCCAGTGCCGTAAGGCAAACACAACATCCATGCCTCACCGGGATTCGAACCCGGACCCCTTTCGGACGAATGATCAGAGGCCATCGCTTAGACCACTGCGCCACCGGGACGTCTCTCCCGTTTTCTTGGGGGGGAGTTAATGTTAGCATACTGGAACGAAAATAAATTTTTTGTGTGGTGGAACAATATCTTACCGAAACCGACATCGTTCTTTCTCCTACGTGGTATAGCGGCAGCATACTGGAACATAAATTGTTTGTTGTAACAGTAGCATACCGGAACGAATCGGGAGATGTTGGTCCAATATCAGCTCATGGGCGATGAAATTTCGATTCCTGAAGAGATGGATGGCTACACGGAGAGCAATAAACGCATGGCGCTTTTGTGCCAAGAATAACATAAATACAATGATTGATTTGTTACGCGTATTCCAAATATAGCATCCCATTTTATGGAAAATGATTTTTATTGTACCGTAGAAGACTAAATGGTATTTTCATTAATGAAGAAAAGGTCATTAAGCATCTTTTTAAGTCCTAATTGACAAATCTGAAATAATATATGAGTCATTATTTTTCATTCATTTCTTTGCCTCCTATTTAAAGCAGCCATCAATTAAAGTGCTCGCATCTTCAGTCGAATTCATTAAGCACGCGAAAGTGACTTAGTAAAACTCATTACCGTCGCATTGGTTCATATCGGCTCCGTATTTCTCGGATTTTAACTCTCATTCGTTGCTTGAAATAAATAACATTAATTTGACGTAGTTATTGAGTGTTGACTTAACGAACTTCGGAGATCCCCAGAATGTTGTCGCTGTACCCCCGCTCCCCACCAAAGTCCATGTTAACTGTTTGCATTCATTCTATAATTGCCAGACTTCCCTCGTTCTATTCAGATTTGATTCGAGCCTTTGACACAACCCGTTTCAATATCAACAGCAACAACTGTATTAGTAACTTAACAGGGAAACAATACTTAATGGAATGTCGCATTCAACGTTTTGTTACTGGCCTGCTCGCGAGAACAAAAGGTCACAGTGCTTCCGAGGAATTTCGGCGAAAACGCTTAAGCTTTCATATTGCCGCAGTTTCAACTAAGAATATTTCAGTCTGCTGACAAATGAGATGAAACTATTCCTCTCTAGGATCATGATTTAGAACGTCTGGATACAGATGTATTGTAATGCTGAAATACGGAACAATTAAAACAGTATTATACAACCACGTAAGCTTCCAGCGACGTTACTGCCAATGGACTTAATCCTTGTATTAAACTATCAACAAAGTTTATTTGACGAACTTATTGTACAAAGTATTACATAAAAGTTTATGAGATGGAAAGAAATCTCTTCACCAGGACAACATGCATGCAGAATATTGCAATTTCATGTTTAATGGGATAAGCGCGTTCTTGTAAATTAACGGACTATAATTATGTTTAAAAATAACTGAAAGTAAACTTCTTTTAAAGGAAATTTTGTTGGGAGCAATGATTTACTCGCACTCTCTTCGTTAAGACCCAAATGTTCGGAATAGGAAACAAGAAAGATGACACCGAATTTTTGGGTGTAATGAGCACGTCTCTTGAATCCGTTCTGATGCGAATTAAGTTTATCAAAGCTATTCAAAGGAACCGGTACGGAAAAGAGTAGTTACTGACCGAAGAAAAAAGTTTTTCAATCGGTTTTTTAATCCCGCAGATATTGTTGTAAACGGAATCCTGAACTTAAGCCCTCTGGTTGCAGACTTGAGCGATAAGAATTTTTTTATTTATATAAGAAACATTTCGCAGCATAAACGCTCTCCAACAAAGAAAGAATTTTTCAAATCGGAACCTTAAAAGCAGTGATATCAACAAATATAAGATATGCATCTACGCTCCCTGGCGGAGGAACCATGCATTCTTTTAAGAAAATATTCCGAAAAGGTTTATCGATGTGAGTAGTATCGGTCCACAAACATTTTTTTTTCAATCGAGATATTAGAAGCTCAGACTTTGCTGCAAATACATCAGAAGCGGAAATTAAGACTTACGCTCTCTAGTGGCCAAACCATTTTTTACCAAAAATCAGAAATTATATTAAAAATGTTTCCGATCAGGAGCTGTATCCGGGGCAGAAACAATTTTTCAAATCCGAGTTTTAGAAGCAGAGATATAATTGGAAACGCAACTTATTTTTACGCTCCCTAGCGGATAGTATGTGAATTAATTGAAAATTTAAAAAATATATGAAAAACCTGTTGCATCAGAAACGCTATCCAACAAAGAAGGAATTTTTCAAATCGGAACCTTAAAAGCAGTGATATCAACAAATATAAGATATGCATCTACGCTCCCTGGCGGAGGAACCATGCATTCTTTTAAGAAAATATTCCGAAAAGGTCTATCAATGTGAGTCGTATCGGTCCACAAACATTTTTTTTTTAATCGAGATATTAGAAGCTCAGACTTTGCTGCAAATACATCAGAAGCGGAAGTTAAGACTTACGCTCTCTAGTGGCCAAACCATTTTTTACCAAAAATCAGAAATTATATTCAAAATATTTCCGATCAGGAGCTGTATCCGGGGCAGAAACAATTTTTCAAATCCGAGTTTTAGAAGCAGAGATATAATTGGAAACGCAATTTATTTTTACGCTCCCTAGCGGATAGTATGTGAATTAATTGAAAATTTTGAAAATATATGAAAAACATATTGCATCAGAAACGCTATCCGACAAATATCCGACAAAGAAGGAATTTTTCAAATCGGACTCTTACAAGTAGTGGTATTGACAAAAATAAGATATACATCTACGCCCAATAGCAGAGATTTTAAGAAGAAACAATTCCGAAAAGTTTTGTCAACCTGAGTGGCATCGGTCCACGAATGTATTTTTTCAATCGATATTTTAGAAGCTCAGATTTTGTGGCAAATACATCAGAAGCAGAAATTAACACTTACGCCCCTTGGTGGCCAAACCATTCTTTACCAAAAATTAAAAATTTTATGCATAAGATTTCCCATCAGGAGCTGTATCCGCTGAAGAAAAAAAATTCCAAATCGGAGTTTTAGAAATGGAGGTATCGGGGGAAACGCAATTTTACTTCTATGTCCTCTAGCGGAAAATATATGCGTAACTTCAAAAAAGATACTATACCTAAAAATAGAATCGAATGGTAATAACAAAATTTTTTCAATCAGATGTATAGAAGCAAATGTATTTTGAATTCCATATCATCTGCATTTACGCTCTCTAGCGGCGAAAATGCGCATCGTTAAACAAACGAAAGAAAGGAAATTTATTCGCATATTTCAGGTTTCTCAATGCAAAAAGAATTTTTCAAATCGGACTAATAGTTGCAGAAAAATGGTATCCATAGACGGACTGACAAACCGATTACATAGGCACCATCTTTTTTTTTAGAAAATACGTGCTAATAAAGAAGAGAGGTAAAAAATATTCGTTTGTAATGAGCATGTCTTTTAAAGCATTTTAGACACGAATAACATACGAGTGAGCAGGAGCCCACCGGGACATTTCCCGGTAGGCCCCTTCCGTATATTTTGCCTCTTTCTTTCTTAATTTCTTAAAAATGTTTTCAGTTCAGTTGTTTTAAACATACGAGTGAGCAGGGGCGGATTGGCCCACCGGGACATTTCCCGGTGGGCCCCTTCCCTATATTTTGCCTCTTTCTTAATTTCTTAAAAATGTTTTCAGTTCAGTTGTTTTTAACACACGACTGAACCACAACACTTTTTTTTATAAACGAAATACACATAATACAATTATAACAAGCGGGAAAAAAAAACCCTTCTATTTTGAATTATAGGCAAACAAATTTCCTTACCAGACAACTGCTAAAATCCCAACTACAATAGATGGGCCATGTGTGTTTGCGAACTTCTGGGTTCACTTAGTAGGTGAGGAACGAGACTGTACGTACCAGATGTTGCGGGAGGGCGGGGGTGTGTACAAGATGTTCTATATATTCCCCAAGGAAGGGGGCGGGGTTAGTTGATTTTACTCCCGTTGGCTGTAGGAGGCATTAGTGCTGTGCTCATAAGAGCTGAGTGCGGGCTCAATCTTATGAGCCCGAGCACGAATCTTATATAGGGATGTCTATTTATTTCTATAGTTTCTTTGACCATTCATTTCATCCTGAAATGTTTCCAGGAGCCCGGCATCAGGAAAAACCGGGAAGCACAGCAATCTAAGTATATTAACAGCATTGGGGTGGAGGCTGAACAGGGCTAAATTTTTTTCACTACTTTAGTTAAAGTAGTGAAAACACTCACCCATGCTTGATAAAGTTGCAGAACAATGCTAGATAATGGTCATTATGGGATGCCATTATCATCATCATCATTGTCAACCATTATCAATCCACTGCTGGACGAAGGTCTCCCCAAGCTTCATCCACAACGGTCTGTCTTGTGCCAGTCTCTTCCATGTCACTCCCACATACTTTCGAATTTCATCCACCCATCTCCCATGTGGTCTTCTTCTGGGTCTTTTCCTGTCCCTTGGAATCCAATCTAAAATTTCGGCTGTCCATCAATGGTCTGTCCTTCTGGCAGTATGTCCTGCCCATTGCCATTTCAGGGATTTAACTCTGATCATGATGTCTTCCACTCTTGTCATTTTTCGGATCCACTAGTTCCTCTTCTTATCTCTCCTGGTTACACCAAGCATGCACCTCTCCATGCTGATTTGGGTTGTCTGCAGCCTTTGTATGTCTCTTTTAGCTAAGGTCCACGTCTCTGCACTATGCGTTAGCATTGGAAGGATGCATTGATCAAACACTTTTCTTTTAAGACATAATGGGATATTGCTCTTGAAAATTATGCTGTTTCTTCCAAAAGCTCTCCAGGCAAGTTTTGTACGTCGATAAATTTCTTCATCAATGTGACCCTCACTTGATATCTGCTGTCCAAGATAAACGTACGTGTATGTTATCTCCAGCTTTTCTCCATCAATCGATAAATCTTCATTTCTTGAAAAAGCATTGAACATCACTTTGTCTTCTGAAAGTTCACTTTTAATCCCTTTTCTTTACTCTTGTCAGCAAGTTCCTGGATCATACTTTGCAGCTCTGATGGGGTAGTTGCAAAAATGACTATGTCATCAGCAAATCAAAGGTGGGTTAGATAATCTCCATTAATCTTTATCCCTTTGTTTTCCCAGCTCAGTGCTTTAAAGACATTTTCCAATGTGGCATTAAAGAGCTTCGGAGATATGGTGTCACCTTGTCTCACTCCTTTTCTAATTTTTATGTGTGTTGTATTTTCAAACAACCGAATCTTTGCACTTGCATTTTTATAGATGTTAATAATAAATTAATGTACGCATCTTCAATACCGCAGGATTTCAGGGCCATTGTAACTGCTGATGGTTTCACCGAATCAAAGGCTTTTCATAATCGATAAAAGCCATGCACAATGGACGTTCATATTCCCTCGCTCTTTCAATAAGTTCTCTCAGTACGTGGATATGATTTATTGTGCTGTAGCCACTCCTGAATCCAGCTTGTTCTCTCGGTTGAGCCATGTCCAGTGTCACCTTTAAGCGGTGTGAAAGAACTTTAGTGAAGATTTTCTAAACCACTGATAGGAGGCTGATAGGTCTGCAGTTCCTGAGATCCTCAATGTCACCTTTTTTATGTAGCAAGATCATTGTAGCGTTGTTCCAATCCTCAGGAATCTTCCCTTTATTAAGGCATCGAGTGAAAATTTGGGCGAGTACTGTTTCGATTTCTCCACTCGCTTCTTGTATGATGTCTACAGTAATTCCATCTTCTCCTGGAGCTTTTTCCCGCTTCATGTTCTTGATTGCATGTGTAACTTCTGCTGGGAGGACTGGAGGAACTCTGGTACTGGTACCTTTCATGATGTCTGGAGTACATGTATCATTCCTTTCGTATAATTTGGAGTAGAAATCTTTTACTCTTGTCAAAATTTCGCCTCTATTTCTTGTTACAGATTATGGCACTCAGAAAAAAAGAACCATCTTCTTTTCTGAGTGCCATAATCTGTTTTCTTCCCTTACTGAGATGTCCCTTTGCTACCTTTAGGCTTTGGTTGCTTTCAATTGCTTGCCTTACTAGTTTACAGTTGAATTTCCTTACGTCTTCAGTGATACTTTTTCGTACTGTCTTGCATAGCTCTATATTTTCCACTTTGGAAGTCACATCTTCTTTAGTTGTCCTCATCTCTCTTCTTTTTTGCATCAACATTTTGGTTTTTCCTGATAAGTTGTTCACATGCAATTTGTTTTTAGACCCAGCTAATTTTGTTGCTGTTTCCATAAGAGCTTTGGTTACTTTTCTGTTAACTTCAGAAATATCCACTTCTTCCGATGTTAGGCCTTCTAAAGCAGAGAATCTGTTCTTCAGTTCCAACTTGAAGGTTTTATGGTGTTTTTTAAGGTTGGTTATGTCAATACATTTTGTTTGTCTTATGAGATTGCCACGTTTCAGTTTAGTGTTGAGGTGCATCTTACATCTCCCCAATCTATGGTCACTACCTGTGTTGAACTTGTTTAGCACACTGCAGTCTTCTATGACGAAATTTTTTTTGTTACACATGATAAAATCAATTTCACTTGTCGTTCCATTTGGATGCCTCCATGTCTATTTCCTGTGTGGCGTTTTCTTGAAAAAGGAGTTCATAATGAAAAACCCTTCTGCCTCTGCAAACTCTATACGAGAGTATTTCCACGCTGGTTTCTGTTGCCGTGACCGAATTTACCTACTGAAGTTTCATTCTGTTGTCGTTGCCGTATTTTTGCATTGAAATCTCCCATAATTATCTTTAAGTGCTGCTTAACTTTATTATTTAGATGACGAATTTCCTCATAAAATTCTTCAATTTCTTCTTCAGGATGACTTGTGGTGGGTGCATAAGTTTGAATGATCTGAGCCTGGTATCTTCTCGAGAGTTGGATAACGAGTCGTGCAGCTCTGTCAGAGGAACTTTCAACTTCTACAACTTTATCCTTCAGTTTCTTGTTTATTATAAATCCAACACCATTAGTTCTGCCAGTATCAGTCCCACGATAGTAGAAGAGATGTCCACTTTTCAGTTCAATGAGGTCTTCTCCTTTTCTCCTTACCTCACTTAGCTCGATGATGTCCCACTTGATCCTTTGTAGTTCCTCTTCCAATTCAAGAAGCTTTGAATCAGAAGATAGGGAGCGTCCATTATACGTAGCCAAGGGCAGCATCAGATGGCAGCCTAGTCCGGTCCTCCGGGGATTCTTAGCACCCTCTGCCTTCATGTCGCACTGGCCGTTGCCTTGGCCAGGTACATTCCAGCTGCCGGAGACTGAGGGCCAAGATTTAAGTTGTGGAGTCATTTTGGATGGGTTTGGCCATAACTCACCACGCTGGCCAAGCGGGTTGGTGAGTGTGGGATAGCCTCTAATCCCGATGGTATATTTATACCGCTATTGGCGGTCGTCAGAGCCCCTTTAGTGGGAACAGGATGTACCACGAGAAGGCGGGGTTGACATTTGTCAAGGAGAGGCTGTGATGTTACGCATCACTTGATGTACTATCCACTATATGACAACAGATAATTCAGAGTGAAAGCTAATAATATCAAAAACTTATTTTGAAATAACTGTAAGATTATTTGCGGGGTGTTCATATACGATCCCTTTCCGCCGAAAAAAATGTTCTACCTACGCAGGCTATACGCTCCTTGTGATAACTGACAAATGCTGCAGATGAAGTCATTTACATAGATATCATTTCAGAATGAAGTTATTTAGTAAGGTGTCTTTACAATGCATAACCGAACATATGATCACTAAATGAAGAATCTGTTCGCCACGATATTTAAAAATCTCTAAATTTCTAACTCTGATTGTCCACAATAGAAAAATTACAAAAATTGCAGTACAAATAGAAAATTTTAGTGTAAAATTTCTGTATTTTTTTCATTTTTTTAAATTTAAAAATCATGTCTTATGCGAAAGATTTTTGGTACAACTCCAACATAATTTTGGTAGTAGCAGTTCCCTCTCTCTCTCTCAAATATTTGCTGGAATTTCAGCCCACTTCGTTGAAAATTTAAGAGCTAGAAATTCAAAATTATTTTACGATCTGTCATAGAAGAAAAGGCAGCAATTTTTGTAAAAAAAAATTTTAATGTTCTTACTTCAGCGTTCTTAAGAGAAAATTTTAAACAAATATAAATATTGAGTGTGTACAAAGTTCGAAGCTTCTCCAGCGCAATTACATACATAACTAACAAAACTAGTGATTTAAACCTGGTTATTCGCTTTTTCCACGTCGATTAAGAGAGTTTGCCACGATGTTTAAATGACTTGAAATTTCAAACTGTGAAAACAGAAAAATTGCAGTACAATTTTTCTACTGCAAAATCTTGGCATGGGACAATTAAAATTTTTCCGCAACACCCACTTCAATTTGAGGATGATGGGTGCACTCTCCCCCCCCAGTACTATTGCCACTTTTTCCAGAGTAACTGTACTTTTTGCTTTGCTTCTTAAATAAAAAAAGTGATTTTCAGTTGTGATACAATAGTACCCCAGAACTACAACTGAACGAGTCGATTTGCAAACAATTTCCAGGGCCCTTTTGTGACCGCCAATCCGCCCATGCGAGTGAGGTTCAAAAAGTAACGCACAGCATTTTTTTCTCTTTGCAATTGCAAATAGCAAGTTGTATTTTGGCAGACAACGTGTTTGAATATCAAGCTACAGACGGTATTGGCTGGATAGGTGTCGCCGTGGTGAAAGACAGTGTGAGCGACGGCACAAAGATGCCGCGTTTATTAGGTTCGTCTACGAATGAAGAGAAACTCGGTGTAGTCCGATTTTTGTGGGCTAAACGGAAATCCCCGACGAAAATTCTCAAAGAAATGGTCGACGTGTATGGTAGTGATTATCTGGACCTCAGGAAAATCTTCAGATGTTGCAGTTTCTTTGCAGAGGACCGTGGTAACTTTACCGATTCGTCACGTTTCGGTCAACCTGTAACCGGGTCATCACTGCCACTGTAAGAGGCATTGAACAGGCAATTCTTAGTGATCGGCGGATCCATCTGCGAACATATGTACATAAGTTCAACATTTCGTACAGTATAGCGTACAATACTGTACATGACAAAATACAATTTCGCAAGGTCAGTGCGCGATGGGTGCCCAAGAACTTGACAGACGACCAGAAGGGACAGAGAATGATGTCATCCTTGGGCGACTAGATGCGTTACGCAGAAGAAGGACATGAATTTCTGGTAGGTGTAGTGATTGGCGATGAGTCCTGGGCGTACCACTACACTCCTGAAACGAAGAAGGCCAGTATGGTGTGGAAACATTCCGACTCTCCACCACCAAAAGAATGTAGTGTAATCCAATCTACACAAAAATTCCTCATGATGGTGTTCTGGGACATACATGGCGTTCTTCTGCTGGGGTTTCGTCCAACGGATACCATTGCGAATGCCAAAATTTACGCTAACACATTAACAAAGCCGCGTCGTGCCCTTCGTAACAAAAGACCCAACAGAGACGCTGCAGACTGTTTCATGACAATGCACGCCCACATGTTGCACAACACCGTCGCGACAAAATTGCGCACATTGATTGAGAGGTTCACCAGCACCCACCGTACAGTCAGGACCAGGCTCCTTCGGACTTTCATCTCTTTGTCCCGTTGAAAAGATTCCCGGGCGGCCAAAGCTTCGATTCGGCTGACGAAGTCTAATCGGTTGTCCGTAGGTGGCTATAAGCCCAGAAAACGAACTTTTATGAACAAGGTATACTAAGACTGGCACTACGCCAGGATAAATGTCTCGAACGTCTCGGTTTTTATGTTGAAAAATAGCTAAGAAATGTAGTTTCACTGTGTATAAGTTTTGTTTTACCTATCTATTAAACTGTTGCCAAAAAAAAAAAAAAAAATAGAGTGCATTACTTTTCGACCCACTCTCGTATTTTAAAGTTATTCGTAGTCAATGGAACAAGTTACATGAAAAAAGTGGCAAACCCATTTCTATAATCGATAAAACATGTTGAAATGGAAACATCTACTTCCTCCCGCTATCTGTAGAAAAGTCTGTTAGGAAAATTAACAAATTGTGGCAAAGCGATTTTTAATCGAACATTTAGAAAATCAGATATAGAGGAAAACCTGATATAATTTTATGTCCTCTAGCGGGAGACGTTTTAATCGTGGAAAAGTAAAATTATGCGAAAAGTATTCTTCATAGCAAAAGCTGTGCTAAGGAAAAATAATTTTTCAAATATGTATCTTCCAAGCAGAGACAGCGAAAAAAGATTTTTACCTTTCTTACTACTTGAAGATAAATTGTGAAATTTTAAAACAGATAATATTCCCCATCTTTACGGTAGCAAATGGTATATAGTACAAACAGAACATTTTCAGTAGGGATTTTAGAAGCGGAGATATAGCATTAAACTGAAATGCTCGGTAACACCACCTAGCGCCAAAACTCTGAACTACAAAACGCCTCGAGTAAAGGCAAAATGTTCCACAAAGTAAATAGTATCCGGTGTTTAAACAAATTTTTTTTTATCTGACTTTAACTAGCAAACATACTGACAAATACCGATTAGACATTTGCGCCCGTACCGGGTAAATTGGCACTATTTTTGGCAATAAATTCACGCAAAATATTTTGGTAGATATTAGTAGTATGTGACCCAAAATCAAGTTCTTCAATCGGGTTTTCAGACGCGCACATAACGTGATCATATGCCCTCTATTGTTCGAACTTGTGAGTTAAGAAAAATTTGAAGTTATATGCGAAACATTTAGCATTAAAAACACACTCCCAAAAAGAAAGAATTTTTCAAAGAGGACTGTAAGAACCCAGCAAAAACACAAGTCTTGGGAAACTGCTTGTCACCAGCTGGCAGTGATGGGTCACTGCTGGCTGAAATCTGCCGCTCACGGACCGGTAGCGGTCCGTTGGTGGCAGCCATTGATGAACCTGCAGCATCGCCGTGCATTGCGGGTCTCCAAGCAATTGCCACTAGTGGCTCGTAGCTGGCAGCCGATGCAAACCCAACACCAGGTGGAAGCAACGGGACAGTGCAGAAGCAGAAGCTAGACATGCTGTGTCTCTCGTGATACCAGTTAGTTGAAGATGACGCTATCGCCATTGTGTTATTTCAGTGGATGTTAAGAAAAAAAAAATATGTGGAAAGGCGAATTAATTTCCTATAATGAAATGCCACGTCGATGAAGATATCAGATTAAGCCATGAAATACTAGATTACAGCCATGAAATACACCCACTCCATTCCCATGAGAAACAAGAAATAATTTTTGTGTAACCTTTCGTTTTAACATACACTAAACCGCTTGAAACAAAAGTTCTGGAAAAACATTAAAAAAAATGATGTTCTTGAAAAAAAAAAAGAAGAATTATACGCGCACAAAATTTATCAATTATTTGAAAAAAAAAAAAAAATACAATGTACTCATCCATGGGTTGAATACACAAGACTGGAGGAACTCTCCTAAAAATAACGAGACGTAAAATAAAATATATTTTCTCTTTAAAACAAATGTAGCTTCGGACAGCGGAAAGGAAAGATACAACGTTGAAAATGTAACAGAATGTAGCTGACATAAACCGGTAAATATATTGATTCAACAATCACCTTTCAAAACGACAAGGATAGCGCGAAACTCTGGAAAGCGCCTTTAAGTTGATACACTCGTTGAAAATGAGTGAAGTTCCCTTAAGTTAAAAAAATCGTTACGTTGAAATAATAAATTTATGAATTATATGAAACTGACATTTATTAAAAATACCTCGCAATATTATAAAATTAAGAAGAGAACCATTCGTTACACATTCCGCAGGAAGAGGCTCAGTTTCACGCAGACGCTCGTGCGTGGCAAATCAGTCCCTTTGGTAGAGCGCCCGCTTCCCACGCAGTCCGTCCTTGGTTCGTTTTCACCCAGATCCAAACGGGCGTTATTCAGGACCTGTTGAGAAAATTTCCCCAGCGCAGTGCTGTAATGCAGAAGTTCCGTAAGGCGAAAAAAATGTAGTTGTAGCTTTGGGAAACTGCGGTTATTTTTTTTTTATGGCTGCTACTGGGAAATTGGTGGTCAAGATTCGGCAAGCCATCAGTAACGTCACGTGATTGCCTACTGCCGGGAAACTATCAGACCACATTAGGCTAGACATCATTTATGGCACGTGCTTGAAGGGTTGCTGAAGGGCCGCTTGTGACAGCTACTGCCTGTGATGGATAACTAATGGTCCCGTTATAGCATATGACAATTGATGAAGGTGCCACTGTTGGCCCGCTGCTGGCCCGAACTGCTGGCCTATGCGGTGGCCGCCCGGACATTTTATTGACGGTTGGGCAGCGGCAACATAGTGCTGGGCCACTCCTGGCAGTGCTGGCCCATCAAGACTGTTTTTGCTGGAATTCTCGGATATCGTCAGAAATAAAGTATACACTGAGTGGCCACTTTATTATGACCACCATCTCAGTACTTCTTTGGGCCACCTTTTGCCTTTAATACGGCGTCGATTATTCGTGGCATGAACTCCACGAGACCAAGCTTGATGAATAGCACTTTCCAGAAGTGTGAGATTGCAGGGTTGTGGATCCAGCTGTCTGATGACTCGTTCAACTTCATCTCACAAATTCTCAATGGGGTTGAGATCTGGAGATTGTGGGGGCCACCTAAGCAAAGTAAACTCGCCAGCATGTTTCTGAAACCAATCCTGTACAATACGAGCACTATGGCAGGACGCATTATCTTGTTGAAAGTAGCCATCGCCATTGGGATAAACCATCCACATGACAGGATGCACTTGGTCCGCAACGATGTTTAGATATGATGTGCCAGTCAGACGTTGATCAACACGAAATAAAGGGCCCAAAGTATGCCAGAAAAACATTCCCCAAACCATAACGTTGCCTCCACCAGCTTGAGGGGTTATAGCAATGAATTTTTGGTTCATGCTTTCGTGCTGTTTCCGCCAAATTCTCACTCGGCCATCGGCATGGTGCAACTGAAAACGTGATTCATCGGACCACATGATTTGTTTCCAATTATCGACTGTCCAATCCTTTTGCTCCTGTGCGAACTGGAGACGTTTTCTCTTGTTAACTGGAGACAGCAAAGGTGTTCGAACAAGCCTTCGGCTGCCATATCCCATTCGATGCAGTGTACGGCGAACAGTGCGTGCAGAGATCATTTGAAGGAATCCTTGATTAAGATGGTCTGTGTTTTGCTGCACTGTTTCCCTTCTGTTGTCTGTTACCAGTCTGGGCACTCTCCGTTCCGCCCGAGCAGTCACTAGTTGAAGACGACCACACGATGCACGTAGAGCTCAGTTTTTTGGCTGACAGTCCAGTCTTTAAACACTTTAACAACAGCTGCTCTGGAACATTTCACAAATGCGGCGATTTCGGTGATACTCGCTCCATGGCTCCGAGTTCCTACAATCATCCCACGTTGAAAGTTCGCTAAATCGCATGTTTTACCCATCTCGTCACCCAAAAATCACATTACTACTGTCGCAAGCACTAAGCTTTCCCTTTTTATACTAACCTCGCTCTCTGGCGGCTACAGCGTGCAACCATACCTCATTTGCTTAAAACTGTCAGGTGATCATAATAAAGTGGCCACTCAGAGTATATTTACTCCCTAACTATGCGTTATCTAATAAAATAAGTATTTTTAAAAGGGTTGTCGTGGTGAGTGGTATCTGACAGTGTAAGAATGTTTTAATCCAGTTTTTAGAGAGCAGATATCGCTGCAAATACATCAGAAACAAAGTCTACGCTCACGATTCTTAGTGGCGAAACCATTCTTAAGCAAAAATTATAAATTGTATACAGCACATTTCCCATCCTGAGCTCTATCCGATTCAAAAAGAATTTTTCCAATTGAACTTTTAGAAGCAGAGATATCGGGGAAATTGGAATTTAACATGAAACCCCTTAGTGGACGTTAGTTGTGTATCGTAAAAAAACGGAAAGCTAGGATCATCCTTCTCACATTTTAGGCAAAAAGTATTTTTCAAATCGGACGAATAGTTGCAGATATACACCGAAAAGCCAGAAAAACTGGTACAGACGAGCTTATGCAAAATACACAGCAACGTCACATATGTGCGCTCTCGGTTGCGTCCGCCAGTGCGTATGTAAAGCAATAGACATCCATGCCAGCTGTCAGAGCTGTTTTCGGCATGAGAATGACAAGTAATAACGATTTAAGCGATTTTCGACATGGCGTCATTTTTGGCGCTCGTGAGATGGGCCATAGTATTTCAGAGGTAGAAACGAAGTTCGGATTTTCACGGACGGCCATTGCAAGGGTGTACCGTGACTACAAGAATTCCGGCAAAAGTTCCAACCTACGATACCAGTGTGGCCGTAAAAAGATATTGAGTTAACGTGACCATCGTCGGCTATCATGAATCGTTTCACGCGATAGGCGTGCAACACTCTCGCAGGTATCATCGGAATTCAATGCTGGAGCCTCAACAAGCATCATCGTGCAGACTGTGTAAAGTACCCTGCACGATATGGGCTTTGGGAACCGACGCCCAACTCAAGTCCCCTTGATGGGTGCATGACACAGAGTATGGACCTCGCTTGGGCACGGCAACACCGCCACTGGACACTTGATGACGGGAAACAAGTAGTCTGGTCTGACGAGTCGCGTTTCCAACTGTATCAGGCAGATGGAAGGATTCCTGTATGGCGCAAACCCCATGAAACCATGGATCCCGCCTGTCAACAGGGAATGGTAGCAGCTGTTGGGGGGTCTGTAATGGTATGGAATGTGTTTAGCTGGACTTCGCTGGGACTCCTGGTACGTCTACAAACGTCTGCGACCGGCCAACGCTATGTGCGCATCCTTTCTGACGAGGAACACCCGTTCATGTCCTACATTCATGCTGATGTGTTGGGCCTGTTCCCGCAAGAAAATGCACCTCCACACGAGTGTCGGGACGCCATATTATGGTTCGAGGAGCATTCATCTAATATTGGGGTATTGCCATTCCCAATCAAGTCCCCAGATCTGAATGTGAGAGAACACATTTGGGATGCCATGCAACGCGCTTACGAACACAGGAATCCGAGACCTCTGAATACACCCGAATTGTGGAACGCTCTGCAGGAAGTATGGTGTGCATTGCCTACAGCATATTTCCAGAAACTAGTGGAGTCCATGCCCCGTCGTATTTCTGCAGTCCTGCGCTCCCGTGGAGGACCTACCAAGTATTAGACTGGTGTTCCAGTTTTTATGGCACTTCAGTGTATGGTGTACACAGACGGACGGATGAAGTGATAACACAATCACGTACGATTTTTTACAAAGGATGTTCCGAGATATACAAATTGTTTATTTGGCATAAAGAGGGCTTTGTAACTAGTATGGAGCAATGAAAAGTCGATAAAAAAAGAAAGGTTCCTGCATAAGTTAAAGCTATTTACAGGAGTTTTTCCTTAAGACAGATGCAGTTTTTTTTTATTATTCTTTAGTTTGCTTTTGCGGAAGTGACGCAAAAGGTTGTCCGAATGCAGAACGCGTACATGCTTTTTCCAGCACGCAAGTGTGCGATCATGTACCCAATTTGTATATCTCTGTATAAAACGATTTAAGATGTGAAACAGACTGCTATTTTAGAGACCCTTTCGGTTTATCGTTCATAAGATATATCTTTGGTAATACGTTGCTGGTAAAGGCTTAGGACAAATTAATTCAGTCTTTAATTACATTAAATGCATCAGACAAATGAAATCCTCTTTAACAGAGGTAAGTACTTTACATTAATGAATGCCATGTTTAATAACGCTAAATGCTTCACACAGATGATTTCCATCTTTAGAGAGCCTAGCGTTTCAGACAAATAAATGCCACCTTTAACTGCTATATGCTTCAGATAAATGAATGATGCCTCTAATAAGACTAGATGCAGCAGACAAAAGATTTTCATTACAAATGACGTTAAATGTTTCAGACAAATTAATTCAATCTTCATATAATTCGCAGCTGTATTTCCTTTCTAAAGAAAATGTTCAGGCATTGACCGATAGGGAGGGGTAATATTGAAACGTTATTGATTAGTAGGGATTAGCCATTAAATTGTGGGAATTCGTTACAGAAATTTGCTCATTGTGTTGTTAGACATAACTTTTCCTGGATTCGTATGGGCTACGCGTATTATGGACAGTGGTGTTGCCTATACTTATAGTGGAATATGGTATACTTTACTTCCCTGGTAACACTGCTAGTCCACGTATTTTGTATCTATTGGTATGGCCACGTTTCTGGGGAACATGTGAATGATCCACTCTCGTGATGCAACCAAACTGACCTGTTTCATACAGCCATGGTAGAGGGCTAGTATTAAAATATTGTTAATTGCAGGAGCTGGCCTTTATACCTAGATTGAGTTACCGGATTGATAGGTTACTGTTGCACATATAAATACCCCAGCACTGACAAATGGATATTTGTTGGATACGCTCTTTGGGCGGGTACCATCTTGGCGAATATTATTGTGAGATATACTTCTGGTAAACATTAGCGGAAGCTATGCTCCTGTCGAATAGTGGTACGATCTTAGTGAACATTGGTGTGGGTTGCACTGTTAGTGAACTTTAGCGTACACTACGTTCTTGGTGAATATTAGTGTGGTTTACGTTCCAAGTAAAGATTAGTCCGGGATATTTCCTGATGACCATTAGCGTAAGCAACGATTTTGGATATCAAAGTAACATTGGTGCGCTTGAATAGCCACTTTAGTATGTGGTGGTCTTTGGTTTTAAGAATACAAATATCCGTGAAATCAGTTTACCTAGAACACTAACATTACATGAAGCTCGATAAACCATCGAAACTGGTTCGTTTTAACTGAAACTCTGGGTGCCTTAATATTAAATATTCTTAACTAAACATAAGTAGAGAAATGCATCTAGTTAGGTCAAATAATCAGTTTTAAAGAAAGACAAGAAAAAGAAATCAATAGAAGAATTATCCAAGGTAACAGAGCCTTTTGGATACTTAAAGATTATTTAAACGGTGATCTTCCATTGTGTTTAAAAGAAATGTCTTCAATGCATGTGTTTTCCCCGTGTGTATTTATGGAAGTGAAACATGGAGTATCAAAGAGTGGCAATGTAAAAAAATAAGAGTATCAGTAAGAAAGTTAGGAATATAACAAGAAAAGATAGAGTTAGAAATGAAATTACCAGAGAAAGAACAGGAATAATAGATATTATAAAAATAATAAAAGAATCAAAATGGAGATGGGGTGGACATGTTGGAAGACTGAAAGATGGACAAGATTAATAACAGAATGGCAACCGAGAGATGGAAGGAGACGAAGAGTGCGCCAGAGAATAAGATCAAAAGATGACCTTCAGAAACTTAGAGGTGCTAAATGGTGGACTGAAGCTAAGGGTCGAATATCCCCCAAATGAATGATTAATAACAGAATGGCAACTGAAGGATGGAAGGAGGCGAAGAGGGCGCCAGAGGATAAGATGGAGAGATGACCTTCAGAAACTCAGAGGTGCAAAATGGTGGACTGAAGCTAAGGATTGATTACCCCCTCCCCCAAATGAATGATTAATAACAGAATGGCAACCGAGAGATGGAGGGAGACGAAGAGGGCGCTAGAGAATAAGATGGAGAGATGACCTTCAGAAACTTAGATGTGCTAAATGGTGAACTGAGGCTAAGGATCGAGGAAGTTGGAAAAGACTGGGGAAACCTATACCCTGTAGTGGGTATCAACAGGCTAAGAAGAAGAAAAATTAAAAGCAGAAATATCACATCAAGAATGCTTCAAGAAATGTACTTACTTTCTCAACATTTGAATCAGGTCAAGAAAGACAATGGTCACATCATCAATAATGAAGCAGAGCTTTTGTGATAACACAAATTTGTCGGTGACGAAGATGGACTTTGCCTCCTTCTACTTCGGACCCGAATGCTTTCCCAATTAAACCACACCAACGGAATTTATCGCTGCAACTTTGCCGTCTTCACCTCTGTAGTAAGTCACATATATACCTCCTCCTTGAGAAAGGCGGGAAGGGGGTGGCAGGCAGAAATCGCAGGTTTCGGGTCCGCTGCAAACCATGCATGAAGTAACTCTGTGTTGAAGAAGGAATTCTTACTAATCCCAGACGAAGTGTGGAAGAAACATCACACTTTTTTGAAGCGTTGAAGAAGGAATGCTCATTAATTCCAGACGATATGTGGAAGGAACATCCCTGATTTTTCGAAGAACCCAAGGATCAGTAGATCTATCTCAACAACCGAGCGCCAATGGGTAAACACAAATTTATCGGTGACCGGAAGCGAAGCAGCAACCATCTGTTCCGGAGCAGAATGCTTTCCCAGTTAAGCAACACCGACGGCATTTATCGCTTCAACTTTGCCGTTTAGACATGTGCTTCACCTCTGCAGTAGTTTAAACGTTCACTACGCCCGCTTCAATCAAGCTCAAATAACAGCAGTCTCTAAGCATGTAACATCGACTATCGTCACAAATCTCTTTTAAAATCAGATACAAGCTCTAGTCCAATATCTAACAAGAACGTGGATTTCAACAAGTGTGAGTTAGCCAGTACATCTAACAAAAAACAGTAGTATACTGATAAAGAAAGACAGCAGCATACACATAACGAGAGACAACCTCAATATATGTACATCGTAAATCACATTCTTATCTCTGTTTCTCGCATACGTTATTCAAATTCCTACCTCAATGCAGTTGCCACAAAACATTCAGTCGAGAGACAAAATGTAACCGTTAAGTTTGAAAAATGCTTCAGGAGAACGGGCTAATATTAATATTGATACAGGAAGCTAAAAAGGAAAGTATGAGTATACTCTACAAGTAGAATTAGCCCTTTGTAAATCACGTTTCAGCTAGTACCGTGAAGAATGCTGCTGGAAAATCGAATGGTAAGGGCGAACTCTAATGCCTTTCAACCCGTTCGTTATTGGTGATTTTGCAAATATGTTTCTGGAGCTTCTTCATATAGTTTTGTATCGGTGAAAGGAATCTCCCGGATTTTAAAGATCGAGCTGACGATGAGAGAGAGAGTGATAGAACTAAACCCAATCTTAGCAAATGTCAACGACAAGCCTACAAGTACACTTGCCCCTATTGTGAGTTCGTTTTTATGTATGTTCCGGGAACTTCTTACTGTTACACCAATATGTGAAATAATCAACATGTAACAGTGAGAAGAAGCTCCCAATAGAAGCAAGTAGTAGATTGAAACCCAACCTAAGAAAAAGTCACGGGTAGGCTACCTTCTAGAAAGAGTAACGAAGCAAATAAACGTCACAAATCAGAAAACGTTCGAATGATATGCGAGCGCCCTGCTGGGGTCACACGGTAAAGATATTAATGTCAACACGTAGGATAGAATTAAACATCACCCTATGTTGCATTTCACATACCTCGCTTTCACATAGAAATATGCATTCTACACTACTGCTCGTAAAAATTGCAACCCCATGAAGAAATGCAGTTATCAGCTTGAGACTTACAAGATAATTATATACAACAGGTTGTGACATACTACAAAAGATTAAAACGTTAGTGAAAATGCGCAAACAGTTTTGGAGCAGCGCTTTCTGAACTATTTCGGGCTTGGATGTACAAAGCTGGCTCAAAAGAGATGCTGCACATAGTGAAGAGCTGATATTGACTCGAAACGGTGATTATTGTGTTCCTTTTATTTTTGTTTTTTGTTTTTTTGATTGGGGGTTTAACGACCACTGTGAGCAACTCAGAGGGCTGTCTCCCGTCCATAATTTAGGGCCACTGACACCAAGTAAGGGAGAGAGCCAGTGCAGTAAGACAAACACAACATCCATGCCTCACCGGGATTCAAACCCGGTCCCATCTCGGACGAATGTTCAGGAGCCATCGCTTAGACCGCTTATTTTGTCTCACTATGCCCCGTTGCCGAAGAAGGTCGCATTATGAACTCTTGACAGACTAAGAGCGTGGAAAGTTGTTGAGATGAGAAAAGCTGAATTTCTTAGTGCGAATTTGACACTCGCGCGGGACGGAATTCAAGCACAGTGCTGCAAACTTGGTATCAGGGGACAGATGAGACTCGGGCGCTCGGAAATCAGAGAAATGGACAGCAAAATCATTCAACTGTAAGGATGACAGGCACCCGAACCGCATGGAAGTGACCGATCGCACAGCGACATCCACGGTGTTAGCGCAGCAGTGAGGCATTGTCACAGGTCAGGCTTTGTCCTCCAGCACAGTTCGTCGTCGTCTGCTTAAAAGAAGATTAATCGCTAGCAGAGCTTTGCTGCGCATTTCCTTTGACCCTCAACCAGAGACGCCTCAGGCAGCAATGGGGTATCGAACACAGACGTTGAGGCGCTTATTGGATACAGGTCGTGTTTTCTGACGAATCACGATTCATCATGATGCACCAGAATGAACCCAATTGCGCCCCAAACCATGACGCCAGTCCAGCGCTGTGTGTCATAGTTTGGGGCGCCATTTGGTTCAATTTGCGATCTCGCCTGATACGAACTGAAGGAACCCTCTTCTCCCGGACGATTCGTCAAACGACGATTGGTCCAATACTGATTCGTCCCATTGGACGAATCGGCATCGGACCAATCGTCGTATTGGACGAATCCGCATTGGACCAATCGTACCTTTGGACAAATTGTACATTGGAAGAATCGGCATTGCATTAATCGCACCTTTGGACCAATTGTCCATTGAACGAATCGGAATTGGACCAATGGTACCTTTGGACCAATTGTCCATTGGACGAATCGTCCCTTTGGACGAATTGTTTATTGAACGAATTGGAATTGGACCAATCGTCCAGTTGGACGAATCGGCATTGGACCAATCGTCAAATTGGACGAATCGGCATTGGACTAATCGTCCCTTTGGACGAATCGGCATTGGACCAACCGTCAAATTGGACGAATCGGCATTGCACTAATCGCACCTTTGGACCAATTGTCCATTGAACGAATCGGAATTGGACCAATGGTACCTTTGGACCAATTGTCCATTGGACGAATCGTCCCTTTGGATCAATTGTTTATTGAACGAATTGGAACTGGACCAATCGTACATTTGGACGAATCGGCATTGGACCAACCGTCAAATTGGAGGAATCGGCATTGAACCAATCGTACATTTGGACCAGTTGTCCATTGAACGAATCGGAATTGGACCAATCGTACCATTAGACCAATTGTCCATTGGACGAATCGGCATTGCACCAATCGTCACATTGGAAGAATCGGCATTGGGCCAATCGTCCCTTTGGACGAATCGGCATTGGACCAATCGTACCTTTGGACCAATTGTCCATTGGACGAATCGTTCCTTTGGACGAATCGGCATTGGACCAATCGTACCTTTGGACTAATCGTCTTATTGGACGAATCGGCATTGGACCAATCGTACCTTGGACGAATCGGCATTGGACCAATCGTCCCTTTGGACGAATCGGCATTGGATCAATCGCCGTTGGACGAATAGTACCAGACCCGGAACCCTAAGTAGCCAGCGATATATCAGGCATGTTTTAGAGGCAGAGTTGATACCTTTCCTTCAGAGTTTTTCGGACCCTATACTCCAGCAAAACAATGCTCAAGTACATGTGACTCGGAATGTCCAAGATCTGTGTTTGAGGTCTGATGAGATGCCCACACACGGCAGATCCCTCTTCTTCCCTGTCCTGCACGTTCGCCGGATATGTCCCAATTGGAACATGTCCTGGGCATGGTAGCCAATCGACTGGCCCGTCAACCGCCTCCGCAGTCACCAGAAATGAACTCTGGTCGCACATGGAAGCAGCCTGGTAGACTAATCCTTAAGACGATATCAAAAACCTCTTCGATCCAATACCACGCGGTGTAGAGGTTGTTATTGGTTGCTTTACACGGTACAGAGTTTTGAAGCGAAAACATCTTCTATAAGATTTATAAATGTAGCCAGTTATATCCTGTAATATGAGGAAATGTGTGATATGAATTTCATTTGTATTGCGTGATTCTCTCTTGGTGTTGCAATTTTCATAAACAGTGGTATATATCTCACAAAGTAGCAATGAATTTGTTTTAAGTTGATTTTAATTAGCGTAACATTTCACAGGCACAGTTCTGAGCTGGAACGGTTATTTTATTAATAGCACTGTTTTTAATTATCCCTTTTCAGAGTGGTATTAATTGAATGTCTAGACGGAGTACTTAGCTTTATGCCGAGAGATAAGAATAAACACATGAAATAATCGGTTTAGAGATCTGTGGTTGAGTTCTATAAGACTAATTAATAATATGGCGAACTCAGATATTAGTGAAAGAGATGTGGATGCAGTGATTAATGATGTTGACATTTACAAAGAATATATCTGGTAATATCGCGTAAAAGCTGCTTATGCCCTTCATAAGATGTGCGGAAAGTAATAATTCCGGAGCTAGAAGTAATGCTCTCATTAAATCATGATATTCTCCAGAAACGTTTTTACAGATCGACGGAATTTTAAGTAAAGCAAAAAAAAGTATTCAAATTTTTTCGCTGACACAAAATTTTTAATTTTGTTTCTTCCTTTCTGGAAGACATTGTTGCGTTGATTGCACCGTGAAATGTTAAATACTGTTAGATAAATTTTTTTAGATCACTTACATAGAGAAAGCGCAGAGATTTTCAAAATGCGAGGGCTGATTGATAAGTCAGGTCTCCTACCGTGTGGCGTCGCTAGTAGTTGGGAAACAAAAACGTTTGCGCATGCTTTCGGTAACCGATACTGTGTAGTGCAAACGAGCTTAGTTTCAGTTCACTGTTTGATGTTCTTGAGGAATAGCGTTCGTTAGTCATGTATTCTACCTCCGAGTTTCGTATAAAGCAAGGATCAGTAATAGAGTTTCTAACACTAGAAGGTTGCGCGCCAATCGAAATTCGCAGACGTATGAAAGCAATTTATGGGGTTTAAAAGTAACTATGAAAGCAATTTATTGCATCACGACAACGGAAGGCCATATTGCAGTCTGCAAACGATGGGAACAGTGACAAGCCTGAAATTCACACTTGTTCCACACCCTCCTTACAGCCCAGATTTAGTACCATCCGACTTCTGGTTCTTTCCAAAACTGAAGGAGGTGTTGAAAAGTCAACATTTTTCATTCGATGACGAAGTTGAAGTTGCTGTGCCTAAATGGATCAAAAGCCCCGGCTTTTGATCCATTTAGGCGCAGCAACTTCAACTTCGTCATCGAATGATGGTGCGCAGTGGTCTGTCTAACCGATGGCTTCTGATCGCTCGTCCGAGATGGGTCCTCGTTCGAATCCCGGTGAGGCATGGACGTTGTGTTTGTCTTACTGCATTGGCTCTCTCCCTTCTCTGGAGTCAGTGGCCCTAAATTAGGGACAGGTGACTGCTTATAACCCATTGAGTTGCTCACGGTGTTCGTTAAACCCTAAATAAAAAAAAATAAAAAACTTTCTTCATGGATGGACTGAAAAAGTGGATAGCGCTTTTGGAAAACTGTGTAGCAGTAAATGGTGACTATGTTGAAAAATAAAATAAAATATGTAACAGTGTAGCAGCAAATGGTGACTATGTTGAAAAATAAAAAAAAATGTGTAGCAGTAAATTGTGACTATGTTAAAAAATAAGGCTGTAGTGTTTAAAAGAAATAAATTTCCTTCAATTCGATACCGCTTTTGTTATTTTAATTTGCCCGAAACTTCTTGTATGTTTGATCCACAATTGATCACGGAACAGGAAATGAATCTGCAAATTACAATTGGTGGAAATATTTTTATTTTGCGTGTTTAGGGGTTGAATTCCTTTGGAAATTCTACACTTGAGGATGATTATAATAATGCCGTTGAAATTTGCTCTAATCAATCTACTTGAAAAATTCACTACTACTTCATTTAAATTTTCGTGAGAAACTGGAAATAAAACGAAAATCTCTCTTATAACTGTTCTGAAGAGACATAAACAAGAGAACCTTCACTTTTTTCTTCCTATGTTTACGCAAGTTCTAGCGCTGTCTTCAGAGTCTGGTTCACGTTCTTTCCGGAAAACACTTATCCAAATATTCATAAAAATATGAGAGAGCATTAAGCCGATTTTACTACTTTGTCCTTCGTCTCTTCTCACTTTAGAAGACATTTCTGTGTTCTTCTCGATAATTTAAAAGAATTGGCGCCTCTCCACAGCCGTGATGTTCTCTTTTAACGGGTCCGGAAATTATTTCTCCTTCCTAATGTAATTCTCACATTCCTTTCTAGCTGTCTGTCTTTTTTATTTGTTGAAATCGATTCTTCATTTAAAAAGTACTACGAGAAGGTTGAATTTTCCATTTTTTAACAATGGTATCGCCCACTGAATCTCAGAGAAAGTTCCTGGAATTCCAGCTAAATATCTGGATTTTTATACACGGGTAACGCAAAATAACATCTGAATATTTAAGACTGGAATCAATATTTGTACACAATCTTTTTTGCTTTGTTCAGAGGAATTTTTATATTTTTGTCTGAAAACTTAAGTAAGAATTTATTTTTAAGGAGTGCAATGTTTTATAGAAAGAAACATTAATTTCATTGCTTCCAATTACAATGTAAAACATAATTGAACAGTGTATTACGCCACTCATCTGCATAACGTAAATGCATTTACGTTCGTTTTTTTAATTAAAAAAAAAGCCATTTTGCACAGGTAAATTTCGTTTTCCTGCAGGCATATTCTGCATAATATAATTTTCTAAAGTTTTCATGGTACTATGTCACAGACGGACACACACACGCAAAGAATTTCACCGTTCAATGCACATTTATTTCGAAATATTGCATCAGAAAATACACAACCCATGAGAAGAAATGTGTGATAAAAACAAAATTGTTCATCTCGCTCAAAAGAATTTTATCCGAGAAGCCCCAACACAAACCAAACTTCTTGAAAGATTAGATGAGCACAGTGCAGCCAAATTCTTTAGGTTATTGAGTTCATATTTTGAAAAAAGTTATGCGAACTGTATGACACTATTATTTTAATGCAATTTAAAGTGCATAATTATTTGTAATCTAATATCCGAAGATTTTTTTGATATTATGTTTTTCTTTTTTACTGCTTTGGTGACGATAAACGCCAATTTACTGTCAATATAAATAAGGGCTTGCGAAATGGTTTTTGAAAATTCAGAATCTTCCGTTAACACCTTTTAAAAACGTCAATTTACCGTCAATAAAAGTAAGGAATAAAAGAAAGTTCAGAATCTTCCGTTAACACATCTTAAAAACGGCAGTTTGCATTCAATATAAGTAAGGAACTGCTGAACGTTTTCTGATAATTCAGAATTTTCCTGGCGAACAAAACATCCGTGAAAAAGGTTGTATCAGAAATCACGGAAAGTGCCTCCTGAATTTCAGAATTTTTTTGTAATGTAGCGAATGCAAAAGGCGATTTTAACAGACACTTTCGTTAATCACCCGAGTTAGGCGTCTTTCAATCACATCGATAACCTGATTGTTAGTCATTGAAATTGTTGGACGTCTACTTAGTTTGATCCGATAAAATATGTTCAATCGCGTCTCCTTCGCGGGTGCCATTCGGAGAGGATACGAAAAGCAAGAAGCGGAGAACGGTAGAAATATCTCAAGAGTTGAACCAAAATTCTTACTCTATTTTAAGATCAAATTGTAGGCCCTTTCTGTTTTTCAGTGCAAAGTGATACTTAACACATTTTAACATTCATTTGTGGGCAAGATTGACAAATTTTCTAATTTCAGTATTTGCTATGCGTTACAAAACTGTTACGGATTGCTATTTTTAATATAATAATTTAATATAATATGAACATGCAGAACATGCTTTTCTTCGTTTGGTACACAACAAAAATTTTCTGAAATTGACGATCCACTTTCCGTGATTCCTTTCATGAACTAAAGAAGCATATTTCTGATATAACCTTTTCCGTGAAATGACGGAAAGAAACCTGAATTTAATGGATTTTTTCGCACGTGAGGAAAATTCTGATTTTTCAGAAACCTTTCGACAATTCTTTTCTTATATTACGGTAAATGCCTTTTTAAAGATGTATTAACATAAAATCTTTAATTTTCAAAAATATTTTCGCATTTATAACGAAATAGACTTCTCCGTTATTTTTGTCCACGCCGGGTATAACGAAGTAAATTTCTCCGTTATTTTTTTCCACGCCGGGGCTCGAACCCGGGTTTCCTCATTCCGGAATAAGTCGCTCTACCAATTGAGCTACGCGGACGTTCGTTACCGCTGTTATCTGATTTTATGTCGTGTGCGTCCTGCTGGGCAGGCACGTCACATCTCTGGCCAAACCATCTAAGAATATTAGTTTCCACCTTGCTAACAACATTTTGCTTCACATTACACAACTGCAACACATCTTCATTGCTCACACAATCAGGACGTGTCTTGCCACAAAGCCCCTGTAAGTAAAGCATTTCTTCCAGCACACAAACGACTAACATGTTTCTTCTGTAGTACCCAGGTTTCACTGCCATTCATCAGAGTGGGGACAATTACACTTTCATACGCAGCCATGCGGGACTCTCTTGAGAACCCATCATTCCTGTGAAAAACTCTCAAAGCATCCATGACTTTCAATGAAGAATTTACTCGCCTACTAATTTCACCATCCAATTTGTTCTCTCTGTGAAACATGCTTCCTAAATACACAAACTCATTCACCTAGTCAATCACTGTGCCACTTAGACTTATATTACATTCAGTACTACCAGTTCCTCGCTCGAAAACCATAACTTTGGTTTTTCCCTTATTTACCCTCAGTTTGAATTTCATGCAAACTTCGTACATCTGGAACAAAATACTCTGCAACTCATTTCTGCTCTCTGCCAACAGGACAGTATCATCAGCGTACAGCAATCTGCCCACACGGATATCACCAAGACATAAACCACTATTATCTATTTTGGCATCACGCATGCACGCATCCATAAAGTTATTAAACAGCCATGGTGACATTACACAATCTTGCCTGACTCCTGCACCAATAGAAAACCATTTTGATGAAACACCATTCACTCATACACAAGCTCTACTGCCAGAATACATGGCTTTTACACTATTAAGTAGATTCCCAGTAACACCATTATCATTTAATACCTTCCACAAAAGTGCCCTATTTGCTCGGTCGTAAGCTTTGTCTAAATCTATGAAAGCAGCATAAACTTTTTTACCAACAGCCAGATACTTTTCAATCATCATGCGTAATGCAAAAATTTGTTTAGTACAGCCTTCAACGGGAAGAAAACCTCTCTGAACATGCCACACTTCTTCTGATTTCAGACCTTATACTTTTTCACTAATGGCCTTAACAAACACTTTCCCTGGAATACTCAGTAGGCTAATACCACGATAGTCCTTGCATTCAGGGAACAATGATAGTAGCATCCTTCCAATCCCGAGCACAATTAGCAAATTTCAGTTAACGAGACAACTACAGAGTCACCAGAATATATTTCAACATCTCAGCAGTTATGCCATCCACTACCAGAGCCTTACCGGTCTGGAGAAATTTTAGAGCTTTACACACGTCTTGTCTTGAGATCCCTCCTGTGCTTCCATCGCCTTCCATATTTATGTACAAATACAGAAAAAGCTGAAACGGACTTTTTGAAATAACGGAAATGGTGACGACGGTGTTAAAAAACGAAAATTTCGCTAAAAGATTGACAGCTACTTGTAACATTGTTGCACATCATTTTCAGAAACTTTCCGTGAAATCACACCCAATATTTTTACAGCGTACCATACAATGTCACAAGGCTTCAAGATCAATGCTCAAGAAATTGAGTTGCTCTATATTAAGCCACGCTTTCCCCATTTTCAGCAACGTACGGCAGCTTTTTTCCCAGAAAATAATCACAGGTTGTAAATAACCACACATTTTATTTCACTGAATGACTGAAATATTCCTCCTGATAAACTTTTAATTTTAGTTGAACAAAATCTCCAATTATATATGCCAAATCAGAAAATCTTTTTAACATCGACTAACTGCAAACCGTTGGTCCGATTCACTTAAGAAACTGAAAAGTTTGGCTAGTACATACATGCATTTCGTTAAGATGTTTTATGATATTCAGAGGTTACCTTCTAAAAGAAAGTATATCTGCCAGATTAATGTTTAACTTTTGGAACCAGTTTTTATTGATCGTTGATGTATCAAACGTCTCCATTTACAGCGATCTTGACATATAGCCTCGATATAACCACCACACGACGCACACGAGACTAGTTGTACTTCATACTCATAATCTTTTTCTCATGCAGACACTCTTGAATCTGGGCCTTCCAAAACTTCCTGAGACTTCCTTTGCCTTTCTTCCATGCCACTCGTGCTAAAAAATTCCCTTAGTAAGCATCTAATCACTGATTCCTTCAACATAGCCAAACCACCTAAGAATACGTATTAGTCTCCACCTTACTAACAACATTTTGTCTCACGTTACATAACTTCAACATATCCTCATTCTTCACATGATCACAGTGAGTCTTGCCACAAACCCCCGTAAGTAACGCCTCTCTCCAGCACACAAACGACTCCTATGTCTCTTACGCAGTACCCAGGCTTCACTGCCATACATCAGAGTAGGAACAATTACACTTGCATACACAGCCATTCGGGACTTCCTTGAGAATATGAAATTACTGTAAAATCCTCCTCAGTCAGCTATGACTTTCAAAGAAGGGTTCACTCCCTTGCAAAGTTCACCATCTAATGTGTTCTCCTTGTCAAACATCATCCCTAAATACAAAAACTCGTTCACCTGGTCAATCACTGTGCCATTTAGACTCATCTTGCTTTCAATGCTAACAGTTCCTCGCTCAAAAACCATAACTTTGGTTTTTCCCTTATTTACACTCAGTTCGAATTTCGTACAAAACTTCATACATCCGGGACAACGTACTCTGCAACTCAGTTTTGCTCTCTGCCAACAGTATTGTGTCATCAGCATACAACAATCTGCACACAGGGAAATTACCAAGACATAAGCAAGTAGTGTCCATTTTGGCATCACGCATACATGCAGCCATATATACAGGGTGATTGTAAACTCTATAACGAAGTAAATTTCTCCGTCATTTTTGTCCACGCCGGGACTCGAACCTGGATCCCCTCATTCCGAAATAAGTCACTCTACTAATTTGTGGACGTTCGTCTGACTGCTATCGGCCTTTATGTAATGTGCGTGCTGCTGGCAGGTGCGTCACAACTCCTTCAACAAAACAAGATGGGTGATAGTACATATCAAGACGAACAATATTTGCGATGGAACCTAGGGCCGCATTCCACTCCTGGTGCCAGGAAAGAGTAAAGTTATATGTCCACGTTGAGCCTTCAACAGTAAAAACAAAGAGATATGCTTAATTTATGAGTTGCATAATTCCAATCGCATCAGAGAAAGACTCAAAGAGCTGCTCAAAACTGGCGTCCAAAGGCGTCGTTGCACAGCCCACACCGGCGAATGAAGGACTGCCGCACCCTCTCGTAGACTACCGGTGTGGTGTTAATCTTGCCCGCAGCAACAGCTATTCGCGCGACGAGATCTTCCCGGAAGTCCACAAGTGTCTCGTACGCCAATGGTTTCATGTGTCCCCTGAAGAAGACGTCCAGTGGATTAAGGTCCGGTGAGCGTGGAGGCCAAGCCACAGGTCGACCGCGTCCAATCCACCGCCCGAGATATGCAGCATTTAGGAAGTATCGGATCTCGGTGACTAAGTGTGTTGGGGCCCCATCATGCGTAAACAACTTGTTCCCTCATGTGGTGAGCGGAACATCTTGCAACAGACCGGGAAGAACTTGCCCCTGGAATACATGGTACGGAGCGCCGGGCAGACGTGTACGTCAATTCTCCTGTGATGTTCGCACGGTAATATCGCTGAACGGGTTCGGCTGCGTTTTTAAATATTTGCTCCTCATCGTCTACGCACGTGTTCAGTGCACCTGATTTGAATCTTGTGGTTCTCATGCACTGGTTGGAACTCCTTGTTCCTGTTGGACGTTTTTCGAACGTGCTCTTTTCTGGCACTAGAAGTGGAATCCGGCCGTAGCTTCCATTGCAAATATTGTTTGTCTTCATGTGTACTATCACCCCTCTTGTTTTGTTGAAGGAGTATACAGTCACCTGTATATTAAACAGCCATAGAGACTTTACGTAATCTTATCTGACTCCAGTTCCAATAGAAAACTATTTCTATGTAGCACCACTCACTCGTACATAGATCAATATTGTCAGATTGTTGAGAGCTAATTAAATCATCGACTGATTGATTTTTCCTGACGTATTTTTATTTTAGTGTAGTCACCTAAACGTTCTTTGCGTAAGAATCACTGATTTAAATTTAGCTGATCGTTCAGCACAAGAGTGAAAACAAAAGTAATTTTTTGATTTAGCGTAAGAGGAAAATCCGAAAAAGGAATTACTTTTCATAAATTGCATGGACCGTCATTTACGATATCTGTGATTAACTTCTCCAAGAAACATTTGTATATGATATTCCGCCTCTCTTTTATGGAAACCGTGTACCAAAGTCGGAAAGTATTTTATTTGCTTTTGAAGCACCTATAAAATTAATGAGTTTGTGGGCTAAAACTTTAATGAGCTTTTATATATGTAGTGCCTTCACTAGATATAAATCCATTGTTCAATAGAACGCTTACCTGTTACATAAGCTATATTGTTTCACGATCCATTATCATGAAAGGAATGACTGGAAGATGTTGACAACCGTTTCTGAAGTACATGTAGGACAAAGAAAATAAATCATCTTTCTGTGCAACTGTAAACAGTCGCTTCGCATTCTGTAAGAAATGAGCGTGTGTTAATTCGTGAAATGGTGCTTCTTCTCAAACTTTTCAGATTTTATTTCCAAGAAATTTTAACTTTTGTTTAAAACTTGAGCTTCATTAGCAAAAGGCACCTGGCAGAAAAATGCTAGATGAACATATTCTTACTAAATTATCGATATCTTCTTTCTAATGTACCGAAGTTTTGCATGTGTGCTCAATCAGCTGTTGGTTCAAATAAAGCTGAGGGAAAACTGTGACGCAGAGGTTTTTTTTTTTTTTTTTTTTGATTGGAGGTTTAACGACCACCGTGAGCAACTCAATGGGCTATAAGCAGTCGCCCGTCCCTAATTTTGGGTCACTGGTTCCAGGGAAGGGAGAGAGCCAGTGCCGTAAGACAAACACAACATCCATGCCTCACCGGGATTCGAACCCGGACCCCTTTTGACGAATGATCAGAGCCCATCGCTTAGACCACTGCGCCACCGGGGCGGCATGACGCAGAGGTGAAGAGCATGACAAGACAGTAAAGTTGTAGCCATAACTTCCGCCGGTGTAGTTTAATTCGGGAAGCATTCGATTCCGGACTGAGAGAGATGCTGGCTTTATATCCTCCACCGGAAATTTGGGTTTTTGCATTGGCTCGTGAACGTAAAAATGAATCTCCTGGCGTTTGGGTTTTTCGAAAAATGTGTGATGGTTCTTCTTCACATCGTTCTAGAATTAGTGAGAATTCCTTCTTTTACACAAAACCATTTCAAGCATGGTTAGCGGCGAGCCCGAAACCTACGATTTTGTGCCCTCGCCTTTCTAAAGAGGGGGGGGGTATATGTGACGCACTGCAGAGGTGAAGCACATGTTAAGACGACGAAGTTGCAGCAATAAATTCCCTTGTTGTACTTAATTGGGAGAGCACTCGGCTCCTGAGCAATTGGATGCTCGTGTGATCCCCGGACCTGTAAATTTGTGTTTTCACAAATCACAAAACGTAGATAGCAAAAAAAAAAAAAAAAAAAAAAAAAAAAAGGAACATTTCCAGAATTTGTCATAGTATTTCATGTACTGGGTGAGTGCAAAAATTCTACCCGTTTCTGCAATAGATGCAAATTGCGATCGCTGTAGTTACGTCACAGATGACGTTGCGATGCAGAATTTTCGGCCAATAAAGCGTTGAGCAGTAGATCATATAGAGGCATTAGGTTTGTCTGAGTAAGTTATTCGTAACGGAAATCACGGACGGTGTAACATGGCATGCCGTAAGGAGCACATCAGACATTGTTTACTGTACGAGTTCGATGAAGGCAGTACTGTAGCCGCGGCTTACCGCAACGTCTGTCAGGTGTATGGGGAGGATGCAGCTGATGATAGCATATGTCACCGTTGGTTTCGGAAATTCCGGGATGGAGACAGAAGCTGTAAAAATCAACCACGTCCTGTTCGTCCATCCGTGGTTTCTGGTGAGGATAAGGTCTAAGCCATACCAAATGACCCATATCAAACTGTTCAAGTTGTCAGTACACAAGAAAACAGTCGAAAGACGGATGCATGCGCTTGGGTTCATCACTAAGTTCGATAAATGGTTTCCGCACAAGCTTTCTGCAATGCAACGAGAGGAGATAATCCGTACCTGTGTTTATTTGCTTTCTCGTTACAGAAATGAACCGTTTTAGGGACAAATTGTAACGGGTGATGAGAAATGGGTACTGTACCGTAATGTAAAGCGTCGACGGACTGTGTGCTAAGGTGCGGATCCTGCTCCATCGACCTCAAAAGGAGGACTGCATCCCAAAAAGGTTGTGTTGAGTGTTTGGTGGGATGTCCAGAGAATAATCCACTGGGGGTTTTGGCATCTAACCGAACAATAAATGCTGACCTATACTGCCAACAGTTGGACAGATTGCGAGAACAGCTGATATCGAAGCGGTCAGCACTCGTCAATCGCAATGGCGTGATCCTTCATCATGATAACGCCAGACCCCATGCTACTTTAATCACTCGGCCAAAATTACTGGACTTTGGTGGGGAAGTGCTACCTCACTCGGCGTATTCTCCTGACCTGGCATCTACGGAGTACCACATCTTTCGATTATTACAGAACGCCTTCGCTCTCAAAACATTCGATGATGTGGACTATTTTCCGGCGTGGGATTCACCTACTCATAGACAGATGGCAAGAGGTCATACAGAATAATGGCAATTCTGTGAAATCCTAGGTACATTATTTGTTGTGTTCTCCTCCTTTCTTTATTGTACAAAAGCGGGTAGAACTTATGCCCACACCCAATAGCTTTCAAATGAAACTTATTTACATATAAATCACATTTTATTATGTCTACTGTAACCAATGCGGATTTATGAACTCATCTTACCAGGGGTGGACGGTTGCTCCGGTTTTAAAAAAAAAGACTTTGTAGAAGGCACACACACACACAATATAAACTTCCAGTTTTCCCCTTCCTAGCATTACAATCTTTTTTCATAGTGTTCAATTGCCATCTTTTCGAAGAAACCAGTTGGATGCTTAACCTCAAAGGCTAAAAAGTCTTGTGACGATTAAATATATTAAGATAATACAACGTAGTTTGTCACCAATATTTATTTCATTTTTTTTTCAAGTCGATTAGGGTTACACTGGGTATTGACCTACCTTCGTGAGGACCAATGACACGTAATTATTCAAATTGTATATGATATCTTAAGTGATGTTTACAGTCACGGGTTTTGGTTAGTTGCTTCCACGCGCTTGATAGAAGTGGGGTGGATGCCATGACATTAACAAGCTGCGAAGATTTCTGATATATATGGAACGCTTCCAAAATATCAAGTTTGATGGTTGAATCTGGCTTGTCAATTAGTTTTGCTTCTTCAAAAAGAAATTTCTCGTCCTTTTCGTAACAGCGTTTAGCCATCGATCACTTCATTAGGTCACAGTTCCGAATGTAGGTTGTGACGTACCTGCCAGCAGGACGCACACGACATAAAGGCACATAGCAATCAGAACAAACGTCCGCGTAGCTCAATTGGTTAGAGTGACTTATTCCGGAATGAGGGGATCCGGGTTCGAATCCTATCGTGGACAGAAAGGACGGAGAAATTTACTTCGTTATAATGGCGCCCGAACTATCCGGATGACCCGACCGTTCAAAATCTCGCAATGGTGTGATGTTATTTCCACACCGCGAGATTGGAAAAATCAGAGAATCCCATCTCCAGCGCTTCGAAAAATGAATGTGTGTGACGTTGCATTTCACACACCAGATTGACTGGGAGTTCTCAAGTGCACGTTCTACAGTGGATGGCTGCCTGCAAAGATTCATGGTCACGGCTGACCCGTGGGCCATGCCCCCGGCCCTCTTTCGGGGGGGGAGATGTGACGTACCTGCCAGCAGGACGCACACGACATAAAGGCACATAGAAATCAGAACAAACGTCCACGTAGCTCAATTGGTAGAGTGACTTATTCCAGAATGAGGGGATCCGGGTTCGAATCCTGGCGTGGACAGAAATGACGGAGAACTTTTACTTCGTTATAAGGTCTTATGCTCCTATATTCATATACAATTTGAATATTTGCGTGCCATTCGTCCTGATGAAGGTAGGTCAATACCCAAAGAAACCATGGTCGACTTGAAAAAAATAAATATTTGTGACAAATTACGTTGTATTATTTTAATATATATATAATCGTCACAAGACTTGTAGTCTTTGAGATCAAGAAGCTTTAGTTTAACGGACTTCCAGACTACCCCGGTCCATTAATGTAAGTCTGTGCATCTTAAACGGAAGCCATTTTAACATCCTGATTGGCTACTTCAAATTCAACTGACTACGGGAAGTGAATTATAGGAACGTTGTACATCTGATGTTCCTGAAAAGACATGACCACTTTAAAAAGTACGATTAATTGTTTTTCGAAACTGAGAATAAAGAAGTTCAGGTTACTGAACCATTTGAATTTCTTACAACAATGCAAAAGACATCGCATCTTACCGAACTTTGTATCCTTCAAATGTAACCTAATACTAACTCAGAACGTAAGCAGTGATCAATACTTCATTTGCCATTCTTAGAGCTGTTATTAAAGACACTCGGAAGGACATTGAAAAGTTGGAACATGAGTTTTATGATCTACACCTTTGGTTAGCTAATAAACTAGCAGATTTTGATACTTTAGATAGAAATACTTTAGTTCGCAGTATCAACATGTCATCGAACCACATGATTTCCCTTGAAAGAAAATTCGAAAAATTGATAGTTGGTAATAACAATAAGCAGGCTTATACCTATAATAATAATGGAATAGTGGATCTAGATAGTGAAGTGTTTGTCAATTTGTCCGGTCATAGTCTCATTGAAATTCAGAAGCGGACTTTACGATATAATTCTAACTTTGCTATTTCAAGAAATATACCGGTATCAAACATAGTTGTGTCAGTTGAGGAATCCCTAATAAAAAGCAGCCTCAACTTTGAAAAGAAAGAAATAGTTAGACACTGCATCAGCCAAGTGGCAATCGCAAATCACACTACATAACCTAGACCAAATGTAACCACAAAAGAAATTAAAGCGCCTATAGAATTGCGCTCAAATTCCAATTTAATCGTCACTAGAGTTAACAAAGAGGTCAGCTGGTTGTTTTAGACAAAATGCATTATGATAACAAAGTCAAAAATCTTATTTAGGATGGACCTTACAAAGAAATAAAGAATGATCCTTCATATAAACAATTAAAAGAAATACAGAAATTTATCAAAAACTCAGAAACTCTGAGCCAAAACATTAAAAACAAATTTAAACCTTCATACGCCCGTTGTGCAAGATTCTATGCACTCCCTAAAATACATAAATCTGGCATTCTTTTCCAGCTTACAGTAAGTAATATCGGCACAGCAACATATAAGTTATCGAAGTTCTTATCTTCAAAATTATCTACCTTGGCCAGTCCAAACGAAACATCTGTGAAAAATTCAATTGAGTTTAACAATCAACTCAAAGTACACCCCAGCGTAGATCATTTTATGCTATTCTTTGATGTGGTATCTATGTCCACCATTATTCCAGTAAAAGGAGCTCTGGAATCCATAAAAGCAATTCTTATAGAGCATCATTACAGCCAACCTGAAGTAGAAGAAATAATAAGATTAGTGGTCATTTGCATAAAACATAACAGTTTTACTTTCTGTGGAGCGTTTTATGAACAGACGGAAGGTCTTGCCATGGCCACTGTCACCTTATAACGAAGTAAATTTCTCCGTCATTTATGGTCTACGCGGGATTCGAACCCGGATCCCCTCATTCCGGAATAAGTTGCTCTACCAATTGAGCTACGCGGACGTTTTATTCTGATTCCTATCTGCCTTTATGTCGTGTGCTTCCTTCGGGCAGGTACGTCACATCTCCTGGTACGTTACAACCTATATTATGCGAAATCTACATGCGTCGATTTGAAGAAAAGCTTTTCAAACTCGTGAAATTTGACTTATGATCCTCTCACTTAGTTCAGCTACGAAACTGAAAATAACGGATGGCTACCATTCCGTGGCGTCCTGGTTACTCGCTCAAATGGATCTCTCCGAACCACAATTTATCGGAAGCGTTTCGCTGTTCTCTCACCTCCACATCACCCTTGGCAACAAAAACTCAGCGCCTTTTACAGTTACGTATGTCGCGCGATACATATATGTTCAGAAAAAGAAAGTTTGGAAAAAGAACTTTATTTCCTTAAACGTCTTGCAGTACAGCGAGGATACAACCCTTCCATTACAGACAAGGCTCTAACAAAATTCCGGAAACCAAAGCCTGTCTCCACGTTAACTCCTGTGATGCGCTCATTGCGAGAAGATTTTGCCATTATTCCATTTTTCCGTGACATTTCCTTCAAAATTTCAAAAATTCTCAAAACCTTTAATTTTAAAGTGCTTTTTAAACCGATAAACAAAATGAAATTTTAGGATCAAAGGATTATGTTGAAGACAAAAACTCATGGGGAATTTATCAAATTGTATGGGAATGTGGCGTTTCATATATAGGACAAACCCGTAGAGCCTTTCGTTTTCGATTGAAGGAGCACAAGACCTACATTCGGAACTGTGACCTAAAGAAGTCATCGATGGCTAAACACTTTTACAAAAAGGACCATAAATTCTCCTTGAAGAATCAAAACTAATTGACAAGCCATATTCAACCACCAAACTTGATACTTTGGAAGCTTTCCATAGATACCAGAAGTGTTCGCAACTTGTTAATGACATGGCATACACTCCATTTCTATCAAGCGTGTGGAATCAGCTAACAAAAACCTGTGACTGTAAACACCATTTATGATATCATATACAATTTGAATACTGACGTGCCATTCGTCCTGATGAAGCTAGGGTAATACCCAGCGAAACCATGGTCGACTTGAAAAAATAAGTATTTAAAACAAACTACCTTGTATTATTTTAATATAGCTGTATGCTTTTTAAACCTCACGTCTGGATAAAATCTTTCTTGATAAAGTTTGATCCGTTCCATTCAGACGGGTTTTTTAATAGAGAAATTTCCAGTTTGGAAATTCTTTCGCGATTTTTTGTTTGTGGCGCAATCGCGGAACGTACTTCGCTCTCTCACCTGTAATATGTCACACACATTTTAAAGTCGACGCCGCGCAGTGACTTTCCCTGCTCTCAATTACTAATGATTCCAGACAACACACACAAAAAAAAAAAAAAAAAAAAAAAACGGAAAAAAGCTCACTCGTTGCATTTCGTGATCAGTTAAAGTTTCTATTCAATTCCACTCTCATCTTTCTCTGCTTTTGAAACTCAGTTTTTTTGTTGTTGTTGTTGCTTGCTAGAGCTAGAACAGAATTCTTTATCACCAAATTTACAGCACCTGCTTGGTGGCGCAGTTGTCTAAGAGATGGCTTCTGACCATTCGTCCGCGATGGGTCCAGGTTCGAAACCCCGTGAGGCATGGATGTTGTGTTTGTCTTACTGCACTGGCTCTCTCCCTTCCCTAGAACCAGTGACCCTGAATTAGGGACGGGCGACTGCTTATAGCCCCTTTAGTTGCTCACGGTGGACGTTAAACCAATTAAAAAAAAATAAAAAAAAAAAAAAATCACGATACTGAAAAAAAAAATAATTACTGAAGTGATTGAATGAATTTTCCAATCAAATAAAGTTTACATTTGTTGCTTCATATGAGTTTATTCTTTTACGAAAAAAAAAAAAAAAAAAACTAACCGTCTATTCCGACGAGTTTCGATCACGTTTTTCTGTACTTAGACAGAAAGTTCGCATATATCTTTTTGTTCATTAATGCGTCTGTTTTGGTCTTTTTATTTTGTATTGGAGATTATTATTTTTTCAATTAGTTTCTAAGGATTTTATTTTTTCTGTAAGAGGTCTTATTACAAATTGCGTATTTTTCTCATCGCGATTTTTCGAAGCAACAGAATGATTTGGAGTTTGATACCTTTTTTTATCAAGTGACAATAACTTTCTCAATTGTCTTTAAGAAAAAGGTAAAATGTACTATTTAATAATATTATTTCACAAAACTTCTAAATTCAATGCCGGACAATTGCTAAGGACGGATGACAATAGCAACGATAGCAACCATAAAATGGAAGGCAGGAAAATGTGGAAATTAGCATAAGTGCGGGATACAGTAAGACGTGTTGTGCGTATGCAAATTTTGGTATGCCGAAGTTGTTCGTGACGTCATAGCGCTGATAAGAGATATAAAGGATTTGACGCGTATTGACCGTTGTTGTTCAAACGCAAAGTTGAAAGGGAAAGAATCAGTTGACGAACTTGCAGTTTTCAGTATGTCTTCCCGACATCACCTAGATGATTTTACGCGTGGCCGTATTATTGGCAAGATTGAAGAAGGGCGAAAAATAACAGATGTTGCCAGGGAGTTCGACGTCAGCCACAGTGTTGTTTCAAGGCTTTGGAAATCATTTCAAACAAATGGAGAGTGTAGCAAACGTCACGAGCGAGGTCGTGTTCGCAGTACGACACCTGCAGAAGATCGGTACATAGTGCTATCACAAAAAGACACCGGCGCAGCACAGCTAGTGAGGTAGAAAATCAGTTTATGGCTGCTACTGGCAAGCGGATCTCCCGAAAAACTGTCGCCAGACGTTTTGCATGAAGGAGGACTATACGCCCGCCGTCCTGTTGTGTGCATCCCATTGTCCAGACGTCACCGTACCGCCCGTTTGCAATGATGCCATCAACATCGCAATTGGACTGATAACGACTGGGCTGCTGTCCTCTTCTCAGATGAGAGTAGATACAGTCTATCGTCTGATTGTCGACGACACCTGATCTGGCGTGATAGTGGTACTGCATATTGTCCAGCAAACATACAGGAAAGGGACCGATATCCGACATGTAGTGTCATGGTATGGGCTGGCATCATGATCAATGGCCGTACGTCCCTCTATGTGCTTCCACCTGGGACTATGACTGGCCAACGATACATTAATGATGTTCTGCTACCTCATGTTCTCATGTTCCGTGGTGCTGTCGGTGATAGATTCATTTTCATGGACGACAACGCAACATGTCATCGAACAGTCGCTGTCCAGGAGTGTCTTGAGAGCGAGGATATTGAGCGCCTCATATGGCCAGCACGTTCTCCAGATCTGAATCCCATTGAAAATGTGTGGGATGCTTTGGGGAGGAGTCTTGCTGGTCGCCAATGCCCTCCAATAGACAAGGACACCCTCATCCGTGCACTGACAGAGGAATGGGATAAATTACCCCAACAGCTGCTTGATAATTTTGTGCAAAGCATGACACGACGTGTGGAATCTTGCATCGCCCTCCATGGTGGCCATATCCCGTATTGACATCTTACGCTGGAACACCTGCGGACGGTAATTGCATTTCTTTCACGTTTACGTATTCTGCACAAAATGACCTGTTGGTCCCTTGAACACGTTCCAAAGCTTTCTGGATTTCAGAGCACAATAAATTGTCTTTCTTGTAATGTCCTGGCATTCTGACATTATTTTATTTCATTTGGCATCCAACCACACTTACTTTTTTATGCGCTATATAGCCGTTTATGATCCGTCCTTAGCAATTGTCCAGCAGTGTATAAAATTTACTCTTGATAGCTACAGAGCTTTTGCCATAAGGACTTCACAGACTAATAGATAGACATCTTACAATCACCGGTACAATAAATTAAGCACCCGGCTTCTTAGAGTACATCAAACAAAGATCCTCGCTCTTTCCACGTTTACAAGTGAGTCACGGAAAAATTCTCATTGGCCGCCACCGGGAGTCGAACCCAGGGTCTTCCAGTTACGCGCCGGATATGCTTCCGCTACACCACAGCGGCCTCGAATTCCTCCAGACTCACACACGCTAACTGACAAGCCAATTTGACAGGTAGCTTCTTGGAGCCCCGCACAATGCTGGAGATTCACCAAAGATGGTAAGCAGCAACTGAAGAAATAATTAGAAGGCGAATGAATAATTAATATAGACATTTAACGTTGACCAGGAACAACAAACAAAGATCAATACAATATATAATTGCTGGTGCACAAAATGGGGAACAATAGAAGAAATGTTCTGTGCTACAATAACCAAAATGCATGCGATATGCTACCCACAATATCCGATCTCGCTACAGAATTTCAAAATAAAATACAAGGCCTGTCCGGAACGTAATGAGACTCATTCAATAACAGACGTTTAATTAAAATTATACTTACATAACATTAAAATTCCTCGAATTAACATCCTTGAACATCAATACACCGCTGCCAGCGGTTCTGCCACGCTGGGTAGCTTTCCTGGAGGTCGGGAACAGGGATCGCTTTCAAAGCACTCGTCGCGGCAGTTTGCACGTTTGTAACAGTTCCAAAATTGTGTCCTTTCAGGCTGGATTTGAGAGCCGGGGAAACAAAAAAGAAGTCAGTCGGGGCCAAGTCCGTGCTGTAGGGAGGTTGGAGCAGCGTTGCCACGTTGTGTTTCGCCAGAAACTCTCTCAACTATCACCGACGCGTGGCTCGCCGCATTATTGTGGTAAAGAACCCAAGTGTTGGTGATCTCCGGGCAGACGTGCGCAACTCTGTTCTTCAGTCGCTGAAGCACTTCCACGTAAAATGCAGCGTTGACCATTTGTCCGGGTGGTACGAAATCCTTATAAACAACACCTTTACAGTCAAAGAAGACAATGAGCATTGATTTCATCTTCGATTTGCACATTCGAACCTTCTTTGGTCGAGGAGACTCGGGAGTGAACCACTCTGTGCTCTGTTTTTTCTTCTCCAGATTGTACTCAAAGACCCACGTTTCATCACCTGTTATCACTCCTCACACGGTCCACAAGCCTAGGAGAAATTTACACACGGTTGTTCCTCTGTTCGTCGGTCAAAACCTTAGGAACCAATTTGGCGCAAACTTTCGCATCTGCAATTCTTGCGTGATGATTTCATGCACAATGGATTTCGCGAGTCCCACGTGCTCTGCTACCAATCTAACACTCAGACTTCGATCAGAGTCCAAAATCGTTTTCACCTTTTCCACATTGTCGGAAGTGTGAGACGTTGACGGGCGCCCTGGCCGTGGCTCATCCTCGACGCTCTCTCTCTTCCTTCTGTGAATGTTTTGTGCCACCGAGACACTTGTGCTTTCGATAAAGCATCGTTCCAGTAGGATTTCTGTATCATAGCAAGCGTCTCGGGGCGGATTTTTCCACACACAAAACTTTACCGCGTGTCGCTGTTAGACACTTTTCTGCATTTTGACCGTTACGCGACGCTCACACAGCTGTCCACTTCTCAAGCCACCCTCACTCTTTAAAAGCTCGTAGCCAACTGACGAGACATCGATCTTTTACCTAACATACCCCGCCACCCGTCACGCCCCGAGATTCCGACCTCCGGCCATTCCGATTGGCCCAGGAAAAGCGGTCTCATTACTTTCCGGACAAACCTTGTACTTCGTCAAACTATTGAAATTTAAAAGTTAATCAAACCCCAAAGTATTCCCGTGAATCTCTCCTATTACCGAAATATTTTGGTCATATGAATACAGAAAAAGGGAGATCGGAGTTTTTCCGTTAATATAAGAAAGGAATTGTGGGGAGGTCTCTGAAAATTCACAATTTTCCGTTAACACATCTTAAAAACGGCGATTAACCTCAATATGAAAAAGAAATTGCGGAAAGGTTTCTCAAAATTTAGTATTTTTCTGCGGTGCAAAAATTTCATGAAGTTCAGAATTTTTTTCCGTCATTTCACGGAAAATGTTGTGTCAGAAATATGCTTGTTTAATTCATGATAGAAATCACGGAATGTAGCGCATGAATTTTAGGATTTTTCTTTCACGGTGCATTCACGCGGTTTCATTGTTGGTTCTGTAATATGATTCTGAGGAAAACTAGTTTTATTCCACGTTTTCAACAAAAATGCGGTGAGTTCGTCTACTAGTGAGAGCGGTGACCACTTCGCGTTACCCAGGAAACAGGAACCCCATGATTTCTCTGCTATCAGCGTACAACTGCAGTGAAACCAACTACTACAACCAGTTAAACTTAGACTTAACAACTGCATAATCAACTATTACGAACAGTTAAGCTTAAACCAAACAACTGCATAATTAACTGTTACGATCAGTTAAGCTTAAACCTAACAATTGCATAATCAACTATTAGGTGCTCAAATTAATTCCCGCTGTTGCTCAATAGAGCGCAGCACTGGTGCGCTGTGATCCGGGCCACACGTGACCTTCCTTGCAAACGCACGTACCGTCCGTAATCTGTGACACGCTATCGGAGGGCACATAACACGAGTGTGTATCGCATTCACGATGTCAAGTTTCGTACCAAAAAAGGAGCATTTGCGGGAAGCATTACTCTTCTGCTTTCATCTCGGAAAATCTGCAGAGGAAAGTCATCGATTGCTAGTGCAGGCCTATGGGGAACATGCCTTATCGGAAACAACATGCACAGAGTGGTTCCGACGCTCCAAAGCCAATTAATATGACGTGAAGGACATAGAGCGCCCCGGGCAGCCCAAAAAGTTCGAAGATGACGCATTGGAGGCCTTATTGGGCGAGGATTCATGTCAGAGGCTCCACGAGTTGTCTGAAACACTACGGGTCGATGAGTCAACGGTTAACAAACCTTTAAAGGCAATGGGAATGATCCAGGAGCTCGGAAACTGGATTCCACATGACAAGGTTATTCTCCTCCACGACAACGCTAGACCTCATGTCGCCAAATCCGTGAAGGAACTCTTGAAGGCACTTGGCTGGGACTTCTTACCCCACCCGCCTTATTCCCCGGACATTGCCCCCTCGGACTTCCATTTGTTCCGGTGGCCACAACATGGCCTGTTAGAGTAGCACTTTGTGACGTATATTCTAAATTAACTTTCCTTCTTAGTTTCCTTTCCCTATGTAAATCTTGAGTTTATTCTGTTATTCTTCACTCTTAACGTGATATCTTTCTCTCAAACGAATACGTTTGGCAACACAATTGAGGTTGAATGAACTTGACGTATGCCTGAGTTTTGATAAGAACAAGAGATAAAAATGACGACTTATCTATTGCTTGAGAGCGTTGGGTTGTAAACTGATTATTGAAGAGAGCGTTGGGTTGTAAACTGATTATTGAAGAGAGCGTTGGGTTTTAAACCGATTATTGAAGAGAGCGTTGGGTTGTAAACTGATTATTGAAAGGAGCGTTGTGTTGTGTGTGGAGAGTTTAGTGCAATATGCTATGCTACGATGTGTTTGCTACATCCTGAATAAAGCATCTTTTCCCATAAGTGTAACTTCTGTTGTTTACATGTTTCATCTGGCCGTTAAGGTTTCTTTCATTTAGGAACTATTTCTTAGTATGTTGATGTTTTAAATTAACGTAGAAGTAAGACAAGAGTTCTTCGTCAAAACTTCCTTTCTGTCGCGGATATCCAAAAATGGCTCGATGAATGGTTCGCCTCGAAAAGATCTGCATTTTTCTACCGCGGAATCCATTTGTTACCCCAACGGTGGGAAAAGGTCGCAGCTGCCAACGGACACTACTTTGAACAGACTATCCTCTACCGTTCTTTGACAACACGCAGGTGTTTGTGCGGCAAAAAACAGCGGGAATTAATTCAAGCACCTAATACTACCATCAGTTCAAGCCATCAGTTAAGCTTAAACCTAACTAACAGTTGCATAAGTATCTATAAATCATTACAGTTGCTGATGGCGGAACACGACTACAAGGATTGCTGCTTTTATTACCCGTCACATTTAGGATTTCAGTATCAATGTAAAAATCATTTGCAATTATTCAGGGAATTTTACTTATGCAGCAGACGAAGTTTAAGGGAGCTTGGCAGCCATCTTTGGAATAATAAACGTAGACCCAATACGCTAGTAGGTAAATAAACCATAATTTTAACCAAAAGTGTCCTAAAGATCGAGAAGAACTATGTCTCGACTGTTTGAATGAGGTTTTGGAAGCTGTACAACTTAGAAACTTTTACTTGAAATCTGGAGGAGTTTTCATCGATCTGTAAATCCTTCCCCCAGGCGCAAAGAACTTCAGCATAAAAAAAGACATTACTCTCCTGACTTTTTTGATTAGCTAAATATTTCCGATGAGTAGCCACCGAAGAAGAAAGGTAAAAAGCAAAACAAAATTTATGAATTACGGAAATCTTAAAATAAAGTGGTGCCTAGAAGGACAGATTAAAAAAAAATAAGAGAACCACACAAACTTCTAATTTATTCATTCAAAAAAGAAAGTAGACAAATCAGAAAGAGGAAACCTCTTAGAGACATCACTTCTGAAACGTCAGTTCTGTTGGAAGACCCATCAACTGTGCTGAAAGAACGAATATATGTTTTCAAGTTGTTATCACGCAAATCACGCAAGAAAAAGAAAAAAAGTAAAAAAAAAAAAAAAATTCCTGTGACTGAAAACGATAAGTGCCGCGATTAGGGCTCGGTAGTTGGGTGTAAAAAATAAATAAATAAAATAAAATAGAACGCATTTCCAAAGGTCAGGCAATTTTTCTTCCTTAAAATAAAACATTACTGTGGATTTATCCGATTTACTTCCTTCTTTTAGCCGTCGGCACTAACTTATTTTTTAAGTAGGAAACATAAATTTCTCGAAGAAAAAATTGAAAACCTCAAACCGTTTCGAAAGTAAGGATATGATTTAAATTTCGCAGGAAAGCAAAAACTGCGAGAACTGAAAAAAAAGTTTGAATAAACCCGGGAGTAATTTAGAGACCCTTGACTTATGAAAAGTATCTATTTAATACAGAGTGCGGTTAACCACAAGCAGAGCGCACGTTAAAGTTGCTAAGTTAGACTTATCTTTATTTAACATAAGTGAATATAATGAACTCTTTAACAAGCTAGAATGTATTAACCCGTGGTAAGCAAAATTGGCTGAAATAAGTTCAAATGAATATATTCGATTTCTAAGAAGATAACGAACGCGGTTTATCGAATGAACATGAGCATCAAAAAGTAGTGTTGCATACCATTACCTCTGTTATCGAAGGTCATTTAGCGTGATGATTGACTCTAATGATTTCATACTGTAATTAATAAACAGCAACCGTGCACCAACTATACTCAAAATAGTATAACTGTACTAGTAATCCGAATTTCTTGGCGTAGAATAGTAAAATCGAAGGTTCCAAGCTTTAGCGTATCAACCAGGTGGCTTTCTCAAAGAAGGTAGACAGCAAACTGCTGTCTACAACGGCCGTTCCATAAAAACTGAGCGTAAAATCACAGAGAATGGAGTTATTCTTTCTCAAATTATGTTCTCTCGGATGATATGCAACGGTCCCATCGTTCGTTCCACTTTTCAAAGCATGTGGCGAAGGCATTTTGTGGAAGTAGCTTTAGCAGCCTTTGTATAGCTTCAATAACGTCAGCATCTGTGTTGAATGTTGCGCCACGGAACTTATCCATCATTGTTGGAAACAAAAGGAAATCGCACGGGGCGACGTCAGGACTGTAGGTAGACTATGGCAGGATTTCAATACTGCATTTTGTAAGAAACTTAATAAATACACAGTTGACGTGGACCAGGAACATCAAATAGAAGTCATCGATCTTTCCACGTTTATAAAGTGAATCACGGACAAATTCTCATCGGCCGCCACCGGGAATCAAACCCAGGGTATCCCAGTTACGCGCCGGATGTGCTTCCACTGCACCACAGCAACCTTAAAATTCTCCAGACTCAATAACGACGAACTACCAAACCATATAGCAGGTTGCCTCCTTGGAGCTCCGCACAATGCTGGGGATTCACCAAAGATGAACGGCAGCAACTGAACAAATAACTAGAAGGCGAATGAATGATAAATACACAGTTGACGTGGACCAGGAGCATCGATGAGATTTTGTTAAGCTGCTGCTGTTCATCTTTGGTGAATCCCCAGCATTGTGTGGGTCTCCAAGGAAGCAACCTGCCATGTGGTTTTGTAGTTTGTCGTTAGTCAGTCTGGATAATTTCGAGGCCGCTGTGAGGCAGTGGAAGCATATCCGGCGCGTAACTGGAAGATCCTGGGTTCGATTTCCGGTGGCGGCCGATGAGAATTTTTCCGTGACTCACTTATAAACGTGGAAAGAGCGATGACGTCTGATTGTAGGAAACTGTTGAACACAAGCAGCCACATGTGGGCGGACGTTAACACAATGTAGGGTCCACTTGCCCATCAGTTCCGATCGCTTAACCGATATTTGTCCTCGTAGACGCTTCAAGACTGAAATGCAATACTTAGCATTGACAGTAATTTGTGGACTAACGGCATGCTGGTAGTCTACACCTTTATGATCGGAGAAAATTATCATCATCACCTTCCCAGCTGATTTGGTATGCCGGGCTATTTTCGGAGGAGGCGGGTCTGTGTGTTTCCAGGCACTCGCTTCGCGCTACGTGAGGCGGTTAAAATAGTGGACCTATGTTTCATCGGCAGTTATTACTGTGTTTAGAAAGTTTGTATCGTTTGCAATAATTTGTTTCCACTCGTAACACACATGAACTCTGGCTAACAATTGTTCTCTCGTCAGGTGACGAGGAACCCATCTGGATCACACACGATACACCAGTAATTTGTCGCGTAGAATGCGGAATGCCGACGTTTTTGAAATATTAGTTGACGCCGCTAGGTCTTCGTACGTCATTCGTCGATCTTCTTGCAGGTTTTCTCAAACAGCGTTACCAATACGCTCCGTAACCACAATTTGTGTGATTGGAGGTTTAACGACCACCGTGAGCAACTCAATGGGCTATAATCAGTCGCTCGTCCCTAATTTAGAGCCACTGGTTCCAGAAAAGGGACAGAGCTAGCGCCTAAAGACAAACACAACATCCATGCCTCACTGGGATTCGAACCCGGACCCATCTCGGACGAATGATCAGAAACCATCGCTTAGACCACTGCGCCACCGGGGCGGCAACAACAACAATTTCAGGTCGACCAGGCACAGGAGCGAGTTCTGCCGACAAACGCCCTTTTTTGAAATCATGGTGCCATCTAAAAATCGTTGAGTCACCCAAACATTTATCTTTCTAAGATTATTCAATAAATGAACTGTTTCTGTAGCCGTTTTACCCAAACGATTGCAATTTTATCGCACAATGCATTTCACTTCTGAACTCTGAATCACTCACCTCCATAGCTGTATGGCGAAATGCAGACGCACCTTAAACAAATGCGCAATAACAAAACGAGAGTCGTCTGCTACGGATAATAACTGTTGCCATATATACTGGCTTAATACAGTTAGTCGTCTGCGTGGTTATTTTCCCCATTCGCATTATTGCCAACTCAAAAAAAAAATACTCTCAGTTTTTATGGAACGGCCTTTGTACCTTCCTTGAGAAAGCCATCTGGTTGATGTGCTAAAGCTTGGAAACTTTGATTTATTATTCCACGCCAAGGAATTTGGATTATTAGTATAGTTATACTATTTTGAATATTAGACTGATTACCTGCTAAAATCGCTTGAACATATATGTAGAATAAAAGAAAGGAGAAAGAACATATTTGAGTCACTTGTATCTATCTAGTGCCATGATGTTCGTGTCAGGGAGACAAACCCTTTCCCATCATGCTTTGAGTCATGGAGCAGGTAGTAAAGGCCTAGAAAGGAGCGCTTGGTAGGTATACACACTATCTACCAAGAAGTCATTGACACCCCTGCAATCAACGATATCTGCGGTCCTTAAACACGTTACGGCCGCCGCCGTTAAATATCGTGGTGGGAAACAACAACGCAACCAGTCACATGCAAGATGCCACGCAGTTCGGAGCTCTCTGATTTCGAGAAGGGTAGAATCGTCGGGCACAGAAATGGCCGATCCATACGTGACATATCCAGCGAGTTGAAGTACCCAAAATCAAAAGTGGCCTACGTGATTGGCAAGTGGAAGATGAGAGGTGACTGTTGGAATGTGCCCCGACTCGGAAGGTCTACAAAACTGGGAGTCAGAGACCGACGGGTGCTCGCCAGAGAAATTCGGAAGAACCGCACCAAATCGATGGGCCACATCTGCAAGCAGTTTCAACAGGCATCCGGGAGTATTCTTTCGATGAATACCATCCGTAAGGAAGCCCATCTGCTCGGTTATAATGGACGTGCTGCCGCCCACAAGCCTTTGATCACCAAATCTAATAGCGCTGCTCGGCTAACGTGGTGCAAAGAACGTCGACAGTGGACCGTTGAACAGTGGAAACAGGTTCTCTGGAGGGACGAATCAAGGTTCACTCTCTACCGTTCGGATGGCAGGGTCTGGGTTCGGCATCTGCCTGGAGAATGCCTCCTGCCGGAATGTATTGTGCCAACTGTGAAGTTCGGTGGCGGTGGAAATATGCTATGGGGGTGTTTCTGCTGGTATAGCACGGAACCCTTGGTCGCAATTCCTGGTAGACTCAACGCCGAGACCTACTGAACTATTTTGGATGACCATGCCCTTCCTACGTTGTGGCAGTTTTACGGAGTGGACCCATATTACTTTCAGGATGACAATGCCACCTGTCATGTTGCGAGGTCCACCATGGCTTGGTATGGTGACAATGGGTTTAATCGAATGGGCTGGCCTGCGCAGAGCCCGGACCTTAACCCTATCGAGTACCTCTGAGACGAGTTGGAGCGTCGACTTAAGGGGTGCCCCCAACGTCCGAAATCGGTGAAGGAACTAACCTGCCTTCTCCAAGCCGAGTGGAAGAAAATACCGCTAGCCGTCGTACAACACTTGGTTGAGAGTATGCCCCGGAGGGTCGCAGCTGTAATCGCCGCTCGTGGAGGCTCCACTAACTATTGAAAGTGAGTAAACTTCGTTTTCCTTTGCTGTCACAGGTGTCCAATTACTTGTTAGTAGATAGTGTAGGAGAAAGGAAAGAAGATGAAAGGAGGGAAAATAATTATTTTGCCGTAGATGACAGCAAAATCCGGTCCCTACGTGAAGATTACTGATTGGGGAGAGCAGAAACATTTTCGACACCATTTGCTTCAGGTACATCTGCTTTAAGGGATATGAACATTTAAGTTAGAAATGCATCCTTAAATTGCTTTTTAACAAAACATTCGCAGTTCCTAATGCATTGGTTTCACAGCTTTTTTTAACTCTTTTACGGAATATGACCTTTTGTGTGCATAGCAGATAGATGAATCTATTGGTTAAGGTTTCTAAAATGTTAGTCTCCTAAATATTTCTAAGAACTAAACTAATGAGTCTCTGTTTAGAGAGCTAGGCGAGAGTCATGAAAATACAAGGGAGAGTGAAATGAAAAACTTATATAATTTTCTCTCACAGTTCATTGAAACAAACATGACACCCACCTGTGTTATTTTTCAACGTAATCTCCATTATGTGCAATACAAAGTGTATAGATTCCTGTAGAATATTTTTTTCGGTCGCCGGAGCAGCCATTCATGCACTACCTGCTGCACCTCTTCATCGGACCTAAAAGTCTTTCCACCCATCACATCTTTGAGTGGTCCAAAGACGTGGGAATCATTTGAGGCCCTGTCTCTCAGTTTATATTGGGGCCGTCGTTATTTCCGAAATTAGAGGAGGCAAAGTCATTAATTCGTCGTTATTTACTGAAAAAAAGCCTGATAATTTCATTGCATGGAAAATAGGAACCTTATAATAGGCTGCGTTTTCCTCTTTATATTGCGTATCGGTAATTGTTTTCGAGGTTTAACTACCACTGTGAGCACTTAAGGCAGTAGCTCGTCCCTAATATGAGGCCTCTGGTTTCTGGATGCATTATCTACAGTAGATCGTCTCTAATATGGGGCCTATGGTTTCTGGATGCATTATATACCGTAGCTCGGGCTCTGGCAAGTTCGGACATTTATTCAGGAGAGAACCAATGCCGTAAGGCAAACACAACATTCATGCCTCACCGGGATTCTTTTTTTATTATTATTCGGGTTTAACGACGCCCGTGAGCAACTCAATGGGTTTTTATCAGTCTCCCGCCCCTAATTTAGGGTCACTGGTTCCAGAAAAGCGAGTGAACCAATGCCGTAAGACAAACACAACATTCATGCCTCACCGGGATTCTATTTTTTTGTTCTTTTCAGCGAGAGTTTAACGACCACCATGAGCAACTCAATCGGCTATAACTAGTCGCCCGCCCCTAATTTAGGGTCACTGGTTCCCGGGAAGGGACACAACCAATGCCGTAAGATAAACACAACATTCATGCCTCACCGGGATTATTATTTTTTTTTGTGTGTGTGTGAGGGATTAACGACCAGAGTGAGCAACTCAATGGGCTATAATTAGTCGCCCGCCACTAATTTAGGGTCGCTGGTTCCATGTAAAGGAGAGAAACAATGCCGTAAGACAAACACAACCACAACATTCATGCCTCACCGGGATTCGAACCCGGACCCCTGTTGGAAGAATGAACAGAGGCCATCGCTTAAACCACTGCGTCACCGGGCGACGTTGTCTTTCAAGATACATCTTTAAAATTATCTCTGAATAAGTTGTTAGAGACGAGAGATTCTGCATCATATATGCCAAGAGCAAGAAGCTACGGTATCATGGAAACGATTAAGCGGGAGTCAGAAAAATTATTTATGTTCGTGTAGGAGAACTGAACACAAAAGAAACGTGCCACATGTGTTACATATAGTTTTGGGTTTAAGTTAAACACAGCTACCGTGGTTCATCGGTACTGATGAAAGGCAGAGGTTTTAATCAAGATTTACGACATCGGGCTAAGGAAGATTTAGAGCTTGGATGTGTAACACTAGATTCAAAAGCAGTTTAGTTAGAGTTGGAAGAACTTTAATTTTTTTTAGTGTCAGAATATTTTCATATTAAAAGTACAGCTTAACTGTGGCTTGAAAAAAAGTCCTAGGTGTTGGCATACCTAAAACGTTGTACATTATTGCGTATCAATGTTGTCCGTCAAACTTTACAACGAGAAGCTGAGGTTACGTAACATCTCGATAAGAACCACGAAGAGGGAGAGGGAGAATCCTACGCGCCCTCCTTTATGCGTAATAGAAGAACCTATTGTAAGCACCATGACATGCGTACGCTCACAAACTACGAAGTTAGTTTAACCAGAGGTTATTTCCGCACAGCGAAATGCGTTTTTCTGAACCCATTATTTTCTATATGTCGAAAATTATTGTTCGCATACAAATTACTTTTTAAACGCTATCCGTTATGTTTGTACGACAAGAAATAAACATGTGCTAGTAGTGTTTCATGACGCTGTTCATAAAACTATGTTCATCCTTTTAGTACGGCAGGAAAAACGACGTGCAATTACCATTCACCAGTGAAACCGGGGGGGGGATTTAATATGTCCATGAATTACACTGGTGTGCAGAAATTAAGGAAGAGACGGTTTTTCGAATGTAACGTCGTGCAGAAGTGCTCCACATCGACTCAAATCATACCATAAGATCCCCAAGATGTAAGAATATGGGACAAGTGAGCAAAACCGTCCAAACAAGGAATCCAAAGGATACAAAGGCACTTTATTGAAAAGGTAGTTTCGAGCACAACTGGACAGAAGACAGAAACGTCCATGTGACAGGCGGCTGCCAAGAAAAATTCAGTCTTTAGTAGGGGATATGATCACCCCTGACTACGTTGCAGGATTTCCAACGTCTGTCCATGCTGAGGACGAGGTTGTCAAGGAGCTGTTGAGACATCGCGGCCCATTCCTCATGTAGCGCCAATCGCAGCTGCGGAATCGTTGCTGGCGGTTGGTGACGTGCTGCCAAGCGTCTCCCGAGAAGGTCCCACACGTGTTCAATTGGATTTAGGTTCGGGGACTTTGCGGGCCAGTCTATGCGTTGAATATCTTTACTCTCCAACAGCTCTGCGACAGCCACTGTATGATGAGGTGTAGCGTTGTCGTACATGAAGAGGAACTCAGGACCCACAGCACCTCTAAACAGACGCACGTGAGGAAGGAGAACCTCGGTACAATAGCGAACACCAGTGACTGAACCTCCTTGGAAGATGTGGAGGTCAGTACGGCTATCGAGCATGATACCGCCCCAAACGAGAACTCCGCCACCTCCAAACCGGTCCCTTTCGATGTTGTTGGAGGTGTGATTGCGTGTTCCCTGCTCTCTTCAGATGTGTATATGTCCAGAATCGCTCGTCAGACTAAATCGGGTCTCATCCGTAAAGAGAACTCGACCTATTGCTGATGTGTCCAGTTTTGTGTTCCTGGCACCACAGAAACTGCCGTCTCCGATGCTCAGGCGTTAATGGCACACACCGTACTGGTCGTCGTGCAAATAGACCACCTTTGTGCAGCCTCCTGGCCAAGGTAAAATGCGATAACGGACGTCCAGTTGTCTGTTGAACGTGCCTTGAGATTTCTTCCGCTGTCTGCCGTCTGTCTCTTCTCGCCTGTAGGACAATATACCGTCGTCCGCCGCCGTGGTTGCTCGTGGACGACCACTGCTAAACTCTCGGACAGCTGTTCCTGTCGTCAGAAATGCTCTCCAAGCTCGTGAAACGATGCTGTGAGCGATCTCGAACTCTTCGGCCACACTAGTCACACTTCAACTTTCTTCCAACTTCCCAATGACCCGACGTTGGGTAAAGTAATCCAGATGTCGTCTACTGGATTGCCTGTTGGCCATATCACACGTTGGCAGCAACACGACGTCGTTCAAACCGATGTACACCGTGAAATAGCTTTCACCAAATTGCTGAGCGTACACCGCCCATGTGCTTTACACCCTTCCGCCCCTCTTCCCTCCGTCCTTTACGTCATGCTGCATATATGCGCATGACCTACCGTACCGGAACCTAGTCTTTGCTTCTGAATCTCCGATTTGAAAAATTCTTTCTGCACCGGATACAGCTCCTGATGGGAAATCGTTTGCACATAATTTCTCATTTTTGCAAAAATAGTTTGGCCACCAGGGGGCGTAAATCTTAATTTCCGGTTCTGATGTATTTGCACCAAAATCTGAGCTTCTAAATTTTCGATTGAAAATAACGTCGTTTGTAGACCGAACTACACATGTCGACAAACCTTTTAGAAACATTTTCTTCTTAAAATAGTTCATGGTTTTACGACAGGGGACGTAGATGTATATCTTATTTTTGTCAATATCTCTATGTCTAGTTGTCCGATTTGAAACATTCCTTCTTTGTTGGATAGTGTTTCCAGTGTGACATGTGTTTCATATAATTTCAAACTTTTCAAGCAATTCATAGACTTTCAGCTAGGGGGCGTAAAAGTAAATTGCGTTTCCCACTATTTCTCTGTTTCTAAATCTCCGATTTGAAAATTTCTTTCTGCACTGGATACAGCTCCCGATGGGAAATCGTTTGCACATAATTTCCCATTTTTGTAAAAATGGTTTGGCCACCAGGGGGCGTAAATCTTAATTTTCGCTTCTGATGTATTTTCAGTAAAATATGAGCTTCTAAATTCTCGATTGAAAAAAACGTCGTTTGTGAACCGATATTACTCATGTCGACAAACCTTTTAGAAACATTTTCTTCTTAAAATAGTGCATGGTTTCTACGCCTGGAGGCGTAGATATATATCTTATTTTTGTCAATATCTCGCCTTCTGGGAGTCCGATTTAAAAAATTCCTTCTTAGTTGAATAGTGTCTCTAGTGTGACGTGTTTTTCCTATAAATTCAAAATTTTCAAGTAATTCATGGACTTTCCGCCAGGGGGCGTAGAGGTAAATTGCGTTTTCCCCTATGTCTCTGCTTCTAAATCTCCGATTTGAAAAATTCTTTCTGCTTCTGATGTATTTGCAGCAAAATATGAGCTTCTAAAATCTCGATCGAAAAAAAAGTCGTTTGTTGACCGATACTAGTAATGTCGACAAACCTTTTAGGAACATTTTCTTTTTGAAATAATTCATGGTTTCTACGCCAGGGGGCGTAGATATATATCTTATTTTTGTCAATATCTCTACTTCTAAAAGTCCGATTTGAAAAATTCCTTCTTTGTTAAATAGTGTTTCCGATGCGAAATGTTGTTCCTATAAATTCAAAAATTTCAAGTAAATCATGGACCTTCCGCTAGGGCTCACAAAGGTAAATTGCGTTTTCTGCTCCTAAAACTCCGATTTGAAAAAATCTTCCTGTATCGCATACAAGACCTGATGGAAAATATTTTTCACATAATTTCTAATGTTTGGCAAAGAATGGTTTGATCACCAGGGGTCATAAGTGTTAATTTCTGCTTCTGATGTATTTGTAGCACAATCTGGGCTCCTGAAAACTCGACTAAATTTTTTTCTTGGACCGATACCGCTCATATGGATAAACCTTTTGAGAATACTTTCTTCCTAAATGGTTTTCTCACCAGGGTACGTAAAGTCACATCTTATCTTTGTCGATAACTCTGTTTCTAAGAGTTCGTAAGCTCACGATTTCGTTTACAGCAAAATCTGAGGGTTTAAAGATTCGATTGAAAAACTTCTTTCTTCCGTCAGATACTATTGCTTTCCATACCGGTTTCATTGACTTTGAATAGCTTTGATAAATTTAATTTGCGTCAGAACGGATTCAAAAGGCGTGCTTATTACACCCGGAAACACGGTGTAATCTTTCTTGTTTAATTTTATGCTCAAACAATTATTTATAGATTCACCGTTCGGAGAACCGGCACGTTTCTAGTATCATAAAAAAAAATTTCTCTTCGTTCTGATAAAGAGAAAAACTTACATTTTTCATCTGAAACCCAGTAAGATGTCGTCGGATCAATTACCCGGCAATTCCTCAGTACACATGCGTATTAAATAAAATATGATGGAGTTTCAGCAACAATATCTGCTTGACCATCGGCCCCATGCACTTCAACATAGCAAAAAAGTTTCCATGAAAATTTGAGACCCGCAATAACATTTTCTTGTGCCGATTAGCTATATAACACATTTTCTTTTTTTTTTTTTTTTTACAAACATTATCTATAAAACCAGTTGTTCTTGACCACGTCAGAACTCGAATTATGCCTTAACTTAATGTTGGATTTAGCCAATCAACCGAACAAATTTGGTTTTAGAAGACTTGATTTAAAACTTCCCGAACGTATGTACTGTTCAGTTGTCTCTAGAGTTTGAGGTCTTCACTATTTACACAGCACGGAAAAATTTCACGTGTTTTTATATTACTATTTTGTTTTTATTGTGTAAATATCAGCCGCCATGTGTTATGTTTGTTATTCTTATCGGTCATTTTAACCCTTCTGATATAGTTTTCATAAAAATGTTTACATAAAAAATATCTGTATATCCATCTATAAACATCTTATCTACTATCATGTCTACATATAACTATACCAATACATTTGGTGAACCTGTCAGAAAGTCTTTCCATAGAGGCTTATGGCGACAATTTGAACAAACATTGGTCCCGAAGATCTCAATAAAACAGCGAGCCAGTGGATGGACACTTATATAGACATTGCACCGTATCATGTGACTAACGCTTTACTTGTTTCACTTCCGACCACTCGGGGGCTGTTAAAAAGAGAGAGAGTTAAACCACTGTATCTTCTCTTGTGTGCATGTATCTGCCGCTCATCTCAAATATACATAAAATAATGAATCAGGAAAATTTTTTGCAAACCATTCGAAGTTGGGAACATATTAGAATATTTTGAGTTCTCGCATATGGGAACTTAAATGTACTAAACCATATAGATTCTATACGCTGAAATTATATTGCCAAATCTATCTGAAAGGCAAATTCATTGCTTGTATGAATAAAATACAGCTGCCCCCGTAGGCGCAGTGGTCTAAGCTTATGTTTCTAACCATTCGTCCAGAAATATCCGGGTTCGAATCTCGGTGGATGTTTTTTTTTTCTTATAGTATTGGTTCTCTCCTTTTCCTGGAACCAGTTACTCTAAATTAGGGACGGGAGACTGCATATAGCCCATCGAGTTGCTGACAGGGGTCGTTAAACCTCCAAATAAAATAAACAAAAATCCAGTGCATGTGAAGGCATCAGTTTAAAACATTCTTTGAAAGTTTTGAATATTCAGCGATATAATCTCTATCTCTGAGATTCTGATCTAAAAATATAACTTCATACTCTTTTTTCTTTCTTTGATTGGAGGTTTAACGACCACCGTGAGCAACTCAGTGGACTATAAGCAGTCGCCCGTCCCTAATTTAGGGTCACTGGTTCCCGGGAAGGGAGAGAGCCAGCGCCGTAAGACAAACACAATATCCATGCCACACCGGGATTCGAACCCGGACCCATCTGGTACGAATGCTTGGAAGCCATCGCTTATAACACTGCACCACTTTTATTTGCAATGTATTGAATAAACTCCACTATCTACCAACAAGTAATTGGACACCTGTGATAGCAAAGGAAAACGAAGTCTATTCACCTTCAATAGTTGGTGGAGCCTCCACGAGCGGCGATTACAGCTGCGACCCTCCGGGGCATACTCTCAACTAGGCGTTGTACGACGGCAAGCGGTATTTTATTCCACTCGGCTTGGAGAAGACAGGTCAGTTCCTTCACCGATTTCGGACGGTGGGGGCACTCATTAGGTCGACGCTCCAACTCGTCCCAGAGGTGATCGATAGGGTTAAGGTCTGGCCTCTGCGCAGGCCAGTCCATTCGATTAACCCCATTGTCACCATACCAAACCATGGTGGACCTCGCAACATAACAGGTGGCATTGTCATCCTGAAAGTAACATGGGTCCACCCCGTAAAACTACCACAACGTAGGAAGCGCATGGTCATCCAAAACAGTGCATTAGGTCTCGGCGTTGAGTCTACCAAGAATTGAGAACAAGGTCCTGTGCCGTACCAGGAGAAACACCCCCATAGCATATTTCCACCGCCGCCGAACTTTACAGTTGGCACAATACATTCCGGCAGGAGGCATTCTCCAGGCAGACGCCAAACCCAGAATATGCCATTCGAACGGTAGAGGGTGAACCTTGATTTGTTGCTCCAGAGAACCTGTTTCCACTGTTCAACGGTCCACTGTCGACATTCTTTGCACCACGTTAGCCGAGCAGCGCTATTGGACTTGGTGATCAAATGCTTGTAGGCGGCAGCACGTCCATGATAACCGAGCAGATGGGCTTCCTTACGGATGGTATTCATCAAAAGCACACTCCCGGCTGCCTGTTGAAACTCCTAGCGGATGTGGCCCATCGATTTGGTGCGGTTCTTCCGAATTTCTCTGGCTAGGACCCGTCGGTCTCTAACTCCCAGTTTTGTGGGTCTGCCGGATCGGGGCACATTCCGACAGTCACCTCTCATCTTTCACTTGCCAATCACGTAGGCCACTGTCGATTTTGGGTACTTCAACTCGCTGGATATGTCACGTATGGATCGGCCATTTCTGTGATACCCGACGATTACACCTCTCTCGAAATCTGAGAGCTCCGAACTGCGTGGCATTTTGCATGCGACTGGTTGCGTTGTTGTTTCCCACACGATATTTAACGGCGGCGGCCGTGACGTGTTTCAGGACCGCAGATGTCATCGACTGCAGGGCAGTCTAATTACTTGTTGGTAGATAGTGTATAATATATTCCTATGCATTGGATATATCAATTATAATCGGAATTCATCTTTAGTTTACTCGCTAACTAAAAAAGTTTGTCATAACTATGACTAGGGTGTGCCTAATAATATGCCGATTCCCAGTACATACAGGGATTGGACGGAATAATGTGAACACTACGCTCAGATGCGTACGTTACAATATTCAAAGGTATCCACCACTTTATGGTTGTAAAAGCTTTGTTTAGTACCTGAAGGTCCTGTTTAATTGCATTTAAAGTGTCTTGTTGCAAAATTTCTTTCAGGGTGACAAGGAAATGAGTGATCTAACGGACTTGGAAAGAGGGCTAATTGTTGGTAGCCGGATAGTTGGTGCCTCCTTGACAATAGTCGCCAGGGTAGTGTGGGGTATCGAGCGCTACTGTGTCTAACGTCATAACAGCATAACGTGTCTGACTGATAAAGACAGGAGAGCAGTAAAGAGGATTGTTACCCATAATAAGAAAACCACGGAGCCTAAAATTACTGGGGAGCTCAATCTGCATCTCCAGACTCCAGTATCAACGAAGACAGTGCGCATGGAACTGCATGAACAAGATATCCATGGTAGAGCTGCTATTGTAAAACCTCTGGTGACCCGGATGAATGCACAAAGGCGACGACAGTGGTGCCAGGAGAATACAACGTAGTCTGCCGATGAATGGAAACGTGTAATGTGGTCGGATGAGTCCATATCCATACTATTCCCCACCGCAGCACGTGTTCACGTGTGGAGAACACCCTCAGAAGCGTACAGGCCAGACTGGCTGCTCCGAACAGTGCAGAATGGTGGTGGTTCTGTCATGCTGTGGGCGGTCATATCGTGGTTTTCAGCAGGTCCCCTGATCACCTTGAAATAACGGATAACTGGCAGGGCATATGAAACCATTTTGGCCGACCAAGTCCATTCAAGGGCTCAGGCATTGTTTCCTGCACGAGATGCCATCTATCAAGATGATAACGCCCCAATTCAGAGAGCTCGGAATATCCAATTATGGTTTGAGGAACATGAGGATGAACGTTTACACCTTCCTTGGCCTCCCTAATCACCGGAGGTAAACAACATCGAGCCACTGTGGTATGTGTTGGAATACAGAGTAAAATCCTGTTATCGTCCGCAAGGACATGGAGCAGTTTATGCATGAAGAATGGTGTGACATCCCACTAACCACCATCGAGGATTTATATGCGTCCATTCCAAGGAGGATTCAGGTGGTTTGGAATGCCAAAGGTGGCCCGACACCCTCTTAGGTACATAAAACCTTCTTTTTCAAGGTGTTCACATTATTCTGTCCAACCACTGTATATATATGAATCTGTGTGTGCAGGCGTGCGAATCGAGTTCTCTTTTGATGCGCAAATAGGCATCAGTACAGCAACCGGAAGAAACCGACAGACAATACGATAGCGTTCGTTTTGATACCCAGGGTACAAGAAGCGTGCTGGAATACGTAGCTGTAAACCATTTCGCAATTAGCTGGTTATGAAATAAATAGATCGCCAATCCCATTACGAAAAGAAACAATTCTAACTTCCGTTATTCGGGATTTTAGTTCACAGTGCGCATTAGCTAGAAACCGCAGCAACAAATTAAGCCAACATCATCACATACAGATCTGGTAATTACGCCTATTAGAAGAAAAGAAAAAAAGAATTCTAAAAGTGAAGTGCGCATGCAATAACTGTAATGCCCACCTACCAACGGGTCTTTGTAAAAGCACGCTCCTGTCAGTTCGCGAGACTTTCCCTTCTCTTAAGTTTTAAAGGAAGAGGCGGCCGTTCCGAGAGACGTTGTTTCTTGTGTTCTTTTTGTAACATAACGTCTGTTCCCATCAAACGCGGCACGATCATTCATAATTCACAGGCTAACTGAGAACCCACGAACTTTTTGGTCGTAAAACAGAACTGAGAGATAAAAGACCAAGGAATTAGAAACGGCGTGTTTTTCATGTCCAATAAAGGCGGACCGTTACGCAATATTTGGGCTTAATTGTTTCGTTTCCTGAGAACTGAAATGCGAAACGTTATGTTCGAATGACTCGGCTGGCAAGTCGAAGACCGAAACAATGTCATGTCTCCCCACTTAGTCATGATCTGCAGATTAGTCGATCACATGCACGCCCAGTGAGCAGCTTGGCGTGTTGGAACTGACACACACACATACACTTGCTACCCCGTGAACATAGCAGATCTCTTTCTCTTTATTTTTTTTTCTGCCACTTCGTTCTTTGACTTCCCCCCCTCCCAATGTTGCTCTCCCCAAACCCACCTTCACCGAATCACCCTTCGCAAAAATAATTGTCCAGTTGCGTGACGTCACGTCAAATAATAACGAACCTTACGTGCTCCGAAAAGTAAGGTTTTCCGATAATCATCCGTAGGTACGCACCGGAAGAAGTTGTTTTTGCTTATGTTTTAGTACCCTTATAATTTTCTTTGGGAATCTAGTTTTTTTTTCTCATTTTAGTTTTTTTCGGTGTTGACCTATAGCTCAATTGCGTGACCTTTTAAAATTCAACTCTGATTTGAATTTCAAAAATTGTTTGGCCCGTGGTGTTGAAAGCAGTGATTGCAAAAGAGAGAAAGAAGGAGAGAGAGATAGATAAAGAGAGAGAGAGAGAGAGAGAGCGAAAGAGAAAGAGAGAGAGAGTTAGAGAGAAAGGGAAAGAGAGATATATAGAATGAGAGAGAAAAAGAGATAGAAAGAGAGTGAAAAAGAGAGAGCGAGCGAAAGAGAGAAATAGAAAGTGAGCGAAAAAGAGAGATAGTGAAAGAGAGAGAGAGAGAAAGAGAGAGAGTGAAAAAGATAGAGAGAGAGAGAGAGAGAGAGAAAGATAGAAAGAGAGAGAAAATGTAGAGAGAAAGGGATATATATATATATATATATATATATAAGGGATGTAAGGTCAGGCGATGCGTAACATCACAGCCTCTCCTTGACAAATGTCAACCCCGCCTTCTCGTGGTGCATCCTGTTCCCACTAAAGGGGCTCTGACGACCGCCAATAGCGGTATAACTATACCATCGGGATTAGAGGAAATTCTATCCCACACTCACCAACCCGCTTGGCCAGCGTGGTGAGTTATGGCCAAACCCCTCCAAAATGATTCCACAACCTTAAATCTTGGCCCTCAGTCTCCGGCAGCTGGAATGTACCTGGCCAAGGCAGCGGCCAGTGCGACATAAAGGCAGAGGGTGCTAAGAATCCCCGGAGGACTGGACTAGGCTGCCATCTGATGCTGACCTTGGCTACTTACAATGGACGCTCCCTATCTTCTGATTCAAGGCTTCTTGAATTGGAAGAGGAACTACAAAGGATCAAGTGGGACATCGTGGGGCTAAGTGAGGTAAGGAGAAAAGGAGAAGATCTCATCGAACTGAAAAGTGGACATCTCTTCTACTATCGTGGGACAGATACTGGCAGAACTAGTGGTGTTGGATTTATAATAAACAAGAAACTGAAGGATAAAGTTGTAGAAGTTGAAAGTTCCTCTGACAGAGCTGCACGACTTGTTATCCAACTCTCGAAAAGATACCAGGCTCAGATTATTCAAACTTATGCACCCACCACAAGTCATCCTGAAGAAGAAATTGAAGAATTTTATGAGGAAATTTGTCATCTAAATAATAAAGGTAAGCAGCACTTGAAAATAATTATGGGAGATTTCAATGCAAAAATAGGGGCAACGGCAACAGAATGAAACTTCAGTAGGTAAATTCGGTCACGGCAACAGAAACCAGCGTGGAAATACTCTCGTTGAGTTTGCAGAGGCAGAAGGGTTTTTCATCTTGAACTCCTTCTTCAAGAAAAAGCCACACAGGAAATGGACATGGAGACATCCAAATGGGACGACAAGTGAAATTGATTTTATTATGTGTAACAAAAAATTCGTCATAAAAGACTGCAGTGTGCTAAACAAGTTCAACACAGGTAGTGACCATAGATTGGTGAGATGTAAGATGCACCTCAACACTAAACTTGAACGTAGCAAGCTCATAAGACAAACAAAATCTATTGACATAACCAACCTTAAAAAACACCA